>JAHDVF020001547.1:0-2400000 GCA_022606425.2 Lepidostoma basale | reverse complement strand
GCCCCAAGCGAAAATTGACTCCAAAAAAGTTACTTGTGAGCGTTTGGTGGACTAGTGTTGGTGTCGTTCACTACAGCTTTCTTAAATCTGGCCAGACGATTACGGCAGATGTCTATTGTCAGCAACTGCAAACCATGATGGAAAAGCTAGCTGCTAAACAACCGAGGCTGGTTAATCGCTCTAGGCCACTCCTGCTTGATGATAACGCTAGACCACACACTGCACAACAGACGGCTACCAAATTAGAAGAGCTTCAATTGGAATGTCTAAGACATCCACCGTACTCTCCGGACCTTGACCCAACAGATTACTAATTTTTTCGAAATTTGGATAACTTCTTGCAAGGGAAAAAATTCAACTCCGATGGGGCAGTCCAAACCGACTTCAAAGATTTTATTGATTCCCGTCCGAATGGTTTTTTTAGTAAAGGGATCGATGAACTACCTATGAGATGGCAAAAGTGCATAGATAGCAATGGTACATACTTTGATTAAATAAATATATTATATTTAAAAAAAATCAACTTTATGTTCCTCCCATACAAAACGCCAATTTCATATGTAAGGACCTAATAATTGCTCGGATAAAAAACAATTGTTTTTTTTCTAACATATAATAACAAAAGCGCTGCGCGTTTTATTTATATTTACCTTAAAGAATGAATCTTATATCTTTAAAATTGCGTTAATATCTTTTCTTTTGTCGTCTTTGTGGATTTTTCGTGAATAATACGGTTTAAAGAATACGCTCACGTCACACAAAACATTTATTTATCTTGACTTAGTTCACATTTTTAATGTTAAAAGGAACTTAATACCAGAAATTAAATTTTCTAAATCTCGTGATTGATCCCGTTTTTTAAAATGCATTATTCTATGAGAAAACATATTTCTTTGTTCTAAATCAAAGTTTCATAACTAAAACCAGCTAACTAACCATCACGCCGTCTCCCCGAAGGAATAGGCAGAAAGAATGGACTGCCACACTTTTCTTTCCAGACATATTACTCTCACTTCCTCAACATTTGTACATCGTGTCATGCACGCGCGTCGATTTCTCTGACTCCTTACGTTGCCGACATTCAATATTTGATATATTTTATCGTTCCATGTTTCCCTCGGTCTTCCTCTATTTCTAATTCAATTTACATCGTTAACATGTAATTTTTTAACATTCTTTCTTCATTCATTCTTTCCATATGTCCAAACTATCTTAATGATCCTTTCATTATTTTGTTCATAACACCATCATTCGCACCGCATTCACTTCTTATATTTTCATTCGACACTAGAGTGTCGAATGACTATCATACACAGAGTATCCACACATTCGTCTAAGAGATCTCATTTTTACTGCATTTATTCTGCTTTCACCCTTCTTTTGCCAGTTCCATGCTTCGTTTCCATTCATAAGGGTCGGTAGAAGAACACCATTGTGCACTGCCATTCTAGCTTTTTTGGATAGGTTTTTGTTTTCGATGACAACTTTAAGTGCACCATTCACTTTGTTGCCTGCCCCAACCCTTCTTTCAATATCCCTCTCCACTCGCCCATCAAAGGTTCATCATTGAATTAAAACCTTTTCTGGCTTACAGAGGTTCAGCTCTTGTGGCTATTCCTCTTACGTCTGATGGGAACATTGTTGATCCTTTCAAATCAAATCAAATCAAATCAGTTTATTTTCTCAAAAGACATTACAAACGTTTTTTTTATAGTGTAAGGCATCTATTGAGAACAGGTAAAACATAATAAATATATAATACAAGGAACGCATGAGAGGTGGTTCGACATTAGGAATACAAGATACTCTCCATTGTTGGAAGGTGATTTGGTGGGTTGTTGGTTTATACGGGGGCATAAATACTTAGATTTGGGGGTTTTGAGTCAAAATTTCTTACGCAAGGCGGTCTTCTGGGCTTCTATGGGAGTACCGTCACCAATTGAAACACACTTTGTATTATCACAACACTTTATTTTCATTAGTTAAAGACATGTTTCGATCCTTATTTTGTGTATAAATTTTAAAATTTGTACCCGTAATAAGGACCAAAACATGTCTGTAACTAATAAAATAAAGTGTTTTGATAATACAAAGTGCGTTTCAATTTATTCGAATAATTTTAGTTAGTTTATATCCTAGGTTCTCAAAGTGTGCCCTTCATATAGTGCTTTAGCCAGTCTGTTAATCTTTATAAACTTGACCACGCTGACGTCTTGGTATAGATTGTAGAGCTCTGCATTGTATCTCCTTCTCCACGTCTGAGCATCCTTAATGGGTCTGAAGATTCTGCGGAAGATCTTCCTTTCGAAGCAGTTCGCGATACTCCTCTATATACGAGTATATAGAATCGAATTATTAAAAATATTTAAATTAAAAATAGTGTGGTAGTCAATTATTTCTGCCTACCCCTTTGGGGACATGGCGTAATGGTTACAGATTTCTAAAGATTGAATAGTGTTGTTTTTTTTATTTCAAATATTATTTTGTCCATAAAAACATCATGGACACCGAATTCTCTAAGTTTATGGCAATAAGAAAATCCATCATAACTTGCCCAGTAAATTATATTTTATTTAATACACTATCGTCTGTCTCCACTCTCGTAAAATAGCTTCGTTCTCTATTAATAGTTTATGACTTCACCAAGGGCGTCTCGTCAAGTTTGTGTGGGGGCAGAACTGAAATCTTAATATAAAATATTTATTTGCGTATACGCAACGTCACAGGAAGTTACCCATCTCATTTGCATTTGATAACGTGCAAGACAGCACGTTTATTATACTGTGTCGTTTTCATTAATATTTTAAAACTAACTAACTAACCATCACGCTGTCTCACCGGAGGGGTAAGCAGAGTGAATGGACTGCCACACTTTTATTTCCTGACATACTTCACTCGATTCCTCAACATTTATACATCGTATCATTTATGCCCATTTTACCGATTCCTCGCGTGACCAACATTTAATATTTGATCGATCTGATCGTGCGACGTTTTCCTCGGTCTTCCTCTATTTCTAGGTTGTTAATCATTATTTCTACATTAATTCTTTCCATGTGTTGTAATGATCAAACCATCTTAATGAATCTTTCAGTATTTTGTTCTAAGTAATCACCACCTAAGCTGGGCAGCTTTCGGAAACATGAGTTACATTCTTAAAAACCGGAAAATACCGATCAACCTGAAACGAAAAGTCTATGAAGCCTGCGTTCTGCCATTTGGTACTTATGGACCTGAAACTGTTACATTGTCCAAACAAAGTAGCCAGAAGCTCAGATGAAAAGTGGACAAAAAGACTGCTGACTTGGAGACCGTGGACGGCGAAGAGAAGTGCAGGGCGACCGCAACTACGGTGGAAGGATGATCTAAACAGATACGTCGAAATAACCTGGATGCAGTCTGCACAGGACAGAATGACATAGAAGCAAATGGAGGAGGCCGTTGACCATTTGCTTCCACGTCGCTCTGTCTTAGGCAGATTGCATCCAGTTTATTCCGACACGTATGTTCAGGTCATCCTTCCACCGTAGTTACGGTCGGCCTGTATTTCTCTTTGCCGTCCACGGTCTTCAAGTCAGCAGTCTTCCTGTCCACTTTTTATCTGAGCTTCTGGCTACGTGACCTGCCCATTGCCACTTTACAGTCGCTACCCGGTGGATGATGTCAGTGACCTTTGTTTTTTCTCTCACTTTATCGTTTCTCACTCTCTCTTTTAGGCTTATTCCTAACATGGTCAGTCCATGGCTCTTTGGGTCACTCGTAGTTTCTCGGCACTTTGTTTGGATAATGTTACAGTTTCGAGGCCATAAGTAGCAACTGGCAGAACACACGCTTCATAAACTTTTCTTCTCGGGTTGATCGGTGTTTTTCGTTTTTTTTTATTAATATAACCCATTTTCTGAAAGCTACCCAGCTTCGTCCAATTTTTCTCTTGAGATCTGCGGTTTGGTTTTCCCGGATCAATCGAATATTGTGTCCCACGTATTTTGATTCTTGGACATTCTCGATCTTGCTGTCATCCACGTTGATTTGAAGCCTTTCCGTGCCCATCACCTTGGTCTTTGTCAGGTTCATACTCAAACCTACAGGATTAATTGTGTCTCAATAGAGACGAAGATGCAAATTGGAAACAGATTATGGTGATCGAGGTGTTTACAGGACTTATGACCTGTCATTGGTTGGGTTAGGTTAGGTTATTAGGTTAGGTTAGGTTATTAGGTTAGGTTAGGTTAGGTTAGGCTAGGTTTTGACATATCCAAACCTACAGATTTGGATACATCGTTTATGAATACTGTACGATAAAACAATTATTGGCCACCACTGAGCTATCATAATTGATGTAATTAAAGTATTGGTATCAGCTATTTGGTATATGGGTAATTGAATGCATTAGTTCCAAGTGGCAGCTGACTGCCAAAAGGTACGCATCTCTCTGTAGCGTGCTCTCTCCAATGCTTAAGTATATCGAAAACCACAAATTAGATCAATTATCTGCTAATTCTCCTCATCAGTGCGTTTCTCTTACATCACTAGGCCTATCCTACACATTTGTACGAATTGTCTTTTTGATTTTGCGCACGATATAATTTTACATAACGAAAATTAAAAATAAAACCTTTATAGTTTACAATATATACAATATTTAGTTTATTTCCACTTAATTTTATGTCATCGACCAGTTTCGACAGCTATTTGCCATCTTTTGGCGGTCAGCGAGCTGCCGAAACTTGTCGAAAACATTTAAAAAAGTAGAATTAAACTTTAAAAAATACAATAAGTTTTTTTATTATTTTCATTACTAACAATGAACATCTACCAAGAAATTTCAATTAACGACATTAACACATACATAATAATGAAAACAAAAAAAAATTATACAAAATTTCTTTATTATTATAATATATATTTAGTGTGCTTCCACTTGTATTTATTTATTCCCGTTTCGGCAGCTTGCTACTATCTTCTAGTCAACCAGAAGATGGCAGCAAGCTGACGAAACCGGTCGACGATAAGAAATTTCAATTACAAATATTAATTACATTAACAAGTTTCCAGAACAATGATATAAAACTCAATTTTAATTATTTCCTAGATGGAAAAAACAGTTTTCTAGAAGATTTATTATACTTTTGGGAGTTACATTTGATAACAATCTTACAAAACGTAAATTTCACTACCTTAAAAAAAACTTCTAGAAGCCAGACGTCATCAAAATTATGAAAAATACTATCATATTATATTACTCAAGTTTAATTTGGGTTTTTATATCATTGTTAAAAGATTCGTAAAAATATCGATTTCTTGATTTATTTTCTGCTAGCCATGCAAACATGTCAATTTCGTCGACTCCAAAAATGGCCGTCTTCCTTGTTTTCGTGTTTGATTCAATTAGTACTTAACGGAAACAACAGTGGACTTGTCGGAGTCCATTAATGTAGGCTCTTGTTTAAGTGTTTACTAGCGAATTAACCGAATTAGACAGCTAAATGTCTTATATAGTTTAAGGTTAGAGAACCTTGCTCATAAGTAATCGTAATGGTCAACGTCGGTAAGTCCTGGTGAACTAACTGACTAACTAACTAGTAGAGAGGATGGATCGCCACAATGCTCTGTCCTGGCATACCTCTCAGGCTTCCTCTACATTCATACATCGTACCATGCACGCACGTCGATTATTTCGACTTCGAATGTGGCCGCCTTTATTTTAGTTATTGATTAATTTGGTCATGCCATGTTTTCCTCGGTCGTCCTCGGCTTCTTTTGCCACTCACGCTGCTTGCGTACAACTTTTTAACTATTCTACTCTCATCCATTCGTTCCATATGACCCAAACCATCACAGGGATCCTTTTTTAATGTAATCCATGATGCAGTCATCAGCCTTACATTTCTTTCTTATTTCATCGTTCGGTATTCTTCTTAGTACATTCTTCTTAGTGATCTCATTTCTTCGGCGTTTATCCTGCTTTCATCTTTTTGCCAGCTCCAAGCTTCACTTCCATACATGAGGGTTGGCACTAGAACTCCATTGTGTACTGCCATCTTTGTGTCTGTGGATATATTTGGCTGGTGGATATATTACTGGCGAACCGTGATTAGAATTTGAAAATTATTATAATAAGCAGAGAAGGCAACGGTAAACCACTCCAGTTACACTTTCCAGGAAATCACTGTGGCAAGAAGTATTTGCCACAGTGAGCGCCAACGCCGAGCGGATTTGACATGACACTATCTTCTTGTGCTCTGTTGGGTCCCCCCAACGTTAGCGATTACCCCGGCGAACCTGTCCCTGTCCTGCGCCGCTTGGAACAGCTCCTCCACACTTCGGATGCCGGTCCACTCCCTCACGTTTCGCAGCCAGGACATCTGTCTGCTACCGGGCTCCCGGCGTCCCTCAAATTTCCCCTGCAATATCAGTTGGAGAAGGTGGTATTTTTCCCCACGCAGTATATGACTCAGACATAGCACCAACCCCATAACGGCTCCCTGTCAACTCTAGCTCACCTCAGGACTTCGGTATTGGTAACTAAATCTGTCCAGAGCGTTTTTTTATTGTAATTATGGTGTCCGCCCTGTAATTGGTGTCATCAATTTCATCAGCTGACAATGATATCGTTCCCAAAAACTCCACAAAGCTTCCTGGTGTTTATCTTGACGCAAATCTGTCTCTAAAATCCCAAATTAATAACACGGTCAGCGCTAGTTTCTTCCACCTAAGACGATAAAAATCCGTCAAAAGGAGTATTCCCCATGACACTTTCAAAACTCTTGTAAATTCCTTTGTTGTGTCACGACTTGAATATTGTAATGGAATTTATGCAAACATTCCAAAACAACAATTAAACAAACGTCAATCTGCATTCAATGCAGCAGCAAGACTCATTAAAGGCATTCCAAAAAAATCCCATATAACACAACATCTCAAAGAACTTCACTGGCTTCAAAGTTCAGAAAGAATCCAGTATAAACTCTGTGTCAAATGTCAAAATCCTTCCACACACATTAAATACAGACATGCACTCGAATTTGGTAAGAACACCGCTTCGCAATTAGGTGTCATACAAACAAACTTCAATCAGCGTTCAATGCATCAACACAACATCTCAAAGAACTTCATTGGCTTTAAAGTCCAGAAAGAATCCAGTATAAACTCTGCTGGACAGTCTTCAAAGCGCTACATGGAATGGCACCAAGTTATATATCTGAACTCTGTATAACGGACAGCCTAAATACAATGAAATCCACACTTCGGTCGGCGAACTCCTCGGCAATAGGAAGATTAGTTGAGCCGAAGCGTTGCCCCAGTACAAATTTCGGAACAATCTCCCTTCACACCTCAGATGCATAAATGATCCGACAGATTTCAGATCTAAACTGAAAACTCATCGTTTTCATATTTCATAACCAATTTAAACATTTATACTTTGTTCTACTATACCTTTTAACCGATCGCGAAAATTTAGATTTTTAGATTTAAAACACGTCTTAATGCGCCCTTGAGGTGATTACATCACAAAAAACGGCGCTTTAAAAGTTAGCATATTATTATTATTATGATTATTATCAAGCCTTAAAAATCCTAACTTTACTACCGATCTTCATGTCAGGGTTATTCCACACTGAATTTTTCAAACATCCAGATGACCGCAGCTTTGTTTATTTATCCATTTGCCTACACAAGTCCACATCGAGATATCTGATTTTTTCCACCTGTTTCTACTGAAACACCATCCACAGACACGCTACATCCCACCGAAACTCGAAATAATATCATACTTTTCGACTTTGCTACTGCTACAATCATGTTGTATTTTTGATTAGTGAATTATTTGATGTTCTTTAATATTCATCATTGTTCATGTCTCGGAACCGTATGTCATCACTAGTTGAATTATTGTTTTAAAATGCGAAGCCTGGTGTCTCAAAAATGCTTTTTTTTTTCTCTTAGATGAAATCTTATTTCGCTGCATAAGAAATTGAGTCCATATCGTGACTTCTATAGATAGTGTTCTATAATTTAAGTGGTTGAAAGTGATGTCAGCTTTGTTCTCTACGTGTTTAACCCTTCGTTGCCGGTCTATCATTATTATTTATTGTTAATTTATCTACCATTTTTAAATTTCTGAGGTATCTCTACATGAGGGAGTATGGAGGTTATCCGTGGTTCTATCCCACGGCATTTCTTCTGGGAATGCTCGGAACCAATTCTTTACAGTTTCGAAGAGATGGCTATGTCATTACCCATTTCTTTAGATTAATCAGGGGATATTTCGAGAACTCGGCCGTGCTAGAGGGGTGTTGGTCTTTTTGTCCCTGATAGATATCTCAGACAGCGACAGCACAAATTGTTTTACTTACCGGCCGCCAGAACCAATCTGCCTCTGTCACCAATCTGCCTCTGGTGACACCGGTGGGAAGAGCAATTAGTCTGCTGACCGCGATCTCCTCGGAGATAGACGTCTTTCATATTAGTACATTCAGGGGACAAATACTCTTAACTTTAGAAAGTATCTTGTCTTCCTGATGTCGAACCATCACTAATGCGTTCATGGTACTATGTTGTATTTATATAATATTTTACCTGTACTCAATAGATGCCTCAAACATTTTGCTGTTTGCAATGTCTTTTGAGTTTATAAAACTGATTTGATTTCATTTCATTTCATTTATTCAAAGTTATTATGCCCTCCACTTGCAAATTTATTTATTTATATTTTTTTAAGGAACATTTTTTTGGTCTACCAAGCCATTTTCTAATTTAATTAACTAACTAACCATCACGCCGTCTCAGCGAAGGGGTAGGCAGAAAGAATGGACTGCCACACTTTAACCGATGCGGCACTCCATCCTTCTCTCTTCGCCCCCGCGGGAGACGCGGTGTGATGGGTTGCGAACCTCATCGCCACCAATAGGCCACTCCCGCGAACAAAATCTAAAATATAATAACAAAATAAAAATAATATAACGCATAATTTTATTTTAGATGGTGCACATGTTGTCAGCTGGACGATCCGGACTTTTGTGTTTTTATATTCTACGTATCCACCGTTCTTTTAAATAACTGTAATTAGGCACTTAAAACAACCCAACTCAAGCAAGAACTTCAAAATGTTCGAATTTACGTTGGGCTTTTTTTCTATTATTATTATTTTTTGTCATTTGAACCCAATTACTGTATACAATTTGTTTTTAGCTATTATATTGATTCTCGTGACATGTGATAGGTAGCTAATCTATTTACTCGCATAGTAAATTTTACACCAGGCTAAAGAAATTTTGACTATCACACTGTCATCGCTGGGAATCGAAACGAGATCTTAGGTGTGGCAGTCAAAGCTCTTGCCTCTCTGCCACGAAGGTCGCCAGTTTAACTTAGCAGACAAAATACGGTCAAACCCAATTTAGATTTAATTTTTTTTCGATCGTTACTAGTCAAGGGTTAACGCGTAAGCATTTAAACAGAACCGACTTTGCCAACAGTCGTGGGATTTTACGTGTCTTTAACACGTTAAATTAGTTGCGTGAACGTGAGATGATTTGCGTAAAAAAACCTGAACAGAATAAAAACAAAATTATGAATGAATTGTATTTGTACTTCCGCGTTTATCACACGAAATTTTTTATTAAAAATTGTGTTTGGTTAATCCAACGCTCTTGGATCGTTGCTTGCATTTCTCGATGGTTTTGCAAATGGCGATATATCGTTGAGATAAACATTACTTTATTGATTATTTCCAAATCGATGTAAAATGTTTAATAGGCTTCTGGTTTAATTACTAACTAACCATCACGCCGTTTCCCCGGAGGAGTTGGCAGAGAGGATGGATCGCACCATTTTTCTATTCTGGCATAATTTTCGCGCCTCTTCTACATGCACGCTGGTCGATTGTTCCTACTTCGAACATGGCCGCCTTTCAGTAATTGATTAATTTGGCCATGCCATGTCTTCCTTGGCCTTCCTCTTAGCCATTCGTTCAATATGTCCAAACCATCTTAGTGACCCCTTCTTAATTTTATTCATCACACATTCATCTGCCTTACATTACTTTCTTACTTCATCATTAGATATTCTATCATAATTTTTTTCCCACATTCTTCTTAGTGACCTCATTTCTATGGCATGTATCCTACTCTCATCCTTTTTCTGCCAACTCCAAGCTTCACTTCCATACAAAAGGATCGGGACTAGAACTCCATTGTGCACTGCCATCTTTGCTTCAGTCGATATATTTCTATTTGCGGTAATGACTTTGAGTGCACCATTTTCAAATCAAATCAAATCAGTTTATTTTCACAAAAGATATTACAAACAACAATTATAGTTTAAGGCATCTATTGAGAACAGGTAAAATATAAAAAGTATGTTATACCAGGAACGCATGAGATATGGTTCGACATTAGGAATACAAGATACTCTCCAAAGTCAAGAGTATTTGTCTACTGAACGTACTTTCACGAATATGAATTTTTATTTATTTTGTTTCCAGCTCCCAACCCTTCTTCCGATATCTTTCTCTATTCTTCCATCTCTTGTAAACATACTTCCTAATTTCTCACCGTTCGCACTTATGTCACAATCCGTCATACAATCTTCTTTTTCAAACACCATAACTTAAGACTTTGACACGTTCATCACAAGGATATACTTATTGCATACTTCGTACAATCTTGACACTAGGACTTGTAGATCATCCATGCTGTCAGCCATTTATTGATCTCAGCATATTGATCTGAGTGAATATTCTAACATTGATAATTTATATGAAAAACCCGGAGTCGTCATGAAAGAATACGAGATCATTTTGAATACAAGAGAGCGTGAGACTACTGCTTCGATTCTCTCTGAAAGTAATTGCCCGAAAATGTTTCTGGATTATTTTGATAATTTTGTTAGTTTCTGGATTCTATTTTGTTTATTGTATGACAGTATTGTAGAAAGCAAAATGAGAACAATTTGGTGTAGTTTTTATAATTATGAAATAATAAATGGTTAAGAAAGTATACGTTTACAATGTAAATGGATTACGGAGTCTAGGTAGACCGAGAAAAACATAGCATGACTAGATTAATCAAATTTTAAAGGTTGGTCATGTAAGAAGTCGGAAGAGTCGATGTGCTTCTATGACTCGTTGTATGAATGTGGAGGAATCTAGAGGGGTGTATCAGGATAGAGTAGTGTTGTGGTCCACTATCTCTGCCTGCCTCTGCGGGGAAACGGCGTGATGGTTTGTTGTTGTTGTTGTGAATTGTGAAATTTTTTACGTGTGTGAAAAAATAGATTTATATTAAAGTTTAAATTTATTATTGATGGTTGAAGTATTAGTTTTGTAAAACTCCATTATTAATTTATAATAGTAAATCACGTTTGTTTAGTGGTTTTACTTGGATTTAATTTATATAAATTATATGGTTGCGAAACTCTGACTCTGAAAGTGAATGTAATGAACCGGTTGAAAACGTTCGAGATGTGGATATACCGCAAAATGCTCCGTATACCGTGGACCGATAGGGTCAGTAAAGCAGATGTACTGAAGAGAACCAGAGCCAATAGAGAGCTGTTGTCAAGTGTGAAATAGAAAGGTCTCATATTTGGGTCATGTGCTAAGGGGAGAAAAATACCACCTCCTTCGACTGATATTAATGGGTAAAGTGGAGGAACGTCGGGGAGTTGGTAGGAGGAAGCTGTCCTGGCTGCGGAACATTAAAGAGTGGACAGGAATAACAAGAGTTCAGAACCTGTTCCAAGTGGCGCAGGATAGAGATGCCTTTGCTGTAGTGATCGCCAACGTTGGGGGGACCTTACACGGCACCGAAAGAAGACGAAGAAATTATTTAAATTGTGACAAATTTGTTTTGCCTTGCGAGGGCATTCTCAAACGAGTTTGAGAATGTCCTCGCAAGACAAAACAAATTTGTCACAATTTATATCTTCTTCTTCACTTTTGGTAGACTCAGGAGTCTGTTATTTCAGGCGGGTCCTCTTGAGACGCTGATCTCCAGCTTTCTCTCCACCGTTTCGGGGGTCTTCCTGGTCAGCGTTGTCCGTTTGGCGTTCCATGGAGAGCTATGTGTGGTATCCTATTTGAGCTCATTTTTTCTACATGTTGATGCCAGTATCGCCGTCTTTGATGTCCTCATCTGACCACATCTTCGACCTCGCAGATTTCTTCGGATTGCTGTATTCCTAACTCGATCACGTAGGGTCTTGCCAACTATAGCACGTATTACTCTTTATGCGTTATATAAATTAAATCCAAGTAAAACCACTAAACAATCGTGTTTACTCTTATTAATTAAATTTAAACTTATTACTGATTACGATTGTACAGTGAACCAAGTATTTAAAGGGTATAAAATCTTTCCTCGCGTGAATATTTCACGGGTTGCAACTGTTGGTTATGATGTGCCGTGATTATTAGCCCATTTGCTTATTAAAAGGTGCGTGAATTATGATCCGACAAGACTATAATGGTAAATATAGTAATATTATACCAGAATATGTATTGTGTTACCTGTTCCCCGCGGGGATACTCCGGCTGACTTGTTAACACGAACTCTCTGCCGACCAATTTTAATTGGCGAAAATCAATCATCTTCTTCTTCTTCGTGTCAATGGCAAGATAAATAACTAACTAACTAACTAACTAACCATCACGCCGTCTCCCCGAAGGGATAGGCAGAAAGAATGGACTGCCACACTTTTCTTTCCTGACATATTTCTGTCGCTTCCTCAATATTCATACATCGTGTCATGCACGCGCGTCAATTTCTCTGACTCCACATGGCCGACATTCAATATTTGATTTATTTGATCGTGCCACGTTTTCCTCGGTCTGCCTCTATTTCTGGTTCCATTTACATCATTAAAATATAATTTTTTTACCATTCTTTCTTCATTCATTCTTTCCATATGTCCAAACCATCTTAATGATCCTTTCATTATTTTGTTCATGACACCATCATTCGCACCGCATTCACTTCTTATATTTGATAGAGTGTCGAATGAAATATAAATAAATAAAATATAATAAATAAATAATTTGCTAACTTTTAAAGCGCCGTTTTTGTTATGTAATCACCTCAAGGGCGCATTAAGACGTGTTTTAAATCTAAATGTGAACGCTGCATCTGATTGATATTCGCGATCAATTAGAAAGTATAATAGAACAAAATATGCAAGTTTTAAATTGGGTATGAAATATGAAAAAGATGGGTTTTCAGCTAAGATTTGAAGTCTGTCGGATCATTTATGTATCTGAGGTGTGAAGGAAGATTGTTCCAAGCTGATGGACCGGCCACCGCAAACGCTCGATCCCCGAAATTCGTACTAGGGCAACGGTTTGGCTCAACTAATCTTCCTATTGCCGAGGAGTTCGCCGAGCGAAGTGTGGATTTTCTTGTATTTAGGCTGTCCGCTTTACAGAGTTCGGATATATAACTTGGAGCCATTCCATGTAGCGCTTTAATGACTGTCCAGCAGAGTTTATACTGGATTCTTTCTGGACTTTTAAGCCAGTGAAGTTCTTTGAGATGTTGTGTTATACGGGACTTTTTTGGAATGTCTGTAATGAGTCTTGCTGCTGCATTGAACGCAGATTGAAGTTTGTTAACTTGTTGTTTTGGAGTGTTTGCATTAATTCCATTATAATAGTTAAGTCGTGACACAACATATTCTTATATATGTATCGTAGGGATGGCTCTAAGGAGGGCCCTATATCTATCCTTCTCTTACCATTGTGATAGAAGGTTTGGCCCACTTGTGTCGTTTCCAGGGGCGCCGGTTGTCATACTAACATCACACGTGAAGGCAGCTTCCTCGCTACCATCAATCGTTGGTAGTTTGTTATTACACTGACAAAGCTCAGACTAGATCTAAATCTGTTATATGTTCAAAAAACAATAATTTATGAAAATATAGTTTATAACTTATATTTTCATTTATATGCAATTTAAGAAACTTATGGTGTTCTTGTACTGAGCCTCATCTATGGAAGTGGGACTGGCAAAATAAGAATGAATGTAGAATAAATGTAGCAGAAATGAGAGCTCTTCAGACGAATGTGTGGTATATCTATGTTATATATCTATGTGGTATATCTTAATATGTGTGGCGGTCGTCAATAAAATATTCAAATCAAATCAGTTTATTAACTCAAAAGACATTACAAACAGGAAAATGTTAAAGGCATCTATTGAATACAGATAAAATATTATAAAAATACAACATAGTACCAGGAACGCATTAGAGAAGGTTTGACATTAGGAAGACAAGATACTTTCTAAAGTCAAGAGTGTTTGTCTCCTGAACAGATCTTCACTAATATGAAAGACGTCGATCTCCGAGGAGACCGCGTTGAGCAGACTAATTGCTCTTCCCACCGTTGTCACCAGAGGCAGATTGGTTCTGGTGACCCGTAGGTAAAACAATCTGTGCTGTCGCTGTCGGAGAAATCTATCAGGGACAAAAATACCAACATCCTCTAGCACGGCCGAGTTCTCGAAATATCCTCTGATTAATTTAAAGAAACGAGTAATGAGATGCCCATCTCTTCGAAGCTGTAATGAATTGGTTCCAAGCATTTTTAACAGAAATGCCGTGGGATAGAGCCACGGATAACTACCATACTCCCTCATGTCGAGATACCTCAGAATTTTTATGTGGTCTGTTCTTCAGAGTAACAGAATTAAGCCGCAGTTTACCAACCTACATATATCTATAGCAAGGCAGAATCCATTTTGAGTTGGTCAGTCTGTAGCATTGGCTACTCTGCTCTATTATGTGGTTTCTATCGGGTCGGCAGTTTTAATGTGGCGTGGGTACATCCGCTCGGTCCCTTCAACACTCATTCACTATGATTTGATGAAACCCGACGCAAATATTATTTTATATGTTATTTTATAATTCATATGATTTCTAATTCGAAGGTTACACGCCAACATGCGTTATCGTTGATTATTTACATTATAGAATTATATATATTAGTTGTCATCGCAAACAAAAACCTATCAAAAAAGCTAGAATGGCAGTGCACAATGGTGTTCTTCTACCGACCCTTATGTATGGAAGCGAAGCATGGAACTGGCAAAAGAAGGATGAAAGTAGAATAAATGCAGTTGAAATGAGATCTCTTAGAAGAATGTGTGGATACTCTGTGTATGATAGAGTGCCGAGTGAAAATATAAGAAGTGAATGCGGTGCGAATGATGGTGTCATGAACAAAATAATGAAAGGATGTTTGGACATATTGAAAGAGTGAATGAAGAAAGAATGGTAAAAAAATTATATGTTAATGATGTAAATGGAACCAGAAATAGAGGAAGACCGAGGAAAACGTGGCACGATCAAATAAATCAACTATTGAATGTCGGCCATGTGAGGAGTCAGAGAAATCGACGCGCGTGCATGACACGATGTATGAATGTTGAGGAAGCGAGAGAAATATGTCAGGAAAGAAAAGTGTGGCAGTCCATTCTTTCTGCCTACCCCTTCGGGGAGACGGCGTGATGGTTAGTTAGTTAGTTAGTTAGAATTATAATATTATAATGTTACGTAGTTAAAAGTCAGAATTATAATATCATTATATAAATAGGCAAAAACCCGAAAGTTAATAAGAATTAGTGCGAGATTATTTTGAATACTAGAGAGCTAGAGAGGAATACTTCGATTCTCTCCGAAAGTAATTCGAAATGCACACGATACTCAGGCCCGAGAACGTTTCTGGATTATTATTTTGAATTTTGTTCTGATTATTGTTGTATGGCAGTAGTGAAGAAAACTAAAAAAATAATATTTTGGTTTTGGAAATGATGAAATTTTTAACGCGTGTGTTTGTACAGTGAATCAAGTTTTTAAATGTTTTAAGATTATTACTTGTGTGAATATTTCACGGGTTGCAACTAATTTGAATAATTGAGGAGAAAAAAAAACATTTTGCACTTTCACAAGTACGTTTCGTCCCACAGATAAAATGAGATATAATCGTTACTTGTATACTAAATAAAAAGGTTCTTGAATTAGGATTGTGGGACAAAGGGAAAAAATCGAGTATAAGACTAGAAGTTAAGTTTATTTGCTTATATTTTCATTATTTTAATTGATTTTTTAATTTCTAAAATTTCAAATTAATGTAAAATTTCAATGCCATTATATTTATTAAACGAATAATAGTTTTTAATAAGATATTTAGCGAATTATAATATAATTCTTTAAGTAATATCTTCAACTATATATAAAACATCAATTAACTAACCATCACGTCATTTCTCCGAAGGGGTAGGCAGGGAGGATGGACCGCCACACTGCTCTGTCCTGACACACCTCTCTAGTTTCCTCTTCATTCATACATCGTAACATGCGCGCTCGTCGATTTTTCCAACTTCCCGAAATTTACCGCTTGGAATTAATCCGCCACTTGTTCACTTCGACACAATCCGACACTTCATGGTTACAATTTAGCGGATTGGTCTGCAACAAGCTTCACTCGTTCCCTCCACTCAGTCCTGTCTCCAGCCAGTCTTTTCATTTCTGTGTAGCTGCCACGGCGCAAGTCTCTTCACCTGGTCCATATAGGCGGCCTCTGCAATTTCTGTCCTCAACCATTCCCTCTGCGATAGGACATAAATGATTCCCACCGCTTACCCGAAGCTGTTATAGGCGAACGGCGCATTTCGTCAGCTTCGCTCATTAAATCCCTAGGCCCGTCACTCGTCCATGCGGGACTTACGTTAGAAAAAATATATGTAAGATATCAAGAGGGACCAGACCATATTTAATCTACTCCTATTTTCCTCTATGTCCCCCCACCGTACATGCAGATAACACTTAAAATATTGCCAAAAAATATATATAAAAAAAGAGACAAGGAATTATATGGGAAGCGGACTCGTGGTCAAATGACAGCGGGAAATGAAAGGGGAGACAGAGGAGACAAATGCAAATCTCTCTCTCCCTCTGCGATATTTATTTATTGTAGTGTAACATACAGTGATTGTTAATACAAATGCAAATGAACAAACTAACAGTTAAATAAAGACATAGAAGGTTACCCGCCGCTCACCAGAAGCTGTTATAGGACGCAGCGGCGCCCCTTCGTCAGCTTCGCTCAAACAATCCCTAGGCCCGCCCCCCATCCACGCGGGACTTACGTTAGCTGGAGAATGCACCATTCCAGAAAAAAAAAGCAAAAGGAAAAAGGGTATCTAGGCCACATTTAATCCAGTTTAATTTCAATCCACTTCTACGAGTATGTCCCAATCTAACAAAACAAAGCAAAATATGGTACATGATTTTATGGCCTATTATAAAATTATGACAGAGTGTGGGATGGGAGAGAAAACTTGGAATGATTTATTTATTTAATTATTTATTGATACACAAATGGGACATTACAAACGATAAAACATTTAGGCGACTCATTTGGACACAAAACGGTATTACAAAGATAAAATAAAACAAAACAACATGAGACCAAAAAATCATACATATCAGAAGGAATCCAAATATGTCGACGTCAGTGAGGCAGTACTCTTTCCAGAATTTGCAATAATTTTTTTTATGAATATTGCCTCACTGACACTGAAAATGTCCAAATCCCAGATGATAAGATTCAGCGTCCGAATTGCTCTTCCTACTGGCATCACCAAAGGCAGGTTGGTTCTGCGTGACGGAGTAAAGAAAAATTGATGTCGGCGTTTTCGCAGGTAGTTTTCAGGAACAAAAAGACCTATTTGCTCCAGAACATAGGGGTTCTCAATAGAGCCCCGAATCAGATTGAAAAAATGTGTTGACAGTAATCCTTCCCTCCTCAGTTCGAGGGAGTTATACCCCAGCATACCCAAGAGAAATGCCGTTGGATAGAGCCAAGATGATGAAAGAAATAAATAAATCTTAGTCCCTCTGCGATAGTAAAAAGCAGGCCCGATGCCTAATGTTATGACTTATGACCTATTCAGTTTGCTGGGCAATCTTTTTGAGTATTTGACTCGTTCCGCCACTGTGTGTAAACAATAAATGTATAATATGTTATGATTGCCCCTAGTGATTTAAGCGTGCAAACAATACTGACTTTCTCCATAGACAGCACAATGTAAATAATCCATTGAGACGGCAAAGTGTAGTCCCGATACAATTGCAAGTAAATGAATGAACCCTTGAGGTTACCATTTTGTTTGGCGATCGTCCAAGCATTATTTTTGTGATGGCTCTGTGTGCGATACGCGCCGCGGCGCAGAAAGAAGTCTCGCTCTTAAATTATTTATGCCTTCCCCTCATTAGTCTTGTCTGTGGTCTGTTTTCGCCGAGAGAGTTTGTATATTCCGCCATTATAACTGTTTTTTTTTTGTGTGAACGTAACTGTACCGCTCCGTGTAAACTCTTCAAGGTTATCGTGATGGTTTTTCGCAGATGCATAATTTGTTAGGATTCTCGTAACGTTTCACAATATTTGTAGATGTCATGAATATCTAAAAATATAATAGATTTTATAATGACGTGGAAAACAACCGCATTAAAAGCCCTAGTGGCATTTCAAGAACCAGTAAAAATATTACACTTTGCATCAAACCAATCCTTGGGATTGAAACTTGCGAGGCAATTATGAATATAAAAAATGAAGCCACACATTTGTTTAACATTCTTTTTCTTTCTGTAGATCTTGTGATCTATTCAGACAGGATATCAATTTTGACCCTGTGATGAAGACGTCCATTCTTTTGTCCAGATTTTTGAATTCATCCTCAATCTTCAACAGTTATATCAAAGCCGTGATGTCATAGGACATAGGACATAGAGGATTCCAACGGCTTACCCGAAGCTGTTATAGGCGAACGGTGCCTTTCGTCAGCTTCGCTCATTCAATCCCTAGGCCCTTCCCTCGTCCGTGCGGACGTTAGAAAACAAATGTACAAAATAAATCAAGAGGGACCAGGCCACATTTAATCTACTGCTATTTTCCTCTATGTCCCACATAACATGCAGATAACACTAAAAACACTTTAAATATTTCTAAACAAAATATGTAAAAGGAAAAAAAAAAGACCCGGGATTAAATGGGAAGCGGACTCATGGACACATGACAGCGGGAAATGAAAGGAGGAACAGAGGAGACAAATGCGGAATAGCGTGAGTACGGACAACGTTATTATATAGCGGACAAGGGACAGGTCAAGAGAACAGAACAATACAAAAATACATTAAGAAATCGTCGCGATGGGAAGGGCGAGGCCCAGCTCTGCAGGCAGCCCCCCAACTTCAGCGAGGCAATCAGCACACCCTCGGAGGGGTCAGAGACGGCACTATTACGGCGACTTCTGGCGAGACAGCCGACCGTACACCAAATAGGAGTATAAAACAGGAGCAGCAGCTCAAAGACGGGTTAAGGGGCACAAGTAGCTCACAGAAGGATGGGGACGGCTTAGTGCCAGCCTCGGTAAATGCTCGGTGAGTCCACGCTCTCACGAACTCCCCCAAGAATGCAAAGTTATGTGTGCTGGCCGTCAGGTCTGTGTTCCAGACCAGGCGGACAGACACCCTTACGTCACGAATCATTCTGCCCCTCGCCTCCTCCAGAAGACCACACACCCGTGTGCCATAATATGGCCGAGTCATAGAGGGCTCCCTCCGCTTACCCGAAGCTGTTATAGGCGCAGCGGTGCCTTTCGTCAGCTTCACTCGTGCACTCCCTAGGCCCGTCCCCCGTCCATGCGAGACTTACGTTAAAAATAATAATGATAATATATGTATTTTTGCAACCAAAGGGGACCCAGACCACATTTAAGCCCATGTGTCATGCGAGAGTAGTCTTGCTTGCCAAATGCCATCCACTTTGGGTATTTGGTGTTAACATATATCACGCCATTGCAGTCATATGTGACAGCTATCAATTGTTACCAATACGCCGTAGCAGTCATATGTGACTGACAACGGCTGAATTAAAGTAAAGGTTCTCAAGCGTCATCTTGATACGTGTTAATACAATATATTCGGTCCAATAGTTTTTGAGTTTATAAGGTACATTGGATATGATAAGGTTTGCTGACGATATTGCTATGGTTGCTGAAAGTGAAGAAGAACTGCAATAGGCCTTAACAACTATGCAAAACATTCTTCGAAATAACTACAACATGAAGATAAATAAAGACAAAACAAAACTGCTGACTGTAGGCCGAACGCAACATCAGATATCATGAGTTCCACTAAAGAACACCAAGGAGTTTGTCTACCTCGGGAGCAAAATAACATGGGACATTCGGTCTAAGAGCGAGGTCGACAGGCGTATACATCAGCTAGGCTTGCATTTAATTAAAGTTCGAAAATAATAGAATCGAATAATATAGACCTGAAACTGAGAATACTTCTCATCACGACCTATGTGTGGAGTATCTTGATGTACGGCTGCGAGACATGGTGCCTATCCGAAAGAGATAAACGGAGACTAGAGGCTTTTGAGATGTGGTCCTATAGAAGACTATTAGGAATTTCCTGGAGAGACCACATTACAAATGAGGAGGTTCTCCAAAGAACCGAAGGAGGAAAGCACCTGCTCAGGACCTTGTCCGAAAGGCGTGCGAGATGGATCGGCCATGTAATACGACAAGAAGGCCTCTTGCATGCCATGACCGAATATGACCGAGGGGACAAACTCTAGGGGACGCCCACGCCGAGAGTACCTGGAGGACCTGTTGGTGGACGTACGCTGCTCATAATATACAGATTTCAAAAGAGCCGCACAAGACAGGGAAGAATGGAAGAGAAGAATAGAGGAAATTGCTGTAAACCAATCCCAGGATTGAAACCAGAGAGAGAGAGGGTACACACATACACTTATATAGAAGATATATGTTATGTTACATTCATCTTTACACCTTTCGAAAGGATTTCAAAATGTTATGACGAATTTATATTATAATATAAACGTCATTTTGCACCATCCTGTGTTAATGTACATCTTGACTACATTATAACTTTCTATATCTCAGAAACCTTAGTCCGAGGGTGCGCTGGCGGCCTTCACCGCTTGCGGTTTTGCTCTAACTTTGCATCTGGGATGCTGGATTCTGTTTCTAATATTGAAATTGTTGTAAAATTATCCGAGCTGTGTTCCTCAAACTTATAATTTACAGAAAATTCTTTCATGATTGTTTCGGAAACATTTTACAGCTTTTATCTCAATAATGAATCATCACGTACTTCACAAAATGAATGGATACGTATATCCTACACACATACGTTTAGCGAAAGAATGGACATCACACAAACATCCTATTATTATTTTTATTATTATTATTATTATTATTATATTATTTTGTTGAATTCGTCTTTACATCATGACAGCATGAGCCAAATCGATATAGAGGGTATTATTATAGCTATCATAGTGGTAGCTAATCTATCGCCGTTTTATTGTCACGTGAATTCTAAACTAGGCCATAGACAGTGTGATAATCACACTGCCCTCGCCGGGAATTGAACCCGGAACCTTTGGTGTGGCAGTCAATGCACTTACCACGTAGCCACGAAGGTCGTCACTTCACAGACATACGTTGACCAAAATAATGGACCATAACTCTCATACCTCCTGACATTTACCTCTATCGTATCCATACATCGTGTCATTTTTTCAACCCATTTCTTCAGATTAATTAGGGAATACTTCGAGAACTCGGCCGTACTGGAGGATGTTGGTCTTTTTGTCCCCGATAGATATCTCCGACAGCGACAGCACAGATTGTTTTACCTACCGGCCGCCAGAACCAATCTGCCTCTGGTGACACCGGTGGGAAGAGCAATTAGTCTGCTGAACGCGGTCTCCTCGGAGATCGACGTCTTTCATGTTAGTGAAAGTACGTTCAGGGGACAAGTGCTCTTGACTTTGGAAAATATCTTGTCTTCCTAATGTCTAGGGGATAGAACGCTTGACTCCTAATCTAGGGGACTTGGGTTCGACCCTGGACACGACCAGATTCCTTCTTCATAATAATGAGCTATTTTCTGCTCAAATTGAAGATTGTAAAATAAATTCTAATTTCATTGCTTTAAATCTTTGATGTTAGTCTTTTTAAAAAAAAAAAAAAAAAGTCGAATCTATCACTAATGCGTTCCTGGTATTATGTTGTATGTGTATGATATCTTACATGTACTCAATAGATGCCTTAAACATTTAAGCTGTTTGTAATGTCTTTTGAGTAAATAAACTGATTTGATTTGATATATAACATTTAATCATTCTTTGTCGGAGTTTCAAAATAATGTTCTCATTTCTTTCATTCAATTCTGCATTTTATTTCAATGTCAATCAATCATGTAATTTCAAGCGACATTCGTCTAAGACATCTCATTTCTACCGCATATATAATATTTTCTTCCTTATTTTGCCAGTTCGACGCCTCACTTGAAAATTTGCGAATTGGACGAATTCACAGCGCAAGCTTGTCCTTTGAAATCCCTGAAAACTATTTTGATAGAGGATTTGTGTACGATAGAATCGCCAGACCAGATGGCGGTCCATAGCCCGCGTATTATGTGTTCTGCTCGTCACAGCTTCAGGCGTATCTCCGACGGGTGCAGCTGATGTTTTGATCATTGGCTCGAGTCCAAATCCACGAAGTTTTGCTGAAGGAAGCCAATCCACAATTTATCAAAATATACGTTTTAACACATATCGAATTATATTTTTGTAACTGTTAAATGAAATAACTTTGTTTTTGTATCACAATGGTATTTTATTTTACGCGACAGCTGTTTCTATGTTGACATCATCAGGTGTTACAATAATATATCAAATGTCAAATTTTCGTGATTTTTCGAATCTTTATGAGTATTTGTTCCTATGTCAATTAGAATAATTTCTTTGATATCATTTTGAAGTTCTTGCTGAAATTTAGGTAGGTACATAAATATTTTAAAAGGCCAAAAAATGTAAACTAAATGTTATAAAACCGTGACCTCCCCTTGCATGTCCCCTTGCAACCGATCTATCGCCATTTTATTGTCACGCGAATTGTACATCAGACCATAGACAATCATACTGCCATCGTCGGGAATCGAATCCAGGACCTTCGATATGGCAGTCAGAGCTCTTTCGAATCTGCAACGAAAGTCGTCAATACGAATGTTGTGTCTTTCTTCCTGACCCTTCGAAGGAATGGACTAACTAACTAACTAACCATCACGCCCGTCTCCCCGAAGGGGTAGGCAGAAAGAATGGACTGCCACATTTTTCTTTCCTGACATATTTCTCTCGATCTTTTTGAATCTATACAAATACTTGTAGACAAATACTACTACAAATAAAACAAAAAGTCTACAAGTATTTGTATACATTCAAAAAACAAAATGTTGTATAAAAACTGGTCAAATTAAAAAGCATAAAAATTGGAGAGTTTTCTCCAGGCGTTATCTTCTAACTAACTAACTAACCATCACGCCGTCTCCCGAAGGGGTAGGCAGAAAGAATGGACTGCCACACTTTTCTTTTCTGGCATATTTCTCTAGCTTCCTCAACATTCATACATCGTGTCATGCACGCGCGTCGATTTCTCTGACTCCTCACATGGCCGACATTCAATATTTGATTTATTTGATCGTGCCACGTTTTCCTCGGTCTTCCTCTATTTCTGGTTCCATTTACATCATTAACATATTTTTTTTACCATTCTTTCTTCATTCATTCTTTCCATATGTCCAAACCATCTTAATGATCCTTTCATTATTTTGTTCATAACACCCTCATTCGCACCGCATTCACTTCTTATATTTTCATTCGACACTCTATCATACACTGAGTATCCACACATTCATCTAAGAGATCTCATTTCTACTGCATTTATTCTACTTTCATCCTTCTTTTGCCAGTTCCATGCTTCGCTTCCATAGTTTGTTAGTTGACATATTGATTCGGATACAGCTATTTGGTTGATTTCAGCATAACTTAGAATAATACTAATGTACGTAAATCCAGTTGAGTGGGACCGTTTTAAGACTTGTGCTTACGATAATGGAGCACTCTGTATGTTTTGGCCTACTCTCGAAACGCTCGACATCGAATACTTGAATGGCAATTATACTCGCGGCTGATTCAACTTGTGATCGCCCTACGCCTACCAGAGCCAACCTGCCTCATGTTCTGGCGGTAGAGTGAATAGAGGTCTGAAGAGCTTACATTCATTTGTATAATATTCGACAAGAGGGTTCGACGATGCAAAATCAACCTGCCAATTATTATGCCGGTTGGTAGAACAATCTAACTATATAAGTGAAGCATGGAACTGGCAAAAGTAAAATAAAAGTAGAATATATGCGGTAGAAATGAAATCTTCTAGACCCAATGGTTCCCAAACTTTTTTGTCCCATAAACCCCCTGCAGATTTATTTTATTTGTGCAGACCCCCTACTTTCGTAATATTGTTTTTTTTTTTTACAAATTCACATATAACTATAAAATGAGTTTTTGAAGATTGACAAAGAGCAAAATTAGGCCAATAGAAAAAATAATCTGGAATTCTTTGTCAACCTTTTTTTGCTCATTCGTGATAATAAAAAAAAGGTCGACGACGAATTCTAGGGCTTTTCACGAATATTTTTCATTGTCGACCCTTTTTTCTGCCCATTTGGAAATAAAGGTCGACAGCGAAAAATATCCGTTATTATTTATTATGACTTCCATAGTAATAAAAATGTTTCACAATTTTTATTTTTTATTTTATACCTTGCGCGGACCCCCTGACGTTGTTCAGGGACACCAAATCAATTTTATTTTTCCACAAACCCCCTAAATGATCGCAGGGACCCCTGGGGGTCCGTACGGACCACTTAGGGAACCACTGTCTCCTACTCTATCATATACAGATTTACCACACATTCGTAGACGAATCTGTATGTGATAGAGTATCAAATTCAAATATAAGATTTGAATGCAGTGCAAATGAAAGTGTTATGAACAAAACAATTAAAGGATCATTTAGATGGTTTGGACACATGTAAAGAATGAATGAAGAAAGAATATTTAATACGAACGAAAACGTCAGTTTTCTAGAAGTTTTATTATATTTTACGTGAATGACGTTTTTGACATCAGTCGTTTTTTTTCGTATTAATTAATGAATATGAAATTTCATATCATTGTTTAAGAAACAATAAATACATTAGTTAAAGCTAGACACAAAATCTGTGTCAGGATATAGTAGTGTGGCGGTCCAATCTCTCTGCCTACTTTTTCGGAGAAACGACGTGATGTTTTTTTGTTGTGTTGTTATTGTCATATTGAATTCGTCCAACAAAAGCGGAAAAATGTTTAAGCAATTTTAGAACTGAAAGAAATCTTGTTATCTTTCCACTTATCCATCTTTCCACTGATGTGTAGAGACCTCTTCCATGTTTCCCCACACCTTTCTTTCTTGGGCTTTCTTAATACAGTTCCTCCGAGCGACAGGGATAATGATGTCAGCCCATCTTTTTTAAGGGGTGCTTAATCCTCTTTTCATATCCCACTGTCGCCATCTTGGAAATGAATGTTTAGATTCACGAACGTTTCCTATTATATATTTGTGCAAACTCTCGTCAGACACGTGAGAGTTATTGTGTTCGTCCGAATTTGTGTGATATGCATTTAAGTCTGAAGCGAATTCACGATAACCCGCATCGGAAGTGATGGATATTAATGCAATAATCTTACTTGCCCCAAGGCGAGATTCTCTTACGATCTACGTTGGACCCAAATCATAACTGAATGCAAAGATTGGTCTTATCGGAATAAGGATTATCAAAATATCTTTATATCTTCTTCTTCTCGTATAAGCTGAAAGTGTTGGATGAATGTAACTAACTAACCAACTTACCATCACGCCGTCTCCCCGAAGGGGTAGGCAGAAAGAATGGACTGCCACACTTTTCTTTCCTGACATATTTCTCTCGATTCCTCAACATTCATACATCGTGTCATGCACGCGGGTCGATTTCTCTCACTCCTCACATGGCCGACATTCAATATTTGATTTATTTGATCGTGCCACGTTTTCCACGGTCTTCCTCTATTACTGGTTCCATTTACTATCGATGTAATTGTAATGTAATTTTTTTACCATTTTTTCTTCATTCATTATTTCCATATGTCCAAACCATCTTAATGATCCTTTTATTATTTTGTTCATAACACCATCATTCGCGCCGCATTCACTTCTTATATTTTCATTCGACACTATCATACACAGAGTATCCACACATTCGTCTAAGAGATCTGGATGTATGTATATTAAGTTAAAATCCATTATGTATTGTGTCTTCAACCGGTTTCGGCAACTCGCTGCCATCTTCTAGTACTACATCAAAATTTGTTAGACTTATATATGAAATGAAAATGGTGGTGGATTTTATTGTTAATCTTTAAACTTAAAGAAATTTTTTTTCTTCATTAAAATACAGTTAACCTGAATAAACGAGATCACATGTGTGACAAACTAATTTTCGTATTGTATAATTCCATTTGTTTCCGTATTTTCGGGGGAGACTAGGTCGATCTTTTGCGAGATTTTTTTAGACGAGAGAACGACCCCTTACGTCAATTGAGACAATAGGTTAAAACTTGTTGATTGCGCAATCTTTGGCGGCGCCTTTGAATGTGCTCCCTGCAGGAATGGAGTAAATTTATTAAGAATTAATTGTATCTCAATAGAGACGAAGATTTAAATTATTTGGAAACAGAATATGGCGGTCAAGGCGTTTACAGGACTTCTGACAATTATTTGAAAGTTGTATACATGCTACCATGTTGAGAAACATTTAACATATTTTAGTTCAATCTACACTAGCGCCATCTATTGAGACTAGAGGTAAACATTAAACAGAAAATCTTTATTAATGTAATGTGAAAGGCTATCAACCCAATTACTAGATAACGCCTGGAGAAAACTCTCCAATTTTTATGCTTTTTAATTTGACCAGTTTTTAAACAACATTTTGTTTTTTAAGTGTATACAAATACTTGTAGACATAATATATTATTTGTAGTAGTATTTGTCTACAAGTATTTGTAAAAATTCAAAAAACAAAATGGAGTAAATTTATTTTATGTTTCCCCATTCGGGATTTCGACGCAACACAGCCTCCAGCTTAATTGCTCTCACCTAAAATATGCTACATAATTACCTCGAAAACCCTGAAATATTCTTTAACATTCGCTAAACCCTCAAATATGTTTTTATATACTCTAATAACTAGGGCTAAAGGGGGTCTATAGATTTCAAAACACAAAAAACAGCGTCTTTTTGAAAGCTAAGCCCAAAAAAAGCTTTTATGTCCATTCCAAGCCCTAATAATAATTACTACGAAAGAAAACGTCTATTTTCTAGAGGTTTTATTATATTTTACGGGAAAAACATGTCAGAGAACGCGGAATAGAACATTAGATGGTTTCAATACATCGTAAATAATCATAATTATGAAATTAATTAAAGATACCCATAAAATCAGGAAAGACCAGCGTAAACATGGTAAAAAAACATATCAAATTTAAAATATCTAACTAACTAACCATCACGCCGTCTCCCCGGAGGGGTAGGCAGAAACAATGGAACGCCACGCTGTTCTATCCTGACATACTTCTCTAGTTTCCTCTACATTCATACATCTTGTCATGCACGCACTCGATTTCTCCGACTCCTCACGTGACCGACATTCAATATTTGATTGATTTGATCGTGCCACGTTTTCCTCGGCTTTCCTCTATTTCTACCTCCGTTCACGCCGTTTACATATATCTTCTTTACCATTCTGTCTTTACTCATTCTTTCCATGTGTCCAAACCATATTAATGACCCTTTCCTTATGTTGTTCATAATACTTACATTCGCACCACATTCACTTCTTATACTTGCATTTGTCACTCTACCATATACAGATTTGCCACACATTCGTCTTTAAAATATCAGTCATATATAATACCATATATTGGTTTGTTTTATTTTATATGTTTAAACACAATAAAAACAAATGACAGATATAGGTATCATCTACCAACCCACCCAGACAAACGGCGTGATGGCTTTATATTTTGTACAACACATATTTTCATGTATAATTTACGTCATTATTATATTATTTATTACACGGTATGTCTATAATTATAATTTCAAGGTTTTTTGATGGTCGATATTTGTTGTCCACAATCCGCTTCATAAATAATTATATTACAAGAATGACAAAATTTGGTGTTTGTAATGTCTTTTGAGTTTTATAACTGTTTTAAAGTATGACATTATTACGATCATCGGTTTCTATGTCACAACGTTCGAATCACTTGTTTTTTTTTCATCTGTTTTACTGAAGTTTCTTTACTTGTAATAGTTTAATCGCGTTCCGTTTTACTTTCTCCAAACCATAGATAACATAATAGATGAACGACGAAACGCTTGAATGAGTTTGTGCAATGAACAATGCGCTAGATTATCGACACCGTTTATGTATAATAAATAATAATAATAATAATATGCTAACTTTTATAGCGCCGTTTTTGTGATGTAATCACCTCAAGGGCGCATTAAGACGTGTTTTAAATATAAAAATCTAAATTTTCGCGATCGGTTAAAAAGTATAGTAGAACAAAGTATAAATGTTTAAATTGGGTATGAAATATGAAAAAGATGGCTTTTCAGTTTAGATCTGAAATCTGTCAGATCATTTATGCATCTGAGGTGTGAAGGGAGATTGTTCCAAGCTGATGGACCGGCTACCGCGGACGCTCGATCCCCGAAATTTGTACTGGGGCAACGCTTCGGCTCAACTAATCTTCCTATTGCCGAGGAGTTCGCCGAGCGAAGTGTGGATTTCCTTGTATTTAGGCTGTCCGTTATACAGAGTTCAGATATATAACTTGGTGCGATTCCATGTAGCGCTTTGAAGACTGTCCAGCAGAGTTTATACTGGATTCTTTCTGGACTTTTAAGCCAATGAAGTTCTTTGAGATGTTGTGTTGATGCATTGAACGCAGATTGAAGTTTGTTTGTATGACACCTAATTGCGAAGCGGTGTTCTTACCAAATTCGAGTGCATGTCTGTATTTAATGTGTATGGAAGGATTTTGACATTACATATACCACACTTGCCAAAAGGGTTGATATCTTTAATTTCTGCCTCCCCTAAACCTGGAGAAGTATCTTATTTTTACATTTAAAAGGGAATTTATTTTGTTTCCAGCACCAACCCTTCTTTCGATGTCTTTCACCATTTTTCCATCTCTTATAAGTATGCTTCCTGGATAAATAAAATTCGTCATACATTCCTCATGTTTTAAATACACTTCGTAAAAAAACATTGCTTGAGCAATTGTAACAGGCTTATTGATTTTTTCAATTAGTTTAAATTCGGTACTTATTTCGCAAAAGGTCCCAGATGCGTTTTTTTGTGAAATTGAGTTAAATATACCATCATTATTATTTTTGCACACTTTATGTTTTGACAAAACGTTAGAGCTGTATTTTTTTTTATTACATTTTTTTACGTATTTTTTTTTATGTACAATTGCATTCAACCCCTTTTTTTAGTATTTATTTATATTGTTTAAACTTAGTTACTGATATATCTTGTAGATAACGTTATGCTAAGTAAATTGACATTTGAAATAAACAATTTGGAACACAAATAACATTTTTATAAATAATCAAAATAATGTTAAAATCTTATTGTTGCTCTCCTGTAAAATACATAAAAAAGCAGTTGGGAAAGCATAGGTACCGAAATATTGGGAGAATTTCGAAGAGGTCTATATCCGGCAGTGGAGTAAAATTGCCTGAAAAGAAGAAGAATGAAAAGAATTAGTTAATATTAAAAAAATAATGTTTGAATTTTAAACATAATGAGTGACGTCGTTGAATTAAACGTTTATGGACATTTCATTGGCTTTCTTGTTTACTTTATTATTCGAATTTACGAGTTGAGTTTTGTAAGTGGATGAAACGATAAAGCTTTTATCATATAAAAAACTTTCTGACAGCTGATTATATTGTCATTATCTATCCCAGTCTTCTCCAAACTGTTATGATTGCGTACTTTCTTCTTCTTCTCAGAGTACCATGTCAGGTCCCCCCGAAGTCGGCTATCACTCTGGCGTAGGCCTCTCTGTCTTGTGCCAGCCGGAATAACTCCTCCACCCTACGAATTCTGATCCACTCTTTGATGTTCTCGAACTAGGGACATTTGGGGTTTTTCCTTACTGCGCCTACTCTCAATGTTCTTCCCTTTCATGATGAGGTGGAGCTTACCGTATTTATAGTTGCGGAGAATGTGTCCCAAATATGCCACCTTTCTAGACTTCACAACTCTTCCAACTTGGTTCTATGTATCACCTCATTGTTGGTGATCATGTCAGTTCATGAGATCCGCAACATTCTGTAATAGAGCCATATTTCAAGTGCTTCTATACGGTTCATTGTGTTCACTTTGAGAGCCCAGGTCTCCACGCCGTAAAGTAATATGAACAAATATAGCACTTGACCATTCTCATTGCAGAAGAATGGTCTCATATTTATAATTGCGTACCTTTAAGACAAATTTTTGTAGTCGGATCTGTTTTTTAATAAATAAATTTACTCCGGATATTTCAACGCATCGACAAGATAATACGCCTTATTACAAACGTATCCAATCTGAAAATGCTATTTAAAAGGGCATATTTCGGTATATTATCTATGTGTAAAGATATTTTTTATTGTGAATTAATTACAATAGTTATTGTTTTTAAATTTGGTTAAAAAGATGAATCAATGAGGGAAGAATGGTCAAAAAGATTTATAATGGTGTGAATGAAAAATGTCGAGGAAGGCTAAGGAAGTCATGGCATGACCAAATTAACCGATTACCCAAAGGCTTACATGTTCGAATTCGTAACAATGTGAATGTAGAAAATGAGCGAGAGATTATGTCAGAATAAAACAGTGTGGCGGTCCATCTTCTCTGCCTGATGACTGCCACGCCGAAGATCCCAGATTCGTTTCCCGGCGTCAGGAGTCTGATTGTCATACTGTCATTGGTCTGGTGTAGAATTCACGTGACAGTTAAATGGCGATAGATTATTATTATTGTTTTGTTGAATCGCACTTTACATCATTACAGCGCCAGCCAAATCGATGTTAAGGGTATAGCTACCAAATTGATTCTGCCGACATGTGATAGTAATCTATCCCCATTTTGTTATCACATGAATTCTGCACCAAACATCGTCACCTATCATGTCACGAGAACAATTGGTTAAAAATAATTGTATGCAGTAATTGGGTTCAAATAACCTGTTGTATATAAATTAGGAAAACAACGGGAAACCACCACATTCAAAGGGCCCAACTGGCATCCCAAGAACGAACATAGAATTTGCTGCTAACAATTCTCAAGGATTGGAACTTAAAAAATATATATATTTCTGTAATTTGAGTAACCTTAAAATGTAGATTTTTTTATTCCTTGGGGTGCGCGCACCACACTTCCACAGCCGCGATCTATTCAGTAAGTTCTCATCGAAGCCGACCCCGCTACCCCGTATATTCAATAGTGCCTTCCCTCTCGCTTTAAATCTACGCCCAGATAGCGTCCATCAAATCCAATGCCGGCTCTTGACATTCCATTGTTCCAGCTTATCATGTCCAGTGATCGCTCCGTGTTGTTTATCTCCTTGTATCAAGAGACGGTCTGAGCCTGTTGCCTGATTCATTAGCTTTTTAACTTCGATACAGCCTCAACTTTTCAGTACGCCATTAAAACTATATACCTGTACATATATATAATATCAACATTGATGTTTAACTTATTGTAAACACTATGTAAACTTTATTGTTTTTACCTTTTATCTTCGTCATTGTATTGTTAGTTCATGTATAAATTAAATTATTATTAAATATAATATAATATTACGACCTTCGTGGCCGAGTGGTAAATGCTTTGACTGCCACCCCAAAGGTTCCGAGTTCGATTCCCGGCAAGAGCAGTGTGATTGTCACACTGACTTTGTGCTTGTGTAGAATTCACGTGACAATAAAATGGCGATAGATTAGCTATCTATCACATGTCACGAGAATCACTATGATAGCTATAATACCCTTTGCATCGATTTGACTTATGCTGTCATGATGTAAAGTAAAAATTTAAATAATAATAATTAAATCAGTTTATTTCATTACAATATATTTTTCAAAGATATTACAAAAAATATTAGAATTATTTGTATCTCAATAGAGACGAAGATGTAAATTATTTGGAAACAGAATATGGTGGACGAGGCGTTTACAGGACTTATGTCATTGGTTGGGTTAAGCGATCGCTTTATGTAATACAACATTCCCCATTCCGACCTTTTTACGAACACCACGTCTGACAATTTTTTTTAAAGTTGTATATATGTTACCATGTTGAGAAACATTTCACATATTTTAGTTCAATCTATACGAGCGCCATCTATTGAAAATAGATGTAAGCATTAAGCGGAAAATCTTTGTGTGAAAAAAATGTGTGTACATGCTCCGCGGGCCACGAGTAGCCAACCAGCGGGCCGCACGAGGCCCGCGGGCCGCGGTTTGGCCACCCTAGCTATAGATCATCAGTTTATAATGTCCTATCAAGACAAACAAGTCCAAATATATAATATTAAAAAAAAGTGTAATTAAGAACAAGCGTATTTGTACATATTTTTCCCTAGAAAATATTTTCCCCAAAGTTTTTCATATTTAACCAAAAATTTACTTATTTAGTCGGCTTAAGAGTATAATTTTGGCTCAGTAATCTGCTGTTATGTAAACGAGATTTTTTTATTATTAATTTTTCGAAATATAAAAAGAAAAAAAAGTTTTTGAAATGTTCAAACATTGCTAACATTTACACAAGTACGGGCTTTCGCTAATACTTTTGTGTTCTCCCACAAAAGTTCATTAGAGCCCACAAAGTTTGAATTACATTTTTGTATAAGAGCCAAATACAAACATCAACTAGTTGTATGAACTTTAGATAATAAACCCGAGTTAGAAGCTTAAAATTCACTCATTTCTACCACAGATTCTATTGAAGCTAATGATTTAGTTATAAAATATTTTAGAATCCTAACATTTGTGGCGTAATTGTAAAATATTAACGTCAGTGGTTTATGGAAATGACAAAATAAGGAATAACGTAGAAAAATACAATAGAAATGAGAAAATCTCTTAAAATAATGTTTGGTATATTTGTATATAATGAGTATCGAATGCAAATATTAGATGTGAATGCAGTGCGAATGAAAGTGTTATAAAAAAAATAATGATACGGTCATTTAGATGGTTTGGACACACAATAAATGAAAACAGAATCTTGAAGAAAGTACATGTAAATAATATAAAGCTAAGGCATTAACACTGTGGAATTCCACAGTAATAATTAGGAAATTGAAAATAACTTTGTTTATAATCTACAAAATATTAAAAAAACACGACATGAGTATCAAATGCAAATATTATAAGTGAATGCAGTGCGAATGAAAGTGTTATAAACAAAATGATGATAGGGTCATTTAGATGGTTTAGGCACATGGAAAGAATAAATGAAAACAGAATCTTGAAGAAAGTATATGTAACTTATAGAAAGCTAAGGCACTATAACACTGTGGAATTCCATAGTAATACACTTAGGAAATTGAAAATAACTTTGTTTATAATCTACAAAATATAAAAAAAACACGACATGTTTCGGAGGATACCTCCATCTTCAGGTGTAAATATATAATAAAAACTAAACAAAGAAAGACTAATGTAAAAAAACGCATTTAAAATTCGATACAATAATTTAATTTTAAAAATTAACCTGGGCTAATTGTTATAAGTAGGTACTTTTTTGTAATAAAAAAAACATGCATATGAAAATACATCATTAATATAGAAATTAATTAATGATTTATTTGGGAATGGAAGCTTGGGATACTAAAATGATGTCTTTTCAAATGTATGTTTTTTTTAAATTACAATTTAATATTTTTATGTATTTTTTATTGTTTCTTGAACAATGATGTAAAACTTCATATTAAATAATTAATACGAATAAAAACGTCAGTTTTCTAGAAGTTCCTTCGGAGGCATTATGAAATGTGACGTAATTTCAGCTCGTTGCTTTTTATATACACTAGTAAATGGAGCAGAATGTGGTAATTAACGAAAATTGATGTGATTTTTAACAAATAATTATTTGGGTAGATCCAGAAATATTATAAAGTGTTTCTTGGAACTCGTTATTATGTATTATTATTGCTTAATATTATTTATTAGTTCTTACTGATAAAAAAATAATTATTCTAACAATTAGCCCAGGTTAATTTTAAAATTTTAAATTTTTGTATCGAATTTTAAATGTATTTTTTATATTAGTCTTTCTTTGTATAGTTTTTATTATATATTTACACCTGAAGATGGAGGTATCCTCCGAAACATGTCGTATTTAAAAAAAAAATATTTTGTGTATTATAAACCAAAGCTATTTTCAATTTTTTAAGTGTATTAAAGTGTATGGTAACGACGTAAACGGAACTATAATATAAATAGAGAAAGACAGTGGAAAACGTGGCACGGTTCGATGAAGAGTATGCTTTTTATTTTGTGAAGAAATCGTAACAAGAAGCTTGGGTACAGACTGAAGCCAAATGGTCCGTATAATAAGATTGATTGATAATCATCCGTTTCCGATACAGTTCCCACACATTAAGCCGTCCGCAATTTTCTTGGGGATCTTTTTATTTAATTTTTTCTATAGACCGTAAGGATCATATCTCTGAGGCGGAATTACAAGATCTTCCATTCATTTGTATACATTATAATTATTTTTTATATAATTAATGTGCATTAAAACTTATGTTTACTAGAGAATTTTAAGAAAAGGCTTATTAAATAATTAATACCAATAAAATCGTCTATTTTATTAAATTTGAGTATATTTTATGGGAATGATATTGTTGTGGACTGGTAGTGAACTGTATTAATTTTCTTCTATAGGACACAGGTCCCTGCAGAATCCGGAGAGGTGGTAGGCAGTGATACGTTTTGATAGGTATTTTATATACGTTTTGTAGGCAGTTGTAGTTAAAAGCAGAGATACGTTTTGACATGGTAACGGGTTCCGAAGTCTTCAGGGTATAGTGCAGCAAAGAGGTGAATCAACATAATAAATTAACATTTTACATAATAAATAAACTTAAACAATGCTATACAATTTTTTGTAATTCTTATTAGGACATATTAGTATTTATTAAATTAGCAATAAATATAAGAAATCAGTAAATAAAAATATATTTAACTAAAAATAGGATACGGTCCGTTACAGACATGTTTCACCGTGCTAAGGTATTATCGAATGTAATATTTCACATATAAATTTGATAATTATAATAAATCAAATCAAATCAGTTTATTTCTCAAAGACATTATAAAATATTTGTTTAAAGGCGGGCCACACTGTGATAAACATCGGTCTCCACCAAACAAGAAACACGCGCCTCTGTGGATTCGTGTTTATTCAAACAGTTTGAAAACCAAAATTCGTTTGTCGGCTTGTGGATCAAACAGTGTGGTCAAACAATAAACCAGTCAAGGTCAGTTGCGTGGCGGCCGTCGCACGGTGTTTCAAAATTTAATATTACGAGCTACTTTTCATTATTCTGTAAAATTATTATTTTGAAAATTTTATTCTTATAAAATGTATATGTCTGTTGACTTCTACGATAGAAACACATACGAGTGTATCGTATATCTGTCTATCTCTCTGTCTTTACATAAAGTAGGTATTTGAATAGCGTATTTCGTAAGATTTTTTTTAATATGAGACCATAAAAGGCCCTTTGCAGCTCGACCTTGAGTATAAAGATAGAAATAGAAGTATTTTTTTTAATTTTGAATATTAAATTCATAGGTATATATCAATCGGTTAGCGGCGAAACAATACGACTGAACCTTTTTTTTGTTGCATGCAATTAGGTAGGTAATTTAGGGGTTGAAATTTCAACAAATCGGCCTCAAATTTATTGTGTGAACTGGATGACTAATACTCTTCCCTAAACACTTATAATTAGCCATTTCCATGTCATTGGGTTTTTACCAAAAGTAGCTCGTAATATCGCACCCTGAAACACCGTGCATCGTGCAAACGAAAACTGTGGAATGCATGTTTAATGCATGTTTACATCTGTGGAATGCGTTTTTACATTGGTTGAATGCGTGTTGGTCGTGTTTGTAAACTGTGGATTGCATGTTTGTCAGTATACAAATTTTGGTTTCAAACCAGCTTGTTTATCACAGTGTGGCCCGCCTTTTAGTTTCAGGCAGGGAGAACAGGTAAAATGCAATATACCAGGAACGCACGAGAGATGGATCTACATTAGGAAGATAAGATATATTCTCTAAAGTCAAGTCTGTCTTCTGAACGTTATTTCACTAATATGAAAGACGACGATGTTCAGCAGTTTTATCGCTCTCCCCACCGGCATCATCACAGAATAATTCCTTAACAAGGGGAAACATAAAATGAAACTTCTGTAATATAAAACAGACGCTTTTATTCAAATTAATAATTTAATATGGATTTCTACATAATTTTTCAAGGAATAATAAACAAAAGTATTGGAATTTCTAACGTGATCTGAGTTTTATGACTGTCATTCCTGTAAAATGAGCATTCAATTCGCAAACCAGAAACGCTTGAAGATCGTTTATTAAAGACACTTCTTCTTCTTCTTCTTCCTCAGCCTATTCCCGTCCACTCCTGGACAAAGACCTCCTCCATTCGCTACAATGTCATTCTGTCCTGTGCAGACTGCATCCAGGTTATTCCGACGTGTCTGTTTAGATCATCCTTTCACTGTAGTTGCGGTCGCCGGCGGTATTAAATACACTATATTGTTACTAATTTTGTTTATTTTACATAACATCTGTTTTACCGATCGATTTTGGCTTCTTCATTTTTTACAATATACTCAAGCTATAACTAACTAACTAACTAACCATCACGCCGTCTCTCCGAAAGGGTAGGCAGATAGAATGGACTGTCACATTTTAACTGATGCGGCACTCCATCCTTCTCTTTTCGCCCCGCGGGAGACGCGGTGTGATGGGTTGCGAACCTCATCGCCACCAATAGGCATCTCCCACGCACACTTTAAATATTTAAATAAAACAATGTTTTTTAACTACTTCCACTTTTGGCATTATTTTGACAGTGAACGGTTTCAGCAGGCTCGCTGGCATCGACAGATTGGTCTACATGTCGATGCCAGCGAGCCAGGCGAAACCGGTCACTGTCGAAAAGACAAAAGTGGAAGTAGTTAAAAAAAAACATTGTTTTGGCAGAAACACTTCAATATTTCAACATTATTAACTGTTCAAATAAAAACACAGTTATACAACATCACAATTGATTATATTTCTTTCAAAAATGTCGCGATAGCTGTTTCGCTAACTGATGTTAGCATCGTCCATTCTGATGAGGGAATAATGTCTAAACACAAGGAAATCCACACTTTGCTCGGCGAGCTCCTTGGCAATAGGAAGATTAGTTGAGCCAAAGCGTTGCCCTAGTACAAATTTCGGGGATCGAGCATTTGCGGTAGCCGGTCCATCGGCTTGGAACAATCTTCCTTCACACTTCAGATGATCAAGTTATAATCGTGAAACATTCGAGTATTTCGCCTTGTATTATCGACAAATTTATTTTCAATCATTTTTTGTTCACGGCGCTCATAGATTATGCCATATAGAGACGATGAACATTTCATCAATAATAAACCCTTAGATTTAACTTGTTGAATTTCTTTGCTTAAGACTTGGTGAATCTTGTGCCGGCGTTTGTTAAGAAACGTTTCGTAAGTCCGCCCTTACATTTTTGTTTTTTACCTTTTTTAAGGTAAGCTCCCTCTCGGGATGTTCCGTTCACACGATCCCAAATCGATCACCGAACCGATCTATCAGCACGCATCGATCCTTTCGTTTTTTTTTATCCCTCAGCGTTTTGCCGCGTATCCCAGCCTCCGGTAAGGAACAGATCAGATATCGCGTGTTAACAGTTATGTTTCGGAAGCAGATTTGAATGGGTAATACGAGTAAATCACGTGTGGGAAGATTCTTTTCGAGTGGTAATTACGTTCATAAGACATGGGAAGCAGAGATTATTGTTTAGGAAATAAATTATAATAAAAATATAAATTTTAAAATTACACAAATGATTGGTTTAATGATTATAGCGTGTGGTCGAAATTGATTTTATTCGGATATAAGAAAAAAAAACGTGTATGAACTTATGTATTATTATTATTATTATTATTTTGTTGAATCGCTCTTTATATCATGACAGCATTAGCTAAATCGATGTAAAGGGTATTTATTATAGGTATCATAGTGATTCTTGTGACATGTGACAGGAAGCTAATCTATCGCTATTTTATTGTCATTGTTGTATTTTAGTCTCCTCGGAGATTGATTTAATATTTGCGAAAGTACATTCAGAAGAAAAATACTCTTGACTTAAGAGAATGTCTTGTCTTCCTAATGTCGAACCATCTCTCGTGCGTTCCTGGTAATATATTGCATAAAAATACAAATCAAAAAAATTATAGACCTAGGATGGATGACGAAAAGACAACCAACATATTCACCGGACATTGCTCCATTCGATTACCACTTGTTTCAGTCGATGCAACGTTTTTTAGATGGCAAAAAACACATTAGTTACGAAGAAATGAAATTGGGCATATCCGAGTATTTTGATTCAAAACCGTTGAATTGAATTTTAAAAACGAGGGTTTCAAAAATTGACAGATAGATGGAAATAAGTTATCTCGTATGGTGGATATTACATTTTAGATTAAATTTTGATGAATAATACTTTAATATTATATTTTACCTGTACTCAATAGATCCCTTAAGATATGGGAGAAATGAAATAATTATTAATCATTGATGGCTAACTGCATCAACTTCAAAAACTGCGATTTTTATTACTAATATTCGAATTATTGTATTAATGTGAAATGTCCGGCTTCTTTAACAGGGTGCGCGCGCAGCTCTCAATTTTACCCCTTTTAAGAAGCATAACTTCAAAAATGTGTTTTCAAATGTTTATTAACCCTTTAAAGGATAAATTAAAATATGTTATGTTACAAATCATTTCAGTGATCTAATTCTTCCTCTTCAACCTTCTTCCCTCCACTGCTGAATATAGGAATCTTTTTTTTTTTCGCTCGTCCCTGTCTTGTTCTTTTCGCATCCAGGTTATTCCAGCTGTTCGGGCAATTTCGTTAGTCCATCTTTTAGGTAGCCTCCAGACACTCTTTTTCCTTCTCCAAGGCCTCGACTGAAACATTCTGGATGTCCATTGGATATAGCCCTGTCTGGCTATATGTCCAGTCCACTGCCACTTAAATAATAGCTGTACGATCCATGATGTCGGCAACTTTGGTTCGAAGTATTATTTATTTATTACGAATTTTGTCCTAGAGACGCCGGGCATTTGCCTTTCCATGGATCGCTGGGTGCTTTTTAATTTTTGACACTTTTTGCTTTGAAAATGGTTGTCTCTTGACTTTGCATTTCAGTGCAAAAACAAACTCTGCAGTATTTTCTCATAAATTAATATGCTTGTAGAAGGGGTTTTATAATAGCTTATTTAAGGGTTTCTCACCCCCCTGAAATTTAACCCTTAAATGACGCAAGTCACCTCTGACGTGACAACAACACGTGAGGTGACATGATGACTCATGTTGAATCTTGTTGTCGATTGAATCTAACTTACTAACCATCACGCTGTCTCCCCAAAGGGGTAGGCAGAAAGAATAGACTGCCCACTTTTCTTTCCTGACATATTTCTCTCGCTTCCTCAACATTCATACATCGTGTCACGCACGCGCGTCGATTTCTCTGATGGTAGAATGTATGAAAGGTTGTAAATGGGATTCGCTTTAAGATCGGGTTAACAAGAGTTTTCCTTTTAATTGAATACGCCCCTGGTAACAACGAAAATGAGGCGAGGACAAAGTGAGAGAAACATGGGTGTGAAAGAGTGAAAACGAAAGATTGATAATAGCGGGTGATATGAACTGTTGGGTGGGAATTCGAAGGAGTGGGTACGAGGACTGTCTGGGTATGTTTGGTGATAGACGAATAAATGACAATGGAAGGAGACTGTATGAATTGTGCATAGAATGGGGTCTCTTTATATCTTTATTACTTTGTTAGTTGAACATTACTAATGTAGCGACTAACATACACAGTGCCTTTTTAAAATTAAATATTAATAGAATAACCCACAAAAGATACAAAACCTAGCGTCCGATAAGGGATATTATATTTTATGTAGATTCATGTAAGTGTATACTCGTATATTTACGTATGCGAGTACATAAATAAATTAAATGTATTCACTCGTTTACCAGCTCTGAAGAAATACTTAGCGCCGTGTTGGTGGGCCGATCTCCACTCTGTTTTTGTTTCTCGCCATCAACCCTCGTAAAACCACCCTTTATTAAGGAATCCACCTGTGCACTGTCACGTAGCGACATTATTTTTTGAATATCGAGTGTTTTCCCCTAAACCAAACGTCGGTTTAGCTTCATAGACGAAATGTTTGTAATAATCAAACAAGTTGTACATGAATATCTTGTTAATACGCTCCATTACGTTTTATAAAAACCAGTCAAAAATAAAAATCATTATGAACTGCTCGAATTTTGAAACATCATTATAATACTTCTTATTCTTTTAGTAAATCTGACGATCTGTGGCACAGAAATCTTGTCTCCTAGGATGATGAGGTCCAGCTTTCTCTCCATCACTTAGGCGGTCGTCCAGGTGGACGGTGTCCGTAGGGGATTTCGTAAGCGGCTATATATGCGAGTCTGTCACTATCCATTCTGGCTACATGATCCCTCCATTATCTTCTTCTAGATCTACTCCACCAAACGATATCCTCTATTTTGCAAGTTTTTCTTATGTCTACGTTACGGACACGATCTCTGAGAGTTTTTCCAGTAATGAATCTTAGGACCTTCATCTTCTTCTTCTTCTTCCTCAGCCTATACCTGCCCACTCCTGGAAAAAGGCCTCCTCCATTCGCTTCCATGTCACTCTGTCCGGTGGAAACTGCATCCAGGTTTTTCCGTCGTGTCTGTTCAGATCATCTTTCTACCGTAGTTGCGGTCGCCCTGCACTTCTCTTTGCGTCCACTGTCTCCAAGTCAGCAGTCTTCTTGTCTTCATTTTATCTGAGCTTCTGGCTACGTGACCTGCCCATTGCCATTTTAGAGTCGCCACCCGGTAGTGACTCTAAAATTCGATTGATTTGGTCATGCCATGTTTTCCTCGGTCATTAACGTATACTTTCTTAACCATTCTTTCTCTATCCATGCGCTCTATATGTCCGAACCAACGCAGCGACCCTTTCAAAATTTTGTTCATTATACCTTCTTCCGCTCTACATTCCTTTCTTATATCAGCATTTGAGATTCTGTCGTATATCGTTCTACCACACATACGTCTTAGGGACCTCATCTCTACCGCATTTATTCTGCTCTCATCCTTTTTCTGCCAGTTCCATGCTTCGCTTCCGTACATAAGGGTTGGGAGCAGAACTCCATTGTGAACGGCCGTTTTCGCTTTCATTGATAAATTTTTGTTTCGAATAACTATTTTTAAAGCTCCATTCACGTTGTTACCCGCACCAACCCTTTTTTTGACGACACTGTCCACTTTAAATACCATCAAATTATTGTGTACATACTGCTTATTGTTTACATATATAAGAATGTGCATTAGAATATTTTTTTCGCATTTAAAATACTTATTTGGTCTCATTTTTCTTTCATTCCACAATTTGCTTCTTCTCTATTCATCTGTCTGCCACGTCCATTGTACACATATGAATCCATTGTTTTGCATAGTTCCCCCAGGGTCTACCAAACAAGATACAGCAGCAGTAGGGTTAGACCACCTCGAATCAGCGAACGTGTATATTTTATTTATTGTTTTTTCAACTCCGTAAAACTCCTTATTAAACATTGTTGATAATGTTTATTATGTGTGAATTTTATCATATTTTATGGCAGTGATAGTTTCAGCCTAACATTTGGTGGTGCCCTAGCATGGTGAAACATAAAAAACAATAAAATATAGTCTGACTGACTAACCATCACGCCGTATCCCCGAAAGGGTAGGCAGAAAGAATGGACTGCCACACTTTAATCGATGCGGCACTCCATCCTTCTCTTTTCGCCATTGCGAGAGACGCGGTGTGATGGGTTGCGAACCTCATCGCCACCAAAAGGCATCTCCCGCGCACACTTCGATCGTTCAACGTCTACATGATAAATCTAAAACAAATTATCTGAAATACATTGATATAAAATAAAATATAATAACAAAGAAAAATAATTTAACACATATTGTTATTTTAGGTGGTGCACTTGTCGTTAGCTGGACGATCCGGACATTTGTGTTTATTTAATTTTTATTCCACGTTATGCACTGATTTTTTTAATTTACTGTAATTAGGCACTTAAAACAATCCAACACAAGCAAGAACTTAAAAATATCATTGAAGAATTTATTCCAATTGTCATTGGAACAAATGAAAATTCATTTTTACACCTGTCAAAATTCTTTTTATAAAATATAGTAAAACATAAAATATAATAAAACAATAAAACTAGTAGAAAACAAACGTTTTCATATATTTTATTAACTGTTTCTTAAACAATTACGATAAACTTCGTATTAAATTTGATATTGAAGATTGATGAAAATAATAAGTTTTATTCTTTAATATTTTATGGTAGAAACATGTATTGCCTTACAGATATTATCAAATTTCTTAACATTTTATAATGACTGTAAATGTCACTCCCATAAAATATTATAAAAATTGTAGAAAGCAGACGTTTTCATCAATATATTGTAACAAAAAAAATCTGCACAATTAAGTAGAATATGTATATTTGAAGAACTGAATGAAATTGTAACACTTTATTGCACTCTTTTGAATCACGTTTCGCATAGTGCTCGTCCTTCTTCAGTGTACAAATTTTAACCTTTATTTATTATTTATTTATTTATTTATATATAATACACAAATGAGACGTAACAAACGAAAAACATTTAGGCGACTCATTTGGACGTAAATCGGTGTAACAAAGATAAAACAACGACATGAAACGAAAACATATCAGAATTTACATATCAGAAGGAACCCAAATATGTCGACGTCAGCGAGGCAGTACTCTTTCCAGAATTTGTAATATATTTTTTTGTGAACACTGCCTCACTTATACTGAAAATGTCCAAATCAGAGACAATTGGATTCAACGTCCGAATTGCTCTTCCTGCTGGTATCACCAAAGGCAGGTTGGTTCTGCGTGACGGAGCAAATAATACCGAAACACTAAAGAATAACCCATGAAACACATTAATAAATTAAGTTAACTGTGGTGGTTCTGTGATGACGACGTCCAACTTTATCTCCATCTCTTTGGTTCCTTCACGGTCTTGGGATTCTTCGCTGGGTCCATCCTTTTGACGTGGTCCCACCAGAACCATCATCTTTACCTTCCCCATTTCCCAATCATCAACATTTTCGCTGGGCATCCTCGATATGTCGCAATGTTTTTAATTATATTATTTAAAACATTGCGACATATCGAGGATGATGAGGAGATGTTTCGTTCTGACAGCGTCTGGGTCATATGAATCTGGCCATAAAGTAGTGCTAATAAAACAAATAAACTTTTTTTTTCTCCAGACCCTTCGTCTGTTCCTATTGTTAGGGTGGCCTCTCTTGGGATCCTGAATACTAGCTATCCCTCCATTTTTCGGTGGTCTTCCGGGAGGACGGTAGCCAACAGGAATCTGATGGATCACAACGCGTGGGTACTGAAAACATTTAAATTCTCGTTCTTTTGGTTTTCTGGTATGTACAAAAAAAGTAGCACGATTTTCATATTTTTATTAAATTCGGGATGGTCGGTCTTTGGGGAACGGTAGCATGAGTACCGCTGCTGAATTATTTACTTCTTATTAAATATTTAATTAAAAACAGACAATTTGAAATGCGCAAACAAAATTTCTATTTAAAGGGTTTTAACGAAGTAGCCAACGCGAAAGAAGTGGAATATTTCTAACTATACTAAAATGTATTTTCTGTTAAAATTTGGAATGTTAATATTTCAATTTTACCGTCAAATTACATCTACATTTCACAAGTATTTTGCCCTTTGGACCACAATTACGTTATCATCCCTATATTTAAATAATACCCCGATGTCAAGTAAATTTTCACCACCTTTGTTATATGATGGGCGCGTTTACAAATTGTATCCAAACCAGTCAACAGTCAAAACAGATCAATGATATGAATTTTCGATAATAAATACAGCAAATTATAATTTAAGTCAGTGTTGCGTCAAAAAGTTAACGATAACAAAAATAAAAGTAACTCGCTAACTAACTAACCATCACGCCGTCCTCCGAAGGGGTAGGCAGAAATAATGGACTGCCACACTTTAACCGATGCTGCACTCCATCCTTCTCTTTTCGCCCCCGCGGGAGATGCGTTGTGATTGGTTGCGAACCTCATCGCCACCAATAGGCATCTCCCGCGCACACTTCGATCGTTCAACGTCCACAAAATAAATCTAAAACAAAGAATATAAAATACAATGATATTTTATCAAAATAAAAATAAATTTTGATATAATGTTTAACATGTTGTTTGTAATACCTGATGATGCCAACGTTAATAGGCGAAACAGCTGTCACGACACTCCTAAAAAGTGAGTAATAAAAATTGTGATATCATCACAGTGTTATAAATGTTAACAGTTAATAATGTTTAACACAATGCATTGTTCTAATAAATTTATTTTATGTATGGCCAATGTCAAATATTTCTGAATAAATATGTCAATCACAGTGTATTGTGCTGCTAATTAAAAGCTTTGTTTTATCGGAAAAGTTTCTTGTTTTTTTTCCGTCGCTAGTCTCTAGGCAGTTTCCTTCCTAGAGCCATTTCCCCTATCGATTTTCCGGTGTGCCCCAGGGATTCGCTCAGGGTCCTCGCCCCTCACCTTCGGCCCATGTTAAAAGGACAAACTAAATATTCTAAAAACACGATACTCTGGTAATTTTTGGCTCCCGGGTAACAAGCGCTTCACCTTTCCTTCAGATCACATATTATATCGTAGAAACAAGATTTTGTTTCCTCAGTGGAGTTCACCTTTCTTCTGATCATTATATACGCTTACTCCCATAATGTAACTATCATATTATGAAGGTAAATTATTACGGTGACGTATTTTAAATTCATTTCGTAAAACACAATTAACTTGAAGGGCATTTCTTGATACTCAAAATATAAACTTAGATATCAAATTTCAAGGGTATGACATGAACTTCTTCTGTCTTAGGGGATTCAGCTCTTGTGGCTTTTCTGCGATGGTTTTAACGTATTATAATTTGGTGGATTCTTTGTTTATGCAAGGGTCGGATCAGTGTGGTCCTGACTGTTCTTTAGTAGAAAGGGAAAGGCTGGAGTTTTGGTATATGTTAACATAATTATGCCTCATTTTGAATGTATACGAATACTGGATTTTACCCATTGCGGGTTATCATTTTTAAGGATTAATTGTATCTCAATAGAGACGAAGATGCAAATCGGAATCTTAATAGATGGCGCTAGTGTAGATTGAACTAAAAAATGTGAAGTGTTTCCCAACATTGTAGCACATACTCGTATACATCTTCCAAAAATTTGCAAGACGTGGTGGTCGTAAGAAGGGCGGAATGGGGAATGTTGTATTATATAAAGCGTGCGCTTAACCCAACCAATGATAGGTCATAAGTCCTGTAAACGCCTCAACCACCATATTCTGTTTCCAAATAATTTACACCATCGTCTCTATTGAGATACAATTAATCCTTAACAAATATACCTGTTTTTTTGGCCTCAAAATCCACATTTTTTTCAGCCACATAGATGAAAGAGTTGATATTGAAAATTTGTTTGAATATAGACCAAGAATATAGACTTTAATTGAAAAAAATAATGAAATATTCAAAAAGTCAATTAAAAAACCCACATTTAGCTTGAAACACCAAAGTTTCGAGATTTTAATTTGTTTTAGAATGCATACAAATACTTGTAGACAAATACTGAATTTTACCCATTGCGGGTTAATCATTTTAAAGGATTTATTGTATCTCAATAGAGACGAAGATGTAAATTGTTTTTTTTTGGAAACAGAATATGATGGCCGAGGCGTTTACAGGACTTATGACCTGTCATTGGTTGGGTTAAGCGATCGCTTTATGTTAACAACATTCCCCATTGCGTCCTTCTTACGACCACCACGTCTGACAATTTTTTGAAAGATGTATATATGCTACTATGTTGAGACACACTTCACATTTTTTAGGTCAATCTACACTAGCGCCATCAATTAAGAATATATGTTCATCTTTCGAAAATTTGTATTATGGAATTGATTACATTAAAAAAAAGGAATTATATCGTTGATCAAATATTAACTTGCTACAATACTTCTCTCGCCTATTCAACATTCATACATCGTGTCATGCACGTACGTTGACTTCTCCAACTTCTCACGTGATAACATTGAAATAACGAAATATAAAATAAAAAAACTTTTTTTTCACTGTTAATTTTAATACAGTCAAGGCAGTTTTCTCAAAAGTATCCTTACTACAAATATCCATAGACTGCATATTTTCCTTAGCTTTTCCGTTTATGTGTTTACCGGATAAAGGGGCGGAAAGAGTGTCGTTTCGGGGTGGTTGCACGCCAGGCCATAAACCAGGTGTTTCCCTGCAACCCCCGTTAGTGCTGCACTCCGTGAGGCAACCCCCGCGGGCTGGGACGTCGTATTCACCCTCGAGGACAGGTGTATTCAATCTTTAGCGCGAGAATCCTTTAAACAGATTTAAGGATCGATTATAACTTATTTTTATTCTATCAGTTCTCCAATATATCTGTGTTTTTTTTAATAGATTCAATCAACTTTAACAAAGTGATTTTATACATATTTTATTTTTCTTCTTCTGCTTTATTTAGGACTGTGTCCTGTTATTTTTTGGAGCCCATTCCTGGGATGTAGATGTCCAACTGTCTGGACATCTTTTGTGTGGTCTTCCTGGATCTCGATATTTTATTCATTTTATTTTATAGTTGTATTGTAAACTCAATGGAACTGTAGGGTGGCGCAAATTACCTTTATTGTACCTTTTTTTTAACGTTTACTTTCTTATCCATTCTTTCTCCGCCCATGCACTCCATGTGTAACAATACAATGTTATTTGAAACACTGTTTAAAAAATAATGTTTTAAATATAAAAAATGCCTTATTCTTACAACATGATATCATTGATTACATATAAACTGATTAGCTATTTACAAAACTATGTGTGGTCTGTTTTATTGTATGGATGTGAAACGTGGACCTTGAAAGTCAATTCAATGAACAGACTGAAAGCATTTGAAATGGCTCCATCCCCGAATGCTCAGAATTCCCTGGACAGACATGGTTACCAATACCGAAGTCCTGAGGCGAGCTAGAGTTGACAGGGAACTGTTATCAACTATCAAGGTTCGGAAGATTTCACATCCGGGTCATATATTGCGTGGGGAAAAGTACCACCTTCCCCAACTGATATTGAAGGGGAAAATTGAGGGACGCCGAGGTACCGGTCGGAGACAAATGTCCTGGCTGCGAAACGTGAGGGAGTGGACTGGCATCCGAAACGTGGAGGAGCTGTTCCGAGCGGCGCAGTACAGGGACAGGTTCGCCGAGGTGATCGCCAACGTTGGGGGGACCCGACAGGGCACTTGAAGGAGAAGAAGAATATTTTTGTAAATAAAAATGCGTGTTTAAACAATAACAACAACAAAAAACCATTACGCCATTTCTCCGCAGGGGTAGGCAGAGAGAATGGACCTTCACACTACTCTATCCTGACTACTCTCTAGATTCCTCCGCATTCATGCAACGAGTCATACACGCACGTCGATTCTTCCGACTTCTACATGACTAACCTTTAAAATTTGATTAATTTGTCATGGTTTGTCATTTACACCATTAACGTATACTTTCTTAACTAGTTTTTCTCCATCCATGCGCTCCATATATAACAATACAATATTATTTAAAACATTGTTTAAAAAATAATGTTTCAAATATAAAAATTGTCTTATTCTTACTACATGATATCATTGATTACATCGCACCGTGAGTGTAAAACCGACGTAAGTGCAAATATATTTACATTTTGAAAATCATTGGTTTATTAAAAAAAAAACAGTTTTTCCAAGCAATATGAAATCTTTAAACTCCCATATCCCCAAACTGAATATTTGCACTTACGTCGGTTTTACACTCACGGTGCGACATATAAACTGATTATCTATTTACAATGAGTTTATACATATACCAAAGCTTTTTTTTTAAGGTTTAAAATGTACTTTGAGATGATTCTTGGGCACGTTGCGTTTCTCTACTTTGGGCACAGGGGTATCCTGATTTTTTTAAGACAATATTGTGGGTTAATAACAAAACGTTGACAATCCCTGATCTCAGATCATTAAATTGATTTATTTGTTTCCGTTTGATTTCATTGTGTTCCGTCCGCTACTCGGCCCGGCGGGCGGGCGAGCAGGTGGTTGTTCTGTCCGGTAACTTTATTATGGGGGTCAGTAGAAGAAATGTTATCATCATTTTGAATCCAATTTAGAATTAGGATTTCTTTTGTTTCCAACGGCTAGTTCATGCGTTCAAGACTGATGTTATTTTTTCTCCATTTGCAGAATCATTAATTAACTAACTATTGGTATCGACAGGCGGAACTATTCCATTATACAAGTGAATTGATTTGTCGGATATCATTCGATGTACAAAATTGGACTTTATAAATAAATGTGGTTTCTACACTGAATAAAATTGGACTTGTACTTGGATCTTCTGGCTCACAGAGGTTCAGCTCTAATGGCTATTCCTCTTACGTCTGTAGGAAACATTGTTGGATTGCGATTTGGTAGTTGTTTTATAATGGGGCTAAATGTATGGCCCGGAGTGTCCCTCCGAAAGAAGGCGAGCGGGGATTTAGGGTTAATTATAAAGTCTTACATTAGTGTCAAGGAATGGAAGACCAGTTAGGGTTGGGATTGTATTTATAAAAAAAGTCTGTTCCCGAAGGAAAGATAAGAGGAGCAGTGCCTGGATGGAGTTGTGTTAGGAGATAGCGTCCTGCGTGAAACCATTTTGTTTGGCGGAGTACGTAGTGGGCTATCGGGGAGGATTTTTTTTTGTCCGCATTGATTGCGAGAGGGGTAAAGGACTGAATGATGGTGGATAACTTGGTGGTAAAGGGTCATTATTTATAAGGAAGATAGTAATAATTTAGGTCGTGGTTAGTCGGTCAAAGAGATGGAGTAGTTGGAGTAGTGCAAGGAATAATAGAGCTGGAGTCGCAGTATTCTGATGTACCAAAGGAATGTGGTAACGGATAATGTTATTTTAGTATAAAGAATTTAATTTCTGGTGTATTATTTAATACTTATTGATAAATTTAAGGCGTAACCACTATGGAATACGATAACAACGATTTTTTTTATGAATTAAAACGCTGTTTTTTCCATTTCGCTGTTTATTTTTATCGACGTGTTTCGAAGGTCCATCCTCCGTCATCCATCTTCGGGAAAACGATATTAACTCTTGTTTCACTATTACTTTCTCCAGATGATGACATCTGTCAAAACTGATCATATTTGTAAACAATTTTATAATAATTTGTTTTCTGAAGATACATTCACTTACATGAAAGACGTCGATCTCCGAAGCGATCATGTTCAGCAGTTGGATCGCTCTTCCCACCGGCCTCACTAGAGTTAGACCTGGCAATGGTGTTTCTGGTGTGCATTGCAATGTGGAATTTATAACATTTTATTACGAGAGACTTCCCAGTAGAGCATTCTTATCGTACCCATGCTACCTGTTAGATCCCCTTTTATTATTTAAAATTAGAATTTGTATTAAACTCATTTTTAGAAGAACCACATTTTGCTCGCGAGCCGCAGTTTGCCAAACACTGGTCTAGGGCTGAACGATCTCAAATGTGATGACAGCGTTTTAAATTATATTAAAACGAGTATGTTTGTTTGTTATGAAACTATATTTGAATATAATATTTTAACACATTGTACGAGTGTGCTTCGTTGACGACCTGATTAATATGCACGCGATATTTTAGGCTTTATAATAAATGTACTTATTTATTATTTAAACTAAATATGTACTTTACTTAAACGTATATTTAAACTAAATAATATGTAAAAAAGTCATTAAAATAATAATTTGACCACTGCAACATTTCAAACACAAAACATGTTGTGTATAATAATATAAAGATTTCATAAATATTCGAATTTGGATGATGGTTTGATTAAAACAATATTGTATAAAAAAACACAGTGTTGTAAATAAATGAGCTAATAATCCATGTCATATTTTTATCCAAATTTTTTAATTATAATATGTTTTTTTTAATGTATGCAAATACTTGTAGACAAATACTGGATTTTACCCATTGCGGGTTAATCATTTTTAAGGATTCATTGTATCTCAATAGAGACGAAGATGTAAATTGTTTTATTTTTTGAAACAGAATATGGTAGTCGAGGGGTTTACAGGACTTATGACCTGTCATTGTCAGTCATCAAAACCTGTCATAAAAAAAAAAACAATTTACATCTTCGTCTCTATTGAGATACCATTCATTTTTATTATCTATTATTTTGAACTAATTAACTAACTAACTAACTATCACGCCGTCTCACCATAGGGGTAAGGCAGAAGCAATGGACTGCCACACTTTCCTTTTCTGGCATATTTCTCTAGTTTCCTCCACATTCATACAACGAGTCATACATGCACGTCAATTCTCCCGACTTCTAACATGACCAACTTTTAAAATTTGACAGATTTAATTTTTTTTTGTTGATAAAAAGACTAATACTAAATATTTAAATCAATGATATTAGAATTTATTTTACAATCTTCAATATGAGCAGAAAATAGCTCAATCTGGTCGTGCCCAAGCTCGAACCCAAGTCCTCAAAAAATATAAAAGTTTATTTTTAGTTTTATTATTTTAAAATGAATGTTTAGTTTTTTGTTCACTACCATTGATCAGAAGATGGCAGAGAGCTGCCGAAACGGGTTGAAACTAAATAACGAAACTAAATATGTATTATAAAGATTTTTTGATAATTTTGTTTATTTTAATTAATTACGTATTTTTACGTGTCCCGCACGCAATGTGTTGATAATAGTATACATTCAAGCACACTTTGTTCCTTTTCTTTCCTACAAAAAAAAATATTTCCTTGTCCGCGCGAACTTTCTCTTCTCGCATCCGGTATAATGGCGTCCTTATGTCAGTGAACTCTCACAAAGACTGAATAAATAATAAACCAAAGAGTTAAATTTAATTTATATGCAAAACCTACGGTGCGATTCCGGGCGTTTCTCATTTTCGTGTTTCGTCAGCTGTGTTATGCTTTCAGAGAACGCCTTGCTGAAGCATTTTGACATCCTATCGTATAGTGACCAAATATATGATGATGCCCAATCAATGCGAAACGTGACACCTATAAAATAAAATAAAACATCTAGAAAAGTATGACTTTCTCCAAAATATGTAATACTTAACACACTTTGTATACAACACACACTTCTTCTTCTTCTTCTTCTCCTTATAGACTTTTGGTCTGTTCCTGAAATCAGGCTGGCCTCTCTTGGGAGGTTGACTCCCAACTATCTCTCCATCTCTTCGGCGGTCTTCCGGGGGGACGGCACGGCAGGCGGCAGGAATCTGATGCGCCACAGCGTGTGGGATTCTGGTGGGATCCATCCTCTGCACGTGCGCATTCCAGTATCTTCTGCGTTGTCTGCCCCATCTAACGACATCCTCCACCTTGCAGATCTCGCGGATGGCCGTGTTCCTCACCCTATATCGAATAGTCCTTCCTGCTATCATCCTCAGCTTCCTCATCTCTGCCACCCGTACTTTAGCCTTCGTTCTTGTGGTATCCGCTCTGGTCTCAATGCTATATGTCACGCAACACACACTTTATTAAAAAAAATTAAATTAAAAAACCACACATGTTTCGGACTAACCAGCCCTTCATCAGTGATATTATATAAATATTTAAAATATAAAAAAATTGTTTACAAATATGGTCAGTTTTGACAGATGATTTATTTTGGAACGTTTATGCTTTTGTTTTAACAAATATTATGAATAAATTTAAAGTTCTTATTGGGGTTCAGGTATTAAATTAACAACAAAGGAAATAAATCAATGATTAGACTTGACGTTAAATTTATTTGATTATTTATAATATTTTCATTATTTTAATTTGATTTTTTAATTTCTACTATTTCGAGATTGTTCAAAGTTATATTTCTATAATTAACATGCAAAATTTCAACGCCATTATCTTTATTAAATTAATGATCTTTTAAATTATCTTTTTAATATCTTCTCAAACAATTAAACCGCCAAACAAAGTGGCAAATATAGAAGAAAGTGCATCATTGCTGGTTCTTGGGATGCCACTTGGGCTTTTAATGTGGTAGTTTCCCGTTGCTTTCCACATTTGTATACAGCAGTTTTTTTAAATTAATTACTGTAATAAACTTTTTTTAGCTATTGATTCTCATAACTGTGATAGGTAGCTAATCTATCGTCATCAAACAGCCGAGATAAGACATGGGAGTGAGAGATCTAACGCAATCACCATTCAGCGAGGTGTGCGACAGGGATGTATTCTGTCCCCCTTATTGTTTAATCTCTACTCCGATTATGTCTTTAAACAAGCCCTCAGTACTACCGAGAAAGGTGTGAAGATAAATGGAGTTGTAATTAACAACATTCGTTACGCAGATTATACTGTATTACTAGCAGACAGTGTGACAATCACACTGCCATCACCGGGAATCGAACTTCATATATTACTATCATGACTCACCCATTTGGCACAGATATATTTCGATCGGTTCATTAATTCTTCCTCGGTGTTAAAGTTAAAAAAAAAACTGTATCTATAGCTGGATAAGCTATTAAAGACAACGTATGTGTGTTCGTATCGTATAAGTGGTGGTATATACGAGTATAATTCGTTACCGATATTCGACCATCGGGATACCGGTATATCAACAGCTGATATCATTAACGTTCGCGGTAAACGAGTAACTGGTCCACTCGTATTGGAAACCCTAATCACAGCTATAGAGATACTGTTGGACTCTACAAATACACCGAAGGTCACCACACATAAATAATGTTAAATTTATACTTTTGTAATTAAAAACTATTTGTACGTTAGCAACAACAATTACAAACCATCACGCCGTTTCCACGCAAGGGTAGGCAGAGAGAATGGACCGCCACACTACTTTATCCTGACACACCTCTCTAGCTTCCTCCACATTGATACAGCGAGTCATACACGCTCATAGATTCTTCCGGCTTCTAACATGACCAACTTTTAAAATTTGATTACTTTGGTCATGCCATGTTTTCCTCGGTCTACCTCGACTCCGTACTCCCTTTACATCGTTAACGTATACTTTTTTTAAACCATTCTTTCTTCACCCATGCGCTCCATATGTCCGAATCAACGCAAAATGTATGTACGTTATCAAAAAATATAGTTTATTTCTATTGAATCATAACATGATTACGTGGTTTAAGAAAAAAAAAATCAATTAACAGTAGAACCTGGATAATTGGAACCTGGTTAATTGGCAAACCTCTATAATTGGCAGAATAGTTCCGGTGTCCCACCCCCTCGGAGCACTAAAACTTATTTAATTGGAAAAAATTAACCTGTTTAATTGAACTCGACATTCTGGCGCTAAACCTCTGTTATTTGGGAGCACTGTCTTCTCGACCTCTGTAATTGGCCGGAGTGTACCTCTGTAATTGGAGAGCACTGCCTCAAAAAAGTTTCTGTACTCATCGTATGTGGTCCATTTTATATCGCAATGTTTCACAAACGTAAATATTACGGCCTTGATTTGAGCTCGAAACTAAAACTTATTCAAGAATTTGACGCCGGCAAATCTCGCTAAGAGTTGTGCAACAATTTTAACGTGTGAAACAGACCCATATAAATTATTTTTTCAAGCCACAATAATTAAACTTATTGTTTGTATGTGTATGCACGTATGTACAATTACAATTTACTTATTAAATTTTTTTTTAATTTTTATTGTTTGTTTTATGCATCAACCCTGGAAACATGAAAAACTAGATAATTGTAAAACCTTGTTTATTGACCATCATAGGCCCGGTCCTTTGGAATGCCAATTATCCAGGTTCCACTGTAATCAAACGTATCCTGTGCTTCATTTGAAGTGTAAAGAATACAGAGCCTACAGCGTCCCACACACAATATTTACGTCTCACTATCGCTACTACCTACTATAATATATGTGTCGCGAGAGTTAGTCACTTTTGATCGTGTTCTATCATTCGAGAACTAAGAGCAACATAACTATTAACGTCGCACTTTTGCTTAGCGAGAGAAATACAGAAAGATTTCAATGTGTGATGTTCTTTTCTGGTAGTTAACCGGCTGTTTCATAGGATTTTAGTCGCTCTTGGGCATTCTCCGTAAACGGTGGTATTCTTGCTCTCTTTTAACGTTAGTTTGTCTTCGCTTTCTTAATATTCCAACGCCTCGCAAGCTTGCAGAGACGACACCGCATAAAGGAGGAGGCAATCGGGAGACGGTGATGGTTCTACTATCATCGTCTTCCCTGCTCTAGATGTCCCAGATTGTGTGGGTCCAGGACTCGTTAGCCACACTAGGACCCACAACCGTAAAAACTGTCTTCCTCGGATACGAGGGTCAGCCGATGATGATGATGATTCTGCGATTATATTGTACTGTGTTATTTAAATATATTATTTCTGTATATTTAACCAAAGTAATTTCAGTTTCCGATATTGCATTATGTAAAAATCGTCACGCTTGGATTCTGCAGTAAATGCCGACTACCGCTAATAACAATGTGGAACCGTCTACCTCTAATGTGGAACCAGGGGAGATATTTGAACGCAATTGGATACTTCTGTACATGGGACATGACTTAACTAACTAGCTATCACGCCGTTTCCCCGGAAGGGTACGGAAAGAGGATAAACCGCCATACTACTATGTCCTGACACACCTCCCGAGTTTCCTCTTATTTCATGCATGCTCGTCGATTTTTTCGGCTTCGAATATGAGCGATGAGCGTCTTATAATAATTTATTAATTTAGTCATGCCATGCTTTCCTCGGTTGTACTCACCGTTTTTTTTCACTCATACTGCCTGTATACAACTTTTTAACCATTCTTCTCTCATCCATTCGTTATAAATACAATGTATGGTATGTCAAAACCAATTTAGGAATTATTTTTTGTTTTTACTTTTGTATCATTTTTCGGTGTATTTTGTTTTCTTCTTTTTCTTCACTCTTAGCCATTTCCGATTTATTTGTTTTCGGCTCTCCTAATTAAACATCGCCAGGATTTCCGATCTTGGGCCGCTGTCGCTGTCTATTTGCAGTTATTTCATGTCGTTTTTTGGCGATTGACACAAAACTTTTGCGGCTGTTAATTAGGATGATGACACGAAGCGTGAGATGGCCGTTCATCATGGAGTTCTAGTGCCAACCCTTATGTATGGAATTGAAGCTTTAGTTGGCAAAAGAAGGATGATGATTAGGATTATCCAATAGATAAATCCCAGGGAAATGTGCGAAAAAACGATGTATGATAGAATTCCGAATGACTAAATAAAGAGGAAATGTACTCGTATGTCAGATGATTGCATCTGATAAATAAAATTAAAAAATAATCACTTAGGTGAGAAGGGTGTGATGAAAGAGAAATGAGTAAGGACATATATGTATAATAGAACGAGTTGATGATAGAAAAATGCTTTAAAAATGCATTCAAGGAGTGTTAATTAAAAACGAAGCCAAACACGGGCGAGGAAAACATGGCATGATCAATTTCAAACAGAAAACACGATTGTTTAGTGGTTTTACTTGGATTTAATTTATATTAATTAAATAAATTGTGACAAATTGGTTTCGCTTTATATAATTTATATAAATTAAATCCAAGTAAAACCACTGAACATTCGTGTTTACTATTATAAATTAATAGTTGAGTTTTACAAAACTAATACTTCAACCATCAATGGCATGATCAATTTAATCATTTACAAAAAGGCGGCCACATTTGAAGTCGGAAAAATCGACGAGCGTGCGTTTTACGATGTATGAATGAAAACGACGTATGGCGGTCCATCCTCTCTACCTACGGCGTGATGGATAGTAAGTTAACGTACCGCGTGACGCTAGATTTTTCGTATATATTGTATATTATATGCCCCCGCATAAACCAAGAACCCACTAAATCACCTTCCAACGATGTTCCCATCAGACTAAAGAGGAATAGCCACAAGGGCTGAACCTCTGTAAGCCAGAAGATCCAAGTCCAAGTCCAATTTCTATAGAAATAAATTGCCCGGCACAGACGACTGTGACTTTTAACATTAATTTCTAGAGTTATTTTCTTATCATCCATAATCTTATGGACAAACAACTAAAATGGACAAAACACATAGACACTAACTGACAAGTTAGCATCACTATACTCCCTCTTCTACAAAATACAAAATTACATACCAAGAAAAGAAAAAATTATGATGTACGAAGCGTATGTTAAAAGCCGACTGACATATATGATTCCCTTCCGGGGGACAGGAAACCAAAAGGACATCTCCAGACTCCAAAGACAGCAAAAAAAAAAATTGCCTATAATATTAACTATCTTACTCCAAACAAACAAGTATGCAGAAAAACAAAACAAATGGACATATCAGACCTGACCAAATTTGAGACCTTGAAAATTGTTAACAGAGTAACCTTGGAAGTGACAATAGACAGCAGCTACAAATTAACTTAACATTCAGACGTACACAGACACTGGACCAGGAACTGTGACAGATATCACTTACCGAATGCACGAACTAAGACAGGACAATCAAGGATATTGAACAATGGACTGAAACTTTACAATGAACTACCAAAAGGCACAAGGAGTCTCACTACAAATCAGTTCAAAATATGCCTAAACATTATATAATTACAAGTAAGATCTAAAATGTATCCATATAACCCAATTGTTTTTTTTTAAATGAATTAAATAAAATAAAAAATAAAAAAACAATATCATCTCTTCATTTCGGTTCATCTATCCATGCTACTTAGTATATTAGCTTAGTGTATTTTTTTATGGACCATAATACTATTTTTGTTTTTCCTTTTATTTGATATATTTTATTTAGTTTTCTGTCATAGATATCATTCCTTTTCCATTATACTTATTTCGTTATTTTCGGTTTGCCCCAGGAAAATATAAATAGAGTCTATTCAACTAGAAATGTCTCCAGGTTAATAAAAATATGGTAGAAATGAAATTTAAAAAAATAAATATGATAGAAAACATTGTTTTCTACGAGTTTAATTTGATTTTATTTAAATCACACGTTTTACATTGCTGGATATTTGATATTTTATTTGTATTATTTTATTGAATCGCTCTTTACACCATTACAGCGTAAGCCAAATCGATTCAAATTGTATAGCAATACGTTAATAGCGGTAGCCTATCACATTGCGTTAATAAAAAGGTCTTCTGCTTAATGCTTAACCCAACCTTCATAGATGACGCTAGTGTGTAGATTGAACTATAACATATGAAATGTGGTGTTACTTTGTAACAAATATACAACTTCCAAAAATTTGGCATACATGGTGGTCGTAAGAAGGGTGGAATGGGGAATGTTGTATTACATAAAGCGTGCGCTTAACCCAACCAATGACAGGTCATAAGTCCTGTAAACACCTCGACCACCATATTCTGTTTCCAATTTGCATCTTCGTCTCTATTGAGATACAATTAATAGCTATCATATTGATTCTTGTGACATGTGATAGGTAGCTAATCTATCGCCATTTTATTGTCACATGAATTCTACACCAGATTAAAGAGAGTGTGACAATCACACTGCCATTACCGGGAATCGAACCCGGAACCTTTGGCAGTCAAGGCACTAACCACTCGGTCACGAAGGTCACCAATATGATGCCATTTGGTGACCTTGGGTGATGAAGCTTGGGTCCAGCGAAGACTAGTTGGCATCAATTATAATAACCATACCGTGGTTAAATACAAAGTGTTTATATTGTTTTATATCTATAAGTTTAAAATGTCTTGGATCATTAAGATGGTTTGGACATATGGAAATAATGAATGAAGAAAGAATGGTAAAAAATTATATGTTAATGATGTAAATGGAACCAGAAATAGAGAAAGACCGAGGAAAACGTGGCACGATCAAATAAATAAAATATTGAATGTCGGCCATGTGAGGAGTCAGAGAAATCGACGCGCGTGCATGACACGATGTATGAATGTTGAGGAAGCGAGAGAAATATGTCAGGAAAGAAAGGTGTGGCAGTCCATTCTTTCTGCCTACCCCTTCGGGGAGACGGCGTGATGGTTAGTTTGTTAGTTTTTTAAAATGTCTAACCACACAGTTAGTGCTTCGTATGGAAAAATGTAATAAAACTTCTAGAATACAGGCGTTTTCAATATTATTAATATAAAGTTTTACACCATTGTTCAAGAAACAATTGATAAACGGTATTTTGTTTATTATGTATATTTTTTTTTCCCTAATATCAGCTTTTCTTTTTTCAGGTTAGTATTCAAACACGGCGAGATGTTTTTCCAGACAGCTCATTTCCTAGCCACAAGATTCATCTCATAATGGTATTGATTCATGTAAGTGTTTATTTAAGTATTAATTAAGCACTTTCACAATTTGATATTTTATAATTATCTTCTTCGTTGTGTCTATGGCAACTCCAAACTACATAAATCAAATCCCCGTATAAACCAAAAATCCACTAAATTACCTTTCCAACAACGTTTTTAATAAACGTCAGAAGAATAGCCACAAGGGCTGAACCTTCATTTGACAAAAGATCAACGTCTAAAACGTTTAATCCCTAAACGTATACGATTTTTTTTAGTAAGTAAATGTAGAGCGGAAGAAGGTTTTATGAACAAAATTATGAAAGGATCGCTGCCTTGTTTCAATTTCAATTTCAATTTATTCAAAAAAAATTATAAACATTACAGAAACACATCCAAATCGTTTATAACCACAAAAATAAAATTACCAATTTAAAAAAACATATTTACAAATAATATAACAAGAAAACAAATAAGAGTAAGTCAGAAAAAAGAAAAACAGAAGACAATTTAAAAAAAAATATTCGAGAACAGTTTGGTAAAGATTAACATTTTTGTACAATAAGTAGAGAAGCAAATAGTAATTTAATACATAAGAGATAGATGCTTTCTGAGGGTAGCCTCACTATCGTGAAAAATATCCACATCCGAAGAGATGCGGTTTAATAGGATTATTGCCCTGCCCACGGGCATTACCTTAGGTAGATTGGTTCTACACAGTGGCAGGTGAAATAATCTATGTTGCCTTTGTCGCAGATAATTGTCGGGGACAAACAAAGTCAAGTCATTCAAAATATCAGAGTTATGTATTCGACCACGAATCAGTTGAAAAAAATGAACACCCAGGTGGATGGTTCGTCTAATTTCCAATGATTGGTAGTCCAGCATACCCAGCAAGAAATCAGTTGGGTACAGCCAGGGATAGTAACCGTTCTCTTTAAGGTACAGAAATCGTAAGAATTTTTTCTGTACCTTCTCGATTAATAGACAATATTTTGTTTCATGCGGTGCCCACACCAGTGTACTAAATTCCAACCGACTTCTTACCAAGGAATTATACAATAACTTCAGGACTTTTGAATTTTTAAAATCCTTTCCATTCCTAAGAACAAATCCCAAAATCTTTTGGGAGCTATTACATACTGATGTAATATGAAGACTGAAAGATAATTTGGGATCGAATGTAACTCCCAAATCTTTCGAAGAAACAGTCCTATCCAGTAGTATATCATCCATTGTATAACTGTGATAGATCGTTGTGCGAGCCCTAGTAAAGGACATGATGAAACACTTCGATATATTAAAATGCAATTTATTTATTTTACTCCATTCCAAGACACTGTGTATGTCATCTTGGAGTTTTAAACAATCGGCGACAGATTTAATTTCTCGAAAAATTTTCAAATCGTCGGCAAACAAGAGACTATTGGAATATTTGATATTTTTAGTAATATCATTTATAAAAATTGTAAATAATAACGGCCCTAGGATGGAACCCTGAGGAACTCCAGATGGTGTGAAGAACTTACTGGATTGGAAGAGTCCATAAGTTACGAACTGTTGTCTTTTGGAAAGATAGCTATTAAAAAATTGGACTAAGGTGTCACTTAGACCAATTTTACGAAGTTTTACTAAAAGAATCGAATGATCAACTTTGTCAAAAGCTTTTGAAAAATCACTGTATGCAGAGTCAACTTGAAAACCTTTATCCAGGGAATTTGAGACGTAGTTTGTGAACACCATAAGATTTGTATTGGTTGAACGTGCCGGTCTAAAACCATGTTGCTCATTAATCACGAAGGGTTCAATTTTTGGATTAATAAGTGAATGGATTAATGATTCGAATGCCTTAGCAGGAGCTGACAATATTGCAACTGGTCTGTAGTTTTCCACAGATGATTTGACACCTTTTTTGAAAACTGGGGAAATTTTCGAAGTTTTCCAGAGTTCAGGAAATACACCTTTTTTCAGCGACATATTAAAAATTACCGATAATGGATTTTTAAGTATGTGATTTTTAAGTTTTAAGTTTCGGACATACGGAGCGCATGGATGGAGAAAGAATGGTTAAGAAAGTATACGTTAATGATGTAAATGGAGTACGGAGTCGAGGCAGACCGAGGAAAACATGGCATGACCAAATTAATCAAATATTAAAGGTTGGTCATGTCAGAAGTCGGAAGAATCGACGTGCGTGTATGACTCGCTGTATGAATGTGGAGGAATCCAGAGAGGTGTGCCAGGATAGAGTAGTGTGGCGGTCCATTCTCTTTGTCTTCCCCTACGGGGAAACGGCGTTATGGTTGTTGTTGATTATGACCATTGTTGATATTTTTTTTACATCTTCTGACATAGGAACCTTTTTTAATTTTCCTTATGATGCAATCATCTGCCTCACATTTCTTTCTTATTATATTACTTATATAAATAAAGTGGATATTAACAGTGTGACATATTCTCCTTCCAAATTAAGTAAGAAAATCTTGCTGCGTATGTATCTATCAAAAACCATAAAACATCACGATGTGAGATGGTCATTGAAAACTTTTTTAATTTTCTTTAATATTTTTTTTATCCTTGCCAAAGATATGGCCAAGGCAGTGGCGTAACGTGGCGGTTTAATGTGAGAAATTATCTACTAGGTTCTATATACGAGTGATTTTTTTCTGTTCCAAAATCTAAAGAAAGACATTCATGGGAAACGATTTGACGACGATGACTCGTTAAAAGCGGCGATTAATGAGTATTTTTATAACAAACCGGAATCATATTTTTTTGAGGGCTTAAATAAATTGATTGCTAGAAGTAAGAAGTCCATAGATATTAAGGGTGACTATATTGCAAAATACAAAAATAATTATTAACCTAAGTCTTTTCCTTCATACCCATACCGAGAATATATTGAACGCCCCTCTTACATCTTATAAATTTCTCGCTGACGCAGTTCAGACGACATTCGTGGTAGAGTGGTAAGAGCTCTGACTTCCACACCGAAGGTCCCTTGTTCGATTCCTGGCGATGGCAGTGTAATTGTCACACTATCTTTGGTCTGTAAATAGGTAAATAGGTTCTTTAGACCCGTTGTATAAAAAAAAGAAGTTAAGAGTGTAAAATGTAACTGTGTAAATAAATACTTTTAAATGAATAAATATCTAAAAGATTAATTTTCTAAAATTATAATTAATTTCAAGGAAAAATCCATAAACCTTAGTAGAATTAAACTTAGTAATATATCTCTTAAGAAAATTTCCTTTTTTTATTTTTATTTTTTTACTATTTTCATTTCATTTCATTTTTATTAATTTCAAGGAGGTAAAGCGAAAACATTTTAGGTACAAATTTGTTCATTGTTGTGTAAATTTTACATTTTATTAAAAAAAAAAACGAGCATACCTACTCTTAAGAATTTTTTTTTTAATATTTATATTCATTTTTAAAATTTCAAGGAGGTTAAGCGAAAACTTTTTTTGGTACAAATTTGTTCGTTATTTGTAAATTTTACATTTTATTAAAAAAAAAAAAACGAGCCTTCTCTGCGTTTGCTGGACTTACGGTAATATTTATTACACGCGGGCGACACGTGCCGACCGTAAAATATCTTTCCCACAGAGATATATGACTTTTACTTTTCTCTGGATTTTTTTTACTTCAACCTTCAACTTTTTCCCGACCTCTTCCGCTTCATAATCATCCATTTCTTATATAAATGTCTTATTTAAATATAAATCTTTACCAAATTTATCAAGATATGTACTACATAAATTAATTAATTTATTTGATTGATCTAAAAATGCTTATTGTATCGTTCCTCCTTGTACATGGTTAATAATATGATAGTACATGAAGAAAGAATCTTAAAAAAAGTATATGTTAACGATGTAAATGGAATTTTTAATTGTATCTCAATAGAGACGAAGACGTAAACTGGAAACTGAACATGGATGATCAAGGTGTTTACAGGACTTTTGACCTGTCATTGGTTGGGTTAAGCGCACGCTTTATGTAATTACAACATTCCCCATTCCACCTTTGTTATTGTGATCATGCATGACAAATTTTTGGAAGATGTATATATACTTCAAAATCTATATTTATCTTCACGTGTCAGTTTCAGTCAGCCATCTATGTAGATTTGGTTGCACTTGTGAATTTTTTCAAGAATTAACCTATACAACCGACCCACTAACGCCATCTATGGAGAATGATTTTCGGCATTTAGCAAACTACCTTATTAACACAATGTGAAGGCTGTTGACCAACATATTGTTAGAAGCCGCTAGGAGTATTATTCCATTCTATATGCCAAAGAACGAATACGATGTAAATGGAACTAGAAATGAGGAGGACAGAGGAAAACGTGGCACGATCAATTAAATCAAATAGTGAATGTCGGTCACGTGAAGAGTCGGAGATATCGACATGCTTGTATGATACGATATATGATTGTTGAGGAATCGAGAGAAGTATGCTAAGAAAGAAAAGTGTGGCAGTCCATTCTTTCGGCCTACCCCTTCGAAGATACGGCGTGATGGTTTCTTAGTTAGTTTAGTTCAAGTACAATACTAATGTGAACATATGAGTGCGAGAGTACGAGTATGGAATTACGAATACGTTAATACGAGTGTGAGAGTAAGAGTGTGGAAGTACGAGAATTCAAAAGTACGGATGCGAGAATGCGAAAACACGAGTGCGAAAATACGAATACGAGAGTACGGGTATGGAAGTTCGAATACGATATTACGAGTATATACGAGTGTGAGAGCATAAGCATGAAAGTACGAGTGTAAGATTACGGGTTTACGAGAATACGAAAGTACGTACTTCGAGAAAATAAACAATAATTTGTTATAAATAATGAAAAAAAAAATGTATATACAAAATTTCTTTATTATTATATAATATATTTAGTGTGCTTCCACTTGTGTTTATCGTCGACCGGTTTCGGCAGTTTGCTGCCATCTTCTGGTCCAGAAGATGGCAGATGGTTAGACCAGAAGATGGCAGCAAGCTGCCGAAACCGGTCGACGATAAACACAAGTGGAAGCACACTAAATATATAAAAATAAAGAAATTTTGTATATATTTTTTTTGTTTTCGTTATTTAAAATGATTTTCTACCAAGAAATTTCAATTAAAATTATTAATAATTTGTTACGATTTGTTAAGCACTTAGTTTTATTTTGTTAGTCTTGATAATGTAAATAATAATAATAAAGCTGTTGAAATATTTATATAATAAAATATATACAATATACAACATATACAGTAATAAGGGACTTCAACCAAGAACTTGCGATGGTGTTTTTTATTTATCTCTTATTATTACGTAGTTTTGTGGTTATGAAGAGTTATTAAATCGCAATCTACTCGATGTTTCGTAAGGCGAACCTTCGCCGTATTAATAAGTTGCGAATTCGACCTCTGATTCCTCAGTTTCTAGAAAAACCACAAGTGCCGGCTCGTTATGATGGCGAGCTGGAAACAGATCATCTCCCGGCACGACCTTAGGAAATTTCGGCGCTGGTTCACGGCCGTGCGCTATCACGGTTGCGGAGATCGCGAGATGCCTGTGATTCAAGTTATAATTACGCTGGCTAGAATAGCAACCTATCGCTTCTTTCATTTGTAGTCAAACAACATTACACAATTTTTAATGAATGATTGTTAATTAGTCTAATTCGTCTAGCTCATAGGTTCCCACCGGGAGCGATATCGCCCCTCAATTGCGCTGGAGCCTTTCATGGGGCGGTAGCAGGTCCAGAGACAAATGGGGTCGTTAAGGCAGTCAAGGAGGGCGACCGTAGCGAACTTATTCGAGAAATTTGTATTAAAATACTTTCTAAAACTATTTTCATGAATAAACAATGCTGTGTTAACCGCTGACAGTATGGAAAATCTGCAAGTCTTAGTATCAACAATGTATGAGGCATGCAAAAATAGTGACCTTGTAATGAATGTGTCCGAGTCCGAGGAAAGAGAAGCCGTGGAAGACCAAGGAAAGCATGGCATGACCAAATTAATAAAATACTGAAAGGCGGCCACATTGGAAGTCGGAAAAATCGACGAGCGTGCATGTTACGATGTACGAATGTGGAGGAATCTAGAGAGGTATGTCAGAACATAACAGTATGGCGGTCCATCCTCTCTGCCTACCCCTCCGGGGAAACGGCGTGATGGTTAGTTAGTTAGTTCTATGTATCTAGGTATTCGTATACCTAATTTTGTTTAGTATTGTCGATGACAAGGTTTTGCAAGTTGGAATCAAAATCAAGCGATTTTCGATAGATAGATAGATTAAACATAGGTAATGTGTCAACAGTATTCTTATATTTGATATCAGTGTTAAGGGGATGCGTTGGATTTCTTTCTTGTAAAGACGACGGTGGTCCAGAAAAAGTAGGGAACCTTTGGTGTAGCTAATAAAATCAGTTATCGTATTTTACAATTAACGCTTTTATAACATCAATATATATTAGATATGTTAATGGAAGGCGCTAATGTAGATTGAACTAAAAAATGTGAAATGTTTCTCAACATAAGTAACATATATACATCTTTCAAAAAAAAAAATTGTCGGACGTGGTGGTCGTAAGAAGGGCGGAATGAGGAATGTTGTTAACATAAAGCGATCGCTTAACCCAACCAATGACAGGTCATAACTCCTGTAAGCGCCTCGACCACCATATTCTGTTTCCAGAAAACAATTTACATCTTCGTCTCTATTGAGATACAAATAATCCTTAAAAATAGATATGTTTATTTGACTATACTTTAATACGCGTTTTACTCAAACCAACAATCAATATTAATTTCGTTGTTTGCATATACCAAATGAGCGAGCGCAACCTACATTATGTCTTGTGTCCGGTCTTACCGAATGACATTGTTGAGGTTGCGTCATTTGGACTTTCTTTAACAGTGATTGCGCCGTTATTGGCAATTTTAATGACCTTTGGAACAAAAAATTCCTGACTTTATGGCTTTTTTATTCGATTCGAAATGGTTTCCAGTATTTCCAACGACAGCAGAGCTGAAAAATCAATTATGTTTTATTGATCAGTGAAATTTATCAATCAATTCTGTTGATGCTATCATTTTAACGTTTGTAAATATACATTCAACGAGTACGAGTGTGAGATGACAAGTATGGAAGAACGAGTACCAGAGTACGAGTGTGAGAGTGCAAGTGTAAAAATATGAGTGCAAGAGTACGAGTACGGAAATACAAGTATGAGAATCCGGAAGTACGTATGCGAGAACACAAGTACGAGTGTACGAGTACGAGCCCAAGATTGCGGGTATAAGAGTATTAATAATTTTAGCCCTGCACTAAACTAGCTCCTGCCATAATCTTCTTTGTTGTATACCTATGTGGTCTGTTCTGCAGAGTGTTGCTTCTCCTGTTAGGTAGACTCCCAGCTGTTCTACCATATTTTAGGAGGTCTCCCACGAGGACGAGTCCCGTGAGGCTGATAATGTAGTGCAATATAGGGGAGTCTGGTGGTGTCCATTCTTTGGATCTCGGGATCTCGAGATCATCTATGTGAGTAGGCTGACTTTTCGTGCACATATTGAGAGGATTTGTGGCACTGCACTGAGGATTTTGGGCTCCATCGTCCGGACAGGAAGAATTTTCAGGGATCCTCATGTGCTCAGAGTCCTATACAACGCATTGGTTCGGAGCAGACTCGAAAGTGGTTCTGTGATATGGAGTCCTCACGAGGCGAGATATTCCGTTATGCTGGAGGAGTATGGTAGCTATCCGTGGCTCTATCCCACAGCATTTCTTTTGGGAATGCTTGGGGCCTTCTCTCTGCAGCTTCGAAGAGATGGGCATCTCATAACCCATTTCTTTAGATATATTTCAGGATATTTTTCGAGAACTCGGCCGTGCTGAAGGGTGTTCGGCTTTTTGTCCCTGATAGATATCTCCGATAGCGACAGAATATATTGTTTTACCTACCGGCCGCCAGAATCAACCTGCCTCTGGTGACACCCTTGGGAAAGGCAATTAATTTACTGAACGCGGTCTCCTCGGAGATCGACGTCTTTCATATTAGTGAAAGTACGTTCAGAAGGCAAATACTCTTAATTCTGGAGAGTATCCTGTTTCCTAATGTCGAACCATCTCTCATGCGTTTCTGGTAGTATACTATACACAATATTTTATTTTACCTGTATTCAATAGATGCCTTAAAAATTGATTTTGTTATGTCGATTGATGAAATAAACTGATTTGATTCGATGACCGTACCAGTCTCTTATTCTCGGCAGTCCTGTCATAATATTTTATACTTATTCCATCTTTAGTAAAATGGTTGATTCTGTCAAATAACTGCCTTTCGGTGTTTGTCCCTGATGGGCATCGTCGATATCGTTAGCATATACGAGTATATCATTTTATCTACCGGCATATATTGCAACATGCCTTTGATGTCAGTAAGGAGAGCAATCAAATTGTTTTTTTTAATTATAATCAAACAAATCAGATAAAAACTCTCCAAATTTTAATATCAATAAATTAGTGACTTTTAATCATTTATAATTGCTGGTCCAACGCAGACGAAAGGACAACTGTGCAGTTAAATTTTATGATTTAGATTTTATAAAATAATAAAAAGATTTTTTTTTTACTGAATTAATTCTACCATCTTCTTTCTTTTGACATTATCATTTGGAATTTCATTTACGATTTAAAACACTGTTTTTTTTCAAAAGTGGAAAAAACAGTGTTTTAATACATAAAAAAATATCGTAAATAATATTCCAAATGATAATGTCAAAAGAAAGAATAAAGTAGAATCAATTCAGTAAAAATAAAATCTTTTTATTATTTTATCAAATCTAAATCATAACTTAGTAAAATGTTATGATTTAGATTTTTTTTAAATAATAAAAAGATTTTATTTTTACTGAATTAATTCTACTTTCTTCTTTCTTTTGACATTATCATTTGGAATATTATTTACGATTTTTTTAGGAATTAAAACACTGTTTTTTCAAATGTGAAAAAAAAACAGTGTTTTAATTCATAAAAAAATCATTATTATGGAATTCCACAGTGTTAACGCCTTAATCTTCTAGAATGAATATTATTTACTCTTATAATGGAACCATTATCTCTAATTTTACACGTTAATATCTGGAATCTAAAAAAAATTGTTTACACGTCATTTGGTTACCCTTTTTAAAATGTTTTTCCTGCATACTTTACAATATGTTATTTCATCTCCGGTGATTAATTTGTGACCCATTGCATCTGCAATATGTCGCAACGGAGGGTAAAACCAGTCCAAGTTATCGAAAGGTACTCGGCAATGACCCTGTTCACACTCACCGCACACTGGCACACTTTCCTTTTCCCTTTGATCCGTCGGCGTTCCGAAGGGCGCATTTCCACGGCGTACGGTAAACCGACGCAAAAACCAACATAGATATCAAATATAATAGTTTATAAAGGGTGTTCCATTAGAGATTTTTTTATAGCTGTCAATTCAGCCATTTTGTTCGCTAAATTTTCTTAAAAAGAGGGAGGTTTGCCGTTTGTTAAAATGTCATCGTAGATTACGGAACAACATGTTAAATTCTGAAAATGAAAATGAGCTTTTTGTAAAAAATGTTTTTCGTAAATTACGCCGTGTTCAGGGCCGTCATAATCGTCCTACTGAGCCTGAAATAAGAAGTGTAATCCAAAAAATGGAAAGGATTGGTTATGTGGTAGACCAAAGACAACCATCACGCTTACGTTCGTAAGATAATATTGAATTAGTTCGGAGAGTGGTGAAGAAGAACCAGGAATGTCGATAAGACATCATTCACAGTAATTAACCATCACATGGCCAATTTTAAATAAAATTGTCTCTTTAAAATTCATTTGACTCGAAGAGTTGAAACCACTTGATGTTTTTAAACATTCAATTATGTTTAGCCATTCGTTAAAAAAATTAAATAACCATTACGCCATCTTCCCGTAGGGGTAGGCAGAAAGAACATACTTCTCTAACTTTCTCACCATTCATATTTCTTGTCATGCACGCACGTCGATTTCTCCTATTCCCTGCGTAACCAACTTTTTAAAAACATTGTGATTTTATGAATATAGTGAAACACAAGTCCTTAATCAGAGTACTTATGTATACACTTATTCTTTTTAAAGTGCCCTGTCAGGTCCCCCCGACGTTGGCGATCACTCTGGTAAACTCTTCCCTATCCTGCGCCGCTCGGAACAGCTCCTCCACACTTCGGATGCCGGTCCGCTCCCTCACGTTTTGCAGCCAGCACATTTGTCTCCTACCGGGCCCTCGGCGTCCCTCAATTTTCCCCTCCAATATCAGTTTGAGAAGATGGTACTTTTCCCCATGCAGTATATGACCCAGATGTGAGATCTTTCGAACCTTGATAATTATAACGGTTCCCTGTCAACTCTAGCTCGCCCCAGGACTTCGGTATTAGTAACCATATCTGTCCAGGGAATTATGAGCATTCGGCGATGGAGCCACATTTCAAATGCTTCCAGTCTGTTTATTGAGATAACTTTCAAGGTCCACTTTTCACATCCGTACAATAAAACAGACCACACATAGGGATGTATACACTAAAAAACTTAATTTATTTATTTCATGAATATGGTCAGTTTTGACGGATGTTAAAAATTATGGTGAATATAGAATATATTATTTATTATACTCTTCACAAACTTGTTTTGTATGGTACTCACCTTCATTAGCGTATAAATTTAGATAAACAACGCATACCGTGTTCAACTAATATTATGTATTACGTATTCCTAATAACGCTGCCAGCGCCACTGCGCCTGCTATAGAGCGCCATGACGACACGCTCTCGCGGTGCGGCATAACGGACGCTGTGGGAAACGGCTCTTGTTTCTCTCGCATCTAGTTACCGCGGTGACGCAATCCCTGACCCGCGATACGCAGAGCGGGATACGGAATAACTCACTTTCCGACGGGGCACTCTACTTTCACCGAGCTATAAAGATGATGCTGTACAGTCTATTAACCTCGATTTATCGATAATACTTTAATCTCGACTGTCGGAATTTTTCAATTAGCGGCGGCGACATTTTTGCGACATTAAATTTCAACGAAAAAGTATACTCGTTCGTTGTTCCGAAATACCTTTACTTGGACTTGGACTTGCACTTGGATCTTCTGGCTTACAGAGGTTCAGCTCATGTGGCTATTCCTCTTACGTCTGATGGGAACATTGTTGGAAGGTGATTTGGTGGGTTGTTAGTTTATACGGGGGCATGATTTGTGTGGCCTGGAGTGTTCCTCTGAAGAAGGATGCGATTTTGGGCGCTTGTGGCGGCTGGAGGTGTTTGGGTCGTAATTTGAGAGGTATTTTATTGTGGGATTAGGATGTGAAGGGAGTCCTTTGTAAAAACGTTCGGCGAGTTTCAGAATGAATTCATCTATCACTGGGATTCCCGATTCTAGGTGCAGTTGTGTGATCCTGGTCCATGAAGGCGCACCAAGCGATAAACGTATAGCTTTATTTTGCAAGATTTGGAGTTTTCGTATGTGACTCGAAGCTGCATAGCCCCAGATTGGGGCTGCATAAGTGAAACTCGGCCTTATGACCGTTTTGTATATCAGGAGTTTATTGTCGGTGCTTAGTTTACTGTTTCTAGCTAACATTGGGTAGAGAGCTGCGATTGCTCTTGATACGGCTCTTTATTATAGCTAATACTTTCAGAATATTACTATGGTTTCATCGTCTGTTTTGATCATGACTACCAGACTTAAGACATTAACGCTGTGCAATTCTATCATTATGATATTTATTGTTACTGGACAATGAGGTAAAACTCCATATAAATTAATTAATACGAACGCAAACGTCTGTTTTCTAGAAGTTTTTTTTACAATTTATGGGAATGACATGTTTCGTCTTTCTAAGGCCTTATTAAATATCTTAGAAACGGGAAACATGACTTATTATTCTTTATTCCTTGTTGTAGATCTATGTGGTATGTTATCCAGAGTGTTGCTCCTCCTGTGAGGTAGACTCCCAGCTGTCCTTCCATTTTTAGGAGGTCTACATGCAACAAACATGTCTTTTCCATAAATTACAATAAAACTTCTAGAAAATCAAATCAAATCAAATCAGTTTATTTTCTATTCAAAATATATTACAAACAACAATTATAGTTTAAGGCATCTATTGAGAACAGGTAAAACATAAAAAAAATATAATACCAGGAACGCACGAGAGATGGTTCTACATTAGGAATACATAATACTCTCCAAAGTCAAGAGTATTTGTCTTCTGAACGAACATTCACGAATATGAAAGACGTCGATCTCCGAAGCGACCATGTTTAGCAGTTTGATTGCTCTCCCCACCGGCATCACCAGAGGCAGGCTGGTTCTGCATGCTGGGAGATAAAACAGTCTGACGCTGTCGAAGATAACCATCTGGAACATAAAGATGGATAGCCTCCAAGATAACCGAGTTCTCAAATAATTCCTTGACCATCGTTATGTGCGAAGACAACACGTGTCATTCCCATAAATTAAAAAAAATCAAGGTATCACACTTTTCATTCTTATTAGATATTTATTTCGGTTTTATATTTTTAAAATGTTTTTTAATGAGGTCTTCGGTCCGAAATATATTTGTAAAAAGTGTTTCCACATTTCCGCTTTCAAAAGTTAAGAAATATATACTACAGTCCATAAACTTTTTTTGGCAAATTATTGTTATAACATGTAAAATAAATAAATAAATAAAAAATATTCTCCATCAGCCACTTTTCTTCAGCAAGCCATATATTTTTTAACTTCTTCAAGATCCCTGGAAAAACAATCAGTTTTGAACGAGGAGCCAGAAGACCCACAGAATATTACAAGCGCAATTATTAAGGCGACGGGTTCATCGTTAAAGTTTGAGAAAAAAAAGTTTCGTTTTTAATTAAATTTAGCGAGATTAAAATACACTTAATCAAAGGTCAAGAATGTTGGAACGCTTGATGATTAATGAAAGTAAAAAATAATTATGTGTACGTATTTGAAATAAATGCTTGGTGAGATTGAAGTGGCCATTCTGGGAGGTTATAATATTAATTGCAAGGGCATTAATTGATAAAACAATGGATTTTTATTTAATTTTAACACTATGTCTGCGGGTAGATATGCGCGCCTATTAACTTATTTGATTTTAACACTATGTATGCGGGTAGATATGCGCGCCTATTAACTTATTGGATTTTAACACTATGTCTGCGGGTAGATATGCGCGCCTATTAACTTATTTTATTTTAACACTATGTATGCGGGTAGATATGCGCGCCTTTTAACTTATTTTATTTTAACACTATGTCTGCGGGTTGCGCGCCTATTAACACGCGCAGCTTGAAATTATGATACAATTATAATGTTTAATTTTATATACACATTAAATTTTTTAAAATAAAACTAAAAACTGTCTAACCATATCGCCGTCTTCCTAGCGTCTAACCATATCGCCTAGGGGTAGGCAGAAAGAATGGACGAGCCACGCTGTTCTTTCCTGACACAATTCTCTAGCTTCCTCGATATTCATACATCGTGTCACACGCGTGCATTGAATTATCTGAATTCTCTCGTGGCAGATATTTACTATTTGATTGATTTGATCGTGTGACGTTTTCCTCGGTCTTTCTATTATAAGATATAACTTATAAACTATCATAATTAAATTTTCATATGAAGCACTCACTTTGTCGTTAGACATTTAAAACATATAGATATAAAATAATAAAACACACTGTATTTAACCACGGTATGATTATTATAATTGAAGCCAACTAGTTTCGCTTAGACCTAAGATTCATCAGAGAAATATAATTCGGGGCCGAGTGGTAAATGCATTGATTGCCACCCCGAAGGTTCCAGGTTCGATTCCCTGCGAGGGCAGTGTGATTGTCACACTGTCTTTGATCTGGTGTAGAATTCATGTGACAATAAAATGGCGATAGATTGGCTACCTATCACATGTCACGAGCATCACTATGATGCTATAATACCCTTTACATCGATTTGGCTCACGCTGTCATGATGTAAAGATCGATTCAACAAAATAATAATAATTTTAAACATTTATACTTTGTTCTACTATACTTTTAAACCGATCGTTTTTTAAGCGGTCGCATTTAGATTTTTAGATTTAAAACACGTCTTAATGCGCCCTTGAAGTGATTACATCACAAAAACAGCGCTTTAAAAGTTAGCATATTATTATTATTATCATTATTATTATTAACTTATTAGATTGCCCTGATGAAGCTTGAGCCAAGCGAAACTAGTTGGCATCAATTATAATAACCATACCGTGGTTAAAAACAAAGTGTTTTGTTATTTTATATCTATAAGTTTATAAACCAATTGATTTAAAATGTAGCATTATTGTAGGTTTATTATGCTGCTTGTCGTGGCGGAGCCCCGGGGCTCTTCGGAGCACACTTTAAGAACCGATAGTATTGGTGGGTCTTAGTCTCCTCCAAGAAACGTCTCCATCCCGTCCTGTCTCTGCCTCTCTGCCTGCCAACGCTTCTTCGCCCTCATCGGCTGTCCCTCGTGTCCGAGGAAGACAGCTTCTTCGCCCTACTGAGTTGTCAGACAACACTCGTTTGTGGAGTTCCAGATCCCCCATGCGTTGCAAGTGCCCGTCTGTTAATCTTTATAAACTTGACCACGCTGACTTCCTGGTATAGATCGCAGAGCTCTCTTTTAATGGGTCCGAGGATTCGGCGGAGGATTTTCCTTTCGATAGGTTAATATATTAAGTAAATAGTCCATTGTTTTGGCCGAAACACTATGGTACCTTAACATTTTAAACTGTGAAATTAAATAACTTTGTTTTTTTATCACAATTGTATTTTATTTTACGCGACAGCTGTTTCATCAAACTATGTTGACATCATCAGGTGTTACAATAATAATATAGGTTAATGAAACAGCTGTCGCGCAAAATAAAATACAATTGTGATACAAAAAATAAAGTTAATTAATTTAACAGTTTAATATACTAAGAGTTAATATATTTACCATGAAATATTTAACATATCCCACTGGTGGAGATTCGCTTATTTATATTTATAATATATTATTTATTTTTGTAGTGTCAGTAATCCACTTCCTGGTATATCTCTTAAATCGTGAATTTTATTCCTATTGAAATATGGTAATTAACTTATTAATGCTGTTTGCACTTTCACACGAATCAATCATTGCGAATCTTTCCCGAGAAGCTGTTCAAGGATTTAAGCCATAAAAATAACTTTTGACCAGTGAAGGCACGTGGATTTTAACTCGAATCGCTATTATCGACTCGAATCGCATTAAACATATTCTTTATTCTATATTCACCATTACTTTGTGTTGCCGATTCATAATTCAACAATACTTTTTAGAAGTTTATAAAAAAAATAAAACAAAACAATTTCAAATATATACATGTTTTGCACACAGAAGCCCTTCATCAGTGACATAAACAGTTTTTTTTAATATCGTGAATATGGTAATTTTTTTATACATAATATATCTGTCAAAACTGACCATATTTAAAGAAAAAAGTAAAAAATATTTATATCACCGATGAACGCCTTCTGTGTCCGAAACATTTAAATTTTTTAATGTTTTAATTTTTTCTTGTTCTTTGTAATACAACATTTTATTTTTAAATAGATACAAATAAAATAATAAAAAACCACATTAACAATAATAACATTTTTGAACACCTCACAAAACTGACAACATTCGTGATGAAATTTGTTTAAAATATGTATTTTGTATATATTCATAATATTTTAAATACACTGATGAAGGGCTTCTGTGTCCCGAAACATGTTTGGGTTAATGTTTTATTTTTCATTTTATCTATATTTAAAAATACAGTGTTATGTTACATAGAAAAAAATTTATAATTCAATTATGAATTCGCAACACAAAGTAATGGTGAATATAGAATAAAATAAACATATTATTGATTCTTAAATAGTGATGTTAAACTCCATTTTAAATCATGAAATCATGAAATGAAAACGTCTGTTTTCTAGAAGTTTTATTAATGTTAATGTGAATGATATATTTCGTCTTTTTAAAGCATTATTAAATATCACATTTACACACAGGAAACAGATATTTTAATTCGTATTACTTATTTAATGTGGAGTTTTATATACAATATAATTATAAAGTTGGGTGTTCGGAAAGTTCGGTCCGTTTTTTTTGTATGAAAATCGAATTTATTTGAAATGTAAAATAAAAAAACACATCAATCAAAATATTGTCCATCGTTAGCCACTACTTTTTCCATCTTTCTAGCGATAGATGAATCCATCGTCGAAAAAACGCCTCGTCTCTTGAGGTCATCCAGGCATCGACTCAATTCTTGACATCTGCATACGAATGGAAGTGCTGCTCTTCTTTAGCATGCTTCATGGATCTGAACAAGTGGTAGTCGGATGGTGCCACGTCTGGTGAATAAGGCGGGTGCGGTATAATCCGACCCACATTCTGTATGTAGTTTTTGACCGCGATTGCGGAGTGAGGTCGAGCGTTGTTCAAGAAACAATAAACAAATTCCCCCTAATCTTGCTGATTCTATAATATTACGAATTATTTATATTTAAACTATCATGATAACATTTTTATGCTAACTAAAAACTCATTGATTTTGTTCACAATATTGTAAAGTTTGGATTAAAGATAGAAGAAGCGATGTCTCTGTGCGAAAAAAGTTTTAATCTATTGTATCGCATGGTTATGTCTATTTCGAAAAGTAAATAATTATTATTGTTCAACTGAAACCTCAGATCGAATGAAACTTTGATGAAAGAAATCGAAAAGCGTGAAATTAAAGAATGATACAACAGAATAAATCCAATTTTTGTTAGTTTGACTGGTTACGCACAAAAGCCGATGTTTGATACTTGTCAAACTCGTTTTTCGATCGATTTAAAATATTACTTATGAGTCATGGAACAAGAGTATTAAGGCGCCAACACACATGGATTAATTAAATTAAACTTGACATTTAACTGCGAATGTGGGTTTAACTTTCGTCACAGAGAAACCACTTTTATTTATTTAAAATGCGTTTCGATTGTACACTCTCCAAATATACTTAAAATGATATTAGAAAAAAAATACACCCCAGTTGTTAAAGATTTCGTATAAAATAACAGAACTTGACTTTTATGTATAATTAAATCACCCTGATCACTTTTTCCTGCTGACCGGTTTCGACATTATCCGTATATTCGTCAAGACAATCACTAATATAATAACCCTTTTCCTAACAGAGGTACCAAAAGTATCGAAACTGGCCAGTAGTAAAATGCGAACAAAAAAGTAAAGATATAAGTATAAATATAGATTGAGAGAGAGGGTGAACATTCTCCACAATTCTCAAATATAACAATGTGTATAAGGGTGTTTTTTAGAGGTAAACAAATTCAAGATAAAAATAAAAATACATTTGAATAGTGTTAATTTCTATGACATTGCCTTTATTTAATAGGTAATTTTATACCATTATTGTTTAAATATGATTTCGGGCATGTGAGCGCCACGGGTAGCTCGAATGAAGCGCAATCGTGAAGTACAATTTTCGACACCTTTATTGAGCACCTGGATGAAATGGCAAAACGTACTGACTATAAATTCATGTCAACTGTCAAATTGACAGTCTGTAGAAACAATGTTGCCAGTTTAAAACCAAACCTCTAAAAAAAAATACACCCTATATAAGGGTGTTTTTCAAATAAAATGTTTACTCGAAAATTACATGTCCTATGACTTTCGAGGTAATTCTGCAGGCTATTGATTTTAAAACTGTTTTTTTATATCTCAAAACAACAGAATAACTCACAAATTGATTATTCACATATCCAAAAGTACTTATATCTGTTTATTTTGCTTAATTATTGGGAATATACGATAGAAAAGTGGTGATTTTTCTAGTGTCCCACGCTCCTTTTGCACTTTATAAACGAAAAATATTCATTGATAAGCTACTTCTTGTCCAAGAGTTTTAAGTTATTTGGAAGGATTATATGATCCAGATTCAATAATATTCCTAGATAACAGCGTATTAGAGTTCAAAATAATATAAAATACTGTTTTTATTTAGTCACTCAAAACGAAAAAATTCCGTATACGCTACGTCGATATACTGATTTAAACGAAAAATTTACTATAAACTAACTGTCGCCATGTTCGTAAATTGACACCAGTCGCATTATGTTATGTGAAATAGTGTCGGGCGTCACGACGTGCTGTTTTTATTTTCCACTACGAACGTGATTCTATAATGTAAGTATTGATTGTTTGACTTACAGCTTTTCATGGGTAAAAATGACCGACATCTAGAATCTGAATTCAATGTAATATTTAGTAAAATCATATTCATAAACCTGCATTTTGGAGTTTGTTTCAATACTGGCATCATACGTCACATCCACTACGCGACGTGATGTATTAGTGGAACGCCAAATGTGACGTAGTGGAATTATTACGCAACGAGCAAACTTTTTGAAAAACACCCATAAACTAACTAACAACAGGCAAATCAAAATGGCGGACAAACAAAATGGCGGACGCACAAAATGGCGGACAAACAAAATGGCCTTGATCTTAAAAATCTCTATGCGTATATATACGAGTTTCTAAGGACGGTTTTATGTTGCGGACTTACTTTGCATTCTTTAGGACTATATTCTGGTTTATTTCTCGGAGACTGTTGATGAGATATAAATGCCCAGCTGTCTCGCCATTCTTTGGGTGATCTTCCGGGAGGTCTACTGCCCTTTAGTACTATATTTACCGCTTTATCACTCTTTCAAAACAACTTATTGAATGCTAAGGCATTAACACTGTGGAATTCCATAGTAATATACTTAACTAAACTAACTAACCATCACACCGTCTCCCCGAAAGGGTAGGCAGAAAGAATGGACTGTCATACTTTTACTGATGCGGCACTCCATCCTTCTCTTTTCGCCCCGCGGGAGACGCGGTGTGATGGGTTGCGAACCTCATCGCCACCAATAGGCATCTCCCGCGCACACTTCGATCTTCCAACATCCACAAAATAAATCTAAAACAGATAATAAAAAATACAATGATATAAAATAAAATAACAAAATAAAAATAATTTAATGCAAAATGTTATTTTTAGATGGTACACATTTGTCTATTTAATTTATGTTCCACGAATCCACCGTTTTTTAAATTTAGCACATAATGTAATAACACATAATGTTTTTCCGATGTTGCACATGTTGACATGGACGATCCAGACTTTTGTGTTTATTTAATTTATGTTACACGTATCCACCGTTTTTTAAATTAGCTGTTATATGATTTAATTAATGTTCCACGTATCCACTTTTTTTATTTGGCAGTAATTAGGAAATAGAAATAAACTTAGAAAATATACTTAGGAAATAGAAATAAACTAACTAACTAACTAACCATCACGCCGTCTCCCCGAAGGGGTAGGCAGAAAGATCATTCATACATCGTGTCATGCACGCGCGTCGATTTTTCTGACTCCTCACGTGACCGACATTCAATATTATATTTATTTGATCGTGCCGCGTTTTCCTCGGTCTTCCTCTATTTCCATTTACATCGTTAACATAAATACTGTATATAAATAATTAATATGAATCAAAACGTCTATTTTCTATGAGTTTTATTATATTTTAGATGGAATGACATGTTTCGCCCTTCTAAGGCATTATCAAATATTAAATAATTAATATGTATGAAAACGTCTGCCTTCTAAGTGTTTTATAATATTTTAGACTGAATTACACATTTCACCCTTTTAGGGCATGATCAGAATGACATTTGCTAATGCCTTAAAAAGGCCAAACATGTCATTCCATCTAAAATATAATAAAACTCCTAAAATACAGACGTTTTCGTACATATTATTTTAAGGATGAATCATTTATGATATGGGTATGCTTAGAGGATGTTAAATTACATTTATCGTATATTTTGAGAACGAATATAATTTTATTATATAACAATTTTCCTCTTGAATCATCGAACCCAGGACTCTTATCTTGAATAATGAGTGTAATCCAGCATGACTCATGTGACGCTAATTTGCGGGCATTCTTAAGTCTGACTCAGCAAGTTCTCGAGTAGGTACCTTGCTACATATCACCCCCTGAGAAAGACTTCTCACGACGGTACCTTAAAGTTATAAATTTTCATTAGATTAAAATAATTGTCCTATGATATTTTGACTCTTTCGCGAATAACGTGTTTAAAGTGCCATATTTAAAATTAATTTCATATGTATGTCATCAATACAAATGAAAATATACATAATTTCGCCTTACTTACACTGGGTATTATAAAATGTGTTTTTAAATTATGTTTGAGTCCATTTAAATCCACTTTTGATAATTATAATAATCCTTTGCATTCACTTTTTTTATGAAACTGATGTAATTTATCAGTTAAAATGAAAATCGATTTTTTTTTACTTAATAATAATCTAAATAATACTTACAAGTTAAAAACGAAACTCTTTCACGATTAACGCGTTAAATACACATTTTTTTAAATGTATTAGGTTTACAATTATTACGAATGAAATCGTCTGTTTTCTAGAAGTTTTATTATATTATATGGAAATTACATATTTCGTCTTGCTATGATAGCATTACGTGTTTATTTGATTCACTGTTAAAATACTTTTTTTTAAATACAGTATGTTTATAATTAGTAAAAATATAAACGTCTTTTTTCTAGAAGACTCATTACATTTTATGGTAGTGACATATTTTGCCTTGCTAGAGAATTATCACGCTTCTATTTGATTTCTTTTAGAGTCAATTTGAGTACACCTACGATAATTATACCAATCATCTGCATTAACTTTTTATATAAACTGCTATTTTTATCTGTTAAAATAATATATACCTAACTAACCATCAAGCCATTTCCCTTAAGGGGTAGGCAGAGAGGATGGATCGCCACATTGTTCTATCCTGAAATCACTCTCGCGAAATTTCTATATTCACACGTCGTGACATGCACGTTCGTCGATTCCTACTTCGAACATGGCCGAATCGCTCGGAACCGATTCTTTACAGCTTCGAAGAGATGGGCATCTCATTACCCATTTATTTAAATTAATCGGGGGATATTTCGAGAATACGACCGTGCTAGAGGGTGTTGGTCTTTTTGTCCCTGATAGATTTCTCCGACAGCGACAGCACATATTGTTTTACCTACCGGCCACCGGAACCAATCTGCCTCTGGTGACACGGTGGGAAGAGCAATCAGTCTGCTGAACGCGGTCTCCTCGGAGATCGACGTCTTTCGTATTAGTGAAGGTACGTTCAGGAGACAAATTAATACTCTCGACATTAGAAAGTATCTTGTCTTCCTAATGTCGAACCATCTCTCATGCTTTCCTGGAATTATGTTGTATTTTCATGATATTTTACCTGTACTCAATAGATGCCTTAAACATTTTGCTGCTTGTAATGTCTTTTAAGTTAATAAACTGATTTGATTTTTTTTTGTTTTTCCTTGTATACAACAGGTCGATTGAACCCAATTACTGTATACAATTTATTTTAGCTATTATATTGATTCTTATGACATGTGATAGGTCGCAAACCAACGCCATTTTATTGTCACGAGAATTCTACACCAGACCAAAGACAGTGTGACAATCACACTGCCATCGCCGGGAATCGAACCCGGGACCTTCGGTATGGAAGTCAGAGCTCTTACCACTCTGCCACGAAGGTCGACATCTTGATTTGATCTTGACATGCACGTTCGTCGATTGTTCCTACTTCGAACATGGCCGTCTTTCAGTAATTGATTTATTCGGTCATGCCATGTCTTCCCTGGCCATCCTCGACATCTGTTTTCATTCACACTGCTTGTACGAGTATACCATATATGTATTAATAAGTATAGATAAACAAACAAACAAACAAACCATCACGCCGTTTCCCCGCAGGGGTAGGCAGAGAGAATGGACCGCCACACTACTCTATCCTGGCAAACCTCTCTAGCTTCAACTACATTCATACAACGAGTCATACACGCACGTCGATTTCTCCGACTTCTAACATCACCAACCTTTAAAATTTGATTAATTTGGTCATGCCATGTTTTCCTCGGTCTGCCTCGACTTCGTACCCCATTTACATCATTAACGTATACTTTCTTAACCATTATTTCTCCATCCATGCGTTCCATATGTCCGAACCAACGATACTAAAAATGATACTAAAACCAGATGATACTAAAAATGTAATTTATTATTATTATACATTGTCAAGTGAAGTTTCTATTATATTTAAGTGAATAATGTTATAGACGATGATATTACGAACCAATTTAATTATAGGTTACAGAGCGATTACTGAATAATGAAATTACTGCTAATTACTCCGAATAACATTGTACACGTGATGTAATTTATGATACTGTTTACTTAGCTCTAATTGAAATCAATTTGATATACTCATTTAATAATACGTAATTCTCAGTGGCGCTACGTGGATAATTTTATTACTGCTACTACTTTCCGGTGTGGGACTTGGCCTCCTCCACAGCGGCCCTCCACAAACTTCTGTCCCTGGCCATCTCTCTCCATTCCAATCGCCCATCTTTTCCTCGGTCTGCCTTTTGGTCTCTTTTCGCCCGGCACCCATCTGGATATAATTTTTGTTGTTCTACCCTCTGGCATTCTTTCTACATGGCCATCCCACCGTAGGCGTTGAGACTTTTAGAATCTCACCACTGTTTCCCGGTTAATCAGTACTTCAAGTTAGAGATTTCTTTTGATTCTGTAAGTCCCATCCTCCAGCGTGGGTCCAAAATTTTTTCTCAGAAATTTCCTCTAAAAAATTGCCGGCCTGCCTACCTCTCTCTGCGCTAGAGACCATGTCTCACAGCCGTAGGTGACTACCGGTCTTATAATAGTCTATATATCCAAAAGTTATAATTTTATTTTACAGGTGAGCGAATTTTACAGGTGAGCGAATTTGTGTATTTAGGTAGCATGTTCACAGCGGATGGCTGAACGGACAGTGATATTGAAAGAAGGGTTGGTGCGGGTAACAAAGTGAATGGAGCTTTAAAAGTAGTTATTGGAAACAAGAATTTATCAATGAAAGCGAAAATGGCCGTTCACAATGGAGTTCTGGTTCCAACCCTTATGTATGGAAGCGAAGCATGGAACTGGCAGAAGAAAGATGAGAGCAGAATAAATGCGGTAGAGATGAGGTCCCTAAGACGTATGTGCGGTAGAACGATGTACGACAGAATCTCAAATGCTGATATTAGGAAGGAGTGTAGAGCGAAAGAAGGTATTATGAACAAAATTATGAAAGGTTCGCTTCGTTGGTTCGGACATATGGAGCGCATGGCTGAAAAAAGAATGGTTAAAAAAGTATACGTTAACAATGTAAATGGAGTAAGGAGTCGAGGTAGACCGAGGAAAACATGGCATGACCAAATTAATCAAATATTAAAAGTTGGTCATGTCAGAAGCCGGAAGAATCGACGTGCATGTATGACTCGATGTATGAATGTAGAGGAAGCTAGAGAGGTGTGCCAGGATAGAGTAGTGTGGCGGTCCATTCTCTCTGCCTACCCCTACGGGGAAACGGCGTGATGGTTTTGTTGTTGTTGTTGTTATAATTTTATTATCTACAAAAAAATATATTTAGGAAAACCGAGGAAAACGTGGCAAGATCAAATGAATCAAATATTTAATATCGGTCGGGTGAGGATGAAGGCATGACGCGATGTACGAATGTTGAGGAATTGCGAGAAGTATGACAAAAAAGAACAGTGTGGCGGTCCATTATTTCTGCCTTCCCATTCACGGAGGCAACGTGATTGTAAGTTAGGTTTTAAAAGGATATATGTTTAATTAAATAAATGCGGAATTTTCATAAATTTAATATATTTTATATTTACTTATGCATATATATTACGAAACTCTTTCTGCTTGTCCCTTTGAAGAGGCGGCATGATGGTTAGTTAGTTAGTTAGTTTATTTATTCGTTTTCATTATTCCGTATTAAGGCGTGATGTGTCAACAATAAAAATCTACTGTTGAAATAAAATCTACTGTAGAAATAAAATCAACTGCAGTAATAAAATCTACTGTAGAAATAAAATCTATTGTAGAAATAAAATCTACTGTAGTAATAAAATCTACTGTAGAAATAAAATCTACTGTAGAAATAAAATCTACTATAGAAATAAAATCTACTGTAGAAATAAAATCTACTGTAGTAATCAAATCTACTGTAGAAATAAAATCTACAGTAGATAAATCTACTGTAGAAATAAAATCTACTGTAGAAATAAAACCGGTTGTAAAAATTAAATCTACTATCTAAATAAGAACGTAAATGTGAATACGTTTTTTTTAATAATACGGTGTTTAACACTCGCGTAACTGTGTTAAGGGGAGCAAACCCTCCGGACACCCGAAATCGAGTCATTTTTATGATTTTTTTAAAGGTGATAAAATGAACGCATCGTTTAATTTTTTTAGATTATTTTATTACAGCTCTGTAGTGTAGGAAAGTATTTTTTTTTAATATAAAAAAGGCGGCGCTGTAGGGTGTTCAAGCAATAATAAATACGACGATTAGCATTTAAAAATGTACATGAAAGTTTTTTTTATATTAAATAAGCATTCCAGAGATTGAACAATTTTTTTTGTGTATTTACCATTCTCTCAACATTATTCTCACGAGTTGCAAATTTGTTCGGATCTTGTGTGTACTATATATTATATCTGTAAATATTTTTATAGATCTTTGTTCATACTCATACAAGTTATATCGAATTATCTGCATAAACTACATTTCCTTTGTTTTATGTACTCATATTACAGCGATTCTCAACTCGTGTTACCTACTAAAGAGTTAAAATTCTCTTATTCATCTTATTCTTGATAATTGATCAGTTCTGTTAACGGGAGTGGAACACTAATTTATAGTTCTATTTCTTTAGAATTAATCAGGGGATATTTCGAGGACTCGGCCGTGCTGGAGGATGCTGGTCTTTTTGTCCCTGGTTGATATTTCCGACAGAGACAGGATTGTTTTATCTACCGGCCGCCAGAAACAACCTTCTTGATGCGGTTATGCTTTCTTTTACTAGAGCATTGAGAACTGTATATCATAGATACACAATGAACAACCAGCAACTGGCACATGTATCTACGATGAGAGATCTCGGAATCATCTTTGAGAGTAGGCTGACTTTTCGTGCACATATCGAGAGGATTTGTGGCATTGCACTGAGGATGTTGGGGTTCATCGTCCGGACCGGAAGAGTTTTCAGGGATCCCGATGTGCTCAGAGTCGTATACAACGCATTGGTTCGGAGCAGACTCGAAAGTGGTTCTGTGATATGGAGTCCTCACGAAGTGAGATATTCCGTTATGCTTGAGTGGTTCAGAAAAAAATTCTGAGGTATCTCTACATGAGGGAGTATGGTAGTTATCCGTGGCTCTATCTCGCGGTATTTATTTTGGGAATGCTCGGAACCAATTTTCTACGGCTTCGAAGAGATGGACACCTAATAACCCATTTCTTTAGATTAATTAGGGTATACTTCGAGAACTTCTGATATTGTTTTACCTACCGGCCGTCAGAACCAATCTGCCTCTGGTGACACCGGTGGGAAGAGCAATTAGTCTGCTGAACGCGGTCTCCTCGGAGATCGACGTCTTTCATGTTAGTGAAAGTACGTTCAGGGGAAAAATACTCTTGAATTTGGAAAGTATCTTGTCTTCCTAATGTCGAACCATCACTAATGCGTTCCTGGTATTATGTTGTATGTGTATAATATCTTACCTGTACTCAATAGATGCCTTAAACATTTATGCTGTTTGTAATGTCTTTTGATTAAATAAACTGATTTGATTTGATTCTTCTGGTGACACCGGTGGGAAAAGTAATTAATATTAGTGAAAGTACGTAATCTTGTCTTCCTTATGTCGAAACATCTCTCATGCGTTCCTGGTATTATATTGTACCTATATATTATATTTCGTCATATAGTCGTTTCCACCAGGCTAAACTTGCCTTCAACAAAAAATCTAAAATATTCGAGTCTATAATAAATATCTTCTATTTCTTATTTTCTCTTATGTTTCACCGTTAGCTGCTGTCACTGCGTATGTTCTCGGCTGTTCTTATTTCTCCCTGCTGGGTTCGTCCTGCGGGGTACTCACGTCGTAAAAGTTTGCGAACCTCTGATGTAGCTCATAATTCCCAACTTTGCAACACTCGCGTATATTGTTACGGCGGATTATTTCAATGGGTCTTTCAGAGAACTTTCTCCAATTTGCACCTCCCCACCGGCGCTGCCTGTTATCACGGATGTTACACTTGGCTACATATCCTGCGACTCTTGCCAAATGATTCATCTCGTGTCTATCTTAAATCTACATTAATATGCGAAACTCGCTAACAATCTATCGCTTTTGGATTCCGGGCAACTGTTCTCGTATAGGGGAGATGTAGGCAATGGGAGTCAGTTGGCAATGGGAGTCACCCCTTTAATTCGAAAACAATACGCGTGATGGCGGTTTCAGTGACGTCATACGCTAGCTGTTTGCCGGTAACATCCGCGGTAGGCAGCTTACTCAGTTCGCATCACGTGCTAGAGTGTGGTAGACGTAACAAGTTTTCGGGCCCTTCTGATCTAATTTTTCGAGTTGACAAATCCGATGGTAAGGATCAAACTACTGAGTGTTTCTTTTTGCGCTTGTGATATGTAATGACTAAAGCATTTTAGATCGTGATTTCAAACTCATTTTACCACTATCACTTTTATGTCAAGGTAGGTTTTTTCTCTTTTTTATCGATGTAGGCAATCGGAGTCAGGTGACCCTTATTGTTAACATTTCCTGTCTTCGATAAAATAATCTTATTTTTGGTTTGTAGATACCGAACGTTCGTCCTAGAAAGACAAATAAGGCTAACTGGTCTATAGCTAACCTAACGAAAAAGGCCGTGGAGCTCATCGATGAACAAGGTTATTCAATAAGAAAAGCCGCGAAAACAATGAACATCCCATTTTCGAGTCTTCAGAAGAGGTACGCGAAAAAAATAGATCAAGAAGAAAATTCTGCAGGAATCGAACAATACTTCAGTGTCAGATATGAACACTGATGACTTGTACCAGGACGACAAAAACGATGATGCAGAAGATTCTGACAACCAATGTCTTGTATGCGGCGAATTCGGGCGAGATAATGAGATGTGGTTCCGATGCACTTCATGTGGGCTTTGGGCTCATTCAGATTGCACTGGGTGAGACTCAGCTTGCAATTATGTGTACGATTTGTGTTGACCCCCATTGTCAACATGCTGATCACCATTGCCAACAGATGTGGGCAATGGTGGTCAAACCTGTTTTTTTTTTAAATGATTATTGTTCCAAAAGTAAAAAGCCGAAGTGATTAAAGGTGATCTCAATTAATAGTTTAATAACTAAAGTTTATAATAAGGCTTAAGCAATAAATAGTTAACTAATAGTTTATTTTTTTTTTCAATTCTCGCTTAAGTGACTCCCATTACCTACATCTCCCCTACTGCTCTTCATATTTCAAATTTCAATGTGCGTAGTTAGCTAATTTTAACCACTCGTATAATTATTATTTTAAACAGAGTTTCTCAAAATTATTAGACTCACGGCCCCCTTTTCAAAATAAAAATTAACGAGCCTCGAGACATCTTCTTCTTAACCTTTTATAGGTCATAAGCTAAAAACGGACCCTTATGTATGGAAGTGAAGCATGGAACTGGCAAAAAAGGATGAAAGTAGAATAAATGCAGTAGAAATGAGATCTCTAAGACGAATGTGTGGCAAATCTGTATATGATAGAGTGACAAATGTAAGTATAAGAAGTGAATATGGTGCGAATGAAAGTGTTATGAGCAAAATAAGAAAAGGGTCATTAAGATGGTTTGGACACATGGAAAGAATGAGTGAAGACAGAATGGTAAAGAAGGTATATGTAAACGGCGTGAACGGAGCTAGAAATAGAGGAAGGCCGAGGAAAACTTGGCACGATCAAATCAATCAAATATTGAATGTCGGTCAACAACACGGTTTAACAACATTCCCCATTCCGCCCTTCTTATGAAGGTCGGTCACCACATTCTGTTCCCAGATAAACAATTTACATCTTCGTCTCTATTGAGATACAATTAATCCTTATGAACATTTTTATGTCAATATCAACAATATGGTTTGTTTTGATTGTCGAATGTATTCCTGTTCAAATAAAGAACGTGTTTAAATTTAGATGCTATTTTAGTCCTTAATTATAATATAACATATACGAGATCTGTCCATTAAATACGCGAACTGCGTTGCTCGGGTGGTCTTCATTTGAAATTCGCGCAAGAGCATTGGCTACTTTGTTGCCGGGAGAGCCACTAAGTCAATCCGTATTCACCAAACCGTCGAGGTAAACGAACCGCTCGAACGGATAATTTTTTTGTGGCGTGTGTTTTATGCTTTTGTCGACAATGGAGATCGACAACCAGATATGGAACGACAAGTCAACATCAAATTTCTGGTGAAACTTGGGAAAAATTATCGGGTAATAAATAATAAATTCAGGAAATGAAGTTAAGACACTGAAGAAAACTGCCATTTTTAAATGGATCAAGGGTTTATGTGAGGGCCGTGATGACTGCAAGGACGATGCAAGTTCAGGACGACCGTCGACTTCCTGTGTTGATGAAAACATGGAACGTGTTCGGTCTGTTATGCTTTTCAATCATCGATTAACAGTTCGGATGATTGCTGATGAACTAAATTTAGGAAAATCGTCTGTGCACACGATTTAAACAGAACATTTGAATTTGAGAAAATCATGACAATGCGCCTTCATCACTATTGTCCGCCAGATTCTGACTCGTAATGCGATCTCTGTGATTGATCACCCTCCCTATTCACCAGATTTAGCCCCCGGCGACTTCTTTTTGTTCCCGAAATGTTAAAAGGTCATGCGGGGGCGGCACTGGGACGACTCTTGAAGACTTACAGGAATATTGTGAACAATGGAAACGGAGGTGGGACAAGTGCATTGATACAAATTGGAAGCATTTTCAAGGTTAAAGATTGATCTATTCTAAATTTTGGGAAATAATTGTTTTTTTTTTAAATCAGTTCGTGTATTTATTGGACAGACCTCGTATATGTGGTCGAAGAATGGACTGTCGAAAGATTTGGCGCCATATATCTTAACATTCACAATCTGACCTTGTAATATCTATACAAAAAATACAATTTAATTAGATTGTACCTGTCACTCTTTATAAGTAACAAATAGCAGTGACAGCTCGTGATGTAATCATATTCTTCTTCTTCTTCTTTTGCCGTGGACGACAACAGCCGTTGTCGTCCACTGCTGGACATAGGCCTCCCCATACTTCTCCATGTATGACATTTCATACGGGGGGTGGTTGGCATTACAACGCCCCGCTTGCCAGACGGGTTGGCGAGGTGTCCTTCCACGTTAGCCTATGCATCAATATTATCCACCGAGGTTAATCACACTCGATCTCTAACATTTCGCATAGTTTCCAGGGGAGACCAAAGTCGAGGAGGTGTGGATAGGTACTTGGGATCAGATCAACCCTCCAGCGTAGCATGGTCATCACCACGGTGATGGTCATGCACCGCTCGAAGAGTCAATAGGATCCCCCTTATTCCCCCTTTACAATATATTAATTATTTCGCCGAAAAACAGTTTATGTACACAATTTTAATTTAAAACATGCTTAATAAAACGCTGTATTTTAAAACTATGATGTATGTATACTTACAATAAGAGAAAAAATTATTCAAAAATATGTATAATTATTGATTTAAATATAATTGATTAAAATACTCGTATATAATTATTTAATGGCAGTGCACAATGGAGTTCTTCTACCGACCCTTATCTATGGAATGAAGTATGTAATTTGCAAAAGAAGGATGAAAGTAGAATAAATGCAGTAGAAATGAGATCTCTTAGACGAATGTGTCGATACTCTTTGATAGAGTGTCGAATGAAAATATAAGAAGTTAATGCGGTGCGAATGATGGTGCTATGAACAAAATAATGAAAGGATCATTAAGATGGTTTGGACACATGGAAAGAATAAATGAAAAAGAATGGTAAAAAAATTATATGTTAACGATGTAAATGGAACCATGAATAAAGAAAGACCGAGGAAAACGTGGCACGATCAAATAAATCAAATATTGAATATCAGCCACGTGAGGAGTCAGAGAAATCGACGCGTGTGCATGACACGATGTATGAATGTTGAGGAAGCGAGAGAAATATGTCAGGAAAGAAAAGTGTGGCAGTCCATTCTTTCTGCACACCCCTTCGGGGAGACGGCGTGATGGTTAGTTAGCTTTATAATAATTTCAAAAATGCAAAATACGCTTTTTGTGAAAAAAGGGAGTGTAAGGGATAGTGTTTATTTAGTGAACAATCGCAGAGGTTGTAGAACCCTTTATAAAAATTTAACCCTTTTAAAATCAAACCATTTCATTTATTTTTTCGAACACGTATTTGCATCATATGCCTTTGATAATTTGCCTTTGGCCAAAGGTTAAGTCGGTTAGTATAAGGGTTTTGGTGTATTTACTTAGGAACGTGTTAAATCCTAACTTCCCATTTTGCTTAACGCGTCACGTTTTAGTGGACCAAAGCCATCTATTGATCAGCAAAAAATCTGAATTTTTCGTATATATTAGGTCCTAACATATGAAATTGGCGTTTTGTCGTACTGGCAACTTTGATCTCAAATATCTTCTCTTCGGTTAGAAATTCCAAATTCAAATTTATACAGCTATTTACTCAAGTATTTGTGTTTCAAAAATTATAATTCATTTGTTTTTTCCTCAATTGTTTTTTTTCTTTGCGTCACTCAGTTTAAAAAATGGAAAACTTGAGATATCGCGTTATTTACGAGTACGAGTTCCACCGTGGCACCAGTGCTGCAGAAACGGCTCGAAGGATTAATGATGTGTATGGCGACGGTGCCGCAAAAGAAAGCACAGTGCGTTTTTGGTTCCAACGTTTTCGTTCTGGAAATTTCGACCTGCAGAACAACCCCCGTGGACGGCCGGAGACCAAAGTTGATAATGAAAAATTGAAGGCTATTGTGGAAGCGGATCCATCGCAAACCACGTCCGAGTTAGCTGCAGGCTGCGGTGTTAGTGATAAAACTGTTTTAATCCACTTGAAGCAAATTGGGAAGGTGAAAAAGCTTGAATGGTGGGTACCTCACGAATTGAGTGAAGCAAATCAACAAACGCGCGTTGACTGCTGCGTTGCATTACTCAACCTGTGATGAAAAGTGGATCCTGTATGATAATCGGAAGCGCTCATCGCAATGGCTGAACCCTGCCGAACCAGCCAAACCATGCCCCAAGCGAAAATTGACTCCAAAAAAGTTACTTGTGAACGTTTGGTAGACTAGTGCTGGTGTCGTTCACTACAGCTTTCTTAAATCAGGCCAAACGATTACGGCAGATGTCTATTGTCAGCAACTGCAAACCATAATGGAAAAGCTAGCTGCTAAACAACCGAGGCTGGTTAATCGCTCTAGGCCACTGCTGCTTCATGATAACGCTAGACCACACACTGCACAACAGACGGCTACCAAATTAGAAGAGCTTCAATTGGAATGTCTAAGACATCCACATATTGCGAGGGAAAAAATTTAACTCCGATGGGGCAGTCCAAACCGACTTCAAAGATTTTATTGATTCCCGTCCGAATGTTTTTTTTAGTAAAGGGATCGATGAACTACCCTTGAGATGGCAACATTGCATAGATAGCAAAGGTACATACTTTGATTAAATAAATATATTCTATTTAAAAAAAATCAACTTTATGTTCCTCCCATACAAAACGCCAATTTCATGTAAGGACCTAATAAGAAGCCACCAACCAATGATCCGTGAAGGGATTTTGATTCTCCAAAGTTTTATTTGAATAACTAACTAACGACGACACTGTTTTATTAGCTGAAAGTGTCAGCGATCTTCAGGACCTCTTTAATCTTGTTGACGAGTCCGGTGAAAGATTGGGGGTAACAATAAATATCAGCAAAACCAAATGGATGACATTCGGACGGCTTGACTACAGTGGATCAGTATTGCATTTGAACGGCCGTAACGTTGAAAGGGTGGAAAAATTTAAATACCTCGGCAGCATATTAACGCAATCTCTTGACCTAGATGTAGAGATAAAATGCAGAATTGAGGCAGCAAGAGCTACGTTTAATAAAATGAAATCATTCTTCTGCAATGATAACGTAAACTTGAAACTCCGCCAGAGAATGATCAAATGCTATGTGAAATGGACCCTGAAAGTTAACTAGAAAATTGGACCCTGAAAGTTAACTCAATAAACAGACTGGAAGCATTTGAAATGTGGCTCCATCGCCGAATGCTTAGATTTCCCTGGACAGACATGGTTACCAATACCGAAGTCTTGAGGCGAGCTAGAGTTGACAGGGAATTGTTATCAACTATCAAGGTTCGAAAGATCTCATATCTGGGTCATATACTGCGTGGGGAAGAGTACCACCTTCTCCAACTGATATTGGAGGGAAAAGTTGAGGGACGCCGAGGGCCCGGAAGGATACAAATGTCCTGGCTGCGAAACGTGAGGGAGTGGACCGGCATCCGAAGTGTTGAGGAGCTGTTCCGAGCGGCGCAGGACAGGGACAGGTTCGCCGAGGTGATCGCCAACGTTGGGGGGACCCGACAGGGCACTTGAAGAAGAAGAAGAAGAACTAACTAACCATGACACCTTCTCCATGAAGTGGTAGCCAGAAATAATTGACCGCCACACTCTACTTTCAACATATTGAATATTGCATGCGAGTATTTTATTTATTTGTTAATTCAAACTAAATGAAATGTATTTTCAACCTTTAAAAAAAATCCAATGTTTCTTTTGTCTTTTATACAAACATATTATTGACGACGATCTTCGTGGCCGAGTAGTAAGTGCAATGCCTGCCAACCTGAAGGTTCCGGGTTCGATTCCCGGCGAGGGCAGTGTGATTGTCACACTGTCTTTGGTCTGATGTAGAATTCACGTGACAAATAAAATGGCGATAGATTAGCTACCTATCAGATGTCACGAGAATTACTATGATAGCTATAATACCCTTTACATCGATTTAGCTCATCGTCACCTGAGAGTAAGAAAACTGACAAAAGTAAAAAGCTGAGAAAAATGAAGTCAAAGTTTTGTTGGTTTCGGGTGTGTATCTTGGAATAAAAGGTTTTTTTTTCCAATTTCCAGAGATAATTTTACTGAGAAACGTGTAAATTTTGTCTGGCAACAGTTGGAATAATAAAGTTCTAAGTTTAAATGAATCCTTCTTCAGTGAATCGTGTGTTTTGAATGATCAGATGGAACTTGATTCTTTTCGTAACATCAAAATGACGATACTATTACATGTTTTTTTAATTGTTCGTATACTCGTATATATGGTAAGTAAGAACCCTTTTCTCGAAAAAAAGCCAAATGTGAAATTTTGTTAGTTGGAACCCTCTTACTCTCAGGTGACGTCATGCTGTCATGGTGTAAAGAGCGATTAAAAAATATATATATATATTGTAATGTTTTTTTTTTTTAAATAAGAATAAATATTTAAGTTTATTTATCATAGCTTTGGCGCTTAAGTCCATAAATTAAATAGAGAATTTACGTTGGTTCGAACAAGTAAAATTTTAATTTCTAATTTGTGGCTTTATTTTCAATTAGGATTTTCTATACTCTAGTTGTTCTTAAGCAATAATCCTTTGCTGCGTATTTTATAATGTAAAGTGAACATGAATTAATTCCAGAAGCGTTCTCGTTTAAACTTTCCTCTAATGAAATAATTAATGGTGTAGGAGTCATCTTACTTTAGTGCTCATCTTATGTTGAGGAATATTTTAATAAAATTATGAAAAGAAAATAATAATAATAATTAAGTCGTTATTTTTGAAAGTGGAATAAGTTCACTTTTGGAAAATAAATATGTAATAGTAAGGATTGATATCCTCTTTTTCTTCTATAAATTAATCAATAAAAATCGTATGAAGCCTAGGTTCTCAAAGCGATAACGCCTCCTCGTGGGCGTTTGAGATTTTCAGGGGGACAGTCGAAGACCCAGAAAAAAAGGGATCGTGGGCAGATAATCAAAAATATACCATAGTCTAAAAAAAACAAACAAAAAAAAACACGCTAATCACGTACTAATAAAGCAAATTAAACTTAAATATTGGTTTATTTTGTTATTGTAATCGTTTTCCCATATTTCAGTAGTTCGGAAGTGGCTGAAAATTGAGCTGAAAGATTCCTTTACACTCAAATCTACATAAAATTGTAAAAAAAACTAACTTACCATCACGCCGTCTCCCCCGTCAAGGGTAGGCAGAAAGAATGGACTGTCACACTTTTACTGATGCGGCACTCCATCCTTCTCTTTTCGCCCCGCGGGAGACGCGGTGTGATGGGTTGCGAACCTCATCGCCACCAATAGGCATCTCCCGCGCACACTTCGATCGTCCAACACCCACAAAATAAAAATAACAAAATAATAATAATTTAACAAATGTTCTTTTTAGATGATGCAAATATTGTCTATTTAATTTATGTTCCACGAATCCACCGTTTTTTTTAATTTAGCAGGTAATGTAATAACACATAATGTTTTTTTCCGATGTTGCACATGTTGACATGGACGATCCGGACTTTTAATTTGAGTTGTATACAAGAGGAAATATTTTGTTCTGAAATTAAAATGTTTTTTTTGTATTTCTTCTTACTTGCTTTTGACCATGTGCTCTGTTTTTAGAAGAACTTTTCAGAAGGTTCGTCCTTCTGTGGGGTAGATTGCCATCTGTCTTTCCATCTTTTTGAAGGTCTTCCACGAGGACGAGTCTCGTGAAGCCGATTATGTAGTGCAATACAAAGGAGTCTGGTGGTGTCCATTCTTTGGACATGACCATACCAGTCCCTCCTTCGCTTTATATTCCATCTTATAATATCCTCAGTCTCACATACTCGTATATCACTTATTACGTTTTTCTTATCACATATTTTATTAAATGTTTAAATTTGAAACACTGTTGTTATACGTATCACAATTTATTTTTCGTGAGATTGACGCAATAGCTGTTTCGCCAACCTATGTTGAGATCATCAGGTGTAACAAACATAATTCATTTGAATTAATTGATGCGTTTCCACAATTGTTCTAAAGTCAGGTTATACAGGGTGTGGCAGAATAACTGCCTTTTTTAAAATGCGCCCCATTCAGTCGGTTGATGACGTAGCGGAGCGCTAGTGATCGCGTTCGAGAGTCGGAACTATAAAGTTTTGTCCCTACACAGTTAAGTCGGCATCATGCGTTGGAACAGTGAGGAACGTACGTTTGCCGTTGAGGCATACTTTTCGAACGGATGTTCATGAACGAGTATTACTTGATTTTTTGAATTGTCAATAAATTAAAGTATTTTTTTTTCTTCTTCCGAAATTATTAATAATATTAAACGCTGTGCCTTCCCAGAGGTATTGCGCAAGAAGAAGACGAGCTTCAAGGAGAGACCAGAGACCCCAGAGGACGACTTCGCCTGTTCCAGAACGGTTCATCTCCACCACATCTGACTCTGAAGCCATCGTCGTTTCTTTTACCGCGGTTGCCACTTTGCTGGACACATAGAAATAATGAATCTAGGTAACTCAAAGTTCTCTATTTTGGTGTTCTTTGTTTCAAGATTCTTTTGTCTGGTTAATCTTATTTAATAATGAGTTGTCGAGCTTATATTTTTATGAAACTTATGAATGATATCATAATATAAATAGGCAAAACCTTGGATATCGTCATGAAAGAGTACGAGCATATTTTGAATACAAGAGAGTGAGAGCGAATAAATGCAGTAGAAATGAGATCTCTAAGACGAATGTGTGCAAAATCTGTATATGATAGAATGTCAAATGCAAGTATAAGAAGTGAATGCGGTGCGAATGAAAGTGTTATGAACAAATTAATGAAAGGGTCATTAAGATGGTTTGGACACATGGAATGAATGAGTGAAGATAGAATGGTGAAGAAGGTAATGTAAACGACGTGAACGGAACTAGAAATAGAAAAAGGCCGAGGAAAACATGGCATGATCAAATATTGAATGTCGGTCACGTGAGGAGTCGGAGAAATCGACGTGCGTGCATGACAAGAAGTATGAATGTAGAGGAAGCGAGCGAAGTATGTCAGGACAGAACTGTGTGGCGGTCCATTATTTCTGCCTACCCCTCCAGGGAGACGGCGTGCTGGTTAGTTAGTTAGTTAGAGAGCGAGAGTGGAATACTTCGGTTCTCTCTGAATGTATTTGCATGCGCATGCCCGACAAACGTGCATGTGAAGATAAATGATTGTAAAGCCTACATTCTCAAAGTGGGCGATAACGCCCCCTAGAAAGAAGACCCAGAAAAAATAGAGAGCGTGGGCAGGTAAAATAATATAGTCTAAAAAGAAAAAAAAACACCCTAATCACGTAGGTACTAATAAAGCAAATTAAACTTAAATATTGGTTTATTTTGTTATTGTATGTATTGTAATCATTTTCCCTTTTTTGGAATAACTTATATGGAAGGGGGTCGTTGGACATTTTTTTTTTTCTTGTAAAGGGGGCGATGGCTCAGAAAAGATTGGAAACCTATGATGGAGAGGAAGCTCTAGAAGTATATCAGGACAGAGCAGTATGGCGTTCTATCCTCTCTCCATACCTCTTCTGAAAAGAGCGTGATGGTTAGATAGTTAGTTTTTCATTTTATATTTCAAAACCATCAAAACGACCAGTTCATGACTTGTTCATAAAACTTTGTTGTTTATTGCTTCACATTCTATCATTCACATTCACATTTCTCATTCAACATTTTTTTAGTGTTTATTCTAATTCCGTTCTGTATAATGGCAATTCCACACACGTCATAAATAAGGGTCGTTACGAGAACTTCAATGTACAATGCTAACTTTGCTAATTTGTAGTTATTGTAATTTATCACTGGGAAAAGTACGTGACCTAGAAGCTAAACAAAACTGCGTGATTGTACAGAAAAATGCTTTTTGCGAGCTTGTACAAACATGACCTTAACTTGTTACATTTGCGAACACTCTGCGCGTAAACGATCCAAAAACGAGCCACCGCGACAGTATATTTATTTATTAACCCTTTACGGTCTTACGCCGAGGCACACTCGACTATGATTTTTTCCCGCCTAACCCTTGTCGAGTGTCACTCGACATTTAAAAATAATACTAACGAAAAATAAAGAAAGGTCAATTAAAGCGTACTTAACCCACTGAACAATATTTGATTGGAATAAATTGCAAACGGTTACTGATATTCTGGGTGTTCCGGCAATTCCAATTAGAAAAAAGCAAGAATTATAAAAAAAAGAGCAAGAAAAATATAATATAGCCGATTCTCGCTTATTGCTAAGAGGTACGCTGCGAGCTAGGTGACATCCTAACGCATAAATGCACATCATATTATCACGATGGGTAGAGTCCGTTCACTACAGGGAGATCGTTTGCAATAGTATGAGTGACAGTGCGTTAACAAAAAATCTAGATGCCATTTTTATTTTACTTTCTTATGATTCGAAAACCAAAAAATGTTTCAATCAATTCAAACATTGAAATAAATGAACATGTTATTTTTATTATTATTTAATTAACAAAAATGCTATCGGCTTAATTGTAATGATTATAAAAATTAACTTCATTAAAAATATAATTTGTTTATTGATTTTTCCTTAGAAAAGCGACTAATGGTGAGACTAATATTAATAATGAAACTTTTTTTTCTTTTATTGGTTCCAATTACAATAATTGATCCTTGCAGAAGTTTATCTCTAGGATATTATTACTAACTAATTAACTAACTAACCATCACGCCGTCTCCCCGAAAGGGTAGGCATAAAGAATGAACTGTCACACTTTTACTGATGCGGCACTTCATCCTTCTCTTTTCGCCCCGCGGGAGACGCGGTGTGATGGGTTGCGAACCTCATCGCCACCAATAGGCATCTCCCGCGCACACTTCGATCGTCCAACACCCACAAAAAACTATTATTACTAGTTTTTATAAAATCTCTTTCTATAATATATTATATTAGGTTATTATATATTTAAACTGACCCGAAAGTGGCTTTCCTTTTAATAATTTCGACATTGTAAATTTGCGATTAATCAATAATAAAAATATTGTTTTAAAAACACTTCTGCAAAACGAGTATATTTCGAATCACCTAGTATGTTTGACGCATTTGACCCGGCAACCAATCAGATTTCAAGAAAGAGTACCATACTAACACATAAGCAATAGCTCTTCGGTTTGTGAATCAACTATACACTGCACGCTTCACGCCATGCAACATGACTATATCACCAAGTCGGAAGATACGGCAAGTCATGCTAGTTATGAGAAAAATGTTTAAAAAAATCTAAGTTTAGTATTTTTTTAATTTATAGGCATTAAAAAAATTCAGAAAATCAACACCATGTTTTTTTTACATTTTTCTCATAACTAGCTTGAGATAGGGCATATCATCCGTTTCCAGCTTGACGTCGACTTCGGTGACACCCTGTATTAGAAAAAATAAAACGTATGATTCGCGATTTTTAACCGGAGACCGGTCGGGCAGCAGAATAGAGAAGGAAGGCGAGCATTCCACCACTGAACCACCGATTAGAATAGGGTAGATTGAATGTGGTCTGGCACCCCCTTGTTGTTGCCGTCTTTAAATCTGGATGGACCGGGGACAGGTCCAGGGAATGTACGAGCGAGGCTGACAAAAGGGCGTCGCTACGCCCTATAACAGCCTCGGAGATGTGGCGGGAACTTCTATGTTCCTTAAAAAATTTAAAAATAGAGAAGGCAAACTATCCACTCAGCCACCTAGCTTTTGAAACTAGTGACAGAATTATTTCTAATATATAAGCGACGGTGAACAGTTTAAAGGCCTTTTTTTTAATTTGGCTGTCTATTGTGCTTTCTTTTTATACTTTAACTATGGAAAACTCTTAGCGAGTACTATAATCCTACAAAAATCCCATAGCGAAGACAATTTCCTACGTCTGTAAACAAAACACCTCGGTGTGTTCTTTGTTCAAAGCTTCCGAAATATAATATTTGTTCTGTGATTCTTAATCTCCTATTATTTGATTAATTAATTTTATTTAAATTTCAGTAATAAAACAGTGTAGTTTTATGTTTTGACGACCACCCTATTATAATAAGAGAGTTTTCTTATTAAACTACAGTACTTGTGCTAACAAATTCGGTACAAACAAGCCATTGTGTGTAAATTATTATGAAACCACGAGCAATATAATTTATTTTAATGGAGACGCTTCTCGCAAAGGTTTGCGGACAAAGTATTTTAACGAATTTGTTAATTCACTCTGCCTACGCAGATACGAAGTATATTATACAGTGTTATTTACTTCTTCGTCTTCTTCTCAACCATTATCACACCAGTGCTAGATATAAAAACTAACTAACTAACCATCAGGCCGTCTCCCCGAAGGGGTAGGCAGAAAGAATGGACTGCCACACTTTTCTTTCCTGACATTATTTTTCTCGCTTCCTCAACATTCATACATCGTGTCATGCACGCGCGTCGATTTCTCTGATTCCTCGCATGGCCGACATTCAATATTTGATTTATTTGGTCGTGCCACGTTTTCTTCGGTCTTCCTCTATTTCTGGTTCCATTTACATCATTTACATATATTTTTTTTTACCATTCTTTCCAAACCATCTTAATGATCCTTTCATTATTTTGTTCATGACACCATCATTCGCACCGCATTCACTTCTTATATTTTCATTCGACACTCTATCATACACAGAGTATCCACATGCTAGATATAAGCCTCTTCTAAACTCTTCCAACATGGTTTATATTGGGCTATCTCATCATCTTCACCATCGGCTATCCCTTGTGTCCGAGGAAGACTGTCCTACACGGTTGTGGGTCCGCATTTGACTGAAGAGCCCGATCCTGGACCTACATATTCTGGGGTATCTGGGGCAGGGGAAGGCGCTTGTAATGGAGCCGTCACCGTCTCCCAGTGGTCTCTCCTTTCTCCTCCTCCTCCTCTCTGCGACTGCGCTGTGCTTCAAAGTCTTGCGTGCCTTCATGTACTGTTGTTCTCCACCTAGGTCTGTCTTCTGCAGTCTTTTCGCAGCAATCACAGTCCATGCCAGTTATTGTAGGTTTCCTTTAAGGGAGTCCTTAAAGCGTTTCCTCTGACCACCGTGTAAGCATTTCCCTTGGGTAAGCCGAGAGTAAATAATCTTCCTTGGGAGTCTTGTCTCAGGCATTCTGATGACACAGTAGACCGTAAAACTCTGGAGGATACTCCTGAAATTTGGATGCCCCGAAAAATGTGTCAACATAATACGGCTTCTTCATGACGGAATGAAGGCAACAGTCTTAAGTAATGGGGCATTAACTGACCCTTTTGATGTCAGGACTGTAGTGAAACAGGGCTGCGTTATTGCACCAACACTGTTCTCTCTGTACTTAGTCGCCATGCTGGAAATAATAATGCACAAACTACCAACTGGTATCCACCTCTCATACCGCATCGAGGGAGATCTCTTTAATCTTAGAAGGCTCCAGTCCAAAATGAACACGCATACTCTGGCCGTTACTGAACTACAGTACGCAGGTGACACCGTTGTCTGTTCCAACACTGAGGAGGTGGGCTATCACAAATTGGATAACATCATCCGTCCACAGTTTCTGTGGTCTTCCTATGCCTCTTCTGTTGTTCCCAGGCCTCCACTTCAGTATTATTGTACGTATCAAAATTTATTAATTAAATTTTATGAGATTGTCGCTACAGCTATTTCGCCATTGTAAGTTCCAGCATTGTCAGTAATTTCTTCGCAAAACTACAACTAATCACACTATCGAGTTGTTTGTTACCTACATAAATGAAATATTTTTTTAAGGATTAATTGTATCTCAATAGAGACGAAGATGTAAATTGTTTTCTGGGAACAGAATATGGTGGTCGAGACGCTTACAGGACTTATGACCTGTCATTGATTGGGTTAAGCGATCGCTTTATGTTAACAAGATTCTCCATTATTTACAATATTTTTATAATATTTTTATTGAATCTTTATTTGTCGGTCACGTAAATTTTCTAAGAAATCGACGTGCGTGCATGACACGATGTATGAATGTAGAGGAAGTGAGAGATGTATATCAGGACAGAACACTTTGTGGCGGTCCATTCATTCTGCCTACCCCTTCGGCGAGACGGCGTGATGGTTAGTTAATTAGTTAGCATTAGTTGTTTGTAACACTAGATGATGCCAACATAGGTTGCCGAAACAGCTATCGCGACAAACTTATAAAAAATCCCAATTGAACTTTGATGCTTCTAATAACGGTATTTGAAAATGTGTTGAAGTGCAAACAAACAAACCATCACGCCGTTTCTCCGTAGTAGTAGGGAGAGAGAATGGACCGCCACACTACTTTATCTTGACAAACCTCTCTAGCTTCTCCTCCACATTCATACAACGAGTCATACACGCACGTCGATTCCTCCGACTTCTAACATGACCAACCTTTAAAATTTGATTTATTTGGTCATACCTTGTTTTCCTCGGTCTGCCTCGACTCCGTACTCCATTTACATCATTAACGTATACTTTCTTAACCATTCTTTCTCCATCCATGCGTTCCATATGTCCGTTATTTTGGCCGTGTTAAAGTATCATGGCCAAAATAATGGATTACTAAAATTTTGATTTTGGTTCGCGAGCCGCAGTTTGCGACCGCTGCGAAAGTGAGTTGAAAAACAACCTAATCTTATACTATAGTGAACAATCCAAAGGGCAGACGCAGGATAGTAAAACTAGTAGATAACACAAAGATAACACTGCGACACCAAATATTTAGACATGAATTGTTTAAGGGTTCTTACTCTATTAAGTGAATTCAAAAAAGCTACCAGTGTATGTAATAGTACGAGTATAAAAGAAGGATACCGGATTTTAAATGAATACGTAGATTTGTTGAAATATTATATCACAGTAAAAATATTTTATTATTCTTTTAGAAATTAAAACAATTTTTTTTCACGGTTAAGTATATTTATCGAAGATATTGAACATAAAGCATTGGGCAAACGAAATAAACTAAACTAACTAAACATCACACCGTCTCTCCAAACGGGTAGGCAAAAAGAATGGACCGCCACGCTGTTTTTTTCTGACATACCACTCTCGCTTCCTCAACATTTATACGAGTATATCGTGTCCAATGGCGGTACTCCCAAACGACCTTCGTGGCCGAGTGGTATGTGCATTGACTGCCACCCCGAAGGTACCGGGTTCGATTCCCGGCGAGGGCAGTGTGATTATTACACTGTCTTTGGTCTGGTGTAGAATTCACGTGACAAAAAATGGCGATAGGTTAGCTACCTAACACATGTCACGAAAATCACGATGATAGCTATAATACCCTTTACATCGATTTGGCTCATGCTGTCATGATGTAAAGAGCGATTCAACAAAAAAAATAATAATAAAAAGCCCAGAAGCCCGGCTTGCGTAAGAAATTTTGAATCAAAAACTCTTACAGAGGTTCAGCTCCTGTGGCTATTGCTCTTACGTCTGATGGGAACATTGTTGGAAGGTGATTTGGTGGGTTGTTGGTTTATGCGGGGGCATGATTAATGATTTGGGAGTTTTGATTCAAAATTTCTTACGCAAGTCGGGATTCTGGGCTTCTATGGGAGTACCGCTACTGATCGTGTCATACAAATAAACTAACCACAATAAACTAAGTAAGAATACAAGGTACACAAAATGTAAAATGAAAAAAAAATCTTTTTTTTCTTTCGACTTTTTTGTGTTTTTATATGACTTGCTTTGTGAGTGATTATAACACTCTGGGTAAGTCTTAAGGAACTATTTTTTTCTATCTATCCATTTCTTTGGTGGTTGTTCAGGTGGTCGGCGGACATATGGAGTCTCGTGATTCACGATCTTGGAATTCCTAGCTTCGTCCATCCTCTTGCCGTGGTCTCTTCAGAATCGTCTTCTCTGGCTACTCCTTTTCACTGTCATCGAGATTTATGGTTCTGCGAATCTCTTGGTTAGATATCCTAACATTCAAATCAGTTTATTTTCTTAAAAGATATTTCAAACAAAAATTATAGTTTAAGGGATCAATTGAGAATTGGTAAAATATAATATTAATATCAGGAACGCATGAGGGATGGTTCGACTTTAGGAATACAAGATACTCTGTAAAGTCTAGTAGAAGTACAGAAGCGTTCTGACATTGTCTGCTCGGGCTTCGATTCCTTAAGTCATCCTCAGACCCACAGACTAATAGATGTTTTGTAGATTCTTACTTTGTTTGATTTAATTTCGTATATACATCAAAAAAATTATGATTATTTGAATAGAATTTTGATTATTTTTAACATTATTTTTCTTATCAATAGCAAGAAACCTTTACATATCACAGAGGTCGCTCTAAAAAGGGCCTATATTTTCTCTTTTTCTTGCCATTGCGGTGAAAGTATGTGGCGTTTTTAATAATTTGAAATCACTCAGTTTAACATTAGTTAAGTACTTATTAGCGTCATTCGTTTCAATGTCACATCCGAAATAGGTTAGATTCTCGATCGAGCTGATTGTTGCCACTGTGATTAAAACCACGAAGGAAATATCTGCCACACTTGATACATTGATTCTACCGGTAGTGGACTGCGTCTCGGTTTCAATGTCGTAGAATCGGTTCAATCAATGTCGATCGTGTTCCTAATTATTAGACTCGTCAATATAGTGGCATAAGTCATCATATATTAAGGAACTTATAAAATTATTCATTCGCTATTAGCTAACTAACTAACTAACCATCACGCCGTTACTTCGAAGGGGTAGGCAGAGATGATGGACCGCAATACTGCTCTACCCTGATATCTATCTAGCTTCCTCTACATTCATGCATCGTAACATGCATGCTCGTTGATTTTTCCCACTTCGATTGTGGCCGCCTTTTTAGTATTTGATTAATTTGTTCATGCCATGCATTCCTTGATCTTCCATGGCTTCTCTTTCCACTCACACTGCTTGAATACATTTTAACCATTTTTCTCCCGTCCATTCGTTCCATATGTCCAAACTATTTCTGGAATCCTATATTAATTTTGTTTATGATGCATCATCTTCCTTAAAATTCGTTCTTATTTTGTGGTTCAATATTCTATCACATATCGTTTTCCCGCACATTCTTCTCAGTAATCTCCTTTCTACGTCATTTATGCTACTTTCATCCTTCATTTGCCAGCTCCAAGCTTCACTTCCATACATAATGGTTGGCACTAGAACTCCATTATGTTTTTTACATATTATAATTACTGCTAATTATATATTTGATATACTTATAAAACATATTTATATTCGTGTGCAAAAATGATTAGATAATTAAAATTGACAAATGACGAGGAAGGCCAATAACTATGCAAAGGTGCAAAGTGATTGAATAATATAGTGTAGTTCAAACTTCACCCTAAAGATGTCACACGTACTATATGATAAAATGTTACAATAAAAAGTTTTTTTTTAATTAATTTATTTATTTTATGATTAAACCACCTAGCAACTTTTTAATATCCAGCCTTTGGTTATGAACTGAATAAATTAAAATCTGAATAAATTTAACACTTTCATTCAAATTTATAAGTTTATAAGTTTAAACTCGTGCACTCTTTACATATTAAATAATTCGTCTCGTGAGGACTCCATATCACAGAACCACTTTCCAGTCTGCTCCGAACCAATGCGTTGTATAAGACTCTGAGCACATTGGGATCTCTTAAAACTCTTCCGGTCCGAATGATGAAGCCCAACATCCTCAGTGCAATGTTACAAATCCTCTCAATATGTGCACGAAATATCAGCCTACTCTTATAGATGATTCTGAGATCCTTCATCATAAAGTAGACATAAGCATTGTTACAAATGCTCCTTCCAAATTAACAATGGAATTCCACAAAACTGTAATTTAAATCAAGATAGATATACTAAAAAGAAGAAGAAAAATCTGTGTTTTAATACTTTGTAATAATTAAATTTAAAGTGTCCATGTGATCATAAGTATTGTTTTTTTGTTGTTGGTGCGTTCATGGATCATTTCATCATTCGTTGTGCCATGAATCTTCTGACGATATGGCAGGCGTCCAATAGTTTAGCCTTCCGGATTTCTCATAACAAATTATCTTATACCCAACTATTCTTATATTCACTGAGTTTTCGTTTATCATACACATAAAACATAATGATTGCTTCATACGAATTTAATTAAATTTATTTTGAATGTAACCGATTTCTTCGATAAAAGAAATATGTGTACAAGATATCTGTGTATATATGAAAAGAAGATATGTCTATGCAGGTACAGAATATAGAGACATTTCGCTCTTATCTACCGTCGCTCTGTCCTTCTCTCTCTTCTTATTGTGAATGTACAGATAGGAGTAAAATATGTAAGTTCAATGGGTGTAAGGTGATTAATCTAAAGTTTCTAATTTTGTTTATATGCACATATTTTCTCTTTGTAAAATAATTGTATAAAGCAACAAAATGTTCATAGTGTAAAATGTTTTAGTTTTAAGTCAATTTCCTTTTCTGTTTTCTAAAGGTCCATAATTATTTTATATGTAACTTATCCCTTCTGTCCCATAATGAGTTTTCTACTCATGGGAATACAATGTATCTATTGTATGTTTATAAATAAATAAATAAAAATAAATAAAAATCTACCTATATGTATATATCTTCTTCTTCTTCACTTTTGGTAGACTCAGGAGTCTGTTATTTCAGGCGGGTCCTCTTGAGACGCTGTACTCCAGCTTTCTCTCCACCGTTTCAGGGGTCTTCCTGGTCGGCGTTATCCGTTTGGCGTTCCATGGTGAGCTATGTATGGTATCCTATTTGAGCTCATCTGTAATAACATAAACATATGTGTGTATTTTATTTTGTTAAGACGGATTTGCTGATTTTTCAAGACATATATATAATTTTAATTCTCCATATTTGTAGCTTCTGTTAGAATTTTCATAATTAAAAAAATATGTATGTATATTTATTGTATAAATATGGTTGTTTGAACCCAATTAATGCATAAAATTGTTTTTTTGCTATTACATTGATTATCTGACATGTGATAGGTAGCAAATCGATCACCATTTTATTGTCACTGAATTCTACCCCAGATCAGTGATAATCACACAGCCGGCACCGGAAATCGAACCCGGGACATTCGGTATGACAGTCAGAGCTCTTACCACTCTACCACGAAGGTTGTTATTTTGCTACGTTATTTTGTAACAATATCATGAAGACTAATTTGTTTTAATAAAACATCGGCCAATCCGATTAAGTTTTATGATTGTAAAGCATTTCAATTTAAATAATATCTTAGGTTAGTTCTTCTACCGACCCTTATGTATGGCAGCGAAGCATGGAACTGGAAAAAGGAGGATGAAAGTAGAATAAATGCAGTAGAAATGAGATCTCTTAGACGAATGTATGGATACTCTGTGTATGATAGAGTGTCGAATGAAAATATAAGAAGTGAATGCGGTGCGAATGATGGTGTTGGTTTGGACATATGGAAAGAATGAATGAAGAAAGAATGGTAAAAAAGTATATGTTAACGATGTAAATGGAACCAGAAATAGAGGAAGACCGAGGAAAACGTGGCACGATCAAATAAATCAAATATTGAATGTCGGCCATGTGAGGAGTCCGAGAAATCGACGCGCGTGCATGACACGATGTATGAATGTTGAGGAATCGAGAGAAATATGTCAGGAAAGAAAAGTGTGACAGTCCGTTCTTTCTGCCTACCCCTTTGGGGAGACGGCATGATGGTTAGTTAGTTAGTAAGTTAATATCTTGGGTCATTTTTTTTATAAATTTAGAAGAAAAAAACATCTTCTGTCACTTGCGCCCGCATTATTCTAAACAATATTATGACCCGCAGACCAATCATGCCGCGCGATTGTCAACTTTTTTCCCGCGCTACCAAATGGGGAAGTGGCTCGCGGTGTCGTTGGCACACTTACGCACCATAGCATCGGAACCTTTGATGAAACGGACAAGGGCTCAATCCCACTACACTAGAAAACCCCACCCATTAAAGCCCACCCACATAAACTTAATTTTACGCAGTGAAAAAAAATGACGATCTTCATTCACTGCATGGTTATCATATGTTTCACTTGTATCTTCTTTTTCTTCTTAATGTAGGCCTTGTTGCATGTTTCTCATTAGCATTGGCCTTCTGCAAAATCAATTCTCAGCTGTCGATCCATCTTTTTGGCTGTCTGTCTAGGGACGTCTAGCTTGGGGTTGGGCGTGCATGAGTCTAGATCAGTGGTTCCCAAAGTGGTCCGTCATTCAGCATTCATTCAGGAGGTCCGTGGAAAATAAAAAAATATTTGGGGGTCTCTAAACAACGTCAGAGGGTCCGCGCAAGGTTCAATATAAGTTTAAAAAATCGTGACACATTTTTATTACTATGGAAGTTATGAATACGGATATTTTTTTTACTTTTATTTACTCATTTGTGAAAATCGGATCACGAATGAGATAAAAAAAGGTCGACTACGAATACCAGATTATTTTTCTATTGGCCTAATTTTGCTCTGTGTCAGGTTCAAAAACTCATTATATAGTTATACTCGTATGTAGGTGAATTTGTATAAAAAAATAACAATATTACGGATTTAGGGGGTCTGCACAAATTTAAAGAAATCAGCAGCGGGTCTGCGGGACAAAAAAGTTTGGGAACCACTGGTCTAGATGAATCCATTCTTCTCACATGTGCGTACAAAATGTCTTATCTGTTGCTTCCCTTACCTAACGACATCTTCAACCTCGCATATTTCCCTTATTATAATTATTCATATTCCTTATTCGCTCCTTCAGTTATTTTAATTTAGCAGTGATTACTTTACAATATTTATTTATTATAGTAAATTTATTAAGTACATAATATTTTAAATCATAGAGTCCCAAACTATTTTCGGATCATCGCCCATTTTGCAAGCCTAAATTTTGTAACGCTACCCAACATGTAAAAAAAATATGGAAGATATATATTATATATTTATTTGTAGTATAACATATTAAAATATAATATATTAAAAAATGATTTATTCAAATAAAGTAACTATTCATTAAAAAACTGCGTAATCACAAATACAATAAAAGAATTCGTTTTTATATATTACTAGCTGACCCGGCAACGCTTCGCTATTGCTAAATTCGAGTACATAAATAAACCCAATATATATTCAACAAATACAATTAAAGTTCAATAACAATTCGTTTATTTATTGGATTAAATGCCATGTGTATGGATGCAAAAATGTGTGTCTATATCTTTAAAACAAAGTTTCAATCCAAGCAAACTCGCTGTGAATTATAAACTTGAATACATATTACTAAGGTAATTGAAAAACTATTTTTTGAATATTTTATATGAAATTTAATAATCAAATAAACAATATTATATCACATTTGCAGAAAACATTCATTATATTAAAGAAACAAAACTCTTGATTTTGTTGTCCATGAAATTCACATCAGAGCCAATAAAGTAAGTTTCTACGATCGTGATTTCGGCACTGCGAGTCCGCTGGCGTGGAATAGTAATATAGATGATAATACTACAAAAGCCTCCCTTCCCGACTTCCACAACTGTATCCCTCGCCGCTCTGCGCCATTGACCTCCTGCCACTCGTTTAATGTCATCAGACCATCTTGCTTGTGATCTGCCAGAATTTGTGTAGCTGTTTCTCTTTCGCCACTCCAGGCCAGAAGATCTTATCACCCGTTGTCCTTGCTTTATGACCGATCCCATTCCATTTAAACATTAGTTATTTTACACGCTGCATCGGCAACTTTGGTCCGATCCTTGATTCATCAATTTTGGGCCCTGGAATTAAAAAAAAAAAAATTTGAATTGCCATAAGGCGGACACCGAAGAGACGCATAAGGCAAAATTTAAATTTCCATACAATGAATGAATTACAACTGTTTTTCACTTGTTTGCTGAAGATATTCTTCATATAAAAGGCAGTTCATGCTATATGCATAATAATAATAATAATAATTAGGCTAATTTGTCAAATTAACTAACTAACTAACTAACCATCACGCCGTCTCCCCGAAAGTGTAAGCAGAGAGAATGGACTGTCACACTTTTACTGATGCGGCACTCCATCCTTCTCTTTTCGCCCCGCGGGAGGCGCGGTGTGATGGGTTGCGAACCTCATCGCCACCAATAGGCATCTCCCGCGCACACTTCGATCGTCCAACACCCACAAAATAAATCTAAAACAAATAATATAAAATACAATGATATAAAATAAAATAACAAAATAAAAATAATTTTACACAAAATGTTCTTTTTAGACGGTGCACATATTGTCTATTTAATTTATAATATGTTCCACGTATCCACTGTTTTTTAATTTAGCACATAATGTAATAACACATAATGTTTTTTTCGATGTTGCACATGTTGACTTGGACGATCCGGACATTTGTGTTTATTTAATTTATGTTACACGTATCCACCATTTTTTAAATTATCTGTAGTAAGGCACTTAACCAGCAAGAACTTGAAAATAATATTGAAGAAATGATTCAAATTGTCATTGGAACAAATGAAAAATTTATTTCTACACCTGTCAAAATTCTTTACAAAAACGATAAAACTAATAAAACCTTTTAATCTGATTAATTTGTCAAATTAATTAAACTAATCAGATTTTAAAGGTTGGTCATGTTAGAAGTCGGAGGAATCGACATGCGTGTATGACTCGTTGTATGAATGTGGAGGAAGCTAGAGAGGTTTGCCAGGATAGAGTAGTGTTATGGTCCATTCTCTCTGCCTACCCCTGTGGGGAAACGGCGTGATGGTTTGTTTGTTTGTTTAATTTGTATAATCGCCGTTTTCGTGAATAGCTCACCTCAAGGGCGCTTTGACATTGTTTTTAGTCATGAAAGGTGCATGTGACAACAGCGAAATCACGATCGTAGAAACTTAATTTATTGGCTCTGATGTGAATTTCATGGACAACAAAATCAAGAATTTTGTTTCTCTAAACATATGAATGTTTTGTGCAAATGTGATATAATATTGTTTATTGATATACAGACAACCGTTGTTAACATTTTATGCGATAATTTGAAAAGGTGGGTTTTTAGGTGATATTTAAAGTCTGTCGGATTGTCAATGCATCTGAGGCGTGCAGGAAGCATATTTCAGGCGGACGAACCTACTACTGTGAAAGCCCGAGCAACACAAAATTCAGATATACTCGTATAGGTGGCACGTTTGGGAATGTGCTTAATTATTGTCTATAAACTGTAAATTTAAAAACCTTACCTGAAATTAATAATGGAATTTTCATATATGAATGAAAACTACTAAAAGTAGCTTATGTGTAATGTAAAAATGTAAAAATGTAATGTAAAAATTACTTTTAAGTTGATCAGATTGAAGTTTTTGGTTCGACATCATTATTAAATCATTAGGGAGTTTATTAAATTCTGTAGAGGCTATAAATTGTAAGGATTTTACACCGAATCTAGTTGAACGCAATGCTTCTTATTCTGTGAGCGCGTATCATGTTGGTGTACGTCCGTATTGAATATTGGTCGAGTATTAGAGCGCGTTGATGACTTTATTATTTGTATTATAGTTTTAGTGATCTCTAATTTTGGATGGATTTGAAATGGAATTATTTTCGTCTGAGAATATAGGGCCCTTACATGAGTGTACCACGGTAGACGGAAAATATTTCTAACAGCCCGATTTTGGATCACCTGAATCTCATTAGCTTTCTTCTTTGTAATAAAGCCCCAAATACAGGAAAGGTAAGACAGATGAGAATGTATCATGGAGTAGTAAACATAAATTGTCTATATTCTTATGTAACGAATTAAACCAATTAATCCAATTTAAACCTGTACATACCATTCCAAATTAGTTCATAAAGATAACAACATTGTCTTGTGATACGCATATATCGAAGTGTGGGATCCATCCTCTGGACATGCGAACTCCAGTATCTTCTGCGTTGTTTTCCCCATCCTCTGCACATGCGCAATCCATTATCTTCTGCGTTGTCTTCCCCATCCTCAAGCAAATGAAATAACCTGAAATCAATTTCATTATCTTTGAATATTTTAAATCTCAGCATAATGTAGAATTTAATGGTCAAAAATGGAATATTACTGGACTCTTCTAACTGAGGCAGCTAATGCTGCATATAAGGATATGTTTACCTATCACAGCATTTGTTTTCAGAGAAAAACTAAAACAGCTGAAGTAACTCATAGTGTATTTGGGTATGTGTGCTGCTGGAATTACTCAGTGGAATGGAAAATAAAGAAGAATTGCAACATGCAGATGCACCAATATGGCTCATTATCAAAATAATTTCAATCCCAATACAAAAATATCCCCATTAGACCAGTGGTCTCTCACAACCAGGCAATTATTTTATCAAAACTTAATATCTAATCCCAAAGATATAGATTTTCGCCCTGCCAGAACAATTTTACATTAAAACAACATTATTAAAATAGATTATACCAATTAACTAATTATTACACAACGAAACGTCATAACCTAAAATGACACGTAAGTAAAACGAATAAATTGATATTGTATATCATTAGAACTTTCTTATCGTTGCTGTGGTAATTTTAATATTTCCCTGACCAAAGTACGCGTATAAAGAACACCTTTATGTTTGAATTCATCAAATGTCATATTAATTGTATTTTAAATAACTAATTAAAATCATAATAATTAAATAACATTAATAAAATAGCGCAATACCATTCAAAATTCTGCCAGTTGTTTCTCGCCCGCTACTCCAGGGTGCATCTTATCATCCGTTGTCCCTGCTATATGACCGATTCCATTCCGATCTCTGATTAATTAATATTGTTTCCTAGAAATAAAAAAAATAATATTGGAATTGGCATAAGGCGGACATCGAAGAGGCGCATATGGCAAATTTTCAACTTCCATACAATTAATGAATTCCAAGTGTTCACTAAGCAGTATATTTAAAAAAAATACTCGAGGCTCTTGATCGAGCATTGCAAGAGTTGCGTGGAAATGTGTTAATATTATATGTAGGAGATTTTAGAAACTTTACCTGAACGGCAAAAATAACTATCAAAAACTATGCTAATCAATGCAGTTATGATTGTGCTAAAGAAATAACAAAAATTTTACAAAAGCATTCATTACAACCAGACTCCTTCATATAAATTGTCTATATTCTTATATATACAAAATAAACCAATTAATTCAAAATTTAAACCTGTACATATCAAAATATAAACATTGAACTTACGGAACTGATAATCGCCGTTTTCGTGAATAGCTCACCTCAAGGGCGCTTTGACAATGTTTTTAGTCATGAAAGGTGCATGTAACAACAGCGAAATCACGATCGTAGAAACTTACTTTATTGGCTCTGATGTGAATTTCATGGACAACAAAATCAAGAATTTTGTTTCTCTAAACATATGAATGTTTTGTGCAAATGTGATATAATATTGTTTATTGATATACAGACAACCGTTGTTACCATTTTATGCGATAATTTGAAAAGGTGGGTTTTTAGGTGAGAATTAAAGTCTGTCGGCTTGTCAATGCATCTGAGGCGTGCAGGAAGCATATTTCAGGCAGCCCGAGCAACACAAAATTCAGATATATAGGTGGCACGTTTGGGAATGTGCTTAATTATTGTCTATAAACTGTAAATTTAAAAACTTTACCTGAAATTAATAATGGAATTTTCATATATGAATGAAAACTACTAAAAGTAGCTTATGTGTAATGTAAAAATGAGCCGGTTTTCATTCGCCACTCCAGGGTACATCTAATTCACTGATCATCCGTTGTTTGATTGATCTAATTCCATTTTAACGAAGTTATTTTGCACGCTGCATCGGTAATTTTCGTCCCATCTCTGATCCGTTACTTTATTTTCCTAGAAATAAACGGAAAAAGTCATAAGAATTGTGTCATTCATTCATATTGTAATTCATATTGTATATCATTAGAACTTTCTTACCGTTGCTGTGGTAATGTAACAATTTCCCTGACCAAAGTATGCGTATAAAGAAAACAGCAAAATAGAATAAACTGAAAATATATTTATGAATTAGAAATATAAATATTATATTATACTTACGGAAGCAAGTTTCTTCATATTCTTGTAGAGCTTCGACGTCCAATATTTTATATTTTCGCTATCATCCTTTGAAATAACCTGAACAATTTAATTATCATTGAATATTTTTAATCCCAAAAACTTCATAACCTAAAAGTACCGAAACTTCATACCTACAAAATATTACGACGTACAAAGAGATTGTGACAGTTCAGAGACCACGTGACCAATCGAACGGCTAGAACTCTAGAAAACGAATATCATTAAGTAATCACCGTCGAACGTAAGAGAAACGAATAAGTTTCAGCCACACGAAAAAATAAAATTTCGTTCATAACCTCAAATTGACGCGTAAAAATTATACTCGCCAAAATTAAGAAGTATAATTACCTGTCTGCATTAGTGTACATTAAAATATGGCCAATAAAATATACTGTACCAATTAAACAACCAATTATTTTAGTACGTAATAAGCAAAACGTATTAAGTATTATACATCCCAAAGTAAAACGCAATATATTGGACTGTCAGAAAGCAAAACACATTGTTGCCACTACACAAAATTACATGGAGACTGAATTCTCTCCAGACCCGTGTCAAACGAATATAGACTCAAAAGATTGATACTCAGGTGATACGAACATTAAGGTCTATATTCGTTTGCACTACGAAAATTTTCAATTAATTGATTAATTTATAAAGTTAATTAGAGCTCGATTAATAACGAAAATATGCCTATGACGACCGCTAAATTCCAATTAGTCCATTCCCCAAGATACAGAAGGATCAGCTCAGGAATAACCTCAGAAATAGTCGACACACACCCGGAAGATCGCCTTTTATTTATATAGATACATGTCTATTTCTTTTATAAGCTACCAACTCTTGCGACCACCTGAGCGCCCCCGAAATAATTCACAACCCTTTCCACCCCTAGAATGCTTTTGCACCCACAGGTGGGCGGTACCACATACTTTGAGAAAAAAACTATTTAAAATAGAACGATATAAATTTGTACATAAAAGTGAATGATTATTATGTTTTTAACTGTATGTTTACGTTACGTACATATTCAAACACATTTTTTTCCAAACACGCTGTGGTTTGACGATTTCGTGCTGTTGAATTTTTATTTAAAATTTGAAAGGTCGGTGATTCTATTTTTGACATATAAAGAGCAGCACTCTTTTCTAAAATTGTCACATGCCGCCACTGGAAATGACCTATCTGTAAATAAGCCCACAAGAGTTAAGAGGTAAAAGACGCTAACTCAAATATTGATGTTTTAAAATAAGTTTTATTTTACTTGCACTACTACTTATCACTGGATTTGGAAGTTCGAAAAATGATTAATTTTATGATAGGCATTGAACTAACCATTGTTAACGGACGATTGTCGAATGATGAACGAATGGTCTGGTTGTTCCAGAATGTTAAGGTTATGCCGTTCGTTCGAGGCGTAGTGGAATTAGTGAATTAAGGGTATCGGGGAGTGGTTGAGGGCAATGAAATGTTTTTCAAATTGATAATCGATTTAATTAGTTTTATTTTTTTAGGTTATAAATACTGATTTTATGTAATTATAATTGAAGCCAACTAGTTTTGCTTGTACCCGAACTTCATCAGGGCAATTTAGGAGCTGACTAAAGAAAAAACAACGTTTTTCTCTTATTTTTTTATAATTTAAATATAAAGTGTTTTTTTTTTACAATCTTTGTTTTGTTTAATTCAATCTCATATTTTTACTTAAATCTCTTGATGGAAGTTCATTTTAAGTAATCATTTAATAAAACGATGCTCTTTGCTTCCAATTTTGTCTTTACTTCGACGGAGACCAGTTTCGTTTATTTTATTTTAATATTATTTTTGTGTATAATCTTGTTTACCACCCCTGATTTTTATGTATATAAAAGAGTAATTTATTTTATTTTATTTATTATTATTATTATTTTGTTGAATCGCTCTTTACATCAAGACAGCATGAGCCAAATCGATGTAAAGGGTATTATTATAGCTATGTGACATGTGATAGGTAGCTATTCTATCGCCATTTTATTGTCACGTGAATTCTACACCAGACCAAAGACAGTGTGACAATCACACTGCCCTCGCCGGGAATCGAACCCGGAACATTCGGGGTGGCAGTCAATGCACTTACCACTCGACCTCAATTTATACCTGTATCACCAATTAGTCGATGCAAGCTAGCCAGGCGAAACCGGACGTTGTCGAAATAAAGGCCAAAGTTGATGTGGTTATTTAAAAATACCGTTTTATTTATTTATGCTTTCTTCTTCTTCTTTAACAGCCGTTGTCGTCCACTGCTGGACATAGGCCTCCCCCATACTTCTCCATGTATGAAATGTCATACGGGGGGTGGTTGGCATTACAACGCTTGCCAGACGGGTTGGCGAGGTGTCCTTCCACGTTAGCCTATGCATCAATATTATCCACCGAGGTTATTCTCACTCGATCTCTAACATTTCGCATAGTTTCCAGGGGAGACCAAAGTCGAGGAGGTGTGGATAGGTACTTGGGATCAGATCAATCCTCCAGCGTCACCACCATCACCACGGTGATGGCCATGCACCGCTCGAAGAGTCAATAGGATCCCCCTTACTCCCCCTTTATTTATTTATTTTTTTCTAAAAAAAATCTTCTAAATATGATAACTTAAGTTTTAATTTAAACCATAGTACTTAATGCTCTTTTCGTTATGTTTATTAGGAATATTCTGTCAAATATATAATACCTGAATTTATACATGAAACATATTATATTAATGTTGCGTTTTACAGACCAGATATAATTTACAATATTTTTAAAGTGATTTAGATGCTGAAGTCTGCCTCGCTAATTTCGGATTAAATGTTACCACATCCTCTACCTGGACGCCTTTCAACCCATCTCACTTCTGTTTCGTGTGCGCAACCACTTTTGGGTAAATGATAAATTTTTAAATATTACCATCCGCTTGTAAACAGGCACCCTTTTGTGTGGCGTCTGTGAAAGGATTATCTGTTCATTTATATCCCCAAGAGATGATATATGGAGACCTCTGTGGGCTAATAGCGTTTTGCGGTCTTTTTTAATATTTTAAATATGAATTATTGCACCGCTGTTTATTTATGATACTTGACAACACAAATATTTGAGTGCTTCTGTTGACATAAAAAAAACACCAAAGAGCAAAGTCCTATAGCAGTGGTCGCAAACTACCGCTCGCCAACCAAATACTACTTTTCAAATTTATTGATGAGTGAATCGTTTTTTTTTTAATAAAAACAACTTCAAATCTTATGTATTCAAACTTTCTATGAAAATATAAAGCAATTGTTCACACTAAACATATCCTTATTTCAATTTTAACTAACTAACTAACTAACCATCACGCCGTCTCCCCGAAAGGGTAGGCAGAAAGAATGGACTGCCACACTTTAATCGATGCGGCACTCCATCCTTCTCTTTTCGCCCCGCGGGAGACGCGGTGTGATGGGTTGCGAACCTCATCGCCACCAATAGGCATCTCCCGCGCACACTTCGATCGTTGAACATCCACAAAATAAATCTAACACGAAAAATATAAAATACAATGATATAAAATAATATAACAAAATAAAAATAATTTAACACATAATGTTCTTTTTAGATGGTGCACATATTGTCTATTTAATTTATGTTCCACCTTTTTTTTATATATATTTGATCAAATAAAATTGATTTCAATTTTATATTTGATCAAATAACATAAGACTGTATAATTAATGCAAACTAAAACGTCTGTTTTATTTCATTTCATAAATACTTGTTTAAACTTATTGAACGCCAAGGCATTAACACTGTGGAATTTCATAGTTATATACTTGAAAATTGAAAATAACATTGTTTTATCCACAAAATATTTTTTTTAAATAATTAAAATTTCGACATGTTTCGGAGGATACCCTTTGAAAATATTTTTACACCTGAAGATGGAGGTATCCTCCGAAACATGTCGGGTTTTTTTAATATTTTGGATTAAACAAAGTTATTTTCAATTTTCAAAGTATATTATATGTTTCGCCTTGGTATTGCTTTACCAAATATGGATAAAGCCCTTCTTCTTCTTATTCTTCGATGGCCCTATAGCCCATATCGAGCCTTAGCCTCCAGTATTCTTCGCCTCCAACTCCTCCTGTTCTCCGCTTCGACCCTCCAATCTGACACTCGTAGCAATCTTGCCCCATCTCTCTCAACTTCATCCTTACATCGCATCCTTGGTCGTCCAATTGATCTTCTACCACATAGGTGCCACTCCATCATCCTTTTTGGTTTAATAATTGAGTTGATGACCGAGGAAAATATGGCATGACCATAATAATAAAAGTTTAAAGATTATGTTGTGTTAGAAATCGGAAAAATCAACGTGCATAAATTCATCATCATCATCGGCTGTCCCTCGTGTCTGAGGAAGACTGTCCTTCACGGTTGTGGGTCCGCATGTGACTGAAGAGCCCGATCCTGGACCTACATATTCTGGGGCATCTGGGGCAGGGGAAGGCGCTTGTAATGGAGCCGTCACCGTCTCCCAGTGGTCTCTCCTTTCTCCTCCTCTCTGCGACATCGTCTCTGCGCTGTGCTTCAAAGTCTTGCGTGCCTTTATGTACTGTTGTTCTCCACCTAGGTCTGTCTTCTGCAGTCTTTTCCCCACAGTCGATGCCAGTATTTTGTAGATTTCCTTTAAGGGAGTCCTTAAAGCGTTTCCTCTGACCACCGTGTGAGCGTTTCCCTTGGGTAAGCTGAGAGTACATAATCTTCTTTGGGAGTCATGTCTCAGGCATTCTGACGACGTGACCAGCCCAGCACAATTGTCTTTGAATAATGGCAGCCTCAATACTTGTCATATTGACCTCAGCAAGTATGCTGTCATTTGTCCGTTTGTCCTGCCATTTCACATCTAAGATCCTACGTAGACAGCGTTGGTGATATCGCTCTAGGGCTTTTATATGTCTTCTGTATGGAGTGCATAAATTAATGTGGAGGTAGCTACAGAGGTATGTCATATAGATTAGTGTGGCGGTCCATTCTCTCTGCCTACTCTTGAGGGAAATGGCGTGATGGTTAATTGTTGTCGTAAAGACATTCAAAATATATGTATTTCCAAAACGCAGTCCGCGCGGTGCAAAATAATGCAAACTTTTCTTTTTATAGGAGCCAATGTCGTCATCGTTACATTTTACTTTACGCCCGACCATTCGCCGCCGGTTTGTCTGACCGGTTCGCTGCGAGATCCCACCGTCAACCAAGCAATAACAAATCAAATATCCCGAGTAAAAAATCCTAATACATTTTAGTTCAATCAAAACTTCACATTAAACTGTAAAAAAGCACACTTTTACAAAGTTCCATTCTACTATTAACAAAATTTCAACTATGATCATCAATCGTCCTACTTCCCACGCCCCTCCTTTCCCTAAAACTTGATCTACACGAGTTTATTAGTTTTAATCAAAATGGTACCACTCAATAAAAAGTGTTATTACATTCATAAATGAATATTTTTTTGGATTGGTAATAAATTATCACCTTTGTATAAGGATAAAATAACGCACGCGCATAGCACGCTGTGATTTTTTTTACATAGTACACCCAACAAAAAATCATAGTTATTTAATATAATTATATCGTTGATTTGTAATCGCAATGTAAGCTTTGAGGCTTTGTTATAAGCGTATTATTCCTCAGACTTGTGCCGCTCTTTGTGTGCGGGGTGCATGAGCTGGTTTGACAAGATGACTGACACAGTGGGAACGGGGCCTAACCCGCCTAAAGGCCTACATTACTCTGTGCCAGATTTGCAGCTCACTTCTGGTCAGTCTGAGCAGGACCGCCTCTGGAACATGTTTCAAAATTTAAAAAAAAACTAACTTGATAACTCACCGTCACCCTGTCTCTCCGAATGGATAGCAGAAAGAATGGACCGTCACACGGTCCCTGACATACTTCTCTCAATTACCTCAACATCCATACATCGTGTCATGCAAGTACGTCGATTTCTCCGACTCCTCACGTGGCCCGACATTTTCCAGTGTTCTATTTCTTGTTCCGTTTACACCGTTAACATATATTTTCTTTATCATTCATTCTTTCAAAATAAAACATCTTACAAAATTACTAAAGCATTCAGGAAATATTAAAGACATAGAAACTAAAACATATCATATTAAAAAGTTAACATAAGTACAAAGGCATTCAGGAAATATCAGAACACAGTCATAGAACTAAGACATATTAAAAAGTTTACAAAATTATAAAAACATTTAGGAACTATCAAAGCACAGACATAGAAACTAAAACATATTACAAAGATTACAAAATTACAAAATCATTCAGGAAATATCACAACACAAATTTAGAAACTAAAACATCTTACAAAACATTAAGGAAATATCAAAACACACATTTAGAAAACACAGACTTAGAAACTAAAACATCTTACAAAGTTTACACATTACCTTTTATCATCAATATGTAGAACAAAAAATCAAATTTTGTAAGACAGAAAATACATTTGTGCTGCTTTGGAGCAACATTTAGTAATAGGCAGGTAGCCCCAAGAGATCATAACATCTCGTCTAGCTACCCTCAGTGTCCATCCCATCCGTTGGGATAGGATGGACACCGGGGGTAACGAAACCCAATACATAATGATCCAGATCAGAAAACAGACTACCAACCTATTCATTTTAAATGCATGCTGAATTATTCTCTGAAAAATCAGTTGATTGTAAGACCTGACGATTCGTTATCATCGGTTAGCGAAACAGTTGTCCCGACAAAATATAATCAATTGTGATATTTATAACAAAGTTTTTTTTTTTAATTTAAACAGTTAATAATGTTAAAATATCAAAATGTTTCCGCCATAACAATGGATTATATAATAAAATAATAAAGAAAGCGAGGGAAAAAAAACACGAGATTCATGACATATTTACATATCTAGAAAACGGAGTAGATTTCAATGGTTAATTAAATAATTGTTAATTTTAAAACCCTTTATATTTTACTGACGTTATTGCCATATAAAGTCTATGAAGCCTGCGTTCTGCCAGTTGGTACTTATGGTCTTGAAACTGTTACACTGTCCAAACAAAGTGCCGAGAAACTACGAGTGACCCAAAGAGCCATGGAAAGAGCCATGTTAGGAATAAGCCTAAGAGACAAAGGTCACTAACATCATCCACCGGGTGGCGACTCTAAAATGGCAATGGGCAGGTCACGTAGCCAGAAGCTCAGACGAAAAGTGGACAAGAAGACTGCTGACTCGGAGACCGTGGACGGCAAAGAGAAGTGCAGGGCGACCGCAACTACGGTGAAAGGATGATCTAAACAGACACGTCGGAATAACCTGGATGCAGTCTGCACAGGACAAAATGACATGGAAGCGAATCAAGGAGGCCTTTGTCCAGGAGTGGACGGGAATAGGCTGAGGAAGAAGAAGGAGAAGATTGCCATAATGCTTGATACGGCCCTGGTTACATGAATCTTCTCACCGAGATTGGTTTGACATTATGTAGGTGAAGTGGCAACGAATCTTTGACTCTTGCTAATCTCGTATTGTGTTTAGAGGTTTATGCCTCTCTGTCACTGGTGACTGGACAATGCCAATGAACTTTTTGTATGTATTCACAGCCATGAAGTTTTCGCACAATTACATGGTTATTCTATATCCTAATATTCTCTCGCGTTTATATACATAATTTTCCAAACATAATACTTTTTGTAGCTGTAGTAAATTTATGAATGCAAATATGTTTATTTGCATATCTGAATTTGTAGATTTTGAATATATGGAATATACTATCATATTAATACAAACGAATATATACATATAAACTCTTATATATGTAATCTACTTTGGGAATTAAAAAACATTGTTTTAACCACTTTTTACCTACTTATAACAAATAGCCCAACTTAATTTTTAAATTTGAATTTTTGTATCGAATTTTAAATGCGTTTTTTATTAGTCTTTCTTTGTTTAGTTTTTGTTATATTTCTACACCTGAAGATGGAGGTAGCCTCCGAAACATGTCTGTATTTTAATATTTTTTTTATTAAAAAGTGGTTTAAACAATGTTTTTTTAATTCCCAAAGTTGAAACTATGAAATTCCACAGTGTTAACTTTCAATATCTTGTATATGTCCTTAAAATTGAGATCTATAATATCAATGAATAATTGATAAAATCTGTATATTTAATCTATTTGAAGCACTGTTATAATATCGCAATTTATCTACCTGATGATGCCAACAATGGTTGGCGAAACAACTATCTCGACAATTTCATAAAAATTAAAATATAATTTCTGATTCATTATTCAAATTAAACAGTTAATTTAAAAAAAATCTAACAAACCATCACGCCGTCTCTCCGAAGGGGTAGGCAGGTAGACATAAGTTCTTAAAAATCATTTTACAGTTCAATGGTAATTTTTCGCAGAACCCTTCAACATTTTTCCAAATCCTAGGTTGAAGAACTCTGATCTAGAGAATCGTAACTGCTTACTACTCTTTTAAAACTCTCTAGCACGATCTTAATAACCATTGCCTTCTACCAATGTTTATAAAGTAGGCATGTATTCGTAATATTTTTTCCCAAATTGCCCATATTACTGAAGCGATAATCTTGCGTCGAGTATTTACATGTTTCGGAGAACCAACCCTTACTTACGAAACACAACCTTTTACACTTTTTTTTTTACGTTCCACCAACTGCTTAATTCTTGGTTTAGGCCTTTTGGTCTATAACTCTTTGGGTCAAGTTCCTTTTTGATATTATAAAACGAAAATGCTTGCCAATGAGACGATGCCACCGAACAAAATATCGAGTATGTTCTTCTATACTGCCCGATGTTTGACAACGATAAAAATTATATAGACATGTTTCGGACAAACAGTCCTTCTTCAGTAAAGATTCATATTTATAAAAATATTATAAAATTGTTGTTGTTTACGTGATCTGACAGATGTTAACATCTGTCAGATCATGTAAACAACAACAATTTTATAATATTTTTATACAAAAAAAAAAAAACAAACAAACCATCACGCCGTTTCCCCGCAGGACCGCCACACTACTCTATCCTGGCAAACCTCTCTAGCTTCCTCCACATTCATACAACGAGTCATACACGCACGTCGATTCCTCCGACATCTAAAATGACCAACCTTTAAAATTTTATTAATTTGGTCATGCCATGTTTTCCTCGGTCTGTCTCGACTCCGTACCCCATTTACATCATTAACGTATACTTTCTTAACCATTCTTTCTCCATCCATGCGTTCCATATGTCCGAACCAACGCAGCGATCCTTTCATAATTTTGCTCATAATACCTTATTCCGCTCTACATTCCTTTCCTATATCAGCATTTGAGATTCTGTCGTATATCGTTCTACCACACATACGTCTTAGGGACCTCATCTCTACCGCATTTATTCTGCTCTCGTCCTTCTTCTGCCAGTTCCATGCTTCGCTTCCATTAGGGTTGGGACCATAACTCCATTGTGAACGGCCTTTTTCGCTTTCATTGATAAATTCTTGTTTCCAATAAATATTCTTATAAATATGTACTGAAGAAGGACTGTTTGTCCGAAACATGTTTATATAATTTTATTTTTTTAATTTAAGTGTTATGTGTAGTACTCGTACGAGTATATACAAAGTGTATAAAAAAGAAAAAAAAAGAAACCATCATAACAACACAAAGTATGGCGTATATAGAAGCATTTAAAAAAGATCTTTCACATTTTTATTTATTTTCATTATTTATGAAAATAGCACTTTCAGTTTTTCTTAGACATTTTCACTCTGATCAAAACAAAAAAATATTTTTGACACATGTATATTTGCTTTGTTATGTTCGACCTTGAAGTTTTATATCAGTACAATTTATTTACGTTTCTTCCAATAGTAATTGCCTTTCAGTATCGGTGTATTGGTCCATAAATTCCTCACTATCTAAATATAACGAGCCGTATCAATCAATACAGGTTTTTGCATGTTATTTGGCCACAAAACCGTGAAGTAACGAACGCCACACACCGCCACCTGTTGCTACACCCTCGCAAACTCATTACCCGGTACATTCGAAATGTCACCGCATACATTAATTCCCATGCAGCCGCTCTGTGATTGTAGGTTTAAGTTTTACCGCGATTTCGTATGCCGGCCTCAAGATCAACCGGTCGCCTATCACGTTCCGTAGTAATAATATTTTAGTACAAAAAGCAGATATCGAAAAAAAAACAGTCGTCTTGCCAAAATGTCTTTCGTTAACATTTCCTCCATTGCACAATAGTCGGCCTCAATCGGAGTCTCCTTTCTAAAGTAATCGATAGAACACTTGTTTTTGTTGTGTTTATTTGTATTACGATACAGGTGACGCTAGTGGGGATAACATATGTCTCTACTGTGTTTGATTACGCGATTTCATGTTTACTGCATAATTTATATATTCAAAACAACGAGGAACGATTAACTTTCATTGATATAAATACACCAATACTCTCTAACTAACTAACCATCACCCCGTTTCTCCGAAAGGGTAGGGAAAAAGATTTGACCGCCACAATGTTCTTTTCTGACGTAATTCTCTGGATTCCTCAACATTCATATATCGTGTTTTGCACCTACGTCGATTTCTGCGCTGCGATTCATGCGCTTAAAGTAGTCATCGCAAACAAAAGTCCATGCAAAAAAGCTAAGATGGAAGTGCTAAAAGGTTTTTCTTGTACACCGACCCTTTTGTATGGAAATGAAGCGTGGAATTGGCAAAAGTAGAATGAATGTATAATAAATAAAACAGTAGAAATGGGATCTCTTTGAAAACGAGAGTTGTTATGTATATGATAGAATATCAAATGAAAATATATTGAATGCAGTATGAACAAAATAATTAAAGGGTAATTAAGATGATTTGAAAACATAGAAAAAAATAAATTAAAAGAGACTTGTAAAGAAAGTGTATGTTAACGATGTAAAGGTAACAAGAAATAGAGGAAGACCGAAGAAAAATTGGCATAATCAGATGAATCAAATATCGGAGAAATCGGCGTAGGTGCATAACACGATGAATAAATGTTGAGGAATCCAGAGAGTTACGTCAGAAAAGAACATTGTGGCGGTCAAATCTTTCTCCCTACCCCTTCGGAGAGACGGGGCGATGGTTAATTAGGTTAATCGTGATTTTTTTTTTAAATAGTGTCACACGGTTAATACCAGGAGATTTAAGATATTGTCAAAAAATGAATATAACATCGAAACTGCAATTTATTATATCTTGAGCAACGTTTATCTGACTTTTAATGTGCTATTTGGTTTATTTAATGTATTAATTAATTACTCAAGTACAATGAAATTTAATGAAGTAATTCAACAAGAAACACTCATTATGTACGGTCTTACGTCACAACTAGAATACGTCACATTACATTAAAAGGTCTCATTATGTTGAAAAGTCCGAAGGCAAAGGTGTATTTTAATTTGTTTACCGTAGAAGTAAGTACCTAAACGAGATAATGATCAAGGGCTAAGGTCTAATGAGATAAATCAATGATTTTTGGAAGCAAGACCCTAAAACGACACAAGAATTCAGTGGCAGAACATAAAATTTTTATCATTATCTAAAACATTATATATAATCCATTGTTTTGGCTGAAACACTATGATATAATACGAGTACTTTAACATTGTTAAATGTTTAAATTAAAACACTGTTATTACGTATTTATTTATATGAGTTTGTCTGTTTCATCAACCTATGTTGGCATCATCAGGTGTTACAAATAACTAAAGACACAACAAATACGGCTTAATTTATATAGGGAACAAAAATCATTAGTGTGATTAGTTACGTGAAGAAATTACAGATAATGTTATAAGCAAATAGATGCAGTTGTATGCTTGGATTATGTTTATTTTATAATTTTCTCGTTTTCGTAAAAAAAAAAAAAAAAAAATCATTTAATAAATGTATAGAGATTGTTCACATAAACAAGTTAAAAAAACATACTTTTCCACTAATATGAAATAATTTCCATTTCTCTAAAAATTTTCGATGTCATTTAGTTTATAGTTTCAATCCTAGGGATTAGTTCTCAGCAAAGTTTTGCACTTCCTCCTCCACTCCGCTCGGTCTTCTGCAGCCCTTCAACTCAACATATGAGACGCAGTTCATGTCCTCGCACACCTGTTTCAGATTCTCCCATCGGGGGCGCCCTCTGTAATTTATCACCTCAACCATTCCCTCTATTATGTCGTGTCGGCTCGCCTCTCTGGGATGGTTTTGATAAGTTGCCTCTCTTCTTCTATTCGTCTGAGAACCTCGTCATTCGTGATGTGATCTCTCCAAAACATTCATAATATTTTTCAATAGCATCACATCATACGGGTACTCTTCATTAATAAATAATATAAGACAAGCTTGTCAATTGTTCTATTTTCGAATGTCGCGACAGAATACGTTGGAAGGAAGATGAAAATATATTTAAAATAATGTAGAACACTTTGTTTTTACAACACTTTATTTTGTTTTATTAAACCAACCGGTTTCGCTCCCGCTGGAACTTCGCCAGGGTTACAAAAATATGAGTACGTTCAGAAGACAAATACATTAGAGAGTATCTTGCATTCCTATAGTCGAACCATATCTCATGCTTTCCTGGTATTTTACCTGTATTCAAATAGATACTTTAAACTGTCAACATGATTGTAATGTCTTTTGAGTGAGTAAATATATTTGATTTTAGTAATAAAGTGATGATAATCCATTGTTTTGGCGGAAACACTTTGATATTTCAACATTATTAACTGTTTAAATAAAAAAACTTTGTTACACCAAATTAATTTTGAGGAATGTGATGCCTTGTATATCGATAAAACGGGCAGATCATTTTCAAAGAGGTTATATGAACATAACATTTCATATTAAAATCGAAGCATATTCTCTGAAATAGCGAACCATTGCGTTAATTTCGACCATCATTTTGAATTCAAAAACACATTTTTTTAGACTTAACATACTCATATAATAATAAAAAAATTTGAAAATCTATGAATTTTAAAAGCAAAAAATGCGGAAAAAAATATCATCCACAGTCAAATTCCTACGTATTTCTATTTAGTATACCTACTCGTATAAAGCATTAAAAACATTTTCGTATTTTGTATCGTATATTCAACGAAAAAATATTGATATTACGTTTTCACTTCTTTGTTTATTATCTCAATTATGTACGACTCATCGTTTATTATCTAAATATGGTTTTTCCACCTATTTTATAATTGTCTTTCACTCGTCGAACCCCTTTTCTATTAATGTTTTTTTTTTAATTTGCTTCCCTGTTTATTTCTCATAATTTTGTTGACTCATCAATGTTGAATTTCTGTTACTGTTGAACCTAATTACTGTTTTTTCCCATCTTTATTATAATTGTTTACAATATTATGTGTAGTTTCATCCCCTCCTAATAATTTATTGTACTTTATTATGTATTTTTTAACAAAGTTTTATTTTGTTTATTTAAACAGTTTATAATAAAGAGATGTAAAAACAAAGTACACAAGTATTATACATTATTTGTAATAATGCCACACCACAAATTAAATGCTTCATACGAAAATATGATCATCTTTTGTTGAAGACTAATACTTTTAACTACCTCAAAAAATAATACTTTAAACGTTCTTTTTATTTATCTCAAACTTTACAGACACCGCAGACTTACTTTAAGTGAATCCATTATTCTTCTTATAAGCCTTAACTTTTACTCTGAATAATAGTAGTGTTCCTCATATACTTTCATGTTTATCTTTTTGATATATGAATTAAATAGTTTGTGTTGTATTGTACGAACTCTGTTTTAATTAATCAATCAAATTTGAATTAAAAACAACAAAGCAAGACAAAGGAATTGTAATTTTGTTTTTATAGTTTCATATTATTTTTTATGAAATATCTCACGTACTGCCTCTGTAAGCCCTTAATTAGAAAGAGTAGGTAAATAAAGCAGAAAGTAATTTGTTTACACTTTAAGAGTGACGTAAAAAGGTTTCTGTCTCTTATACTAAAATATTTAATCCTCTCTCTTGATAAATTGTTTTAGGATAAAGTTAAGCATTTTATTGAATATCTATAATCTGTTATGAAAGCTTTCTAGCTTGATTATTATTTAGCCAATTCACACGGTTTTTTGTTTTGTTTTAATTTTTAGTATTATTATTTATATTATTATTCTGATGACTTGTATTTTAAGTGCGCCGTTTTGTAAAATCAATTACTCCAAGGGCGCACTAGGAAATGACTGACCGAACAGTGCAGTCTTCAGAAGTTTCCTAAATTTAACGTCACTTGCTTAATACTAACATGGAGGCTTTTCCACGCTAACGGACCCGCAACGCTGAAAGCACGATTATAGAAACATGCTTTATTGGCTCTGACTGGAATTGCTATGTTGTTTGCACTTGTTTCTACTGATCGGAGTGAACGTTGCCTTTCCGTTGGCATGGGTGTCACGCAAAGGTCCGATATATACGCTGGCACTCTCTGGTGTCGAACCTTAAACACTGTCAAACACAATTTATATTTTACTCGCTCTCGGATTTTAAGCCAGTGAAGGTCCTTCAGGAACGGCGTGATATGACAGTATTTTTGTTGCCCCATAATCAATCGGGCAGCAGCATTGAATACGCTTTGTATTCTGCTTAATTGATTATTTGTAGCGTACATTCCGTTGCAATAATAGATATACAGCAGCATTTATTTTTTCGGATATAAGGGAGAAAAAATTAATTCTCACGTTTATTTTGTTGTTGCTGTAATTAAACACGAAATCTTCAACAATAGATTATCATACTTTCATATGAAATATGTACTTAATTTGTGGTGTGGCGTGTAACCTTGACGAAGCTCCAGCCGGAGCGATACCGGTTGGTTCGATGAAACAAAGTATTGTTAAAACAGTACACAAGTGTTATACATTATTTTTAACAGATTTTCAAGTTTCTTCCAGCTTTATCTGTTGCGGACAATCGAAACAGAACAATCGACGAGCTTGCCTTATACTATTAATTATTGAAGAGGCGGCGCTATAAAATAATATTATGAATTTTCAGGAGAGACCATATTACTTTATGTTCCGGATAGTTATCTTCGACATCGTCATTACATACTGTTTTATCTCCCAGCATGCAGAACCAACCTACCTCTGGTGATGCCTCTGATGATGTGGGGAAGGCAATTAAACTGCTGAACATGATCGCTTCGGAGATCGATGTTTTTCATATTCGTGAAAGTACGTTCGGAAGACAAATACTCTTGACTTTGGAGAGTATCTTGTATTCCTAATGTCGAACCATCTCTCATGCGTTCCTGATATTATATATTTATTATATTTTACCTGTTCTCAATAGATGTCTTAAACTAAAATAATTGTTTGTAATATCTTTTGAGAAAATAAACTGATTTGATTACAATTAAGAGGTTATTAATAGAATCGAAGGAGGGAGGTAACTTATCAAAACCATCTCGGAGAGGCGAGCCCAACGGGTTGGCCGCATTATGCGCCATGAAGGAGAATAGAGGTATAGTTGAGGGGACAAATTCTAGGGGACGCCCCAAACGGAAGTATCTTGAAACAGGTGTGCGAGGACATGAACTGCGCCACATATGTTGAGATGAAGAGGGCTACATAAGACCGAGCGCAGTAGAGTATAAGGTACAAAACGTTACTGAAAACTAATCCCTAAGGTTGAAACTGGGAAGAAAAACCCGCGTAAAGTATCTCATTAAATATCTATTTAGTGATCAATTGTCCTCGCTTACCTTTTGGGGCTTATAACCATTTTCTTTTCATAAACAACGATCCCATCTTTAATTCACGAGTAATGCAAATGGGGACATCACTCCCTGGTTTGATATCACGAAGGGTGTTAAGCAGGGCTGCGTGATGTCTCCATGGTTGTTCAATCTGTATATGGACAAGTGTATGAAAGAACTTAAAGGTATAAATCCTGGTGCTAAGATGAGTGATCTGTCTGTAAACTGTCTGCTTTACAAGTCTTATTATCTTACGGAATTACAAGTCTTGGTATCGAAAATGTATGAGGTATGCATGTCGAACGATTTAATGAATGGTGTGATGGTTTGTTTGTTTGGTTTACAATATTGAGTATATTCTCAATTGCTTCGATCCCATCTTTAATGCATGCTTCACGAGTAAGCAAACTTCTGCATATGCCTTTCATGTAAGTTTTTTAAATATTTTTTTTAATAGTTCTTTACACCATTACAGCGCAAGCCAAATCGATTTAAAGGGTAAAGTTATTATACTCGTATTGATTCTCATGACATGTGATAGGTAGCAAGTCGACACGCGCAGTTTCCGTTAAAGTCATCATGTTAAGAGTGTTAACTTAATGAAATATGATTTTGAATGTTTTCTTGCAGTTCTCTCGCTAGTGGACGCTTCGCATTTGATCTATAAACATATCAAGCGGTGATAAATCACGTGGAAAGTTACGAACACGTGCGTGTAATCTGCGAACGTGTGAACCCTGGGCATTCATGTATTGTGGAGATGCCAAAAATACTGGCCGAGAATAAACCCACAAGTAAAGTAATTCTATTAGCTCAAGACATAGGTGATTTTGACCGTACTTTAAATGATCTCTCAGCGGGGTAAGAATATCAGATAATAAGGAAAAGAATTTTTATAGCAGGAAGCACGGTCTACTAGCAGAATAGTAACAACAAAAATAGATGAAAATGTACGATATATAAATGAATTTTGGAAAAAATCTGGATGACGCGCGACGCCCGAAGCTTTCGGCCATAAGACATAAGGAAATTGTCGGATAAGACATTTTAGATTGGAGATATTATGTATTGTAGTAGCCAGCCAACCTCAACGCGAGAACAGAAAATGTAAAGGAACTATTGTGACGATGAAACGTGAAATGAACAACAAATATAATAAATTAATTTTGAGACCAAATACATTTAATTCAATTTGACTTTTGACTTTTGATATATTATTGTAACACCTGATGATGTCAACATAGGTTGAAGAAACAGCTGTCGCGTAAAATAAAAATAAAAATACAATTGTGAAATATAAAACAATTTTTTTTTAATAGTCCATTGCTTTGGCCGAAACACTATGATATTTTAACATTTTATAACTGTTAATTCAAAAACTTTGTTTTATATCACAAATTGTATTTATTTTACTTTACGACAGCTGTTTCATCAACCAATGTTGACATCATCAGGTGTTACAAAAATATAGGTATATCAAATGTCAAATTTTTGTAATTTTTCGAATCTTCAAAGATTCGAAAAATTACAAAAATTTGACATTTGATATATATTTTTGTAACACCTGATGATGTCCTGACCTCTCCGGACTATGTGACCAACATATTTCAGCATTTTCTGAGAGCATATCCGCGAGAGTCTTGCCTTGATACCCAGCTGGTCAATGATATTGCCTTGATAGCAGCTGGTCAATGATATTCTTCTTGCCGTCCAGGGTATACGCCACATTCGTCATCATCTCGAAATTATCAATTTTGGACCTCTCCGATGTTCACATAGTCCAAGACTAGCAACCATTATGGAATATGGAGAAAACAAATGTTTAAACCAGTCTCATTTTGGTTTTGTTGGAGATATTTTTGTCATGCCATATCTTGGTGAGCTTTGATCAATTAATACTCGTAAATAAATGTAGAGTTCGGTTCCCGGAGATGGCAGTGTGATTATTACACTGTCTTTGGTCTGGTGTAGAATTCACGTGACAATAAATTTGCGATAGATTAGCTGACTATCACATCTCACGAGAATCAATATGATAGCTATTCCTTTACATCGATTTGGCTTGCACTGTAATGATGTAAAGAGCGATTTAACAAAATATCTCTGTTATACTATATATGAGGTATCTCTCCATGAGGGAGTATGGTAGCTATCCGTGGCTCTATCCTACGGTATTTCTTTTGGGAATGCTTGGGGCCAACTCTCTGCAGCTTCGAAGAGATGGGCATCTCATAACTCATTTATTTAGATTACTCAGGGGATATTTCAAGAACTCGGCCGTGCTGGAGGGTGTTCGGCCTTTTGTCCCTGATAGATATCTCCGACAGCGACAGTATAGATTGTTTTACCTACCGGCCGCCAGAACCGACCTGCCTCTTGTGACAGTGGGAAAAGCAATTAATCTGCTGAACTTGTCTCCTCGGAGATCGACGTCTTTCATATTAGTGAAAGTACGTTCAGAAAGCAAATACTCCTAAGTATCTTGTCTTCCTAATGTCAAACCATCTCTCATGCGTTTCTGGTAGTATATTATACACAATATATTATTTTACCTGTTCTCAATGATTGCCTTAAAAAATAATGTTGTAATGTCTATTGATGAAATAAACTGATTTGATTTGATTCGAAAATATTAAAAATAATTCTGAAAACGGTTAATAATTTCTTTATTACTGTAAATAGGTCGACCGCGGTTATTGATGTGTAGGCAATATTTTTAAAGTAATTCTCGCAAACTCTCGTCTTTGTTTAACTGTTAGTATATAAATCGGCTTAGCTATTTTAATCCCTTTCAAAATATTATACTCTTGTGACTCTTTTCAGTCGTTAATGGGTTAGTTCTGTAACGTAGCCGAGCGTGACAAGAGACGAATTGGTTGACAGATGAGATAGAAGGGTTCCGAGAAACCCGAAGCCACTAATGAGACCAGGAAATAATTCTTGCTCATAATCTCGCATACAACACAAGAGGAAAAGGGAAATACAGCATGCCGTACTGGCTGTGTCGTAACTAACTAACTAACTAACTAACCATCACGCTGTCACCCCGAAGGGGTAGGCAGAACTGATGGACTGCCACACTTTTCTTTCCTGACATATTTCTCTCGCTTCCTCAACATTCTCGACTCCTCATATAGACGACATTCAATATTTGATCGTGCCACGTTTTCCTCGGTCTTCCTCTATTTCTGGTTCCATTATCATCGTTAACATATACTTTTTTTTACCATTCTTTCTTCATTCATTCTTTCCATATGTCCAAACCATCTTAATGATCCTTTCATTATTTTGTTCATGACACCATCATTCGCACTGCATTCACTTCTTATATTTTCATTCGACACTCTATCATACACAGAGTATCCACACATTCGTCTAAGAGATCTCATTTCTACTGCATTTATTCTACTTTCATCCTTCTTTTGCCAGTTCCATGCTTCGCTTCCATACATAAGGGTCGGTAGAAGAACACCATAACACCATGTGTCGTAACTTTAATCAAATATCCCCTTTATGTATAGTTATATTATATTATTATTTCTAGAATTTATCAATGAAAGCGAAAACGGCCGTTCACAATGGAGTTCTGGTCCCAACCCTAACGTCTGGAAGCGAAACATGGAACTGGCAGAAGAAGGATGAGAGCAGAATAAATGTGGTAAAGATGAGGTCCCTAAGAGGTATGTGTGGTAGAACGATATACGACAGAATCTCAAATGCTGATATAAGAAAGAAATGTAGAGCGGAAGAAGGTATTATGAACAAAATTACGAAAGGATCGCTGCGTTGGTTCGGACATATGGAACGCATGGATACCGAGGAAAACATGGCATGACCAAATTAATCAAATTTTAAAGGTTGGTCATGTTAGAAGTCGGAGGAATCGACGTGCGTGTATGACTCGTTATATGAATGTGGAGGAATCTAAAGAGGTTTGCCAGGATAGAGTAGTGTGGCGGTCCATTATCTCTGCCTACCCCTGCGGGGAAACGGCGTGATGGTTTGTATTGTATTGTGTTGTACATTATTCTTGTCTCGGTATTTTTGTCCCTGATAGATTTCTCCGTCGACAGCACAGATTGTTTTACCTAAAAAAAAGAATGTGCAGGAAAGCGATATATTATATGATAGAATTCCGAACGACAAAATAAGGAAGAAATGCAAATGCACATTTGTTTTTCTTTCTTTTCTTTTTATTTTTCTTTCCTTCTTCTTTTTCACTCGCACTTTCACATTATTTTAACAATTATAATATATTTATTTCGCTCTCATCAACTTTTCACTGTCTCCGCTGTCTCATCACCACTGCTGGATGTAGGCCTCTCTCAAAGCACGCCACCGCACCGCCCCCTATCCATTGCCGCTTCCATTCATCCATGTCCAGCAATCCTCTTCAGGTCGTCGGTCCAGCGGGCAGGGGGACGTCCAACTCTGCGGAATCCTGTACGCGGTCTCCACTCCGGAACCCGTCTCCCCCATCGGCCGTCGGTTCTCCGACAGATATGGCCAGCCCATCGCCACTTAAGCCCGCCCATCCTCAGTCATCTTGTTTTTTTGTCGAATAAAAACTTCTACGCATCATTTTTTTGATGAGGTGCTGCACCGCATCATAAAAGGGAAGATCGAGGGTAGACGCGTTGTGGGAAGACCCCAGATGTCCTGGCTCGAGAATATCAAGGAATGGACCGGATTTCGGGGGGTGGGGGAGTTGTTCTGTCTGGCACAGGATAGAGAGGCGTACGCCAGGGTGATAGCCGACGTCGGGGGAACTAGAAATGGCACTCAAAGAAGAATATATATTTTTTTACAATAATTTTTATTCACCATACTTTCTTCCTTGCTTGCACGTCCCGCTTGCTTCTTTCGCTGCTTCATATAACTTTTCTTTCAGATGGTTTTTATTAACAACTAGCTGACCCGGCAACGCTTCGCTATTGCTAAATTCGAGTACATAAATAAACCCAATATATATTCAACAAATACAATTAAAGTTCAATAACAATTCAATTATTTATTGGATTAAATGCTATGTGTATGGATGCAAAAATGTGTGTCTATATCTATAAAACAATGTTTCAATCCAAGCAAACTCGCTGTGAATTATAAACTTGAATACATATTACTAATGTAATTGAAAAACGATTTTTGAATATTTTATATGAAATTTAATAATCAAATAAACAATATTATATCACATTTGCACAAAACATTCATTATATTAGAGAAACAAAAATCTTGATTTTGTTGTCCATGAAATTCACATCAGAGCCAATAAAGTAAGTTTCTACGATCGTGATTTCGGTACTGCGAGTCCGCTGGCGTGGAAAAGTAATATAGATTATAATACTGCATAAGCCTCCCTTCCCGACTTCCACAACTCTATCCCTCGCCGCTCTGCGCCATTGACCTCCTGCCACTCGTTTAATGTCATCAGACCATCTTGCTTGTGATCTGTTAGAATTCGTGTAGCTGTTTCTCTTTCGCCACTCCAGGCCAGAAGATCTTATCATCCGTTGTCCTTGCTTTATGACCGATCCCATTCCATTTAAACATTAGTTATTTTACACGTTGCATCGGCAACTTTGATCCGATCTTTGATTCATCAATTTTGGGCCCTGGAATTAAAAAAAAAAAAAATTAGAATTGCCATAAGGCGGACACCGAAGAACCGCATAAGGCAAAATTTAAATTTCCATACAATGAATGAATTACAACTGTTTATTCTTCATATATATGCATAATATTCAGCAGTTCATGCTATATGCATAATAATAATAATAATAATAATTAGCCTAATTTCTCAAATTAATTAAATTTTTCAGAATGGTAAAAAAATTGTATGTTAATGATGTAAATGGAACCAGAAATAGAGGAAGACCGAGGAAAACGTGGCACGATCAAATAAATCAAATATTGAATGTCGGCCATGTGAGGAGTCAGAGAAATCGACGCGCGTGCATGACACGATGTATGAATGTTGAGGAAGCAAGAGAAATATGTCAGGAAAGAAAAGTGTGGCAGTCCATTCTTTCTGCCTACCCCTTCGGGGAGACGGCGTGTTGGTTAGTTAGTTAGTTAGTTAATCAGATTTTAAAGGTTGGTCATGTTAGAAGTCAGAGGAATCGACATGCGTGTATGACTCGTTGTATGAATGTGAAGGAAGTTAGAGAGGTTTGCCAGGATCTTCTTCTCCCTGTGCCGTGTCAGGTCCCCCCAACGTTGGCGATCACTCCGGCGAAAACCTCCCTGTCCTGCGCTGCCCGAAACAGGTCATCCACCGTCCTCATTCCGGTCCACTCTCTAATGTTGCGCAGCCAGGACATCTGTTTTCTGCCAACTCCCCGTCTTCCCTCTATCTTGCCCTCCAATATAAGTCGGAGGAGGCGGTACTTTTCTCCACGCAGCACGTGACCCAAATATGAGACCTTTTTCACTTTGACATTCGACAACAGCTCTCTCTTGGCTCCGGCTCTCCTAAGTACTTCGACGTTACTGACCTTTTCGGTCCAAGGTATACGAAGCATTCTTCTGTGTATCCACATTTCGAATGCTTCTAACCGATTCATTACGTTCACTTTTAGAGTCCATGTTTCACTTCCGTATAACAGAGCTGACCATATGTAAGCTTTTATCATTCTTTGTCGAAGATTAAGATTTAAATTATCGTCACAGAAGAAGGGTCTCATCTTATTAAATGCAGCACGTGCAATTTCTATTCTACATTTTACTTCTGTATCTGGGTCGAGTGTTTTAGTAATGATACTGCCGAGGTATTTAAACTGGTCAACCATTTCGATATTTACTCCTTTTAGTCGCAAAGATGATCCAGAATAATCAAGTCTTCCAAACGACATCCACTTGGTCTTAGCGACATTTATTGTCAGACCCAATTCTTCTCCAGCCGTGTCAATCTTATTTAGGAGCTCTTGGAGATCAGGTATACTTTCAGCCAATATGACTGTATCGTCAGCATATCTGATATTATTTATAACGACTCCATTGATCTTCACTCCAAGGCTAGAGTTTTCTAGAGTTCTTTGGAAAACTTTATTGGAGTACAGATTAAACAATAGAGGTGACAGAATACAACCTTGTCGAACTCCTCTTTGTATAGCTATAGCCTCTGTATTTCCACTTCCATATCTGATCTTTGCCGTTTGACACCAGTAGAGGTTTCTTATGAAATTCAGGTCCTTGGAGTCAATGTTACAGTCTTTGAGCATCTCCATGAGTGTCGTGTGCCTTACCCTGTCAAACGCTTTTTCATAATCGATGAAGCATGCAAACACCTCTTTGCGTTGATCTCGACACTTCTGTAGCAGGACATTGACTGCCAGTAGCGCTTCTCTGGTTCCGAATGCATTTCGGAATCCGAATTGTGTGTCATCTAGATCTTGCTCGCACTTGTTTCTTATTCGGGCATGTATAATTTTAAGAAACAGTTTTAGTACATGACTCATTAGGCTAATCATGCGATAGTCATAACAATTCTTTGGGTGCTGCTTCTTAGGTAAGGTGACAAATATCGATTTCAGCCATTCTTGGGGGATAATCCCTGTGTCATAAATCTTATTAAATAGCCTCAGCAGGTAGTGAATATTTTCCTCATTAATCAATTTCAATAATTCCGCAGGGATTTCGTCAGGACCACATGCTTTTCTGTTAGGAGAAGTTCTGATGGCATGTATAACTTCAGATCTGAGGATGGAGGGTCCCTCTAATTCACCGTCAATTGTGAAGTCAGTTCTATTATCTTTGAATAACTTTTCAATGTGATCTTCCCATGTCTTAAGGATTTCTTTTTCATCCAATATTAATTTATTGGAATCGTCCATCAGACATGTGGGTGTAGCCTTCCTTGTTGTCCCAGATATTTCCTTTACTTTTTTGTGAAGCCCGAATGCATTGTGGGCATGATTGAGACTTTCAAGTTCTTCACATTGACGCTTCATCCATTCCTCTTTGGCCTTTTTGATTTCCCGTCTTATGGTACGTTGCAGGTTTCTATAATGTGTATCATTTTTCATAGCCTTCCTTCTTTCTTCCATAAGAGAGAGAATGTGGTCCGTCATCCAATTTTTCTTTTTAGCCGTTCTCTCGGCCTTTAAATGATAAGTGCAGACATCTGTAAGTACCGATTTCAAATTATCCCAATGTTCATGGACCGTCTCGTCTGCGACTGCTAGTTCCCGTAATTTGCTATTAAGTTCTCCGGATACTTTTTCCTTCACAGTTATGGATTCCAGTTTTCCTGTATCTATTCTCTTAACGAATTTTCTCTTGGGCACCGTTTTCAGTTTTAGAATGAGATTCGCGACAAGTGGATTGTGGTCGGATCCAACATCAGCTCCTGGATAGGTGGTAACTCTCTGAATACAATTTCTAAATCTGTGGTTAATTAGAATGTAATCAATTTGATTTCTAACAATATTATGTGCAGTTCCGTCTTGAGGTGACCTCCACGTGTAAAGTCTGCGCTTAGGTAATTTAAACCATGTGTTCATTATTATCATATCATTCTCTTGGCAGAATTCGTAGAGTCTTTCTCCCCTCTCATTACTTTGTCCCAGCCCGTATTCCCCAACAATGTTTGAGCGACGTCCTTCGCCTATCTTGGCATTGAAGTCACCAATTATCATATTAATTTCACCTCCTTTCAAACTGTTAACCGTGTTGGACAGTGATTCATAAAACTTTTCAACCTCATCATCATACCTCGCCTCAGCCGTTGGTGCATACACCTGTATGATGTTGATGTCACACGGCTGACTATGAAGTTGTAACAATACAATCCTGTCCGAGATGGGAACAAAGTTTTTGACATATTTTATGTATTCTGCGGTGACCAGTACTGCAACTCCATTTCTGCGGTTTCGATCTTGCAGATCACTTCCAGAGTAATACAGATTTCCTTTTTCATGTTGGAAAACTCCAGAACCAGTCCACCGCAACTCACTTACTCCAAGGATATTAACATTCAATCTATTCATCTCCTGTATTGTGTTGTCTAATTTTCCTGCAGCAAAAAGGCTTCTAACATTCCACGTTCCTAGCCGTAAGTTGGACTTCACTATTTTGAGCCGGGAGATTCTTCGCACCCCCTGCCCACTGAAGGGCTGCCCGGGACTAGGGGCCGTTGCTTTGGGTTTTCTCGCCATAGTGATTTCCTGGGAATGATAATCAGAGTGGTTTCCCGTTGCCTTCTCTGATGGGTTTTTCTGTAGGGGTCACCTTCCCTTAGCTGGGGGGGGGGGTCCGGTTTTGTGGCGCCGGACACTCGCCATTCATCCTCTCCCTATCTGCTATGGCTGTTGTTAATGCCAGTGGCCACATTGCCCGAGGCTCGCGGGGCCTTAGAGACCACTCGTGGACGCTAGGGAGTAGGACTATTGGTAGTGTTGCTGATGGAATGCAACTGTGGCGTTACACGGCATTTTATAGGCACATATTTTCCAGCGGAATATGCACCACCGTGACCCTACCAAACTTTGAGCCCCAGGATATTTGCCAGGATAGAGTAGTGTTATTGTCCATTCTCTCTGCCTACCCCTGCGGGGAAACAGCGTGATGGTTTGTTTGTTTGTTTAATTTGTATAATCGCCGTTTTCGTGAATAGCTCACCTCAAGGGCGCTTTGACAATGTTTTTAGTCATGAAAGGTGCATGTGACAACAGCGAAATCACGATCGTAGAAACTTACTTTATTGGCTCTGATGTGAATTTCATGGACAACAAAATCAAGAGTTTTGTTTCTCTAAACATATGAATGTTTTGTGCAAATGTGATATAATATTGTTTATAATATTGTTTACAGACAACCGTTGTTAAAATTTTATGCGATATTTTGAAAAGGTGGGTTTTTAGGTGAGATTTAAAGTCTGTCGGATTGTCAATGCATCTGAGGCGTGCAGGAAGCATATTTCAGGCGGACGAACCTGCTACTGAAAACCTTTTATACTGTGAAAGCCCGAGCAACACAAAATTCAGATATATAGGTGGCACGTTTGGGAATGTGCTTAATTATTGTCTATAAACTGTAAATTTAAAAACCTTACCTGAAATTAATAATGGAATTTTCATATATGAATGAAAACTACTAAAAGTAGCTTATGTGTAATGTAAAAATGAGCCGGTTCTCATTCGCCACTCCAGGGTACATCTAATTCACTGATCATCCGTTGTTTGATTGATCTAATTCCATTTTAACGAAGTTATTTTGCACGCTGCATTGGTAATTTTCGTCCCATCTCTGATCCGTTACTTTATTTTCCTAGAAATAAACGGAAAAAGTCATAAGAATTGTGTCATTCATTCATATTGTAATTCATATTGTATATCATTAGAACTTTCTTACCGTTGCTGTGGTAATGTAACAATTTCCCTGACCAAAGTATGCGTATGAAGAAAACGGCAAAATAGAAGAAACTGAAAATATATTTATGAATTAGAAATATAAATATTAAACAAATTACGGAAGCAAGTTTCTTCATATTCTTGTAGAGCTTCGACGTCCAATATTTTATATTTTCGCTATCATCCTTTGAAATAACCTGAAAGCAATTTAATTATCATTGAATATTTTTAATCCCAGAAACTTCATCCTTAAGCAAATGAAATAACCTGAAAGCAATTTAATTATCTTTGAATATTTTAAATCTCAGCATAATGTAGAATTTAATGGAGTGGAATGGAAAAGAAAGTAGAATTGCAACATGCAGATGCACCAATATGGCTCATTAACAAAATAATTTCAATCCCAATACAAAAATATCCCCATTAGACCAGTGGTCTCTCACACCAGGCTCCTCTAGTGAATTATTTTATCAAAACTTAATATCTTATCCCAAAGATATAGATTTTCGCCCTGCCAGAATAATTTTACATTAAAATAACATTATTAAAATAGATTATACCAATTAAATAACTAATTATCACACTACGAAACGTCATAACCTAAAATGACACGTAAGTAAAACGAATAAATCGATATTGTATTATATATCATTAGAACTTTGTTATCGTTGCTGTGGTAATTTTAAAATTTCCCTGACCAAAGTACGCGTATAAAGAACACCTTTATGTTTGAATTCATCAAATGTCATATTAATTGTATTTTAAATAACTAATTAAAATCATAATAATTAAATAACATTAATAAAATAGCGCAATACCATTCAAAATTCTGCCAGTGGTGTAGTTTCTTCATATTCTTGTAGAGCTTCGACGTCCAATATTTTATATTTTCGCTATCATCCTTTGAAATAACCTGAAAGCAATTTAATTATCATTGAATATTTTTAATCCCAGAAACTTCATAACCTAAAATTACATAGATAATATACTTACAAAATATTACGACGTATTGACAGTTCAGAGACCACGTGACCAATCAACGGCTAGAATTCTAGAAAACGAATATCATTAAGTAATCACCGTCGAACGTAAGAGAAACGAATAAGTTTCAGCCACACGAAAAAATAAAATTTCGTTCATAACCTCAAAATGACGCGTAAAAATTATACTCGCCAAAATTTGGAAGCATAATTACCTGTCTGCATTAATGTACATTAAAATATGGCCAATAAAATAGACTGTACCAATTAAACAACCAATTATTTTAGTACGTAATAAGTAAAACGTATTAAGTATTATACATCGCAATATATTGGACTGTCAGAAAGCAAAACACATTGTTGCCAGTACACAAAATTACATGGAGACTGAATTCTCTCCAGACCATGTCAAACGAATATAGACTCAAAAGATTGATACTCAGGTGATACGAACATTAAGGTCTATATTCGTTTGCAGTACGAAAATTTTCAATTAATTGATTAATTTATAAAGTTAATTAGAGCTCGATTAATAACAAAAATATGCCTATGACGACCGCTGAATTCCACTTAGTCCATTCTCCAAATTTTAGAAGGACCTGTTGAGGAATCACCGAGAAAGAAGGAGACACACACAACCCAGATTGCGTTTTATTTATATGTAGATATTTACATACTACTCTTTCAAATCGTCATTTTGCAGTCTTTCGGTTTTGACTCTTTCCATTTACAAATTTATCATTTGTTAAAAGTTTTATAAGAACCCTCTGCGAAATATAAAAGAGTGTTACGCCACTGTTCAATTGCGCATCCCACTTAAGACATCCTTTGCAAATCCATTAACATGCACTAATTACTGGAAATGATACGGAGCGTCCATTTCCTTGGTAAGAAAAAAAATAGTTAACAGAGTGAAGAGACTTTCATTGTTTACGTTAATAATCTAGATGATTAAATATTAAGGTTTTGTTATGAAAGTATAACCAACTAACCATCACACAAATTCCCCGAAGGAGCAAAAAGAAGAAAGGATGGTTATCTTCGAGAGTGTCAGCACAGACTATTCTCACAATATGCAGAACCAAGCTGTCTCTGGTGATTCCCGTGGGAAAACCAATCAAACTACTGAACGTATTTACTTCGTAGTCAGAGGTATTAAAAAACCTAATATTTTAATTTAAAAAAACAGACAGTAATTTAAATAATTTTATAAAACCAACAATATAAAATTATTATATTATGTTTTAACTTGAACCTCAATTTGAAAAAAATATATATAAATTTTAAACAAAGTTATCGCCATATCTGTTGGACCCTGTTCCAATGTTCCCTGTCAGTTTTTTTAAATTAAAATATTAGGTTTTTTAATACCTCTGACTGCCCCTAACCCCTTAAGAAGATATCTTCTTCTTCTTCGTGTATCATGTCGGGTCCCCCCGACATCGACTATCAATTGAGAGTACATGTTATTGTATTTAGAACTTCTAAATAGTGCTTTAACTGTTCCAATCCCAGTCCTGTCACGATAAAGATATAGATTACTTTTATATAAATTTTTAAAACTCAGTTCGTAACTCATTCATTTTGTAAAGTTTTGTTTTATTTGATAATCAAGAAGTTTCAAAACAAATTACATAGTAATTACTTTGCTCTGAGAGTATACCAAAATTAACCACTATAAAAAGTTATTTCAAACAAAAAGTATTACTTAAGATGAGGACATTTTAGTTTGCGACAAAAAAAAAACAATTCGCGCTTTTGTTCAAAAATTTAAATTACAAGTTAGCGTTCCACCAACGAAAGGACTTTTATATTACGCTTCATGATAATGAAGTACCAATTAATATAACTCAACTCTTCAGGAATTAATTATGAGTCGCTTTTAAGCAAGATGGATTAATCATAACTACTGACTATAAGTATTATATTATAATGTTTATCTACTTAAATAGTCCGTTGTTTTGGCCGAAACACTACAGGGTGCGACAGAGCAGACAGTGCACTTTTGAAGGGCTATTAAAAAAAACGGCGCAACTTACAGAAATGAGATTAATTTTATTTTATTTGGTACATCATGCCGTTTTACGCATCAAGTCTTGAAGATGACATCAAAAGGATGATGGCCCCCAGCAGCGATACATTGATGAAGGCGATTTCTGAAGTTTTCAGTTGCATTTTAGCACATCTCGATGGGCCTAGCGACGATTTCCTCCCGAATTCGATCCTTCTTCCAAGGTGTAAGGTCGATGTTTAAATTTGTTTCCCTTCAGATAGCCCCACAGGAAAAAGTCGCAAATGCTTAAATCAGCCCTCAGAGAGACGAGGCGCGCAGGAAACATCTGTCGCAGTTTTGTCATCGAAACTCGAGCAGTATGGACCGTAGCACCGCCCTGTTGAGATATCTTCCAGATCTGTTTCCTCCATTAGTTCTTCTGATTGAGGTTCAAAAATAATTTCCAACATGGAAACATAACGTTGATCGTTGACAGTCACGGTTCGTCCATTCTCCTAAAAAAATACAGCCCAATCACCCCAAATTTGGAAATCGCACACCACACAAGTCACTTTTGGGGAGTGAAGAGGTCTCTCGTGGAGTTGCCTTGGATTGTCTTCAGCCCAGTACCGAAAATTTTGGTTATTCACCGCTCCACAGAGATGAAAGTGGGCCTCGTCACTACTGAAAAATATTGACCTCGCATGACCCGATGATGCCAACATCGATTGGCGAAACAGCTGTCGCGATACTCAAAAAATGAATAGTAAAATTGTGATATCATAACAGTGTTATAAATTTTAACAGTTAATTTATATGTAGCTACTTGTTTTTGCCTTCAATCTACCAGATTTATTGTTTCTTGAGCAATGATGTAAAACTCCATATTAAATAATTAATACGAACGTAAATGTCTGTTTTCTAGAATTTTATTATAATTTATGGGAATGACATGTTTCATATATTTGATTCTGTGCTTGTTCAAATGAAAAGTGGGCAAGGCGACTTCTGTGCTAGTGTCCGAGGAAGGCAAAGCATTCAAGTTGAGCGCCCACAGTTGCGTTATCGCGACGATATCCGGAAGAGTACGGAAGTGCCTGGATGCGGATCGCTCAGGATAGAAGGGACTGGAAAAATACGAGAGGAGGCCTACGTCTTAGAGTGGACGAGCACAATAGACTGAAGATTAAGAAAATATATTTAATAATGCATTAGAATGGCAAAACATGTCATTCCCATAAATGATGGTTTAATAAAACTTCTAGTTATAATAAGAATAATAATTTGGCTAATTTGTATAGCGCCGTTTTCGTGAATAGCTCACCCCAAGGGCGCAAAATCAAATGTTTGTCACGCCATTTTACCGTGGAGGCAAGCAGAGATGATGGACCGCCATACTTTCTATGATACCTTTATATCTTACCTTTCCTGACATGCCTCTCGAGCTTCTTCTGTATTCATAGATCGATTTTTACGACTTTTTATAATTTATTAATTTGGTCATGCCACGTTTTTCTCGGTCATCCATGGCTTTTTTTTCCACTCACATTCATTGTATACAACATTTTAAGATAACATTAAAAGTTCAGACTTTTTTTTAACAGTTTATGTAAATCGTTTTTTTCCACACAAAAAAAATCACAATTAAAAATACCAATTTATTCACCTTTTATTTTGTACACTTCTGTCGTACAATAATCACAACAAATTTCAAAATTCGATTCAGAATCAAAACAATATTCAAATAACTATTCCACTCTTGCTCTCTTGTATTTAAAATATTCTCGTACTTTTTTATGACAACCGGGTTTTTGGCTTTATATTATATTGTAATTAGTATTCTTGTTGCAGTTCCTCTAGGTGTTTTGTTGATTGATTGTAACATTTCATCGCGGGCAGATAGTCTCATCGCCGGATGCGTTCAAGGAAATCCAGTTTGCTTTTGTACTTCGGCAGACACCAATATTGTTCGCTACCCACTAGTTATAGGCAATAAGTTACATCAGTCGTTTTAAATGCTAAATGTTTACCTACAAAGAGGAATAACAGATAATAACAAGGCAATACTATTAAATGTGAGACATATTAGGGCCCCTCAATCCTTGGGCCAGCAGACAATTTTACTTTAATATTATTATGTACGAATCAAGACCAAGGAAGGTGGCTCCACGTGTGGTGTAATTAAATGCATTCCTCTTGGGCATGCTGGGGACCCATGGTCTACAGATACGGAGGGATGGATTCACACTTACCCATTTCTTCATTCTTATCAGGGGATTCTTTGAGAATTCTGGCATCTTGGATGGTATCCATCTTTATGTTCTGGATAGTTATCTTCGAAAGCGTCGGCACAGACTGTTTTATGTCCCAACATGCAGAACCAACGTGCATCTGGTGATGCCGGTGAGGAGAGCAATCAAACTGCTGAACATGATCGCTTCGGAAATCGACGTCTTTCATATGAGTGAAAGCACGTTCAGAAGCCAGATCTCCAGACTCTTGAATTTAGAGAGTATCTTGTATTCCTACAGTCGAACCATCTCTCATGCATTCCTGGTATTATATATTTTATTTTTACCTGTTCTCAATAGATGCCTTAATTTATAATTGTTGTTTGTAATATATTTTGTGAAAATAAACTGATTTGATTTGATTTGATTTAAAACTCTAACACCCGGCGCCCCTTGAAATGACATACCCGTATATCATACCAAACGATCCATCAAAATGGCAAGAGGAAGAGTACATATACTTTATTTTAAGCGACACCCTTGCCATATATAAAAAAATCCCTCAATCGATACCAAAAAGATGACGAAAATGTATAAACCTATTCATCATCATTATTTTTTTGGATAATCCATTGTTTTGGCGGAAACACCTTGATATTTCAACATTGTTAACTGTTTATATGAAATATTTTGTTATGAATATCACAATTGATTATTTATTGTTTCTTGAACAATGAAGTATATTTCTTTCCATAGTTTTTGTATATAATTTATTAAGACACATTAATTACCTTAAGTACAATTAGATGGGGTATATAAACTGAAACAGGTTTATTTATTGTTTTCGGAACAATGATGTAAAACTCCATATTAAATAATGTCATTCCCATGAAATATAATAAAACTTCTAGAATATTGACGTTTTCATTCGTATTAACAATTGATTATATTTAGTCGCGACAGCTGTTTCGCTAACAATGTTAGCATCGTTTAACGTTTTACATTTAACTAATTATTTTTATTGTTTTATAACTCTTTACATCGAATAATATAATTGAAAATCTCTGTTTTCTATAAGTTTTGTTTTATATTATAGGAATGGCATGTTTCATTTTGCAAGTCATAATAAAATAATAAGATATTTGATAATGCCATAGCAAGGCGAAAGACGTTATCATTCTTATTAATAAAATTTTAGCATTAATTAATTTCATGTTATCGTGACATTTCTTATGCAGGTTAAGAAGATTCCTAACATCTCTCTCTCCCTCTCTCTCTTTTAACGTTTCCGTTTTCTTATTCTTATTTATATGTCTTTTTTTATCTATTACAAAATATTTTTATGGATATATGTGATTGCAACATCCAGACATTAATTAATATATTATTCATCGTGTAAGATTTCATATTAGGGTTGCCACAATAGTATAGGTACTGACCGGGACACAATTTAAAACGCAAGAAAAGTAATGTACAGAATGTTCCACGCTGAGTGAAAAACGCAGTCCGTAGTAGTTGATAGGTAGGTACCTACCTTATAAGAAAAATTGTTAAATATAATGAAGGAATATTTTTATTGCCTTCGTTTATTTATCTCATAATAAAATGACGTAGAACACGATTTAAAATTCAATTCAACAGGAACAATATTATTTTCAATATATTGTTCAGTTTAACATAGGACATAGAGGATTCCCACCGCTTACCCGAAGCTGTTATAGGCGAACGGCGCGGCGCCTTTCGTCAGCTTCGCTCATTCAATCCCTAGGCCTGTCTCTCGTACATACGGAACTTGCGTTAGAAAAAAAATGTATACAAGAAATCAAGAGGGACCAGGCCACATTTAATCTACTGCTATTTTCCTCTATGTTCCGCCTAATATGCTGATAACACTTAAAATAGTTTTAAATAAAATATATAAAAAGAAAAGGGATTAAATGGGAAGCGGACTCATGGACACATGACAGCGGGAAATGAAAGGAGGAACAGAGGAGACATATGCGGAATGGCGTGAGTACGCACAACGTTATAATATAGCGGACACGGGACAGGTCAAGGGAACAGAACAATACACAAATCTTAAAAAATATACATATTTTAATAAATCGCCGCAATGGGGAGGGCGAGGCCCAGCTCTGTAGGCAGCCCCCACCTCTAGCGAATCAATCAGTACACCCTCAGAGGGGTCAGAGACGGCACAATTACGGCGACTTCCGGCGAGACAGCCGACCGTACACCAAATAGGAGTATAAAACAGGAGCAGCAGCCCAAAGACTAACGGGTTAAGGGGTATAAGTAGCTCACAGGAAGACGGGAACGGCTAAGTGCTAGCCTCGGCAAATGCACGAGTCTACGCACTCACGAACTCCTCCAAGCATGCAAAGCTATATCTGCTGGCCGTCAGGTCTGATAGTTCAGTAAGATTAAACTGTTCTTATATTTTTCTGTCTTCTTGATAAGCTAATCAAATGATTTTACTGAAATCTCTTGATGGAAGTTCATTTTAAATAATAATTAAATAAAACGATGTTTTTTTAACTACTTCCACTTTTGTCTTTATTTAGACAGCGACCGGTTTCGCCAGGCTCGCTGGCGGGACAGAGTTTCTAAACCGGTGACATGTCCCTGTGTACCGGGACGTATGGCAACCCTAGTTCAGATACGTAATATAATACATATCCGGGTTTTTATATACATATTAGTTTTTAATCGCATAGCTCATTAATTATGTAATGTAACATTTGAAGATCTTTAATTTTAATTACAAATTTACTATTTTTATCATCGGTTTCCCCGGCGTCGCTGATATCGACAGACTGGCGACTTAGTTCTTGATTATATATTGAGAAAAATATATATGAATGGTGAAGTAAAGTAGGCACTCAGTACCAAAAAAATGTTGCAGTTTCGTTCAACATGAGACATAGAACGAAACTGCAACATTTTTTTGTTTTTGCAACATTGCATACTTAGTTTTTGTTTAGGTTATTTTGGTACTTATTGGCTATTTTACTTACACCATTCATATGTTTGAAGTCCATAGTCAATATACATTTAATGTTATTTCTTTGTTTTCTGCTAATAATATTACGATATTATTAGAAAGGCACATATTTATACTTGCTAGGACACCATTTTATAATGTAATGAAAACAAATGAAAATGCACGTTTTTCTCAATATTCAAAATTATTAATATATCGCACGCTTAATAGAACACTGGCTTAACTAAAAAAATCAAGTTTTGCTCAATCTGACATGATTCGATGTTTTAACAAAAACAGTCGAAAAACACGTACGAATGAAAAATACCGATATAGTGTAATGGAGGTCAATTGGCGGAATTTTGATTATATTTTAACGCGAAACGATGGATAGCGTTAACACAAGCCTCTGTCTAATTTTAACTCAATTATGACCTAAACCATAATCGGTCAGTTTACTTCTAAGCGTGCGATATATTTATTTATTTGTTTTGTTATACAATTAATCCAATTTTAAAGGCCGGCCGCGTTGAAAATCGAAAGAATCGACTTGCTTGTATGACCCGCTGTATGAATGTATGAATGTGACAGAAGGTAGAGAACTTTGTCAAGGTTGTATGAAAATAATATGTGGCAATCTATTTTCTTTACTAGAAGTTCATTGAAAGAAATGAAAAATCGGTTTATTTTTATTTTTCACCCGTAAATCCACTCCTATAATACTCATCTTAGTGTTTATCTTAACAGATAATATATTCCACTCATGTTAACATCATTATGTCGATAATTAAACTGTATAATTTTTTTTTTCTTATATTAATAGCTCGTTACATCATTAGAGCGCGAGTCAAATCGATGTAAAGGGTATAGCTATCATGTTGATACTGATGATATGTTATATACGACCCTAATACGGACAGTCAGTATTGGCGTATGGTTGCGAGGCTCTGATTTTGTCAGTAAAAATGGCGGAACTGCTGGACACCTTCCAAAGAAAGGTGCTGCAGTTGTGGACCCGTGAGAGAAGGAGAGCAATGGCGTATTCGACGCAACGATAAGCTGTATTCCATGTACCAGGTCCCCGACAACTCCACGCACATAAAGCTACAAAGATTGAGATGGGCTGGACATGTGCAGAGCATGCCAAACTCACGGGTTTCCAAACGCATTATGACTGGACACCCGGGCAGAAGGAGAAGAGTGGAAGACGAAGTAAAGAGGGATGCAGCATAACTTCTTCGGGTGCCGAACTGGAGGACGACAGCTGAGGACAGGGACTGCTGGAGGCGAAAGTTGACGGAGGCCAAGGCTCGAAGAAGTAGTTGATATATATATATATATTTTTTTAAAGGAACATAGAAGTTCCCGCCACATACCCGAGGCTGTTATAGGGCGTAGCGGCGCCCTTTTATCAGCCTCGCTCGTACACTCCCTGGGCCTGTCCCCGGTCCATCCGGGACTTACATTTAAATACGGCAACAACAAGGGGGTGCCAGACCACATTTAATCTACTCAATTTCACTTCTATGCTCCGCTGTACTTTATTGAATAAATAAATAAGCATAATATATAAAACATGAACATTTGAGGAAAATTATATAAAAGATAAAATATACACCACAGGAATATACAGCGGGAAGAACAGAAGAGGCAGAGGAGACAAATGCGGGATGGGAAAAAAAAAAAATAATAATAACGTAGAGTACGGTTTTTGGCATGTAGGACAAAGGACGAGGTTTAGGAAGCATTTCATAATATTAAATAAATAAATAAAACCACTGCACAAATTATTATTATGGCCAACAGGGAGAGGAACGAGACCCGTCACAGAGGGGCAACCTCCTTCTCCCAGCTGGAAAACAGCGCACCCTCAGAGGGCAAGAAACAGCACAAATTCCGGTGAATTCCGATGGGGTAGACAACCGTAAAAACCCCTCTATCCAGGAGCAGTAGCCCCAGCATCCTTATATACTTGGAGGCCGGCTAAGTATCGGCCTCGGCAAATGCATTAATCCACGCTCTCACGAATACTTTCAAACACCCAAAGTTATGTTGGCTCTCCGAAGTAGTTGATATGTAATAGGTAGCTAATCTATCGCTGTTTTATTGTCACGTGAATTCTACACCAGACTAAAGTCAGTGTGAGAATCACATTGTCATCGCCGGGAATCGAACTTTCGGTGTGGCAGTCATATCGTTTCTGCTGCCACTCTGCCACGAAGGTCGTCGAAGTATTATCAAAAATTAAATTAATATTTTTTATTTTATTTTTCAGATTGTGCCCCTATACCACAAAATGAACATGCATCTTCCACTGTACAAGGAAGTAAGTTTTATTTTATTTTTATAATATTATACATATGTTTTATAGCATCCATTCTCGGTCATTGTATTATTATAAAGGAAAAAAACGTATAATTTTATACCGATTATGCACCTTTATATTTTTTATATGTTTAGCAATTAAATTCCAATAATGATAAATATTTATACTTTCGTATGAAGCACTTCATTTTTGATGTGGCATTATTAAAAATAATATTTACATACTTTTTTTTTGTTGTAAAAACCAACCGGTTTCGCCCTCGCCAAGGCTTCGTCATGGTTTCAAAAAACACTAAAACGATTGATCATGACCCGACGAAGCTCCGGCGGAAGCGAAACCGATTGGTTTAAACAAAATAATAAAGTGGTGTAAAAACCAATAAAATTGTATTGATATTTTTTTTTTTTATTCATAAAATATTTTTGTATTTGTGCAAAATATTCTTCCTCGTGAAAATGGTTGAAGTATTTCTATGTAATAACAAAACAAACCTATGTATTGATTCTTTATAAATTATTTAAATTTCTATATCGAATATTTTATATGAATGAAAACGTATGTTTTCTATAATATTTTATGTGGAAGACACGTTTCGCCTTGCTAAAGCATAAATCAAATTTAGCGAGAATCAAACCTGCTTAAGTTTATATACCCCAGTTAATAGAACACAATATTGTACTTAAGGTAAATCTTCTTCTTCTTCTTCCTTATTGTAGACTTATGTGGTCTGTTCTCTAGAGTGTTGCTCCTCCTCTGAGGTAGATTCCCAGCTGTCCTTCCATCTTTTAGGAGGTAAGACCACGAGGACGAGTCCCTTATGGTTGATTAAACAATGCAATATAGGGGAGTCTGGTGGTGTCCATTCTTTGAACATGACCGTACGAGTCCCTTTTTCGCTGTCTGTTCCATCTTATAATATCCTCAACCTCACATAGCTCTCTTATTCTGGTGTTCCTCACGCGATCCCTCAGTGTCTTGCCTGCTATCGTTCTCAGTGTCTTCATTTCGGAAGTCCTCAAAACTTGTTTGGTCCTTACTGTGTCTGCCATTGCTTCGACGCTATATGTTATTATTGGTCTTACGCATGCTTTATAGATTCTCATCTTACTCTTAATGGCCATGTCTTTGTTTTTTTTTCTTCTCCATATTGTGGATTTTAGAGCCTCAGAGATTGCAGCTGCCTTGTTTACTTGGGCTTGTATTTTTTCCCGCAGATCAGCTCCCCCCACCAGGTCTATCCCTAGATACTTGAAGGTCCTGACCTGTTCTATGGGTTGATTTTCTATAACCAGGTTACATGTTTTGAAAAAGGTCACACATTTTGTTTTTTCGGTAGCGATCGTCATGTTGTATTTATTACAGACGTGATGTAGTCTATCTAGCATTTTTTGTAGGTCATTATTGTTTTCAGCTATAATTATAGCATCGTTTATCAATTATTAAAGCTCAATTCACTTTGTTTCACGCACCAACCCTTCTTTCGACGTCACTATCCGTTCGGCCATGCGCTGTGAGCATACTACCTAAATAGACAAACTCAGACACCTGATCTAGGTTCTCCTGATTCACGCTTATGTTACAACCTTTCATGTTCTCTTCTCTTTCAAAAACCATCACCTTTGACTTTATATCTTGCGCCAAAACACCCTCTATGCAAATGTTTGTCTAGAGTTGTATAATTTAAGCAGAATTTCTGATTAAATTGATGTTTTTTTAACCCTAAAGTAATTAGCATGTGAATTGCTAATTTTTTTTAATAAAAGCTGATTCTGGCAGTAAAGTTGCAAAGCCTCAAATTTCCAAACAGATTTATCACAAATGGGTGTAGTGTGAAGGGCAAAATTTCCATTGTGGTACACTTTATGTAAAACAGTACAATTATTCTGCTTCGCTAGCTGTTTGTTTCATTCTATGTATTCGCGTTACATGTAAAATATGGATATTTATTTATTTCTGGAACCTTTCCCTTACTAAAACTAAAAAATGCCGCGTCTAACGGTGCTGCTAACTCACTACACACAGAAAAATGGAATATACATAAAACCAGACGCACCCTGGAGTGACAATCGAGAACCAGCCAGAAACTCGGGCAGACCACAAGCAAGATGGTATGATTTATATTAAAAGAGTGGCAGTATAGAGTTGTGGAAGTCAGGAAGGAAAACCTATGTTCAAAACTGGACAACTAATGTCTAATAATTGTGACGATTATTAGATAATTTGTTTTTGAATGTATACAAATACTTTGTAGACAAATACTGGATTTTACCCATTGCGGGTTAATCATGTTTCAGGATTAATTGTATCTCAATAGAGACGAAGATGTAAATTATATTTGGAAACAGAATATGGTGGTTGAGGCGTTTACAGGACTTATGACCTGTCATAGGTTGGGTTAAACGATCGCTTTATGTTAACATCATTCCCCATTTCGCCCTTCTTACGACCACCACGTCTGACATTTTTTTGAAAGATGTATATATGCTACTATGTTGAGAAATACTTCACATTTTTTTGGTCAATCTACATTAGCGCCATCTATTAAGATTAGATGTAAGCATTAAGCAGAAAATCTTTATTTATGCAATTTAAGGATTAATTGTATCTCAATAGAGACGAAGATGTAAATTGTATTTGGAAACAGAATATAATAATAAACGCCTCGACCACCATTTTCTGTTTCTAAATACAATTTACATCTTCGTCTCTATTGAGATACTATTAATCCTTAAAAAGATTATTAGATATTATAATACTTCAATATCACTTATTTTATTTGCATTTGAAATGAACATTCGTCAAAGTTTCTGCATTTCTATTGTCTGTTCCATGCACCTGTGTGGAAATCCCCATTTTATTCATTTCAAATAATGAAAATTATGTAACTCTCGTGTTTATGCAATAGATATTTAATATTGATTCAAATGTTTATTTTCTAGATGTTTTATTATATTTTTATGTCACTGGCATGTTTTATCTTACTGGCATTATCAAATGTCATTTGATAATTTATTAATACCCTAGCAAGGCATGTCTATTCTATAATATATAATATCAATTCTAAGAAACCTGACGTTGCGACCGGTCCCTTCTTATTCTTCTTCGTCAGCCTATTCCCGTCCACTCCTGGACAAAGGCCTCCTCCATTCGATTCCATGTCACTCTGTCCTGTTCAGACTGCATCCAGGTTATTCCGACGTATCTGTTCAGATCATCATTCCACCGTAGTTGCGGTCGCCCTGCACTTATCTTTGCCGTCCACGGTCTCCAAGTCAGCAGTCCGAGCGACCGGTCCCATTCCCGAATAAAGGGGAGGGTTCATCGCAGTTTTACTCACCCAGCATAGTGAAAGAACACATGGTTACGAACACCAACACAATATCCTTGAGACTCCCCAATGAACAACAACTTAGGCGACCTAATACCAAAGATTGGAAACATGAGGAAAACTGAAAAGACCTGAAGAATGGAAAAGAAAGACCCGAAGATGGATGGCCGGGTCAAGAGCCAGTGAAGGACTGCTGTGGAGGGAGCCAAATCGTACACCGGGATGTAGTCCCGAGACGATGAAGATTAATCTTCTTAAAGTGCCCTGTCAGGTCCCCCCGATGTTAGCGATCACTCTGGTAAACTTTTCCCTATCCTGCGCTGTCCGGAACAGCTCCTCTATAGTTCCGATTCCCGTCCATTCCCTCACATTGCGCAGCCAAGAGATCTGCATTCTCCCTGCCCCCCTGCGGCCCTCTATTTTTCCCTTCAAAATCAGATGCAGCAGGCGATACTTTTCTCATCGTAGAACGTGACCCAGATATGAAATCTTGCGGACTTCGATCAATGTCAGCAGCTCTCTATTTACTCCTGCACGATTCAGGACCTCTGTGTTCGTCACTCTGTCTGTCCATGGGATCCTAAACATTCTTCGGTGAAGCCACATTTCAAATGCCTTTAGCTGGTTCATTGTATTTACTTTTAATGTCCATGTCTCACACCCATATATAACAGAACAGACCACACATTTCACCTTAACATCCATGAAGGTGAAGATTAATAAGAAAACTAAATAACTATCACGCCGTCTCATCGGAAGAGTAGACAGAAAGAATAGACCGCCACATTGTGTCCTGACATACTTCTCTCGCTTCCTCTGCATTCATATATCGTGTCATGCACGCACATCGATTTGTCCGTTTACGTGACCGACATTAAATATTTCATTAATTCGATCGTGTCAATTTTCCTCGGCCTTTCTCTATTTCTAGCTCCATTCATGTCGTATAATAATTTAAACCATAAAGGTCATTTTACGCCACCCTGTATCTAGTGAGCTGACCACAATGGGGTGTTATAACGGTTTTTCACAAAAGGGCTGCATGATTTGTCGCAGAAACGTGACGGTTCTCTAATGAAAAACTCCACCCGGGATCTTAATTCACTAACAGAATCGCTACTCACGCGTTTCTAGAACATTTCCGAGTAAAAAAAGGTGGTTAATTGAAACACTTGACTCCGGAAAACTTGGGTTCGTTTCTCGAAATAGCCAGAGACCTTCTTCATAATAATAAAAAACACGAAAAGGTTTTTACCTAATAATAATATGGTGTTACAGTTGATACCTTTCATGTTTCCGCATTTTTAAATTTATTATTATTATTACCCCCATGAAAACGGAGGAAAACGTGGCACGATCAAATATTGAATGTCGGCCATGTGAGGAGTCAGAGAAATCGACGTGCGTGCATGACACGATTTATGAATGTTGAGGAAGCGAGAGCAATATGTCAGGAAAGAAAAGTGTGGCAGTCCATTCTTTCTGCCTACCCCTTCGGGGAGATGGCGTGATGGTTAGTTAGTTTGTTAGTTATAATTATTTGATTTATTTTATATATTTAAAGTCAACTAATTGAAAGCTAAGGCATTAACACTGGAATTCCATAGTAATACACTTAAGAAATTGAAAATAACTTTGTTCATTATCCACAAAATATTAAAAAACACCTGAAGATGGAGGTATCCTCCGAAACATGTAGTGTTTTTTTTTTTAATATTTTGTGATGAACAAATGAAAAATGTATTTTTACACCTGTCAAAATTATTTTTATAAACGTAAAAACTTATATAATTTTAACACCAAAACAGTGAAAACGTATTTTTTGTCACAAATAACTATCATAAAGAACTACAATACTCAAATTGACCAAAACAATTCACTTATACACGAAATATCTCCAAATTTACGGAGCAGCTCCTTATGAACCAAACCAAATTTTCAAAATCAGAACCAATAATTAATTATGATATTTTAAACTGTTTTCGCACACCACTGACTAAAATATAAGTTACCTCTTTACACGATTGACAATGCATACGTCACGACTTAATAATAGCTCGAGTTGAGAGGTAAACAACGATAATTCAATAAATACATTATTTTATTTTAAATAATGCGAAAATAAAGTTTTTTTCTGTAATAATCTGACATTGATAATGTGAGATTAATCATTATAATATTATTATATTGTACTTGTTAACGGTGTAAATGGAACTAGAAATTGAGGAAGACCGAGGAAAACGTTGCACGATCAAATAAATCAAATATTATGTCAGCTACGTAAGGAGTCGGGAAAAAATGTGTACGTGCATGACACGAAGTATGAATATTGAGGATGCGAGAGAAATATGTCGAGATAGAACAGTGTGGCAGTTTGTTCTTTCTGCCAACCCGTTCGGGGAGACGGCGTGATAGTAATGTTAGTTAGATAGTTATTAAAAATTTGAAACATATATTTTTGATTCGTTTCGTTTTTTTTTGTAAGTAGGTACTTCAACGAAGTTGTATATTATCATTGTATAATATTTTATAATATAAAAAAAAAATCACTTATATCCCCTGATGAGTTACCATAATTTGCGGGAATACAATGCCATTAATTGGTATTGTATTTAAATAAATAAATAATATTTCTAATGATATATCTTATTAAAATAAAATTAAAAAAATGTAAAATCAATACGTAATTTTAAAAAAGATGTTTACGTGATATTTAGATATTACAAAAAATAAAAGATTTTTATTAAAATGATAAATATTATAGATAATTCATTGTTTTGGCCGACACGTTATGATACTCGTACATCAACATTATTAAATGTTTAAATTTGATACACATTTTTTTGTATCACAATTTATTTATTTGAATTTTTCGCGACAGCTGTTTCGCCAAACTATGTTGGCATCATCACGTGTTACAAACAACTATCGCGACTAACTCATAATTAAATTGTGATACGTAATAACAGTATTTCAAATTTATAACAGTTAATAAATTTATTATACAGTAAAGCACACAAAATCATTTGAAGTTGAGCGTGTTTACTTCTCGCATTTGCCGCTGTATTCAAACAATCTGAGTTTTCGCATACAAATAAAGTTTCACCACCGAAATCGAATTCTATTGAAAAAGGTTGCCCGTCGCTACATATCATTATTCTAAAGGAAATGGCCTTCGCAGTTTCTTATCGCACTCCTGCTAAATTTATACATCTGTATGTTTACATGACATACCATATACAATATTATGTTTCAAGAACCCCGAGTCGATCAATAAAATTCGCAAATGAGGCTCATTGATGTTTGATTTCAATTGATCGGTTATATAAACGATTGGAGTAATTTTATTTATTTACTTTAACACACATATTGGAAAGGTAATTTGGTGGGTTGTTGGTTTATGCGGAGGCTTGATTTGTGTGGCCCGGAGTGTTCCTCTGAAGGATGATCGATTTTGGGCGCTTGTGGGGGTTGTAGGTGCTTGGGTCGAAATTTGAGAGTTCTTTTATTGTGGGTTTTGTTTGAAAAAAATACTTGCAGTTTATTTTTTTACATACATTTTTTTAGCTAAAAAACAGCTGCATTCTCTGATGCTCTAAAATCCACAATATGGAAAAACAAAGACATGGCCATTAATAGTAAGATTAGAATCTATAAAGCATCCGTAAGACCAAGAATAACGTATGTCGTTCAAGCAAGGGCAGACACAGTCAGGAACAAATGAGGACTTCCGAGATGAAGACACTGAGAACGATAGCAGTCAAGACACTGAGAGGACGCCAGGATTAAAGAGATATGTGAGGTTGAGGATATTATAAGATTTCCATGAGTAGATTACTCATTATGGGATAAAAATAAAAATTTACATGTACAATAATGACTTACGGAATCGAACCAAGAGCAGACACTGTCAGAACCAAAGAGTAGCATCTCCTAAGAGTAGAAGCATTGCAAACATTGCGACCTATCGTTGGTAGAACCCTTAGAGATCATCATCGGCTGTCCTATGGGTCCGAGGAAGACTGTTCTTCGCGGTTGTGGGTCCGCATGTGACTGAAAAGCCCGATCCTGGACCCACAAATTCTGGGGCATCTGGGGCAGGGGTAGGCGCTTGTAATGGAGCCGTCACCGTCTCCCAGTGGTCTCTCCTTTCTCCTCCTCCTCCTCTCTGCGACGTCGTCTCTGCGCTGTGCTTCAAAGTCTTGCGTGCCTTTATGTACCGCTGTTCTCCACCTAGGTCTGTCTTCTGCAGTCTTTTCCCAGCAATCACAGTCGATGTTAGTCTCCAGAACCCTTAGAGATATGATACTCTAACAAGAAATTCGCAGATCCTGCAAAATTTATGACATAGTGAGATGGAGTAGACAGAGAAGACGATTCTTAAGGGACCACATCGAGAGGATGAATCCAGCGAGGTTTCCTAAGATCGTTATGTCCGAGATTCCAGAGGGCTGTCGGCCACCAAAGAGATGGAGAGAAAGCTGAACGTCTTCATCACAGGAAAAAAATTGACATCCTGTATAAACAGATCGCAAGATTTACAATAATGGGTATGAGAAGAAGAATATGAATTACATATACTATAACATGATTCCATTCATAAAAAGCCAAAAACACTCTTAATAACTCAAGCATCTTACAAAATTTACATTTCTTCTTCATTATTTACTAACTTATTATTAATAACTAATGCAGATCAAAAAGCTTTTTTTCTAGAAAAACATGTGTCTTAGCATGTAAATACTCGTAATCCAAATTTCCTAGTGAAATACCTGTTGCCTTCTAGAGATGGTCAGTTTTAATCGGTTAGCGAACGGCGTAATTCATGGATTTTTTGTGTATCAATGGTATTGATTTTGATATAATAATTGACACATTTTCATTTGGATATGCTGACACTTAGTAATTGCCTCGTTGAAAGCACTTGCATTTTGAAACAAATGAGTTGTTAAATTCGTGTGGCTTTTTGCGGTTAAACGATATTTATTTATTGTTTCTTAAACAACGATTTAACTAACTAACTAACTAACCAACTAACCATCACGACGTCTCTCCAAAGGGCTATGCAGAATGAATGGACTGCCACACTTTTCTTTCCTGACATATTTCTCTTGCTTCCTTAACATTCATATATCGTGTCATGCACGCGCGTCGATTTCTCTGACTCCTCACATGGCCGACATTCAATATTTGATTTATTTGATTGTCCCACGTCACATGGCGGTGTGGAGGCCGTCCAGGAGGCTGCGACCGTCGTCTTGAAAGGCCTAACTTTAGAGGACTATCAAGGTTGCTTCCAAACGTGGGAGAAACGTTGGAAACGTTGTTCTGAGATAGGATGGGACTACCGTGAAGGCCCTTAAAAAATTTTGGTTGCTAACTCTATTTGCCTGTGTTTTATTTACAAATTCTCAGAATTTAATTGCCACACCTTGTTGCACGCAAGTTTTGTTGCTAGTGAACGCTCGCCTTTATCTGACAAATTCACGTGAAATTTATTTAGCGCCGTTTCGCAGAATATTTCTAACATTTTGCGGTAACTTCACTTAGTCTTTTTCACGTGTCTGCCACATCGCGGTATCCGACTTGACTTGTGTCGTCTCGAATATTTGTAAAGTCTCCCCAAACGCGGTAAGACGTAATGGGGGCGATGTTAGAGAATATACTCCGAAACGAGGTTTAGAAATAATTCCCCAAAAGCGTATAGCCCCGGGCATCGAGGTCTCTTTGTATTTTAATATATCAAATTTATTCCGAAGAAGAAAAAAAATCATTAAAAATTTCCAAGCTTGTATTTATATACGCATTACCACTTACAAGAAAAGGGGGCACGACATAGGAAATTGACTTCGGGATGAGATTTTGCGGGATTGTATTACCCCCTTAGAGCAGTGGCGTGCCTAGGGTCAAACAGTAAGACAAGCCCGTCCGACCGAGGGCCACGATAATGTATGTTCCTTTTTAAAAGAGTTTTGTCTTTCTAAATTAATTTCGTGTATTAATTGATTTTAAATCCCGTTTTAGACGCATTTTAAATCAATAAAAAAAATTGCGTCACCAAAATCATGTTCTAGTATAATATGAATTAATTTAAATGATATGTTATATAAAGCCTGACGTTTTCATTTATATTCATTATGTATAGTGTTACATTATAAACAACTTCTATGAAATCGGAAACAAATATTTTCAAGAATCAATTGTATCTCAATAGAGACGAAGATGCAAATTGGAAACAGAATATGGTTGATCGTGGTGTTTACAGGACTTATGACCTGTCATTGGTTGGGTTAAGCGCACGCTTTATGTAATACAACATTCCCCATTTCACCTTTTTTCTTATGACCACCATGTCTGACAAATTTTTGGAAGTTGTATATTTGTTAATCTGTAAGACCACCCTTTACATGGTTGTTTTTGCAATCTACACACTAACGCCATCTATGAAGATTGTATTTTTTTAAGCATTAAGCAGAAGATCTTTTTAACGCAATGTGAAAGGCTACCGCCATTTAGCGCATTGCTAGAAACCGTTTGAAATGTGAATTCACAACACAAAGTGAAGGCGAATATAGAAGTATAATAAATCGTTTCTAATATTGATCCATCCCATATGGCAGTATTCACACAAAAGCACGCCACTGATAGATGTATTAGATCTCTATATATACGTGCTCCATATTACAGAAAAATGTACGTAATTAAGACCAAATTGAGCCAAACCAAAGAAAACAATAGCACGACACTTGACACTGTTATGTGTTACCATTTCCCTGCAAAAAACGACTAAATATTACATCTTCCGCCCACTTCAGATCTGAATCTAATAATGCCACGGTAATTTACGTAACCTACTAAAGAACTATACATTATTAACCGAATTTTATATGTATTTTTTTTTTCTAATCTCGCATAGTAATCATATGACAGTTGTTAGTTCACAAAATCCCATGCACTAAAAATAAGAAATTGGTTCAGACAGTTTATAAAAAAATCCAAAAGATGGCATGCTCATAATTTATTTATTATACTCGTATTATTTTTATAAAAATACTAATACCAAAGATTTAAATCAATGATAATTAATACGAATGAAAACGTCAGTTTTCTAGAAGTTTTATTATATTTTATGCGAATGACATGTTTCGCCCTTCTAAGGCATTATCAAATGTTTGATCAAATAGCATTATCATTATCATGATAATGCCTTAGAAGGGCGAAACATGTCATTCCCATAATAAAACTTCCTAGAAAACTCACGTTTTCATTCGTATTAATTATTTAAAATGGAGCTTTACATAATTGTTGAAGAAACAATAAATAAATCAATGATATTAGAATATAATTTTACAATCTTCAATATGAGCAGCAAATAGCTCATTATTATGAAGAAAGAATCTGGTCGTGTCCAGGCTCGAACCCATGTCCAACCCAGGATCCAAGCGTTCTATCCCCTAGACCCGATTTATTTGTTTCAATTTTAAAAACATTGTATAATATTTTCAACACTTCACCACTTTTTTACACTTTTTATAAACATGTTTCGGACGGCAGACTTTCTTCTTGAAAAAAAATTAAATCTTTTAAAATTGTTACTTATAATCCACCAAATCAAATTAATCAAGTATAAAATGTCAGTCACGCGAGGCGTCGAATAAATCGAGGTGCGTTCATGAAAATATGTGTGAATGTTGAGGAAGTCCGAGAAGTATTTTAGGAAAGAAGAGTGTAGCACTCCATTATTTCTGCCCATCCCTTCGGCTTGAAGGCGTAATGGTTACTTAGTAAGTAAGTTTTATTTATAAAAAATACTTTTATAAATGAAAGGGGATGGAGTTAAGACCAGAGGTAGGCGTAACTGTTATATTGTTACGATTGTCTGACAATGGGAACATATCGATAATTGGACTTGAAGATATTGTAAGATTATGTGGGTTTTTTTATGTATTTTTTAATGATCTTCTTTTTAAAGTGATTTCTAGTCACTGAAATTTCCTGATAAGTCTAAGTGGAGTGGTTTCCCGTTGTCTTATCCAGGGATTTTTTGTAGGGGTTACCTTCCCTTAGCTTGGTGGGTCTCTGTTTTGTGACGCCGAAGATACACTATACGCCCTCTTCCGGTATATTATGACCCTGATGGTAATGTCATTGTACAAGGTACGGCGAAACAGACAGTGCAGTTTTGAAGGGCTATTAAAAAAAACGGCGCAACTTACAGAAGTGAGATTAATTTTATTTTATTTGGTACATCGTGCCGTTTTATGTATGAAGTCTTGCAGATGACATTAGAAAGATGATGGCCCCCAGCAGCGATACATTGATGAAGGCGATTTCTGAAGTTTTCGGCTGCATTTTGGCACATTTCGCAAAGAAGAAAACGGCAAGACTCTCCCGATACAATGAGACCACTCCCAGGTTCCTACCCGCACAACACGAGATATACCGGCCTTTCAAAACTGCACTGTCTGTTTTGCCGCACCTTGTACAATAAATTTTAATACCATTGAATTAAACCCTTGTTATTAGTCTTTAAAAAAATATCGTTAGACCGTAGAAACCGTGAAAGAATCAAATCAATCAAATATTAAATATCGGCCGCGTGAGGCATCGGAGAAATTGACGTATGTGCAAGGCACGATCTATGAATGTTGAGGGTTAAAATGTAGTGTGTCATGAAAGAAAAGTGCGGCGGTCCATCATCTGTACATCCCTTCAGAGAAATGGCGAGATTATTAGTTAGTTAGAGTTTCAAACGTTCAACTTATAGTTATGCATCTTCTATTTGATATAAAACCTCCTTTCAGCGGTCCATCATCTTCATATAATCAAAAATAGAATCATCATACCACATCAGAACTGTGAAAGTCCTGGTGTGGTATACTCGTATGTTATTTGCCATTATCTCTTGCTTGGACTATTACACGGTTATATGGTTGATGGATCTGTGTTCATCTTTGGACACAATTGGGACGAGTAACTTACGCAATGAGATTTTTTGGTGCTTAGGATTTTCAACTTAACTAAAAGAGCAGAAAATAGACGAATAACCCATTCGCGCCGGTCACAAGTCCACACGGTTTATTACCATCTAATTTAACTCGTTTTGACCCAACATAATTTTAATAAAATACTTGTGGTTTTCTCCTATTTATCTTGTCGCGTCCCCATGGTGCTGATAGCCTCCACTTGACTCTATCGCACGCCTGATGCCATACACCACTTTTACAAATTAAGCCTTTTGCCTTAACTTCGTCTTTTTCGTTTCTTCTACATGTGGCTTGAGGTCTGCCTTAAATCATTTTCTAGGCCACAGGAGACTGGACCAGTACGCCCTGAGCGATACAGTCAGGACTCTGCCTCGGGTGTTCAGGATAATATAACTTTGCATGCTTGAAGGAGTTCGTGAGAACGTGGACTCGTGCATTTGCCGAGGCTGGCACTTAGCCGTCCCCGTCCTCCTGTGAGCTACTTGTGCCCCTTAACCTGTTAGTCTTTGAGCTGTTGCTCCTGTTTTATACTCCTATTTGGTGTACGGTCGGCTGTCTCGTAGGAAGTCGCCGTAATAGTGCCGTCTCTGACCCCTGTGAGGGTGTACTGATTGCCTCGCTAGGGTCGGGGGCTGCCTGCAAAGCTGGGCCTCGCCCTCCCCATCGCGGCGATTTTTAATATGTATATATATATATATATATATTTTGAGATATTTGTAATGTTCTGTTCCCTTGACCTGTCCCGTGTCCGCTATATAATAGCGTTGTCCGTACTCACGCCATTCCGCATTTGTCTCCTCTGTTCCTCCTTTCATTTCCCGCTGTCATGTGTCCATGAGTCCGCTTCCCAATTAACCCCGTGTCTTTTTTTTTTCCTTTTGTATATTTTGTTTAGAAATATTTTAAGTTTTTTTAGTGTTAGACGAGGGACAGGCCTAGTGATTGAATGAGCGAAGCTGACGAAAGGCGCCGTTTTCCTATAACACCTTTGGATAGGCGGGGGGATCCTCTATGTCCTATGTCCAATTCGTGTCCAATCCCATGAAATGCCCATTTCTTCTAAGCTGTAGAGAGTTCGAGTGCATTTTGGTTTTGAGGGTTGGAGGGGTTGGAGGGTTGAATTTGGGATGGAAACTGTGACCCCCACCAAGAGAAATGTTGAAAGATTGAGAGTCACGCAGCGTTCCATGGAAAGACATATGCTCGGCGTCAGTCTCCGAGATAGAAGCAGAAATGAGGAGATTAGACGCCGAACAAAAATAACGGACATCATGGAACGACTAGCGAGACTGAAGTGGCGATGGGCGGGTCATGTGGCGAGACAGAGTGAGGATAGATGGACCCAGAGAATAATAAGGTGGAGACCATGGGAGAATAGGAGAAACGTCGGCAGGCCGCAAAAAAGGTGGGCCGACGACATTGCTGCCGTGGGGGGGTAAATGTGGCTACGGCTGGCAAGATATATAGACGAGTGGAAGGGAAGGGAGGAGGCCTATGTCCAGCAGTGGACCGATAAGGGCTGACGAAGAAGAAGAAGAAGAAGTAGAGAGTTGGTCTCCCATTCAGCATTCCCAAAAGAAATGCCGTGGAAGAGTGCCATATGAAGATGGTTATGGAATCTGATATTTTTGGGAATGTAGTAGTTTACTGGATCGCAGACCTCTTCGTACATGAGTTCAATATATTGTTTTCGATTAATACGAAACAATGCAAAGAGATCATAAAATGAAGGTGTGAATAGCAGTAAGCAGCCAGTCAGGCCCAATGGGTTAGCGTTAGCAGCAGATCAACACGGAGTAATGGCCACTCTGGTCGGGGAATAAACAAGGTGACGCTCTATTTTGGCAGTAAAATTACAGTTACGCCTTTTTGCTTTGTCCCGAAGAATTCCACCTCGCATTAGGAACAATGTCACACCCAGGGGCGTCCGTGAAACTTGAATAACAAATCGCAACATACAACAAATCTATATATGTCCTACTCGTATTTAAAAGAAAGTCGGGTTAGTTAAACCATTTATAACTCAAGAACGTCTAGATCAATTTTGATGATCTATGATTTGTTGGATTTGTCTCCGTCCCGAAAAGCAGAATAACTATTAAAACATCGGTAAAAATCACAAAAAAAAATTAGGAAAAAATTCATTTTCTCATACATTTTGTATGGAGCGACTTTTTTGATAATTGCTAATCTAATATAAATAAAACAAAGTCGTGTTAGTTACCCCATTTATAACTCAATATCGGCGGGACCGATTTTGATGATCTTTGATTTGTCTCCGTCCCGAATAGCAGAATAACTATTAAAACATCGGAAAAACTTGACCCGAGTGCATCACATCCAGCAAATATAATAACAAAGTTTTACAAAAAGTAATGCAATAATGCTACACGAATTAATTCGATTCGCTTCAATAAAGCAAATCCCTTACTGCAATGTGAATTACGAGTACATTCATATCAATGTAATTCAAATACTTCTCATTTTGATTTTTGACCATTTATTGAACTTAATTCATTTTGAGTATTAATTGTAACTCAATAAATAACTGAATTTAATTCGACGTATAAGGCTGATCGTGTGAGAAGGGCTGTACATGTTAAAAGAATTCCAAATGCGCGCGCACTTGAATATCTTCTTCTTCAGCCTGTCTTGTGAAGACTGCATCAGGTTCAGGTTATCTTTCCACCGTAGTTGCGGTCGCTCTGCACTTCTCTTTGCCGTCCATGGTCTCCAAGTCAACAGTCTTCTTGTCCATTTTCCGTCCGAGCTTCTGGCGACGTGAACTGCCCATTGCCACATCTGACTCGCTTCCCGGTGGAAGATGTCAGTGACCTTTGTTTTTTCTCTCACCGTATCATTTCTGACTCTGTCTCCTAGGCTTATTCCTAATATGTCTCTTTCCATGGCTTTTTGGGTCACTTGTAGTTTCTCGGCACTTTGTTTGGACAATGTTATAACATAGTTTCGAGGCTTATGGGGTTTGTTTCTACAGACTGTCAATTTGACAGTTGACAGTTGATTTGAAGTCAGTACGTTTTGCCATTTCACACAGCTCAATAAAGGTGTCGAAAATTGGACTTCTCGATTGCGCTTCATTCGAGCTAGCCGTGCCGCTCATATGCCCTAAATCGTATTTAAACAATAATGGCATAAAATTATCTATTAAATAAAGCCAATATCATAGATATTACACATTATTTAGTTTATCATAGATATTACACATTATCTATTTATTTTTTTCATTTTGAATTTGTATACCTCTAAAAAAAACACCCTTTTATATAACAATGTGTGTAAGGGTGTTTTTTTTTAGAGGTGTACGTATTCAAAATAAATAAAAACACATCGGGAAAACGGGCGCCACGGTTAGCTCGAATGTCGAAGTCCAATTTTCGACACCTTTATTGAGCAACTGGGTGAAATTGCAAAACATACTGACTACAAATCTACTGTCAACTGTCAAATTGAGAGTCTGTAGAAACAATGTTGCCAGTTTAAAAACCAAACACCTTATATCAACTGGCAGCACACACGCTTCATAAAATTTTCTCTTCAGGTCGATCGTTTTTTTTTTTTTTTAAATGTAACTCATTTTTCCTACTTGAATATAATGTTTTTAAATTTAGATTCACGTACCGCTACTGGTCGCCACACTCTGCTCACCGTGTCGCACGGTTTATCGCGCAGTTTACGTAAATTCTCGGCATATTTTCTCGCGATAAAAAAATCCTAAATGACTCGGCGCTCTTTTACTCAGATTTACAACTGATACTCCCTCATTGGTAGTTACCCTAAAACGCTTATCTGCATCCATTGCATTCCAGTAACATATATTATTTTATCTTCTTTATAGTCGACCTTGGCTCGTTTAAAAAGAAAGATGAATTCTAAATTTGAAAATCATTTCGATTATGCTCAAGTAAAAATAGGACCTATATCTTTATGAATGGTTAAGAAAGTATACGTTAATTATGTAAATGGGGTATGACTCGTTGTATGAATGTGGAGGAAGCTAGAGAGGTTTGCCAGGATAGAGTAGTGTGGCGGTCCATTCTCTCTGCCTACCCCTGCGGGGAAACGGCGTGTTGGTTTGTTGTTGTTGTTATATCTTTATATTATACATTAAATTAAAAACTTTTTTTTTCATTGTCCGTCATAGGGATTGGTTTGCAACAAATTCAAATCAAATGAAATTTGTTTTTTCATAAAAAGATACTACAAACAAAAATCTATTGAGAACAGATATCTAACTAATTAACTAATCGTCACGCTGTCTCCCCGGAGGCGTAGGCAGAAAGAATGGACCGTCACATGTTCTATCCTGACATACTTCTCTCGCTTCCTCTATATTCATACATCTTGTCATGCATGCACGTCGATTCCTCTGACTCCTCACGTGACCGACATTTAATATTTTATTGTTTTGTTGTGCCACGTTTTCCTCGGCTTTCCCCTATTTCTAGCTCCGTTCACGTCGTTTACATATACCTTCTTCACCATTCTATCTTCACTCATTCTTTCCATGTGTCCAAACCATCTTAACGACCCCTTCATTATTTTGTTCATAACACTTTCATTTGCACCACATTCACTTCTTATACTTGCATTTGACACTCTATCATATACAGATTTCAGAACAGGTAAAATATAATATACTCGTATAATAACCAGGAACGCATGAGAGATGGTTTGACTTTAGTAATACAAGATACTCTCTGAAGTCAAGATTATTTGTCTTCTGATCGTACTTTCACTAATATGAAAAACGTCGATCTCCGAAGCGATCATGTTCAGCTGCAGTAAACATAGGCAATAGTAACATTTTTAATGGTTCTTTGCCGCGGCGGGACACGCCCTGCTGGAAGGTATGTACATATAAAATGCCGTGAATAGCCACCATGCATGACAACAAAATGAATAAAGAAGAAAACCAGGTCGGAGAAGAATCTTTTGGCTGAACAATTTGACAGTGGTTCAGAAGTAGCACCATATCGCTATTCACGGCTGCAGTCAACAAGGTGAAAATAGTCCTGATGATCGCCAAATTTCGCAGAGTAGACGGAGATGACAACAGCAAGACTTCCAGTAAGTCTGACTCCCTGGCGTACTGGTCCCCGTGATCTCGCGAGTCTTGGGCAATGTGATCACTGATCTTACCATCAGGGTCATAGTAAACGTAGTAAACATAGACAACGGGATATTGCTTCCCACATTTAACACTTCCCAGCAAATCACCGTGATGAGAAAGCATTCGCCACTTGAACGTCAACGTCAGGGGACCTGACACGGCACTAAAAGAAAAGGAAGATGAAGTAATTGTTATATTTAATGCCCCATTAACAAATATAATTAATATAATGCTGTCCAGGGCATACGTGGCAACAAGAACAAACCAGTCAATGGTTGACCAGCTGGGTATCAGTGGAAAAACTCTCACGGATGTGCTCTCACAGAGTGTTAAAGTATTTTGGGCACATAGTCCGGAGAAATCAGCACAACCTTGAAAAGCTCATCGTCATGAGCAAAATAGAGGAAAAGCAACCACAAGAACGACCACCAAGCCGATGGTCCGTTCAAATCAGGGCGCAGACTGGTGTCTCATTATTTATTTATTTATTTTTACAAAAACGCCGCTAGGGCTTTTGCAAAAAATTACATGTTTACTAACAACGGTAATTGATAATTGCACACATAAACAGACAACTTAGATATAACGGCAAAACACAAAAACTAGAATAAGGATAACATAATAGAATACGTACATGAGATAGAAAAGAAACTTTCATAATAATAATTTGACTGTGAAATGACGAAAAGAGAAGACAATAAATTAATTGGAAGACAGGAAATTCATCACAAATACACACATACACATACACCTATTTATATGTGCATATGTATACACACTTATATACACATACACATAAATATATACCTACACATACTCACAAACCATGTGTCTATGTTACATTAAAGATTAGAAAGAAAAAAACAAAAAAGGGGAAAAAGTGATGATAATTTACCAATCCAACATGTGACCGGATGATATATTGGGTTGATGCAAAAGTTATGACCGTTTTTCACATATACAATTAAACATTTTTTTAAAATTTGTATTATTTATTTAATCAATTGTATAATTTCCATCCCTTCTCATAACTTTCTCCCATCTTTCTATCAACTTATTAATACCATTAGTGTAAAATTCTGTGGATTTTGATGCGAAAAATGTATTAAGGAATGTTATTACCTGCTCTATTCTATCAAATTTTTTATCATTTAAATTTTTTTGCAGTGATCGGAATAAATGAAATTCGGAAGGAGCAAGATCTGGAGAATACGGTGGATGCTTGATAACATCCCAATTCAACTCATTTAGCTTGTGTTGGGTCATCATAGCCACATGTGGTCGCGCGTTGTCGTGATGAAACACCCCCCCTTTTCTGTTTAGCATTTCTGGTCTATCCTTTTGAAGGGCGATGTTCAATTTGGATAATTGCTGACAATATCGTTCTGCTGTAATTGTCTGATTGCATTCCAAGAGTTCAAAATACACAATACCCTAACAATCCCATCAAACACAAAGCATAACTTTTTTTTATGGATTTCGGCTATCGAAGTTGTTAATAGGGCTTGTACAATGTCTTTTTCTTGTCATGTTGTTGTACACGGTCCATTTCTTATCTCCCGTTACCAAACGATGCAAAAAAGGTTCATGTTTTCGTCTCGCACTCAAAGCAATGCACGTTGAAACACGGTCCAATAAATTGGCAGCCGACAATTGATGAGGTATCCAAACGTCGTACCGCGAAACCATCCCCATACGCTTCAAATGTCTTAATACGGTTGTTTGGTTGACTCCCATCATCGACGCGATCTCCCTGGTGGTTAGACGTGGATTGGTGTCAATTATGACTTTTAACTTGTCGTCATCAGACTTCAATGGCCGCCCGGTACGTGGTTTATCAATTAGTGAAAAATCCCCAGATCGGAATTATGTAAACCATCTTCGTACCTGTCGAACTTTGATGACATCTGCTTCATACACTTCGCAAATGTTTTTGGTTGCCACACTCGCGGTATTGTCTTTACGGAATTCATAAAGTAAACAATGACGCAAATGCACTTTATCGACCGACATTTTGAAAAAATACAAGGGCTCTTCACTGTACTCTGGCCAGGCCAAAACTGAATAGAAAGTTTTTATTTTGTTTTTATGGAGTCTACGTTACTTTTGATTATTATTTGCGTTTCCGCTTATATGTTGCGTATAGAAAGTAGACGGAAAGCATCCTTTATACAATGGAATCATTTAAAAAAAGATACTATTCATCATTTCCGAAGAAATTTTTTTTTTACCTAGGATCATAAAAAACGGTCATAACTTTTGCATCAACCCAATACATGTGGGGCGAGCGAATAGGAGACGAATACTAATATAAATGAAGTTTAAAATCTATGTAAAATCAAAAAGAGCAAGGAGTTGCTTTTTAAAAATAGGATGACTCTTACAAAACGATTAACCATACACATTGCCCAGTCTGTGCATTCGAGGTATTGTGGACTTCATTCGGTGGTTCGTGTGAAAGTTGTCAACCCAGAATATTGTCATTAGCTACAGCCTGGAAGACGGGTGACAGGAGCGCATGGCGTGCCATGGTCAATAGTTTACAGGATGGACACGACCCTCAATCATGAAGAATAAGACTGAGAAGAAGAAGATACATTTAAAACTCACGGAACCCCATTTTTTTATTCTTACCGAGTGAACCCTCCAAAAACGATTGGCCCATGCGGGTTTAAATATTTACCACTTTGGGAACCTGTGGTCTGAATAATTATCAATTCAAAAGTCCTATAATGAGTCTCTATAACTGGGATTGTAACTTGACTGAAACTCATCGTGGCTTGTCTATATTTAGTTTTTTTTTTACTTTCCTGTACTACACACGCGAATCATTTCAGCCGAGCACACATTTAATGTCATATCTCTCGAACCGTGACCAAAAAACGGTATTAAAAGATCTTTTCTTTTGGTTCTCATTGGACTTTGTCTCATGTAACTATACGTTAAAATCGATGTGAGTAAAGTAATTTTTTATTTGAATTTAGAATGTAATATTTATGATTGTTGTAATTGTTTATGTTTCTTTTCTCTATTGTATACAATGGGCTTTCAAATACTTCCTACATGAGTTTCACCAGTTTAAAATAATGTAATTTTTGATTTTGATCAAATGAACCGTGTGGCGATCCATCCTCTCTGGCAACCCCACCGGGAAAACGGCGTTATGGTTAGTTATTAAGTTGATTAACATCGATTGGGCCTAGTACAATTCGATTGGGCCGAGATAACCAAACCACAGAGCTAAAATTAAGAATTGGACTAAGCTGGGCAGCTTTCGGAAACATGGGTTACCGATCGGAAAATACCGATCGACTTGAAATGAAAAGTCTATAAAGCCTGCGTTCTGCCAGTTGGTACTTATGGTCTTGAAACTGTAACATTGTCCAAACAAAGTGCGGAGAAACTACGAGTGACCCAAAGAGCCATGGAAATATGCCTAAGAGACAGAGTATAAGCAAAGGTCACTGACATCATCCACCGGGTGGCGACTCTAAAATGGCAATAGGCAGGTCACGTAGCCAGAAGCTTAGATGAAAAGTGGACAAGAAGACTGCTGACTTGGAGACCGTGGACGGCAACGAGAAGTGCAAGGCGACCGCAAATACGGTGGAATGATGATCTGAACAGGCACATCGGAATAACCTGGATGCAGTCTGCACAAGACAGAATGACATGGAAGCGAATGGAGGAGGCCATTGTCTAGGAGTGGACGGGAATAGGCTGAGGAAGAAAAATAGAAGAAGAATATAAACTTAAGGCGTTAAACCGCGATTTCATAATGATGATTTTTTATTTATTTTTTTATTACATTGTTTTTCCACTTTTAGCTCTTCTTGACATGTTTCGCAATCATCTTCATCATAACTCCTTTGTTTATATAATGTTAGGCTGAGTGAATGGACATACACTCGAGTTTCCTCCACATTCATACATCGTAACATGCACCCTCGTCGATTTTTTCGACTTCGAATGTGGCCCCTTTTTAGTATATGATTAATTTGGTCATGCCATGCTTTCCTTGGTCTTCCACGGACTTCTCTTTCCATCGACACTCCTTGTATACGAAACTTTAATCATTCTTCGTTATATATGTCCAAACCATCTCAGGAATCTTTATTCAATTTTACTTTTGATGCAATCATCTGCCTTACATTTCTTCCTCATTTCGTCGTCTGAGATTCTATCATATATTGTTTTTCCACACATTCTTCTCAGTGATCTCATTTCTAGGCATTTATCCGTCTTTTATACATCTTTTGCCAGCTCCAAGCTTCACTTTCACACATAAGGGTTGGCACTAGTACTCTATTATGTACTGCCATATTTTCATTGATGACTTCGAGAGCGCCATTTATTATGTTCCCTATTAAAGTCTCTGCAGCGAAACCAGATTGATTGGAATTACGTACAGGTGTTGAAATGCCTCTATAATAACGCCACAATGTCCGTTCAAATCCAAAACCAGAAGACCAAACCGATTGAGCTGCAACGGGGAGTCAGACAAGGGGATGTGATATCTCCGAAGCTGTTCACTTGTGCTTTGGAAGATATATTTAAAACTTTGGACTGGTCTGAACGTGGCCTCAACATAAATGGCGAATACATATCTCACCTTCGTTTTGCGGATGACATTGTTATTCTGGCGGAATCTGCTGGGCATCTAGAAGGCATGCTAGATGAACTGAACACTGCATCCAGACGAGTGGGTCTCGGCATGAATTTGGACAAGACGAAAGTCATGTATAATGAACATATTATCCCGGGATCAGTAACCGTCGATGGGTCGGCTCTCGAAGTGGTACAAGAATACCCATATCTTGGCCAAATCATACAATTAGGACGAAACAATTTCGAGAAAGAAGCCAACCGAAGAATTCAGTTGGGTTGGGCAGCCTTTGGGAAATTACGTCATGTTTTCACTTCCAAAATACCACAATGCCTCAAGACTAAAGTCTTCAACCAGTGCGTTTTGCCAGTCATAACATACGGAGCCGAGACGTGGACATTGACAAAAGGTCTAGTCTACAGATTCAAGGTTGCCCAGCGCGCCATGGAAAGAGCCATGCTTGGAATAACCTTGAGGGATAGATTTAGAAACGAATTTATTCGACAACAAACCAAGGTGACTGAGGTGGCTCTACGGATAGGCGGGCTGAAGTGGCGGTGGGCTGGCCATATCTGTCGGAGAACCGACAGCCGATGGGGAAGACGGGTTCTGGAGTGGAGACCGCGTACAGGATTCCGTAGAGTTGGACGTCCCCCTGCCCGCTGGACCGACGATCTGAAGAGGATTGCTGGACATGGATGGATGGGAGCGGCAATGGATAGGGGGCGGTGGAGGGCTTTGGGAGAGGCCTACATTCAGCAGTGGATGACAGACGGCTGATGATGATGATTTTCGGTTTTATATGATTTTTTTTTCTTGTATATAACAGGTCGTTTGAACCCAATATCTGTATACAATTTATTTTAGCTATTGTATTGATTCTCATGACATGTGATGGGTAGCCAATCTATCGCCATTTTATTGTCACGTGAATTCTACACCAGACCAAAGACAGTGTGACAACCACACTGCCATTGCCGGGAATCGAGCCCGGGACCTTCGGTATGGAAGTCAGAGCTCTTACCACTCTGCCACAAAGGTGAAAAGCGACGGAAAACTGCCACATAAAAATGGCACAAGTGGCATCCTAAGAACCAGCTGTTAATAAGTCTGTCAAACAAACCCTAGGATTGAAACTTTTTTTGTAACCCATACTAAATGTGACTGAATCTCTCTACGAAGGGAGCACTGCCAGTGTTAGGGTAAATGGGGACATCACGCCCTGGTTTGATATCACGAAGGGTGTTAAGCAGGGCTGCGTGATGTCTCCATGGTTGTTCAATCTGTATATGGACAAGTGTATGAAAGAACTTAAAGGTATAAATGCTGGTGCTAAGATGAGTGATCTGTCTGTAAATTGTCTACTTTACGCGGACGATGCCGTTCTCGTTGCGGATAGTGCGGACGAATTACAAGTCTTGGTGTCGAGAATGTATGAGGTATGCAAGTCGAACGATTTAATGATGAATGTCGGAAAGTCAAAGATGTTAGTTTTTGAAAGGGAAGAGCAAATGGCAGTTTGTAATATAAGTGTAAATGAAGAGAACTTGGAACAGGCGAGGGAATTTGTGTATTTACGTAGCATGTTCACAGCGGATGGCCAAACGGACAGTGATGTTGAAAGAAGAGTTGGTGCGGGTAACAAAGTTAATGGAGCTTTAAAAGTAGTTATTGAAAACAAGAATTTATCAATGAAAGCGAAAATGGCCGTTCACAATGGAGTTCTGGTCCCAACCCTTATGTATGGAAGCGAAGCATGGAACTGGCAGAAGAAAGATGACAGCAGAATAAATGCGGTAGAGATGAGGTCCCTAAGACGTATGTGTGGTAGAACGATGTACGACAGAATCTCAAATACTGATATTAGGAAGGAATGTAGAGCGAAAGAAGGTATTATGAACAAAATTATAAAAGGATCGCTGCGTTGGTTCGGACATATGGAGCGCATGGGTGAAGAAAGAATGGTTAAAAAAGTATACGTTAACGATGTAAGTGGAGTAAGGAGTCGAGGTAGACCGAGGAAAACATGGCACGACCAAATTAACCAAATATTAAAGGTCGGTCATGTCAGAAGCCGAAAGAATCGACGTGCGTGTATGACTCGCTGTATGAATGTGGAGGAAGCTAGAGAGGTATGTCAGGATAGAGTAGTGTGGCGGTCCATTCTCTCTGCCTACCCCTGCGGGGAAACGGCGTGATGGTTTGTTGTTGTTGTTGTTACTAAATGTGACGCAAAGTAATCTGGCAGTGTACCCCGTGACCCTTGTTATGAATTCACACCTGTTGCAGTACCGTGTACAGTATGCCGGCTAACGGAGTGCGGCCCAGCCCAGGCGGGAGGGGTTCCTCGCCACGCTTGGTCAGTCGTGAAGAACGCTCTCATAAAGACACAACCGATGGCTTACCACCGTCTTTAACATTCGCTTTACGGTCCTCAATTCACTATTTACCCACGCTGCTGGATTCCAGTATCCAATTTTTAACAATTAATTAACTAACTAACTAGTTAACCATCACGCCGTCTCCCCGAAGGGGTAGGCAGAAAGAATGGACTGCCACACTTTTCTTTCCTGACATATTTCTGTCGCTTCCTCAACATTCATACATCGTGTCATGCACGCCCGTCGATTTTTCTGACTCCTCACATGGCCGACATTCAATATTTGATTTATTTGATCGTGCCACGTTTTCCTCGGTCTTCCTCTATTTCTGGTTACATTTACATCGTTAACATTTATAATTTTTTTACCATTCTTTCATCATTCATTCTTTCCATATATCCAAACCATCTTAATGATCCTTTCATTATTTTATTCATAACACCATCATTCGCACCGCATTCACTTCTTTTATTTTCATTCGACACTCTATCATACACAGAGTATCCACACATTCGTCTAAGAGATCTCATTTCTGCTGCATTTATTCTACTTTCATTCTTCTTTTGCCAGTTCCATGCTTCGCTTCCATACATAAGGGTCGGTAGAAGAACACCATTGTGCACTGCCATTCTAGCTTTTTTGGATTGATTTTTGTTTGCGATGACAATTTTAAGTGCACCATTCACTTTGTTGCCCGCCCCAACCCTTCTTTCATTATCCCTCTCCACTCGCCTATCTCTTGTAAACATACTACTTAAATACACGAATTCAACTACTTGCTCCAAATTTTCACCATTCACGCTAATGTTGCAGACTGTCATTAATTTGAACTTCGTTTTTCTAAATAGACACAGATGATAATTAATGTTTTTAATTGAAATTTCTTGGTAGAAGTTCATTTTAAATAATGAAAACAAAATTTATTTTATGTATTAAGTGTGCATCCACTTTTGTTTATGTTCGACCGGTTTCGGCAGCTTGCTGCATCTTCTGGTATCTACATCAAAATTTATTTGGTTTATATAATAAATGATAGTGGTGGGGGTTAAACATTTTTTTCCTGATTCTAAATAATATATTAGTGTTGTTAATATAAAGACGAATATTGTAACAATATTTGGTATAATTATTATGGAAGAGCGGGTGTTGAATTTTTTTCTTGCGAAAGGGTCGGTAGTCATAAAAGGTTGTGAACCTATGATATAAATGATTAATAAAATAGATTTTTAGAAAACGAACTACAGGTAGATAAAACATTTTCGAAAATGTATTTAAGTTTCCATGGGGTAAAGGATTAAAGGAAAAATGGAATATATTTGATATTGTACTCTAATTCTGTGAATATGATGAAAAGGGTTCTGTATAAAATATTAAATGCCCAGCAATTATGAAACTACGTTTTAATAACAAAATATTGAAATAATTGGTAACTTAAATCCCTTTTCCCTCCAATATCACGTTTCATCCTCATTATTTCATTTCTTCACTTGTTTTAAATTTTCTGATGTGAGATTTACAAACTTATCTTAACTCTTTTATGGTGCTATTATTTACTTAAAAAAAAAAAACATTATAGATGTATTTTTACTTATTAACGAAATGTGTAAATAGGAGAAGGATCACTTAGATGGTTTGGATACATGGAACAATTAGATGAGAATATAATGGTTAAAAAAATGTATACAAGCAGTGTGAACGGAAAAAGAAACCGAAAACGGCCGAGGAAAACGTGGCATGACCTAATTAATCATTTACTAAAAAGCGACCATATTCCAAGTCGTAAAGCCTTCTTCACCCGACATGCCTGATGCATGATGATGCATCCCAAGTGAGGCCTGTTGCTTTAACCTCGTCCTGCAGGGCTCTTCTCCAGGTGGTTCTAGATCTGCCTCACTTCCTCTTTTTCCCCATAGGGGACCAGTCTAGTGCGCCCTGAGCGATGCAGGCTGGGTTCCGTTTCAGAATGTGACCGATCCACAGCCATTTGCGTCTAGCGATTTGTTCTCTAATTGGCTGTTCACCTGCCATGGTCCAGAGAACGGCATTTGACACTGTTTGGGGCCAATAGACCTTGAATATTGGCACCTATTTATAAACACCTGGAGTTTTCCAATAACGTCCGCGGTAGATTTTCAAGTCTCACATCCGTACAGCAGTACGCTTTTAACGTTTAAATTTTCTCAATTAAAACAACACCAAATTATTCTCATTTTGTTTTTAACTCTACTTTCATAAAACAATAATCAGAACAAATTTCAAAATAATCCAAAAACGTTCTCAGGAATGCGCGTCGTGTGCATTTCGAATTACTTTTGGAGAGAATCGAACTATTCCTCTTTCGCTCCCTTGTATTCAAAATATTCTCGTACTCTTTCTTGATGATAATCGTTTTTTTTTCTATTTAAATGTTTCTTCTTACAACAATAATATCAATAATATATTGATGCGCTCAACTTTAAAACACAATTTTTAATTTGATAATTCAATAAATGTGTTTGGTGAGATACAGCGTTTTACCATGGAATAGTAAAATTTTAACAATAATATTGCTAGTTTTTACTTTACACTTTTTATTGACTACGAACGTTTTATGAATACTATTAGTACTGAAGATTAATTCAATTTGTTGACCCTAAGGGCGGCTTTACATAATTACACTTATGATACTAAAAATATTTTTTCAGTACTCGTTATTTGTAATATTGATTTCACGACCGAGTGGTAAGTGCATTGACTGCCATCCCGAAGGTTCCGGGTTCGATTCCCGGCGAGAGCAGTGTTATTGTCACACTGTCTTTGGTCTTGTGTAGAATTCACGTGACAATAAAATTGCGATAGATTAGCTACCTATCACATGTCACGAGAATCACTATGATAGCTACGAGTATAAATACCCTTTGCATCGATTTGGCTCATGCTGTCATGATGTAAAGAGCGATTCAACAAAATAATGAAAATAAAAATAAAATAAAACAGCAATTTAATTATTCTTCTTCTTCTCATTTTAGACGCTTGGTCTGTTCCTATTATTATGGGCTGGCCTCTCTTGAGATGTTGACTCCCAGCTATCCCTCCATCTTTTTGGTGGTCTTCCTACCTTATCGGTAGCCTACAGGAGTCTAATGCATCACCACGTGTGGAATTGTGAAGGGATTCTTCTTCTACACGTGCGCATGCCAGTGTCTTCTGCGTTATCTGCCCTATCTGGCAAAATCTCCCAACTTGAAGATTACGCAGATAGTCGCGTTTCTCACCCCATCTCGAAGAGTCTTGCTATCGTCCTCGGCGTCCGCATCTCTGCCACCCGCACCTCAGTTCTTCAATTTCTTTTTCAAAGTCATCAACATTACAGATATTACATTTTCCATTTCGTTTATAATTACAATTTAAAGAAACAATTTAATTTAATTAGAAAAACAAAATAAACAAAAATAAAATAAACCAATTTAATATATAAAAGATAGATGTTTTCTGAGGGTAGCCTCACCGTGAAAAATGTTCACATCCGAAGAGATACGGTTTAGAAGCATTATTGCCCTGCCCACGGGCATTACCTTGGGTAGATTGATTCTACACAGTGGCAGGTGAAATAATCTCTGCTGCTGTTGTCGCAGAGGACGTTGCCGTTATCAGGGACAAACAATGTCAAGTCATTCAAAATATCTGAGTTATGTATTCGACCACTATTATAAGTGTAGGCCTTGTGGGCTGGATTTTAAGAGGAATTAGCCTCCTGCGAAGTCGATTTCCATCTGAACCAAAAGATGGCAGCGAGCTGCCGAAAGCGGTCGAAGACATAAAAATTAGTGGATTTTAACTAAATAAACATTTAAGAAAGATTATATATTTTTTCGTTCTTCACAATAAACTTCTACCATGAATTTTCAAATAACAAAATTAACCTCCAAAAATGCCTAGACATAGCCTAATGGAAAATATTTTGGCTAATCTGGCTAGGTTGCGCAAAACGGATTGCTGGGAGCAAAAGACATAGGGTCGGTCAGTTTGATAGAAAATAAAAATAAAAGAACAAGATGCTTCATCTTTACTGTATTCTTACAAGAGCACATTGACGATGCACATTAATTGGTCCGTACATTTGTTCTGTAATAAAAATAGCACTTAAATTTTCATTGCACAAGTCGGACTTGTGACTCAAGAATCATATTGTAATTCTGCCCCTTAAATGGCAAATAGAATTCCGACTATTGCAATAATAGTTAAATTTAAGCAATCAATTTTTATTACACGCTTTTGTAAACAATGTTTTAATACGATACTTAATCATTGTGACTAGCTTTGATTCCATGGTGTATGAACTTCGCATTTCTCTACCGATCTGTACTGAGATTGCTTAATATATTACTTACTTTCTTACTTTCTGTGGCCATTTAACTCTTTAAGAGAGAATCATTGGGGAGAAGGAGGAATATCCACTTGGGAGTTCACTGCTTTCAGCTGATTGGCGGCCTTATACATAACTCGGATGTCCTGAGTGAAATAATACTATTTGTCAGATTGTTTTATTTGTAACGCTGATGAACCAACCTGCCAATGATTATGCCTGTAGGTAGAGCAATCTCATTGAATAATCGGGTCGCCTCGGAGGTCGACATATTTCGTGCTAGTGTGAATTGCCTCAGGGATGCAATATCAATGTTTGATTGTTATCTCTGCCTAGTCTTTATTCTTCTTTCTTCTTCTTCCTTGTTGTAGACCTAATGTGGTCTGTTCTCCAGAGTGTTGTTCCTCCTGTGAGGTAGACTCCCAGCTGTCATTCCATCTTTTAGGAGGTTTTCCACGAGGACGAGTCCTATGAAGCTGATTATGTAGTGCAATATAGTAAAGTCTGGTGGTGTCCATTATTTGAACATAACCATACCAGTCCTTTCTCCGCTGTCTGCTCCATCTTATAATATCATCAACCTTTCATATCTCTCTTATTCTGGTGTTCTCCGCGCGATCTTTCAGTGTCTTACCTGTTATCGTCCTCAATGTCTTTTTTTTTAATTTATTTTTTAAAAACCCAATTGGGTTAAATGGATATATTTTTAGATCTTACTATTAATTATATAATGTTTCAGATATATAATATTTTATATTGAGTTGTAGTGAGACTCCTTGTGTCTTTTGGTCGTTCATTGTAAAGTTTCAGTCCATTGTTCAATATCCTTGATTGTCCTGTCTTAGTTCGTGCATTCGGTAAGTGATATCTGTCACAGTTCCTGGTCCAGTGTCTGTGTATGTCTGAATTTTTAGTTAATTTGTAGCTGCTGTCTGTTGTCTCTTCCATGGTCACTCTGTGTACAATTTTCAAGGTCTCAAATTTGGTCAGGTCTGATATGTCCATTTGTTTTGCTTATCTGTAAACTTGTATGGTTGGAGTAAGATAGTTAATGTCATTTACTTCATCTCGGAAGTCCTCAAAACTTGTTTGGTCCTTACTGGGTCTGCCCTTGCTTCCACGCCATATAAATAAATATATAAATAACTTAAATACGTGATGAAAGAATATAATGTGCATAATATCTTAAGGACGGGTTAACTAATTCTTTAAAAAAAAAATGTACACTTCCCTCACCTACATACATAACTTGGTAAACAATGGCTGACCTAGAACTTGCAAAATCAAGGGAAAAAATGCGTTTGGTAATATTGTATTACTAGAATTACATAATAGAAACAGAGATGCAATCCATCTTTGAATTGTAATGATATAATTATGAAAGGAATTCAATATTTATTACATTCAAATTTTATTTATTGGTTAATACCATTTTTTATTTGGATCAGTGTTTGTATTATATAAGCGGAATAAGTAATTAAAATATTCTAGCGTGTTGAAAAATATTGTTTAATTTTTTTTAAATTCCATCACGAACTTCGCGAACTGTTTTACATGGCAACATTGGATTTTATACATCCGATTTAAAAAATGCTTCAAGTTACTAGAATCGAAAGGTTAATAATAAAAACACTGTTTTTTTCACTTTTGATTTTATATTTCTCGACATAGAAAAAATGGCGTAACAATAGTTACTCGCCTCAAATTACACGTAGATTTTGTCTTAAGTATATCTTTAAATATTTTTAATTTTATATTTAAAACTTCTCGATTAAAAATCATTATTATTCTTTTTCGGTGCCGTGTCAGGTCCCTCAACGTTGCCGATCACTGTAGCAAAGGCGTATCTATCCTGCGCCACTTGGAACAGGTTCTGAACTCTTGTTATTCCTGTCCACTCTTTGATGTTCCGCAGCCAGGAGAGCTGCCTTCTACCAACTCCCCGACGTCCCTCCACTTTACCCATTAATATCAGTCTAAGCAGGTGGTATTTTTCTCCCCTTAGCACATGACTAAATATTAGACCTTTCTAATTTTCACACAAGACAACAGCTCTCTGTTGGCGCTTCTGTAGTACGTCTGCATTACGGTCCACGGTATACGGAGCATTCTTCGGTATATCCACATCTCGAACGCTTCCAACCGGTTCATTACTTTCACTAGAGTCCAGAATTAATTATAACTCATTTAATTTAAAATCCATACATTTTTTTTTCTTAAATAAGTTTGTCTTTTCGTACTTTGGATGGTCATTTTTCTTTCACAAACTTTGTTCCAAAGTCGTGCTGCCGATTCTTTTGCAAGAGATTCTCTAAAAAATCAATTTTATGATCACCCTATTTCACTAAGGGGGTAAGCAGAGAAATTGTGCCTCAAAAAAAATACTAGCATTTATTTATTTATCTTCGATTCGAGCTAGCCGTGGCGCGTATGTGCCCTCAATCATATTTAAATAATAATGGCATAAAATTATCTTTTAAATAAAGCCAATATCATAGACATTAACATTATTTTAATGTTGTTTTTTTTTTGTTGAATATGTATTGTAAAAAAGCTAACTAACTAACCATCACGCTGTCTCCTAGAAAGGGTAGGCAGAAAGAATGGACTGACACACTTTTACTGATGCGGCACTCCATTCTTCTCTTTTCGCTCCGCGGGAGACGCGGTGTGATGGGTTGCGAACCTCATCGCCACCAATAGGCATCTCCCGCGCACACTTCGATCGTCCAACACCCACAAAATAAATCTAAAACAAATAATATAAAATACAATGATATAAAATAAAATAACAAAATAAAAATAATTCAACACAACAATGTATTGTATACCTCTAAAAAACACCCTATACATTGTATTAGCTCTTGAAAATTTTATAAAGAAAGTCTTATTTTTCATTATTCTGTAAAATCATCTGCAGTCAAAAAACTATAATAGTTATATACTAATTCGATAAAAGGTCTCGCTATTCCAAGACACATATCCCAATGGGGTCGGGCGAGCAACTTCCCCTACTCTCGCTTAGCCTCTTTGATGATCTCGTTGGTTCTAAGTTCGTCAGATCCCGACACGTATTGGAATTCAGATGCTGTAAATAATTAAGGATCACCCAATTAGTACGAATTAGATATCAACATCAAAGGCAGCTGACGACCTAACAATGAGGAAAGACGACAGGGGAATGCCATGCAGCATCTTCTTTGTGGAGTCGTTCGGTCCATTAGTTTAAGAAATTCCGAGACGATTCCCGCCAAAGTGCCGCTAGATTTGCAATTAAGATTGCGAGTCGCCAACTGTTGAAACTGCGCCCGGGGATTAATAAAGATTAACTGCTTTAGCACCAGAAGAAGCCATTTCTTTGTCGGTCCCGCTGTATCTTTAGAGGCACACCTTAGGCGCGGCTTGATAATTATTCTTCCTGGTACTAAATTCTCACAGTTCGACCGAAAAATATCTCCGTTTGAAGTATTCTAAACGTATTCCGTCAAAAAAAGGAACATATAAAATTTTTTTTTTTTTTTAATATTCTCGCTGAAATTTTTGTTTTTTATGTGAGGAGTCAGAGAAATCGACGCGCGTGCATGACACGGTGTATAAATGTTGAGGAAGCGAGAGAAATATGTCAGGAAATAAAAGTGTGGCCGTCCATTATTTCTGCCTACCCCTTCGGGGAGAGGATGGTTAGTTAGTTTTTTATGCTTTTTAAATATTTGGTATTTTGTACTTGCGAAATCTTTTCGCTATATCAACTTGAAAATAAAATGCACAAAGTACTTTAGATACGTTAATTCATTATATCTTAGGAAATTTCTTAAAACATTCATTCTTATTTTATTATTTTGTTATTTTATTTTATATCATTGTATTTTATATTATTTTTTTTAGATTTATTTTGTGGGTGTTGGACGATCGAAGTGTCCGCGGGAGATGCTTATCGGTGCCGATGAGGTTCGCAACCCATCACACCGCGTCTCCCGCGGGACGAAAAGAGAAGGATGGAGTGCCGCATCAGTAAAAGTGTGACAGTCCATTTTTTCTGCCTACCCTTTCGGGGAGACGGCGTGATGGTTAGTTAGTTAGTTAGTTTATAAAAAAGTTGGGCACATATAAATCTTAAATCAAATCAGTTTATTATTATTATTTTGTTGAAAAAACTCCTTACATCATTACAGCGCGAGCCAAATCGATGTAAAAGGTAAAAAAATATATATATCAAAGGAAATATACATAGAACCTTATGAATAGGAATATTATGCCAGTTATTTCCTTGCTGCCTTTATCTCAACAAGCAATAGAAATTTACTTTTAGATAAAATAGAAATTTATTTTTTCTTGAACAATGATGTAAAACTCAATATTAAATAATTAATACGAATAATAACGTTCATTTTTTCTAGGAGTCCAAGCAGACCGAGGAAAACATGGCATGGCCAAATTAATCAAATTTGAAATGTTGGTCATGTTAGAAGTCGGAAGAATCAACGTGCGTGTATGACTCACTGTATGTATGTGGAGGAAGCTAGAGAGGTGTGCCAGGACAGAGTGGTTTGGCGGTCCATTCTCTCTGTCTACCCTACGGGGAAATGGCGTGATGGTTTGTTTTTTGTTGTTGTTTATTATATTTTATGGGAATGACATATTTCGCCCTTCTAAGGCATTATCAAATGTACATTTCGTGGGTTCAATACTAGAACTAGATAACTCTTAATACATAGTTTTGAGATAATGGCAATTAAAGTTTTTGGCTACACAAATCATGACATTACTTTCAGAAGGATAGTAATTAACACGTAGTTTATTGTTGAAAAACATAGCTAAGAGTTCAAGGAAGCCACTAAATGTATAAACTTGACCAAAAATGACTTCATTATTTTTTAACAATTAAAATAGTGAGATATCTAGTTTTAGCACTAACCATTGTTGCGGGGTATATCAGGATATGTACTTGTAATAATTAGTTATCTATGACTTGGAACCAACATTTTGACACTATTGCTTGAATTATTATACTAATATTACTGTTCAAAAAAGTTTTCATTAGGTATATTATTTTTATTCTTATGGAAGTTTTATTTAAACACTATGTAAATGTTACTTATTAATCTTTATTTAAAGCTATCGCGATTTTGGTGGTGCTATACAATTCACTAGCTCAATACAACTGATTGACAAGCTTACAAAAGTGTTTAAATAAAACTCTTATATAAAAATGTATAGAAATTGTTACATGGTGAATGTCTCTTATATAAATTGAATTGAATTGTATATAAGTTGCTGCAGGTCAAAATTTATTGATACAGTCGTGACTCCTAATCGCTCGGCTATTACTTTGTCTTCTATTTTAACTCTTCTTGCTGCGTTCTTTATGTCTACATGCTCTTTGTAATTATCCACTATTACCCCGTCTTCAACAGCCATGCAAATTTTGTATTTATCCTTTTTAGGTTGATGGAATCCCAGATTGAAATTATTGCAGAAGATATTTCTATAAGGAGAATCTTTATCACACGGTATTTGTTTTTCTTCACAATCTTTGATACAAGATCGATACAACATTCTTATATTTAAGTCTGGGGATACATACTTTCGTTCGGTATCAGATCTGGAGTAGTGTGACGCCACAACTGGAAAAGACTGAATGTGTTTTTTAACATTTTCTATCATTTCACTACTAGTTGTCTAGTTCTAGCACTAAACGTAGTATGATTTTTCCTTTTGTCTACTTTTGAAATTTGTCTTAAATTTAATAATGGTAGAATATTTGAGATAACCAATAAGAGCATTCAGTACTCCTTGAGCAACACAAACATTTGGCATAAATAACTCAAAACCACCAAAATTCGACTTGTCTAGTTCTAGTATTGAACCCACGATTTGATGCCTTATAAGGGCGAAACATGTCATTCCCATAAAATATAAAAAAACTTCTAGAAAACTGACGTTTTTATTCGTATTATTTAACAATAGAAATGTTTAAGGCATCTATTGAATACAGGTAAAATATAATATATACAATATAATACCAGGAAGGCATGAGAGATGGTTCGACATTAGGAAAACAAGATACTGTATAAAGTCAAGAGTAGGTATTTGGCTTCTAAACGTCCTTTCACTAATATGAAAGACGTCAATCTCCGAGTAGAACGCGTTCAACAAACTAATTGCTCTACCCACCGGTGTCACCAGAGGCTACTTCAGCACCACAAGAAGCTTGTTTGTCAGTCGCGCTCTTTCTTTCTATGTGTACCGTAGGGACAACTTGTGAATTATTCTTCTCGGTACTAAATTCTCACATTTCTACTGAAAAACATATCCGTTTGAAGTATTCTAAGCGTATTGACATTTCGTCCAAAATAAAACATAATAAAAAGTTGGGCAGATATAAATCTTAACTTCTTCAGCACCCGAAGAAGTCACTTCTTTGTCGGTCGCGTACTAAATTCTCACATTTCTACCAAAAAAACATCTCCGTTTAAAGTATTCTAAGCGTATTGACGTTCCGTAAAAAAAAAGGAACATATTAAAAAGTTGGGCACATATAATATAAATCTTAACACGTTGTGTGCGGGAAATGTCTAAACTCGTTTTTGGCTTAACCATTTACCAAATAAATCACGGAAAATATAATCGTGTACAACAACTACTTGAATTTACCCGTTATACAATATATATAATAATTATAAGAATTAAAATCTTATTTAAGCAGAATTATTTCTAAGGATTAATTGTATCTCAATAGAGACCGCGTGAAGTTTTTTTTTTAAACAGAATATGGTTGTCGAGGCGTTTACGGGACTTATGACCTGTCATTGGTTGGGTTAAGCGATCACTTTATGTTAACAACAATCCCCATTCCGCCCTTCTTACGACCACCACGTCTGACAAATTTTTGGAACTTGTGGAACTTGAAACTTGAAAAACTTAAATTTTTTTAGGTCAATCTACACTAGCGCCATCTATTTAGATTATTTGTATGCATTAAGCAGAAAATCTTTATTAATGCAATTTGAAAGGCTTACGCATTTATCACTGCTAGACAACGCCTGAAAAAAAAAATTTTTAAATAAAAAACAATTTACATCTTCGTCTCTATTGGGATACAATTAATCCTTTAAAATTATTAACCCGCAATGGGTAAAATCCAGTATTTGTCTACAAGTATTTGTATACATAAAAACAAAAAGAATGATTTCTTCTTCAGTTTAGAGAGAAATAATATTTTAAACTATTTATGTTGCCTATATATTTTTAAAATATTTTCTAACATATTAAATTCCGTACTCTCGCATACGATATGTTAATAAAAGAACACGTATAATGTCTTATAACCATTTTTTGTAAAATTACTTAGCAAACGTGCGAAATGAAACAAAATAGGCACCACGATATTTCATGTGACATATTTTATATAATATTTTTTCTAATTTGAATAAAATAAAACATTCCTTGCATCCGCTTCTCAACATTAAAATGTAAATATGCCCATGCTAGTGTTGAAAAATATGCCATTTTCAAATTTCACGCCAGTCAGAAAGTCATTTTCATTTTTCAATCGTTTAAAGTAGAAAAAACGTCATAGCGTCTGTTTTAAAACGATTCTAATAAATAATTCCGTTTTTAAATGAACAAACGCCAGACTATTACACTAAAACAAAAGTTTATTTTAGTTCGCAACAGAGCGAAAAGTGTTATTGGTGAACTAAAAAAAGTGTTTGAAAAGTCTGCTATATTCGTCAACACTTGGTGTTGTGGATTCACATTTCAATATGTTTTTAAATCATTTTATTTTCATAATTGATAAAAATGTAAACGTCTGTTTTCTAGAAATTTTGCTGTATTTTATGTGAATGACATGTTTCGCCTGTCTAAGGCATTATTACATGTTGCATTATGCACTTTTTACAAATATGTTTTGGGTCACAGACGCCCTTCCACAGTGTAAAAATTTTAACGACGGCGACGTATGATGATGGGTGCTCAACGCGCCATGGAAAAAGCCATGGTTGGAATAACCTTGTGGGACAGATTTAGAAACGAATTTATTCAACAGCAAACCAAGGTGACTGAGGTGGCTCTGAGGATGGGCGGGCTGAAGTGGTGATGGGCTGGCCATGTCTGTCGGAGAACCGACAGTCGATGGGGGAGACGGGTTCTGGAGTGGAGACCGCGTACAGGATTCTGAAGATTGCTGGACATGGATGGAAGGAAGCAGCAATGGATAGGGGCCGGTGGCGTGCTTTGGGAGAGGCCTACATTCCGCAGTGGATGACCGACGAAGATGGTGATGATTTGTATAGCCCCATTTTTGTGAGAGATTCACTTCAATGGCGCTCTTCGTCCGGAAAGCTTCTCTTAAAAAGAAAGCAGCCTGTTCCACGCCGTCGGTCCCGCGATGCCAAAAGCGCGATCCGCGAAGTTTGAAGCTCCTTGGTGCCGCGGGACAAGAAGTTTGTGTGTTGCTTCCTCCTTCGAGGATGGTAGAGTAGACTACTGAGGGTTCAGATCGATTCGCTTGCAATGTTCTGTGGGGTAGTGAGGTGCTTGTCCATGTAAGGCTTTGTGAACAAGTAGACATAGACGTAATTAGACAAAATCGTTTATTATGGTATATAATTAATATTAGGTCCTTACATATGAAATTGGCGTTTTGCCGTACTGGCAACTTTGATCTCAAATATCTTCTCTTTGGTTAGGTATTCCAAATTCAAATTTATACAGCTATTTACTCAAGTATTTTTGTTTCGAAAATTATAATTCTTTTGTTTTTTCCTCAATTGTTTTTTTTCTTTGCGTCACTCAGTTTACAAAATGGAAAACTTGAAATATCGCGTTATTTACGAGTACGAGTTCCACTGTGGCACCAGTGCTGCAGAAACGGCTCGAAGGATTAATGATGTGTATGGCGACGGTGCCGCAAAAGAAAACACAGTGCGTTTTCGGTTCCAACGTTTTCGTTCTGGAAATTTCGACCTGCAGAACAAGCCCCGTGGACGGCCGGAGACCAAAGTTGATAATGAAGAATTGAAGGCTATTGTGGAAGCGGATCCATCGCAAACCACGTCCGAGTTAGCTGCAGGCTGCGGTGTTAGTGATAAAACTGTTTTAATCCACTTGAAGCAAATTGGGAAGGTGAAAAAGCTTGAAAGGTGGGTACCTCACGAATTGAGTGAAGCAAATCAACAAACTCGCGTTGACTGCTGCGTTGCATTACTCAACCGGCACAATAATGAAGGGATTTTGAATCGAATCATTACCTGTGATGAAAAGTGGATCCTGTATGATAATCGGAAGCGCTCATCGCAATGGCTGAACCCTGCCGAACCAGTCAAACCATGCCCCAAGCGAAAATTGACTCCAAAAAAGTTACTTGTGAGCGTTTGGTGGACTAGTGCTGGTGTCGTTCACTACAGCTTTCTTAAATCTGGCCAGACGATTACGGCAGATGTCTTTTGTCATCAACTGCAAACCATGATGGAAAAGCTAGCTGCTAAACAACCGAGGCTGGTTAATCGCTCTAGGCCACTGCTGCTTCATGATAACGCTAGACCACACACTGCACAACAGACGGCTACCAAATTAGAAGAGCTTCAATTGGAATGTCTAAGACATCCACCGTACTCTCCGGACCTTGCCCCAACAGATTACTATTTTTTTCGAAATTTGGATAACTTCTTGCAAGGGAAAAAATTCAACTCCGATGGGGCAGTCCAAACCGACTTCAAAGATTTTATTGATTCCCGTCCGAATGTTTTTTTTAGTAAAGGGATCGATGTACTACCTATGAGATGGCAAAAGTGCATAGATAGCAATGGTACATACTTTGATTAAATAAATATATTATATTTAAAAAAAATCAACCTTATGTTCTTCCCATACAAAACGCCAATTTCATATGTAAGGACCTAATAATAGGGGGAAGGAGAGGAGTAAAGTCTAGAGGTAGGAGTAATTGTTATGTAATCACAATTGTGGGATAATGGTAACAAATCACAAATTGGACTTCAACAACAACAACAACAAACCATCACGCCGTTTCTCCGTAGGGGTAGGCAGAGAGAATGGACCGCCACACTACTCTATTCTGGCCCACCTCTCTAGCTTCCTCCACATTCATACAGCGAGTCATACACGCACGTTGATTCTTCCGACTTCTAACATGACCAACCATTAAAATATGATTAATTTGGTCATGCCATGTTTTCCTCGGTCTGCCTCGACTCCGTACTCCATTCACATCATTAACATATACTTTCTTAACCATCCTTTCTCCATCCATGCGCTCCATATGTCGGAACCAGCATTTGAGATGCTGTCGTATATCGTTGATTGGACTTGAAGTAAAGTTTATTTAGGTGTTTATAATTTAAAAGTTTTTTTGAAAGTTATTTAATGTTACGTTACTATTATGTACAATTCCAACGACTTAATCTTTATTAAACGAATAATCATTTTCAAGGAGATGGTTTGGAAATTATTATTAGAGAGAAATTTTCTGTACTCTTTTAATTTTAATTTTATATTGCCCGTTATTTACTTATAGGGCATGAAATGATGAGCAAACATTTTTTTACTCCCAATTGAATTAATAATCTTATTTGTCTTTATTATTAATTGTTTATTTATCTAGACTATTGTTTGTTTAAAACGCCGGTCTAATGACATACGGAAAATGTTCTTTTCTACTTCATTTTATACCTTATATAATTTATGTTTTTTTGAATGTATACAAATACTTATAGACAAATACTGGATTTTACCCATGTTTACCTGCTTAATGCTTACATCTAGTTTCAATAGATGGCGCTAGTGTAGATTGAACTAAAATATGTGAAATGTTTCTCAACATGGTAACTAACATATATGTATACAAATTTCAAAAATAATTGTCAGACCTGGTGTTCGTAAGAAGGGCGGAATGGGGAATGTTGTATTACATAAAGCGATCGCTTAACCCAACCAATGACAGGTCATAAGTCCTGTAAATGCCTCGACCACCATATTCAGTTTCTATTCTGTTTCGTCTGTATTGAGATACAATTAATTGTTATATAATTTAACAAATATCATTTCAAAAGAACCCCTGACCTATTCAAGGGTCGCCAGGGACTCTGGTCCATGGCTTGAATCATATCAATTGTGATGACCTGGGGAATGATATGGAAATGGTTTTCCCATGCCCTATCTGCAATATGAAGAATCATATTGAACGACGTACTTCTCTCGGGGGCAATGGGTCAATAATCATTTCAGTAAAGAAATCTACAGAAAAGTGTGAAGAAATATTTCAGATAACGCAATTATAGGAAAACTAACTAACCATCACGCCGTTTCCCGGGGGGGTAGGAAGAGAGGATGAACCGCCATAATGCTTTGTCCTGGCTTACCTATCGAGATTCCTACACATTCTTACATCGTAATATGCACTCTCGTCTTTTTTTCATACTTCAAATGTGGGCGCTTTTTCGTATTTGATTAATTTGGTCATGCCATGTTTTGCGTGGATCTTCCACGGCTTCTTTTTACATTCACATTGCTTGTAAACAACATTTTAACCATTCTACTCTCATCTATTCGTTATGTTAAAATCATCACAGGTTTTCTTTTTAATTTTATTTCTTCTTTAATTATATATCGTTTTCCTCACATTCTTCTCAGTGATCTCATTACACAATGATAGGAATATTTTTTTAATACCTCGATGACACGACACTATTTTACGTTCTTAAATAAAAACATTTTTCAAACAAGGGCATTCGCATATTTAAGTTTGATTAAAATTTCAGTGGCCATTTTAATTTTTAATTGATTTGCCAGAAAAAATCTTTGTCCCTCCAGCGACGCCGAAACCCTTTTCTGTCACAATTCAGGACACTTTTTGTTCTTTTAATTATTATTTAAACTGGCGAGTCCTTGTCCCCTAATGCTTAGTCCTGAATGACGTATTAATTAATATTTTAATTGAAGACAAACAGATTAATCTGTACCCAGCTCTCAAAAGTAGACCCCCAAAGTGCTCGAGACGTCGAGCGCCTGACTTACCTTATTTTCAACAGATTTAAAATAACTTTTTAAGAAATATTCTTTACTATCTATTTTTAAGGGATTGCTTAAAAGCCACGCGCCATATTTTATTTTTCATTTACGCCTTTATCGTATTAGTTAAAATATTTTAATTCTTTAAAATAAAATAAAAATCGAAAATCTCTTACTGAATATCATCTTACGGAGTAGCAAATATGAGAACATTGCGACCTTTTGTGGGAAGAACCTTAAGAGATAGGATACCCAATGAAGAAATTCGCAAATCCTGCAAAATTAAAGACATAGTGAGATGGAGTAGGCAAAGAAGACGATTCTGGAGGAACCACATCGAGAGAATGGATCCAGCAAGAATTCCTAAGATCGTGATGCACGAGACTCCAGAGGCCCGTCGACCACCAGGACGACTACCAAAGAGATGGAGAGAAGGCTGGTCGTCTTTATCACAATAAGAAATTTGATATCCTGCATAAACAGATCGCAAGATCTACAAACAGAATAAGAAAATGAAAAAAATTATGCTTCTTCATTGAAAACGTTAATATAATTGACAATAACTTTGTTGCCTTTAAATTAAGGTTGCACAACGTGCCATGGAAAGATTCATGTTGGTATCTCACTTAGAGACCGTATAACCAACGTGGAAGACGCACCAAGGTCACTTATGTATGGTTGTTCCTTGTGTATTATAGATACACAATGAACAACCAGCAAAGCACATGTATCTACGATGAGAGATCTCGGGATCATCTATGAGAGTAGGCTGACTTTTCGTGCACATGTTGAGAGGATTTGTGGCACTGCACTAAAGATGTTGGGCTTCATCGTCCGGACCGGCAGAGTTTTCAGGGATCCCAATGTGCTCAGAGTCCTATACAACGCATTGGTTCGGAGCAGACTCGAAAGTGGTTCTGTGGTATGGAGTCCTCACGAGGCGAGATATTCCATTATGCTGGAGAGGGTTCAGAAAAAATTTCTGAGGTATCTCTACATGAGGGAGTATGGTAGCTATCCTTGGCTCTATCCCACGGCATTTCTTTTGGGAATGCTCGGAACCAATTCTCTACAGCTTCGATGAGATGGACATCTAATTACCCATTTCTTTAGATTAATTAGGGGATACTTCGAGAACTCGGCCGTACTGGAGGGTGTTCGGCTTTTTGTCCCCGATAGATATCTCCGACAGCGACAGCACAGATTGTTTTACCTACCGGCTGCCAGAACCAATCTGCCTCTGGTGACACCGGTGGGAAGAGCAATTAGTCTGCTGAACGCGGTCTCCTCGGAGATCGACGTCTTTCATGTTAGTGAAAGTACGTTCAGAAGGCAAATACTCTTAATTCTGGAGAGTATCCTGTCTTCCTAATGTTGAACCATCTCTTATGCGTTTCTAGTAGTATACTATATATAATATATTATTTTACCTGTTCTCAATAGATGCCTTAAAAATAAATTTTGTAATGTCTGTTGATGAAATAAACTGATTTGATTTGATTTGATTTGATTATATAGTTGTACGCATTGCGAGGATGAAATGGCAATGGGCTGGACATGTGTGCTGACAGGATGATGGAAGAAGAAGCCAGAAGGTTACTGAAAAGAGGCCAAGGTTGAATCGGAGAAGTGTCGAGAGATACCCAACCACCAAGTGGAGCAATGATATTGTGCGGACGGCGGGAAGGGCATGGAGAGCACTGGCGAAAGACTGAAAGGGATGGCGTGGGGGTGGAGAGGCTTATGTCCATCAGTGGAGGATATCGCGTGATAGTGAGTAAGTGATCATAAACAATATATTATCAATTTTGGAAGAAGTACTGCCTCACTGTCGTCGACATATTTGAGATCCTTCTGAGATATGCTGTTCCTTAGACTGACAAAATGTCCACTTTTGTAACACATTTTTAATATAATTCTATAACTCTGACGAAGCTCGGATGTGACCGAAACCGGTTGATTCGTTAAAACAAATAAAGTGGCGTAAAACAATATATAGGGTGTTTTTTTTAAAGGTTTGGTTTTAAAACTGGCAACATTGTTTCTATAGACTGTCAATTTGACAGTTGACAGTTGATTTGTAGTCAGTACGTTTTGCCATTTCACCCAGTTGCTCGATAAAGTTGTCGAAAATTGGACTTCACGATTGCCCGTCATTCGAGCTAGCCGTGGCGCTCATATGGCCGAAATCATATTTAAACAATTATGGCATAAAATTATTTATTAAATAAAACCAACATCATAGACATTAACATTATTTTAATGTGTTTTTTTTTAATTTGTATACCTTTAAAAAAAAAACACCCTTATACACCCTTACATAAAGGTTGTTTTTTTAGAGGTATACGTACAAATTCAAAATGAAAAAAACAACACATTTAAATAATGTTAATGTCTATGATATTGGCTTTATTTAATAGATAATTTTATGCCATTATTGTTTAAATATGATTTTGGGTCCAATTTTCGACACCTTTATTGAGCAACTGGGTGAAATGGCAAAACATACTGACTACAAATCAACTGTCAACTGTCAAATTGACAGTCTGTAGAAACAATGTTGCCCATTTAAAAACCTTTAAAAAAACACCCTATATAACAGTTTAAGACTTGGTTTACAGAGGTTCAGCTCTTGCGGGTATTCCTCTTATGTCTGATGGGAACATTGTTTTAAAAGTGTTTTTAAATTATTTCTTTATGAACTACTTGTCTTTCCCTAGATTTTATGAATCGTTATAAATTCATTGTGCATGAATTTAAAAATATTCTTGTTTTTAATGATACCGACCTTAAAGGCACCGTTGCATCTTTTCATCACGAAGATTTAACGTCATTAACAAGCCTCTCAGGGCTTTTTTCCATGCACTCGTCAAGGCTGCGTGCATCTCGCGTGACTGTGTGTATGCTGTATTTGTTTACTCACTAAACCTGTTCATTGTCTCCTATGTGCGTTATGCTTCTTTAACGTAATGCATCATTATTATATTTTTTTAGCTCTTAATTCAATTATGTTTTAATTTTCAATATGCGTCATCGACTAGAATAGGGGTCTCCAAACTATGGCCCACGGCCCGCCAGTGTCATCAATCCGGCCCGCGACAGCTAATGACCAGTGTCATCAATCCGGCCCGCTACATCTAATGACCAGTGTCATCAATCAGGCCCGTGACAGCTAATGACCAGTGTCATCAATCAGGCCCATGACAGTTAATGACCAGTGTCATCAATCCGGCCCGCGACAGCTAGTGACCAGTGTCATCAATCAGGCCCGTGACAGCTAATGACCAGTATCAGCAATCAGGCCCGTGACAGCTAATGACCAGTGTCATCAATCAGGCCCGCGACAGCTAATGGCTTATTGCTGTTATTGTTGTTGTGATAAGTTAGATAAAAAACACAGAATGACAGTTTCTCGGTTTTATTTACTAGCTAGGTAAAGTTTAATGACAAGTATAATGACGACCTTCGTGGCCGAGTGGTAAGTGCATTGACTGCCGCCCCGAAGGTTCCGGGTTCGATTCCCGGCGAGGGCAGTGTGATTGTCACACTGTCATTGATCTGGTGTACAATTCACGTGACTATAAAATGGGGATAGATTAGCTACCTATCACATGTCACGAGAATCACTATGATAGCTATAATCCCTTTACATCGATTTGGCTCATCCTGTCATGATGTAAAGATCGATTCAACAAAATAATAATAATACGCAGAAAATTTAACTTGGCAGGAAAATGGCACGAAAATTAAAACGGTTTTGGCCCTTGGAACTTACTGTAGTAATCAGTATGGGCCTCTTAGGCTGAAAAGGTTTTAGATCCCTGGACTAGACCATAGCTTCCTTAACTTTTCTGTACCACCTTTACAACGAAAAAATCCAACATCCATAATTATTACGTAAATAATTAACTATCAAGGAAGACACCCCTACTTACGGTGCTATTATAACTATAATACCCGGCGTCTCTGGAAACGATACATGTTCGACCAAACCTTCCACCACAATAACAAGAGATAAAGGAGAGATGAAGCCCTTTTTAGACAATACGGCTATGAAAAGAATAACTAACATCACGCCGTCTACCCAAACGGGTAGGCAGACTGTTTTTTCCTTACTTACTTCTCTCGATTCCTCAACATGTATACATCATACGGATACCATGCTGGCACGTTGATTTCTCCGATTCCTCGCATGGCCGATATATAATATTTTATTTTTTTGATCGTGCCACGTTTTCCTCGGTCTTCCTCTATTTCTAGTTCCGTTTACGTCGTTTACATTGTTTATCATTCTTTCTTAATTTTTTTTTCTAACTACCTAACTAACTAACCATCACGCCGTCTCCCCGAAGGGGTAGACAGAAAGAATGTACTGCCACACTTTTCTTTCCTAACATATTTCTCTCGCTTCCTCAACATTCATACATCGTGTCATGCACGCGCGTCGATTTCTCTGACTCCTCACGTGACCGATATTCAATATTTGATTTATTTGATCGTCCACGTTTTCCTCGGTCTTCCTCTATTTCTAGTTCCATTTTCATGCACATACATTCTTAAATCATTCATTCTTCCCATGTGTCCAAACCATCTTAATGATCATTTCATTATTTTGTTCATAACACACATATATTTTCATTCGACACTCAATCATACACAGAGTATCCATTTGTCTAAGAGATCTCACTTCTAATGCATTTATTCTACTTTCATCCTTCTTTTGCCAGTTCCATGCTTCGCTTCCATACATCCTCATAAGTACAATTTTTTTTTCGATATGTAGAAATCATTTGATTGGCAAATGTAACACAGATGAAGAAATAAATATTGGCTAAGGTAGTTCACGTTAACGATTTTAATGGAGTACGAAGTCGTGGAAGACCGATAAAAACGTGGCATGATCAAATTTTTAAAGTTGGCCTTTGGTAGAATCGACGCGCATGTATGACCCGCTTTATGAACGTGGAGGAATCAGAGGTGTGTCAGGATCGAGTAGTGTGGCAGTCTATTCTCTCTGCTTTCCCATCCGAGAAACGGCGTTATGGTTTGTTTCCTTCCATCATGAATTTTTGCAATAATATAGAATGTTTTATTCTAAAACTAATTTTGTTAAAGAAAAAAAGATAATTGAATTTCATAGACCCAAATACATTTGCGTGTAAATATTTTCAGATATTATATTTAAATACCTTGCAACTGTTTATTTATGAACAAAAAATAAATATGCCGAATTTCCGGCATGCTTCTCGTTTCTATTGTATAAACATGGTGAAATCATTTATCGACAGCAAAACCATTTAAATTACTCTTGAGACACAATTTTATTTGAATAATGTTTTTTTCTTTATAAAAGGCGAGCCACACTGTTTTAAACAAGCTCTCCACATCGGTCTCCACCGCAGTTTAAAACTGTGTAGACACTTGTTTGAAACCAAAATTCGTTTGACCTTCAACAAACTTTGTGGACGGACGCGCGTTTAAACACGCATTCCACGTGTGGATAGCTTGTTTACAACAGTGTGTGGACGCTACACCAACCTTGGGCTCCACAGCTCTCCACCAAGGTCACTCCTGTGGAGAGTTTGTTTCAAACAGTGTGGCACGGCCTTTAACAACAATTTATTCATAATTTAAATTGCTTTGTATTATATACTATGTTTTAGATTTATTTCGTGGATGTTGGACGATCGAAGTGTGCGCGGGAGATGTCTATTGGTGGCGATGAAGTTCGCAACACATCACACGGCGTCTTCCGCGGGGCGAAAAGAGAAGGATGGAGTGCCGCATCGGTTAATGTGTGACAGTCCATTCTTTCAGCCTGCCCTTTCGGGGAGACGGCGTGATGATTAGTTAGTTAGTTAATTAAATTTATACAAACATGTTTCGGACATCTTCATCAGTAAAGTTCTTCAATGAATCCGCAACACAAAGTTATGGTAAATACAGTAGACAATTTTCTGTTTTTAAGAGTATCAATGATGATGTAAAACCCAATATTAAATATTTAATATGAATGAAAACGTCTGTTTTCTGGGAGTTTTATTATGTTTGAGATATTTAAGATGGCAGCAAACTACCGAAAACAATGTAAAATAAAATAAAATAAACGTCGGGCTTTTCATGAAGAGCGCTCGAACTTTGAAAATGAAATAAATCAAACCTGTCGAAGTGATATTGCTATATTTTTTTTTAATTTTAAAGGACATTCAATGATTTAATGTATGGAATATAATTTCGGCCAAATGACCGCCGTGGCTTCGCTGCATGTGGTGTATCCTGGTGTTCAAAGGGTTTTTCAGTAGGGACGCTCGAACTTTGACAGCGCATAGCGGCCATTTTGATTGAGCGATAGCTGTTAAATTTGACAATAATACTTATTTAGTCTTAATATTTCATTATGGAATGCTACACGCTTCATCAACGCGTTGAAATTGTTAAAATTTATTATCAAAATCAGGAATCTGTTCGCCATTCTATGGCATTCATGGCCGTTCTGCAGAGTCCACAATACGTCGTTTAAATAAGCCACAAGAGCTTCAAGCTCTTGTGGCTTAAACTGTGTGATATGGATACCGACAACGTATGATTCCAACAAGACGGCGCTACGTAGCACACAGCGCCCTTCACTGTGGAAATTTTTCACGAGAGATTAAAAATGGAGCGTCCCTATTTAAAAACCCTATATTTAATTAATATGGAGTTTTTTTTTATCATTGTTCAAGAAACCGTAAACATCTACGAGTACTATTGTGTATTAGAATTTTAGAAAACAAATGTTTTTATTATTGTACAGGGTGTTTTTTTATAGGTATACAATGCATATTCAAAATGAAAGAAAAAAAACATTAAAATAATGTTAATGTTTATGATATTGGCTTTATTTAATATATAATTTTATGCAATTGTTTGAATTTGTTTATGCAATTGATGAATTTGTTTATTTAGGAAGTATGTTTACAAAGGATGGGAGGGTGGAGAAGGATATTGAAAGAAGGGTTGGGGCAGGCAACAGAATAAATGGTGCACTTAAAGTTGTCATCGCAAACAAAAGCCTATCCAAAAAAGCTAAGATGGCAGTGCACAATGGTGTTCTTGTGCCGACCCTTATGTATGGAAGTGAAGCATGGAACTGGCAAAAGAAGGATGAAAGTAGAATAAATGCAGTAGAAATGAGATCTCTAAGACGAATGTGTGTCAAATCTGTATATGATAGAGTGACAAATGCAAGTATAAGAAGTGAATGTGGTGCGAATGAAAGTGTTATGAACAAAATAAGGAAAGTGTCATTAAGATGGTTTGGACACATGGAAAGAATGAGTGAAGACAGAATGGTAAAGAAGGTATATGTAAACGGCGTGAATGGAGCTAGAAATAGAGGAAGGCCGAGGAAAACGTGGCACGATCAAATCAATCAAATATTGAATGTCGGTCACGTGAGGAGTCGGAAAATCGACGTGCGTGCATGACAAGATGTATGAATGTAGAGGAAGCGAGAGACGTATGTCAGGACAGAACAGTGTGGCGTTCCATTCTTTCTGCCTACCCCTCCGGGGAGACGGCGTGATGGTAAGTTAGTTAGTTAGTTAGTAATTTTATGCAATTATTGTTTAAATATGATTTCGGGCATATGAGTGCTACGGTTAGCTCGAATTAAGCGCAATCGTGAAGACCAATTTTCGACAATTGTCGTCTTTGTAGATGCGTATTTTCCACTTGAGTGTACGCGGTGCGAAAACGATCCATGGGCTTCCGAATAACCTGCTCGGATGGACGATTATTTCGACCGTAAAATGGACGTAGTGCACGATAAGTTTGGCGAACCGAACCATGATTTTCAAAATAAATTTGCACAATTTGCAAGCGCAGTTCTGACGTCAGTGTATTCATGGTGAAATGGCAAAACGTGCTGCCTACAAATCAACTGTCAAATTGACAGTCTAAAAAACAAACCTCCAGTTTAAAACCAAACCTCTAAAAAAAAACGTATATATTTTTTTAGTAAAAAATCTGTTCCTTTACTGAATCAAACTAGATATTATACTATACTTTATGATTATATTCTTCTTAATCCTGTGCCGTATCAGGTTTATACGACATATCAAATGTGATATTTGTAGTGTTATGTTGTAAAATTATTTTAATAACTAAAAATTCTTTTTATCTTTCACTTCATTTCTTTTACCCATCAGGTCTAAAAACTAACTTAATTTTAATTTTTCGTTCTTTTTCGTAAATCGAACATTTTCGTTAATCGAACATCTATAATCAAATCAGAAGTCTCGGGATTATGACGGTCACAAGATGTCGCCTTAGTCAGTTCCCGCACGCATCCAGCGTCTAGGAAAAAAAAACAATCGCATCAATTTGAAGGTTTATCATTAAAAAATCATTTAAATTTGCGGGTACTTTCCACATTGTTGGGAGGTTGCTTATGTACTTTTGGCACTTTGCCATGCGACCTGATGAAATTATTGATGGCTTCCTTATAAAGGTAAAATGGACAGGGCCGTGTGCATTAACGAAGTAAGCATACAAAACAAATATTTAGTTTCACGATCATTTTGTTTATTTGAACCAAATAATTACCGGTTTTGATTATACATGTACTTCCTTAGTATCCAGACTTATCAGGGGATTCTTTGAGAACTCCGTCATCTTGGAGGTTATCCATCTTTATATTCCGAAAGGTTATCTTAGACAGCGCCAGCACAGACTGTTTTATCTCCTTGCATGCAGAACCAACCTATCTCAGGTGATTCCAATGGGGAGAGCAGTCAAACTGCTAAACAAGATCGCTTCGGAGATCGACGTCTTTTATTCGTGAAAGTACGTGAAGAAGACAAATACTCTTGACTTTGGAGAGTATCTTGTATTCCTACTTTCGAACCATCTCTCATGCGCTCCTGGTACTATATATTTATTATATTTTACCTGTTCTCAATAGATACCTTAAACTATAATTGTTGTTTGTAATATCTTTTGAGTAAATAAACTGATTCGATGTGATGAAATGAAAACGCGTAGATATATATCTGGCAAGACACTGCAAGATAGGATAAGGAATACACAGATAAGGGAGATATGCGAGGTCGAGGATGTCGTTAGGTGGGGAAGGCAAAGGAGAAAATACTGGTATGCACACGTGAGGAGAATGAATCCACCCAGACGCCCCTTCATTGTGTTACACGGCCAGCCCCATGGTCGACGACCCCCGGGCAGACCACCAAAGAGATGGATTGACAGCTGAGAGCCGACTTCGCAGGAGGCCAATACCTCTTAAGAAACAGGCCACTAGGCCTACACTTCAGAATAAGAAGAAGAAGATTTGATGAATGTGGAGGAAGCTAGAGAGGTGTGTCAGGATCGAGTAACATGGCTGTCTTTTTTCTCTGCCTACCCTTTCAGTGAAACGACGTGAAGGTTTATCGTTGTTGTTGTCCGTATTCCGGGCGCCAAAAAGGTAAAGCTCCACCCCTGCGCTAAACGTGTACAACTTGACAACTAGGTAATTGGCATAGTTAGTATGCCCATGGCGGTACATATGACCATCTATTGATAGCTAACACGCCCTGCTATTGTTTTCGAACGTTGAGATCACTCAAGGCAAGGATGTCAAAATGGCTGACTTTTTTTTTAATTAATGACCTTATAAGCTTGCATATCCGCACGAAAAAATAAAATAAAAAAATATACAAGCTCTTTGCCTGCCAATAATATTCTGGTAAAAAAAATCATTCAATCTATGTGTAAACAAACCAAAAAATATGCTTTTGTACAAAGCACTTAATTTTTTGTATGAATTATTAAAAATAATTTTACCTTTAAATGCCCATGCGCCATGTACAATAAAGGAAGCCCACTGCCCAAGCAAATATTCGCGCGACGTGCGTAAATGACATTCTGTATGAATGTATAGGAAGCTAGAGACGTATATCAGGTTCGAATAGTGTAGCCATCCATTCTCTCTGCGTAATTGGTTTGTTGTGGTTGTTGTTGTATTAATTCGAACGAAAACGTACGCTTTCTAGAAGTTTTATTATAGTTTATGGGAATGACATGTTTCACCTTTCTATGTATATTATTTTTATTATCTTCTTCTTCGATGGCCCTACAGCCCATATCGAGCCTTAGCCTCCAGTATTCTTCGCCTCCAACTCCTCCTGTCCTCCGCTTCGACCTTCCAATCTGACACTCGTAACAATCTTGCCCCATCTCTCCCATCGCAGCCTTGGTCGTACAATTGGTTTTCTACCACCTGGGTGCCACTCCAGAAATCTTTTTGGAGTTCGCGATGACGGCATCTTCTGCACGTGACCGGCCCATCTCAGTCTATTTAGTATGACCTGTGTGGAGAGACTGGGAGCTTTGTAAATATGGTACAGCTCGTCATTATGCCGTACTCTCCAGCCTTCACCTGCGTTCACAGGTCCCAGAATTCTGCGCAGCACCCTTCTCTCAAAAGTATCCAGTCGCTCTGCGGATTCGTCGTTGTCCACGTCTCACATCCATAGGTCACTACTGTTCGGATGATTGTTTTATACAGAAAGATTTTTATTATATTATAATTTTATAAATTGCATGTATGGCGGGGCATGGAGAACAAAGGAGTAGATTAAATGTGGCCTGGGTCCCTCATGGACGAGGGACGGGCCTAGGGATTAAATGAGCGAAGCTGACGAAAGGCGCCGTTCGCCTATAACAGCTTCGGGTAAGCGGTGGGAATCCTCTATGGCAGGGAATATTCTAAGGCATTATCAAATATATTAATTATTGTGTCAAATATATTAAGTGAGATCAAATGCCATTTGAGAAAAGAGAGAATTTTAGTTTTACTTCATTGTTCAGGAAACAATAAAATCTGTTGGAAACATTATTGAAAATGCGATTTGATGTTTTTTTATGCAAGGGTTAGATGTGTGGCACGGAGTGCTCCTCCGAAAGAGGGTGAGAAAGGATTTAAGGTTTATGGTAAAGCCCTACATTTTTTTCAGTCAATGAAGTAAGACCTGTTAGGGAGTATAATGGGATCAGTTTTATTATTTTAGAAAAGGGTATGTTTCCGAGGGGAAGAAAAATGAAGCAGCGGGAAGTGGAGTAAAGAGTGGAAACATCTACGAATGCAACACCGAAGGTCCCAGGTTCGATTCCCGGCGATGACACGTGAGAAAAAAATCACGGTCTGGTAAAATTCACATGACAAATAAAAATGGCGATAGACTAGCTATCTATCACTTGTCATGCATATACAGTGTCATGAAGTTGAAAATAATGGGAAATAATATATAATTTTTTATATCATTTCATTTTGATATTTCATAATGGGCTCTTCGATATTCCAATAGAGAAAAAAAATCATACCTAAAGTTAATTAAACAATATTAATACTTAATTTTGGTATATTTTGCATAAAATAATTTATACAAGGTTTTATTGAAAAAATAACACAAGAAAATCGTATGTATTTTTACATTAAAACTGTAATAATACATACGATTGGTTAATACAAAATATCCAAGCGTAAATTTTTAACCAGCCTACCTATTTGAACGTACGTGATACGTTCACTTTGACTATAGGTCACTTTCTACCATTCTACGATATCCCGTATCACGTACGGGCTTGAGAAAAAGTAATGTACCTAAAATGTACAAAGTTCTAGGGATACGCGCGTGTGCCATCAAAACTTGAGCACAAGTCTTCATAAATATGATAGATTTACAAGGGGCAGGCGAAGTGTGCGGCCGAGTATTTGACGTTTCGTAATTTAAAAAAATAAAGTTAGTATATAATTAAATTTTATTAATAAAAAACCTGCTTGTTTTTTGCATTTTACAATATTATATCGATCTTCATTAACTAACTCTAAACGTTAATAATTCCAAAAATAATAATTATTTTTTTGTATAAATTTTGCAACCCATAAGCTGCTTGGATGAATGACATCTCTTCAAGCTACACATATTCCTAAGCTAATAGAAATTATGTGGACAGCAATGGGAAACTACTATATTAAAAGACACATGTAGCATTTCAAGAACCTTCAAAAATGTTACTCTTTGTTGCAAATAAATCGCTAGTACTAGTATTGAAACTTTTCAAAAATATATTTTACGAGCTGACGGCATTTATTCTGTGTTGTTATTGTCGAGAACTCCGAGTGTGAATATAACATGTGTACGTATTATGCAGAGAGTGTAATTTCAACGACGCTAATATAATCGATCAAAATTACATGTACTCGTGGGTTATTATACTCCCAAGGTTACTTTTAAATTGTGTTCAATTGACATACGTCACCCTTCCTGAATTCTAAATTTAAATAATAAATAGAATGATTTAAATGAAATTACGTATCAGCATACAAAATTGACTACGAATGATAATCCTATGGAAGCGATGCATGTTACTAGCAAAAAAATTACAAAAATATTTTAAATAATTTATTCAAAGTTTATCTGTGCGATATGTAGTAGAAAAATTAATCTGTTCTTTGTTAAAGAGTGTGCAGGATTTATTTTTAATAACGTCCCAAAAATACTTCCTTAAACAGCAATTGAAAATTAATCGCGAGTAACATGTTGAGCTGAGAATTTTAATAAATGAAGAAAACAGAGATGCTTGTGCTCCTCTATATTGCATAACATGCCTCACGGGGCTCATCCTCGCGGAAGATCTCCTCAAATATGGAAGGACAGCTGGGAATCCAACTCACAGGAGAAGCAACCCCCTGGAGAACATACATATTACATAGGCAGTGGCGGTACTTTCATACAAGCCGAAAAGCCGGGCTTGCCTTAAAAAAAATCTATAATAACGATGATTTTTGCGCGTTTAAGCCGTCTGCGAATACAATAATATTTTGAATTTTCGCGCGAGTTAAAGGGATTTAATTCGTTGCGTTGCAAATAACTCCGCTGACATAGGCAGAAATGACCTAAGTGTATGTTTTGTTTCACTCATACGTACCGTATATGAGATGCCCGCGAAATCGCCTACGTCCACATGGTTTGTTTCATGTTTTCGATGGGCTGCTTATTGGGCTTGCAAAATGTAAAAGGGTCTTTGCCGCACTTATGTATTTTTGGCTTGTAATCATATAGCTAGGTGCATATTTACAATATTTTGTATGGATTTGAAGCCGGGCTCTATCACTCTGAAGTATGTTACTATTCGATGTGTCACGAAATTCATTTCTATTGTCAGAATTTTATCTGTCATTTATGTTATACTAGCTGACCCGGCAACGCTTCGCTATTGCTATATTAGAGTATATAAATACACCCAATATATATTAAAGAAATACAATTAAAGTTCAATATCAATTATTTTATTGGATAAAATGACATGTGTATAGGTGTAAGAATGTGTGTATCCTAATTCAGTTCATATCTTTAAAACATTTGTTTAATCCAAGCAAACTTGCTGTGAACTTGAATAATACTAATGTGAATTGAACAATTGAAGGCTGGGCATTACCAAGGTGGCAAGTTTACAAAAAGTCTGAAATGAGTTTTTGATGCCAATTGGTCTTAAACATAGCTGTGCAAAAGCGCGTTATGATTTAATAATATAGTGTAGTTAAAACGTTACCCTAAAGATGCCACCCAAAAAAAGTTAATATATATCTTTTTCAGCTTAATGTTTAAACCATTTTTGTAACGTCCAGTCTTAATTTTTTCCTTAATATTTTAAGTGAAATTAAAAAAACAAATAAATATACTATATCACATTTGCATAAAACATTCATACATATACCATTCAAGGTCATAATAATGCTCTTAGAAATACAATGTTTAGAGAAACAAAACTCTTGATTTTGATGTCCATTAGATGAAGCTAATAATGCACATTCACTTAACCAATGACGAAATTTGTAAATTTGTGTGATGTCTGGAAATATACATTGAATCAATTCTCCTTTGAAGTGTGATTCTACAGAAATCAGTTGATAATTTAAAGCATTCATTCCATACAATGAACTTTCATTGTTGCAGAATTTTACCCATTCCAGAAATATTTAAAATGTTGCATGTAGGTGTTTCAATGTTTTGTATCATCATCATCATGAGCCTATATCCGTTCACTCCTGGGCGTAGGCCTCCTCCATCTGATTCAATGTCTGTCGATCCTGGGCAACACGCATCCAATGTCGTCCCTCCATCGAAGTTGAGGACGTCCTGGGTTTCGGGTTACAGTTCATCTATCATCAGGGCTGCGAGCGGCATGCCATTTTAGCGCTGCCACTCTTCCGATGATGTCCGACACTCCTGTTCTGCCTCTAATAGTGGAATTAAACCAATTAATCCAACCTTTACATACCATTTCAAAATTAGTTCATAAATATAACAATCTGTCTTGCACATATCGAGGTGTGGGATCCATACATGCCAGTATCTTGCGTTGCGTGCCCCATCTCACGACATCTTCCACCTTGGAGATATCGTGGATAGCCGTGTTCCTCACCCTATCTCAAAGAGTCTTTCCTGGTATCATCCTTAGCGTCGGCATCTCTGCAAAAATCAAATAATTATATTAAAATGAGCAGTATATTAAAAAAAAAGCACTCGAGGCTCTTGATCGATCATTGTAAGATTGGCGTGGGAACATCAGACCATTTGGAAATGTTATATTACTGGATTTTTCCAACTGAGGCAGCTAATGCTGTATGTAAGGATATGTTTACCTATCACAGCATTTTTTTTTTCAGAGAAAAACTAAAACAGCTGAAGTAAATCGTCTAATCCAAAAGATATAGGTTATCGCCCGTCTAATCCAAAAGATATAGGTTATCGCCCTGCCAGAACAATTTTACATTAAAATAACATTATTAAAATAGATTATACCAATTCATAGAATTGTTACTTAGAATTTAACGTTTTTCCATGTAGAGTCATAACATAACCTAAAATAATACGTAAGTAAAACGATACATAATTTCATTTCTATTCGATATAATTTGGAACTACAACTTTGAAATATGTAATGCGGAAATATAATCTGTATTCATTTCAACGGCAAAATATAATAAACTGAAGATATATATGAATTAGAAATATAAATATTTTACTTACTAAACAGTAACACGCAAATCATTTTTTCGACAGATCAGAGATAGGGATGGGCAATCCGCTCACGAGTCGACTCAAAGATTCGAATCTTTTTGGTGAGCGGGTGAGCGATGATTCATAAAAAAAAGAGCGGCAGCTCAATGATCCGCTAGGTCAGGGGGGTCGGCAAACTTATTAGCCAAAGAGCCAAATGCCTACTTTACAACGATTTAAAAAAAATTGAGAGCCAAATATGTTTATTTGCACTTCATTCAATTACGGGTACACTGAATAAAACATTATTTCATACTTCTTCCTGTGATGAAGGCGACCAGCCTTCTCTCCATCTCTTTGGTGGTCATCCTGGTGGTCGACGGCCCTCTGGAGTCTCTTGCATCACGATATTAGGAATTCTTGCTGGATCCATTCTCTCGATGTCTCTGCCTACTCCATCTCACTATGTCTTCAATGTTGCAGGATTTGCGAATTTATTCGTTGGGTATCCTATCTCTAACGGTTCTCCCCACAATAGGTCGCAGTCTGGTTCTGACAGTGTCTGCTCTTGCTTTTAATCCGTATGTTATTATGGGCCTGATGCATGTTTGTTTGTTGTTATTCTTAATTTTAGGCACAATTCCAGGTTCTCATCGACTCAGACGACTTCGTAGTTTACTCTTGTTAAAATTCCGGTGAATCGTATATTATTGCAAAAGAGTCGACTATTTTTAAGGGATCTGAGCTGAATGGTTCCGCTCAGTAAAGTGAGCCGATTCTTCTTGATAATTATCGAGTCGTTTGTCAAAAAAGTTGTTTGTCGTTGTGAATTTTTTTTTTAGCTCATCGACAAAAAATTTATCCTGGTGAATTTTTTTTTTTTACCGGAATCAACTTTTTTGGTCGAGGAGCAAAAAAAAAAGGTCACTAAAATAATTTCAAACTTTGAACGACTCAAAATGGTGAACCGTGGATCGTTAAAAAGAGTCGGCTCACTTTGCTGAGCGGAACCGTTCAGATCAGATCCCTGAGATGAGTCGTTTTGCCCATCCCTATACGTGCGTATATTTTTCAGTTCAAAAGAGCGACTAATTTCATATCTGACCACGCAAAGAGTCAAAAAAGCCACTAATTTGCATCTTATCACGCCAAGCGAATATAGACTCTAAAGATCGATACTCAGGTGATACGAACATGAAGGTATACTCGCTCGCACTACGAAAATTTATAAATTTACAAAGTTAATTAGAGCTCGATTAATAACAAAAATATGCCTATGACCACCGCCGTCTATCTATTAATGAAGTGTATCAATTTGAAAACGATCTGCTCAGGAATAACCCCGGAATCAGTCCACACACAGAGCGAAACTGCCTTTTATTTATATAGATAGATGCAGAAATGTTATGAAAAGAATGATTATGTAATTTCTTTACGAACATTTATTTTTAATTCGTATTTCGGTGTTAACAAATTTATTATTATTGTCTATTTATAACTTATTTCTTATTAATTATATTTCTTCTTGAATTTGTAAATACATCATTATATTATGTACAAGAACATTAGTTTGATCTCGCAGAAAATTATTTTTTGTATAGATTTAAAATGCGTCTAAAATTGAATTTAAAATCAATAAACTCACGAAATTAATAAAGAAAGATGAAACTCTTTTAATCCGGAAAAATACATACTGGTTGACCCTAGGCACGCCACTGCACATAGGTCTATTGCAAGGAAGAAGAAGAAATAGATCTTCCACAGATACATTTGATAAATCTGTAAGAATCTTTCTGTGAACCTGAACACGATAGCAATTCATTTAGAGATTTTTAAAATATAATATATATGTTCTTCAGTGCTTCTGGTAAGTTGTTAATTATTTTTTATTTTTCAAATAAATTAGCAATAATGCGAATGCATCAAATTAATTTATTGAATATGTTTCCGGAAAAGGTGTTAAATAATGTATATTTGGAAATTAATTATTTTGTTCTATGTTCACCATACTTCGCGTTGTAGATGTTTTATTAGTCTTTTTTTTTATATACTTTGTATAAGACATGTTTCGGACAGCCAGTCCTTCTTCAGTGATACATGTTATAAAGATTCATATTTAAAATATTATAAAATTGTTTACAAATATAATCAATTTTGACAGATGTTATAAAGATTTATGTATTTGAAAATAAATCTTTAATTTTACTATTATTTTGTATTTTATTTTTTTTGATTTCTTAAATATGCGCCTTTACTTTTTGTTGTTGATTTTATTTTGAATAACTGTTAAACTACATTGTATTCTAAGCCATGTTGGAAGTTGTAAAATTCGACGTGCGTGCGTGTCACGGTGTATGAATGTAGAAAAATCGCGAGAGTTATGTTAGCATAGAACAGAGTGGCGGTCTATACTCTATGCCTTACCATCCGGCGAAACTAAGTGATTATTGTATAGTTATATTTTCACAACATTTCATTATACTGTCTACATACATGTTTCGGATGGTCTTTATCCTTCTTTGGTGTACAAATTTTATAAATAAAATAGTACAAAACCTTTACTTGTTTGCTAAAGTATTCATTTACTTAACTCCGCCCCGGAGTGATAAAAGCTCTAAGTTCCATACCAAAGGTCCTGGGTTCGATTCCCGGCGATGGCAGTGTGATTGTTACACTGTCTTTGGTCTGGTGTAGAATTCACGTGACAATAAAATGGCGATTAATTACCTACTTATCACACGTCATTAGAATCAATATAATAGCTAAAAAAATATATACAATAATTGTGTTCAATCGACATGTTGTATAAAAAAAAGTCTCAAAAAATTTACACCGATGAAGGATCAGAACCAACCGAAACATATATTTGATCAATGTAATGTATTTTTTTAATGTAATTCAAATATGTTTTTATTGTTTGTTTTGGATATCAGCCACGCGAGGAGTCGGAGAAATCGACGTGCGTGCATGGCACGATGCATGAATGTCGAGGAATCGAAAGAAGTATGTCAGGAAAGAACGTGATGGTTAGTTAGTTAGTAAATTATTTATTTTAACTCCTTCAGACCTGAATTATTGTTAATGGTATTTTCTCAACGTTAAGCACTGTCACTATAAAACTGATAATAAATTCGATTGTTGACAAAAATATATATATATCAAAATTATTTATATAATAAAATCTATATCATAAATATTTGATTCATGAGCAAAGAGACAAATATGAGATATTTTTTTTCAAATTACAATCTTTTAAGGTTTCAAATGTTATGTGCATAATTCTGCACAGAGGGTCTGAAGGGGTTAATAAATAATTCTGACTGTCAATAGTTTGATGTACTATAATACAATCCAAATAGTTACCTACTTATGTTACATTGTTTAGCACTTTGGGAATTTTAATTACGTGCATTTTGATCGTGTTCAATTAGGATACAATCAGTATAAGTACGTACAAAAGGTGTTAATCGTATCAAGGTCAAAATATGTAGGTATCCACATTCAATGCTCACATACTGTGTTACATTCTTACCAGTTTATATCGTTCTCCTAATGATGAAGATATACAAATTTCGATTCTTCTTCTTCTTATAGATTTGACGACCTGTTGTTGGTTGCGTCTCCGTTCTTCTGGAATCAGCTCAGCAATGCAATCATCTGCCTTACATTTCTTTCTTATTTCGTCGTTCGGTGTTTTATCTTTTTATTTTTTAGTTTATTTCAAATTTCGAATGTAATTTTAATATATCACAATATGTTCACGTTGTATCTGGAATACTTTGAATACAAAGCGGGCGCTTCCTATAACTTCGTAAATTTGCATTGCACCTGTTAGCACACAGAGTAAATTTTAATTTACGACCGTGTGTGCATTTTCTATCAATTTCGCTTACATACCATACATGTACATAAAATTAGATAAATGCGAATACCTCATACAGTCAGCCGGTGCACTGGAACAATCCAATATATCACGGTGCTATCTAAAAACTTTATGAGACAAACGTTCTATTCCCTTAATCGCCATCAACCTTTCCCTTACGGTGCTTAAATAAAAACGCGCGTTCCTGTGTTGGGTAGTCAGTACGCGATCAAAAATTAGCGATTTTAAATCGGAAAAATAAGAACATTCATAGCTAATCCCCTTAATTAATTATAATTGAAGTCAAAAATTATAATAATTGAAATTTATTTGCTGAAAACATAAAAATAAAAAACATCTGGCAACGCTCACGGAATGGGCATAGGTCCACTCTGGTTGCAAGCCCGAGAGCTACTGCCGGCGGCAGTGAGAACATTGATCTCCTCGCGTTTCCACAGTGAAGTATGCAAGAGTGAGATGCGAATATACTGTCGCGCACTCGCAGCGCTGTTTATACGCGAATTTGTTTCCGATGTTCACAAAATACCTCGGATGTACCCGATAAATTCTGATTATTATTAATATTATTTTTTAAATCAATGCGTAAATATATTATAGAGGAATACATAAAATCTTAACCTTGTATTTATTATATTTGCAGAGATATTGATGGTTATTAGAAGCAACGTGTAGAAGATACCCATCATAGGGAAGGGAGGGTTAAAATTGTTAAAGTTGTTACAATTATCTGAACTTTGGGTTGCTGATAGCCCTAACTTGCGACAATCTACCCTTCGATCAGCAAACTCCTCGGCAATAGGCAGATTAGTTATTTATTTATTGTAGGGTAACATACAGTGATTGTTAATACACATACAAATGAACAAACTTACAGTTAAATAAAGACATAGAAGGTTACCCGCCGCTTGCCCGAAGCTATTATAGGACGCAGCGGCGCCCCTTCGTCAGCTTCGCTCAAACAATCCCTAAGCCCGCCCTCCATCCACGCAGGACTTACATTAGCTGGAGAATGCACCATTCCAGAAAAAAAAAATGAAAAGGCAAAAAGAGTATCTACAGTTTAATTTCAATCCACTTCTATGTCCCAATCTAACAAAACAAAGCAATATATGGTACATGATTTTATGGCCTATTATAAAATTGCGACAGAGTGTGGGATGGGAGAGAAAACTTGGAATGATGAAAAAAAAAATTAAAATCCTAAGTAAATAGAGAAAACCATCATGGAAACTAGGAACAGGAACACGGGGAACCTAACATTTTAATGTGTATTATTTAAAAAGAAAATTCATCCAAGAGGAAAGAACGGGGCCCCGCAAGGTGCCCCCTCTCCCCCAGCGAGGAGTCCGACATCCCCTCAAAGGGGCGGATGTTGGCAGATTAGTTGAGCCAAAGCGCAACCCCCGGACAAATTTCGGAGATCGGGCTTTCGCAGTGACAGGTCCGTCCACCTGGAATATGCTTCCTGCACGCCTCAGATGCATTGACAATCCGACAGATTTTAAATCTCACCTAAAAACTCACCTTTTCAAAATATCTCATAATATGTAAACAACGGTTATCTGATTGCTAGTGTCACATGCAGCTCTCGTGACTAAATACATTGTCAAAGCGCCCTTGAGGTGAGCTATTCACGAAAACGGCGCTATACAAATTAGCCTAACTATTATTATTATAAAATTGCGTTATTCAATTGACAAACAAATTTCATCTTATAATTCTCGTCTCACTCGGTTCTGTAGTCAGGACCAATCGATCCTTATCCAAGGCCACTCTCTGTCACCGTTCCTCGGCCTCCACCCAAGTCCTCGGCCTCTGTCCAATGCCACGTAGACCCCTCCACACTCTTCCCTACCTGGGTAGTCAGGTCTAAATGTCGGACCCAACTCCCTACATCCTCCAAGAAACCCTCCTCCATACAAAAATATCCAATTTCAACATCCAAGAAAGAAATTTCCAACAAGTGGGGGAGCAATAACCTCCGGGATAGTATTACCGAAAAGACAGTATCCAAGAAGCCACTCAAATTGCGTTATTCATTTGTTAGAACAAAATTCATATTTCGACATTCGTGCGTTTAAATTGTTGCGCGTAATTCTATTTAAGAGATATTTTAGTGCCTACCTGAATGAAAAATAATTCATTTCCCTGTATTATTTACGATGGTACCTGAATCATTCGCATATTCCAGTTTTGAAATTTAAAATTAATTGGTTTTGGGATTATGTAAGCCAGAACTAACAAGGCGGTATTATAAAACAATACTTATGACTAATTGCTAAAGTGTCGTCGGATTTTTTTCAACATACTGTAACTGATTGTATTATTATTACTTGATCAATATGCTCTATTACTAATTCTCGTAAATCAGACAAATCATCCCATTTGACTCGTGGTCGAATACATATGTTAACTCTGACATTTTGATTGACTTTACTTTTGTTTGTCCGACAATAATTATCTGTGACAGCATAGATCACTTGTCATCGTATAAAATCATTAGATATTTTATTTACTTCAGTAAGAATATTAGCAATAATGTGAGAAACACCTCCTAAATTGGTTATTGATAGCGCGCGGCATTTGCTTCTAAAATACTTTGTCAAAATTAGATTAAAAATATTTAATTTTAACGGTGACAGAACATGTTGGTGTTTGTGGTTTCTTTCAGAATTCCAGTAACAACACAAATTTACTAGAAAAATGGAAACTTCCATGCGTCATGAATCGGGACTTAAATCATCTCTCGTCGGATGATGAGGCTAAGGCGATCTTCCAGGTGGGCTGTCTGGAGGGGATTTCATAAGCGGCAGTTTATGCAAGTTTGTCACCATCCATTCGGGCTGCATGGTCCCTCCCGTATCTTCTTCTGGATCTACTCCACTGAACGATATCCTCTATTTTACAAGTTTTTCTTTTACCAGATATTTGAAATAATTAATGAATTTTAATATTGCGTAGTATCATTATGAATTTAGTCACACCCTTAATTGTTTTTCCAAGAAAAATCAATTGACTATTATAATGTGCCATTTCTTCTTAGAAACATACATGGTAGTGGATCTGGTTCATATGTCAGGCAGTGCGATCCAGCTGATGGACTTCTAGGGTAATGACATATGACAGAGATTCCATTTTCGCGACGAAGAAGATGAAGACTTCTTCTTCCTGGCGCTATCCCAACTCATCGTCTGTATTGACTGTTGTGGTCGGCTCTTCTCGATCTCAGTATCGTCCTCACTCAAGCCATTTCTCCGCAAGACGCTGTTGCACTGAATCATCCATGTGTTCCTAGGTCTTCCTATGGATGGCTGACGAGGAAGATTCACAGAGCTCTATTTACTGTGTGGTCTGGTGGTCTCCGTTTTATATGCCCGTACCATCTCATCTGCTTTTCTTCCAGCTTACTATTTATATCCGTAACTCCCAGACTACCGCGAATGCGTGAAGTTTTTATTTTATCTCTCCGCGATACCCCAGCGGACCACCTAAGCATTCGCATTTCTGCCGTTTCCAGTTGCCCAGTGAAGCTGCTGTACATTGTCCAACACTCAGAGCCGTATATATTTGCAGGTCTGACAATAGTCTGGTATACTTTTCCTTTAGTTTTACAGGCATTTTTGGGTCACATTACACTCAATCAAATCAAATCAGTTTATTTTCTCAAAAGGTATTACATACAACAATTATAGTTTAAGGCATCTTTTGAGAACAGGTAAAACATTAAAAATATATAATACCAGGAACACACGAGAGATGGTTCGACATTAGGAATACAAGACACTCTCCAAAGTCAAGAGAATTACTCCTGTCATAGATCTAAATTTCAGCCACTCCATTCCTATTCTGTGATCAACATCCGCTGCACAACCTCCGTTTTTATGAATTATTGAGCCCAGGTATTTAATTGAGTCACAATTATTTTACACTTCCCCATCCAGTTGCATTGAAGGAGCTACAGCATTTGGGTTTTCAAAGAAGAAAAATATGAAGACTAACTAACTAACCATCACGCCGTCTCTCCGAAGGGATAGGCAGAAAGAATGGACTGCCACACTTTTCTTTCCTGACATATTTCTCTCGTTTCCTCAACATTCACACATCGTGTCATGCACGCGCGTCGATTTCTCTGACTCAACACGTGGCCGACATTCAATATTTGATTTATTTGATCGTGGCACTTTTTTACCATTATTTCTTCATTCATTCTTTCCATATGTCCAAACCATCTTAATGATCCTTTTATTATTTTGTTTATAACACTATCATTCGCACCGCATTCACTTCTTATATTTTCATTCGACACTCTATCATACACAGAGTATCCACACATTCGTCTAAGAGATCTCATTTCTACTCAATTTATTCTACTTTCATCCTTCTTTTGCCAGTTCCATGCTTCGCTTCCATACATAAGGATCGGTAGAAGAACGCCATTGTGCACTGCCATTCAAGCTTTTTTGGATAGGTTTTTGTTTGCGATGACAACTTTAAGTGCACCATTCACTTTGTTGCCTAAGACTAGTCCTAGTTTATTTACAATACAGCAACAATCACATATAAAAACTTTGAAAAACTAGTAAAATTGTAACGACTACGTTTAATTTTCTCGTGTTGTCTAGCCTTTCATAGTCGGATCATCTTGGACATGTATCTGATGGTTTATTTGAGTGAGATAATAGAGATACAATTAATCCTTGAATTGATAACTCGCAATGGGTAAAATCCAGTATACATCTACAAGTATTTGTATACATTCAAAATGATGTAAAAACAAAAACTGGTCCAAGTTAGCATATAAATTGGAGTGACATCTCCAGGCGTTATCTAGCAATACGTTAATGGCGGTAGCCTTTCACATAGCGTTAATAAAAAAGATCTTCTGCTTAATGCTTAAATCCAATCTTCATATATGCGGCTAGTGTGTAGATTGAAACTAACATGTGATGTGTGGTGTTACATATTAACATATAATATATACAACTTCCAAAAATTTGTCAGACATGGTGGTCGTAAGAAGGGTGGAATGGGGAATATTGTATTACATAAAGCGTGCGCTTAATCCAACCAATACAACAACAACAACAAACCATCACGCCGTTTCCCCGCAGGGGTAGGCAGAGAAAATGGACCGCCACACTACTCTATCCTGGCACACCTCTCTAGATTCCTCCACATTCATACATCGAGTCATACGCGCACGTCGATTCTTCCGGCTTCTGACATGACCAACCTTTAATATTTGATTAATTTGGTCATGCCATGTTTTCCTCGGTCTACCTCGACTCTTTACTCCATTTACATCGTTAACGTATACTTTTTTAACCATTTTTTCTTCACCCATGCGCTCCATATGTCCGAACCAACGCAGCGAACCTTTCATAATTTTGTTCATAATACCTTCTTTCGCTCTACATTCCTTCCTAATATCAGCATTTGAGATTCTACCAATGACAGGTCATAAGTCTTGTTAGCGCCTCGATCACCATATTCTGTTTCCAATTTGCATCTTCGTCTCTATTGAGATACAATTAGATATTAGTTATCTAATGGAAAATTATTACAAGTTTATCTCGAGTACAGTCAGTGTTTCGTAATTTGGGCCCCTTTGAAATGGGCTTGTTACTTGGCTAATAATACCCGTAATCATATTGTGTTCCTAACTTTTAATGACGTTACATTCGTGTACAATGTTCACAGAGTTAATCCTGGTTTGAGCTACAAGCGAACGAGTTATTTGAGTAAATACAGCGGGTAATCATCAATTATCTTCTAATCCCTTCCGCGGATTAATTTAGACTTATACCCGTATACGAGTACTTAATTAATCGATTTAAAGTTATATAAATTATCAAACAAAAGCCTATCCAAAAAAGCCAAGATGGCAGTGCACAATGGGGTTCTTGTGCCGACCCTTATGTATGGAAGTGAAGCATGGAACTGGCAAAAGAAGGATGAAAGTAGAATGAATGCAGTAGAAATGAGATCTCTAAGACGAATGTGTGGCAAATCTGTATATGATAGAGTGACAAATGCAAGTATAAGAAGTGAATGTGGTGCGAATGAAAGTGTTATGAACAAAATAAGGAAAGGGTCATTAAGATGGTTTGGACACATGGAAAGAATGAGTGAAGACAGAATGGTAAAGCAGGTATATGTAAACGGCGTGAATGGAGCTAGAAATAGAGGAAGGCCGAGGAAAACGTGGCACGATCAAATCAATCAAATATTGAATGTCGGTCACGTGAGGAGTCGGAGAAATCGACGTGCGTGCATGACAAGATGTATGAATGTAGAGGAAGCGAGAGAAGTATGTCAGGACAGAACAGTGTGGAGTTCCATTCTTTCTGCCTACCCCTCCGGGGAGACGGCGTGATGGTTAGTTAGTTAGTTAGTTAAATTATCAATATCGGTTAATCATAAACGTAAGCTTACTGTTCTCCTAATTTATATTTAAAAATTATGTACCTCAAAAATCAAACTACACTTACATTATCTTTATTATTCTTCTTCTTCCTCAGCTTATTCCCGTCCACTCCTGGGCAAAGACCTCCTCCATTTGCTTCCATGTCATTATGTCGTGTTTGACTGCATCCAGGTTATTCCGACGTGTCTGTTTAGATCATCCTTCCACCGTAGTTACGGTCGCCCTGCACTTCTCTTCGCCGCTCACGGTCTCTAAGTCAGCAGTCTTCTTGTCCACTTTTCATCTGAGCTTCTGGCTACGTGACCTGCCCATTGCCATTTTAGAGTCGCCACCCGGTGGATGATGTCAGTGATCTTTGTTTTTTCTCTCACCGTATCGTTTCTGACTCTGTCTCTTAGGCTTATTCCAATATGGCTCTTTCCATGGCTCTTTGGGTCACTCGTAGTTTCTCGGCACTATGTTTGGACAATGTAACAGTTTCAATACCATTAGTACCAACTGGCAGAACGCAGGCTTCATAGACTTTTCGTTTCAGGTTGATCGGTATTTTCCGGTTTTTAAGGATGTAACTCATGTTTCTGAAAGCTGCCCAGCTTAGTCCAATTCTTCTTTTTAGCTCTGCGGTTTGGTTATCTCGGCCCAATCGAATATTGTGTCCCATTATATTCTTGGACATTCTCAATTCTGTTGCCGTCCACGTTGATTTCAAGCCTTTCCGTGCCCATCACCTTGGTCTTTGCCAAGTTCATATTCAAACCTATTATCTTTATTACAATTAGTAAATAGGCAAAGACCCAAATTTTTTTATATTAAAATGTGTGTAATGTCACTAATTTTAACGTAGTTTTTAAATGGATGTGGGTTAATGCCTAGAGACGGCAATGAGGTCCGCCACCCATCACGTCGCTTTTCCCGCGGGGGCTAACAGAGGAGAATGGAGTGCCGCATCGGTACTTGGAACATTAGAGGAGGTATGGAAGATGTAAGCCGGAAGAATCGACGTGCGTGTATGACTCGCTGTATGAATGTGGAGGAAGCTAGAGATTCAACATTATTACTGTCAAAATTTAAAACACTCCTATAATATCACAATTTCTTTTTATTCACTGAGAGTGCCGCGACAGCTGTTTCGCCAGCTGATGTTGGCACCATCAGGTGTTACAATGAACTTTATTGTATTTTTTTGTAACACCTGATGATACCAACATCGGTTGGTAAGACAGCTGTCGCGACACTCTCAGTGAATAAAAAGAAATGTTGATATTATAACAGTGTTTTAAATTTTAACAGTGATTCTTTTAAAATGTCACAGTCACGTGTAAATAGATCCTATCCTATGTTAACTCGTTGAGAAGATCGGCTTCAACACGTGCGGAGAATAGAATGCAAGAATATTTTTTATGCTCCAAAATCTCAGATTAACGTTTCTCACAAAACAAACAAACCATCACTCCGTTTCTCTGAAGGGGTAGGCAGAGAGAATGGACCGCCACACTACTCTATCCTGGCAAACACCTCTAGCTTCCTCCATATTCATACAACGAGTCATACACACACGTCGATTCCTCCGACTTCTAACATGACCAACCCTTAAATGTTGATTAATTTGGTCATGCCATGTTTTCCTCGGTCTGCCTCGACTTCGTACCCCATTTACATCATTAACGTTTACCTTCTTAACTTTTCTCTTTCCATCCATGCGTTCCACATGTCCGAACCATCGCAGCGATCCTTTCATAATTTTGTTCATAATACCTTCTTCCGCTCTACATTCCTTTCTTATATAAGCATTTGAGATTCTGTCGTATATCGTTCTACCACACATACGTCTTAGGGACCTCATCTTTACCGCATTTATTCTGACAAGATTACTAATATGTTGTATAACATAGGTTCCCAACCGAAGCAGCACCGCCCCCTGCGGACTCTTGAGCTTTCAATGGGGGCGGTAGCTAGTCCAAAACCAAATTTTATTTATTTATTTTTACATAATACACAAATGATACATAACAAACGAAAAACATTTAGGCTGCTCATTTGGACACAAAACGGTGTTACAAAGATAAGATAAAACAACATGAAACCAAAAAATCATACATATCAGAAAGAACCCAAATATGTCGACGTAAGTGAGGCAGTACTCTTTCCAGATTTGTAATATATTTTTTTATGAATACTGCCTCACTGACACTGAAAATGTACAAATCCGAGATGATTAGATTCAGCGTCCGAATTGCTCTTCCTACTGGCATCACCAAAAACAGGTCGGTTCTGCGTGACGAAGCAAAGAACAATTGATTTCGGCGCTGTCGCAGGTAGTTATCAGGAACAAAAAAACCTATTTGCTCCAGAACATAGGGGTTCTCAATAGAGCCCCGAATCAGATTGAAAAAATGTATTGACAGTAATCCTTCCCTCCTCAATTCGAGGGAGTTATACCCCAGCATACCCAAGAGAAATGCCGTTGGATAGAGCCAAGGATATACCCCGTACTCTCTCATGTAGAGGGCTCTCAAGAATTTCTTTTGAACCCTCTCCAACATGAGAGAATTCTGAGCCTCTTGAGGACTCATTTTCACGAAACCTTCCTCGAGTTTGCTTCTGACTAAGGAGTTATACAGAGTTCTAAGGACCCGGGTATCTCGGAGAGTGCCGCGACAGCTGTTTCGCTAACTGATGTTGGCATCATCAGGTGTTATAGTAGTTTATTGTAACACCTGATGATGCCAAATCGGTTGGCAAAACAGCTGTCTTGACACTTTCAGTGAATAATAAGAAATTGTGATATTATAAGTGTTTTAAATTTTAACAGTAATTCTTTTAAAATGTCACCGTCACATGTAAATAGATCCTATCCTATGCTTACTCGTTGAGAAGATCGTATTCAACACGTACGGGTTTTAAAGTGCTTCCGCGCGGCAATTACGGGCATAAATAATCTTTACTGTATTTTATTCCCCGGGGCGCAGGTGACGGAAGGATGACACCCGACACCGGCGGATGGCGGCAGTGCAGTGCCTTCTCTACGTCACTGTAACATAACAGCGCGTGTAATAATTATTGTACCATAAGCACTTCTTGCGTCATACGCACCTCCGTAGATCACGCGAGAGAGTTCCGCTATCACTTTACTACCGAGCAATTCAGGGGTCTTCAACTGATTCGTCAAATAATTATTTAATTATAATTTTGTATGAAGCACTTAATTTGTGGTGTAATTTCATTAAATATAATACTAATACACTTATAAAATTTGTATATAAACTAATTTATTCATTACAACCACCAACCGGTTTCGCTCCCGCCGGAGCTTCGTCAGGGTTACAAAATATACTATATATGTATACGGTATATGCATAATATATTTAGTAAGTGAGCGGCAACCCTTATGTATGGAAGAGAAGCTTGGAGCTGACAAAAGAAGGATGAAAGCAGGATAAACGCCGTAGAAATGAGATCACTAAGAATAATGTGCGGGAAAACGTTGTATAATAGAATACCGAACGATGAAATAAGAAAGAAATGTAAGGCAGATGACTGCATCATGGATAAAATTAAAAAAGGACCCCTGAGATGGTTTGGACATATGGAACGAATGGATGAGAGTAGAATGGTTAAAAAGTTGTACACAAGAAGCGTGAGTGGAAAAAGAAGCCGAGGACGACCGAGGAAATCATGGCATGACCAAATTAATCAATTAATAAAAGGCGGTCACATTCGAAGTCGGAATAATCGACGTGCGTGCATGGTACGATGTATGAATGTAGAGGAAGCCCGAGAGGTATGCCAGGACAGATTATTGTGGTGATCCATTCTCTCTGCCTACCCCTCCGGAGAAATGGCGTGATGGTTAGTTATTAGTGTTTAGTAACCCTGACGAAGGTTCGGCGGGAGCGAAACCGGTTGGTGGTTGTAAATAATAAATTGGTTTATATACAAATTTTACAAGTGTATTATTATTATAATTATTCAACTTATTGCATCTCATGAAAATTCACGGAAGTAAAGATTTTCTACCCCGTATAAACTTGGTTCACTATACAATCGTTATCAGAGATTAGTTTTAACTTTAAATGTAAATCTTTTCTTTCACACACGACAACAATTTATATATTTTTTTTTATAAAAAAAATACTAGTATCAAGGATTTACATCAATCATATTAGAATTTGTTTTTACAATCTTCAATATGAGCAGAAAATAGCTCATTATTTTGATGAAGGAATCTGGTCGTGCTGGATCAGGAGCCAAGCATTCTATCCCCTAGACCACCACCCTATTTACAATGCCAAATTGTTCTCATTTTGTTTTCTACACTACTGTCATACAACAATAATCAAAACAAATTTCAAAATAATAAATAAACTTTCTCGGGCATGCGCATCGTGTGCATTTCGAATTACTTTCGAAGAGAATCGAAGTATTCTTCTCTCGCTCTCTTGTATTCAAAAAAATTTAGTACACTTTCTTGACGATATACGAGTTTTTGCCTATCTATATTTTCTTACAGACAGTGAAGGGTTGGTGCGGGCAACAAAGTGAATGGAGTCTTAATAACTGTTATTGGAAACAAAAAAATGTCAATTAAAGCAAAAATGGCCGTTTACAATGGAGTTCTAGTTCCAACCCATATGTACTTGAGCAAAGCATGGAAATGGCAGAAGAAGGATGAGAGTAGAACAAATTCGGTAGAGATGAGATCCCTTAGACGTGTGTATGGTAAAACGAAATTAGACAGAATTTCAAATGCTGATATCATATAGAAATGTAGAGCGGAATAAAGTGTTATGAACAAAATTATAAATTGGAATGGAATGAATGGAAAAATAATTGTTAAAAAAAGTAAACGTCGTCAGTGTAAATGGAAAAAAATAAATGAAATTACCAAATTAATAAAATGTTAAAGGTCGGTCTTGTTAAAAGTCGGAAGAATCGACTTACTCGCTGTATGAATGTGAAGGAAGCTAGAGAGGTCTCTCAGTATTGTGGCAGTCCATGCTATCTGCCTATCCTTCTGGCGAAATGGTTTGTCATTGTCTCCTTCATCTTAGCGGTGGCCTTAAAAATGATCATAGTTCCCTTCTCTTGGCATAGTGGTGGAAGTTTTGCCCGGATTTGTGTGGCTTCCAAGGGCACCGGTGCTAATATAACACCACGCGTGGAGGCACCTTTCTTGCCCCCGTTCTTGCAAATATTTTTTATCATTTTAGTTATTGTTGTATTCTTCTTCGGGTTTGTAGTTTACAACCCCTGGCTGTTGGGCCTTGGCCCTCCTACATTCAGGATCTGGTAAAATCCCAATTACAACACCACGGGCCGCCTTGGCTCGCAGACCGCTGGTTCCGACACTTTTCCCGGAAGGGTCACCCATTCTTTATAGAACTGAGTTTTTTTTGCAACCAATAAGCTAATAATTCATGACACATGTCATTGGGTAGCTAGAACTACCTGCTGTAAATATTTACATAATTTTCGATTTGTACTTCCTCGGAGTGTTCGCTTGACTTATGTAAACAAAATGTCGGCAAATTTTTCGTGTTTCAACAGGTTTCGTAGGTACAGTTGTATCTTTTAATTTTTTATTATTTCGAGTTGTAATTTTGATGCATTTTTGAAAATCGGATTTAATATAATGGTCATCTTCCACACCGTCAGCACAGACGGTTTTATATCCCAACATGTAGAACAAACTCTGGTGATGCCGGTGGGGAGAGCATTCAAACTGCTGAACATGATTGCTTCGGAGACCGACGTATTTTATATTAGTTTAGAGACTATTTTGTATTTCTAAAGTCGAACCATCTGTCATGCGTTCCTCTGGGATTGGTTTGTAGTAATTTCCTCTATTCTTCTCTTCAATTCTTCCCTGTCTTGTGCGGCTCTTTTGAAATCTGCATATGATGAGCAGCGCACGTCCACCAACAGGTCCTCCAGGTACTCTCGGCGTGGGCGTCCCCTAGAGTTTGTCCTCTCGGTCATACCCTCCATTATGGCATGCAAGAGGCCTTCTTGTCGTATTACATGGCCGATCCATCTTGCACTACTTTGGGACATGGGCCTGAGCAGGTGCCTTCCTCCTTAGATTCTTTGGAGAACCTCCTCATTTGTGATGTGGTCTCTTCAGGAAATTCCCAATAGTCTTCTATAGGACCACATTTCAAAAGCCTCTAGTCTCCATTTATCTCTTTCGGATAGGCACCATGTCTCGCAGCCGTACATCGTGTTTAACCTATTATTTTACCATCATTACATTTTACCTGTTCAAAATAGATGCCTTAAACTTAATACTAAAATATTTGTTTCTAATATCTTTGAGAAATAAACAGATTTGAACTTTTGTAAGAAGCCTGAATTGAATAAAACACTTATGTAACGAGCTTCATCAGGGCTATACACAAACAGTTTGTGTATAGCCCTGATGAGGCTCGTTACAGATTGAAACCGGTTGGCGCTTCTTACTCAAAATAAAGTGGTTTTATACAAAGTGTTTAAAAAAAAGATTTATTAAATTTTTAAACAGATTTGATTTAATTATTAATTGGTATTATTATTCATTTTTGCTTGCCAGACCATATATTTTTAAATTAATTATTTTGAAACCTAAGAACCGAGAAAAACATGGCATGACCAAATTAATTAAATTTTAACGGTAGCTAAAATCGACCTACGAGTATGACTCGCTGTATGAATGTTGACGATAGAATAGTAAGGCAGACCATTCTCTTTCCAGACCATTCATTCCCTTCCAAGGAAACGACGTGACGGTTTGTTGTTGTTGTTATTATTTATTATGTATTGACATAATCATTTCGAATTCTTATAAAAACTACTATTTATTGTAAAAAAAATTAAATATGTTTTTTTGCATTTAATTTTTTTAAATGTTAAACTTAATTGAGTTAAACAATTTTTTTTATGAATTACGTTTTTTTATACTATAATAGTAATAAAACGTAAATAAAAAACTGAAGTACCTAACTAAACTTATTGTTTATTGTTGTGTTTTATGACGAATGTGTGTCAAATCTGTATATGATAGAGTGTCAAATGCAAGTATAAGAAGTGAATGTGGTGCGAATGAAAGTGTTATGAACAAAATAAGGGTCGTTAAGATGGTTTGGACACATGGAAAGAATGAGTGAAGACAGAATGGTAAAGAAGGTATATGTAAACGGCTTGAACGGAGCTAGAAATAGAGGAAGGCCGAAGAAAACGTGGCACGATCGAATCAAAAAAATATTAAATGTTGGTCACGTGAGGAGTCGGAGAAATCGACGTGCGTGCATGACAAGATGTATGAATGTAGAGGAAGTGTGAGAAGTATGTCAGGACAGAACAATGTGGGGTAACATTCTTTCTGCCTATCCCTCTGAGGAGACGGCGTGATGGTTAGTTAGTTAGTTAGTTAGTTGTGTTTTATATTCTAACCATTAAATCATCAAATTATATACCAAAAATCGACAGATTTGCATGTGCGTGAGTTATTTCAGAATAAAACCATGTGTCGGTCCATCCTCTCTTCCAACCCTTCCAGAGTAACGGGGTGATGGTTAGTTAGTTATTTAGTTTTATTTAGCAATCGTATATTAAGCTTATAAACATGGCAACATAATTACATTATTTAATAAACTTTCAATGAACATGATCATGTTTACTGTTTACATTTTTTTTTACACCCGCGCCACATTTTGAGTATCGTGGCCAATCAGATGTGTAGTTTGTAAACAGTAGCAATAAGTATAGGGCAAGCACGTGCTCTCTCCTACTCGAGACTATGTGCTTTCGAATGAAGCGACGCATAAAGGCTGACTAGTAGAAAGGGTGACACCTGACAATTTTGGAATAATTTGTGATGCGGTGATGTTATCATTTTTTTACGTAAGATGATTTTACTATACTCTTTGCTTGGATGTGACCGGACGTGTCTACGAAATCGCCGAAAAGAAAAACATGTTCGTACTGACGAACCACGGAATAAAAATGACCGATTATTATTCTTATATTTACGTGCTATACATTTTTCAAAATTCGAACATTGCTTCCTTTTTTTATATCTAGAAAAATATTAATAATAGTCAATTTTCTCTTCACATAATGACATAATAAATTAACGATTTGCAATGGTACTCATTCAGTGCACAATGGTGATCTTGTCCCGACCATTATGTATGGAAGTGAAGCATGGAGTTGGCATAAGAAGGACGAAAGTAGAATAAATGGAGTACAAATAATATCTCAAATACGAATGTATGGTAAATCTGTATATGAGTTAATTATTAAAGTGTCAAGTATCAAATATAATAAGTGAATGCGGTGGGATAGTTTGGACACATGGAATGAATGAATGAAGATAGAATGGTGAAGAATTTATTCATAAAAGACGTGAACGGAGCTAGAAATAGAGGAAAGCCGAGGATAACGTGGCACAATCAAATCAATCAAATATTAAATGTCGGTCACGCAAAGAGTCAGAGTAATCGACGTGCGCGCATTACACGATGTACGAATGTAGCGGAATCAAGAGAAGTATGTCAGGACAAAACAGTGTGGCGGTTCATTATTTATGCCTTCACCTCTGGCGAGAAGGCTTGATGGTTAGTTAGATAGTTATTATGTTTTTCAATAAACTAGTTTAAATAACATTTTTATATGAATTTTTAATATTATTTATTCATGTTTAAATACATTTTCTAATGATTTTTAACAAAGATTTTTCTCTTATTCTTCCGTCTCTTACTGTCTGATTGTTTGACATTAGGGTGACACTTTTCGCTTGCTAGATCACTATTTAATGTTATAATTTTAAAATAATATTTTTTGTATAAAATCAAATGTCCTTGCACAATGAAACTTGTAACTCTCATAAACTATAATAAAACTTCTAGAAAAAAATCTACATTATTCAACAATTAATAATTTTGTTGAAATTTTACAACCTTCTTCAAGTTACGATAAATTAATTCGTAATAATTCTTGTTAAACTTAACTTACCAACACGCCGTCTCCCCTAAGAAGAAGGCAGTAAGAATGGACTGCCACACTTTTCTTTTCTGACATACTTGTGTGGCTGACATTCAATGTTTGATTTATTTGATCATTCCACGTTCTTCTGTCTTCCTCTATTTCTAGTTCTATTTACATCGTTAACATATACTTGTTTACTATTCTTTCTCCATTAATTCTTTCCATGTGTCCTAACCATCTTAGTGTTTCTTTAATTATTAAATAATTTGTATGAATGAAAAACTTTTTATTAAATAATTAGTGGGAATGAAATTCTCTCTTTTATAAATGTTCAATTATATTTTGATATGACTTGTTTCGCCTTGCTAAGATTTTATTAAATTTTCAATTCATAATTTGGTAATGGAGTTCTAAAAAAGACATTTCATTCCATAATTACTATATAAACAATCAAAATCTGCTTCTGGTGACACCGGTGGGAAGAGCAATAAGTCTACTGAACACGGTCTCCTCGAAGAACGACGTCTTTCATATTTGTGAAGGTGTATGTTCAGTAGACAAAAATACTCTCGACTTGAGAGCATATCTTGTCTTCTTAATGTCGAACCATCTGAAACACGTTCCTGGTATTGTTCAAACAAACAAACAAACAAACAACAAACAAACAAAACCATCACGCCGTTTCCCCGTAGGGGTAGGCAGAGAGAATGGACCGCCACACTACTCTATCCTGGCACACCTCTCTAGCTTCCTCTACATTCATACATCGAGTCATACACGCACGTCGATTCTTCCGGCTTCTGACATGACCAACTTTTAATATTTGATTAATTTGGTCATGACATGTTTTCCTCGGTCTACCTCGACTCCTTACTCCATTTACATTATTAACGTTGGTATTGTTATATGTGTATAATATTTTACCTCTACTCAATAGATGCTATTAACATTTATTCTGTTTGTAATGTCTTCTGAGTAAATAAACTGATTTGATTTCAAAACCTGGTGGTAGTCACCTCAAAAGCAAAAGTGTATACACGTTTTCATTCTTTTTTGTATTCATATGTTATAAATTTTATGCAAAACACCCTCCTTATTTTTATTTATTTTATGACCTCATTTTACAAAATATGTTAACATATAATTTCTTTTTTTTTACAGATGCGTCGACCAATCATATTTCATGAGCAGTGAGAGCCTCTTAAAATAGGTAAAAAATCAGATACGCTAGTATATTTTATTTAGAATACACTATACAATTTTATTTTTACACACACACACCCACACCAGGAACTGGATAGAGTAGTGTGGCGGCCCATTCTCTCTGCCTACCCCTCCGGAGAAGGGGCGCGGTAATTTGTTGTTGTAATTATATATTTAACACATTTAATAATTAAATTATTTGTTAATAACTCAGAAGATGGCAGCGAGCTGCTAAAACCGGTCTAAACTAAAAAAAACAAATGGAATAAGATTAAATACATTAAAGTTTTTTTTTATCAATTATTTTGTTATTATTATTATTGTTGTATCATGTTATAGACAGTTTCCCGCTTTGTCCGAAACTCTATTATAATTCAGCGTTATCAAATGTTTTAATTTTGAAATACTGTTATTATTCGTATCACTATATTTTTATTTATGAGATTGTAGCGACAGGTATTTCGCCACCCTATGCTGGCATCATCAGGTGTTACAAACAACTGTTGTTTATATAACAGTTGTTTGTAACACCTGATGATGCCAGCATAGGTTTACTAAACAAATGTCACAACAATTTCATAAAAAAATATATTAATAAACTGTCATTCGTATTATAACAGTATTTCAAAATTAAAACATTAGATTTTATTATAATTAACTATGTGGTCACACATAAAAAAATACTCTTTAATTAATACGAATGAAAGCATTTCTAGAGGTTTTTATTACAGTTTATGAAAATGGCATATTTCGCCATTCTATGGCATTATCAAATGTAGTGGGCCTCATAAAGGCGAATCATGTCATTCTCATAAACTATAATAAAACTTCTAGAAAACATACGTTTTCATTCGTTTTCATTATTTATTATGGAGCTTTTTCATTATTCAAGATACAATAAACTTTTATTTTTGTTATTTTTTTATTTATATATATTTTTAACAAACTACGAATTTTTAATTATTAAGAATATTTTACGCATAGAGACTTGATAAAAATTGTGTATTTTTTAATATGTAATAAAATATTAAATAATATTGGAATTCCTCTTTGCACTCCGGGCCGCCATTTTGGTTGCTAATTGGCGGCGCACTCGCCCGCTCCGCCCGCATGTCAGATCGCGGAGCATCTCGTCCACGAACCATCGAACAGAACAGAACGCAGAACGTACTCATAGTAACTCCAGCGCTCCTGGCGGCCGGTCGCGTCCACACACTTTCGAAAACCGAACATCAAGCCTCTTTTGTTCAGACTTTTCAGTCGGCGAAAAAAGTCGTGAAAACTTCGCGCCAAGTGACAACTTTGATCACTTTCGGGGATCATTTGTTTTGTTGTATTTTTTCTTCCAAAACTGGAATGTGAATTATCCAATCATACTGTTATCAAATTGTTTGTGTTTGAAAAGTTTTTGTGCATTGGTTCATCGAGAAAAAGACAGAAAAGGAATTAACTAGCGAATTTTCGGTAGGTTACACATTTTTTTCATTCTATTATAATTATTTTTTATTTTATTTTATTATGTGATGTATATTTTGCTTTATTTTGAACACGAAGTGAGTTTAAATCATATATTGAAGTGATATATTGTAATGTATTTTCAATAATTATTTATTTTATCTTTAATATTTTTTTTTTATTTATTTTAGTACATTTATTTTGTTTGTGTAAGAGATTCCGAAATATTTTCCATTGCTTTTCTTTTGTTGTTATCTTCAAAGGTTTATTACAAAATAAACAACGGTATACATTATGAATGTCGGCCATGTGAGGAGTCAGAGAAATCAACGCGCGTGCATGACACGATGTATGAATGTTGAGGAAGCGAGAGAAATATGTCAGGAAAGAAAAGTGCGGCAGTCCATTCTTTCTGCCTACCCCTTCGGGGAGACGGCGTGATGGTTAGTTAGTTTTTAGTTAAGAACGGTATATAAATTAGTTTGCAATCACACATCAATAGTTTTTGAAATTACCAAAATTACACTTAATCCTAATTTGGCTATTATTGCAAGCAGTATGGTTTAAAAACATAAAACAAAATCGGTTTATAATTTTGTTTTGATTTTATACAAAGTCAAATATATTTGTTTAAACAAATTCGAATGTCACTCACCCTGCCGTGTGTAAATTAAACATATTAAATGGCTCGTCTAAGGAGAAGCTATGAGATTATTATTTAAAAAAATCTTAAGTAATAAAAACATTATTTCTTGTAAACTTGTGAAATCTGACAACGAAAATACTTTATTAATTGTTATAAATATCAAAAACAAAACATATTTTCTAAATTGTTACCTAAGATTTGTAGCATCATATCAAATGATTAATATGAATAAATTTTTAAAGTCAATAAAGCCCCCGGCATGTCAGGGTGTCTAAAATATGCGGTCTGGAAGAACAAGCAACCAAGGGTCTGCTAGGAACATCTGAGATGAAGGTCCTAAGATCAATTACTGGACAAACTCTCCCAGGAGACATGATTTCTGTGTCACAGATCGTCAAATCTATGAAAAGAAGAAGAAGAAGAATTTTATTATAACCAACTAACTAACCATCACGCTGTTTCGGAGATGGACCGCCATACCATTCTCTCCTGACATACCTCTCTGGATTCCTCCGCATTCATACATCGTAACATGCATTAATTTATCTTACTTTCATCCTTTTTGCTAGCTCCAAGCTTCACTTTCGTACATAAGGGTTGGCACTAGAATCCCATTATGTATTGCCATCTTTGCTTTGGTTGAAATATTTGTATTTGCAGTGATGACTACATATATTTTTCATTTAATGGGAATAATGCATTAGCAAGACGAAATACGTCTTTCCCATGAATTAGGTATAATGAAACTTTTAGAAAACAGACGTTTGATGCATATTTATTTAATAATATAAAGTTTTATACCATTCTTCAAAAAACTATAAATTATAACATATCAAAATATAATATGTATGTATACATATTCGCATTTTATTTGATTAACGTGCTTTATACATTATAAGGATACTGATCTACATATTTTGATATTGTATATGCAAGACCAGACTTGTCTACCGTAAATAAAATACCGAGGAAGTCATTTTTGTTATATTTCATAAGAGTAATATATTTCGCCTGGCTAGATAGAGCACTTAAAGTTGTCATCGCAAACAAAAACCTATCCAAAAAAGCTAGAATGGCAGTGCACAACGGTGTTCCTCTACCGACTCTTATGTATAGAAGCGAAGCATGGAACTGACAAAAGAAGGATGAAACTAGAACTCTTAGACGAATATGTGGATACTCGGTGTATGATAGAGTGTCAAATGAAAATATAAGAAGTGAATGCGGTGCGAATGATAGTGTTATAAACAAAAAAATGAAAGGATCATTAAGATGGTTTGGACATACGGAAAGAATGAATGAAGAAAGAATGGAAAAATAATTATATGTTAACGATGTAAATGGAACCAGAAATAGAGGAAGACCGAGGAAAACGTGGCACGATCAAATATTGAATGTCGTCTATATGAGGAGTCAGCTAAATCGACGCGCGTGCATGACACGATGTATGAATGTTGAGGAATCGACAGAAATATGTCAGGAAAGAAAAGTGTGGCAGTCCATTCTTTCTGCCTACCCCTTCGGGGAGACGGCATGATGGTTAGTTAGTTAGTTATATAGAGCAATATCAAATGTTTCGTTTGCGTTATATATTTTAAAATATCAAAACAAGACGAAACATGTCTCTCCCATAAAACATTACAACATTTCTATAATACTGGCGTTTTCATTAATACTATTTATCCGTTTCACTTGATGGGTAAGCCAAAAGAATGGACCGCCACCCTGTTATATCCTGACATACCTCTTGAGTTTCTTCTACATTCATACACTTCAATACCCCCGATTTTTACGACTTAAATCATTGTCGACTTTTAGTAATTAATTGATATTATCATGTCATGTCTTTCTTGGCCTTCCTTGATTTTTGCTATTCAAACAATCTGTATATACAACAACAACAACAAACGCCGTTTCTCCGCAGGGGTATGCAGAGAGAATGGACCTCCACACTATATCCTGGCACACTCTCTAGCTTTCTCCACATTCATACAGCGAGTCATACACGCACGTCGATTTTTCCGACTTCTAACATGACCAACCTTTAATTAATTTGGTCATGCCATGTTTTCCTCAGTCTGCCTCGACTCCGTACTCAATTTACATCATTAACGAATATTTTTTTCTTCATCCATGCTCTCCATATGTCCGAACCAACGCAGCGATCCCTTCATATTTTTGTTCATAATACCTTCTGCCGCTCTACATTCCTTTCTTATATCAGCATTTGAGATTCTGTCGTATATCGTTCTACCACACATACGTCTTAGGGACCTCATCTCTACCGCATTTATTCTGCTCTCATCATTATTCTGCCAGTCTCATGCTTCGCTTCTATACATTAGGGTTGGGACCAGAACTCCACGGTCGGTTGTGAACGGCCGTTTTCTCTTTCATTGATAAATTCTTGTTTCCAATAACTATTTTTAAAGCTCCATTCACTTTGTTACCCGCACCAACCCTTCTTTCGAATATTGTAACGTGTAAGAAATAAAAAATAAAGTGTGATACCATAAACAGCGTTTTATATTTGAACAGTTAATAATAATTTATAATGAAAAGAAAGAGAAGCGATGGTGTCGACCTTCAGAGCAATAAACTCGTACAGGGTAAGCAGATATGATGGATGTAATAGTTGAATGAATAATGCAAAAGTTGATCTGGCATAAGTGCCATTTGAATTGGTATTTACCCACTTGTGACATTGACAAAATATCGTATTTATAATTCCAGTCTTTTGGTTAGGATTCAGTTCTCTTTTAGCTATTCAATGAAAATAATATATTATATATAGTCAGATTTCACCGGTTTGTCGATACACGCTACTATACTCATGATGTAAAACTCAATATTAAGATTGGAGCTGTCAAATGAAGGATGAAAGGAGGATAAATGCCGTTGACATGAGACCACGAAGAGTAATGTGCGGAAAAACAATGTATGATGAATTTAACTAACTAACTATCACGCCATTTCCCCGGAGGGGTAGGCAGAGAGGATGGATCGCCACAATGCTCTGGCATACCTCTCGGGCTTTCTCTACATTCATACATCGTACCATGCACGCACGTCGATTATTCCGACTTCGAATGTGACCGCCTTTTAGTAATTGATTAATTTGGTCATACCATGTTTTCCTCGGTCGTCCTCGGCTTCTTTTTCCACTCACGCTGCTTGTGTACAACTTTTTAACCTTTCTACTCTCATCCATTCGTTTCATATGTACAAACCATCTCAAGGATCCTTTTTTAATTTCATCCATGATGCAGTCATCTGCCTTACATTTCTTTCTTACTTCATCGTTCGGAATTCTATCATACAACGTTTGAATGAATTTTATCTATTAATATTATTTCTTTATTATTTTCTATAATATTATCGGCATTTAATAAAATGAGACTTTGTTTTGCAAAGAAAATCATCGAGGCAGACCGTGGAAAACATGGCATGACCAAATTAATCAAATTTTAAAAGTTGGTCATGTTAGAAGTCGGAAGAATCGACGTGCGTATATGACTCGTATGAAATTGGAGGAAGCTAGAGAGGTGTGCCAGGATAGAGTAGCGTGGCGGTCTATTCTCTCTAATTCGGTATATTCTCTCGTTTCCCCGTAAGGGTAGGCCCCTTACGGGGAAACGGCGTGATGGTTTGTTGTTGTACAATAATTTTTCCAACTGTTACCAGTTACCAGAAAATATCAGTCTTAAAACTGATAGACAAAAAATACTAGTATAATGTATAGTCCCTTTTTTTTGGCGAAACACTATGATACTCGTACTTCAATGTTATTAACTGTTATAAAATAAAACGCTGTTCGTGGTATCACAATTTTTATTTTCGCGACAGCTGTTTCGTCAAGCGATGTTGACGTCATCAGGTGTAACAATCATTTAAACTGTTAAAATTAATTTTCATGATTTTTTCGAAAAAAAGATGAAAGTAGAATAAATGCAGTAGAAATGATATGTCTAAGACGAATGTGTCGTAAATCTGTGTGTCATAGAGTGTCAAATGCAAATACAAGAAATAAATGCGGTGCGAATTAAAGTGTTATGAACAAAATGATGAAAGGGTCATTTAGGTGGTTTGGAAACATGGAAAGAATTATTGAAGACATAATTTAAAAGACGTGAACGGAGCTAGAAATAGACGAAAATCTGGCACGATAAAATCAATCAAATATTAAATGTCGGTCACGTGAGGTATCGGAGAAATCAATGTGCACGCATGACACGATGTATGAATGTAGAAGAATCGAGAGATGCATGTCAGGACAGAACACTGTGGCGATTCATTATTTCTGCCTGCCCCTCCGGAGAGACGGCGTGATGTTTAGTTAGTTAGTTTATGTGCATTGGTTGCAATGTCAATTTGAATAATTTCTTTGATAGCATTTTGAAGTTCTTGTTGGATTTGATTTAGGTACCTACCTTATTACAGTTAATTAAAATAACGGTTGGTTACTATTTATAGGGCAAAAAACTCATTAGTGCGATTAGTGTGAACAAATGCACATAAAGGTTCGAAAAATCATGAAAATTACTTTAAATAGATTATTGTAGCACCTGATGATGTCAACATCGCTTGACGAAATTGCTGTCGCGAAAAAAAAATGTGATACCGTAAACAGCGTTTTCCAAATAAACAGTTAATAACGTTGAAATATAACGACCTTCGTGACCGAGTGGTAAGTGCATTGACTGCCATCACGAAGGTTCCGGTTTAGATTCCCGGCGAGGGCGGTGTGATTGTCACACTGTTTTTGGTCTGGTGTAGAATTCACGTGACAATAAAATGGCGATAGATTAGCTATCACATGTCACGAGAATCACTTTGATAGCTATAATACAAGGTATATAGAATAATATGGTAAGATATTGCGCACGTAGCATGCTATCCCTTTCTAATAATTTGCTGTCAAGTGACGTCATGTGGTGAACTCGAAATCGAAACGAAACTATAAACAAACCTAAATAACTATAAACAAGCTAAATCAAATGGAGTTGATTTGCCATATCCAGTTAAAAATCTTTTTTATCGATGTAAAATGTTTTTCAAAATAAGAACAATGAACTTAAAGCTCATTGAAGATGCTAACTCTAAAAAAAGAAAAATAAAAAAACAATAACTTAAATAAAGAAAACGATTTGTCATAATTTATTTAATACAATTACAAAAACTTCTTTTAATTAGACGTAATAAATAAACAAAGAAAAATTCCATACCCAATGTATAAATATATACTCAACTCATACTACACAACCTAATGCTTGGGTCTCCACGTGACGTAGCTGCGCAGTAGATGTCAAAAATAAAACGCGGAATATCTTACCATATTTATTCTATATACCTTGGCTATAATACACTTTACATCGATTTGGCTCATGCTGTCATGATGTAAAGAGCGATTCAACAAAATAATAATAATAATGTAGTGTTGGAGGGTGTAGGTCTTTTTGGTCCCGACAGATATCTCCGACAGCGCCAGCATAGATTGTTTTACCTACCCGCCGCCAGAACCAACCTGGCTCTCGTGACACCGGTGGGAAGAGCAATTAATCTGCTGAACGCTGTCTCCTCGGAGATCGACGTCTTTCATATCAGTGAAAGTACGTTCAGAAGGCAAATACTCTTGTAGAGTATCCTGTCTTCCTTATGTTGAAACATCTCTCATGCGTTTCTGGTAGTATACTATACACAATATATTATTTTACCTGTTCTCAATAGATGCCTTAAAAATTAATTTTGTAATGTCTGTTGATGAAACAAACTGATTTGATAATAATAATATCATCGTGTTTCGCCCAAAACAATTGACTACTGTACATGATTGTTACAATTTTATTTATCAATTTTAAGGCTTCTGCATGATTATTGCATTTACAATCTACAAGGACAATACAACCTTTTTTAAATAAACTAGTTGAGCAGGTACGTAGATGCCCCTACCCTTGGGACGCATGCAAACAGGTACCAAACTAAGGCAGCACTAAATAATACGTAAATGAAATTGATAATAATATACATGTTAGTATAATCATAATACTTATTTAAACAAAAATATTTCTGGTTTTTCCCATTTCCGTATAACTACGCGTCGGGATTTTTTAGTTAATATATGGTTCTACTTGCTTTTATTTGTAAATATTAATATTTATGATAATCAAATGATTTTACTGAAATCTCTTGATGGAAGTTCATTTTAAATATTAATTAAATAAAACGATGTTTTTTAACTACTTTCACTTTTGTCTTTATTTCGACAGCGACCGGTTTCGCCAGGCTCACTGGCATGCTGGCACTAGACTGTCGATGCCAGCGAGCCTGGCGAAACCGGTCGCGGTCGAAATAAAGACAAAAGTGGAAGTAGTTAAAAACATTGTTTTATTCAATTATTATTAATATTTATATTGTTTAAGATAATCTAATGATTTTATTGAAATCTCTTGATGATAGTTACTTTCAAATAGCCATTTTATTTCAATCATTTCATTTTTTATAGAGCGTGCCGAAACCGGTCACTGTCAAAATAAAATAAGTGGAAGTAGTGAATATTTAAAGTTTTTAGTTTGATTATTGTAATGTGATATGTATTTAACTGAAATATAGTACATTTGAATGAAATAATGAATCACTAAATATTTTACGGAGCCCTGAAATAAACAAAACCTGGTTTTACGTCAATTATTAAATTATTATCATTTAGTGAAAATCATACAAAAATATATACATTATAAATAATGCTCATTATAATCTCATTATAAGGAGGCTTCGCGGAATAAACTTTCAGAATCGCTGCTTTAACTTTTCTCCATGATACTGAATGCTTTAATATTAAATACGTAATCGAAAAAAATAAGATAAGTATGTTTATTGTTTCTTGTTCAATGATGTAAAACTCCATATTAAATTATTTATATGTATGAAAACGACTGTCTTCTAGAAGTTTTATTATATTATATAATATTTTAGATGGAATGACATGTTTCGCCCTTTTAAGGCATTATCAAATTCTTAGATTCATTGTTTCTTGAGCAAAGATGTAAAACCCCATATTAAATAATTAATTCGAATGAAAACGTCAGTTTTCTAGAAGGTTTATTATTTTTTTAATGGGAATGACATGTATCGCCCTTCTAAGGCATTATCAAATGTCTTAGAAGGGCTTGATAATGCCTTAGAAGGGCGAAACATGTCATTCGCATAAAATATAAAAAAACTTCTAGAAAACAGACGTTTTCATTCGTATTAATTAAATTATAAGATATTTAATAATACCTTAGAAGGGGGCAACATGTCATTCCATCTAAAATATAATAAAACTCATAAAAGACAGACTTTTTCATTCATATTAATGATTAATTTATACATATTGCTGTTTCTAAAGTAACACTAGTCGAAAACTTAATTTTTTTACATGTAGTACTATAGAAATACCAGTGCGATATAATTTTTTTTATGAATCATTATATTTACACGAATTTTTCATCTTTTTAAGAACAAAAAAGTGTCGTCCGTGAATATTTCAAACTTCGTAGATACCAGAACAAAAATGTATTCTTAATTATGTCATTATTTGTTTCTCTAGCTTCCACTAATCGACATATTGGGAACGGTTTACAATGCGGTCATTTGCCTAATGCATTCGTGTGTTTCCTTTGCGATAAAGGCCCCTAATTACAATGACTGTGTAAATAATAATCCAAATTCATACTTTCAACAAGAAATGATCCGTATTGACCAGCAGTGGGTAGAGTCAGGTCAATTCAGGGAGATTGTTTGCATAGCGAGAGTGACAGTGCGTTTACAAGAAAATACATAGATTCCGATATTACATAGATTATATGGCCGTTCACAATGGAGTTCTGGTTCCAACCCTTATGTATGGAAGCGAAGCATGGAACTGGCAGAAGAAAGATGAGAGCAGAATAAATGCGGTAGAGATGAGGTCCCTAAGACGTATGTGTGGTAGAACGATGAACGACAGAATCTCAAATGCTGATATTAGGAAGGAATGTAGAGCGAAAGAAGGTATTATGAACAATCTGCGTTGGTTCGGACATATGGAGCGCATGTGCGAAGAAAGAATGGTTAAAAAAGTATACGTTAACCATGTAAATGGAGTAAGGAGTCGAGGTAGACCGAGAAAAACATGGCATGACCAGATTGATCAAATATTAAAAGTTGGTCATGTCAGAAGCCGGAAGAATCGACGTGCGTGTATGACTCGATGTATGAATGTGGAGGAATCTAGAGAGGTGTGCCAGGACAGAGTAGTGTGGCGGTCCATTTTCTCTGCCTACTCCTGCGGGGAAACGGCGTGATGGTTTGTTGTTGTTGTTTTACATAGATTCCGTTTTTTTTTTCTTCTTCTTCTCCTTTTAGACCTTTGGTCTGTTCCTGAAATCAGGCTGGCCTCTCTTGGGAACTTGACTCCCAGCTATCTCTCCATCTCTTCGGCGGTCTTCCGGGGGGACGGCAGCCGGCAGGAATCTGATACGCCACAGCGTGTAGAATTCTGGTGGGATCCATCCTCTGCACGTGCGCATCCCAGTATCTTCTGCGTTGTCTGCCCCATCTCACGGCATCCTCCACCTTGCAGATCTTGCGGATAGCCATGTTCCTCACCCTATCTCGAATAGTCCTTCCTGCTATCATCCTCAACGTCCTCATCTCTGCCACCCGTACTTTAGCCTTCGTTCTTCTGGTATCCGTTCTGGTTTCAATGGTATATGTCAGTATAGGCCTTTCGCAAGTTTTATATACGAGTATTCTGATCTTGCTGTCAGTTTCATCAGTTGTATTTTATTTTTTTAAATTAGAAAAAGCAAAAAAAATATTTAAATAATATTTTATATTCAAACATTGCAATAAATAAACACATTAATTTTTTAAAATAAATATGCTATCTGCTTCACTAGTAGTAATCACAAAAAAGGTCCATTAAAATTTAATGTTTTTTTTTTTATTCTTGGAAAAAGCAATTAAGGGTGTGACTATTGCTCATAATGATACTATTCAATGTTTTATTATAATTCAAATAATTAATAATAGTATTTTTTGTTGTTTTAATTCAATTATTTCAAATATCTGGTGCTAATGGAGTCTGGAAGTTTCAATTTTTCATGCCATAACAGACACGTCGGAATAACCTGGATGCAGTCTGCACAGGACAGAGTGACATGGAAGCGAATGGAGGAGGCCTTTGTCCAGGAGTGGACGGGAATAGGCTGAGGAAGAAGAAGAAGATTAATTGAAAATATTCCTTTTTCTAATTTCGACATAGTAGTCATTTTTAATCACCTAGTATTTTAGGTACTAATGCCGTGCGCTCCGCCTACCTAGACACAGGAACCAATCGAATTGTTTCTATAACTAATTTAGAAGGCGTTAATCACACTTTTGCAAATATTCTTTCTAAAGTGAATGTATACTTTCCATAGTACTGTTATTAGAAAACCACCATTCCATAACTGCATTTTAAAAATAAGTGGATGAAACAAATTTTTCTTGCATATAACCAATGCCGTCTTGAAAATATTTACCAGGCCGTAAGCACCATAAACAATTTTTCCAATATGGAGATTTATGGGGCCGTATGTACCGCTATATTAGGTCCTTACATATGAAATTGGCGTTTTGTATGGGAGGAACATAATGTTGATTTTTTTTTTAAATATAATATATTTATTTAATCAAAGTATGTACCATTGCTACCTATGCACTTTTGCCATCTCATAGGTAGTTCATCGATCCCTTTACTAAAAAAACCATTCGGACGGGAATCAATAAAATCTTTGAAGTCGGTTTGGACTGCCCCATCGGAGTTGATATTTTTTCCTTGCAAGAAGTTATCCAAATTTCGAAAAAAATAGTAATCTGTTGGGGCAAGGTCCGGAGAGTACGGTGGATGTCTTAGACATTCCAATTGAAGTTCTTCTAATTTGGTAGCCGTCTGTTGTGCAGTGTGTGGTCTAGCGTTATCATGAAGCAGCAGTGGCCTAGAGCGATTAACCAGCCTCGGTTGTTTTGCAGCTATCTTTTCCATCATGGTTTGCAGTTGCTGACAATAGACATCTGCCGTAATCGTCTGGCCAGATTTAAGAAAGCTGTAGTGAACGACACCAGCACTAGTCCACCAAACGCTCACAAGTAACTTTTTTGGAGTCAATTTTCGCTTGGGGCATGGTTTGGCTGGTTCGGCAGGGTTCAGCCATTGCGATGAGCGCTTCCGATTATCATACAGGATCCACTTTTCATCACAGGTAATGATTCGATTCAAAATACCTTCATTATTGTGCCGGTTGAGTAATGCAACGCAGCAGTCAACGCGCGTTTGTTGATTTGCTTCACTCAATTCGTGAGGTGCCCACCTTTCAAGCTTTTTCACCTTCCCAATTTGCTTCATGTGGATTAAAACAGTTTTATCACTAACACCGCAGCCTGCAGCTAACTCGGACGTGGTTTGCGATGGATCCGCTTCCACAATAGCCTTCAATTCTTCATTATCAACTTTGGTCTCCGGCGGTCCACGGGGCTTGTTCTGCAGGTCGAATTTTCCAGATCGAAAACGTTGGAACCAAAAACGCACTGTGTTTTCTTTTGCGGCACCGTCGCCATACACATCATTAATCCTTCGAGCCGTTTCTGCAGCACTGGTGCCACGGTGGAACTCGTACTCGTAAATAACGCGATATTTCAAGTTTTCCATTTTGTAAACTGAGTGACGCAAAGAAAAAAAAACAATTGAGGAAAAACAAATGAATTATAATTTTCGAAACACAAATACTTGAGTAAATAGCTGTATAAATTTGAATTTAGAATTCCTAACCAAAGAGAAGATATTTGAGATCAAAGTTGCCAGTACGGCAAAACGCCAATTTCATATGTAAGGACCTAATATCAGTATTAGAATCCGTGAGGTTACTGTGTGTCTCGTGCTGTGATCTAATTTTATTTTGATTATAAATGTGAAATTAGTGTAAAATACGACTACGATTGTATTATTACTCCTTATAGGTATACGTGTTACAATTATTTTAATATAATACATTTCTGTTTATGCAGTGCTGGTTAATCAATTTGGCTGCTTACCCCTCTCTACACTGAAGATTCTACATTACTTTTTTTGAAAAGGTGATAAAGAAGTTTCCCCATTTGTAAACTACCGACAATATTAATCAAATAACGTTGTTTAAAATGTTAATGTTTATTAACCCTTAACGTACCGTGTTCAAAACAAAACGCTCGCTCCCATGTGGTAAATTCAGTTTACCGCTAACTTTATCTAAATATCAAGCATATGACTCGATGAATCAAAATTTAATTTATGTCATCTTGTAGGGAATTTCATTAGGAATAGATCGATATGTATAACATACATGGATTATTTGAAAACATATCATTATTAATTTTTTTCTGGAACCATGCGATTTCTGATATGGAATGCGTCACAGCATACGAGCAACTGGACTACAAGTATAAACATGTCTCCGCGCCGCGGCCGGCGGGCGAGACTTTACGAGATTTTACGTATGATAAAGGCACCTAGGCAAAATGTATAGTATGTTCAAGACAACGAGTACGTATTAATATTTGTCCCTTTTGGTAAAGTGTTAATATTTTCACAGTTCTGATATTATTAAGTTGCGTGCTGCGTTTCCATCCACAGTCGGTATTATTACGTACCTATTGAAAAGGCCAAACATATAATTTATAATACGTTCAAAACAGCGAGTAAGTATTTGTCGCTTTTGATAAAGTTGTAAATATTAGCAAAACAAATTCTACCTTAACACGAATGAAGGTGAGGGCAGTCTTAGAAAATATTTTTTTTGGGATGAAGGAAGTAATTTTTTGCTTTTTTATTACGAAATATTGAGAACACTTCAATGGAGGATTACAATTTTTTTTATAATATTAGGGTCCATAGGTTTTAAGAAAATCAACTTTAAATTGGCAGTGGAAACTCAATTGACCACATGGCAACGCGACGGTTAATTGTTTCGATATTTTATAATTTTTTGACACCTGATTACGACCTGGCAAACAGTGGCGTGGTGTCCTATGGTCAATTAAGTCATCATATATATTTTTTTACAAACGCAGCGAACGCGAAACAGTTTGTGTACCATGAAAGTCGGATCACCTGGATTGGTAGAACAAGTAGTGAAATCGACAGTCGCATACATCAGGCAAGGTTTGCTTTCAACAAAAAAAATTATGATTTTTGTGTCAAATAAATCGTCTAAAGCCTAGGTTTGAGAACCGGTTTGAGAAGTGGGCGATAACGCCCCCTTGTGGGCGTTTGAGACTTTCAGGGGGGCAGTAGAACAGTAGTACTGCCCCCCTGAAAGTCTCAAACACCCACAAAGGGGGCGTTTTCGCCCACTATATATCTTAAAATATTATAAAAACCTTTAATGTACCTAAAAACGGCATATGGTAGAATACCGAACGAAGAAAAGGAAGAAATGATTAGCGTGTTTTTTTTTGTTTTTTTAAACTATATTTTTTTATCTGCCCACGCTCTCTAGTTTTTCTGGGTAGATAAGTCCGCCATTTTATTGCCTCGCAATTTCTTTACCAGACCAAAGACAGTGGGACTCGGAACTCGGGAACTTCGGTGTGGCAGTCATAGCTCTTGCATCTCTGCCAAGAAGAAGTGGTAAACTTGGGATTTACAAACGGATTTGTTGTATGCGATTCAAATTAGTACCTGTAATAAATATGCACAGGTCTTTCTACCGGCATCTCCACATTGTGGATCTATTGTTCATAATTTATTTTTCCATTGTTTTGCGTGATCTTCGTTTCTATGGGATTTTAAATGTTCCGGCATCAAGATAACAGCTCTGCGAACAATTAAAAAACATTAACAGAAATAAGTTATTTTTTCAAATTGAAACCAAAATCCAGCTTCTATGATACATTTGTATAAATATTAGGAAATATTGAATTTTGACAACACTTTATTACACTGTTCGCAGTAGTGTTCAGGATGGTTCTTATCCTTCTTCAGTGCATAAAATTTAAATAATAAAATGGTAAAATATCGTTCCTTATATAATATTTTAATTAAAAGGGGTGGAATTAAATCTTATAATTAAGGTTATTTGTGAAGATAAGGGGAACATATCGAAAATAGGGCTTGATGATAAATTTAATTTCTAAAATAATTAAGTTATTTAATTTAATATTTGTGTTATTAACGTGTAAAATTTTAATGCTTTTATTTAACGTGTTATTGTAATCATCTAAATATTTAAATTACACCTTGTTATTTATATATTTAATTATGAGAAAATAACGCCACCCTTATGTATGAAACTGGCAAAAGAAGGATGAAAGTAGAGTTATTGCAATATAAATGAGATCTCTAAGACGAATGTGTGGAAAATATGCATATGATAAAGTGTCGAATGAAAATATAAGAAGTGAATGCGGTGCGAATGATAGTGCTATGAACAAAATAATGAAAGGATCAAGAAGATGGTTTGGACACATGGAAATAATGAATGAAGAAAAAATGGTTTAAAAAGTATGTGTTAACGATGTAAATGGAACTAGAAATAGAGGAAGACCGAGGAAAACGTGGCACGATCAAATAAATCAAATATTAAATGTCGGCCACTTGAGGAGTCGGAGAAATCGATGCGCGTGAATGACACGATATATGAATGTTGTGGAATCAAGAGACATGTGTCAAAAAAGAAAAGTATGGCAGTCCATTCTTTCTTTCCTACCCCTTCGGAGAGACGGCATAGATGGTTAGTTACTCGTAGTTTACTTCACCCTTTTCATTTCGTATAGGTATATTGTATTATAATATATGCAACGATTTTAATATTTAAAAATTTTAAGCTAAAGAAGGATCTGCACTGTCCAGAATATGTCCGTAAAAATTGTCATAAAATGTTATGAAAATACAATATTTTGAAATATTAATTCAAACAAATATCTTGTTTATCAATACTACATTATGTTTCGTAACTACCAACCGGTTTCGGTCCCCTCTGGCTCTTCATTGCGGTAACAAAAGAGCAAACAAATTGATTTGATGATTATTATTTTTTGAGAACCTGTTTTTTTAAGAAATATTTTACTTTTATTTTCGTACGAAGCACTTGTGGCGTTGCATTATTGAATATAATATTTATTTAACTAACTAACTAACTAACTAACCATCACGCCGTCTCCCCGAAAGGGTAGGCAGAAAGAATGGACTTTCACACTTTTACTGATGCGGCACTCCATCCTTCTCTTTTCGCCCCGCGGGAGACGCGGTGTGATGGGTTGCGAACCTCATCGCCACCAATACGCATATCCCGCGCACACTTCGATCGTCCAACACCCACAAAATAAATAATATAAAATACAATGATATAAAATAATATAACAAAATAAAAATAATTTATCACAAAATGTTATTTTTAGATGGTGCACATATTTATTTATACCATTTTAATTTGTTTTTACACCCATTTATTGTGTTAAATAAAGTGGGGTTATAACAAAAAGCAAAAATAATTAAGGCTACACATAAAATTAACCCCATTCCCCCAAATTTCACAAAACACGTACAATGCTTCACGTATTTTGAATACACCGTACATAGTGATTACGTGATATGTAAATTCGGTTAATATATAGATTTCGTTTCTTACAGCCATCAATCAAATTCGCTTCGTTTGAAGGTTTATACCTGTATGTAACTTACGAAGGGTCCCATTATTTGGACACACGCCACGAATGACAGATTGCTTCATTTTTTTGCTTGTTCAAAGGGTGAGATATCGAAGGGTTGCTTGTAACGCTGACCAGTATTTTTTTTGCTTACATTATATCTTCTATTTCTACACCCATTTAAATATACAGCAAAGACACATTATGTACACAGAATGGCAGTGCACAATGGTGTTCTTCTACCGACCCTTATGTATGGAAGCGAAGCATGGAACTGGCAAAAGAAGGATGAAAGTATAATAAATGTAGTTGAAATGAGATCTCTTAGACGAATGTGTGGATACTCTGTGTATGATAGAGTGTCGAATGAAAATATAAGAAGTGAATGCGGTGCGAATGGTGGTGTTGTGAACAAAATAATGAAAGGATCATTAAGATGGTTTGGACACATGGAAAGAATAAATTAGGAAAAAATAGTAAAAAAAAAGTATATGTTAACGATGTAAATGGAACTAGAAATAGAGCAAGACCGAGGAAAACGTGGCACGATCAAATAAATTAAATATTGAATGTCGGCATTATCTTCTTCTTGTTTATGACAATGAGCTGTCCTGGGATGATGACGTCCAGCCATCCCTCCATGTCTTGGTGGCCTTTCTATTAGTCTTTTGCTGCTGGGGTTTTTAGTGTGACAATTTTTGCAATTCTATAATCTTCCGTGCGGTCATCATGATCCCTCCAAAAGCGCTTTCGCTTCTTCCTCACCTTACTATTTCTTCGATACCACGGACAGACCTTATCGTCTCTTTTTTACCGGGATATTTCGAGAACTCCGTGCTAGAGGGTGTTGGTCTTTTTGTTCCTCATATATTTCTCCGACAGCGACAGCACAGATTGTTTTACCTACCGGCCACCAGAACCAATCAGACACCGGTGGGAAGAGCAATTAGTCTGCTGAACGCGGTCTCCTCGGAGATCGACGTCTTTCATATTAGTGAAGGTACGTTCAGGTGACAAATACTCGTAGAAAGCATCTTGTCTTTCTAATGTCGAACCATCTCTAATGCGTTCCTGGTACTATGTTGTATTTTTAAAATATTTTACCTGTACTCAATAGATGCCTTAAACATTTTTCTGTTTGTAATGTCTTTTGAGTTAATAAACTTATGTGATTTGATTTGATTTTTCTGATCCGATCTCTGAGGGTTCTGCTTGCGATGAAGCGTAAATTTCTCATTTATGCAGCTGTTTATAATACCTAATGATGTCAAAATAGGTTGACGAAACACCTGTAGCGACAGTATCATAGAAAATAAATTTAATAATGTAGAAATATCGTAGTGTTTCGGTCAAAAGCAATGCATTTTAATATAGCCAATCTGATCACCCAATTAATGAAAAGTGACGCCTGTGTTGTAGATTTAAAAATAATATGTTAACATAACATCAAATCTTTGTTTGTATATACTCGTACATTTCCACGTTTTATGGAAAAAACCAAATAAAAATTTTGCTTATGTGTTTTTATAATATTGATTACCCTATCCGTCTTCGATGCATAAATATTTACGTAATATAAACTGGATAAATTTGCTTCGGGATATACAGACTGAAGTAATTATTTAAGTTCCGAAATGCGTAATTCATTGTAAGAACCGCGCGCCATATTCCTGGAAGACCTCGCTTTTATCAACCTAAACAAAAGCAGTTGTTGCGTCGCACAAACCAAAATGTCTGTTTATTTATCATTTGGCTCCATCTATCGGCGGAATCAATCGAATGTAAGAATAATAAATTATACAGAATAATCAAACGATTCCAAACATAGAATATATCTTTATGCTACGAACTATTCTCCTACGCTATTTGAAAAAATGTTAGAAAAACTTCGTTTTTTCTTCTTCGTCTTCTTGTTCTTACACTGGTCGAAGGACACTAGGACCTGTTTGTGCTCTGCCGCCTCATCGCACTTTCAAAATGTACATATTATATATAAATGTGTTCTTCTACCGACCCTTATGTATGGAAGCGAAGCATGGAACTAGCAAAAGAAGGATGAAAGTAGAATAATTGCAATAAATGAGATATCTTATACGAATGTGTGGATACTCTGTGTATGATAGAGTGTCGAATGAAAATATAAGAAGTGAATGCGGTGCGATTGCTGGTGTTATGAACAAAATAATGAAAGGATCATTAAGGTGGTTTGGACATATGGAAAGAATGATTGAAGAAAGAATGGTAAAAAAATTGTATGTTAACGATGTAAATGGAACCAGAAATAGAGTAAGACCGAGGAAAACGTGGCACGATAAAATAAATCAAATATTGAATGTCGGACATGTGAGGAGTCAGAGAAATCGACGCGCGTGCATGACACGATATATGAATGTTGAGGAATCAAGAGAAATATGTCAGGAAAGGAAAGTGTGGCAATCCATTCACTCCGCCTACCCCTTCGGGGAGACGGCGTGATGGTTAGTTAGTTAGAATTATTAGTGTGGCAGGGCAATAGTTCTTTTATCGCTAAGAGCGGAGTCTATGTAGGTATGAACTCATTATGTTTGATGTCAGTGTTTAATTGTGTATAATGTAAGTCACAAAGAGATGGCGCTCGAATCGGTTTAAATGACAGCTGTCAATCGTCAATAGTTAAATGAAACCATTAATACGAGGTCCGCCCAAAAAATGCGCGAACTGATTTTTATTTAATTTTATTTTACAAAGTTTAGGGTATATCAATCTTATCCCCTTCAAAATACTCCCCGTTTGTATCAATGCACTTGTCCCACCTCCGTTTCCATTGTTCAAAACATTCCTGGAAATCATCAGGAGTCAGGCTCTTCAGCTGCTTTGTCGGTTTACGTTAAATCGTCTACACGTCGTCCCAGTGCTACCCCGCATGACCTTTTTATATTTCGGGAACAAAAAGATGTCGCTAGGGGCTAAATCTGGTGAATAGGGAGGGTGATCAATCACAGAGATCGCATTACGGGTCAGAACCTGGCGGACAATCAGTGATGAAATAAAAGGCGCATTGTCATGATTTTCTCAACATCAAATGTTTTGTGAAAATCGTGTGCACACACGATTTTCCTAAATTAAGTTAATCAGCAATCATTCAAACAGTTGATCGATGATTGGGAAGCATAACAGACCGAACACCTTCAATGTTTTCATCTACACAGGAAGTCGACGGTTGTCCTGAACTTGCATCGTCCTTGCAGTCATCCCTCGCTAAAACTCTCGATCCACTTATAAAGGGCAGTTTTCTTCGGTATTTTAACTCCATAAACAGCCTTTAACATTTCTTGAATTTCCCGTTAATTTTTCCCAAGTTTCACCAGAAATTTGATGTTGACTTGTTGTTTCATATCTGAGCTACAGGTTTTTGGGTTTTCAAGAAAGAAAAATATAAAGACTAACTTACTAACAAACTAACCATCACGCCATCTCCCCGAAGGGGTAGGCAGAAAGAATGTACTGCCACACTTTTCTTTCCTGACATATATCTCTCTCGATTCCTCAACATTCATACATCGTGTCATGCACGCGCATCGATTTCTGAATCCTCACATGGCCGACATTCAATATTTTATTTATTTGATCGTGCCACGTTTTCTTCGGTCTTCCTCTATTTCTGGTTCCATTTACATCGTTAACATTATAATCGTTAAATATAATTATTTTACCATTCTAATGATTATAAAATCTCTACTTTATCTGTTTCCTCTAGCGACCTTAGCTAGCTAGTACACACAATCTAGTGGAAGATAAAACCAGACCTGTTAGTAAACATGTCATCAACGTTCCATATCACTATTCACGGGTCATGTACGGTAACCTAAACATTTCTACACTCCGCCAACAGTGCTGATGGCCAGGTGGGTGGAAACGTCGAACGATATAAAATTTATGTACTTTTTTATTCGCCTTTTGATATCATAATTAAGTTGGGGTATTATCCTTCTTACTTGGGAAAAAGGAACAAAGCGATATTCTCGACACGGCAATCAATATCCAGAAATACCTTCCAAGATCGGGATAATACCATACATATCGCAATAGAGTGATATATACTATTTTTGCATTTTCATTGCAACAGACTGAGATAAATTTTGAGAAGCACTGGGTAAATAGATTTATTATTGATTAATTTAATTGATTTATTGTATTTACATATTGAAAAATGATGTAACAGTCCATACTAATTAACTTTTTTTAATTTTATTTAAACACAGTTTTTTCGACATTTGAGTTTATTTTTCTCGCCATGTTTCGAAGGTTTTACACCTTCATCATCATCGAGAGAACGATTAAAAACTAGAATTTATATCGTTCTGCCGATAATGAAGGTGTAAATCCTTCGAAACATGTCGAGAAAAATTAACTCAAAAGTGGAAAAACAGCGTTTTCGTTCATAAAAAATATTGTTATTTAATCAGAAGTCTTTTACCATAGTCTTAACGGCTTAAGTTTGTCAAAAAAACTTATTGAATAATTAATACGAAATAGCATTTAAAACATTTGATAACTGCTTTGCAATGCGAAAGTGTTATTCTTGAGAAATAAATATTTTTAAAAAATCTAGAAAATAGTTATCATTACACACACTAATTTAATTCTACCTTTAAAAAAGTCTTATTTTTTTCTCCAAATTATGTCTAACCGAAACAAGGTTTACTGAAAAGTGCAAAAATTGCTTTGAAAATATAATGTAATGTATATTTTGAGAAAAATAAACTCAAAAATGTGTTAATTCATTGCTCAAAAATTTTGACTAATGAATTAACACATTTTTTTAGTACAGCTGTATACCAGTGTTATACCAGTCTGTCGATGCCAGCGAGCCTGGCGAAACCGGTCGCTGTCTAAATAAAGACAAAAGTGGAAGTAGTTAAAAAACATCGTTTATTTAATTATTATTCAAAAATTTTGCATTGTGGAATTCCACTATATAGGTAGGTACGCCTTAAAATTTAAAAAAAAAACTTTTAAAAACTTATTCCATTGAAAAATAATCTAGTAAATTGAATTGATATTGCAGCGTAAAAAAGATTTATTAGATATTTCTATATTATATGCATTCATGTATAACAACAACAACAACAAACCATCACGCCATTTCCTCGCAGGGGTAATCAGAGAGAATGTATCGCCACACTACTCTATCCTGACACACACGACTCTATCCTCCACATTCTGACGATTCGTACACGTATTCACTATTCGGGACGGAGACAAATCCAACAAATCAAAGATCATCAAAATCGGTCCAGCCGTTCTTGAGTTATAATGATGTAACTAACACGACTTTGTTTTATATAGATTTTAATATTGAATAGTTAAGAAAGTATACGTCAACGATGTAAATGGGGTACGGAGTTGTCGTGGACCGCGGAAAACATATCATGACCAAATTAATCCAATATTAAAGGTTGGTCGTGTACGAAGTCGGAGGAATCGAATTCGTGTACGATTCGTTGTCAGAATGTGGAGGAAGCTAGAGAGGTGTGTTAGGATAGAGTAATGTGGCGATATATTCTCTCTGCCTACTCTCTGATGTACTAAAATATACGAGTATAAAAGTTTTGAGTATAATAGAAAAGGGTCTGAAATCCGCCTCTAAGCATCATGTCTTTATTTAACCTTTATAATAATGTGTCAAAGATAACGCAATGTACTGATTTTAACGTTTGTCCTGGTAATTCCGTGATATATAGTAGCTATTTTATGCTAGAATATCGTTTATCTATTCGTAATTAGTAAGATTTACTGCTTTCGTATTGTTTTAGATTACTGGGTCAGTCATTTCTATAATATTTTCACTTTCTTGTCGCGAATGGTTTGATTTGATCGCTATTAGAGTCTACAATTTTAACATCGTATTTCTAATAAAATTACTATGTCATAATTGATGACATCCTTTATACGGATATATGCGAGAGCGTTTCATTTTTATATATATATGTGTACGAGTATGTTCATAATTTTTTAAACAGTACATTGTTTTGGCCGAAACACTATAATACTTCAACTTTCTACTGTTAAATTTACAACACTGTTATACGAGTAATATCACCATTTTTATTATAAACTTTTTGAGAATGTCGCGACAGCTGTTTCGCCAACCAATGTTGGCATCATCAGTTGGTACAATCAACTTGGTTCATCAATTAATATATTTTATACTGAAATATAGTTTATCAATTCAGTGGATCATGACACCTGATAATGCCACCACCGGTTGGCGAAATAGCTGTCGCGCCGTTTAATAGAAATTGAATAAATAAATTGCGATATATTAACAGTGTTTCAAATTAAACAGTTAATAATAATGATGTATCATAGTGTTTCCGCCAAAACAATGGATTTTCTGACATTCAGTTTGGTGCGCGAAAATTAATATAAATATTAATTTTTTTCAATAAAAAATATGTTTGTCATTCCTGCACAAGCCAGAGGCACGCGCTAAGTGTAATTGCACATTTTGATATTGTTATAAGTTATAACATATCCCAGATCTTCCTGGAAGCCCTTCGAACATCAAAGAAGTTCATATAAGGCATACTTGACTAACAAGGGTGTTAAAATACAAAGAGTGTAATAATAATTCTAAATCGAGGGACGGGGGGTTGTTCCTCACACACATACTCAGTAAAAAATATGTACAAATCGGTTCATTATTTTTGTAACAGACATCAATCGTCTTAAAACCGCTCGAGATTCGTTTTCTTTCAATTTATTCGAGGATTATATTACAAACGTTTTATAATAATGTGTCGAAACGACTCATTTAATTATCGGAAGCCTATATTATTTTTCTTCTATATACGCCATATTTCGTGTTGTTATGATGGTTTATTTCTATTTTTATTTTTTATACACTTTGTATATACAACTGTCATATTAAAAAATAAAATTATATATACCTACATGTTTCGGACAAACAGTCCTGCAGTAAAGATACATATTTATGAAAATATTATAAAATTGGTGTTGTTTACATGATCTGACAGATATTTTTTTTTATAATTTTTTAATAAAAATGTATCTTTTTTCCAGCTGTGTTTCCATATGATAGAGTGTCAAATGCAAGTATAAGAAGTGAATGTGGTGCGAATGAAAGTGTTACGAACAAAATAATGAAAGGGTCATTAAGATGGTTTGGACACATGGAAGGAATGAGTGAAGACAGAAGGGGAAATAAGGTAAACGGCGTGAACGGGGTTAGAAATAGAGAAAGGCTGAGGAAAACGTGGCACGATCAAATCAATCAAATATTAAATATCGGTCACGTGAGGAGTCGGAGAAATCGACGCGCGTGCATTACAAGATTTTTGAATGTAGAAGAAGCGAGAGAAGTATGTCCTCCGGGGAGACGGCGTGATGGTTAGTTAGTTAGTTAGTTTCTGAATATTTAGAGATTGAGCTTTTAAAAAAACACAATGGAACACCATGAGCATACTGCTGACGACTTCTTCCGCACTTCTCAACTTGCTATCATGCTACCAAGATAACAGATGCTGGCCGTAGCCACAAGAGAGACATTATAAGATTTGGTATAGAATCTACGTAGCTCCACTTTCGCCGTTTCCTCGTGAAGTCAAAGCATTGTCTACATTGCATTCGCGTGGTTTTACGCAAAGCGGAAAGTCGCTAACCTAATTGAGATATTCCAAAGTTCCTTTATATATAATATACGAGTATTTTGTCAGTTCTTTATAGAATGATCTGTCTTTAGTTAACTTCTTCCAAAAATGTTTAAAGGTGATTGTGAAAGGATTGCGCTGCTAGCGAGTATAGGAACAGAGGACTCGGCAGTGCGCATTTTAAGTGCTACATATTGATAAACCCCAAGGTAACGTTTCGTCAGGCATTTTCTCTATTGTATCAATGCCGAACGGTGACTTTGTCAATCGGCTGTCATACGTGTTGAGCGATTTACATAACGTGAGCGAAGAGAATCTTGAAAAGAAAAAGTTGTCATTAGACACCTATCAAAATACCAATTATTTTATTTAATGTTTCTTGAACCTTATAAATTTATACAAAGTAATTTTTTATGATATCAACTAAAATATAATAATTACACATTCTTCACTACTCCAATACGAGTTTTTAAAAAGATCCTCTCTACGAATTTTATTGTAAATAAATTAACAATCGATGGTACATAAAATAATACCTAATAATTAAGGCGTGCAAAAGGTTAACCCAATTGTTATTACATATAAATGTTATTTGTAAAAATAACGTGAACAAAATAATTTGTAATTAAGACGAATGAAAACGCCTGTTTTCTAAAAGTTTTATAAAAATTAAATATATTTTATGGGTAAAGTGGAGGGACGTCGAGGAGTTGGTAGAAAGCGGTTGTCCTGGCTGCAAAACATAATAAAATGGACAGGAATGACAAGAATACATAACCTTTCCAAGTGGCGCAGGACAGAGATACCTTTGCTGCAATGATCGCCAAAGTTTGGGGGGATCTGGCACGGCATCGAAATACGATATGTTATGGACAATAACAAACACTTGATAATCTATTAGCTAGGCGAAAAATTATTACCATAAAATATATTAAAATTTCTAGAAAACATAAATTTTTATGTACATCAATTATTTTATATGGAGTTTTACATCATTTTTCAAGATACAATGAATGCAATATATTTATTCAATGTAATGTTATTTTTCTAGATAATTTTAAACAATTCTTATACGTAGATGTGATTTGATTATTGCAACATATGGAAATGATATTATGACACATTATTCTAATTCATAAACTATTTAAAAAATATATTTTATTGTACAATATTTATTTTTAATTTTTCCCTAAACATGTGTTATTGTAATAATTATTATAAAATTGACCTATGATATTGGTTCACATTTAGTTTTATAATATAAATCGACGTAAATATGTTGTAGGATCAAACCAAAAATAATTACTAGATGATTTTTTATTGAAGGTGTTAGATAATAATGCAAGACAATATATTTTGTAATATCCCACGAGATACCAGGGATCCCAATAATTAAAGGCTGAAGATTACAAAGGTGCCAAGTGGTTTAAACATAAAGCAGAGAAAATAAACAAAAACTGCTTTTTGTTCCATATGTCATGTACCACGGGTGGCATCTTCAGGGTGACGTTTGAACTACACTATATTATTCAATCATTACGCAATTTAGCACAGTTATTGACCTTTATTTTTAAGACCAATTGGCATCGAAAACTCATTTTTGACTTTTTATACACTTGGCACCTTTGTGCAATGCCGAGCCTTCAATTGTAAAGATCTGTTGTAAATAATATTACTTGCTCATAAAAATTTATTTTATCTACTTCCTTACTGTTTGTTATATTATTAAACGTATAGTTGTAGAATAATAATCATAATAATCAGAATAATCATAATTTCAACGTGGAAAAAAAATCACTTTGTTTCAAATTTATAAAAGATCATTATGATGAAAGAGTTCAGATGAATTGAAGTAAAATAAACGACAAAGAAACAATGGCAAATAAGTGTTGCGTGTGTGGTCAAGATAGGTAAATAAAAGTAAGACGTGACAAAATTAATAAACATCTGAAAGTCGGTCAATCGACGAGCGTATCTGGTACGATGAATGAATGTAGATGAACTTATTGAAGTGTGTCAAAATATTTTGGTAGTCCGTGCCCTCTGCATGCGTATGCAGAGAAATTACGGGATGGACATAATAAATTATTTATAATTGTTAAAAAAGGTAGTCAACAGCATTTTTTTGTTTTCTCGTTTCGTATGACGTTATTTTTAAGATCTAGTAAAAACGGTATAATAGTGATTTGGTTCCTGAAACAATAAACAAAAATATTGTTTCTTTTTAGTACATGTATGAACAATACATTGGTTGCAAGGGACGTACGAGGTTATTCAATGTTAATATAGTTTAAGTAAGAATATATAAAAAAAATTAACGAGTTATTACAAATCAAATGAAATCGTCCGTTTTCTAGATGTTGTATTATAATATTATATATTGAAAATATATAATCAAAATTCTATAAAACAGGCGTTTTTATTCTCATTAATTATTTAATATGGTGAAGAACGCTTGGCTCCTGACCCAGGGAACATGGGTTCGAGCCCGGACACGACCAAATTCCTTCTTCATAATAATGAATTATTTTCTGCTCATATTTGAAATTATAAAATAAATTCTAAAATCATTGATTTAAATCTTTGCTGTTAGTCTTTTTTTATTTTAAATATGGATACTTCATTGTTTTAGAAACAATAAATAACTTAAACAATATTTTAATATATAGGTGCTATAAAATGTGTATAGTTTTGAAAAATGATTCACCCTCGTACCGTTTTTACATATCATATGGAAACACCCCAAAAAGCATCGTTCTTATTTAACCTTTGAACTTATAAATTGAGTTTTATTCAAAAATTGTCGAAAAGTTTTGTAAATAACGTGTTAGTAATGTAAAAAAATCAAACTATTTTCGGGATTTTTAATTAAGTGTTACGATTTTTTTTTAGTTTTACTTCTAAATCTTTATATTCCCTTTGACTTAATTTATTTTTCATTCCCGAGAAATTACTAAACATAAATTTGCATATTTAAAACGATGGGACACTAACTAATACATTTAAAAGTATTGTATACTCGTATGTGTATATAGCTTCAATTTGTTTTAAAAGTTTTTTTTTTTAATTGGAACAACATAATATTTGTTTATAACATACATTCTAGTGAGAAATCTCACCTTTGGGAATTCCACATGTGTTATTTTTTATTGATATCCTTGTTACATTTATGACCTAAATTATTCATTGTATAATTAAGAATTCGATAAAAATACTAAGAAACCAGGATTCATACTTTTAAATAATCATATTTATTGTTTCATTAACAATGTTATAAAACTGCAAATATGTTTTCTAATAGTTTTATTATCTTCTCTTCTTCTTCTTAGACCTCTTTTCACTGCTGGATGAAGACCTCTTCAAACAGAATCTATTTTCCTCTATCCTCTGCAAAATTCTTCCATCTTCTTTCTCCGAATGGAATTATGTTGTCAACCCATCTTTTTGGTATCGACCAATGCCTCTGTTTCCTTCTCATGGTCTCCACGTCAAGACCGATGTGGATGCCACGTGAACCTTCAAACCAAACAAACCATGGAATAGACTTTTAAAAGTTCTATTATGTGTGTTGGGAATTAAATGTTTCGCCTTGCTAAGGCACTATTCAATTTCCTCTACTTCTTCTCCCTTTTTTAATAGATCTTTGAATCTGTTTTTATGGCGTCGAGGTCTCCTGGGACTCAGAACTCCAACTGTCTCGCCATCTCTTCGCAGGTCTTCCGGGTTGGCGAGGTCCCATTGGCACGTTGTTTGCGGCTGCTTGGTGGAGTCTATCGTCGCTCATTCGTTCTACGTGGTCGCGCCAGAAGCGTCTTCTTTTCCTGCCCCATCTGAAAATATCTTCGGAATAAAATTTTATTCTCACAAAATACAATAAATCTTTTTGAAAACGAACGTTTTCAGTCGTATTAATTAACACTATCAAAATATTTGTTAAATTTCATGTTATTGTATATATCAGAATTGATTTTAATGTTTAACAAATAAATAATTACATTATTACATTACTTTGTAAAAAAATAATTAATTTCTCCGTCAAGGGAGTCAAACTAGCTATGTTGCTTTTAAACTACGCACCAATTAAGTAAGGTATAATTTGATTTGCTCTTTTCCAAATGACATTCATCTCAGAACCATTTCCTTCCTACTACTGGTGTATTATTACGGTTTGATAGTTCACTTATATACACCAATTATATTGAAATCAATCTGATAAACAGAACATAACTCGTATATTTATTACGATACAATTGGAGGCCAGACTATTGATGTCATCTTTTTTCGTGAACTTTACAGTTCTTGACGATAGATGGCATTTTGAACAATTAAATAATTAAAAGTATTTACTACAATAATTGAAGACTAATTATTACCTAGCTGCTAAGTAATTTAAACATTAAACAAAGAAAAAATGTTAAAATGGTTTAGTGAAAAAATATTTTTATATATATTTTTTAATCTTTTTAAAATGTATATTTAATTAAAATTCACAAATCGTTGTGTCTTCAACCGGTTTCGGCAGCTCGATGCCATTTCCTGGTGACAGGAGGACATCTTCTGGACCAGAAGAAGGCAGCGAGCTGCTGAAACCGGTAGAAAACATAAACATTTGTGGATAGTAAATTTACATTTAAAAATTATATATTTTTAAATTTTTTTTTTTCATTTTCATTATTTACAATAAACTTCTACAATGAAATTTAAAAAACAATTTTTTTTAAACTGTTTATTCTAACATGTGTCATGTAGCGCAAGTGGCATCTTTGGGGTGAAGTTAGAATTACACTATAATTATTCAATCACTTTGTACCTTTGCACAGTTATTGGACTTAGTTAATGCAGTGCAAATGAAAGGGTTATGAACAAAATTTTCTGGATTCATTAGGACGGTTTGGACAAAAAGTGGAATAGTAAAGAATGTGGATGAATTAAGAAATAATGGTTAAGAATGTTAATGATGGAGCAAGAAATGGAGGAAGAAACGTACAATATCAAATGTCTACCACGTGAGGAACCGAAGAAGTCATCGCGCATGCATGACACGATGTATGGATGTTTATAAATCTTAGGATGTATGTCTAATGGCGTGACAATTAGTTAATTAACTAGGTATGTTATTCCACATTTTTTCTCAAATGAATATGTTCATTAAATTTTTTTTTTTTATGAAATCGTGTTTTTTTATCTTATGAGTTTCATTGTAGAAAATCTCCAGAGATACTATGTATGATTATTGTAAATAATTCCATTAAAAATAAACATGTTTTTTCATATATTTAACCCGCTATGTTCAAAGGTCATGAGGTTATTAATTATATATCAAATGTCTCCGGTTCGTAGACTTTAAAAATTAATTGTATATGATAATTACAGTTCTGTTACTTAATACATAATTATATTATAATTGCTGATAAAACGAACTCTGTAAGTACTTATTGCTATGTCATTGTTTTATAGGGAAACGGGAATATAGATGAGGCGAGAGTGAGGTGCAAAGAGTATTTCTAAAATAGTCGTGCGCTCTTTACTCTTTACACCTATACGTGAATTTCTGGTACTCTTATTAATTTGTACCATGTCTCCAATTTTCGATTAAATATTTATTCTATGCCCAATAAGTATTTATTACAGACAAAAGTGGAATTAGTTTTAAAAAAATATCGTTTAATTTCATTATTATTTAAAATGAACTTCAACTTATTGAACGCTAAGGCATTAACACTGTCGAATTCCATAGTAAAATACTTAGGAATTTGAAAATAACTTTGTTTAATCCACTAATTATTAAAAAAATATTTAAAAAACTCGACATGTTTCGGAGGATATCTCCATCTTCAGGTGTAAAAATATAATACAAACTAAACAAAGAGAGACTGATATAAAAAAGCATTTAAAATTCGATACAATAATTCAAATTTAAAAATTAACCTGGGCTATTTGTTATAAGTACAAATAACTTTTTTTTTAACAATAAGATAAATAAATATTATTAATTAATAATAATACATGATGATAATAAAAAATATATAATTTAGAAATAAAAATTTGAGTATAACAAATCAGTTGTAACGCCAAGATTGCCAACAACAACTGTACAATGTTTCAACTCAATGGGATGAACAATACGCGAACGCATAGGGAACGAACACACAGATATTAATTGTTATATTTAAAAAAGATTTAAACCGTGCGGTTATCATTTACCATGCAGGTGTTATGTAATAGAGTTTTTTTATACTTGTTTATGTAACTCTAGTATTCACCTTGACCAATCAAATATTATTACCAGTCTGATTGCTCTACGGGCCCGAAACAAGCTTCCTCTATTCTTTCATTAGCGGGCACACACATTGTGAAGCTAATTACAATATGATGAGTGTACTTTCCAGTTATTCAATTACCTGGCCATTTGTTCGTATATTCAGACTTATTCTAGATTGCTTGTGAAAGCTATATAGAGAAGTTGAATTTAAATCTTGGGATCATGTGTATACCTGCGTTTCGTGGTACGAGAGTGGTTTGATAAGTCAGTGACTTTTTGAATATAAGATATATTTTTCTGCAAATAAGCGTTTTATTTCTCAACATAGTCGATACATTTTATCCAGTATTTTTAAATTTTTTTTATTCTTTCCAAAAAATAAGGTTTCTCAAGGCCCTTAAAATAGGTGTTGGTTTCAGTGATGACCTCTATATTCGACCCAAATCTCTTACCGTCCAGCTATTTCTGCAGGTTTGGAAACAGGAAATAGTCACAGGGGGTTAAATCTGGAAATTTTGCCGGATGGGGTAGCAGTGCGTAGCCCAATTTATGGATTTTTGGCATGGCAACTACACACGTTTGCACCCGTGCATTTACTCGATGGAACAGCACTTTTTTCTTCGTCAAATTCCGTCGTTTCTGCTTCAAATCATTATTGAATCTGTCCAAAAGCTCTGAATAATATTCGCTGGTGATCGTTTTACCCTTTTCAAGGTAATGGATGTGAATGACACCGCGTGCATCCCAAAAAACTGTGGCCATGACCTTGTTGGCGGACAGACCCACCTTGGCCTTCTTTAGTATAAGTTACTGCGCGGGAAATTCAAGAAGTCTCCTACTTATCAAACCGCCCTCGTATCATCTTCGACCAACAACTTTTCGGAGATCTCTGCCGACTCAATTTTTTAGAGTATAACAGAGCAATACCGAAAATCCCTAGATCAGGAGCCAATCGTTCTGTCTCCTAGACCACCACCAAGTTACAAGTGTGTTATTGTGTTTTAATTGTCAATGGCTTAATTTAAAAATGTGTAATGTTTTAAGTTACATTTTATGCGTTATTTGGAAACACACATTATTTAATAAGGACGGATATAAATAAATTAAAACACGTAGGTCGAATCATGGCCTGGGTTTGAGCCCAATTAACCATTGTTTCACCAAAATGTCTTGTCTCTGGATTGAGTCGATTGTATTCGCCACAAATCTTGATACCTGTTGTAGGTTACTAGATTTTGGTACATTTCCCACAATCTTTTTTATATCTTACCAATTCTATACGCACGCCCATGTTGGGTTAACCCTTGTGAGTTCAATAACATTAATGTTTCTTTTTTTATATACTTTGTATACAACACACACATTTATTTAAAAAAAAAATTTATATCAAACATGTTTCGGTCTAACCAGCCCTTCATAGGTGATATTATATAAATATTTAAATAATTATAAAAAAAATTACAAATATGGTCAGTTTTGACAGATGTTATAATAAAAATAAATCATTATAACATCTTTCAAAACTTACCATATTTGCAAACAATTTAATAATATTTTAAATATTTATATAATATCACTGATGCTGGTTAGTCCGAAACATGTTTGATATTTAATTTGTATTTTATTTTTTTAATAAATGTGAGTATTGTATACAAAGTATTACATATAATGAAAATTTTAAACAACATTTCTTTATTCTTATGTATTTAGTGTGCTTCCACTTGTGTTTATGTTCGACCGGTTTCGGCAGCTTGCTGCCATCTTCTGGCCGAAACCGGTCGAACATAAACACAAGTGGAAGCACACTAAATACATAATAATAAAGAATTAAAAATAAAAAATAAAATTCATTATTTACAATCAACTTCTACCAAGAAATTTCAATTAAAGACATTAAACATCTACAACACAAAGTTATGGCGAACATAGAAGAAGAAGAACACTTAAAATAAACAGAAAAATTCTTTATTTTTTATTTTACAAGGATTAATTGTATCTCAATAGAGACGAAGATGCAAATTGTTTTCTGGGAACAGAAGGTGGTGGTCGAGGCGCTTACAGGACTTATGACCTGTCATTGGTTGGGTTGAGCGATCGCTTCACGTTTAACAACATTCCCCATTCCGCCGTTATGATTATTCCGACGTTATGATTTTAACAATTTGCATCTTCGTCTCTATTGAGATACAATTAATCCTTGTAAAATAAAGATAATTTATCCGCAATGGGTGAAATCCAGTATTTGTCTACAAGAATTTGTATACATTCAAAATGTTGTTGTAGAAAAATTCTTAATAATTTTTTTTTTCATTATTTACAATGAACTTCTACCAAGAAATTTCAATAAACAACATCAATAATTTGAACATAGAAGAAATTAATAACATTAATTTATAATACATTTTTCTGTTTTAGTTTCTTTGTGGTCACACTTTGGTAAGACAAAATCTTGATTGTCAAATTATAATATTTTTTCTGTATAATACTTTTTCTGTAATTATTGCAATGGAATTCCAATATTCGTCTAATTTATGTTATACATTTTCAATTAGTCCAATTTTTGTTTATGTTTTCGTTTGATATTCGACCAAAAACTCATTACTCTTCAGACAAGGCCGACGACTTAGTTTATCATAGGCTGGCTCAATCTCGAAGGGTGATTGCTCTTATTATTTTTAAATGTATTTCAATTGTTTTTTTTATATCTAAAAGGAGTGTACGACAAAATTTGTTTATCGTGTTTATGCTGCCATATTTTTAAGTGCTTTTTCAATGAATAGATTGGTAAAATTATGGGCTGCGAATAAATTAAACAATTTTCAATTTCCTTTGGTAAATATTTGTTTGATATTCGTCATTTTTGACATTCGTTCTCCCTGAGAAAATGGTTTAATGACGAATATTGTTCAAAAAAATATTTAAGAAAGAATAAGGGCGTAAGTAAATTACACACGATTCAAAAAAAAAGTTTGAAGTATTATAAAATAGTGAAAATCAATAGTCAAAGAAAATTTTGTTTATTATTTTAGAGATCGCCCTAAGGGAAAGTATCAAAACTGGCCGATATTATAAATGATCGGTGGTCTAAACAAAAAATATATAAAACTTTTAAAATTCTTTAGGCACTCACCATCTGGGAAATTCTTCTATAAAAGGAAAGTTTGAAATGTGTTATGTAATGTACTTTTTTCGTTGTTGTATTATTTAAGTTTGGTCCGGTCCAAGTACCACGAGTCGGGGTCGTGTGTGTTTTGTTAGATTTTTTTTTATCACGAGTCTCACTCGATATTAGTGTTTAAAATATTATGTCTTCTTCTTCTTTTTCTTCCTCAGCCTATTCCCGTCCACTCCTGGACAAAGGCCTCCTCCATTTGCTTCCATGTCATTCTGTCCTGTGCAGACTGCATCCAGGTTATTCCGACGTGTTTGTTTAGATCATCCTTCCACCGTAGTTGCGGTCGCCCTGCACTTCTCTTCGCCGTCCACGGTCTCCAAGTCAGCAGTCTTCTTGTCAATTTTTCATCTGAGCTTCTGGCTACGTGACCTGCCCACTGACCCGGTGGATGATGTCAGTGACCTTTGTTTTTTCTCTCACCGTATCGTTTCTGACTCTGTCTCTTAGGCTTATTCCTAAAATGGCTCTTTCCATGGCTCTTTGGGTCACTCGTAGAGTTTGCCGGCACTTCGTTTGGACAATGTAACAGTTTCAAGACCATAAGTACCAACTGGCAGAACGCAGGCTTCATAGACTTTTCGTTTCAGGTTGATCGGTATTTTCTGGTTTTCAAGGATGTAACTCATGTTTCCGAAAGCTGCCCAGCTTAGTCAAATTCTTATTTTTAGCTCTGCGGTTTGGTTATTTCAGCCCAATCGAATATTGTGTCCCAGTTTGGACATTCTCAATTCTGTTGCCGTCTACATTGATTTCAAGCCTTTCCGTTTCAAAATTAATCTATATATTCAATTTGGTCACGAAACCGCAATCTGAATCTGATTTACTGTCTGAAAGGGTTAACACCACGATTCCACCTGTTTTTGAAAAGTACTTCCATACCTAATAAAATTATGGTAATACCTCATTCAATTACCAAGTTATATACGAATATCTAAAGCAATCTACAAATGGAAACAAAAAATGTTCTTGAATCTATCAAAAAAGAGACAATATAAAGGTAAAATATTTGCGTTTAGATGTTTTGATAGATTCCGTGCATTTCATCATATTTCCGTAGCCCGCTTAACCAGAATTGAAAAGTAATCCCTAACAAACACTTTCATTTCGTAATATTTCCACGTTTTCATTTAGGGTTTTAGGCAATTCTACTATATTTTTTTTACAAAACTCAATTTTCGTATTATATTTTTTATTTTCTGATATGTAAGGGGAATTTTATCAAAGTGAAAATTCTTAAGAAATTTTGCGTTCAAGTAGCGTTCTTTTCATTTCAAAATTATTTATCAGCGAGAGATATATAGCCGCCAAAAACCTTCTTGACCGAATAAGAAATACAGAAATCCGAAGAATTTGCGAAGTTGAAGACATTATCAGATAGGGACGCCAAAGGAGACGTTCTAGATCAACCATGTATCCCGTATGCAAGAAATTAGGATCTCAAAGATAACTTTAGACAGTCTACCGGAGGGTTCCCAACCACGTGGCCGACCACCGAAAAGATAGCGAGATATTTGGCACTCCACTTCACAAGAAGACGGATATGCAACCAATAACAGGTCATCAGACCTAAAAGAAGAATAAGTAGAAAAAGAAAAAGTGAGAGAATTCAGACCAAACGAAAATAAATATTAGTCTTTTTTTTTAATATTTCAATCGCTCTTTACATCATGACAGCATGAGCCAAATCGATGTAAAGGATATTATAGCGATCATAGTGATTCTCTTGACATGTGATAGGTAGCTAATCTATCACCATTTTATTGTCACGAGAATTCTGCACCAGACCAAAGACTGTGTGATAATCACAGAGCCTTCGCCAGGAATCGAATTCAGAACCTTCGGAGTGGCAGTCAATGCACTTACCACTCGGCCACGAAGGTCGTCACATTTGCGTTAGATGGAGACTGCAACGATCTCCAAAACGTCGCTCGAAAATGAGAAATTACACGGTTCTATCCAAAATCTATCTTATCCCAAAAAAAAATAATAATTATATTGCTACAAACCGTAAAATTCTACATAATAATTTTTTGTTTAAATATATAATGGTTATGAAAAAGAAAACTCGCAAATAATTTTTAACTGTTTTTTTTTAAATCTACATGAGATATTTTTATCGACCACGAGTCAGACTCAGGTGTTTTGTTTTTTGGCACGAGTCTCACTCGATATTGTAAGTTAAACGGTTAAAATTTTCACAAGATGGAATGTTTTAGGCGTTTCCATGTAATTTGTGTATTGATATTTAAAATTATATAATTTAAGTTGCAAACAAACAAGCGAATCGCTTGCTTTGTGGTCTGTAGAATGCCGAACTTCGCGACTGCCGAGAGGAACAACAGTTGTGAAATTAAATTGTTATTTCGGAATGGTGATTAACGAGTTTGAAAATTTTGGGTTCAAGTACCGCCGGTGTTACACCCGTGGCAAGTACACGGGTTAGTACTTGTTAATTCTATTCGATATTACATTAAATATTGACGTCTCAAGGTTGGATAACGGATGAATAAACTAGACAGATTGTGATGTCATACATAACATATCATTACTAATGGCGGATATGCGATGTTTTGTGTTTGGATACAAATATAATTACCAAAAAGTAAAAATGGCAGTGCACAATGGTGTTCTAGTATCGACCCTTATGTTTGGAAGCGAAGCATGGAACTGGCAAAAGAAGTATAAATACAGTAGAAATGAGATCGCCTAGACCAGTGGTTTTCAAACTTTTTTGTCCCGTGGACCCCTGCTGATTTCTTTTATTTTGAGCAGAACTACCTACCCTACTTTCGTAATATTGTTTTTTTTTTACAAATTCACCTATAACTATAAAATGAGTTTTTGAAGTTGACACGGAGCAAAATTAGGCCAATAGAAAAAAAAAAATTAATTCGTTGTCGACCTTTTTTTTGCTCATTCCTGAACCGATTTTCACAAATGAGAAAAAAAAGGTCGCCAACGAAAAATATCCTTTATTATTTATTATAACTTCCATAGTAATAAAAATGTGTCGCATGACACGATGTATGAATGTTGAGGAAGCGAGTGAAGTATGTCATGATGTAACAAGGCACTTTCTTCTTCGGGAAGAAGGCGTGATGGTTCTTCTTCTTCTTCTTCAAATGCCTCTGCGCCGCTCGGAACAGCTCTTCCACACTTCGGATGCCGGTCCACTCCCTCACGTTTCGCAGCCAGGACATTTGTCTCCTACCGCGTGATGGTTAGCTAGTTATAATAGTTAGTTATGTGATATTTTCTCATGCATAATAGCATTGTCACCATTCAGACACTCTAAGAGAAGTAAACAATCTGGCTACACGTGAGTTTAACCACTCATCTTATTCGCACGTGATAAATAAATAAAAAATTGAATTACCGGGTTCAAGAACACGAGTTTTTTCCAGGAACCCGAATCGAATCGTATTCCTTTTTTAAAACGCCTCACTCCAGGAAAAGCCAATGGTTTGACGTTCGTAATTCAAATCCAAGTTGTGCTCGCGGGTTCTTTCTTTGGTCCCGGAATTTAATAATATTTGAATATATATCATCTTAATGATTTAGAGAAATAGAACCAATGACCGGTTTCAAATTTTTGTGTTCTTTGGATAAGAATAATATTTATCTAAGAATGCGAGAACCTACCGATAATTTCGCATTTTAAATGACACGAGTCAAAAACACGTTTTTGTCTGTGATGTATGTTGGTTCTTTAGTAACACAAACAAACAAACCATCACGCCGTTTCCCCGTAGGGGTAGGCAGAAAGAATGGACCGCCACACTACTCTATCCAGACACACCTTTCTAGCTTACTCCACATTCATACAACGAGTCATACAAGCACGTCGATTTTTCCGACTTTTAACATGACCAACCTTTAAAATTTGATTAATTTGGTCATGCCATTTTTTCCTCGGTCTACCTCGACTCCGTACTCCATTTACATCATTAACGTATACTTTCTAAACCATTATTTCTCCATCAATGCACTCCATATGTCAGATCCAACGTAGCGATCCTTTCATAATTTTGTTAAAATCTGGTCCCCAGTCTGTCGATGCCAGCGAGCCTGGCGAAACCGGTCGCCGTCGAAATAATAAAAAAGTGGAAGTATTTAAAAAAAACATCGTTTTATTTCATTATTATTTAAAATTAACTTCCATCAAGAGATTTCAGTAAAATCATTTAATTATCTTAAAAACACATTTTTGACTTGTGCTACGTAGGAAATACTATAGCCATATTATACATATGAGTTTTATTATTACGTTTTATGTATTTGAATTATAAAATTGATATAAACGCTTATTATTTTAGGTTAGAAGTACTCACCAAATTGTAGTATACCATCTATTCCCATCGCTTCATAGATTCCCATGATAAACCACTAGATATGTACAGATAACATCGGCGCATAAAGCCATAAGTAGGCTATTTTCGTGCTTCTTATTCGTGAAGAAATGGGCACAGAATGTATTATTATTACAAGTTTATCTACATGTACAAAAAAACTTCATAAAATACATTAGGGAGACATAATATTACACATATTACACATATTATTATGTATGGAGTGTCTTGATGTACGGCTGCGAGACATGGTGCCTATCCGGAAGGGATAAGCGGAGACTAGAGGCTTTTGAGATGTGGTCCTATAGAAGACTCTTTGGAATTTCCTGGAGAGATCACATCACGAATGAGGAAGTTCTCCAAGGAATCGAAGGAGGAAGGCACCTGCTCAGGACCTTGTCCGAAAGGCGTGCAAGATGGATCGGCCATGTAATACGTCAAGAAGGTCTCTTGCATGCCATAATGGAGGGTATGATCGAGGGGACAAACTCTAGGGGACGCCCACGCCGAGAGTACCTTGAGGACCTGTTGGTGGACGTACGCTGCTCATCATATGCAGATCTCAAAAGAGCCGCACAAGACAGGGAAAAATGGAAGAGAATAATGGAGGAAATTGCTGCAAACCAATCCCAGGATTGAAACCAGAGAAGAAGAGAATATTACACGTTTCATAATTGAAATTGATTATTTATCGTTTCTTGAACGATAATGTAAAACTCTACATTAAATTAAATATATAACTAACTAGCGGACCTGACAGACGTTGTCCTGCCCGAACGTTGGCTTACCTGCTATTAGCTGGTTCAACAAACGTTTTTCGATATTCATATTTTCGATAAACTATATACTAAATGACATTTGACATTGAGTTTGAATTTTAAATTTATGCCACGCTACAACGAAAGTGATTTGCGCATGCTTAAATCAAATATACCACAAAATTCGACATCAGCGCCATCTATGGTTAACAAACATTACTATGAATTATTCTCAAAAGCCAATTATTTATGAATTTCCCAGAAGGCTTTCCAAATTAAATTACAGTCTAACAAAAACTAACTAACTAACCATTACGCCGTCTCCCCGAAGGGGTAGGCAGAAAGAACACACTTTTCTTTCCTGACATATTTATTTCGCTTCCTCAACATTCATACATCGTGTCATGCACGCGCGTCGATTTCTCTGACTCCTCACATGGTCGACACTCAATATTTGATTTATTTGATCGTGCCACGTTTTCCTCAGTCTTCCTCTATTTCTGGTTCGTTTTACATCGTTAACATACTTTTTTTTTACCATTCTTTCTTCATTCATTCTTTCCATGTGTCCAAACCATCTTAATGATTTGGACACATTAATTACAGTCTATTCTTTTATTTATTTAAAATACTAGTTTTTTTTATACCTCTGACTGCCCCCAACCCCTTAATTAATTGATTTGATTTGATGTATTTGATTTCATTAAAAGTGTTGCATGTTCATGCAATAACAAAAAAAAATATGTCAATCGAATGCGATTGTCCGGGAAAGCGATTTATAAATGCGTAATATTTTGACTACCCGCTGTACACGGTTTCGATTGTATGTAATCATTACGTATTTGCTCATTCTGGACGATAAACCCATTGTCTCGTATGAAATGGCCGTTCTTGGAGTTGGACTGGCGTGAGTGTCAGACCGAGGCATTTAGCATTCAGCCGGCCCCTTGGAGACGTGCGACCTTCCTTGCGGTTGGACCAACCCTTCATTCCATCACCAGATTCTCAAATGACCTTATAAGAGTCTTGGCCATTACATACAAATCGAGAAATACATGTTTATATGCCAACAGATGTACGAGTATTCTCTTCAAACCATGTTTTTTTAAACTAATTAACTAACTATTTTATATTTATAATTCAAGAGTTATTTTATATATAATACTAAGAATCATTAGTCACACTGAAATATGTAAAATCATTTGTATACAATTTGTAAGAAGATGTTTTTCTAAGAAACACTTTTTTTCGTACTACCTCAAATAACTTTATTTTTTCTTTAAAAAAGACTTAAATCAATGATACTAGAATTTATTTTACAATCTTCAATATGAGCAGAAAATAGCTCATAATTATGAAGAAGGAATTTGGTCGTGTCCAGGCTCGAACCCAAGTCCTCTGGATCAGGAGCCAAGCGTTCTATCCCCTAGACCAGGGGTCGGCAAACTTTTTAGCCAAAGAGCCAAAAACGTACATTACAACGGTTAAAAAAAAATTGAGAGCCAAATCTGTTTATTGATTTTGCTCCCAAATGAGTTTGTGATTAGGTATCATCACAGGAAAAAATTCACAAGGGGCCAAATAGGAGAGCGTGAAGGTCAGTTCAAATCGTCTCTTAGGGAGATAAGACGCCCGAGGAATCTGTCTTATAAAGTTCATGAAAACTCTTGATATGTGGGCTATAAAACTAAAATCAATTTCTGATCTTCGATTTTCTGGATGGTTATATTCGAAAACATTTTAATTGTTTAATCTTTCATTGTTTTGGCAGACAATGGTAACTCTTTCCGTGGATATTTGTGCTATTTGTGCTCGTGGACATTTGTACCAAAGTCGAACTCGAAGGGCCAAAGAGCCGCACTTAAGAGACCAAAGAGCCACATGCGGCTCCGGAGCCGCACTTTGCCGACCTCTGCCCTAGACCACCACCCGATTTGATTTATATAATATCATTCAGAGTCCTAACCATGTAATCATTGTCATAAAATTTCTTAACGAGTTCCAAGAAACACTTTCCAATATTTCTGGACCTACCCAAATAATTATTTGTTAAAAATGTATAAAGTCACATCTTTTTTCGTTAATTATCATATTCTGCTCCATTTACTAGTGTATATAAACTGCAACGAGTTAAAGTTTCGTCACATTTGATAATGCCTTAGAAGGGCGAAACATGTCATTCCCATAAAATATAATAAAACTTCTAGAAAACTGATTTTTTAATTCGTATTAATTAACTAACTAAGCATAACGCCGTTTCCCCGGAGGGGTAGACAGAGAGGATGGAGCGCTACACTTTTATCCTTAATGCCTTTAACATTAATGTTGTTTGTAATGTCTGTTGAGTTAATCCAGATATAACTCTCGCGATTCTTCTTCATTCACACATCGAGACATGCACGCTCGTCGATTGTTTCTACTTCGAACATGGTCGCCTCTCAACAATTGATTGATTTGGTCATGCCATGTTACTTTACGTTGCCTCTAAAATACCGCAATGCCTCAAGACTAAAGTCTTCAACCAGTGCGTCTTGCCAGTGATGACGTACGGAGCCGAGAGGTGGACAATGACAAAATGTCTAGTCTACAGATTCAAGGTTGCCCAACACGCCATGGAAAGAGCCATGCTTGGAATAACCTTGAGGGACAGATTTAGAAACGAATTTATTCGACAACAAACCAAGGTGACTGAGGTGGCTCTGAGGATGGGCGGGCTGAAGTGGCGATGGGCTAGCCATGTCTGTCGGAGAAACGACGGCCGATGGGGGAGACGGGTTCTGGAGTGGAGACCGCGTACAGGATTCCGCAGAGTTGGACGTCCTCCTGCCCGCTGGACCGACGTTCTAAAGAGGATTGCTGGACATGGATGGATGGAAGCGGCAATGGATAGGGGGCGGTGGTGTGCTTTGGGAGAGGCCTACATTCAGCAGTGGATGACAGGCGGCTGATGATGATGATGTTACTTTAACTGTGTTGTTTATAATTATCAAATGTTCTACACTGTAGAAGGGTATTTGCTGTTCGAAACATTTTGTGAAAAATGCGATAAAATGTTAAGAAAACACAATGTTTTAAAAATTCAAATAAAATGCCCGACTACAAAACTATGACAATGTGAAAAAATATGATTAACCTCCTCTTACTACATGGTTCATTCTCTTTGTTAGCAGATAATATAAATCTTTTGGAGTCGGTATACAAACATACCCGCTGGCAATTTTCGTAATAACAGGTATTACATATTGTATTAGTTCGTGTCTCGCCGCATAACAGGTAGTTTATCATATATGCAGTACATCATTCCACCGCTAAAGAAGTTTCAATATTTAATAAGAATATTTTACTTTATAAATACCAAATATATAAAACGAAAGTTATACATCAATTTGAAATTTCGCATCACAACAGATATATTAAGAATTGTCCAAAGAGTTATGGAAAGAGAAATTTTGGATACCAGTATAGAGGACAGGGTGAGAAACTCCACTATTAGAGCTAGAACAGGAGTTTCGGACATCATCGGTAGAGTAGCAGCGCTAAAATGGCGCTGGGTAGACCATGTCACTCGCAATTCTTACGATAGATGGACAAAACGCCTCCTTTGATGGTGTTCTATGATAGAACCATGACCCGATGCGTGTTGCCCAGGATTAACATACATGTAAGCAGATAGAGGAGGTCTACGTCCAGGGGTAAAGCCCAAGCGACAAAAGTGGGTCTCAAAATTAACATGTCCATGACAGTAGACAGACTCCAACAAAATCTTGCTCCTCGGTGTCCCCATTGTAACCATGAGCAGCTTTTGCTACCTCGGTAGTATGATAGCGGACTCGGGATGTACGGAAGAGGATGTAGCCAGCAGACTCAACAAGGCAAGAGGAGCTTTCGCAATGCTTCGCACTATATGGGGTTTCTTTATCATTTCGAGAAAGCTCAAGCTCCAAATATTCAACAGTAGCAATAAAAGCGTACTGCTGAACGGTTGTGAGACTTGGAAATCTACCGCGGACGTTATTGGAAAACTCCATTGACCGCCACACTGTTCTGTCTTGACATATTTCTCTCGATTTTTCTACATTCATACACGTCGATTTCTCTGACTCCTCGCGTGACCGACATTTAATATTTGATTGAATTGATCGTGCCACGTTTTCCTCGGCCTACCTCCATTTCTAGCTCCATTTAGGTCGTTTACCTTCTTCACTATTTTTTTCCATGTTTCTAAACCATCTTAACGATCCCTTCATTATTTTGTTCATAACACTTTCACACGCATCGCGTTCACTGCTTATATTTGCATTTGACACTATCATATACAGATTCACTACATTCGTCATAGAGATCTCATTTCTACTGCATTTATTCGACTTTCATCCTTCTTTGGCCAGTTCAATGAAGGGCTTTTGTGTCCGAAAAATATTTGTATTTTAATTTTTAATAAAGTGATCAAGAATCATTCAACCATTTGTGATATCGTTTATAAAAAGCCTTGTATAGAATATATCAAAATGTCCACAGATGGATCATTGGAAAATGATCGATTCTCTTCGCTTTCTCAATGTTTTGATTTTACTGATTCCGGCGTCGAGGCTTCCGTGGATTGGAAGCTTAATGTACCAAGGCGAGGTGCTGTAATGAGTATTCATTCGAGCCGATGAAATATAAATGCGTTCCCTAAACTTAACTATCCGACGGTAATAAACTGAACAACCTAATGAGGGTTTACCGAACACTGTATAATCATTTCTCCCAATTTAAATTAGAAACTAATAGGAGACATAACTTTTTCAAGTTGTTCTCAAATATTTTTTAACATTGCGTAATAGCCATAAACAAAGCAAAACTTTTGTCATTCAAAATCATAACCACAGTGAATGGTGCACTTAATGTTGTCATCGCAAACAAAAAGCTAGAATGGCAGTGCACAATGGTGTTCTTCTACCGACCCTTATGTATGGAAGCGAAGCATGGAACTGGCAAAAGAAGGATAAAAGTAGAATAAATGCAGTAGAAATGAGATCTCTTAGACGAATGTGTGGATATTCTGTGTATGATAGAGTGTCGAATGAAAATAAAATAAGTGAATGCGGTGCGAATGATGGTGTCATGAACAAAATAATGAAAGTATCATTAAGATGGTTTGGACATATGGAAAAAAGGAATGAAGAAAGAATGGTAAAAAAATTATATGTTAACGATGTAAATGGAACCAGAAATAGAGGAAGACCGAGGAAAACGTGGCACGATCAAATAAATCAAATATTGAATGTCGGCCATGTGAGGAGTCAGAGAAATCGACGCGCGTGCATGACACGATGTATGAATGTTGAGGAAACCTGAGAAATATGTCAGGAAAGAAAAGTGTGGCAGTCTATTCTTTCTGCCTACCCCTTCGGGGAGACGGCGTGATGGTTAGTTAGTTAGTTAGTTAGTTAGTTAGTTAATCATAACCACTATACATTTGAAATGAAAGATTTCAAATCCGAAAAAATGGAATGTTCGTAGTCAAAATTGATATTATTTTAATTTATATTAATGGTAAAAAAAACTATCGATAAACTACATATCACGACGTTTGAAAAAACATCCAGCGATAGATCCACTCACGATACTGGTCCTTATCCGACATGCGCAATATTAGAATTCTGCTGTCAGAACAAAACCCGACTAATAAATTATGTAATTCGCACTCGCAAATATAGTAGTAGAGAAAGTTATTTATAAATAGTGTCTGTGAGATCATTTCAGGGTCTCTTTTTTATTATATAATATATTGTTTAGATATTTCATAATTATTTCGTTGACGAACAAGGATGTTGTACTGGTTCCGAACCATTCATTCAGTTTTTTTATTTCAATTTTTATCTTCTACCGACACTGTTTTTTTTCAATTGTCCCTTGGAGAATGGTAATAACATTATATACTTAAACTTTTGTTAGCTTCAGATTTTACTTATTTGTAAAATATTTTTTACTAAGCAATTGTAAATAAAACTTATTGAACGCTAAGGCATTAACACTGTGGAATTCCATAGTAATCTTAGGAAATTGAATAATTAACACGACATGTTTCGGAGGATACCTCCATCTTTTTTTGTAAAAATATAATAAAGACTAAACAAAGAAAGACTACTATAAAAAACGCATTTAAAATTCGTTACAATAATTTAAATTTAGAAATTAACCTGGGCTATTTGTTATATGTACCAATAATATTTTTTTCAGTAAGAACTAATAAATAATATTAAGCAATAAAAATACATGATGATAAAATATAAAATGTGATTTAGAAAAAACTTTCATTTGAAAAGACATAATTTATATAGAAATTAATAAATGATTAATTTGCATTTGATTGGGAATGGGAGCTAGGGAGATTAAATGTAGACAAAGTATTAGGTCCTTACATATGAAATTGGCGTTTTGCCGTACTGGCAACTTTGATCTCAAATATCTTCTCTTTGGTTAGGAATTCCAAATTCAAATTTATACAGCTATTTACTCAAGTATTTTTGTTTCGAAAATTATAATTCATTTGTTTTTTCCTCAATTGTATTTTTTCTTTGCGTCACTCAGTTTACAAAATGGAAAACTTGAAATATCGCGTTATTTACGAGTACGAGTTCCACCGTGGCACCAGTGCTGCAGAAACGGCTCGAAGGATTAATGATGTGTATGGCGACGGTGCCGCAAAAGAAAACACAGTGCGTTTTTGGTTCCAACGTTTTCGTTCTGGAAATTTCGACCTGCAGAACAAGCCCCGTGGACGGCTGGAGACCAAAGTTGATAATGAAGAATTGAAGGCTATTGTGGAAGCGGATCCATCGCAAACCACGTCCGAGTTAGCTGCAGGCTGCGGTGTTAGTGATAAAACTGTTTTAATCCACTTGAAGCAAATTGGGAAGGTGAAAAAGCTTGAAAGGTGGGTACCTCACGAATTGAGTGAAGCAAATCATCAAACGCGCGTAGACTGCTGCGTTGCATTACTCAACCGGCACAATAATGAAGGGATTTTGAATCGAATCATTACCTGTGATGAAAAGTGGATCCTGTATGATAATCGGAAGCGCTCATCGCAATGGCTGAATCCTGCCGAACCAGCCAAACTATGCCCCAAGCGAAAATTGACTCCAAAAAAGTTACTTGTGAGCGTTTGGTGGACTAGTGCTGGTGTCGTTCACTACAGCTTTCTTAAATCTGGCTAGACGATTACGGCAGATGTCTCTTGTCAGCAACTGCATACCATGATGGAAAAGCTAGCTGCTAAATAACCGAGGCTGGTTAATCGCTCTAGGCCACTGCTGCTTCATGATAACGCTAGACCACACACTGCACAACAGACGGCTACCAAATTAGAAGAGCTTCAATTGGAATGTCTAAGACATCCACCGTACTCTCCGGACCTTGCCCCAACAGATTACTATTTTTTTCGAAATTTGGATAACTTCTTGCAAGGGAAAAAATTCAACTCCGATGGGGCAGTCCAAACCGACTTCAAAGATTTTATTGATTCCCGTCCGAATGTTTTTTTAGTAAAGGGATCGATGAACTACCTATGAGATGGCAAAAGTGCATAGATAGCAGTGGTACATACTTTGATTAAATAAATATATTATATTTAAAAAAAATCAACTTTATGTTCCTCCCATACAAAACGCCAATTTCATATGTAAGGACCCAATATTTAAGCAGAAAGGAGTAAAAGAAGGAATCTGATTATTAATTATGTTTTCACCCAATTACATCAATTAGAGGATTTCAAAAATTTCAAGTTTGTTTAATTTATTGCTATTGTTAACTGTGTGTAGAATGGTCAAATTCAATACAATGGTTAGCCATCTCAAAAAAATAGTATGTTTGTAAATAAAACTGTTATGTTTATATTTGTAGTAGTATTCAGTAAGAAACAAACAAAAATAATAATAGTTAGTATCTCTGAAAGGAAAATCCTATAATAGTAAACATGCGAGTATAAGGAAGACTTGAATGCATGAAAAATGTGGTTAGTTCGCATATAAAAACAAAGAAATATTACACAGTTCATAGAGGAGTTTTCCGAATCTAGAAGCACAAAAGCGAGATTATCCCGCAAGATGCTGGATGAGTTCAGACAAAGGGCACGTTCCTGTGATGAATGAAGACAAACCAGAACTATATAAATCTCCGCTAATGGCATACTATATAATACACTCTTCTTGGAGTTGACGACAAACTTATGACTCTTTCTTAAATGCAATTTAAAGATACGAATCTTAGTAAACTGCATCACGTGATTTTGAGTTGTCTAAGTTTTAAATTAAGATATTAACTAGAATACTTATCGTAGTATGCAGGACTACATCAGAGAAAATTACATATCTGATGACGAAAGTCCGACTCCATGAATTGCTATACAAGATGATACGCATAGGCAATGTACAAACATGAAAATTCTGTTTATCAAAAATAAATTATATTCGCCTTTACATTATGTTCGAAATTGACACATTTATTTATTTTATAATCTATAATGTTTTTTTTATTGTTCTATCTGTATTTTGACTTAACTCTTTTTCATTGGATGTTAAAAAATAATGCCATACGTTTTATATTAAAATTAGAGCTTCGTCAGGGATATACACAAACTGTTTGTGTATAGCCCTGACGAAGCTCGTTACAGAGTGAAACCGGTTGGCGCTCCTGATTCAAATTAAAGTGGTTTTATACAACGTTTTAAAAATGTTTAATTCTAATTTTAAATATGTCAAACCACCAAGTAATAGCTTATTTCTAACGTTTAACATCAGTATAACATTTTTTTTTTGCTAACTGAGGAGGATAACAATAATATTTTTAATAATTTTTGTCTATCAACACGTAATAAATAATAAATAAAATTCTACTGCCCAAGGCACTTAATTAGGTGGCCATTAATAATGCGGTTTATATCTCTATTCTCATAAGAATTCACTTATCAGATCGACCCAGTCATTCACCCGATGTAAATCAGTCAAAAGATCGTGTTGGAGACTTTTGACCTTTCCTAAACTCATATCTCTAACATCCTTTCCATTTCGTCCGCTTGAAAACCCCTGCGCTCATCATAAATTTTAACTTGGTTGTTTTATTGTTTTGAAAAATGTACCTGCTCTGTCGCGTGTGTGCCGTGAAATCGTGTTTAAAAATTAATAAAATATGCAGTTCCGTTACGTGTCTTTGTCCTTATTTGTGGAACTTAAATTCCATTAGATTTATGCACCACGTACATAATTCACCAGAGCTCGTGCATCGCCTAAATCATAGGTTCCCAAAGGGGGCGCTATCGCCCTCCAGTGTGCGCTGTAGCTTTCGTAGCCCCCCTTAAGGCAGACAAGACGGCAGGTTGTGGTGTATGTTTTTTTGAATAGTCCATTGAATTGGCCGAAGCACTATAATACCTTAACATTATTAACTGTTAAATTTAAATAAAAAGTTTGTTTTACGTATCACATTCGTATTTTATTTTACGCGACAGCTGTTTCGTCAACCTATGTTGACATCATCAGGTGTTACAATAATATTGTGATATATAAAACAAAGTTTTTTTTTTAATTTAACAGTTTTAACAGTTTTTAAGTTTTAATAAATTGTAATGAAATTCTTTAAATAATACTATCTTCATGAATAAACCATTTATGAAAAACATACAAACCATTACGCCGTTTCTTCGCAGAGGTAGGCAGAGAGAATACACCGCCACACTACTCTATCCTGACACACCTCTCTAACTACCTCCACATTCATACAACGAGTCATACACGCACGTCGATTCTTCCGACTTCTAACATGACCAAAATTTAAAAATTTGATTAATTTGGTCATGCCATGTTTTCCTCGGTTTACCTCGACTCCGTATTAAATTTACATAGTTAACGTTTACTTTCTTAACCATTCTTTCTCCATTCATCCGCTCCATATGTCCGAACCAACGCAGCGATCCTTTCATAATTTTGTTCATAATACCTTCTTCCGCTCTACATTGATTTCTTATATCAGCATTTGAGATTCTGTCCTAAACGTTCAACCGCACATTCGTCTTAGGGACCTCATCTCTACCGCATTACTTCTGCTTTCATCCTTCTTCTGAATAATTATGATTTTATCTAAATATAAACATTTCTAATACATTAGATTTTTTTATATATTTCAAAAACATCTTAATTGGGGGAGTAGTTCCATGACAAAGACGCCAGGGTGGAGTGAAGGCCTTGGAACAACAGAAGAGGCATTAGAAGACCACAAAAAGGTGGACGGAAGATGTTATGAAACTTGCGGGTTGTAAGTGGCAACAGATAGCCAAAGATAGAAACGTTGGAAGAGTTTCGAAGAGGCCTATATCCAGCAGTGGAGTGAGAATGGCTAAGAAAAAGAAAAAGAAGAATGTTAGATTGTAGTTTACGAAATTAATCAAATTTTAAAGGTCGGTCATCTTAGAAGTCAGAAGAATTTACGTGCGCTATGACTCACTGTATGAATGTGAAGGAATATCAAAGTTGTCTGCCTAATATTTCAGCGATGGTTTGTTTGTTTGTATTTTAATATTAGGTTGGTACTTTTATGGGAGAGGGTTGCGTTTGTATTTTTTTCCCTTGAAAAGGGGATGGCGGTCCAGAAAAGATTGGGAACCTCTGGTCTGAATAACTCAACCCAATATGAAGGTTGTGCCCTCACAACGTGCAACTTATATTATAATTGTGTTATTGCTGCATTGGTAAGAAAAATAATTCATGTGATTTATGTTATACAATATAACCATTACTATATAACCAGGAATATTAATTTCATATTCTACATTTGTCTTTTTCTTTTTTATATACTTTGAATATACAACACTTACTTAAAAAAAATTAATTACGTATCAGACATGTTTCGGACAACCGGTCATTCTTCAGTGATACATATTATAAAGATACATATTTGTAAACAATTTTATAATAAATAATAATTAAATAAAACGATGTTTTTTTTAACTACTTACACTTTTGTCTTTATCTCGACAGCCGTAGCACCCGACAGCTGTCGAAATAAAGACAAATGTGGAAATAGTTTAAAAAAACATCGTTTTTATTTATTATGAATTTCCATCAAGAGATTTCAGTAAAATCATTTGATTATCTTAAAAAAATATATAAATATTATTTTATTTTAAATTTTAAATATGTATCTTTATAATATGTATCACTGAAGAAGGAACGGTTGTCCGAAACATGTCTGAGATGTAATTTTATTATTTTTTTTATTTAGTTTTGTACATACAAAGTATTAGCTCCATCCACGGGATCATATGCTTCTTGCGATTGGAAGAAACTGGAAAAACCTAGAGAATAGAAAGGGATGGCTAGGGACAGAAGCCAGTGGAGGGCTGTTGTAAACAAGGCTAAGAAGAAAAATAATTTGAAATCAAACTGATGAAGGAAGTGTGGTTAGTTTTAAAAACAATTAATATACCTCTTTTTTAAAAGTTTTTATCGGTAATAAAGGTGTTATATCTTTTTTTTGTACACAACACGTCATTTAAACCCAAATTTTGTTTTTAGCTATTTTTATATTGATTCTCGTGACGTGTGTTAGGTAGCAAATCTATCACCATTTTATTGTCACGTGAATTTCTACACCATACCAAAGACAGTGAGACAGTCACACAGCCATCGCCGGGAATCGAACCCGGGACATTTGATAGTATGGCAGTCAGAGCTCTTACCATTATGCTACAAAGGTCAACCAAAAAAAGGTCGAAGGTCGATACATATAGAGTTAAATATTCTCAAACAAAAATATTTTTACGATTATCGTGTTGTAATGTTTTAAGCTTTTCTGTTTTTCCATCTTAAATATTTTATTTCTGTTATATATGTTTATATTAACACTGTTGTAAACATAATTTCAACCGTTTAGCAACACCCATTCGTTCCAAATGTCTAAACCCTAGGTTCTCAAAAAGTGGGCGATAACGCCCCCTTGTGGGCGTTTGAGTCTTTCAGGGGGGCAGTCAAAAACCCAGCGAAAATTAGCGGGCGTTGAGATGGCACAGTGAGGGCGTGGACAGGTAAAAAATATAGTCAAAAAAAGACAAAAAACACACGTCAATCACGTACTAATAAAGCATATTAAACTTGAATTTTTGTTATCGTCTGTATTGTAATTATTTTTATCACGTGTGCATGATTCCCATATTTCTGTACTTCGGGAAGTGGGTGAAAATTAAACTGAAAGATTCCATTACATTTAGATCTACATAAAATTGTATGATAAGATTTTTTTTAAAGATAAATTAAAGCACTCATGGGGGGCGGCCGTGAGATACCTATTTTAGAAAATAATAATCAAATACTTTGAAATTTCTGTTTTCGTGAATAAAATATTACTGATAACTTAAAAATATATACTATAATAGATTCAATAATATTTTTTAAATTTAACAATGTTATTCTAAATATTTGGGATAACTTTTGGGGGGGGGGGCGTTGAGCATTTACTATTTTTGTGAAGGGGGCGGTGGTCCAGAAAAGATTGGAAACCAGTGGTCTAAACCTTCTTAGTGAACAATGGGTTATAGATATTTTCGTTCAAAATAATATAATACGTATTTGCTTCACAGGCGTGCGAATACATTATATTGATAAAATCATATCTAACCTCGTTTCCTTTAGGGAATAAGCAAAAGATAATGTTGTTAGTAATAACATTATCATCCCAAATGTATTATCCTTTAGATGAAAGTATCTTAATAACTTACAATGAACCGGCATAAATCTTGTTTTGTACATTTCCGATAAAGCAGTTATTCCATTTTGTAATCTAAACAGATAAATTTATATAGTGCCTGTCTCATATTGGATTAAGTATTTACATATGTTCAAAGACGACCTTCGTGGCAGAGTGGTTACGAGCTCTGACTTCCATGCCGAAGGTCCTGGGTTCGATTCCCGGCGATGGCAGTGTGATTGTCACACTGTCTTTGGTCTGGTATAGAATTCACGTGACAATAAAATGGCGATAGATTGGCTACCTATCACATGTCATGAGAATCAATATAATAGCTAAAAAATAAAAATTTAATACAGTAATTGGGTCGAAACGACCTGTTGTGAACATAAAAAAAAAGATTTTTTTTGGAATATTTTTTTTTCTAAAAGCAATATTGTTCTTACGCATGCTTTAAAGATTCTCATCTTACTCTTAATGGCCATGTCTTTGTTATCTATAAAGCATGCGTAAAACCAATAATAACATATGGCGTCGAAGCAAGGGCAGACACAGTACACAATAATCAAATAAATTTAACGTCAAGTCCAAGGATAAATGCTGGTGCTAAGATGAGTGATCTGTCTGTAAACTGTCTGCTTTGCGCGGACGATGCCGTTCTCGTTGCGGATAGTGCGGACGAATTACAAGTCTTGGTGTCGAGAATGTATAAGGTATGCAAGTCGAACGATTTAATGATGAATGTCGGAAAGTCAAAGGTGTTAGTTTTTGAAAGGGAAGAGCAAATGACAGTTTGTAATATAAGTGTAAATGAAGAGAACTTGGAACAGGTGAGTGAATTTGTGTATTTAGGTAGCATGTTCACAGCGGATGGCCGAACGGACAGTGATATTGAAAGAAGGGTTGGTGCGGGTAACAAAGTGAATGGAGCTTTAAAAGTAGTTATTGGAAACAAGAATTTATCAATGAAAGCGAAAATGGCCGTTCACAATGGAGTTCTGGTTCCAACCCTTATGTATGGAAGCGAAGCATGGAACTGGCAGAAGAAAGACGAGAGCAGAATAAATGCGGTAGAGATGAGGTCCCTAAGACGTATGTGTGGTAGAACGATGTACGACAGAATCTCAAATGCTGATATTAGGAAGGAGTGTAGAGCGAAAGAAGGTATTATGAACAAAATTATGAAAGGTTCGCTTCGTTGGTTCGGACATATGGAGCGCATGGGTGAAGATAGAATGGTTAAAAAAGTATACGTTAACAATGTAAATGGAGTAAGGAGTCGAGGTAGACCGAGGAAAACATGGCATGACCAAATTAATCAAATATTAAAAGTTGGTCATGTCAGAAGCCGGAAGAATCGACGTGCGTGTATGACTCGATGTATGAATGTGGAGGAAGCTAAAGAGGTGTGCCAGGATAGAGTAGTGTGGCGGTCCATTCTCTCTGCCTACCCCTGCGGGGAAACGGCGTGATGGTTTGTTTGTTTGTTTGTTTGTTTGTCAAGTCCAATCTTTGATTTATTTCTTTTGTTAATTAATTTGTTCTAAGTAATTATCTGAACCTCAATAAGGACTTAAAATTATTATTTTAATTTTATTCATAATATTTGTTATAACATCTGTCAAAACTGATTATATTTGTAAACAATTTTATAATATTTTAAAGATCTTTATAATATCACTGAAGAAGGACCGGGTTGTCCGAAACATATCTTAATTTTTTTTTAATTAGTATTGTATACAAAGTATATAAAGAAGAAAATAATTATTTATATATGTAAATTAATATTTGAAAACGCGCGATTCTTTCTAGCTTTTTAACGAGCGATTTGGAGCTATCAAATTTTCCGCCATGATTCGATTTACATTTGACATTTCACGGAAAAAAATCTCGTATTTCCCGCCATCCTTGTTGCGAAGGTAACCAATTCCACGACACGTGTCCGCCTTATCTCGGCAGAGTTTCTCCCGCTCCCGCGTTGGCCGGGTAATCCGCGTTTTAACATTTTAAAACGAAGAAGATTAACTTCCGCCGCCGTCAAGGCTCATCTCCTATTTTAAATGGCAACCGGAGATAATATATCGCTTGTCGTCTCCAGGTGGGAGCCCCGTCTATCTCCCGCAGATGAATTTCATCACATATTCATTATTTATTTCATATTACACAATAAAATGGATGTATCATAACATGCAGGCACTAAAACACTTTATAAACTCATTTATTGTGTCTTGAACAATGATGTAAACACCCATAGACTTATAATATTTATTGTTTCTTGAACAATTATGTAAACACTTTATAAACTCATTTATTGTATCTTGAACAATGATGTAAACACTTATAAACTCATTTATTGTTACTTGAACAATGATGTAAACACTTTATAAACTCATTTATTGTTTCTTGAACAATGATGTAAATACGAGTATTTTATAAACTCATTTATTGTATCTTGAACAATGATGTAAACACTTATAAACTCATTTATTATGTCTTAAACAATGATGTAAACACTTTATAAACTCATTTATTGTATCTTGAACAATGATGTCAACACCTATAAACTCATTAATTGTATCTTGAACACTGATGTAAACACCTATAATCTCATTCATTGTATCTTGAAAAATGATGTAAACACTTTATAAACTCATTTATTGTTTCTTGAAAAATGGTGTAAACACTTATAAACTTTATTTTTGTGAATGTATACTTATACTTGTATACGAAATCCTGGATTTTCACCAAAGGGTGGTTAATTCAAATTTAATTGTATCTCAATAGAGACGAAGACGCAAACTGGAAACTGAATATGGATGACCAAGGTGTTTACAGGACTTATGACCTGTCATTGGTTGGGTTAAGCGCACGCTTTATGTAATTACAACATTCCCCATTCCACCTTTGTTATTATGATCATGCATGACAAATTTTGGAAGCTGTATATATACTTCAAATCCATATCTAATAGGCGGCAGCCTTCGCATTGTGTTAATAAGGTAGTTTGCTAAATGCTGAAAATCATTCTCCATAGATGGCGTTAGTAGATGGATTATATAGGTTAATCTTGAAAAAATTCACTAGTGTAATCAAATCTACATAGATGGACAATTAAAACTGACACGTGATGATAGATATGTATTTGAAGTATATATACAGCTTCCAAAATTTGTCATGCATGATCATAATAACAAAGGTGGAATGGGGAATGTTGTAATTACATAAAGCGTGCGCTTAACCCAACCAATGACAGGTCATAAGTCCTGTAAACACCTTGATCATTCATATTCAGTTTCCAGTTTGCGTCTTCGTCTCTATTGAGATACAATTAAACTTATAAACTCATTTATTGTTTCTTGAACAATGATGTAAAGCTCTTATAAACTCATTTTTTATTTCTTGAATAAAAATGTAAAACTCCACATTAAAAAATAATAACGAATGAAATCGTCTGTTTTTTGGAAATTTTGTTATATTTTATATGAATTACATGTTTCGCCTATCTAAGGCACTGTCAATAACAGCAACAGATATTTGATTATGCCCTTAACAGGCGAAACATGTCATTCACATAAATTGTAATAAATCTTTTAGAAAACAGACGTTTTATTCGTTATTAATTATGTGTTAATAACAATATAACTTATATTAAATTAGAGTTTATATCATTCTTCCAATGATGAAGTTGTAAAATTTAGAAACTTGTCGAGATAAATTAATAGAAAAATGGAAAAAAGTTATTCAATTCAATTAATTATTAAATAAAACTATGTTTTTAATAACAACTTATGTATGAGTGTGGAGGAAGCTAAATCAGTGTGTCAGGATAGAGTAGTGTGGCGGTCCATTCTCTCTGCCTACCGCTCTCTACAGGGGAACGGTGTGATGGTTTTGTTTGTTTGTTTGTCACTTGGATCTTTGTTCTTTCTACGATATAATCTACGAAACTCATATAATCTACGTCTCGAAGCGAACGGGGCGCCGCACAGTGGGCTGAAAATGAAGCTCCATAGTATTACAAAATGCAGATAATGAGATGTCACATTGACCTTGAATTCTTTCTAAGTAATTAGGGTCTGTCAGAGAAATAATAATAAAAAAACAAGTTGCGGGTAACTTGCATTTGTAAAAAAAACGCGCCTAGTTCTTCACTTCTTTAGGTGGTGTGGAAGAAAGGACATAAAATTGCAGTTAGTACTAGTTTAATAACGTGCGTGCATAACATATTTATTGTTTCTTTTTAAAGTTGAAAATGTCAATGTTCCGAAGGTTTCCGAGATTCAGGCTTTTGTGATAATATAGCTTTTATGATGCATTTTATGACAATTTTTTAAGAAATTTTTAAAATAAGGAATAAAATTAAAAAAAAACTGTTCATCTCCATACATAAAAAAAAAAGAAAACCGCAAATAACTTATTAATTAATAGCTTTATAAAAAAAAGTTACTCGACATAAAATATTTTTATTCAGTAAAGGAATACGCGGGTATATTTTTTTTTTCAAAATTAGGTACTTGATTTTGAGCGACGCTAAGTCTATGGAGCTTCATTTTCAGCCCACTGTGCGCCACGAACTAAAATGTTTGAGAAACTGTGGGGCCGAGATATAGTTGTGTTGGAGCAGCGGACTTATTTTTACAAAGCTATCTCTGCCCGCTATCCGCCGCACGCCGCAGCAGGCGGGACTTGACATGTTTTCACAGTTGTGTTGAATCGTCAGTCTGAGGACTTCCGACCCGCTGCCACTGCTGCTGTTGATTCTGTGAAGTCGGCCCACGCCCCTCTGGTGTTCTCTGCTGCCTCGCTATCCTAACTTTACCGATTTAACCCCTACCAGTGGCGGTATGTCTTCCATGCTGCACGTTCTTGTACATACGAGTATATGAATAATTTATATATTTAATAAAAAAAAAAGTGCGTTCACTTATGTTTGCACATAAGATGTATTATACGGTATGGAAGTCAGAACTCTTACCACTCTGCCACGAAGGTGTATAATAATTAAATAAAACGATGTTTTTTTTAACTACTTCCACTTTTGTCTTCGTTTCGACAGCGACCGGCTTCGCCAGGCTCACTGGCATCAACGGACTTGTGGTAAAAAAAAATATCGTTTTATTTAATTATTTTTTATAATGAACTTCCATCAGGAGATTTCAGTAAAATCATTTGATTATCCTAAAAACCGTTTTGTATTCAAATGAATCAATGTAATTTAGGGTTGCCAGATCGAAATGTTTTCCCGAATTTTAAGGAAAATCAGAATGGTCATACGGAATATTTTTATTGAGATCAAATAAAAATGGCACAAAAACGATGTATGTAATAATTTACAATTATTTTAATTGAACTTTTTCATAGTGGCAGTCAAAATATACAGCCACAAACACTTGAATTATTTTATTTCAACAAATATTTTACGTAACAGAATTTAATATTAAACATGTAAATACAATTAATTAACAAACAACATAATTTTGAATAAATTTGATCATCAATGAACTCCGATTTCATCATTAGTATCATCACATTCAGTGTCTCTATCAATTGAAAAAAGAAATTCCTCGTTTTCATCTAGCTAAATATCTCGTTTGTTATATTATTGTTTTGTCTTTTCCTCTTCTTTCCAGGTGTGCTAATTTTTGTTAAAGTACTCGCGGCTGCATTTCCCTCGGAAACAATTCTCTGGGCCGAATGTTCAGACACACCTATAAAATCAATTCAAAATATACAACAAATATTTTTTATTATTAATACTACGCTGATAATAAATCGGTTATTTAATCTCTACGGATAACAAGACTTTTCTGTCATTATACCAATACGCGCGTTGACTTTTTCGAATGGAATTATTGGCGCAAATATTCACTGTTTTTCTTCACAAAAAGGCTTTTACTTTTAGAATAGTCTCTCTTATACTGATTTTTATAACTTTGGGCATTGTTAGTCTCAAATTAATAAAGAAAACTAAAAATCACGGCGACGATGTAAACAAAAAATCAAATCTGTCATATTGACATTTGGCGTCTAGTTCGCATTTGCACCACCGCCAGCTTACGTTTGTGGCTCTATACATCAAAATATTTTTATGGATAAAATCTATACATCTAATTTGTTCACTTATGTTACATGTCGCACAAACAAGCGACAAGCGTGTTTGTAAATGCACGCGATGTGTAAGCACTGCGATCAGTTCGCGGACGAGATCCTAAAAGGTGTTTTGTATTTCTGTATCAGGAATCGCGCTCTGCATTTTAATTCATTGTTATTATTCCCACAGCCAAATAACGGACCCACCCATTCCAACTGATTTATTACTGGCGATGCCATCAAACAACTTATTCTAGCGCTTGCGAACTCGGGTCCGAATCACAAAACATCCAGATTTCTCCAAAACTTTGACCCTTTATAATAAATAATAAATTGGATAATTTATAGAGCGCCATTTTTGTGAATTACTCATCTCAAGGGCGCTGTAGAAGATGCTCCGTTTTATCAACTAGATAATAATAATAATAATAATAATAATAATGATAACAATAATCATAAACATATTTAGTATGAGGGCTGCACCTGACGTAGTCGATCAGTTCTTCCTATCAGGAAATGATAATTTGAAAAAGTGCGTTTTGAGTCTCGATCTAAACTTAGATTGATTCTCAATGCACTTAAGGTCTTCTGGAAGATTGTTCCAGGCTGAAGGGCCGGCTACCGCGAAGGCTCGGTCGCCATTTATGTATATGCCGTTTATGTATACGAGTATAGCTATAGTACTGGATTGACCAGGATACAACGATGACCTTCGTGGCAGGGTGGCAAGAGCTTTAACTGCCATTCTGAAGGTCTCGGGTTTGATTCCTGACGATGGCAGTGTGATAATAATAAGACATCTCGCTCGCGATGTCTTAACTTAGAAAGCGATTAGACGGCATTGTCCTAAATATAATAGAATACTTATTTTGGACAATAGTTAGGGTGCCAGAATTTCAAAACATATCTAAACTTTTGTTATATTTTATGGATTTGTTTTGTCTTACTAGTGCTTGATCAAATGTCATGATATCATATTTGATAATTGCCCTAGTAAGACGAAATGTGTCATTTATTTAAAATATTATAAATCTGATATGAAAAGGAGAACGTAGTAAACTTGAAACTTTCTGGGTTCCTTATCGAAGATAATATTTTAAATTGTCTATTGCGAAATAGAATATGGATTTTTTTGTTTGTTTATAATATATAATATATATCGATAAAAAATTGTTTGTAGCAAATTTACTAGATAGTTTACTAGATAAATAAATTTGATTTTATTTTATTATTACATACAATAAATTATTGAATATGATATAAATACTCACCTTGCAATGTATAATAGTTTTTATTTGTTTATTTGAAAATGACTTTTTTTAGTACTCCAAATGTGTTTAATAAACTGGCAGTAATTAAAGCAGACCAAGTTGGCCAACCAAATATCTGTAAACTAGCGCCACTAACGATGTCTCGTATACCTTAATAGATAGGTGGGAATGTGGAGTGTACGGTGGAACAGTCACATGTATGAAATTAAATTGTTATTTATAAATATAATATTAGTAGATTGTTCAGTTTGTAGCAAATTTGCAACATCATTCAATGAAGGATTAAACACAAATCAATTTTTTTATTTCATATTTTTGTTCGTAAAACCTATTTCTGCTCTACATTTATTAATGAATAAGAAGAAAATAAATATACGTATAAGTACTCTTTTGAAGTTTATTGAACGCTGTGGAATTCCATAGTATACCTCCATTAAAAAAAAACAATAATAATAATAATTATTATTATTATTATATAGTCCATTGTTTTAACCAATTATTCAAATTGACACAGGAACAAATACACATAAAGATTTGAAAAATCACGAAAACATAACATTTGATATATTATTGTAACACTCAGGTGTGATGTCAACATTGGTTGATGTAACAGCTGTCGCGTAAAATAAAATACAACTGTGATACAAAAAAACACAGTTTATTCATTAACAGTTTAAAATTATTATTAGTACTTATAACAAATAGCACAGGTTAATTTTTAAATTTGAATTATTGTATCGAATTTTAAGTGCGTTTTTATATTAGTCTTTCTTTGTTTAGTTTTTATTATATTTTTACACCTGAAGATGGAGGTATCCTCCGAAACATGTCGTGTTTTTTAATATGTTGTGAATTAAACAAAGTTATTTTCAAATTCCTAAGTATATTACTCTTTGAAGAATTGCGCTTGGTGAGAATTTCTACAGACTACGTACATTGTTACATGCAAAGTTTAGATGGACTTTTACAATTGTATCGTTTTATAGTTAGAACTCGGTTATCGCTCTCAGATTATATGGAAGGCCCTTTGACTTCCGAGAAACTATAAATCTCTCTTCCGGAATTGAACCAGCTTTATCTCCCGGACGGGTTAATGCTATTTTAGTTTAATGGAACTTCTCGTGTCTCGATTCTTGGTCCCTGATCCTACAGGTTAGCCTCCTTATTTCGAGGCGTACTCCAAGTTTAAACTATCCATAAAACATCGTTAGCGAAATATTGCAGATCTTTACGAAGATTTATTATATTAGTTTTAGTCCATTGTTTTGACCGAAATGCTATGATACTTCAACATTATAAACTGTTAAATTAAAATCTTTGTTTTATCACAATTGTATTTTCATTTTTCGTGACAGAAGGGACATTATTATACAACCTTATGATGTCAACAAATGTTGACGAAACAGCTGTCGCGAAAAAAAATACAATTGTGATACATAAAACAAAGTTTTTTATTCTTTTTTTTTTCTTCTTCTAGGTTCGCTATACTTTGTGTTGTAGATGTATTATTTGTCTTTTTTCTTTTTTATATACTTTGTATATACAACACTAACATTAAAAAAATAATAAAAAAATATATAAATACGAGGTCTGTTCAAAAAGTATCGCGAATTTTATATTTTTTTCAAAAAGTATTTATTTATTCATGATCATTTTGTCCCCTTCAAAGTAATTCCCCTCGGATATAATACATTTATGCCAACGTTTTTTCCAATCCTCGAAGCACTTAAAAAAATCATTTTTTGTGATCTTGTTCAGCTCCTCCTTCGATGCCGTCTTTATCTCCTCAATCGTGGCGTAGCGTCGTCCTTTCATGGGCCTCTTCAGTTTTGGAAACAGGAAAAAGTCACAGGGGGCCAGGTCTGGGGAATACGGTGGCTGCGGCACCATTACTGTGTTGTTTTTGGCCAAATATTCGCGCACAAGCAACGATGTGTGAGCAGGGGCGTTAACATGGTGCAAAAGCCAGTTTTTGTTCTTCCACAAATCCGGGCGTTTCTGGCGGATTGCTTCGCGCAAATTGCGCATAACTTGCAGATAATATTCCTTATTGACCGTACTACCCTGTGGCAAGAACTCATGATGCACCACGCCCCTGCAATCGAAGAAAACTGTGAGCAAAACCTTCACGTTCGACCGAACTTGGCGCGCTTTTTTTGGTCTTGGCTCATGCGGCAGCTTCCATTGGGATGATTGAGCTTTGGTTTCCACGTCATAACCATAAACCCATGATTCGTCACCAGTTATGACCCTCTGGAGCACATTTGGGTCGTCACGGACCGAGTCCAACATCTCCTGAGCAATGTTAACGCGATGCTGTTTTTGGTCGAAATTGAGCAATTTTGGCACGAATTTCGCGGCGACCCGACTCATGCCCAAATCATTGGTTAAAATCGAATGGCACGAGCCAATCGATATGTTTAGGTCCTCAGCAACTTCTCTAACGGTGATTCGACGATTGGCTAATACTATTTTCTTCACTTTATCAATGTTTTCGTCTGTTGTTGACGTGCTCGGGCGTCCGGCACGCTCTTCGTCGTTCATATCTTCTCGGCCCTCTGAGAACATTTTGTACCACCGATAAACGTTGCTTTGGTCCAAGGTAGCTTCACCATATGCCACAGTCAACATTCGAAATGCGTCCGCGCACTTTATTTTGTTTTTCACACAAAATTTGATACAGATTCTTTGATCCATTTTTTGGAATAGGCAAAAATCGAAGACGAGCCAAAACACATCCAAGCACAACAGCTGTCAAAAATGAACTAAACATTCAAAATGGCCGACCTTGTCAGCATAAGTAAGGGACATAAGTACCAACATAACGCTACAAAAAAATCAAAAATCAAATATACGTAGCCAGCGGAAATTCAAAATTCGCGATACTTTTTGAACAGACCTCGTATATAATATGTATACATACATAATATGTATAATATGTATGTACATATGTATATATGTATGTATAATATGTATATAATATAATATATGTATGTATATATGTATATGTATGTATGTATGTATGTATGTATATGTATGTATGTATGTATGTATGTATGTATATGTATGTATGTATGTATGTATGTATATATATATATATAGCCATATATATATATATATATATAGCTTCATAATAATAATATTTATATTATGTATAATAATATATATAATAATATAATAATATATATATACTCTATATATATATATATATATACTATATATATATATGACATGTTTCGGGCAACCCGGTCCTTCCTCATTAAATATTATTACATAAAATTGTTTACAAATATGATCAGTTTTGACAGATGTTATAAAGATTTATTTTGAAACGTGTCTAATAACTAACTTTTAATTTTTTTTTTAAAGTTAGCGTTGTAAACAAAGTTTTTTTAATTTAACAGTATATAAATTAGTTTTCTTTCAGAACAAAAGAAGATGGGTGTATAGTTCGCTGAATAACAATAGTAAAAATGGATGAAGAAAGAATGGTTAGCAAATTATACGTTAACGATGTGAATGGAGCAGCGAGTAAAGAAAACAGAGGAAAACGTGGCATGAACAAATTAATCAAATTTTAAAGGTCGGCCATCTAAGAAGCCAGAACAATCGACGTGCGTGTATGAATCGCTGTATGAATTTAATTTATTAATTTTTATTTTAACACATTTTACAAACATTGAATTTTTGTGATTTTTAAATAACTTTCATAAACTTAAGCTTGTTCCAGTGGCTGAAGTGTACCTGAATAGCGGAGTAAGAACCAAGACTTGAATTTTAAAATATGGCACCTACGCACTTCTACAATAGTTTTAATAATAATCTTCAAATTATGTAAATGAAACCCTACCTAAGTTCTAATCGAAAGTTTTTGATATAATTTCCTCTGTTTATTGAAGGTGTATTAAATTAATTTCATAACGGGAAAATAATGTTGGAAACTCACACAAAGACTTTGCAACTGACAACAGGACTTCGGGCCCGTTATATTATAAATGAATTAACTTCAAAAACCTTCGATGAATCCACGTTAATTTCCTTTTATTTTACAATAATTTCTAAAGGCGGATTATGATTTACGGCTCGCATTAATTTATTAAGCAAAATTTTAATCGAAAAACTTTTCTTTTCATTAGAAATTTAACAAAAGATGTATACTTCATTCAGTACATTTTTGACCTTTTAGAAATTTCTGTGAAAATATTATGGTTTAGCTAACCGTGCATAAAATCGTGTAATTTAACCGGGGCTTATTAAGATTTAATATTGTAACTCTTGAGATGTTTACGTTGGCCCAACAATCGTGCAAATCTTCCCATTTATCCAATATCCAAAAAAACGCTTATTTCTTTCACGTTTCAAACAGTTATATTTTATTCTTCTATATTAGCCATAATTTTGTGGTGTGGTTTCCCTTTGAATAAATGTTTAAAAACGTATTTTCACAAGCTTTATCGCTCTATTCACAAACATGTCTCGGGTCCCGCGCCCTTAGTGTAGAATTTTTAAAGAGAAGAAAAAAAAGATTTTGGAAATATCTTAAAAGCAGATACCAAGTCTACCTGGACCATTAACTTTCTTAACGAGTTGTTATCGGCTGGACTTTTCTATGCACTTAAGGTCTGCTGGAAGATTGTTCCAGGCTGAAGGGGCGGCTACCGCGAAGGCTCGGTCGCCAAAGTTTGTGCTTGGACAGCGTTTTGGCACAGTCAATATACCGATCGCAGCGATAGTGTTGCCCTAAAATCATAATTAGTATGTGGAACAGCGCCTAGTTAGGCGCGACACAGATGCGTGGAATAACACACCACCAGCAATTACGCTTCTTCCTCTGAAATATGCGTGAAAAAAGTGTATTATTACAGAGGTTAGTGGAGTAATTGCCGTAATCAAGCGAGTGCACCGCGCTGGGCGTAGTGCCTCCATATGCGATTCTCTCGGGCCTACTTGCGCCCGTCCACTTGTGTTTTGTTGGAATCTCGAGCCGCGTCTTGCACGGCGGTATGGTACTCCGCAGAGTACACAATTAGCCAACGCGGCCGATGCAGACTCCGGCTCCGCTCAATTAGTGGGCTTTATACTAATCAATCAATCCCGCCTTACAAAAGAATGGCGCGCTTGGGGAAACCTCCGCACAGAATGTTAACTCTTTAGGTACGATATGCCGATGTATCGGCACAACACTTTATGTCTCTTAAGTAGGTACCTACTCGTACGATAGGCTGGGTCATAGATAACTACTCCTGCCCTTATACGTGTTTTTATATATAACACACCATTGAATAAGTCTCCGGTCTAAGTAAGAAAAACTATTTATCGACATTATTATTATTCTTCTTCCTTGTTGTAGACCTATGTGGTCTGTTGTCCAGAGTTTTGCTCCTCCTGTGAGGTAGATTCCCAGCTGTCTTTCCATCTTTTAGGAGGTCTTCCACGAGGACGACTCCCATGATGCTGATTATGCAATGCAATATAGGGGAGTCTGGTGGTGTCCATTCTTTGAACATGACCGTCTTTTTCTTCTTCTTCTTCCTCAGCCTATTCCCGTCCACTCCTGGACAAAGGCCTCCTCCATTTGTTTCCATGTCATTCTGTCCTGTGCAGACTGCGTCCAGGTTATTCCGACGTGTCTGTTTAGATCACCCTTCCACCGTAGTTGCGGTCGCCCTGCACTTCTCTTCGCCGTCCACGGTCTCCAAGTCAGCAGTCTTCTTGTCCATTTTTCATGAACATGACCGTACCAGTCCCTTTTTCGCATTCTGCTCCATCTTATAATATCCTTAACCTCACATATCTCTCTTATTCTGGTGTTCCTCACGCAATCTCTCAGTGTCTTGCTTGCTTTCGTCCTCAGTGTCTTCATTTCGGAAGTCCTCAAAACTTGTTTGGTCCTTTAAAGGTTAAAACATACATATTGATAAAGCTTAACCATAGACAATGGATGACTTCGGCAATTACGAAGTATTTTTGTATAATAAGTATTGAGGCTGCCATTATTCAGAGACAACTCGCTGGGCTGGTCACGTCGTCAGAATGCCTGAGACAAGACTCCCAAGGAAGATTATGTACTATCAGATAACCCAAGGGAAACGCTCACACGGTGGTCAGAGGAAACGCTTTAAGGACTCCCTTAAAGGAAATCTACAAAATACTGGCATCGACTGTGGGGAAAAGACTGCAGAAGACAGACCTAGGTGGAGAACAACAGTACATAAAGGCACGCAAGACTTTGAAGCACAGCGCAGAGACGATGTCGCAGAGAGGAGGGAGAGGAGAAAGGAGAAACCACTGGGAGACGGTGACGGCTCCATTACATGCGCCTTCCCCTGCCCCAGATGCCCCAGAGTTTGTGGGTCCAGGATCGGGCTCTTCAGTCACATGCAGACCCATAAACGTCAAGGACAGACAATGATTTTTTTTATATAATGTTTTATTATTAAATAAATATGTTATAAGGAAGTTATAAAATATTATCTATGTCATTTATTCTACTTTCATTTTTCTTCTGTCAGCTCCAAGCTTCTCTTCCATGCATACAATATCAGAAGACGTGTTATAATACGTTGGCCACTACACGAGTTCACGTTTGTAAGATTGCTTCGAATTTAAATGGGTGCGTTATATGTTGGCTTGTTTTTCCTCTCGGGATGCTACCCACGTCTCCCCACAAGATCAATTATTATTATTTATCGCCCGTGAAACATCTGGCTCCCAGGGCCGAATATTCCATTTTGCAATATTGCATCCGTTCATCCACACACCATCCCATCTTGAGTGACTCCCCCCGCGCGTTGGCTGAACTGAAAAACAAGTGCGTATTTAATCGAAGCGATTGAATTGACCGCGTGGACCTTGACATCAGCCATCGCAAACAGGCTGGATGCATTCGGGAACGAGAAATTAAGTGTTGCTACCCATCAAAAAGATTTTTTAAATTACGTTTGTTTAAAGAAGTGCAGTATTCTAGAGTTGTATAAACAAATTAGTATTAGAGAACATAAAGTACTGCATTATTTATTCCGGTGAAGATTGACATGAAACAAATCGCGCTAAGAAAAATATTTTGTCTGAAAATTTTTTGAAATCGAAAAAATAATCAAACAGAAACCGGCGGTATCATGTATTATTTAAATATTTATATTATTATTTGATCATTTAAACTCAGGCAGCATTATTTTTATAAATTAATTTACGTTGTAAACTTGATGCCTTAAGGAGTTGGGGTCGGTCAGAGGTATGAAAAAACAAGTATAATATTTTCAATATTTTTTTGTCAGTAATTTAATTTCATACATGTCATACATGGAGAAGTATGGGGGAGGCCTGTGTCCAGCAGTGGACGACAACGGCTGTTAAAGAAGAAGAAGAGAATTTAATTTATTTGATAAAACCAACAATATTAAATTATTATATTATGTTTTAACGTGATTTGACCCAAATTTGAAAAAAATAAATATAACTTATATATGAAGTTATCGCCATTTTTGTTGGACCCTGTTCAATAAGTGGTGCTTTGCGGTGACCATTGTAACTTCTTACAGATTCATATAAAATCATTCAAATAAAAATATATTATTTTAATAGTTAATCTAGTGCCTGATCGAAACTTTTTTTTTAAATAAACAAAATGCCGGCCTCTGATAATTTATTTACGGATTTTCAAAGAAAATTGCAATAGTTAATTGTTTATAAAAAATAGAAGTTTTAAAAAAGAAAAAAGTTCCTTCGATCAGGCAATTGAATAACTGTAAAAATAATATATTTGAATGATTTAAGATGAACCTGTAATAAGTTATAATGGTCACCGCAAAGCACCACTTTTAGAACAGGGTCCAACAAATATGGCGATAACTTCATACTCATATATAATTTTTTTTTCTAATTTGGGTCAGTTCAAGTTGAATAATAATATGATAATTTTATATTGTTGGTTTTATTAAATAAATAAAATTGTCCAATGTGTGTTTATTGATTATTTGATATTTGAGGAAGATATAATTAATTATTGCTATATTTATTTGGTTTGTAAAAAAAGGATCGTTTGGCTATTTTTTGTAAAAAAAAATTATACTCACTAACTAACTAACCATCACGCCGTTTCCCCGGGGGGGGGGGTTAGGCAGAGAGGATGGATCGCCACATTGCTCTATTCTGACATAGCTATCGAGCCTCTTCTACATTCACATATCGTGACATGCACGCCCGACGATTGTTCCTACTTCGAACTTGGCCGCCTTTCAGTAATTGATTAATTTGGTCATGCCATGTCTTCCTTGGCCTTCCTCGATTTCTTTTTCCATTCACACTACTTGTATATATCTTTTTAACCCTTCTTCCCTCATCTATTCGTTCCATATGTCCAAACCATCTTTAGTGACCCTTTCTTAATTTTATTTAGGACGCATTCATCCGCCTTACATTACTTTCTTTCTTCATCATTAGGTATTCTATCATACATAGTTTTTCCGCCCATTCTTCTGAGTGACCTCATTTTTACGGCATTTATCCTACTTTCCATATGAAGTTTTATTAAATTTATCCTGTTCCAAATCAAAATATACAATGTCACGCATTAATTTTCTTATTTACTGAGATTGAAAAGTTTGGTCCAATCCAGTTTTACTTTTTGGATATCTGGAGTCAAATTAAAGAGAGACTCTTTTTTAAACTGAATTTTCTTCTCACGCATAACAAATTACAAAGTTTCAGCGAGAAAATAAACCGTTTAGCTCATGTCAGTTAGGAGTAACGTGTAATAGGATTTTTTTTAAATATATTTAGATACTAATATTAATGGCAGGTGATTACTTATACAACTTTACCCCTATTATAAACATAATTATTTTACACTAAACAAGCTAAAATGGCAATCCACGATGGTTTTCTTGTGGCCATCCTTATATATGAATTTGAAGCATGGAGCTGGCAAAAGAAGGATGAAAGTAGAATAAATAAGAAATGAATGTAGTGGCGATGAGGTTCGCAACCCATCACACCGCGTCTCCCGCGGAGCGAAAAGAGAAGGATGGAGTGCCGCATCAGTAAAAGTGTGACAGTCCATTCTTTCTGCCTACCCTTTCGGGGAGACGGCGTGATGGTTATTTTTTTTTTTTATGTAGTGCCTTTGGAAATGTTGTGAACAAAATAGTTAGAGTCGTTAAGGACATTCAGGCACATGCAATGAATTAAGACTTGTACTCAAGTGTTGTTGGCACACGCGCGTATCCCTAACAGTGTGTACATTTTAGGTACATTCCTTTTTCTCAAGCGCGTACGTGATACAGGATAGCGCAGAATGGTACAGTCAAAGTGAACGTATCACGTACGTTCAATTACGTAGGGTGGTTAATGAAGAAAGTATATATTAACGTTGTATATCGAAAAGGAAAAATAGAGGAAGACCGAGAAAACGTAGCACCATCAAATCAATAAAATATTTTTTCAGTCACGTGAGGAGTCGGAGAAAACGACATGCGTGCGAGACACGATGTATGAATGAAGAGGAAGCGAGATAAGTATGTTAGAATAGATCAATGTGGTGGTCCATTATTTATGCCTACTCCTTCGGGGTGACTCCACTCGTGGCCGACAATAAATCATCATCATCATCATCAGCCGTCTGTCATCCACTGCTGAATGTAGGCCTCTCCCAAAGCACGCCAGCGCCCCCTATCCATTGCCGCTCCCATCCATCCATGTCCAGCAATCCTCTTCAGATCGTCGATCCAGCGGGTTGTTCCAAGCATAGCTCTTTCCATGGCGCGCTGGGCGACCTTGAATCTATAGACTAGACCTTTTGTCAGTGTCCACGTCTCGGCTCCGTACGTGATGACTGGCAAGATGCACTGGTTGAAGACTTTAGTCTTGAGGCATTGTGGTATTTTGGAAGTGAGAACTTGACGTAATTTTCCAAAGGCTGCCCAACCCAACTGAATTCTTCGGTCGGCTTCTTTCTCGAAATTGTTTCGTCCTAATTGTATGATTTGGCCAAGATATGTGTATTCTTGTACCACTTGATTTTTTTTTTATATATATTTATGTTTCTCCTACTTGTTCTTCCATCGTGAGATGGCAAATCCCAAATAAAATTTCTTGATCTATAAAGGGTTAACTTATTTCATCGTATGTTGAAGCTTCTTTGTCATGCCCTTAATCAAGCACATGGCTTTGAAGGCATTAATCAAATAAATAAAAACAATTGTCATAAAATATGAACTCTAATAACTGTCTTTCGGAAAGTACAATTTATTTGAATAATTTATTATACACAATTAGTGACCATTTCTAATGATATATATTTAGTAATACATTTTTCGGTACTCGCATATAAATTATGGATGTCGAGTTTCCAAATTTGAACAGCTGTCAAAGTTGATAAGCACATTTTGTAATTCGGTAATGCCACGAATAACAACATATTGCGGAGACCCACGAAATCCGGGACTTATTTAAAATGGCGGCAACGCAAATGCCAAAGGAAATTTGTGAATTAAGACTATAATACTGCGTAAAAGCAGATTAACCCTCGCATATGGCGAGATAAAAAATGCAATTACGCAAATTATAACATGTCTCCAATCAATCAAAATAAAATGGAAAGATAACACGCTCGAATGCATAACAATTGTGATTCGTCAATTTCGTGAAGTGCTTATATGTAACTTATTGGTTATTTTCCACTAACTAACAAACTAACCATCACGCCGTTTCTCCGAAGGGGTAGGCAGAGAGGATGGACCACCAAACTACACACACACTGTAACACGCACGCTCGTCGATTGTTCCTACTTCGAGCATGGCCGACTTTCAGTATTTGATTAATTTGGTCATGCCATGTCTTTCTTGGCCCTGCACCGACTTCTTTTTCCATTCACAGTATTCGTATATATCTTTATGGCCATTCTTCGCTCATCCATTCGTTTCATATGTCCAAACCATCTTAGTGACTCTTTCTTAATTTTTTTTTTTTTTTATTATTTTGTTGAATCGCTCTTTACACCATGACAGCATGAACCAAATCTATGTAAAGTGTATTATTATAGCTATCATAGTGATTCTCGTGACATGTGATAGGTAGCTAATCTATCGCCATTTTATTGTCACGTGAATTCTACACCAGGACCGTGTGACAATCACATTGCCCTCGCCGGGAATCGAACCCGGAACCTTCGGGGTGGCAGTCAATGGACTTACCACTCGGCCTCGAAGGTCGTCGTTCATGTGTCCAAACCATCTTAGTGACACTTTCTTAATTTTATTTAGGACGCATTTATCCGCCTTACATTCCTTTCTAACTTCTTCATTGTGTATTCTATCATACTCGTACATTGTTTTTCCGCACATTCCTCTAAGTGATGCCATTTCTGCGGCATTGATTATTTACCAAATACATGATTTTCGAACCTCCTGACTCGAGTTAAATAAAATAAACTAACTAACTAACTAAATAACCATTACGCCGTCTCCCCGAAGGGGTAGGCAGATAGAATGGACTGCTCGCTTCCTCAACATTCATACATCGTGTCATGCACGCGCGTCGATTTCATTGACTCCTCACATGGCCGACATTCAATATTTGATTTATTTGATCGTGCCACGTTTTCCTCGGTCTTCCTCTATTTCTGGTTCCATTTACATCGTTAACATATAATTTTTTTACCATTCTTTCTTCATTCATTCTTTCCATATGTCCAAACCTATTGATCCTTTCATTATTTTGTTCATAACACCATCATTCGCACCGCATTCACTTCTTTTATTTCCATTCGACACTATCATACACAGAGTATCCACACATTCGTCTAAGAGATCAAATTTCTACTGCATTTATTCTACTTTCATCCTTCTTTTGCCAAAATAAAATAAAACTTCTAGAAAAAAAGACGTTTTAGAATTAAGACGAGTAGTGTTCGTTACACTGGAACTATTTAACGAGGGAAATTAAATATTTGAGTTTTACTGTTATTTATTTTTTGGTGAAAATAATTAAAAAGCTTATGAAATATTTTATTGTCTTCATAAGAAAGTTATTTCGACGAACGAATAAATTATTCCACAACGCCAACGATTGTTTTTACGTCATTGTTCTATTAAAATAATCTCCAAATTCTATATTCAATTTAAAAATATTAATAGCCAGCTTATTGTCAATACAAAAGGTTTCGCGAAAACTTTGAGGAATTTGTAATTTCGCGGACTGAGAGTAAATGAAAATGTCCAGAAAATTCTTGAAAAATTATGACTCGGAGAAAATTTAATATTCCAATTTTCTCAGGTAGGTATGAAAGGCGAAAAATTCTCGACTATCGTATCACAACAATGGGGTCCTGTATTCCAAAAAATGGGAAGCCCTCGTCGAAGGAATATTTGGATCCATTATTGTGAATCTGATGCTTTCCACGCTATTTGCTGGGAAAACGAAATTAATCTAAAACCAACATATAACTTTTTTGTATACAACGGGTCGTTTTGGCCGAAACACTATGATACTTTAACATTATAAACTGTTAAATTAAAAAAAACTTTGTTTTATGTATCACAATCGTATTTTTATTTATAAACAGCTGTCGCGAAAAATAAAAATACAATTGTGTTACATAAAATAAAGTTTTTTAATTTAACAGTTTATTTTTTTTCTATTACATTGATACTCATGACATGTGATAGGTAGCTAATCTATTGCCATTTTATTTTCATGTGAATTCTACACCACACCAAAGGCAGCGTGACAATCACATCGTTGGGAATCAAATCCGTGACAATTTGATCTCATTCGATTTATACAATGATTTCTTATATTTTTACTACGTAAATTGTCTATCTTATTTTTTTGGTTTTGATGTGTTTTTTATTCGGTGTTATGTATGTTAAAATGATTATTAAAAAAAATAAACAGTATAGAATTTTTTTAAACACAGAAGTGCTTTTTTTAACTTGTGTTTTTAATTAATAAAAAATAGAAAAACAACGTTGATTTTAGATTTAAAAAATATATTTCTGTCTTTTGTCTTAATATGTGGTATTATTCACGTACGTTTTAAGGAAAAAAATTCACTTTGAGAAAATACCCATATCAGTAAACAAAATTCCATCACATTGCGGTTTTATTAATCATCTCAATTATGTATGTAATTAATAATACAATCAACATTACACATTCGCTTGAGACATCTGTACTCTTGGACACATCCAGTGGGCGCTCGTGAGAGTTTTGTAGTTTTGTAACTTGTAACAAACGTGACCTGTGAGGTGGATCATAGCTACCTACATCATTGTCATGCAATGAATGGATGAAGTAAAATTGGCACCAAGTATAAAAAAAACTACGTAATTCTTTTTTTTAAACTTAATTTACTTCAACCATTTAAATGTTTATCAATAACAACAACAGCAAACCATCACGCCGTTTCTCTGCAAGAGTAGGCAAAGAGAATGGTCCTCCACACAACTACATACATCCTGAAACACCGTTCTATATTCCTCCATATTCATACAGAGAGTCATATACGCTTGTTGATTCTTCAAACTTTTTACATGGCCCACTTTTAAATTTTGATTAATTTGGTCATGCCATGTTTCCTCGGTCTTCCACGACTCCGTACTCCGTTCACATCATTGACGTATACTTTCTAACCATTATTTCTTCATCGCGCATTCCGTGTGACTACACCAACGCAGTGATCCTATCATAATTTTCTTCCGCTCTAAATTCCTTCCTAATATCAGCATTTGAAACTCTGTCATACATCGTATTATAAACTTCATACACCGTGTCGTGCACGCTCGTCGATTTGTCCTCACGTGGCCGACATTTAATATTTGATTAATTTGGTCATACCATGTTTTCCTCTAATATAACGTTATCCATTCATTTCACATACTTTATTAACCGTTCTTCCTTCGTCATTGCGCTCCATATGTCCGAACCAACTTTAAAAAAGTATGAAAGTGCGTTTATAAATTTAGAGAGTATCTTGTCTTTCTAAAGTATAATCATCTCTCATGCGTTCCTGGTATTTTACCTGTTCTCAAATAGATCCCTTAAACTATAAATATGTTTGTAATGTCTTTTGAGTAAATAAATTAATTTGAGTGTTTGATTTGAAGTCCCATCCACGTCAACTTGGACCTACCATATCCTCTTGGTCGCTGGTCCATCTCCATACCCTCCGTGTTATATGGTTGGCCGAGCGCTTTGGTCGTATGATCTTGGATATTGTCTTTTCGGGAGTATCAGCCCGGAAACTATGGCTCCCCCGCATTTTGGAATTTTCTTTCAAAGATGTTGAGGTTAGATATTGTTGATTGGTTCTGGCGGCCGGTAGGTAAAACAATCTGTTCTGTCTCTGTCGGAGATATCTATCAAGGACAAAAATACCAACATCCTCCAGCACGGCCAAGTTCTCGAAATATCCCACGATTAATCTAAAGAAATGCGTTATGAAATACCCATATCTTCGAAGCTGCAGAGAATTAGTCCCGAGCATTCCCAAAAGATATGCCGTGGGATAGAGCCACGGATAACTACCATACTCCCTCATGTAGAGATATGTACCTCAGATTTTTTCTGAACCCTCTCTAGCATAACAGAATATCTCGCCTCGTGAGGACTTCATATCACAGAACCACTTTAGAGTCTACTCCGAACCAATGCGTAGTATAGGACTCTGAGCACATTAGGATCTCTGAAAACTCTTCCGAGAATGGCCTTGGATAGAGACCAAGGTATTGTGTGAAGACAGGGGGACAGTGACAGAGTGGTCTATGGTTGGGGTCTTTGGTGGGGTTAAGATACAGGATGGGATAAGGATGGTGGAAAGGGAGAGGGTGACAAATTTATGATTGTTTTGACCAGTTTCATTAGAGTCGCTAATATCGACACACTGGTAACATTATATCTAAGCTCTCCTATTGAAACTTGAAGTAATTGATGGTGGAGATAATTATTTTTACATCGAGAAACATGGGTCGAAATTCTATAAATTCATACGTAACAATTTGTAAATTAGTATTATATATTCTGAAATTATTATACTTATGCTGGTTGGTATGTCATTAGGTATTTCCAGTCATTAGTTGTGGTGTTGCCATCAAAACTAAATGCATAGAATAATACAGAAAGTAAATTGTTCTAAGAATTTTGTTTTCATAATGAGATCGTGAGTTAAACCTGGTCGTTAGTTTTATACTTGGAATTTTTTGATCTATCACTTCACCATATCATCTACGCTTCTGCTCCACTGGATTATTTATCATTCTTATTTGTAATTAATAGCTCACACAACATATGGATTATCTTGAACGTATCCTTCTTCTTCATTGTTACAGACCTGTGTAGTCTATTCTCCAAAGGGTTGTTCCTCTTACGAGGTGGATTCCCAGTTGTCTATAAGGAAGTCTTTCACGAGAACGATTCCCGTGAGGCTGATTATGTACTGCAATATAGAGGAATCTGGTGGTGTCAATTCTTCCGACATGACCGTACCAGTCCCTACTTCGATGTCTACTCCATCTTAAAATATCCTCAGCCTCAAATATACGAGTATATCTTATTCTGGAAGTCTTCACGCGATCTTTTAATATCTTACCTGCTATCGTGAACTGGATTATTAATATCTTCTTCTTAAAGTGCCCTGTCAGCTCCCCCCAACGTTGGCGATCACTCTGGTACACTCTTCCCTATCCTGCGCTGTCCGGAATAGCTCCTCCACAGTTCCGATTCCCGTCCATTCCCTCACATAGCGCAGCCAAGAGATCTGCCTTCTCCCGGCCCCCCTGCGGACCTCTATTTTCCCCTTCAAAATTAGATGCAGCAGGCGATATTTTGCTCCTCGTAGAACGTGGAACGTATAAATATATCAATCCCAAAGCAAGCTACACTTCTAAAATATTAATATTTTAATCTTCTTATATAAATGTATTTAAATATTATATATTGGTGGAACTAATGTTTAGATATTTATTTTGCCTAACCTACACTTCACCTTCTACACTTAACAAATGTATAAACTTAATTCTGTGAACGAATCCGTTAGATTTTCTTCTCTATTCCCCATTACTTTGTGTTGTGGATTCACATTTGAATATCTATGTGTTTTCTCAACACTTTATAGCACTGTTCACGTGCACATGTTTTAGACCGCAGACACCCTTCCGCAGTGTAGAAATCAACTTTACTCACAGTGTAATAATACTTAACTTAACTCAAAATTAATTAATAATACTTAACTCAAAATTGCACTTATTGTCCGATTGACTACACTCGCAGTGTGTAGTCAAAATGTGTTTGCAAAACAGCTGGCTAAATTTGCAGCTCATTTGAAGACTACAGGGGAAAAACAAGGAATGTCAGTAGAAGGTTAATTTGAATAAATTTAGAATAAAGCTAATCAAAGTCTATATATTTCTTAGCAATTAGCAATCGATTATCTGGCCATAGTCGATGACACACATGATTTTTGATTATGAAAATTTTACTGTGGATAGATACGTACAAATGCCGCTAGATGGCATTATTACATTTATTTTGAATTTTAACTGACATTCCTTGTTTTTCCCCTGTTGTCTTCATTTATGAATGAAACAAATAAACCTTTTTACTTTAGTTTGTTACTACAATTTTTTGCTTTATGTTATGAAAAACATTAAAATAATGTTAATGTCTATGATATTGGCTTTATTTAATAGATAATTTTATGTCATTATTGTTGAAATATGATTTCGGGCATATGAGCGCCACGGCTAGCTCGAATGAAGCGCAATCGTGAAGTTCAATTTTCGACAATTGTCGTCTTTGTGGATGCGTATTATCCACTAGAGTGTACGTGGTGCGAAAACGATCCATGGTCTTCCGAATAACTTGCTGGGGTGGACGAATATGTCGACCGTAAAATGGACGTAGTGCACGATAAGTTTGGCGAACCGTGCCATGATTTTCATAATAAATTTGCACAATTTGCAAGCGCTTGTCTGACGTCAGTCTATTTATGGTGAAATGGTAAAACGTACTGGCTACAAATCAACTGTCAACTGTCAAATTGACAGTCTGTAGAAACAATGTTGACAATTTAAAATCCAAACCTCAAAAAAAAACACCTTATACGTAAATCGAAAAATAAGTTTATTAACTGTTAAATTTTCAACATTGTTATAATATCACATTTTTTTATTATACAATTTTTGAAGATGTCACTACAAAATCGGGTGTTACGAACAACTGAAAAATAAGTGTTGTATGAATAAGTAAGAAATGAAATAAGCGCGCTTCCTCAATTCTCGTTACTGGTGGAACGGAGTGTCGCCTACTCTCAGAACCTGTTGATGTCCGGAACTCCTTTTTATTTTATCTTTTATTCTCCGCCATCCTACGGCACACTCGCATGTCCTGGTTATATACTTTTCTTATAAGGATCATTGATCGTATGTCCTGCATTCAGTTCTTTGTTTTACCCCAGGATCTAGCGGTGGAAATAGCTATTATACGAGGTCTGCTAAAAAAGTATCGCGAATATTGTGTTTTTTCAAACATTATTTATTTATTCATGAATACCTATTTTGTCCCCTTCAAAGTAATCCCCACCAGATATTATACACTTGTGCCAACGTTTTTTCCAATCCTCGAAGCACTTCAAAAAATATTTTTTTGTGATCTTGTTCAGCTCCTCCTTCGATGCCGTCTTTATCTCCTCAATCGTAGCATAGCGTCGTCCTTTCATGGGCCTGTTCAGTTTCGGGAGCAAGAAAAAGTCACAGGGGGCCAGATCTGGGAAATACGGTGGCTGCGGTTTTATAAGTGTGTTGTTTTTGGCAAAAAATTCGCGCACGTGCAACGATGCGAAATTGAGCAATTTTGGTACGAATTTCGCGGTGACCCGTCTCATGCACAAATCATTGGTAAAATCGAATGGCACGACCTAAGCGATATGTTTAAGTCCTCGGCAACGTCTCTAGCGGTGATTCGACGATTGGCCAATACTACGTTATTCACTTCATCAATGTTTTCGTCTGTTGTTGACGTGCTCGGGCGTCCGGCACGCTCTTCATCGCTCACATCTTCTCGGCCCTTTGAGTACATTTTGTACCACCGATAAACGTTGCTTCGGTCCAAGGTAGCTTCACCATATGCCACAATCAACATTCGTAATGCGTCCACGCACTTAATTTTGTTTTTCACTCAAAATTTGATACAGTTCAAGCAAAGCAGCTCTCAAAAATTAACTGAACATTCAAAATGGCCGAACTTGTCGGCATAAGTGAGAGACATGAGCACCAACATAACGCCACAAAAAAATCGAAAATCGAATATAACCCGCCGCGGAAATTCAAAACTCGCGATACTTTTTGAACATACCTCGTATACACGTATGTATATCAAATTTGCCGTTTGCTATCGGACGACGCGTAGTGCTGTATAAAATTATCTTTCAATGTACACAAAGTGTGAAGTTTATATTTCTTCTTCTACTGTATGTTTCGAACCATAAGACGCATTTTTTTACTCTGAAAATTCAACCTAAAATTGGGGTGCATCTTATGGTCCGATGTGTCTTATCGCCCAAAAAAATATTTTTTTTCTAAAAATTGATAGATACATTTTGGATCCGTCTTATCGTCTGCAAAATACGATATATAATCGCATTCTCTATTCACATTTGAATAACTTTTATGAAACATTGTATTTTCACAACATTATTTCACTATTCAGATAGTTCAATTTTAAGTGTTACCAACACTAACAATTTAAGATCGATATTAATTCATTTATGCAATCCAACAACGTTTTCCTCCAAACACATGACGTTTAACAACGAAAAACATGATTTAAATTTTTGCTTAAATACCTGCAGTAATGTCATGACGATTGACAACTGTCATTTAAACTAACTTGAGCGCCATCTCTCGGTGAATCACATTATATACGAGTACAATTAGATATATAATATAGACTGTAATGTCCTGGCGCTAAATGATTTATTTTCCTGTCACACTAAGAATTAATTAATATGCACGTCTTCTTCTTCTTCAGCTTATTCCCGTCCACTACTGGACAAAGGCCTCCTCCATTTGCTTCCACGTCACTCTGTCTTGTGCAGACTGCATCCAGCTTATTCCGACATGTCTCTTCAGTAGTTGCGGTTGCCCTGTACTTCTCTTTACCGTCCACGGTCTCCAAGTCTTTGCAGTCTTCTTGTCCATTTTTCGTCCGAGCTTCTGGCTACGTGTCACTACCCGGTGGATGATGTCAGTGACCTTTGTTTTTTCTCTCACCGCATCGTTTCTGATTCTGTCTCTTAGGCTTATTCCTAACATGGCTCTTTGTGCATTTATAATGTGCGTTATAACTCGGTTAATAATATTAACAAACAGTTCATTTCGTCGCAATCGAGTCAGTATTTGTCGAGTCTATTGGTCTCGTAGCTACGAATATTCTATTTTATTTATATAATTAGTATTCCTGTGCTCTCTGGTATTAAATTGTGAGATTTCTTGTACTGTCTCGCACTGTCATGGCTCGTGGTAAGGCAATCACGACTGTTAGCAACAAGTCTTCGTATAATGGCTATGCACCGAGACACAGGCGTCTCTGCGCGCGTTCCAATTTACATGGTCACTCGCTACTAGGGTGGAATGCTAAGTGAAATAAAAATAGGCTCTTACCGCTCTCACGTCTAGACTCTTGGACCCCGCGAGTGTTCTGTGTTCTAATTACTAAATTACTAGTAAGCTGACAAACTTATCTAGGAAAATAGCTTCTATCTCAAACTCTCTACCCGGTAGAGTCCGTTCATTTCGGAGAGGTTTTTATTTCTTTGAAAAGCTTACATTAAGGATTTAAATCATTGATATTAGAATTTATTTTACTATCTTCAATATGAAGAAAATAGCTCATTATTATGAAGATTGAATCTGGTCGCGTCCAGGCTTGAACCCACGTCCCCTGGATCAGGAGCCAAGCATTCTAAGTCTATCGTTCCTGGGTCTTAAGTTGGCGACCTTCGCATTTAATTAAATTTGTATTTACACCACTTTATTATTTTTCAAAAACCACGTCAGGGTTACAAAACACACAAAAGTATATTTTGTAATCCTGACGAAGCTCCGGCGGGAGCGAAACCGGTTGGTTGTTGAAAAGAATAAAGTGGTGTAAATACAAATTTACAATTGTATTAATATTATATTTAATAATGCTAAACCACAAATTAAGTGCTTCATACGAAAGTATGATTTTTTGTGTTATTTACTTTTAGTAATGTGTCTTTTTTTAATTCCAGGTGTCAACCAAATGATTGGACCCATCTGGGTTCCCTCCCACCGCCGCGGATAAGGTGTCCCTGACTTCTCGTGAGAGTGGCCGCAAGCTGTACGAATGTGACAGACATCCCGGAGTCCATATCACTCGCGGAGATGAAGCGGAGTATCGCGCTAGTGTGCAGAGTGCTGCTGGTCGGGCTCGCGAGCGGCCTGGCGGGCGGCGCGCCCACCTCCCGGCCCCTGGACCACTCTCCGGGCGAGCTGGCCTGGGACGCGTGGCTCCAGCAAGGCTCGCGCCAGGCCGCGCCGCCGCGCCGCATCACCACCAAGTCCCTGTTCGTCTTCCCGCACCTGGGTCCCGAGGCGCTCCCCGCATGCGCAGAGGGCTACCGCCCCGACTCCATGGGTAGATGCGTCAAGGTGGTCAAAGTCGACGAGAACGCTCACCTCGACTTCCTACTTCAAAAGCTCAACTCGCAGTTTGCCACCGAAACTTCAGAAGGACAAGATGTGGCGTATGACTATGATATCGATACCTCATCAGCTGATACATCAGGACCTTTTCAGTTCAATATCCCTTTAGCGCTGCAAGCCTCGGGTTCCAAGCAGGAAGCGTCAGAAGAATCTCAAGAAGTTCTGGTCATTAAGAAGCAACCGGCTCCACCAAAAAACCCCGCGCCCGAAGTAAAACCCACCTCGTCTCCTGAAGTGGTACCTGAATACAACGATAGAAAGCAGTTTTTTCTTGAAGGCCCCCCCGCGGCGAGCGGAATTATTCTACCGCAGAATAGTTCTGTTCCTGCGGGCCCTCTATCTATTCTTATCAGGAACTCGACCAACACAGGTTTAACGCTCTTGGCACCTGCCAATGGAAATTTTCAAAAGAAGTCCCCCGAAACCCCAGAAAAGCCTGTAACTGGAGAATTGAAAAAAGAGTTGGAGAATGTAAAAATCTTCACTGTAGATGAAGACAAAATTCTAATTCCGTCAACCACCGTTAATTCTATAGTCGGACTTCCTATTCCCGAAACCTCGGTTCTCCAGGCAAGTTACTCGCATATCCACGAAAAAGTTTTAGATTCACCTAAAAGTGATGAAAAGAACAAGGAAGATTCTTTGTCGGATAAACTAAAACCTATCGAAGGTGATTCTTCACAAAACACCGACGATTATCCAATTAAAAAGATGGTCCCTGCTGCTACAATAAATCAAAAACCTAATATTTCTCTTGTTCATCAAATAGAAGCTTTAAAAGTAGAGCAGAAAACTGAAACACCTAATCGACCTTCTAATAAACCACCTTCCATCAAGAATGTCCCCAAGGAACCCGGAACCAATTTACAAAGTTACAATACTAAATTCGAAATTGTCCCCTCTGTAATTGAAGTTTCTTCGCCAGAAATAACAGCTGCAAATAACAGAAAATCGGTTGATATGGAAGAAAAAATAAAGATCATAAGCCAGTTTGCAGATGTGTCAAGGAATACCGAAGGTTCTTTTCCGCTCGGGTCTAACTTTCAGAAGAAAACAAGCGATTTCGTTCGGTTCCCATCTAGTCAAGATTCAAACAGCGATGCAGATAAAGCCGCTTCATCTGGGTCTTTCGTTCAGTTTCCTCCTGACTACGTGAGTGTGCCCTCACAGAACTCCGCGAAAGGACCGCCTGGTCTCCAGAACCAAGGGAACGGACAGCAAGCATTCTACTACCAGAGGGACCGCAATGTTCAAGATTCAAGCGAAAGGAACCCGCCGTATTGGTTGCCCTACGGATGGAACGTCCACAACCCTTCGGGGGAATACAATCTGATGGATCTCTGGTCGAAGATGTCTAGCATGCAGAGGTACCCCTACAACGTGAGGTTCGAGCAGCAGCGCAGACCCTCCCGAGTGCCCAGTCTGTATCCCAACTCGCGCGAGGCCGGGGGGAGGCTCAACATCCGCCACACCCCCGTGAACTACCGCCAGGGCAGGGAGGACGCGCTGCGGGGCAGGCAGGTGTACCAGGACGAGTCCATGAACTACAAGCGAAGTAGACACCCACACTTCCGAGAGTCCGAGGAGCTGTCTCGCATAATCGAAGCGTTTAACGGGAGATAGATCGTTCCCAGCCAGCAAGCGAACTTCACACTTCGATGTTACCACACGATGGGCAATAGTTCATTATTTCTTATCTTAAACAAACCAAAAATGTGTAATATATATTATCTTGACAGTACAAGCATTTATTTTTAAGTGTATATATTAGTATATTATTATTATTTTAATCTGAAGCCAAATGTTGTAATGCTTTTGTTGACTGGAGGTTTGGCAACCAACCACAAACAGTTTCTGTTGAATGATTTCAATTATTCGGACGCATTAACATCAAATCAAATCTCTAATCGTTTGAAATTGAACAGTAGCTACGTTCAACTTGGTGTCATAATAATAGTCGATGTTGATTTACGAGTAGCTCTCGGCTCGGTCATTCACAAAGTGACTAACGCCGATATAATTAATAATTCTATTGTATTGATAATTTGTAGGAGCCTCTTTGCACGAATAGGAAATTATTCAATGGCTCCATCATCTTTCGTATAGTCTTAAGATACTCTGCCATATCATCTCGATATAAACAAATTAATAAAATTAATTAAATTCAACCGCGTATCTTAAATCTTGAATTGTGAAACTCGCCATAATGCCAACAGCGCCTCCAAACCTTGCTGCATGACTCCCTACATAATATAAGCGAAATGAGATCGGATGCATACATAGGTCTTGCACCTCTCGTAACTTAGAAATAAGAAATCAAAGCTTTTAGATTTTGTGCTTATCAACATCACTTGTGGTTATTAAATTGTGTATCAACTATTTTGTGTAAATAATTGTATAATTTATTATACGAGTATATATTCAAAATTATTACGAGCATTATTATTATTTAAATGAAATGTTCCATGTTTTTAAGTTATTTTTATGTAAATGTCATAGAAAAACGTGATTGCATATCGTCACCTGAGAGTAAGAGGGTTCCAACCAACAAAATTTCACATTTGTCTTTTTTTCGTGAAAAGGGTTCTTACTAACATTATCTCTACGTACAATTAAAAAAAAGTGTAATAGTATCGTCATTTTGATGTTACGAAAAGAATCAAGTTCCATCTGATCATTCAAAATACACGATTCACTGAAGAAGGATTCATTTAATCTAACTTTATTATTCCAACTGTTGCCAGAGAAAATTTAGACGTTTCTCGATAAAAAAATCTCTGGAAATTGGAATAAAACCCTTTTATTCCAAGATACACACCCGAAACCAACAAAACTTTGACTTCATTTTTCTCAGCTTTTTACTTTTGTCAGTTGGAACCTTCTTACTCTCAGGTGACGATATATTTTCATTATTTTAAAAATCCAATTATTTTCGAATCATATTTAAAAATTAAAAAATGTATTTGTTTTATGTCAATTTGTATTAACTAATTATTTAATTTATGATAAATGTTTTTAGAATTCCTATTTAATTTTACTACAGTAATTACAATCTATGATAATTCTGTTTAGATTCGTTTTTTTAATACAACTCAATCAAATTTATATACATCAATCAAGAACCTGCTATTCACAGATAAGAACTTTTTTTCCGCAGCAATTATAATTGAAATTAAAACGCGTAGTGTTGCCCGTGACGTAAAAAGTATTTATATATATTTTTTAAATTATTTATGTCTTTATATGAGTTTAAATGTATGAATAATTATTAGTGCAGTTTGTGCAGTGGCGCACGTGCATGTTTTACCTGTGATTATACTATTGTTTAGAAACTTATTCTAGGTTGTATCGGATAAGATTGCCATTTTGTTTTGCGAGTATTCGATTACGTTAAACTTAATTTAAATATATTTCATTGGAACACATTTTCTTTGTCATTTTAGTATTATTTATTTACTACTTAATTTTTTTGTTTACTATAAATTGAGCTATGACTGATTTTTTTCTAAGTTAATTTGTATAATGAAATTTGAAGAAAAATAGGTATTCAATAAAATTAATTTCGGTTTTATGTGAATTAGAAAATTTTAAGTTTAGTTTTCTCGATTGATTTCTGACATCAAAATTAGTAATGTCCTAATTTGTGTGAAGTATTTTAACTACGCGGCGCGAACAGTAAACATTTACTCTATCTATTGTCTGTATTTATCACTAGGATGATGTAATTATAATGATCTTTGGAATATTAATGTGGCTTTCTGGATGTTGTAAATTCCGTTTCATCGCTAATCGTATGTGTACCTATCTTTCTTCGTAGTATTCTTCACTGTATTGTGACTATCTATATCTGTCTTCTATAATATAATAATAATAACCAAAGTGTTAATGCAAAACCTTGTTTTTATTACTCCCCCAAGTCACCTGACTCCGTAAGTAATAACTCATACAATTTATACAAAAAAAAATAAAAAAATGGTATATTTCTAATCAAATTGTTTTTTAATAAATAATCTAAACTTTATGTATGAAAGCGAAGCATGAAACTGGCAAAAGAAGGATGAAAGTAGAATAAACCCATGTCAGACTAAATAGACTGAGATGGGCCGGTCACGTGCAGAGGATGCCGTCACGCGAACCCCAAAAAGATTTCTGGAGTGGCACCCAGGTGGTAGAAGACCAATTGGATGACCAAGGCTGCGATGGGAGGATGAGGTTGGGAGAATTGGGGCGAAATTGTTACGAGTGTCGGATTGGAGGGTCGAAGCGGAGGACAGGAGGAGTTGGAGGCGAAGAATACTGGAGGCTAAGGTTCGATATGGGCTGTAGGGCCATCGAAGAAGAAGGAGAAGAAATAAGATCTCTTAGATACTCTGTGTATGTAAGAGTGTGTCGAATGAAAATATAAGAAGTGAATGCGGTGCGAATGATGGTGTTATGAACAAAATAATGAAAGGATCATTAAGATGGTTTGGACACATGGAAAGAATGAATGAAGAAAGAATGGTAAAAAAGTATATGTTAACAAAGTAAATAAAACTAGAAGTAGAGGAAGACCGAGAAAAACGTGGCACGATCAAATACAGGTAAATAGTCAACCTTTGTGGCAGAGTGGTAAGACTCCCTTCATTTCCTAACCTTACAATAAAAAAAAAACTCTCAATTTACCACCCAAACACTCCCAACCGCCACAAGCGCGAAAAGTCGATCCTCCATCAGAGGAATACTCCAGATCCCATAGATCAAGCCTCCGCATTAATCAACAATACACTGAATCACATTTTCAACAATGTTTCCGCTAGATGTAAGAGTTATATACGAGTAGTAGCTACAAGATCTAAAACCTCCGTGTGCCAGAAGATTCATGTCCGATTACGTAAAATTATACCAGGAGTACAAGACGTTCAAGGAAGTATGCTACAATAAACCATGTTAGTTATCTTTTTAAATCACGGGTACTTTCATAAATATAATATGATTCTCTCTTGCAGATAAGAGTAAATTTATAAGAGCAGGATGTTCGTAACTTGTTCTTAACACTTTTTAAAAATTTAAGCAATTTCAAATAAAATAAAAAGAAATATAAAAATATAGCTACCAGGAGTACAAAACATATAAAGAGGTAAGCCACAAAAGCATGTGTGTACTTAAAGCTAAGTTTATTTCTCAAAATTAATGCAGTCGGTTGGGATTTAAAAAAAAATATTATGCAATATCACCTTGACCACGGAGACTTGAGGCTTTTGAGATGTGGTCCTATAGAAGACTATTAAGAATTTCCTGGAGAGACCACATCACAAATGAGGAGGTTCTCCAAAGAATCGAAGGGGGAAGGCACTTGCTCAGGACCTTGTCCGAAAGGCGTGCAAGATGGATCGGCCATGTAATACGACAAGAAGGCCTCTTGCATGACAAACTCTAGGAGACGCCCACGAGGACCTGTTGGTGGACATGCGCTGCTCATCATATGTAGATTTCAAAAGAGCCGCACAAGACAGGGAACAATGGAAGAGAAGAATAAAGGAAATTGCTGCAAACCAATCCCAGGATTGAAAAAAAAAAACCTTGAGCATTCTACTTTCCTGGTACCCTGAGATGAACTGTATTTTTACGTGTTAGTTTTTCTCCACAACAAAACTTAAATAATCTATTCTGAAATCAAACGTTCAGTTTCGGTAAAATTGAGTTTTCAAAATTACTGTCATAAAAATAATAATTACACAAGTAAAAATAAAAGGTCCGGGAGCAAATTACGTGTATTAGAATATGAGATCGGTAGTTTTCAATGCCAGTATATGGGCATACAGGTGTGAAAATTAACCGCCATAAAATGAGAGATTCACAAATATCTTCATTCAAAACATGATTTATCTAAAATATCTTATCAGGAGCAGAAGACGTATGAAGAGATACAGAATCATTTAATATATTTGTTATTAGAGACAATAGAAATCGTTCGCAATTCCAATAGTTTAATCAAATTGATTAATTACACATACCTACTCATAATTCATAATAATCAAAGGTTTTTTCCCAGCAAATAAAGGTATGAACGAGATAGATGCTGTTACAAAAATATATTCCATTACTTAAAATGATAAAAAGTACCTACCAGAAAAAGGTTTTCTGTATCTGCTCTCCTGGTGCTTTTAAAATATTGTTGGTCTTCGGACACACAGGTAGGAATCTTGCTTGGAGCTTAGAGGCACTTCAATACTATCTGCATAAGTTTCAAGTTCAGGGTGTTATTGCAGAATATTATTCTCTTTTTATTTAGACTATGGGCTATTTAAATACCTTGGCAGCATTATCACTAAAGCACTTGACCCGGGCATTGAAATAAAATGCAGAATTGAAGTTGCTCGAGCTGTATTAAAAAAAATGAGAGCATTCTTTTGCAACGATAATCTTAACTAGAAACTCCGACAAATAACGATTAAATTTTATGTATGGTATGTTCTACTATATGGCTGTGAAACCTGGACTCTGAAAGTGAATCTAATGAACCGGTTGGAAGCGTTCGAGATGTGGATATACCGCAGAATGCTCCGTATACCGTGGACCATACCATGCACACTCCGAATACCATGATAGGGTCAGTAATGCAGACGTACTACAGAGAGCCAGAGCCAACAGAGAGCTGTTGTCGAGTGTGAAAATTAGAAAGGTCTCATATTTGTGTCATGTGCTAAGAGGAGAAAAATATCACCTCCGTCGAGGAGTTGGTAGAAGGCAGCTGTCTTGGCTACGGAACATCAAAGAGTGGACAGGAATAACAAGAGTTCAGAACCTGTTCCAAGTGGATGATTCCAGAGATGCCTTTGCTGCAGTGATCGCCAACGTTGGGGGGACCTGACACGGCACCGAAAGAAAAAGAAGATGGGCTATTTCGGTCCTGTATTTCACTTTCACAACTCGGTCTTAATTATTGTCACCCCTATAATGTAGGTACTAGATATAATATTTTACATCGCCCGTTCCGGCGGTGAGTAACCCCGTCAATATTGATTTATATTGTAATCTCCCAGATCAAATTTTATGGACAGGATATAAGAAAACATATTAACGGATTTATTGCTTACCTGCCGGGTAATAATGTTAGCAAAATTCATGGCTTCAGGTGGCTATAAATATACAATTTAGACTTAAAAGCAGTATCGTGTAGGTCGCCATTTATTTAAAATTAAAATCTGGAAAACAGATACTATTGTTTGTTTCTTGAACATTGATGTATAACTACATCTTCTTCTTTCTGTGTCTTGTCAGGTCTCCCTAACGTTGACTATCATCCTTTATTAGGCCTCATGGTGATGACCTGGGAAAAATATTTAGAGTGGTATCCCCTTGCCTTCTCTGGAGGATTTTCTGTCGGGGTTACCTTCCCTTAGCTGGGGTGTATCCAGGTTTATGGCGCTGGAAGCTCGCCATTCGTCCTCTCTCTATCTGCTATGGCACTAAGTAATATGTGCCACATTGCCCGGGGTTCGCGGGGTCTTAAAAAAACCTCTCGTGGACGCTAGAGAGTTGGACTTGATAGTAGTGTTGCTGTTGTAAATGCAACATGGCGCCTTACGACATTTTGTAGAGGCATATTTTCCAGAAAAACATACCCCATGTAAGCCCTACTTCCCTTTTGAACCCCAAAGCTATTATATAACTACATATTAAGTATATATTACTTTAATTTAATTATTAAAATACTACAAGTCCTGGTGAATAGTATGTAAGAGGTAATGTGACTAAGTCCAAGGTAATAACTAACTAACTAACCATCACGCCGTCTCCCCGAAAGGGTAGGCAGAATGGAGTGCACAATGATGTTCTTGTACCGACCCTTAGGTATGGAAGCGATGCATGGAACTGACAAAAGAATTATGAAAGCAGAATAAATGCAGTGGAAATGAGATCTCTTAGACGAATGTGTGAATACTCTGTGGATGATAGAGTGTCGAATGAAAATATAAGAAGTGAATGCAATTACAATTACATATTTATAAAAATGACCGTTTTATAATGACATTTAATAATGCCCTAGTAAGACGAATATACATACCTATAATAGACTTTTATTCATAAGAATACGAAGGCAACAAGTGTGAAAAGGAAAAAAACTACGTAGTAAAACGAAATATTTTTTATTTATTTGTGTATTATAAAAATTTATATTATAATATTATTGATTGTGATGAGAAAATATACAAAATATAGCGACTCATTTGTAAACGTTTAAAATTAAAAACGTTAGTGAGATAAATCCATCAGTAATAATTATATAGACGCTTTAATACTAATACTAAAATGGATCTGTATTATCTCACTTTATCATTAATGTTTGATTAGAATCCATTTTTAAAAATGTTTCGCTTCGCGCGCAATATTCAATGATTGGGTCCACAGCGCGTGCGTAGTAGTTTAAACCAATCATGAGCCCTCAATCCCCGCTATGATTTTTTAAATACAGCTGCTTACTTGACTTTCTGGCAATTGCCGCATTACAATATTTTTTCAGTAAGAAGAGTTACATCATTTCCATCGTTACAAATATACAACAACCTATGACTTGTTCCTTTTTACTCCGATCTAGGATTGGAGCCTCAAGTTGATCTTTTTGCGCATGGATTATTTTTCCAGTTGTTTGTGAGCATTTATGGGTTATGGACATGGCGAATTCTTTCTCAAAAAAAAATTGAGACTACGTTGGGAAAAATAGAGTAAATTTCAATATGTCATCGTCTTCAGAGGATGATTTCTACGGAAACTCAGCGCAAAAGTTCTACGGTACGTATAGTATCGTTTTTATTCTTTGTTTTTCATTAATTGCGACGAACTGTCAATTTGCCGAATGCGTCCCGAACAACTGATTGTCAAAAACGCTAACATTTTGTAAACAGAAGTTTGCTAGCCTTTATTGGTATAATGTAAATTAACACACAAATCTCAATTAATATTAATTGACGAACACGGATTATCAACATCGCACATTTGTATGAAATTCTAATAATTTTTTAGAGATTAGAACATTCACAAGACATTAGTTGACTAGATGCATACACGTAATTGTTAGATTTATACAAGATGATCTCTGAATGATATAGTCCCATGTTTAATTTCAAACATTTGAGTAGATAACACTCTGTATTATGTAAATAATGCTGGAATTACTCTGCTTCCCTATTTCCTTATCTGCTGACTATTCATGTGTTATTCGTTGTTTACTTTCAGAACTCAAAAAGAATTGGAACCCCGGTATTAAAATTGACCCAGTGGACAGCGACTGTCCCTCTGACTCTGACAAGTCTCCGATAGTTGTGGACAGTCCTTCCCCAAAAATTACCAAGAACAAAAAATTCAAGAAACGTGTTCCTGCTAAAAAAATCTCGGCCACAGACTCCACAGGATCTACGGAATCAGGTACCATCACGATATATTTTTTTGTATAAATTAATTTGTTCGATAGTCAATAATTTCTCTGGACTTCTTCCGCAAAGCGTCAACATCTTATCGATCATTCCTCAATTTCAACAGCTGACAATGATATCGTTCCCAAAAACTCCACAAAGCTTCTTGGTGTTTATCTTGACGCAAATCTGTCTCTAAAATCCCAAATTAATAACACGGTCAGCGCTAGTTTCTTCCACCTAAGACGATTAAAATCCGTCAAAAGGAGTATTCCCCATGACACTTTCAAAACTCTTGTAAATTCCTTCGTTGTGTCACGACTTGATTATTGTAATGGAATTTATGCAAACATTCCAAAACAACAAATAAACAAACTTCAATCTGCGTTCAATGCAGCAGCAAGGCTCATTAAAGGCATTCCAAAAAGTCTCATATAACACAACATCTCAAAGAACTTCACTGGCTTAAAAGTCCAGAAAGAATCCAGTATAAACTCTGCTGGACAGTCTTCAAAGCGCTACATGGAATGGCACCAAGTTATATATCTGAACTCTGTATAACGGACAGCCTAAATTCACGGAAATCCACACTTCGCTCGGCGAACTCCTCAGCAATAGGAAGATTAGTTGAGCCGAAGCGTTGCCCCAGTACAAATTTCGGGGATCGAGCGTTCGCGGTAGCCGGTCCATCAGCTTGGAACAATCTCCCTTCACACCTTAGATGCATAAATGATCCGACAGATTTCAGATCTAAATTGAAAACCCATCTTTTTCATATTTCATACCCAATTTAAACATTTATACTTTGTTCTACTATACTTTCAAACCGATCGTTTTTTAAGCGGTCACATTTAGATTTTTAAGATTTAAAACACGTCTTAATGCGCCCTTGAGGTGATTACATCACAAAAACGGCGCTTTAAAAGTTAGCATATTATTATTATTATTATTATTAAGTCGAACGATTTAATGATGAATGTCGGAAAGTCAAAGGTGTTAGTTTTTGAAAGGGAAGAGCAAATGACAGTTTGTAATATAAGTGTAAATGAAGAGAACTTGGAACTGGTGAGGAATTTGTGTATTTAGGTAGCATGTTCACAGCGGATGGCCGAACGGACAGTGATATTGAAAGAAGGGTTGGTGCGGGTAACAAAGTGAATGGAGCTTTAAAAAAAGTTATTGGAAACAAGAATTTATCAATGAAAGCGAAAATGGCCTTCACAATGGAGTTCTGGTTCCAACCCTTATGTATGGAAGCGAAGCATGGAACTGGCAGAAGAAAGATGAGAGCAGAATAAATGCGGTAGAGATGAGGTCCCTAAGACATATGTGTGGTAGAACGATGTACGACAGAATCTCAAATGCTGATATTAGGAAGGAATGTAGAGCGAGAGAAGGTATTATGAACAAAATTATGAAAGGTTCGCTGCGTTGGTTCAGATATATGGAGCGCGTGGGTGAAGAAAGAATGGTTAAAAAAGTATACGTTAACAATGTAAATGGAGTAAGGAGTCGAGGTAGACCGAGGAAAACATGGTATGACCAAATTAATCAAATATTAAAAGTTGGTCACGTCAGAAGCCGGAAGAATCGTCGTGCGTGTATGACTCGATGTATGAATGTGGAGGAAGCTAGAGAGGTGTGTCAGGATAGAGTAGTTTGGCGGTCCATTCTCTCTGCCTACCCCTGCGGGGAAACGGCGTGATGGTTTGTTGTTGTTCGATAATAATATACCTTTCTTCTTCTTCTTTCGGTGTCACGTCAGTTCCCCACAATGTTGATTTTTACCTGTGAGAAGTCATCTCTGTCTGTGGTAGGTCTAAATAGCTCAATATACTCTTTATGTAAAGACATTTATTTATTTATTGATCATTTACATGGTTCTAATATCTCCCAACTAGGGTAACCCATTCTAGTCTACCTCCCAACTAGGTAACCATCTCTCATGCGTTCCTGGTATTAACTAATTAATCATCACGCCGTCTCTCCGAAGGGGTAGGCAGAAAGAATGAACTGCCACACAAAATGGACTGTCCCACTTTTCTTTCCTGACATATTTCTCTTGCTTCCTCAACATTTATACATCGTGTCATGCACGCGCGTCGATTTCTCTGACTCCTCACGTGGCAGACATTCAATATTTGATTTATTTGATTGTGCCACGTTTTCCTTGGTCTTTCTCTATTTCTAGTTCCATTTACATCGTTAACATATACTTTTTTTACCATTCTGTCTTCATTCATTTTTTCAGTATTATCAGCCTATCTCTCCGGAGAAACGGCGTGATGGTTAGTTAATCGGTTAATAAAAGTTTCTACTGAATTCCCAAAGAATTTTGATTCGTTTCTTCGATTCGTCACATTTGATGACACATATTTTTCATTATATTTGTTGGTATTTTTTTTTGGTATCATCTTTTATTGAACTGCCACACCTTTCTTTCCTGACATATTTCTCTCGATTCCTCAACATTCATACATCGTGTCATGCACGCGCGTCGATTTTTCTGACTCCTCACATGGCCGATATTCAATATTTGATTTATTTGATCGTGCCACGTTTTCCTCGGTCTCCCTCTATTTCTGGTTCCATTAACATCATTAACATATAATTTTTTTACCATTCTTTCTTCATTCATTCTTTCCATATGTCCAAACCATCTTAATGATCCTTTCATTATTTTGTTCATGACACCATCATTCGCACCGCATTCACTTATTATATTTTCATTCGACACTCTATCATACACAGAGTATCCACACATTCGTCTAAGAGATCTCATTTCTACTGCATTTATTCTACTTTCATTCTTCTCTTGCCAGTTCCATGCTTCGCTTCCATACATAAGGGTCGGTAGAAGAACACCGTTGTGCACTGCCATTCTAGCTTTTTGGATAGGTTTTTGTTTGCGATGACAACTTTAAGCGCACCATTCACTTTGTTACCTGCCCCAACCCTTCTTTCAATATCCCTCTCCACCCTCTCCAATCTCTTGTAAACATACTACCGAAATACACGAACTCAACTACTTGCTCCAAATTTTCATTCGCGCTAATGTTGCAGACTGTCATGGTTTCTTCCTAAATAAATAATATACTATATATATTTTTTTCAGACATTTCCCGTGCGTGTGCCAATTTCACACGTGCACACGTGACGGGAGATGAACCGCCAGAGCCCCCGGGGCCGCCTCACGCAGCTGCAGCTCTCCCGCGCTCGCGCCGGTCTCGGGGCAACACGCGCCGCACGCCGGCCACGCGTGCCACCCGGCGATCCCGAGGCCGCCACCGCTTCTCCAATGTGCAAGCCGTGGTCAACCTTGGTAACATTGCTGTATTTAGTACACACGGAATGGTCATATTTTAATAAATTCATAATATCAAAATATTTTTAACTAACTAACCATCATGCCATCTCCCCAAAGACGAAATGGACTGCCACACTTTTCTTTCCTGGCATATTTCTCTCGCTTCCTCAACATTCATACATCATGTCATGCACGCGCGCCGATTTCTCTGACTCCTCACATGGCCGACATTCAATATTTGATTTATTTGATCGTGCCACGTTTTCCTCTGTTTTCCTCTATTTCTGGTTCCATTTACACCGTTAACATTTAAATTTTTTACCATTCTTTCTTCATTCATTCTTTCCATATGTCCAAACCATCTTAATGATCCTTTCATTATTTTCTTCATAACACCATCATTCGTACCGCATTCATTTCTTATATTTTCATTCGACACTATCATACACAGAGTATCCGCACATTCGTCTAAGAGATCTCATTTCTACTGCATTTATTATAAGGGTCGGTAGAAGAACACCATACTTTTAATGTTTTATAAAACAGTTTTTGTCTTATAACAACAAATTTTAATTGTTGAAAGTTTTAAATAAAAAAAAGACTATCAACTTTCTAAAAAATGCTTTTTCTGTATTTGGACGACATTAAAAATATGTTGTATTTACACATCACTTTTTTAAATTTGTCCCAAACGTGTTTCGGACAATAACGCCTTAACCTTCAACAAGTTTAGTGTATACACAAATCAGAAATCCAGAGTGATGTAGGTCTGTTCATCCCTGATGATGATGAATTATCTTCGACAAAGAGGCCTTAGATTGTTTTATCTCCCACGATGCAGAACCAACCTGCCAATGGTTATGCCGGTAGGTAAAGCAATATCTTTGCTAAATCGTATCACCTCGGAATTTGATGTATTTTGTGATAGTCTGGCTCACCTGAGGGAAGCCTTGTCCTTATTATAATTGTATATTCATTTTATTAATTTGTCATGTATCTTATGTTTCTGTAATGGTTAGGATATATTTAAATAAATAAATGAAATGAAATAAAGTGTTGTTAAATATTACTGTTACCTGTTGTAGGTTGCTGGACTGACGAAGAGGATTCTTCACAGCCCCTTTTTGCCAAACCACAGTCAAAACCTACCGTACGTAAACATGTTTTTTTCACCCCACTTATTTTTTAATCTCGCATTCTCTGGGACATCGGAGTAGATAGGCCAATCAGAGAACAAGTCACTAGATGCATATGGCTATGGATCAGTCACACCCTGAGACAGAACCCAGCCTGCATTTCTCGGGACGCACTAGACTGGTTCCCTGTAGGTGGAAAGAGGAAGTAAGGCAGACCTAGAACCACCTGGAGAAGAACCCTGGAAGGTGGCAGGCCTCACTTGGGATGGTCTCAGGCACCAGGCATGCAATATAGTCGGATGATGATTGAAAATGATATTTAAAATAACTTCTTATTGGCGAATTAATTCAATCAAGTTCTCGTTCTCGCATCGTCACTTCCAAAATGTACATGTTACAGTCGATTTAACAATTCTAGAAGCGTTGAATTAACTTGTCATGTCATACTATAACTCCCTCACACCAACCAACCGCCGTCACAACACAGTCTTCTTCTCTTCTTTTTGTCCTGTCACACCTCCGTGATGCATAGGGCCTCAGGGAACCTTCTCCACCCGACTGTAACACATGCCTAATGCCTAACATCATCCCAATTGAGGCCTGCTGCTTTAACCTTTCCCTTACGGTGCTAAAATAAAAACGCTCGTTCCTGTGTTGGGTAGTCAGTACCCAATCAAAAATTAGCAATTTTAAATCGAAAAATAAGAAAATTCATGGCTAATCCCCTTAATTAATTATAATTATAGTAAAAAATTATAATTATTGAGATTTATTTGGAGCTTGAATCTTCTCGAAATGATACTGGAACGCCATACAGGGCGAAGCATAGCGAAAGCTTCCCTTGCCTTGTTGAGTCTGCTGGCTACATCTTCCTCCGTACCTCCCGAACCTGCTATCATACTACCAAGGTAGCAAAAGCTGGTCGTGGTCACAAGAGGGACACAGTGGAACAAGATTGGGGTGGAGTCATTTGTGGACACTCGTAGGTCTATATTGCAATGTGTTTCATAGTAATGTTCTGACCTGACTCGATATTAACACTAGACTGCCACAGTACTTTTCAGGATTCCTGTGTATAAAGCCAATTTAATTTTATCAATCTATCTGAGGTTACCTGTGCATATTTACAGACACTACAAATTACCTCGTAGCTGCACAAATATTACAAGTATTTGTTTACTTTGTTGTACGAGTTATCTCGTAGTTTGGCAGTCAACGTGTTAAAACAACTGTAGTTTTTTTGTTACCTCTGGGTCGGAAGAGGGTATATAAGTTAGGTTGTATGTGACATATTTTCCTCAGGAGGTGAACGATGTGGATCTGGACACAAGTCTAAACTGCTCAGACAAGGAGAGTGAGAATGAAGAAATTTCAGTGAAAGTTCACTGGAGAAGCAAGGAATATCACAAATTTCCAATACGAAAGGTAATATTTTTTCTTATAATTAATTAACAGATTTTTCAATTGATACAACACACAGTACACACAGATGTAATTAATCTAATGATAAGTATTATGTTAAAGGAAATTATTTGGTATTCTTTAACTATCATTTATAAACGATTTTTTATATACCATGTATGGAAGTGAAGTTTGGAGTTGGCAGAAGAAGGATGAAAGTAGGATAAACGCTGTAGAAATGAGGTCGGAAAAACAATGTATGATAGAATACCTAATGATGAAGTACGAAAGCAATGTAAGGCGGACGAATGTGTGATAAATAAAATCTGAGTGGTTTGGACATATGGAACGATTGGATAAGGGAAGAATCGTTAAAAATATATATACAAGTAGTGTGAATGGAAAAAGAAGTCAAGGAAGGCCAAGGAAGACATGGCATGATCAAATCAATAAATTACTGAAAGACGGCCATGTTCGAAGTAGGAACAATCGACGATCGTTCAAGAAACAATAAATAGATCTATTTGTTCCTGATGGTTACTTGCAGCAATGCCTGCATCAATAAATTGTTCTACTCTCTGCCACACCAAACCTTTGGTGATGCTGGTAGGGAGAACAATTCAAACCTTCCAGTTGGTTTAATAAGTCAGGATATTTAAAAAAATCTGTTTTTTTTCTAGTACCAAAAAATAAAGTCTATTTTTGACTTCTTCAAAAATTTGGAGAACGTTCCTCTGGACCATCTTTTACTGACGCTGGGTGACCGCGTGCTGCGGCCACAAGACACACCTGCCGACTTTAACTACAACATCTGTCAGTTTATCGGTGAGTTATCATTCATCCCTTGGCCCAAATTCCACAACCTCATGAAGACGAGTGTAGGTAAGAAATTGCCTCGCTTCCTCTTTCCACTCATAGGGAAATTAGTTCAGCCTTTCGCCTGCCATTGAGCAAGATTGAGTTGAAGTTATTTGAGTTAAATTACTAAATTACTGTAGCAGTATATTACTTTTAGCAAATGAAGATTTGCGAAGATTAACCATTTTCCAGAATAAGACAATGAGAATAATTTTAAAGAGAAGCAGATATGCCAAGATTAAAGTGATGCTGAAAGAGCTAAAAATTAAGTCATCAAAATTGTTAATGGGCACACCTCCCAAGAATTTTTAAGGAAGATAAAAAGTAACCAACATGAACATCAATATGAAACAAGAAAGAAAAGAAAAAAACAAATCTCGGAATTCCCTTATGAATAAAGCATTTAAAATTTATGAAAATATACCGGAGGATGTCAAAAGTGTGCAGAGAATAAAAAAAAAAAAAATAGAATTAAATAAATATGTAAACAAAATGTAACCTTATATTGATGTGTATGTGGATTATTATAATTGAATGTTTAATTGTTTTTTATTTGAACATGTGATGTGTACTATTTCTAACTAACTAACCATCACGCTGTCTCCTGGAGGGGTAGGCAGAAAGAATGGAAGGTCACACTGTTCTGTCCTGACATACTTCTCTCGATTCCTCTACATTCATACATCTTGTCATGCACGCACGTCGATTTCTCCGACTCCTCAAGTGACCGACATTTAATATTTGATTGATTTAATCGTGCCACGTTTTTCTCGACCTTCCTCTATTTCTAGCTCTGTTCACGCCGTTTACATATACCTTCTTTAGCATTCTGTCTTCACTCATTCTTTCCATGTGTTCAAACCATCTTACTGACCCTTTCATTATTTTGTTCATAACACTTTCATTCGCACCACTTTCACTTCTTATACTTGCATTTGATACTCTATCATATACAGATTTGCCACACATTCGTCTTAGAGAGCTCATATCTACTGCATTTAATTCTACTTTCATCCTTCTTTTGCCAGTTCCATGCTTCACTTCCATACATAAGGGTCGGCACAAAAACACCATTATGCACTGCCATCTATTTCAAATAAATAAAAAATAATAAGTGGAGGCGCCTTCCTTGCTTTCCGGCTTGTACTTTGGGTATACACATGTCTGGCGAACAGTGTTGCCAACAGCGCACTCTCTGTGTAATGAATTGTGTTTTTGTCTTTGCAGAGGGAGGAGTTGTATCTCAGAGCGTGGCACACATAGCCGAGGAGTCGGCCAAGCAGTACGGGGGCAGGAGGGCCGAGCTGGCGGGCGGAGACAAGCTGTACATCAAGCTGCAGACTGTCGACACCAAGGTCGGAAAGCCCTTCAGGATATGGATTGGCCTAGATCAAGTGAGTTTTGTTGAGAGATTTTTTTATTCCTCCTATTGGAGATTGGACAACATCATTGCTAATTAATACGAATGAAAACGTCTGTCTTCTAGGAGTTTTATTATATTTTAGATGGAATGACATGTTTCGCCCTTCTAAGGCATTATCAAATGATTCATCAAAATCATTTGATAATGCCTTAGAAGGGCGAATCGTGTCATTCCATCTAAACTGAAATAAAACTCCTAGAAGACAGACATTTTCATTCGTATTAATTATTTAACCCTTTCCTGTCCACAAAAAAAAATGTTCCGTCAGGTCCACAATAGATTTACAAAATCATGGTAAAAAATACATCATTTTTAATAAAACTGTATTATGTTTACAATTTTTATTTATTTTGAATGTATGGAATAATGCTCTAATTATTACATTTTATACACAAATAGTTCGAATTCACTGTTCACTTCCTTCATATATTCTTCATCACTACTTTCGAACTCGTTGTCAACGCATTTTTTTGTAATTCTAGTCATTTTGAGGGGTTTAAATTTTTAGAATAATAGTAAGTATCGGTAATAATAATTATCAAGTTGTTTGCACGCGCACTGGTTGAGTGTAAGTGATGCCGGCCGCCAGACATCCGAGTGACACGTACCGAGCCAGCTCCTAAAACAAAACTTTTGTATCATTCTCAGGTAGAAAGTTATACATTACAATGTTCATAAAAAAAACATTGAATCCTCATCCCAGTGTACCGCTATACTAAATACGAGCGAGAAAAAAATATGTTTGCTTGTATTTTGACACTAAACTGATGTAGAAGAAAAATGTCGAGTGACATTCGACATAGGACTCACTGCAATAAAGTTGATGTCGAATGTCATTTGACATAGGACCGGAAAGGGTTAATATGGAGTTTTACATCATTGTTCAAGAAACAAACAACATCTGATACAGCAGGTCTAAACAGGGATGTGTGCCGCAACTGAACCATTCTCCAAGAATTGTCTTCTTGTTTCGACACTTTGTTTTCCATGAATGTTACCTTGGATAATCAATTGCAGCACCTTTTATTTATCGTTTCTCATAATGTGCCCAAAGTGTTCCACTTTCCTGCACTTTATAATAATCATCGTAATTTTGTTTTCATTTGCTGCAGTACTTTCTCATTTGTGACTCTTGCTGTCCATCATATTTTTAACATTTTTCAATATATCTACATTTCAAAGACATCTTTTTAAAATTATTTTGTAAAAATGTATATTATTTTTGTTTAACCGCCCTATGCATATGAACGTATGTGATATGCACACTTTGACTGTACCATTCTGCACTATCCCGTATCACGTACGCGCTTGAGAAAAAGTAATGTACCTAAAATGTACAAACCGTTAGGGATATGCACGTGTGCCAACAGCACTTGAGTACAAATCAAATCAAATCAGTTTATTTACTCAAAAGACATTACAAACAGGAAAATGTTTAAGGCATCTATTGAGTACAGATAAAATATTATAAAAATACAACATAGTACCAGGAACGCACTAGAGATGGTTCGACATTAGGAAGACAAGATACTTTCTAAAGTCAAGAGTATGTGTCTCCTGAACGTACCTTCACTAATATGAAAGAGTCTTCATAAGTATGATAGTTTTACAAGGGACGGGTGAAGTGTGCGGTTGAGTTTTTGACATTTCGTAATTTAAAAAAATAAAATTAATATATAATTAAACTCAATTAAAAAAAAAAATTTTTTTTTTTACATGTTTCTCTGAAAGTTACCTGGAGGTGGGGCGGTTAATAGCATTATATTGATTCTACTTTATTAACTTGTTAAATTTGGGTTCTTATCTAAGGCAAAACATATCAAACCATCGCATTTGAGAACGGGTTAAATACTAGGAATGCGAGAGAGATCGACGTCTTTCATTAATATGAAAGACGTAAGTCCCGTATGGACGGGGAACGGGCCTAGGGAGTGCACGAGTGAAGCTGACGAAAGGTGCCGTTGCACCTATGACAGCTTTGGGTAAGCAGAGGGAGCCCTCTATGGCTAGGCTATTCAAAAATATATATATATATAATCCTCCATAAATAACCCATCAGTTATAGAAAGTTGGTTCCAACATTAAAAAAAGTTTATTTTGCTATTTATTGTATTTATAAAACATTTGATAATTAACAAATGTCCTTACTTTCTTCTTTCATTGTGTCATCCAGAGTTAATTCTATTTTGGTTTCCCGACTTTTTCAGAAATTCTCATACGCCATGATGCGGTTCTCGGAGGAATATGAGCTCCCGCCGGAGAAGCTGAAGCTCTACTTTGACGGAGAGGTCGTGGATGTGGAGTCCACCCCCAGGAAGTTGGATTTTGAAGGCGACGAATGTATCGATGTCAAGATCTCTCCTTAAACTATTTTTCTCTGAGGAAATTATTTATAACACACACGCAGTAATATCTCGTTAGTTTGAACTGCCCGCATATGTGAATCAATTTTAACATCTCGCCGGCAATAAAAATAAATGTATTCGATATACATAATGAAAAACAATCTTGTTAAATGTCTTAAATCTGTTTTCTTTTCATTCTCATCTTTTACGGAGATGTGTTTCTTGTGTCACCTGATTTTTTTTGTTAGTCATGCTATATCGGAACACAGAATACATTTTTATTAATACTGATGCTTAACCATTTAAGTGGTATTCAGCGCTGTAAGAGTTAGTTATGAAAATGCGACGTGGGGCTCGAGCGTTGCATTTTTTTGTATGTGTCCATATTAGTCAATTTTATTTAATACCATACTTCTTTATCTTCTTCTTTTATTAGATCTAATGATATGTGGCACAGAAATTATGTTTCCTGGGATGATGAGGTCCAGCTGTCTCTCCATCTCCTAGGTGGACGGTGTCCAGGAGAAGTGGCTTCTTCTGGATCTACTCCATTACAACATTAATATCTATTTCGCAAGTTTTTCTCGTGTCTGCGTTATGGACACGATCTCGGAGAGTTTTTTAGGTTGTGGATCTTAGGACTCTCGTCACAGCCTTTTATTTTTATCTAATGGCACAAAATATCTGTAGCAACTTACATCTTCTTCCTCAGCCTATTCCCGTCCACTCCTGGACAAAGGCCTCCTCCATTTGCTTTCATGTCACTCTTTCTTGTGCAGACTGCATCCAGGTTATTCCGACATGTCTGTTCAGATCATCCTTCCACCGTAGTTGCGGTCGTCCTGCACTTCTCTTTGCTGTCCACGGTCTCCAAGTCAGCAGTCTTCTTGTCCATTTTTCGTCTGAGCTTCTGGCTATGTGACCTGCCCATTGCCATTTTAGAGTCGCCATACGGTGGTTTTTTCTCTCACCGTTTCGTTTCTGACTGTCTCTTAGGCTTATTCCTAACATGGCTCTATCCATAGCTCTTTGGGTCACTCGTAGTTTCTCGGCACTTTGTTTGGACAATGTTACAGTTTCAAGACCATAAGTACCAACTGGCAGACTTTTCGTTTCAGGTTTTTAAGGATGTAACCCATTTTTCCGAAAGCTGCCCAGCTTAGTCCAATTCTTCTCTTGAGCTCTGCGGTTTGGTTATCTCGGCCTAATCGAATATTGTGTCCCAAGTATATATATTCTTGGACAACTTACATAAATACTTGCAAAATAAGCAACTTACACACATACTTGCAAAATAAGCATAGCACTAAAAAGGTTAATGTCACAGAAAATACTGTTGAATAAATATTTTTCTCAACCTTTCACATTTCGGGCAAACCTGACATAACCGTTGCGCCATAGAATATGTGACTTATCCGATACACAAGTTATCGTCTATGGTTTCAATGATATGATTCGGGAATATTTTTCAAACTCCCCAAATAGTATTAATGTTAAGTTTTTCTGAATTATTAATTGATTCTTACAATCGTAATATCACGGTCAAGTTGATCAAAAGGTTTTGTATAATTTTTTCTGTCCAACGTGGATTCAATGTATTCACATTGTTTTGATACATGGGCATACCAGTGGCGGTATTTCCATACAAGCCGAAAAGCCGGGCTTGCCTTAAAAAATCTAAAATAAAACGATGTTTTTTGCGTGTTTAAGCCGTCTCTGAATAAAATAATATTTTTATTCGTTGCGTCGCAAATGTCTCCGCTGACATGCGCAGAAATGACCTAAGTTTATGTTTTGTTCCACTCATATGTGCCGTATTTTATTTCATTCATACGTATCGTAAGTGAGATGCCCTCGAAATTGCCTACGTCCACATGTTTTGTTTCATGTTTTCTATGGGCTTCATATTGGGCTTGCAAAAATGTCAAAGGGTCTTTGTCGCACTTATGTATTTTTAACTCGTAATCATATAGATAGGTGCATATATACCGGAAGATATCTACAATTTTTGTATGGATGTGAAGCCGGGCTTTATCACTCTGAAGTATGTTACTATTCGATATGTCACGAACTTCATTTCTATTGTCAGAATGTTATCTGTCATTTATGTTATGTGCAGAAATGTTATGAAAAGAACGATTATGTAATTTCTTAACGAATATTTATTAATAATTCCTTGGCTTGCCTTGCTGGCTGACCGTAGGCACGCCACTGATGGGCGTACATATTATGAATTCAAACTAACGAGATAATACTGTATAAGTGTCAGCCCTCCATTTACACGGTGCTTGAATAGCAAAGTTCATAGTTTATTAGTACAAAACTTAAACATACAACAGAATTTGATCACGTAACCCGCTTTCAGCGTTTCCTGTGTGCTGTTTATTTGTTTTGTGTCACCCTAGCCCCACTGTTTTAGTCACTTGTAAATCTATTTAAAAAAAAGCTACAAAAATTAAGAGATTAATTTAGAAAGAATTAAGATTATTTCTAGTATGTCGGGCTGTGCAGTTAGTGACAACTTCAAAAAATTAAGTATAAAAAAAAACCGGCCATAAGAAAATATTTAATTATGCTATGATAAGTTGCTATTAGAGGTCACGCGAGTATTTACTGGCTGGTGAAATAAAAATAACCAATTTGAGAATTATTTGTTTTCTTATTTTAAATTAATCTATGAAAATCCGATCAACAATGATTTATTTAATCGATAATCGCTTTCACTTTGTGTTGTAACTTCATATCGCACCGTGAGTGTAAAACCGACATAAGTGCAAATATACATTTTGGAGATATGGGAGTTTAAAGATTTCATATTGCTTGGAAAAACTTTTTTTTTTAAATAAACCAATGATTTTCAGTTTATAGGTATATTACCATAAACCGAAAATCATTGGTTTATTTAAAAAAAAAAACAGTTTTTCCAAGCAATATGAAATCTTTCAACTCCCATATCCCCAAACTGCATATTTGCACTTACGTCGGTTTTACACTCACAGTGCGATATATTAATTAAATTAAAACTTTAATTATAAAACACACTTTTTTATCTGTTTGTCACAAAATAAACAGACATGTTTTCGATGAGCCTTCTTCAGTGTAAACATTAATAACTTAAATAGTCCATTGTTTTGGCTGAAAAACTATGATACTTCAACATTATTACTGTTAAAATTTAAAACACTGTTAAAACATCACAATTTCTTTTTATTCACTGAGAGTGTCGCGACAGCTGTTTCGCCAACCGATGTTGGCATCATCAGGTGTTACAATAAACTCTATTGTATGTTTTTTGTAACACCTAATGATGCCAACATTGGTTGGCGAAACAGCTGTCGTGACACTCAATACATAAAACGAAAATGTGATATTATAATGGTGTTTTAAATTTTAACAGCATTAATTACTTCTTAAGATAGTTTAATGATTTTACTGAAATTTCTTGATGGAAGTTCATTATTTTAAATAATAAATAAGATGATCATTTTTTAATAACTATTTCCACTTCTGTCTTGTATTAAACCGGTCGCTGTCAAAATAAAGATAAAAGTCTTCTTTCTATAGCCACACAACTCTCGAAGAGTTTTAGCCTGCTTGATGGCTTTGATTGAAGACAAAATTGGAAGTAGTTATTAAGAAACATCGGTTATCTAGAAGTTTTATTGTAGTTTATGGGAATGACATGTTTCGCCTTCCAAAGGGATTATGAAATGTCTTAGGAATACATTTGATAATGCCTTAAGAAGGTGAAACATGGCCAAGAGCAATGACTGCTACACCATCCTGGATTTGATTTTTGGTAATGGGAGTGTGATTGTCACACTGTCTTTGGTCTGATGTAGAATTCACGTGATAATAAAATGGTGATTAGGTAATTTCCTATCACATGTCATGAGAACCAATATAAAATCCAATCTTAATACTCTTTACATCGATTTGGCTCGCACTGTAATGATGTAATGAGCGATTCAACAAAATATTTAAATAATTGATTCCCATTAACTATAGTAAAACTTTTAGATAACAGATGTTTTACATCATTATTCAAGAAACAATAAATATTGTTTCCCCGACATTGACTCCACAATTTTGAACAGGGAGTTTTAGAACTAGTGACCATGGTATTGCAGCTAGTTCTGCGGATTCCCTTTCGTTCCTCTTCATATAAACCTGGAAAAAAGATAATCTGAGATGTTTCTCATTGCCTTATTTGAATTTATCTGTAGTGGTTCCCTTCTCTTTGGTGATTGGGTATGATTATATGGCGCCTTCATTTACCATTCCCCCTCTCACTATCCGCTATGACGCTGACGGTAATGTAAGTGGCCACATTGTCCAGGGTTTGTGAGGCTTAAAGACCACTCGTGGACACCAGTGAATCAGACTTGGTATTGCTGCTGATGTTTCGCAGTTTGGATCATATTTTTTACAAGTATACCTTCCAACAAAACATACTTAATCATCATCGGCTTTTATCTGTCCACTCCTGGACGTAGGCCTCTTCCTTGTGCTTCCGTGTCTGTTGATCCTGGGCAACACGCATCCATGTCATACCAGCGGTCTCTTTAATGTCATGCCTCCATCAAAGTTGGGGACGTCCTGGGTAGGACGCCAGAAAATGAAGCGTTTTGTTCATCTACCGTCAGAGCTGTGAGCGACATGACCTGCCCAGCGCCATTTTAGAGCTGCCACTCTTCTGATGATGCCCACAACTCCTAATCACTCCAACACAAACTCAAACGTCTTACCAACAATTAAAATCCCATTACTAACCTTATAAAATCATTACTATATATAAATTAAAGCAGATGAATAATAGAAATGTGTATATTTAAAAAAATTAACTCTGAAACATGTTTATTAAGTGACAAATATATATTTTTTAATATGTGTTTTATAATAACAAAGTTTTTTTATTTATTTAATATAAACAACATTTTACTTCAAACCCATATTGTGTCCTAAGATTGCCATAATTAACTAATTAATAATGGCAATCCTAGGACATTAACAGCATATTTTCATATTTGGCAACCTCTACAAATTCGACAATTAAAAAAATGGTTTTTCAGACTTGAACGAATTGAAAATAAACAAAAAAAAACTAATACACATCATGCAAAGTTGTGAATATTTAATCATAATGTTTAGGTAATATGTCTTTTGCACTAACATTTTTTTTTTAACGTAATGGATACAAAATTATTTAATAAGGAATATTGATTTGAAAGCATCTTAAATGTACACAAAAGCAAATGGTTTATAGAATATAAGCCATTAAGTATTAAAACATCCGTTCACATTATGTTCCCATTCAGATTTAAATAAATCTCATTATTAGAATACTTGCATAAAACTAGTTATCCGTAATTACTATTTTACTGTGTATAACTGAAATTTTATAAATCCTTTGTCTGCCGCAGGTGAGATATCTTGTTTCGCAATTATGTTTGTCCCACACCATAGACGAGTTACTTTGGTTTCTTCTTCTTCTTTTTGTCCTGTCACACCTCCGTGGTGCATAGGGCCTCAAGGAACCTTCTCCACCCGACTCTATCGCATGCCTGATACCTGACTAATAGTTCGACTGTATTTTTATTTTCATTATTTACAATGAACTTAGTAACAACTTCAATTAACAGCATTATTATTTTACCTTGGTTTAATCATTCGGAGCACTTTAATATTTTAAACATAAATAAAGCATAGAGTATCATTACCTAATTAGCATAGAATATCAGTACCTAAATTAAGGCAACTTAAATACCAACATTTTTTTTGGCAATAAAAACCTTATTATTATTATAATATTTCTTTAAACATTGGGCATGGCTGGCACCACCATTTTATAATGGCAGACAAGAAGCTAAATATATCTTAACAATTTGTTATCAACAACAGAGTTGCTATTGTGAACAGTGTTTGATTTCGGATTGATTCCGAGTAATTGCTCAAATATCCATGTCAAAATTTTGTCTTCTAAAATGTTGTATAAAAAAGTAATAAGTATGTATGTATATTTTATTCTTTTCAATAATTTTGTTTACGGAATCTTGATTACATTTTTAATTAATTAATTATTATTACAGAAGCTTTACAGAATGCCACGTATACTGAATTATTTTGAAACTACAGGCGGCTTATTTAAATAAATATAAAACTTCTTAACCCTAGATTTGATATTAATTACAAATTGCTTTTTAAAGACCTCTAAAAACCCCACAAACTCTATACACTTTTTATTTATAATATGTATTTTTAATTATACATTATGCATCAAATAGATATTAAAAAAATTATGATTGTGGTCTATTTAATATTAAAGAACAAAAACATTTGATGAAAGTCTAATAATGTTCTGTTTGCTTAAACACCAACTTAACATTATCAAATGTCTTATTTATTTACATTTGATAATGCCCAAGTAAGGAAAAACATATTAATGTTATGAATGTTCCAGAAAACTGTAAATATGGAGTTTTACTTTATTGTTCAGGCATCTATAAATCAGTGGTCATTTAAATAAATGACTACCCAAATAAAACTGATAACATGGAGAAATGCTATTTCAATTTTTTAAAATCCCATTGGAAAAATAAATATATATTTTTTTATTTGATTTGATGAGTCGTAAGGAAAGACAATATACAGTAGACGCTCTCTTAACCGGCCTTGACGGGACCGACCCAGAACCGGATAACGAAAAAGCCGGTTAAAGAGAAGGCAGTGAAAAACACATTTAACTTTTTTCAGCCTAACAGACAAAGATTTTTCAGACTCGATCTGTGTGCAAAAATCTTGAATGCCTTTTTTGTTTTTGGCGCCAGTCTTTAACCGTAACTCTTTCCAACACTTAGTTCTTCACTAATTCGTTGTACCGATTCACCCTTTTCAAGTCGCTCAATAGCTTGTAACTTCTGTTCCATTGACACAACAACACGCTTTCTCTTCCACTCATTTTATTTAAAAAACCACTTTAGAACATTAAAACACCACTCCAAAATTTGCGATGCTAATCATAGAGCAGACGCAAAGTGATTGACTCACAGTCGCAGATGTTTAAGTTGCTACTTGTTTCCTAGACTTCCTAGAAGAGGCCGGTTAAAGCGGCGCCAGTTAAGAGAGCGTCTACTGTATTATTATTGCTCCAGCCGAATGTCAATGTCGAAGTGTCATATTGAAAAACAATGACACTGATATTTGAAAATGATGACTCAAGACACAAAAGTCAACCAATGCAATTACATATTTTGTTTACGTACAGTATAGTTACAATACAGACACACAATTCTTTATTTATGATGGGTCGACTCTACTGTTGGTTTCAATTAACCTAAGAAATTACTTTAATTGCAAAGTTTTCTGATAAATGCTTTTTTTTTCATTTATTCTTTAGAACTATCAAACTCTGGTTTATTTGATTTGAGATTTTAATTTTAAAGATTCTATCGTAGTCTAGGGTTAAGCAATGCTTAGTTAGGTTTGTAAAATGTATTTAGAAGACATTACTTTAAGAACTAATTGACATAAGATTGTAAAATTAAATTGTTAGTAATAATTAATACTGTGACCCTAATCCACACGTAGTTTTTGCAAGTTGTAGCATTTGAAACGTTGAATGAATGCTAGGACAATCTCTATAGCACGGGTGAAATGCCTTAATGACCTTAAGCACTACAAAAAATAAATGTGCTAAGCGCCATAAAAAAATGTATCCAAATCCGTTTTTAGAAATATCGATGTTTAGTTACGATAAAAAAATTAGCTCACTTAATTATAAAGTAACTTCCCGCGCACAGTGCCCTATCATCCTAGTTGTATTATCTAATACGCATTCCATTTCAGATTCTAATTTCAAATTTGCTTTTTAAATAAGTGTGTACCAACTGCAAGAATTTGTGAATCCCTCGTGAAGTTTCCAAGGTAAAAAATTGGTAACTAACAATTATAACATTCACTTTTTGGTAACATATTATTTATTATTGCAGAATAATATGGCCAACAAATTTAAATATGTGTACCTTAACTATAACAACAACATTAGCCACATTTTGATAATGTCTCAGCGGGAAACTTTAAAATAATACTCATATTTAAAAATCTAATTTTGTGTTATGTTTTAGATCGTGGCAAATGGAAAAAAATAAATATGTCTTCATCTTGTTTATTCCTCTCCTATTGGATGTTGGACAGCATCTTTGGATGCAGCAACTCTATACATGGATATTATACTGCAACTGCAGGATAATTATTCTCCCGACACTTCGTTTTCCTTCAATTTTACCCTGGATAGTCAATTGATTGCCCAAAGTATTCATGTTTCCTGTGTTTATGGTCATAATAATTTCTCTTTCTTTCTTCATTCGCTGGGGTACTTCCCTGTTTATTTAATTTTATGTTGCAATTTGTAAGAAAGCTTCTTTTTTTTATTATAACTCAGAAGAACAAAACACAGCAAAACAATATTTCATAATTAATACTTTAAACTGTTAAATTAAATAACTTTGTTTTTTGTATCACAATTGTATTTTATTATATCACAATCGTAACACCTGATGATGAAACAGCTGTTGCGTAAAATAAAATACAATTGTGATACATAAAACAAAGTTATTTAATTTAACAGTTTAAAATGTTAAGGTATCGTAGTGTTTTGGCCAAAATAATGGACTACATAATTAATACGCATAAAATGTCTTGTTTTCTAGAAGTTTTATTATATTTTATGGGAATGACATGTTTCGCCTTGCTAAGGTTTTATAAAATATCTTTAGTTGACAATATTTGGTTGTACAGAAAAGTCAAGCAAAAAGAGTTAACACTTTATCTGCTGGTAACTTGTGTACTAAATATAATGATTAAAAAGGTCCCCAAAATTATAAATAGAGTTTGTGCAGAATCTGCGATAAAAGTATTTATGCCATTTCGGCCAAACACCGCTAGTAAAAAAAAGGGTATTAAAACCCTTCACAAGGCAATATATTGATATTCTAAAAATTAGTGCATTATAAAAATAATTCATATCTTAATATTATTTAAATTTTTATATATGTGTAGATTATCATTTAATAATAATCATTTATTTATTATCAGATGTAAACATTTCCTCCAGTGACTGAAATTTAAAGTATAGGGTGTTTTTTTTAGAGGTTTGGTTTTTAAACTGGCAACATTGTTTCTACAGACTGTCAATTTGACATTTGACAGTTGATTTGTAGTCAGTACGTTTTGCCATTTCACTATAAATAGACTGACATCATAACAGCGCTTGCAAATAGTGCAAATTTATTTTGAAAATCATGTTTCGGTTTGCCAAACTTATCGTGCACTACGTCCATTTTACGGTCGACATAATCATCCACCCGAACAAGTTATTCGGAAGACTATGGATCGTTTTCGTACCACGTACACTCTAGTGGATAATACGCATCCACAAAGATGACAATTGTCGAAAATTGGACTTCATGATTGCGCTTCATTCGAGCTAGCCGTGGCGCTCATATGCCCGAAATCATGTTTAAGCAATAATGACATAAAATTATCTATTAAATAAAGCCAATATCATAGACATTAACATTATTTTAATGTGTTTTTTTTTTCATTTTGAATATGTATTGTATACCTCTAAAAAAAAACACCCTATAGTTACTAGTTGCAACACTACCCCCCCTCAAACACCTTGGCAGATTTTATTTGCCTATCGCTGATGAATGGTGCAGTCCAGACCCAGCTAAACTCGCAGACATGCACACCTGATGATGAAGACCGCAGCAATGCTAAACATTAATCGTAAAAATAACCAAAAGTCAAAATGGTTATGATTTAAATAGTATATATTTTTTTACCTTGGAAACAATAATATAAACACATGGAAAACATTGTGATGATTTTGAGTACATATAAAATATACCTTCTGATCATTAGCTTATTTGACTTTTTTAATGGTTGTATGTGTATACATACTTCACAGATAAAATTTGGTCATTTCTATTCCAGAGTATTCTGTTTGTTCCAAATTTAAATGTATTTATACAGACCCCAAATGATGAGAACTTTCTTTTTTCAAATTATAAGATCTAATGTTTTTAGTTTGTAAAAAATATATATTATTCCATTATAATGTATGCATTATCAATATTAAAGTATAATATATTTAGTATTAGGACATTTGAGGTAATATTTACTTAGCCTCGGAAGGAGATTATGTAATACTGTGTATATATGTAATATAGTCTGTGTGTTTCTTTTGTTAGATACATAGTTATTTAAATATGAATTTGCAGTGTAATTAGATCCATTTTTGTGGTTGTATCTTTATTTTGAATTATATAACCACACAGAATATTTTGTTAATGTTTTTTTTTTAATAACTTTGAAAAGTGTTAAATTTTAGATACTCAATCAAATGTATTTCATGCACATTTTAGAGAAACTCTGTATATGATTTTATAACTAACTAACTAACTAACCATCACACCGTCTCCCCGAAAGGGTAGGCGGAAAGAATGGACTGTCACACTTTAACCGATGCGGCACTCCATCCTTCTCTTTTCGCCCCGCGGGAGACGCGGTGTGATGGGTTGCGAACCTATATATGATTTTATATAACAAATAATATGTACATTTCATTCTATAAATATATGTATTTAAATGAGAACATATTTTAGCGATGTGTCATACAAAAGAAACTATCAGACGGACTTTAATTGTGTTACTCTACTAATTATTAAAGGCAAATATAAATGTGAAATTTAAAGAACAAAAATATTTTAACATAGGTATATCATTTTGCTTAAAACAATCCCTTGTTTCATCTCTGTGTATATTAAAATATAATTTATTTATAGGCAATAATCTCAAATTAATGGTGCTTCTCAAATGCAGGTTAAGCCATGTGGTTTTGTTTTTCATGTTTACAAAATACTAAAATACTTATTTTATTTATTTAATTAATTTTGAAAGAAAACATGTTTACACACTTCATTGTTCATGCATAAAAGAGTTAGTACGCGAACCATTTGCTGGATAGCGTTCTCTTTTTCTTGCTCGTTAATACAAACTAGATGCATAATCTATTGCACAGAAAGTATTTTAATTTGAGCATTTATGAGTAATCTTTAATGAATGATTGTTATTGACAGTTTCTCAAACAATTATGCATCATTGTTTAGCATTCTTAAGGTTAATATAACATAAATAAATAAATTGTTATCTACGTAATTGGGTATGATTTAAAAAAAATTTAATTGCTTCTAATTTGCTAAGATTTTTGGACCTATTAGAATATCAAACCTGAATCTTGCATTGAAAAACATCCAGAGTTTTCTTATCTAAGAATTGAGTCCACAACATCTCGATTTAGACACCTCGCAGTTGATGCTGCCCCATTGGGAATGGCCTCCTTTCAAGAAGTATTCTCAATTATGAAACACTACAGTCTGTTATGTATAGGACAATGATTTTTGTAAATACTACACAGTTACAATATTTCACTTGAATTTTAAGAAACATTATTTTTTTGCAGCAAGTTAGTTATTCGTGTTTAATATATTTGAAAAAATAAATCTTTCACAATGTCGACATTAAATTATAAAAATATTTAGATTGGACTCAAAAAAGCTGACAATGTTTATTCTCTTCAGATCCAGACAAGTAATGTTCAAGAAATTGGCTTTTGTATTATTTTATATTTAACCCTTTGAACCCTAAGGCTTCCTGCACTCGATACGATAGTTATGACGTCGCTAATAAGTCAAAACTATCGTATTGATAGATGTCCAGACCGGTAAATCAGCCATTAGGGTATATGCCTCCCAAAATAAGGCTGGTTTACCGGCCTTTAGGGTTCAAAGGGTTAATGTCATTTAATCAACACTTCAAGTATGCATACTTCTATGTATGCATACATAGTATGCATATTTCATGTATTACGTGTATAACTTTGCTTCCGCCGTTTTTTTTTCAAAATTCGAGGCTTTATCGTAAAAAACTGGTTATACATTTATGATTCAAAGTATTGTCCATCGCTGGCCACTACTTTCTTCCACCTTTCGGGCAGCATACGAATCCCGCGTTGAAAAAACTGGTCATCTTTTGAAGCGATCCACGAATCGATCCAATTTTTTACTTCTTCATAAGACCGGAAGTGCTGGTCAGCTAGGTGTGCCATTGATCGAAACAAGTGATAGTCCGAGGGAGCAACGTCTGGAGAATACGGCGGGTGGGGTAGGACTTCCCATTTCAAAGTTTCCAAGTATGTCTTGACCACTTTCGCAACATGGGGTCGAGCATTGTCATGCTGTAAAATCACTTTATCATGTCTCTCGTTGTATTGCGGCCGTTTGTCTTTCAATGCTCGGCTCAAACGCATTAATTGCGTTCGATAACGATCGCCTGTGATTGTTTCAGTCGGTTTTAACAACTCATAATACACTACGCCGAGCTGGTCCCACCAAATACTGAGCATAACCTTGGAACCGTGAATATTCGGTTTGGCCGTCGACGTGGAAGCATGGCCGGGATATCTCCATGATTTTCTGCGCTGGGGATTGTCGTAATGAACCCATTTCTCATCCCCAGTCACAATGCGATGCAGAAATCCCTTCCGTCTTTGCCTTGCAAGCAGCTGTTCACAAACACACAAACGCCGTTCAACATCTCTCGGCTTCAACTCGTATGGCACCCAATTTCCTTGTTTCTGAATCATTCCCATGACTTTCAGGCGTTTTGAAATGGCTGGTTGCGTCACTCCCAATGATCCTGCCAATTCTTGTTGCGTTTGACACGAGTCTTGATCAAGTAATGCCTCCAATTCTGCATCTTCGAAAACCTTCTCTCTTCCACCGCCATGCTGGTCTTCGACGTTAAAATCACCGTTCTTGAAGCGTTGAAACCACTCTCGGCACGTTCTTTCACTAATAGCGGCCTCACCATAGGTATTTGAGAGCATTCGATGAGCCTCAGCCGCAGATTTCTTCATATTAAAGCATAAAATTAAAACCTCCCGCAAATGACGAGAATTTGGCTCGTAAGCTGACATGTTTAATCGGGAATAACTTTATGATGCAGACACAAATCGACTAATATTTCGATGGCGTTATGTTTACAAATACTTAAGCTTATTGTATGACATCTATGATCTATTTATTCCAACTACCACTTACCGCTACTGCCATCTATTGCAAAACGGCGGAAGCAAAGTTATACACCTAATAAGAAGAAAAAAAACAGTTATGTCATATTTGATTGATTATTTAGTGTCATCTATTGATATCAGCAGGAAACATTGTGAAATTGATTGATCAAGTTTATCTATGTTTTTTTTTACAGTTTTGACAGTCTGAAAAGTTAAAATTATTTTAATTATAAACGTAACAAGGTGGAATTATACTTTTAAAATAATGAGTAGATATATATGTATTTTATTATCAATACGTATTATTAATAAACTCAAGTCTATTTTGCTGCTAAAGTCTTATCTGTTTGTGGCTTATTTTATATATATACAAATTGAATGTGTTACTCAAATAATCCACATCTTACACCTGACACAAGCCTTGCTTTCTTTACAATATGTAATTAAACATTTTGCATAAAATTATCCAACTAACCCTGTGTTTAAATTTAGAGAATATATATATACTTCAATCTAAAAATACCCCATTTCACGACTCACTTTTGAAAAACATATTAACCATTTCCAACATGACATTAAAAAATTACAGAAATTTACCAAATGTTTAATTTAGATATATTTTTCGCCCAAAACTGAAATGAACAATTAAATACAGATTTCCTTTCTTTAAAAAAACAACAGCTCACATTCTATCTATAAAGAATTGGTTTCTTCAATATTGGAAACTAACAATGCACTGTCCACACTCAATAAAAGAATGCTGCTCTGCAATATCACTGTTAAAAATATGGACTTTTAAAATGGATGTAAATACATTTTCTAAACCCCGACCTGATTGCTTTATTTCAATCTATATATTTTTTTCAAATTAACACTTAAATAACTTGCATTTCTTCAAATCAGAATTCCAATTTAATAAACATTTTGAATGTATACAAATACTTGTAGACTAATAATGGATTTTACCTATTGCGGATTATCAATTCAAGGATTTATTGTATCTCAATAGAGACGAAGATGCAAATTGGAAACAGAATATGGCGATCAAGGTGTTTACAGGACTTGTGACCTGTCATTGGTTGGGTTAAGCGCACGCTTTATGTAATACAACATTCCCCATTACACCTTTTCTTATGACCACCATGTCTGACAATTTTCTTGGAAGTTGTATATATGTTAATCTGTAACACCACACTTCACGTCCTTCAAGTCCTGTAAACACCTCGATCACCATATTCTGTTTCCAATTTGTATCTTCGTCTCTATTGAGATACAATTAATCCAATTTTAATTATTATTTTATCCCACAGATATGATTTTATTTTAAAGGTAAGTTTTATCAGGTGAAAATTTATTTGCTTTCAAAGTTAATTGCATCGATGAAAAAACAGGTAATGAAACTATTAATCTAGTTTAGGATTTTGTCTTTCGGGAGTATTGCTACTATACTCTCACCTGTGGGAAGTGACTTTGTTAGAAATGAGGATATGTTATATAGAGTGGCGTAATGAGGTAAAGTTTAGAAGGACATTAAATAGTTACATTATTTATCCTATTTTTATTTTACCCATTTGAGGTGGATCTGGGGGGTGATGGTTGGGAGGGGTACTGGCGGGAAAGGGGGAAGTGACGGGTGTGGCCCGTGATGTATCTCTGAAGGAAAATGTGATTATGGCGCTTGCAATGGTAGTGTCGGGGGTGTAGTTAGAGATTTCTTGTATAGGGTTTGGATGTGTGGCAACCCCCTGAAAGAAACACTCGGCCAGTGTGTAGATGTGTTTGTCTAGAGTGAGGAGACCCACCTCTCCCTCTCATGGAGTTGTATAATTCTGGTTTAAAAGCGAGCACCCAGCGCAAGCCGGATGACCTTATTTTGCAGAAACTATTAATGAAAAACACATAAACAAGAGACAACTGAAGTGTACAATGCTTGTATTTTAAAATTTTTACCTCATTCATTTTGTTCTGGAACCTTCAAAGCCATTTTATCTATGAATAACTTACTTACCAGCACAACCAGTGGATGTTTACTCCTTGAAAAAGAGCTTCAATAGGGCAACAACAAAAAAACAGGTACATACAAATAAAAAACCTTGTAAACAAAACAATTTATTCATCAAAACAGTATTGCTATTAATTAAAAAATATTGACAAGTCTCCCTTAGTTAAGAATGCCTGCATCCAATTCTCCTTATTTATTAACTAGCAACACTTCTGGCATATACATTTCAAATGCGTCATAATCTTGGGGACGTTATTTATTGAAATTACAGTACTTTCCATATAATACAATGTTTCTTATTTATTGAAGTACAATGTTTCAAGATACATATAAAAAAAACTCTCACTTAAAACAATATAAATATCATTTTCAATTAATAGATTATATTATATAAAATAAATAACGCTTAACTAGTTAAATGTAACTTAATAATAAAGTACTTTGATTTTTTTTTAAGTTTACAAAATTGCTTGCGAGACTTTTCAATATTTTTAAAGAGTCATGTGGAACCCCGTTATCCCAAGAAGTCAGCTTACGAAATATATTTTGTACTTTGAATACACCTGATCCAGGAAGAGTTTTTAAAGAACATGTTTAAAATTTTATCTTCACTCCTGTAAACCTTTAAAACCGCGAGCCAGCAGAAACTTCTCTGCTGAATCTGACCTACTGGCCGGTGGTTTGATTATTTTAACAGTTTTGTAAAACCTTCCGAGGTCTAGCTCCAAAACGGGGACCTCCACTCCATCCCAAACCTTCACCAGAAACGCCGCGTCCTTCTTGGATACTTGAGCTGCAAACCTAAAGGCCCTGTAGCATAGGCCGATTATATTGTCCTGGTCGAGGTATCTGATGCCTGTCGCGTTGGGTGCCATGTCCGAGAGAACAACATCCACCTTCGAGCCGCTGAGCAAGGTTTTTATTTTTTCTTGCGCTTCATTGCTTTCAAAATTCAAATTGCTTAACACAGTTGCTCCCTGCAATATAACCAAAATACATATTGTGAGCCTTATCAATGCATTAATTAATTATACATAGTCCTGTCCTCTGTGCTAGACAAGATCATGAAAAGGGAATTTAAAGTTAATTAAAAGACCAGCAAAAAAACGTATTAAAAAAATTGTTTATAAGCATTAATATTTATTTTGGTTTGAACAATGATGGTTGACTCATTAACGATAGTTTTCGGAATGTTTAACTCCTGTGACAGTAAACGGACATTCATTCGTCGGTCTGTATTCATTAGTTCTTTCACTTGCGTCACATTGTCGTCCGTAGTACTCGTTGATGGCCATCCGGCGGGGGATTCTTGCTGGGGTATTGTTCATTTCCAACAGCTTCCACCGCGGTCTTGCCAAGTTTGACGTAAAACTTGATCACCATCCTTTTCATTACCATTTTGACTTGAACAAGGTCACAAAACAACTTTTGCGGAAACGCCTGTCCTCACACTCCGGGTGGCGGCAGAAGACTGAGCGACCCAGTGTTCGTTAGCTGACTTGACCACTACCATTCCCAATCAATCCGCACGCGTTCCAACGTTCAGTCGGATCAAAAAAAATCACTGACATTACTTTCCAGACACCGTATATGTAGATAAATTATTGCTTACACCTGTCTATTGGTCCCGATTGGGATTGTTAGTCGATGATTACCTGTACTAGGTAAAACATTATAGTTATAAAATAAACAACTTACCTCTATAGGATAAATCTGTAGTCTGTCAATTGAAAACACCGAACCTTTGGGCTTCTTGGGGTCTGTATGCGCCGCATTGACTTTCTGCACGGCAACCTGAGTCCAGGAGCCGGGAGCCGCCCCAATGTCCACCACAATTTGCCCTGGCAATAAAAATTTTGCCTGCTCATCAATTTCTAATAATTTGAATGCACTGCGACATCTGGAAAAAAGCAAGTAAAATAATTTAATGAATACAAATGAAATCGTCTGTTTTCTAGAAGTTTTATTACGGTTTATGCGAATGACATGTTTCCCCCTTCTAAGGCATTATCAAATGATGTCTGATAACGCCTTAGAAAAGTGTTATCATTCGTAATTATTCTTTAATATGGAGTTTTACATCATTATTCAGGAAATAATAAATAAAATATTTTACATTAATGAAAACATTAGTTTTCTAGAAGTTTTAGCATATTTTACAAGAGTGACATATTTCACCTAACTTGGACATTTTTAAATGTGTTGAGAATCAAATGTTTAATTGTTAATATACCTGAGTTAATAAAGCATAATAATGTCATAAATTGGATAATTGAAGTGTCTTAATACTCGTAAATGGTTAAGATTAATTAAGGGGCGAAAAATTCCAAAAATATATAATTATTTCTCAGAAAACAATGTGACTACTTATAGATTTTGATAAACTAAAGCAGTTTTAGGCTTCTCTACAAGGCTTAATAACACTAGTATTTTTTAAGAATTAAAACACTGTTTTTTTACACTTTTCAGTATATGTTTCTTATGGTTTCGAAGGTTTTACACCTTCATCACCAGGAGAACAAAATAAACTCTTTTTCGTTCAGTTCATATTGTTCTCCCGATGATGAAGATATAAAACCTTCAAAACATGTCGAGAAAAATAAACTCTATAGTGGAAAAAAATGTGTTTTAATTCTTAAAAAATTATATATAATGTTTACATAGTTAAAGAAAACAAAATAATAATATTATCTGACATTATACATACGATTAGTGTGATTAAACAAGTGTACATTTTCTTTACAAATATTACTCTTATCATTGCTCAAGAAAAACCTTTTATTTCGAGACATTGATCGCCTTAAATAGATAAATGTTAGTTTTTATTTTGATTTAAAGATGGAGTTTTATGACGGTCAGACAGAAAAAAACTTGCAACTAGTGTGTAACCTTTGGATTTTCAGTTACTATACGTAGAAAAATACTAAATTTGTGTAATAAAATAAAATAAATATGTATATAGAGAAATTTATTGCCTACAAACACTAACTTTAAAAAATATATATTTATTTAAAAATTCACAAAAAAAATCTGTAAAATTTACTAAATGCATTGACTCGATAAATATTATAAACATGGAGTTGTTTGAATGATTCAAAATCCGTCATGGTTAAATAACGAATACTAGAACATTATTTGAAAAATAAATAATAAATAACACGTGACCACGTGATTAATACACTACAAACTTGTAAACACCGCGATTTTCATGTATTTATAGTGGAAAATATATACCAATAATGCCATATAATAATTATATTCAAATAACAATAAAACATATATTAAATACAAGAAAAATATTGTAATACCTGTAATTGTGAACCTTCGCTTTATCGACGTAAGGGTCTGAGGCCTGCCTCAAAAGCCATTCATGAGAGCTGGTCCCTTTTGCTTTCGTATTTTTTATCACCGTGGTAAGTAGTGTTTGATAACGCGAAAATGTCATTCTTAAATTACCGGATCCAAGGGGACCCATGCTAATATTCACGATTTAATTTTATTTTATTAGAAATATTATTTTTTGTTAAACGGATAAATAATTAAAAATCTAACAATACGAGAAAATACAATTATCAAACCGTCTGTCAAAATAAGATTTTTCTTATAATGTTGCTAGTTACCACACGTGAAGAATCACTTATTTGATTTATGTGGGTAAGTATTTGTCATTTGATATGTTTACACGCAAATAAAAATATTATAGGTGTATAACTTTGCTTCCGCCGTTTTGCAATAGATGGCAGTAGCGGTAAGTGGTAGTTGGAATAAATAGATCATAGATGTCATACAATAAGCTTAAGTATTTGTTAACATAACGCCATCGAAATATTAGTCGATTTGTGTCTGCATCATAAAGTTATTCCCGATTAAACATGTCAGCTTACGAGCAAAATTCTCGTCATTTGCGGGAGGTTTTAATTTTATGCTTTAATATGAAGAAATCTGCGGCTGAGGCTCATCGAATGCTCTCAAATACCTATGGTGAGGCCGCTATTAGTGAAAGAACGTGCCGAGAGTGGTTTCAACGCTTCAAGAACGGTGATTTTAATGTCGAAGACCAGCATGGCGGTGGAAGAGAGAAGGTTTTCGAAGATGCAGAATTGGAGGCATTACTTGATCAAGACTCGTGTCAAACGCAACAAGAATTGGCAGGATCATTGGGAGTGACGCAACCAGCCATTTCAAAACGCCTGAAAGTCATGGGAATGATTCAGAAACAAGGAAATTGGGTGCCGTACGAGTTGAAGCCGAGAGATGTTGAACGGCGTTTGTGTGTTTGTGAACAGCTGCTTGTAAGGCAAAGACGGAAGGGATTTCTGCATCGCATTGTGACTGGGGATGAGAAATGGGTTCATTACGACAATCCCCAGCGCAGAAAATCATGGAGATATCCCGGCCATGCTTCCACGTCGACGGCCAAACCGAATATTCACGGTTCCAAGGTTATGCTCAGTATTTGGTGGGACCAGCTCGGCGTAGTGTATTATGAGTTGTTAAAACCGACTGAAACAATCACAGGCGATCGTTATCGAACGCAATTAATGCGTTTGAGCCGAGCATTGAAAGACAAACGGCCGCAATACAACGAGAGACATGATAAAGTGATTTTACAGCATGACAATGCTCGACCCCATGTTGCGAAAGTGGTCGAGACATACTTGGAAACTTTGAAATGGGAAGTCCTACCCCACCCCAGTGGAAGATTAAAGTGTGGCAGTCCATTCTTTCTGCCTACCCCTTCGGGGAGATGGCGTGATGATTAGTCAGGCTGCGATTTATGTATAATTTCACAACAAAAATAATGTTCAATAATTTTATCTGAAAAGAAAAAGAAAATGTTGCACTTCTTATTTATCTTGACACAATCCATATTGTATTAAATAAATTACTGTTCTTTTCTGACAGACCGATGGTTGACTGTTTACAAAAAAACATCGTTCTTAATCATTCGCTTTATATTGATTTTTTTAAATGTATTGTAATTTCGTATTCCGTGATTTGGAATTTAATTATTATTATTTTGTTGAGTTCAAAAAACTTACTACCAGACAGGTTAAATATAGGATTACAATATATCCAATCTCTTTATTTGATTAAGATTCAACATAACATTGAATAATGAAAAATATAAGCAATAGTTTACATATTAAAAATATATAAATGCGTTGCCTTTTACTAAGTACCATTTATTTTAATTTATTTATTATATTTGTAGAAGAAAGCGCATGTAACCATAAAATTTTAGCTAATAATACATTTGTTCAATTATTTACCATATGCATAGGTTTCTCAATGCCATAAGTCTTTTTTTAAACAATGCTCTTCGCTTCCATGGAAATCGAAGAAAAAAATAGCCCAATTTCAAGCACGCGAATTTTTTTTAAACTTTTCAACATTTTGTGCACTTCTCTACCTTTATATATTTATATTTATTTCTATTCTGTTGAGGGTTCACGTTTTTTTTCAATAGCACGAATCGAACCTGAGACTGACAACCTTATTGTTTCAGGGAGTAGTATTGCTACTTTGGGAATCTGTGTTCTAAACTTAGATTTCACCACACTTTTTAACACTTTATTATATATATTATAGTATAATAATATATGTAATAATAAATATAAAAAAAACAACGCATATGTGAGAGTACCGCATTTTTTATTTATTCGTGAACACTACCAAAAACAGCTCGAGTAAATATTGACTAATTGGATTTATATTTTTAGATCATGGATTGTTGTTTTATTCAATAGCCCTATATGCATGACAGCTGTCACTGCGTACTTTGAGGTTAAAATAACTTTAAAATGGTGGTTTCTGATTGACGTGACGATGTTGTATAAATTTACTCAGTAAATATTCAAAAATGTATTTAAGTTCCCCAAATCCTTACCGTAACGGTTTATTATATGCGGGATTCAATCAAGATCAAGGTATTTATGAGAACATTGTGTTTTACGGTCACCTGACTATAGTGAGACGTAAATAATATTTTTTTGTTTATCTTTATTTTTCAGGTTGTTTCGCATGCGCTACGGAAAATGGCTTCCGCGTTTTTAATTGTGATCCTTTAAAGTTAAAAGAGAAGCAGGAGTTTACTGATGGAGGACTTTCGTACGTGGAAATGTTATTTCGATGTAATTATATGGCGCTCGTAGGCGGTGGTTCTCATCCAGTGTATCCTCCTAATCACGTCACGATTTGGGACGACCTGAAGAAGGCTCCTGCGATATCTTTAGACTTCAACGCCCCAGTAAAGGCCGTTAAATTACGCAGAGATAAAATTGTGGTCGTTTTAGGTATGTCATCCAATTTAAGGAGATTCCTCATTTGTTTAATTGATTATCCGTTTTCTGGGTTTATTTATTTTGTTCAATACATTCTTAGTTATCTAATTAAGTCAATTTGAAACACGATTTGTTAAATATAATTGAATTATTCAGATAAGAAGTAATTATTTTAAAATAATCTATACAAATTGTTACATGTTTCGAATGTTTGTCAAAAGTAGGTAAACCTCTATTAAATTTTATTGTGGTATTAAATAGATGATTATTGTTTATTATGCTACTTTAAAATTAATTATTTTTAAGTTTTTTTAATGAATTAAAACACTGTTTTTTTCACTTTTAAGTTTATTTTTCTCGACATGTTTGAAGGTTTTACACCTTCTTCATCGGGAGGAACGATTTACAAAATAAAATAAATCCAAAAACGTGAAAAAAAAAACACTTTTTATTCTTAAAACAATTTGTCATTACGTATTATAATTCCAGTGTTAACGCCTTAAGTTTATCAAATATTAAAAATAATAATAATAAATACAATTCAAATTTATTTTTTTGCAACAATAAGCCTATTTCTTAAAAAAATATTAATGACATATTTTTATATTAGTTGAGTTTGGCATTTCATAATGGAGCATATATTTATATTCCTAAAAAAACTGATTATTTATTTGTTCTGTCAACCATTCCAATTTTGATTTGATGCATACCCATTCAAAGTAATTAATTTAAAACTTGATAACTATTTTTGTATTTCTATTTTTCATATGTTTTCCATCGAGGGTGAAAAATTAACCTATGATGAGTTCCCAATATATAAAATTTTGATGCCTTTTTTCTTACTCTCATTAAAAGTTTAATTCAATCTTTTTTTAAAATTAGTAGGTATATATTCTTTTCAATTCTCATCTATTATACCAAAATAATTGGCAATCTATTTTGGGTATTGAGAATTTTTGTATTTAACTTAGTCGTTTTAGATAAAGTTAAGGCTTTAACACTGGAATTCTGATATAAACTGCTTTATATTATGACGAAGGTGTAAAGTCTTCAAAACATGTTGAGAAAAATAAATCCAAAAATGCTAAAAATAAAACAAAAAAAGTCATAACTTAGTTGTTTTAAAATGTTATATGTGCATTTAAATAATTTGACGGCTAGTTATCACAAAGGCGCTAAGTGATTTAAACACAAAATAAAGAAAAATACAAAAAAATCTTTTTATAAATACATATCATGTACCATCAGTGCGGCATCATTAGAGTGACGTTTGAACTACACTATATTATTCAATCACTTTCGCACAGTTATTGACCTTTATGTTTAACACCAATTGGGATCAAAAACTCATTCTTGACATTTTTATTACTTATCACTTTTGTATAATATGTATAATATTTATATGACAATTGAATACATTTTTTAATGAGAATATTACTGCCGATTTGATATTAATCTGTCAAAGTTCAATTAATTTCCCTAAGTGCCTTTGCAGTTTCCTTTTTAAGGGATAGAATTGATTATATTTAATAATTTTTTTTTCTTCTCTCTCAGAGGGTATTATAAAAGTGTACACATTCACTGTGACTCCGCAACAGCTGCATGTGTTTGAGACGAGCCCCAATCACAGGGGCTTGTGCGTACTGTGCCCCAATAGTAATAATTCACTTCTCGCATTCCCTGGACGAAAGACTGGACATGTTCAAGTAAGTTTGATAATTAAGAACGTACTGTTTTTATATTTAAATATAAATATACGAGGCTGATCCAGAAAGTAAGTGTACTGAGGCTTTCACGACCGGATGGATTGTATTTTCGACATGTTGGCTAAACTTCCGTGTAGCCTGACCCTTCCCCTCCGCAACGAGACCAGTTCGAGGTCAGTACGTTGAGAAGTGTCGACACAACAACACATTTCGTGTCAAACTGTCAATCCAATCTCCCGCCAAGTGCGAAATACGCGGTGTCATCCGTTATCTCATTTGGAAGGGAAAACCTCCGGTTGAGGTTTATAATGAGGTGAAAACTGCATATGGTGATAAAGTTATGAATCGTACGAGTGTGTACAAGTGGTTTTTATGAGAAGACTTTTTATTAATCGTTTTTACTAAACAAAGTTAAACAGCTATTTTATATGAAGCACTTATTGGTGAAACATTCATATTAATAAGTAAACATAAACGCTTGTTTATTTTATTTTTAAATTACCAACTGGTTTATATCTCTAACCCAAACTTTGTCATTGTAAGGTGTTATACACACACTTTTTTGTTGTTGTTGTTAAAACCAACCGGTTTCGCTTCCGCCGGAGCTTCGTCAGGGTTACAAAAGACACAGACACTTTTTGTAACTCTGACGAAAACACTTTGGTGGGAACGAAACCGGTTGGTTTTAACAAATAAAAATGGTGTAAAAACCAATAATAATAATAATATGCTAACTTTTAAAGCGCCGTTTTTGTGATGTAATCACCTCAAGGGCGAACAGTGTGTTCATATTATTTTAAATAATGTCACACCACAAATTAAGTGCCTCATACGAAAGTATCAGTTTGTTTTGTTACCTTAAAATATGTATAAATATTATCACCATTTTAAAAGGTTATGTTTGTTTGTTTTGTTACTCTTATAGAATATGTATAAATATTATCACTTATTCAAAGCATAAGGTCAGTTTATTTTGTCATTAATTATAATGTTTTCTTGAAGATGGTAGACCTAGCCAACATAGAGAAGGACAGTATAGACATCGCCGCTCACGAAGCAGCCCTAAGCTGCATGGCGTTGAGTCTCACCGGAACACGTTTAGCCACGGCCAGTGAAAAGGGAACTCTTATCCGTGTCTTTGACACAACCACCGGTGATAAAGTGGCAGAACTGAGGAGAGGAGCTCACCAGGTATGTAGAATCTTATTTTGATATAAATTTCTAGTAAGAAATAATGTTCAATCATTTGCCATGAGATTATACAATTTAATAATAATTTTGATTTTTTTAAATCAAAATTATTATCACTTTATGGTTAGACATTTTAAATTAATTACATATAAAAATAAAAATAAAAACGCTTTGTATATTAACCACGGAACTTTAATTACGCCAACTAGTTTTGCTTCTTCCCATGTTTCATCAGGGCAATATAAAAATTAAATTAAAATACTGATTAACAGGAATATATAACTATGGTGTTCAAGTGAACCACCATAAATGCTCACTTGACCACCATAGTCTATATATTATGTTATTAACACCATAATTATTATGTTAATATACGTATATAAGTGTTTTTTTTATTTATGTAATTAATTTTTTATTACGCATTCAATACGCATTTCAACAAAAAATAATCTAGAGTGCCTTGCTATATAATTGTCCATTCATAACCCTTTTTTATTAAATTATTTAAAATGTTTACTTACCTTAGATGGCAAAATATGTCAATTTATTTTTGAAGCAACAATAATATAAAGTTATAATATGATTTAAAGTTTGTTAATGTCAAATAAAGATGAAAAATATGCCTCTCCCAATATCATAAACTGTATTTCATTCAATACTAAATATAAAAACATGTAGATTATAAAAAACTGTTTCAAAATGTAAAATTTTATATTTAAAATATCCATCAATGTGTTTTTTTTAGAGAGAAAGATTATCTAATACATATTGCCCAAAAAAAAACTGGTAGACAAACAATTATAAAAATTACATTTGATATATTATTGTAACACCTGATGATGTCAACATTGGTTGATGAAACAGCTGTCACGTAAAATAAAATACAATTGTGATACAAAAAACAAAGTTTATTCATTAACAGTTTAAAAATTTAAAAATTGTTATGTACATCTTACTATTTTATATCACAAATTTATTGGCTACTGTTAAAGTAACATTATTTGCTTAACCTTAACAGGAGTATGATATTTGCATCATAACTATGTTTCTTTGAACCAGAATAAACGGACATGACTCTTGTTTTCTTAGAAACTGATAACTCGGTTAATGATAAAGGTGGTTAATTAAAATAATTACATTATCTGTTGTTTGCCATTTGAGTGTTGACATAATATGTCATATCAAATGAGCAATTGTACTACACATTTTTTTTTGCTATACCCTCATATTTCAAAGTAAAACATTATTTGAGAAATTTTTACGATAGCCTTTTAATTTAAAACTAATTTATAGTTTAAAACAAAAGGAATTTGAGTTGAATGCAATGATGATACGAATTAAATATTCATGGTAGAATAGATTATATTTCCATTTTAAAATTGATAAAAATGTGAATTTTCTAGAAGCTTAATAATATTTAATTTGAGTGACTACTTTGCTAGGGTATTATCAAATATTTGATAATGTTCTAGCAAAGGGAAACATGTCACTCCCATAAAATATTATTAAACATCTAGAAAAGAGAAGAATGGAGTGCCGCATCGGTTAAAGTGTGACAGTCCATTCTTTCTGCCTACCCTTTCGGGGAGACGACGTGATGGTTAGTTAGTTAGAATTTTTTTGTTTTCGTCAATATTTAATATAGAGTTTTACATCTTTGATTCAAACAATAAATTCTAGATAATAATTTATTGTACAATAATATTTGTTTAAATATTGTATAATACAATTTTATACAATATTTTAAAATGTATAATACATTCAATATTTGATTTATTTGATCGTGCCACGTTTTTCCTCACATTCGTCAAAGAGATCTCATTTCTACTTAATTTATTCTACTTTCATCCTTTTTTGCCAGTTCCATGCTTCAATATAAACATTATTTTTAAAATATGTGCATAGATTGTCACAGTTGGTAAAATTATATTTTCTGGAATATTTTGTATCTCTGTGGCTCGCGGTATCCATCTTTGACTGACTGCTCAAAGCTTTTGGAGATAGTAGTATTACAAAATCTAAAAATGGTGATCTCAGATAATACATATTTAAATGAAAACTACTTTATTTAAATCCATTTACTGAACGATCCTAATTTTCAAACACAACAATAATTTATTAAAAGATTTTTTACACTGCATGTTTGAATCAAGAATCAAATGTCCAAAGGTAGTCAATATATTAAAAAACTTTATTATATTACCACACTTTATCAACTATATTAAATAGTATTTTAATAAGCTAATAAATTGTTGTAATGTATGGTTTTTAAATATGTAAAAGTGAATGTAGAAGAAACATTGAACCATACTTGCAGATGTTGGGCGGGAGTACCTTATTCTTATGGCAAAAGGAAAAGTTTTGATGGAATATTTTACATACTAAAGATTTTATTCAAATATTAGAATTTTTTCTACAAAATGATTAAATTATTAATATCTTTCTTCTATGTTCGCCATACTGTGTGTTGTAGATGTTTTTTTTGGCTTCCTTTTTTATATACTTTGTATATACACACTAACTTAAAAAAAAATTAAATTGCATATCAGACATGTTTCGGACAACCGGTCCTTCCTCAGTGATATTATAAAGATACATATTTAAAATATTATAAAATTCTTATTCTTCTTCTTTGCTAGCCTTTTTCCCTCCACTGCTGGATATAGAACCTCTTCCAATTTCCTCCACTCCTGCGCTCTTTGTATCCAAGATTTTCCTACGCTTTTGACAATATCATCGGTCCATCTCATCGGTGGCCTTCCGACACTTATTTTCCCACCTATTTTCCCATGGTCTCCAACTGAGTATCCTGGGTGCCCATCTGTTGCCACCCTGTCTAGCCAAGTCTCCAGCCCATTGCCATTTTAATTTTGCCACTCGGTCCATGACTTCAGCAACCCTGGTGCAGCGTCTGATTTCTTCATTCCTTATGCGGTCACGCAAGCTCACATCAAGTATCTGTCTTTCCATGGACCTCTGTGTACACTTGAGCCTGTGGACACTTTTTGCTGTAAGAGTTGTCGTCTCTAGTCCGTATGTCATCATGGGCAGTATACACATGTCGTAGACCTTTCTTTTGAGACAAACCGGTATTTCATAATTTTCAAAGACATGTCTCAGTTATTACAAATGTTATCAAAATTGTTATTACATTATTAATATTCTTTTTTCACAGGCTTCCATCTATTGCATCAACTTCAATCACAGCGGTACCTGTTTATGCGTGGCCTCTGACCACGGAACTGTACACATTTTCAGCCTGGAGGATCCAAAATTGAATCGACAATCTAGTTTGGCAAATGCCTCATTCCTACCCAAATACTTTGCTAGCACTTGGAGTTTCTGCAAGTTCACTATACCTAATGGACCACCGTGTGTCTGCGCATTCGGAGCTGATAAATCATCCATCATTGGTAAGTATTTTATTAAACAACATGTTTTTTTAAATTATAGATCTTCTTATTCAATGGCGCAACAGCCCAAATCGAGCCACGGCCTCCTTCAACTTCTGCCGTCAACTCCTGTCCTCTGCCGCCATCTTCCACTTTGTAATTTGTTGGATGTGTGCCTCATCTTTCTTAACCTCATTCTCCCACCTCAGTCTGGGCCATCCAACTCTTCTTCAACCCCCCGGATGTCCAGTCATTATTTTCTGAGGCACTCGCCCATTTGGCATTCTTTGTACTATACGTGCCCAGCCCATCTCAATCTGAGGAGTCTTGTGTGTTGAAATACTAGGGGCTTCATAAATTTTAAATTATGCATATCTGCATAAAATATTTTTTATTGTATTTCAGCGTTATTTTTAACTGTTGTCTAAGTTCCAATTTTCATACCTCGTCTTACAAATTGTGGAAGGTGTAATTTTTATTTGATTTATTTAATTGAATTGTTATTCTTCCAAGACCCAGCACTAGCTCAAATTAATATAATTAAGTGTATAAAAAGATGTGTGTGTATAATACAAATGAAAAAGTATTTTTCCTAGAAGCTTAATTTTTTTTTTTGGGAAAAACCTGTTTCACCTTGCTAATGCATTATCAAATGTCTGAGCATTAAGAGCAAATGTCCGTCATTTGATAATGTCTTAGCAAAGCGAAACATGTCATTCCCATAATATATAATAAAACTTCTAGAAAACAGACATTTTCTTTCATATTAGTTATTTGATATTGAGTTTTACAACATTGTTAAAAAAATAATAAATATGTATGCATGTATTTCTCAACGAATATTTCGTTTCATTATTCGTAAGATGGATTTCCATTCATATATTTATAATATAAAACCTTAATTTTGATCTTAAACAGTTTGACTTGTAATTGTAATTTATTTGTGAGGTGATTATTATGAAGCTAGGTATTTTTTATAGTGCCATTTTCATAAGAAATGAGATTGCGGAAAAGTAGAACTATGTAACTTAACTACCTCGACTCCATACTCCATTTACATTGTTAATGTATACTTTCTTAACCATTCTTTCTCCATCCATGCGCTTCATATGTCCGAACCGACGCAATGATCCTTTCATAATTTTGTTCATAATACCTTCTTCCACTCCTATATCAGCATTTTAGATTTTGTCGTACATTGTTCTACCACACATAGGACTTAGGGACCTCATATCTACTGCATTTATTCTGCTCTCATCCTTCTTCTGCCAGTTCCATGCTTCGCTTTCATACATAAGGGACCAGAACTACATTGTGAACGGCCATTTTTGCTTTCATTGATAAATTCTTGTTTCCATTAACTATTTTTAAAGCTCCGTTCACTTTGTTACCTGCACCAACCCTTCTTTCGATGTCACTATCTGTTTGGCCACCCGCTGTGAACATGCTACCTAAATACGCAAATTCACTCACCTGCTCCAAGTTCTCTTCGTTCACTCTTATGTTACAAACTCTCATTATGGATCATAATTGTTAGTGAAATTTAATTGTATCTCAATAGAGTCGAAGATGCAAACTGGAAACTGAATATGGTTGATCAAGGTGTTTACAGGACTTATGACCTGTCATTGGTTGGGTTAAGCGCACGCTTTATGTAATTACAACATTCCCCATTCCACCTATTTCTTTATGACCATGTAAGACAAATTTTTGGAGGTTGTATATATGTTACAAATCTATGCTTAACTTCACATGCCAGTTTCAACATGCCATCTATGTAAATTTTGATTACATATGTTAATCTTTTTAAGATTAATCTATATAATCCACACACTAACGCCATCTATGGAGATTAATTTTTAGCATTTAGCAGAACTACTTTATTAACACAATTGTTAGAAGCCGCCTGGAGATGTCACTCCTATCTATATGCCAAAGAATTGACCAGAATGACTACAATATTTTTTGTGAATGTTTACTTATACTTGTATACAAATACTGGATTTCACCCACGGTGGGTGAAATACGTATAAATAAGTATACATTCACAAAAAATATTATAATTGTTAGTCTTTGTTGGGTATGTCAATAATCAAGATTATGATATGTATATTTTAATTTTGCAGTGATATGCGCTGACGGAACTTACTACAAGTACATGTTCACCAACAAAGGCGAAAGCTCCCGCGACGTGTGCGACCAGTTCCTCGAAATGACTGACGAAAGACACTAAGGACTGTCTTTTATTTCGTTCATAAGTTTACTAAACGCTATGGTTGGATGCGCCATACTTGGCCATAGATGCTAGATTTAAGCCGACACATTTTTATAAGAACCCTCTTCGAATAAAATCGTCATCGAATTTGGCAAAAAAGTAATTTTAAATTGTTTGTGTTTTGCCCAGATTGTTTCGATATTTTTCTCTGTGATTACTGATTCATTTAAAAAAAATCTTACAACCAAAGTTAATTCGATAAGTCGTTTTTTTATCATTGTGTTATTTTACTAAAGTAAACATTTTATGCCTCAACAGTTTTAATACGAGTTATGTATAATTGATCAATCGTTCAAAAGTTCATACCACATTATAATATCGTTTTTATCAATAAATTACCACAAGTGGCTGGTTATGGTACAACTGCGTGTATCTTTGGGTTAATAAAACATTTATTTTTATCATGATTGAACATATTACAGAGCAAAATTAGCAAAAATAATTATGCTTCTGTAATGATACTAGCAGATGCATCGCAAAATTGCTGCTTTCTTATGTTAATTTCAATGTTTATGGTTTATATTATGTTATATTAATCTGTATTTGTTATAATTTTGAGACAATTAAAAAAAATATTTTAATGTCTATATTTTTACTAATATGCTCTGTATCTATTCAGTTGTTTTTTTTAAATAGAAATATAAACCATTCTTATTCATAACCTTCCATATATAATTATCAATAACTTGCCCAATAACCATGACATTTCAAGGCTTACCCACACAAATTATTATATATTAATATACATATTACCACTAAAATAGCTTCCAAACTACGAGTGACTCCGCCACAATAGTTTATAAACAAAGTCAATGAATATTATAAAATTAGCCACTATTTATGAATAAACACACTTCTTTTCCACTTTTGAGTTTATTTTTCTCAACATGTTTCAAATGTTTTATACCATCTTTGCCGGGAGAACGATATAACCTTATATAGTTCGAGTTCAAATCTTTCTCCTGATTATGAAAGTTTATAACTTTCAAAACATGTCTAGAAAAATAAACTGAAAATGGGAATAAACAGTGTTTTAATTTCATAAAAATTGGCATGGAATTCCAGTGTTTAGGACTTGATTTTATAAAAAAAACTTTGTATTTATGTTGTAATATTTAATAAACTCTTTAATTTGAACAAAACTATTTTACAACTGAACTATTAATGATATATTTAAACATCGATGAAAAAAATTCTTCCATCAATGTATCATATAAGTATTGTACATATTTAAAACATTCTAAATTGACGTTTCGAATGTCATAGATGTATTATAAAAATAAAGATTCAAATATGTTATTGTATACTTAACTCTGGCAGCATTGACATGTATTTTGCATTGGAATAAAGTGTGCTATTTACAAAATATCTTTAATTTCTACATGCATGCTGTATCATATCTTTTACTTTATATTATATTCATATGTATGCTTTAAGTCATTATTAAGAGTAGTACTTGACTTGGGAAATTAGATTTCATACTTCCCTATCTACATTTTATTTGTTTCTATGACATTCTTAATTCAACATTTTATAATTGATTATGGAAATTAAAAATTACTTCTTCCCAATCAGACATTATTTGATCTAGATACTGATTATATTTGATTACAGTTTAGACATCGCGACATACTTTTGGTTTGTCATGATGTGCAATATGAAGCACACTGTAAAGTTAGAGTTTTATCGACTTGCATATATAAATTTTGTATGAATCCAAAAAGAAAAATTATTGTGTCCAATTACACACATTATTATGTAGGTGTAGATAATTTTATATTTGAAATATGTAAAATTTTATCATTCATGGTTGATTATAGAACTGAACTTTTGTTTCATGTATTTTTAAAATTAGTCTTGTACATGGAATTACCCTTGGCATTTTTTTTTGTGAATCTCCACTTTTGAGTTTATTTTTCTCAACATGTTTCAAAGGTTTTATATCTTCATCATTGGGAGAACTTTATAAACTCGAATGATTTAAGTTTATATTGTTCTCTCAATGATGAAGGTATAAAATCTTTGAAACATGTCAAGAAAAATAAACTGAAAAGTGGAAAAAATAGTGTTTAATTTCATAAAAAATTCATCATTATGTAATTCCACGCCTCAAGTTTATCAGGATTTACCCTTCTTTCATTATTTAACTAATTAATTTAACATTTTTAATCACCATCAAACATTTTTACCAATGCTATATGTTCTTTTTTTTTATATTTATTAGTTTATAATGGCATACATACATACATATATTAAAAGGCAGTTCTGCAATCACCCGTGTTTGAAATATTATGTACAATCAAAATTATTGTTAATAATAAAATTTTAAATTTTTTTAATAAAATGTGATGTCTTTTGCTTGGTCTTACTAACCTGTTCTGAATTTACACAATCTGCTATCTCCCACAGTTCTAATAATTTAAAGGAATGTATAAAAGTATAAAGGTAAACATATTTCATAACATTTCCGTGATGCATACTATTTAAAATCAAAATAAAATTAGCTAAGGTAGTCTTGAAGAAGAGTGATCCTAAATTATTTGATTCATCTTTTTTCAGACTGTATAATTTAAAACACTGTTTTTAATATCACAATTTATTTTTTTGATTTCTGTGAAATTCTCACCGCAGCTGTTTTCGCCAACCAATGTAGGCATAATCACTTGGCGAAACAACTGTTGCGACAATTTCACAAATTAAATAAATAAATAGTGATATTATAACAGTGTTCCAAATTAAACAGTTAAGAATGTTGAAGCATCATTGTGTTTTCGTCAAAAAATGGATTATCTATGTATAGTGTTTTTAAAATTTACTGGAATTAGACATTCAGATCTGAATGAACATTTATTTATTTAAAAAATACATATACATTAAAAATATCTTTTTTTCCCAGCATATGTCCCATTTACTTGGGGTCTCTTCTTGTATGGTGTCTGTGGCATCTGGTGGGACTTGGTATCTTATGACACTCCTATTGTAAGTCCCATCCATGTCAACTTGGGCCTACAACATCCTCAGGGTCGCTGTTCTTTTTCCATCACCCTCTGCGTAATGTGGTCGGTTGGGCGACGCATAACGTGGCCGTGTCATCTCAGACGGTTCTCTTTCAGTTTCTCATCTGAGATTGGTCTCACTTGTGAAACTGCCGCGGAGGTGGGTGTTCCTTATGCGACCCATCAAAGCATCCTGATTTCAGCACTGTGCAGTTTGTCTTCCTGTTGTTTTATGAGTGGCCAGCACTACAAACCGTAGGCCATGGCTGAACAGACCGCGCCCTTTTACACCTTTCCCTTTGTGTGGATCGGCATTCGCTTGTCACAGAGCTCCAGATATTTTTGCTATTTAATACATTTTGTATTTATCTTGTTGGTGGTGATGGCCTCCACCGTCCCATAATCCATTAAAAGTATTTTTTATAAAAAAAAAATTGCGAGTTTATTATTTATGGGACTTGCTCAAGACTGTCAATGTCAGCAGCACTAGAAAAATAGTCACAAAAAATTTATTGAACAGGATGGAAATGGACATAATTTTTTTATTTTATTTATTAAAGTGCCTATAGTAAACAAATCATTAAAAAAGTTAAATAAGTCCCTAACTAATAGATTTTGTGAAATGTTACTGTACTACCATATTAATTAGTTTGAATTTTGATATTTCCGGTGTATGAACATGTCACAATGCAAAGTTAATCTAGAAATATTTTTTATTTTTTGATATGCCATTTCTCCGTTTTATTATAATTAAATGTGAAATCCATCGTTCTTACTGCAACAAAAAAAAAAATAGAATTGCAATAATAATAATAATAAATATTGTTGCCTTTTAGGTGCACATAAGTAGTATTTTTTTTTTCTGAAGTTGTTTGCTTGGGACCAAATTGTTTGTGTAATTAAATCACAATATCTTTGATGTGTTAAATAATGTTTAGACCAATATCCATAACCATTATACAGGTATTTCTGTAGAGTAAAAAATGCTGGTATATTGTAGTATTGATTATTCTAGAGAAAGCATAATAGTTACATGTCTTACCGTCCAGTAAAAATACAAAAAGTGTTTTTTTGCTGTAGATATTGGGACAAAAGCTAAATGATATTTAATTTTTAAGTAATCTAGAAGAAAGGATATTTTTGCATACTTATTTTCTCCATTTTGACAGTTAATAAATAATAATGTATTCATTTTTTAATACTGATGAGTTTATGATGTCCGTATTGCCAGATTAAAATATTTTATGTTCTTGTAAAGAAATTCCGATTTTAAATTACACTACTGATTTTTTCATTTCGATAGGTCAAAAATATTTTTTTTGTTCTAAATGAAAACTAATTTAAGGTTTAGCTGGTTTATTCTGTATTTTTTTAATATTAGATTTGCAACATACCTTAATATTTTCAATTACTCCTGATTTACCAGTATATCTCATAAATAAATAAAAGTATTTGCTTGTTAGTCAGCAATGTATAAAATTGTTATAGAAGATAAATTGTAGTTTGGTATATTTGAAATGTGTTACAAAGCAAACCATATGTTTTTGGTGCATTTCAATTTTGAAAATAGCTGATAACCGGTTATATATACAAGTGTAATATTAAAACTCTTTAAATAAAACTGTCCACTAGCTGGAAAGCAAGTTTCTTTCACTGTGTAAGCACCCCCTGCAAGTTGACTTTTGCAATTGTTAACAGCTTGCTCTACTTTATGGAACGTGCAGGTGCCGACTTGCATAATGAAAGAAATTTTTTGAAATTTTCTTTCCAGTGGTTTAAGAACATTTGGTTATGATCCACAAACATCTTTTTTTATTTATAATAATTACTTTTCATAAAGCATTAACTAAGTGCTTGTAGCTCTAGGTGTATCGGTTCTATTCAACAGTTTTTATTATTGTGTTAATTAATTTAGTTTTAATTTAGATACGCTGTTTTCATTGCAGTAATAAATTGAAATTATCTTGATTACAAATTATTGTTGTTTATTTGCCATATCAATACTAAAGACTTTTACTGTCAAAACAAACAAAAAAATGTCACCTGTATAATATAGAGTACTTACTTAAACAGCCAATGTCGTCCACTGCTGGACATAGGCCTCCCCCATCTCTATTTATTCCCACCTTGTGCCTTTCACATCCAGTCACTAGCATTTTTTCTAATGTTATCAGAGACCATTGTGTGGGGGGTCTCCCTCTGATTCTTATGTCCTCGCAAGGACTCCACTCCACCACCCTTCTGGTCCATCTTTCATCTACCAATCTGGCAACATGTCCCACAAATGACCATTTAAGTTTAGCCACCCTTTCGATGACATCCGTTACCTTCTGCTTATTTCAGTATTTCTTATCCGGTCTGAGAGTCTTACATGTAACATGGCTCTTTCATGTTTCCTTTGTTCTACACGGAGTTTTCTTATGCTCGACTTGGTGAGGGTTAGCTTTTCTGCTCCATATGTCAGTACTGGAAGGAGAGTAGTGTTTACTGATTTTTATGTTAGGTTTTTCTCCAGAGTCCCGTGTCAGATCCCCCCAGCGTTGGTGATCACTGTAGCAAATGCTTTCTCGCCACAGTGATTTCCTGGGAAGTGTTTCTAGAGTGGTTTACCATTCAATTCATGATTCCGATTCAGGTCAAAGGCAACTCCAATTTGGTCATTATTTTATACGCTGTGTAAAATAATATTTGCAGAGGACACGGTAAGTAAAAACAAAATTATTTTAATCTGGTTTATTTCTACTTGGTATAGTATATTAGCTTTTATTAACATGCATCTGTAATATAACATATTACATACGAGTATGTTCATCTAAACATTTACTTTGGGATAATGTCATTTGGTAACTAACACAGAAATGATTTATTATCAAATACACAAATATATTTGTGCTCCAAATATTAAAATTAAACACAGAAAATACAGGTAAACAATTTTAGTCAATATCAGAAAGAATTTTAGAACAATTAGGAACATGCACACAGGTACAAGAGAAAATGTTATTCTTAAAAAAAAAACAATGTTGCCCACATTCATAAATGTATAACTTTATTTTTGTTTTTAAGGCTACCAAGTACCTTATTTGTAATTCACACAATGATGAAGAAATTTTCAAATGTATATTATAAATATGAGAATACATTTTGAATTATCTAAAAATCTGACTCTGTAATTATTTTATGTTTAGATTTTATCTTTGCATGTTCCTAATTATCCAAAATTAGTATTTTTTTTTTGTTTTTAAAGTGTAATATTTTAAATTTTTAATAATTTTAATTACTTTCCGCGTGGAATGATAATAAATATTTTATTATACAAATCATACATTTGTATCAAAGAATTAGCATATATTTTTAATGTGGATTATGATTGGGTTAATAGTTATGTAACACTACATGTATGGTTATTTGTTGATAACCTAATAAGAACATGGTTTTCATATCTTCCATTTGGGACAATCCTTTTAAGGAAGGCATTTATTTAGCAATTATTGGTATTGAAGTATTTCATAAAATTATTTTTAGAATCTTGAAACTTACAGAAAATCTATTGTCAAAGAGAAATCTATTGTCAAAGAGATATCAAATATATTTTGTTCGACAATAAATCTTATGATAGTTGAATATTAGTAAATTATTTTTGTTCTCAGTAGGCGGGTATTTAGTCTAAAAAAATGAAAAGAAATTATTAGAAATTATGAATTCTTATACACAAAGGCCAACCTCGTTTCCACTAAATAAACAAATGGAACATGTAAACATACAATGTATAAATGTATAACATATTGAGAGAATAATTTATTAACTGTTAAATTTACAGCACTGTCATTATATCACATTTTTTTATTATACACTTTTTGAGAATGTCGCAACAGCTGTTTTGCCAACCGAAGTTGGCATCATCAGGTGTTACAAACGATAGTTGTTTGTAACACCTGATGATGCCAACATCGGTTGACTAAACAGCTGTCGCGACATTCTCAAAAGGTGTTTAATAAAAAATTGTGATATTATAACAGTGTTGTAAATTTAACATTTAATAATGTTGAAATATCATTCGGCCAAACGCCATAAATCAGAACAATTCAGAAAATGTCACAGAAATCACATAACGAATTTTTCAACTATTTTAATTAGATCTGGCAATATTATATTTTGTGCTTTTAAAATATCCTTCACTACAATTCAAAAAAGATTTTTAATTTCACTATACAATATAGAACAAAAAACTTTCTAGAAGCTTTAGTTATTATGTACATTTTACATGTGTGTTATATTTTCGCTATTCTCTCAAGTGCTGGAAGAAAACAACTATAATCTCAAACAATCTAAAATAAAACATCTGTTTTGAAAGAGAGAATCCACCAAGAAAAATCCAATATTTAATTTAGTTGACTTAGTTTAATAATACTCACACACATTACTTGAAACTTTAGCCTACAAAAATAAATATCATAATTCATAATAAATATTTTAATATCAATAACATTGAATACTCTTCGGACATCTTACTTTTACAGTCACAGAACTCTTTGTCCAATTCCAATACAGAACAATCACAAATGGGGTATATTCGCTCAGCCACTCGGCTTATATCATTAATACGAAAATTACAAATCACGAAAGAAAACTTATTTGTTATTTAAAAATTAATAATTTAATATTTGAGTGTTGTATAATATAATAAGTGCTATACATGCATTATAAGCATGACTGGTTTAAAAATATTTAATCTGTTGCTGAAAGAATAGTCTAGGAGCAAAATTTATCTAGATATACAGAAATAGTCTTTAAAGAATTTCTTTAGGAGAATATTTTTTGAATATTTAAAAAAAAATTAAATCAACCCTTGTTCCCAATTTTTATATTAATATATTCAAGGCCAAACTCCAGTTGGGACATTACCAAATCTGCGTTAAATGATTACAGGTTTTATTAAGTACAAGATTTTATCAAATAATGGTTAAATTAATACATTTTGATACTGTCAAATAAAACACGTCAAATCATCAAAATCTCATGCAAAACGCGATTTCTAGTATGTATGATTTGGAAAACATACACAGTTATATTGCTCAAGTAAAAGTTACTTTAATAATTGTTATTGATTAATTTTTTTGTCAGTGAAAGGATGACCGAGGAAAATGTGGCACAATCAAATCAATCAAATATGAAATATCAGCCACGCGAGGAGTCGGAGAAATCAACATGCATGCATGACACAATGTATGCATGTTAGGGAAGCAAGAGAAGTATGTTAGTTAGTTCTTCGTCAATGTAAAATCTGTATTTTAACAAAAAATAATAGAACAGAGGCAATGTTTGTATAGGTTCCAGAAAAGGGATTTTACATACTTTCAATTTTTAAATATTGAATCATTCAAATTGTATACCCCATTATGCTCTCCAACAATTTATATGATAGTTTAAAATGGACTTGTTTAACATCGGAGCCATAAAATATCATTTTACCTGACCTAGCGAAAGTAGGTACAGTCTCACAAATGATGTTCTATAACCCAATAAAATATTACCCTTCATCGTATATGTTAATACCTTGGATTTGGTTAGATGGTTCTGCCTAGACCAGGTGTGCGTCTGCCTGGTTGGGGTTGATGTGGATCTTGATGTTGCTTCTGTTGAGGGGGCGCTTCACTGGGGTCATGTGGACCTTGGGGTCACCATCGTGGAGCTTGCTGCAGACGGTGCTCAGTTCATATATGAAGCTTGCAACGGCCAAAATGCAGTAGGAATGGCCGATAATCAAGAATGCAGATATCACCCCTGAAAAACATTGAATAAAATTTTTACAGGATTATTCTGCCAAATGGAGGATATGTAAATGTTTAAGTTTTTAAAGTTTTTTTTCTAAAATTTTCTAAAATACTTAAAAATTAAATATATTTTTTCAGTATATTAAAAATACGAACTTTTATCTGAAAATATAATATACAGGGTCTGTCGCAAAAGTGACCCTCACCAAGAGAAATGTAGAGAGATTAAGAGTCAGGCAGCGTTCCATGGAAAGACATATGCTCGGCGTCAGTCTACGAGATAAAATCAGAAATGAGGAGATTAGACGCCGAACAAAAATAACGGACATCATGGAACGACTAGCGAGACTGAAGTGGCAATTGGCGGGTCATGTGGCGAGACAGAGTGAGGATAGATGGACCCAGAAAATAATAAGGTGGAGACCATGGCAGAATAGGAGAAGCGTCGGCAGGCCGCAAAAAAGGTGGGCCGACGACATTGCTACCGTGGGGGGGAAAATGTGGCTGCGGCTGACAGGAGAAAGAGACGAGTGGAAGGGAAGGGAAGAGGCCTATGTCCAGCAGTGGACCGATAAAGGCCGACGAAGAAGAAGAAGTCGCAAAAGTATTGAGAATTTTTTTTTCAGTCAATTTATTGCTAATAAACTTACAAACACATAATATTCTTCAAAATACGCCCCTTGGGCGTCAATACACTTTTGGTAGCGTGTCTTCCACTCATGGAAGGCAGAAGACGGAACCCCCTTAAGGCACTGCGTCAAAGTGGTTTTCACCACATCCAACGTCTCCAAATGGCGTCCCTTTAGGCTTCGCTTGATGCGGGGGAACAAAAAGAAGTCCAGTGGTACTTTCACTGCTTTCTAGGACGTCCTGAGAAATCCGAACCCGAGTTTCCCTTTGTTCATCTGTTAACACTTTTGGTACCATTTTGGCACAAATCTTCCGCATTTGCAAATCGCCCGTCACAATGCGGTGAACTGTGTCTTTTGTCATGTTGCACTTCTCCACTATTAAGCGGACACTGAGACGATGATCAGACTGTAACACTTCCCTCACTTTCATGATGTTGTCATCAGTTTTGGAAGTGGACGGTTGTCCAACACGCACATTGTCTTCAATTGATTCCCGGCCGTTTGGGAATTGTTTGTGCCGCTCGTAAACTCTTGCCTGTGACATGGCTTCATCTCCGAAGGCTTCCCTTCATGGCCAGGGTCTTAATACTGTTTTTTTTCAGCCGAACTCAGAATTTGATGGCTGCCCGCTGCTCCAGCAAACGTTGCATCTTAATTTCCGACGCGACGACAAAACACACTTTGCCCGGATCACTGTGCTAGCTCTACCGTTGCTCGGAGAGGACTGAGCAGCGGCGCGTTTGGTAGCTGCAAATCCCCCCTACCATCCCCACCACTAGGTGCATCCCGCTACCCCTTCTAGCGCAGTCAGGATTTTTTTTCTCGATACTTTTGCGACAGACGTTATTACGACAGTATTATTATAGATTCTCGTGTCATGTAATAGGTAGCTAATCTATCGCCATTTTGCTGTCACGTGAATTCTACATCAGACCAAAGACAGTGTGACAATCACACTGTCCTCGCCGGGAATCGAACCCGGAACCTTCGGGGTGGCAGTCAATGCACTTACCAGTCGGGCACGAAGGTCGTCGATAGCAAGTTGTGTGTACAATATCTTTATAAACAACACCAAATTGTCTGCATGTTTTGTACAAATAAATAGAAAGAAAATAACATTATTTTACTTGTGTATGTAAATAAAAACTGGTCCCTTCACTCTTGTCAGTGCGGCAGCCGATGTGTTATCATCATCATCTAATTAGGTTCAAAAGAGATAGGTGCTGCTTGCATTGTTGGTCGGGCAATGTTTTGGATCTTGTCTTTAGCTAGTATATAAAACTTACGGTAAGAAGCATGCCCCCCACACAGCTTGGTAACCGTGGTACTTTTATCTCCCAAAATGAGCGCCCCGCCCAGAAGAATTATGGCCAATAGGGCGAGGAAAGCCCAGGGCAGCATGTACTCCCGCTTGCTCTTGGCCGCCCCGTAGAACAGAGCCACACAGAACACCAGATATACAGCCGTGCCCACTAGACTGCCATACAAGAATATCACCATCACTGTAAAAAAACATTGCGTTCATATTTGGGAAAAGAACCATTGTAAAATGAGCGTTATTTGGAAAACCCAAATATTTTATTGTCATACAATTTAATTGAAATAATATTATATATTTTTAGTGAAATATTTGATAGAAAAAATGTTTAATATTTTTATCTTTGAATGGCTGCGATATTATTTAAAATACTAGCGAGAAATGCTACTATGATTTTTCTAACAATGACATATCGCTGCTTAGCATTAAGGATTAAGAGACTTTAAAGTATTATATTTAATTTTTTTTATATGGATTCTATAATTATAAAAACAACTTATTTAATTTTTTTTTACTAATATTTAGATAATTGACTTATTCCATTTTCATGAAATGGTATTTAAGTACTTAAGTAGTATCTTATAATTAAAAAATGTATATCTGTCATGTTTTCAGGATTTCTAGATACCAGTATTGCTGTGGGCTTAAAGATTTTTCTTATAGAATTCAAATTGTATTTACTCATTGCTAAATTCTGCGCCACTTTAAACTTCTGCTGATTATTGGTAGCTTCCACTGGAGCCTCCCGGAACAACATGAGATCCTGTTCATCAATGAGAATGGTCCCCTCGCGTTCTGCATTATCCTCCATATCTGCATTCAGGATGTCCATCATCTCCTGTGCATGGGCTATGCCAACCAATAGCAAAATAAGAGCACATGCTGACAGGGCCTAAAAGTCATTAAAAAATATTATATCAAATTATTCTGGGATCTATTTTTTTCCTTTTTTACATATAAATATTCTTCTAATAATCCATCCATAAATATCATTTTAGTTTTAATTAAGAGTAGTAGATTATTCTAATAGAAAATAGTATATGTAAAACATGGTGAAACAAAGTATTATATAAATTAGAATTATACACAGTATTGTCAGTTAATATTATTTTCTTAATAGAAAAATTATTCCAACTTACAATATGTTGCACTGCTATCAGTATTGCGCCCTGTCGAAGATCGAACACATAAAGAAACTTGGATAAACGCATAAATAAAACTGCCTGTTTTACAGTATTTGGCTTCCCTTCGAGTTGGGTCTGAGTCATTTTACTATATTTTTGTTTATCCAGTATTAATTAATTCACAATTAATTTTAAAAGAAAAATTTAAAGCAGCTGCTGTGTACAAACAAAATAGCTTTCTACTAAATGTGTCAATACAAAACTGAACAGAGCATGGCAAAATTTATTGATTTTTTAGCATAAAGTAGAAAGCCCTGATAGACACCATCAAAAATATATTAACCACAAATAATAGCAATGGCTTAAATTTCTGTTTAATAGGTAAGTATAAACATATTGTGTTTTGGTTGTGTGAACAGTTTAAAATGACAAAATGTATTGAAATAATGCAACTACTATTTATTGAAATTATTCCATCATGCATTTTTAAACCGATTTTCCCGCTTTGCACAAATTATTTTAATGTTGGCCAATCTGGTGTACAAAGCGGGAAAAATAATGAATCTGACAGTTCGTGTTTCTCCGGTTGCTGAACGATGCATAACCTAGAAAACTTTTCAACTCATATTATTATATTTTATGTTTCTTGTAATAATTATTTCAAAGTCTGCTGAATAAATTGAGTGATGCTTAAAAGTGTATTATATATACGACGAGCAATTACAAAATCGCCAATTACATCTGTTCTTTTTAAATGTAGACAGTGTTCAAATGACAGTTCTGTAGTGATGAAATATTTAAATGTCGCAGAAAAAAATGACGCCGCTAAAACAATTGCTGGACATTTGTCCCGTGGGACCTCCCGTCGAGTAAGATTTATATTCCTCATCATATAATTTTCCCAAACATGAAATGTTTATTATTTTTAGTGTTTTTATCACACCGATACTTAAAAAAGTAATATTTTACAGCGGGAAGGGATTTCCACGTACAATAAAATTTACGAATTTGAGGCTTCTGTCTTTAATCAAAAATGTACGATGGTTATGACATCAGTTTCTGGCCATCTTTTGGGGTACGAATTTGTCGGAAGTTATAAAGGATGGCAATCATGCAATCCTTTGTCTCTTTTCGAGGCACCGGTGGTGAAAATGTGCCCTGAAGATTATGTGAATATAAAGGTAAGAAAGTCTTTTCTATTGTCACTTTTTCTACGCATTTTAATTTTCTTGTTTTGTTAACCATTTTTTTTATCTTAAGAAAACTTTGGAAAGAGAAATTAGAAACTGCCAGGGCCTGATAATTTGGACTGATTGCGATAGGGAAGGAGAGAATATAGGATTCGAGATAATTCAGGTTTGCACGGAGATAAAGCCCAACCTTCCAATATACCGAGCCAAATTCTCTGAGATAACTGCCACCTCCGTCAACCGCGCACTCAACACTATAGGCCCTCCCAATAAAAACATCAGCGATGCTGTAGACGTCAGACAGGAACTGGATCTGAGGATAGGTTTGTAAGAATAATATTTATATTCAGTGGACGTTCTTTATTTGAATTTAAAAATGGATAACTCAATTTTAAAACAAAATTTGTTAAGTTTTATGGTATGCATGGATGGACTGAAAATCAAATATTGTTGTTTTAATCCAATAATAATAATGATGATAAAATTGTGGTTGCGGGTGGTTTGTGAGTGCGGAAAATGAAAGTCATAGGTTGAGTCGTAATTATTTATTATAATATAGCTATTTTTAAATGCTTATGATGTTTTTAATATATTTCTCTGTTTCAAAATGTTCAACTTTAGGTGCCGCATTTACACGATTCCAGACCCTTAGATTGCAAAAGGCATTTCCAGACAAACTTGCCACCAACCTGGTGAGCTACGGCTCCTGCCAGTTCCCAACCCTCGGATTTGTTGTGGAGCGTTACCGAGCTGTAGAGAGCTTTGTTCCAGAAAAGTTTTGGAAGTTAAAAGGTAATTTATCAAACAAATGACAAAATTAAAAAGTCCTCAGTGCCTCTTTTGAAACTTTTTTTTCTCTGGCGCTGCAACCCTTGGTGGGTCTCAGCCTCCTCCGAGAAACGAATTTCTTGAAGTGTTCGTATCGTTGGTTGTTTTACGAGTTTAGGTTGTTGGCCTAACGCCCATCTCCGTTACTAGGAGGACCAGGGTTTTTCTGTAGGGGTGTTCCTTCTCTTAGCTGGGGGTGATCGATTTTGTGGTGCCGAAAATCGCCATTGGCTCTTTCTCTGTTAGCTGTGGCACATCAACATACGAGTACGTCCAATATGCCACACGCAGGGTTTGCGGGATCATAAAGATCACACGTGGACGCCAGAGAATCGGACTAGATGGTAGTGTTACTGATGTTATGCAACTATAGAGTTTTATGGCATTTACTGGTACACATACCTTCCAGCACGGTTTTGCCCCCACGGCCCTAACCATCCATTCAAACCCCAAAATAATATTGCCTCTTTTGAAACTAAAAATTAACATATCATAAAATTTTATTATTTCTCTTTTAAATAGTAAACCATGAAACAGTTTATTTGTTTCAGATAAATGATATGTATTATATGTATCAAAAAATATTTCAATGATAAATTTATTGATAAACTTTAGATTTTATTTATCTTGGCATCTTTCAAAGGTATAATTAAAATGAACACAAATGTGGAAAAAACATTGTTTTAATTGATAGATAATTATGTAATTCTACAGTGTTAACATTTTAAGTTAATTAAAATATTATCTTTATAATTCAAAACGCTGTTTGTTGACCAAAATATGTAAAGATTCATAAACTCATGGTTCATAAACATTGATTTGTTTTTTATTTTTAAATATTGATTTGATTAATCATTTTAATTGGATTTAATTTGATATTTTAATCTTCAAATACTTAGTTAAATATAAATTTAGTTCATTTTAACTCGATTGCAATGAGAACTTGTTATGCCTGTGATGATTGTTATCTATAATTATTAAAAATAATGTAATAATGTATGTTCCTTTTAGTTTCTCATACCATTGACGATTTGACCGTGGAGTTCATCTGGAAGAGGACGCGCCTATTTGATGAGCAGGCTTGCCTCGTTCTCCACGACTTGTGCTCTGAGAATCCTGCTGCCACCGTACAGAGCATCAAGAGCAAGCCCAAGTCCAAGTGGCGCCCTCTTCCACTAGACACAGTTGTGAGTAGCATTGAGATTTTCATTTGTACTTACAATAAAAAGCTACACGAAAGATGCTGAGTATATTTATATATGTAATGAAAATAACCTTTTTACATATTGTTCTCATTTTATCGCTTTGCACTTTTTTACCGCGTGATATTTTCAAGAGAAATACGTAATATATAGATATCTTGCTTGCACTAATGTATGTAAGCGCTCGAACCTGATTCTTTCTCATGTGATATTTCACTTAGATTTAGATTTGAATTAGATTTAGATTTATTTGAATTATTAGAAATCGTAAGTACATTTTGATGAAAAACATTACGAATTACGAAATATGCGATATTTAGATTTAACGGTAGAATTTACTATGAAAAGTAAATTTTTGGACCAAGCAAATTATGTAAATTTCGAATTACGAAATATCGTTGTTCGAATTAACGGACTTTTACTGTATTATATAATTTTTGCTACAATTTTTAAAAGAATATTTTCATTTTTACATTCAGGAACTTGAAAAAATCAGTTCCCGCAAGCTGAGAGTAAATGCAAAAGAGGTGATGAAGATTGCAGAGAAGTTGTACACGCAGGGCATCATCAGCTATCCCAGGACGGAGACCAATATCTACCCCAAGGAGCTGAACCTAACCACATTAGTAGAGCACCAGACACAGGATGGTGATTGGGGACCCTTTGCTCGCAGAATCCTGGACTCAGGGGGGCCAAATCCTCGGCAGGGTAACAAGAGTGACCAGGCACATCCTCCCATACACCCAACCAAACATGTCACCAGTGAGTTATTTAATTTATTAACCTTTAAACGCCCGTGCGCCGCAATAAAGGTAGCCCACTGCCCAAGCAAATATTCGCACGACTTGCGACGTATGCGTAGCTGTTATAAAAATAATTATATCTCTAAAATTAGTCATCCTATTTAGGTAAAATAAAAAGCATTTTAAAATCAAAGATTGTTTATAATTTCCAAAAACTTTATTTGTATTTTTTCACATTTTATATAATTACACATTAAAGTTAAAGAACAAAAATATAAAAAAAAAATTAAAATTCACAACAGCAATGTGATTAATGATGATGAAAAAGTGACAGTGGTGTTGATTGTGTATTTTATTAGGCGGACCGTAATAAAAAAATGCATATCCCAAGAGTCGACCTTGTAACGCAGGTATAAACTCTAATATTACGCATCACGAAAATATTTATCGGAACCAAAAATAAAATTGTGGATCGGTATCTCAAAGACATTATTAACATATTTATTGTTTCTTGAACAATGATGTAAAACTTCATATTAAATAATTAATACGAATGAAAACGTCAGTTTTCTAGAAGTTTTATTATATTTTATGGGAATGACTTGTTTCGCCCTTCTAAGGCATTATAAAAGACATTAAAAGAAGGGCGAACTTAACCCATTCATCGCCCCATGTTTGTAGAAACCGCGCCGGTACGCCACGTATTTTCTCCCGAACTGTCGAAAAATATCGATCCTTTTTGGTTTGTTAATATTTTAAAATATTCATAGATGTCGTTGTGAGAAAATCAGAATTAATTTTGAAATGCATCTTTCGAATATTGCAAAACGCGCACAGCTGCACTAAATGGGGATCGTCTACGTAGAGCGCACATGTGTGCTTACGGCGATCGTCGGGTTAAAACTTAAAATAGAATTGTATAATTTTTGTTTAAGATCTTTCCGGAAATGATAAGAAAGTGTACGATCTTATCGTCCGCTCATTCCTGGCCTGCTGCAGTAAAGATGCCCAAGGACACGAGACGGTGGTGGATATTGACATAGCGGGAGAAAAATTTTCAGCCAGCGGTCTAATGATTATAGCCAGGAATTACCTCGATGTTTACCCTTATGACAAATGGTCTGCCAAGGAAATCCATGTATATGAGGTGAGAAATCCAAATACTTTTTTTTTAATATGTAAATAATTTGTTCTGGATTATTCAATTAATTAACTAGTTATCATGCTCTTATCCGGAGGGGTAGGCAGAGTGGATGGATCACCACACTCCTCTGTCCTGACATACCTCTCTAGCTTCCTCTACATCAGCGGTCAGGGAACTTGTTTAACCATTACCCCAAAATATTTTTGCGTATCGTATATTAAAAAAAAAAACATTATTTATTGTATTAATTTACACTGAAAAACAAACAAAACATTTCCTTATTACCCCCAAAAAAATCTTTTTTACCCCATTTGGGGTAATTTACCCCGGTTCCCCGACCGCTGCTCTACATTCATACATCATAATATGCATGCTCGGTGAATTTTCCGACTTCGAATCATCAATTAATAATCAAATTATTCAAATACTACTTACTTAAATTTACTGTATTCTTTTTTTTAATGTGTATTTGAGTTTTTCGTATTATCAATACTTGTCGGTTTATTTCTATTATTTAAAATTCTGAATTGTTTTTTTTTTTAGTAAATAAGATATTGTCAACAAAATCAGGTTTAATATGTTTTAATTTCTTATACAAGTTTATAATTATTTTCAACAGCAGGATTTTTTATTAATTTTTTTTATATTTACTGTTTTAAAAATATTTTACAGGAAGGTCAATCTTTCTTGCCGACTCAAATGGATGTTGCTGAAGGGCAAACTTCTGCCCCCAACCTTCTGACGGAAGCAGACCTTATAGCACTCATGGAAAAACATGGAATTGGTAAGTTTTAGGAATTAAACACTGCCCTTTTTAAGTGGATCAAGAGTTTTAGTAATGGGCCATGATGACTGCAAGGATGATGCAAGTTTAGGACGACCGTCCTGTGTTGATGAAAACATTAAACGTGTTGGGTCTATTATGCTTCCCAATCATCAATTAATTGTTCGGATGATTGTGGATGAACTAAATTTAGGAAAATCGTCTGTGCACATGATTTTAACAGAACATTTTAAGTTGAGAAAAACATGACAATGCGCCTTCACATTCATCGCTGATTGTCTACCAGTTTCTGACCCATAATGCAATCTCTGTTATTGATCACCCTCCCTATTCACCAGATTTAGCCCCTGGTGACTTCTTTTTGTTCTCGAAATGTAAAAAGGTTATGCGGGGGCGGCACTGGGACAACATGTGGATGATTAAACGTGAAACGACAAAGACAATGAAGGTTGTACAAGTGCATTGTTACAAATGGGGAGCATTTTGAAGGGGATAAGATTGATCTAACCTAAATTTTGGAAAATCAAATTTTTTTTAAATCAGTTCGCGTATTTATTGGACAGACCTCGTATATATATTAATTTATTTATTTTCTAAGGTACTGATGCCACACACGCTGATCACATAGAAACCATCAAGAACCGCTCTTATGTCGCTCTAGCAGACAATATCCATTTTGTTCCGGGTCTCCTGGGAATGGGATTAGTGGAGGGATACGACGCCATGGGTCTCAGCTTCTCCAAGCCCCACCTGAGAGCGGCACTCGAGGCAGATCTAAAAGATATCTGTGAGGGAAGGAAGCGACCTGAAGATGTTCTAGCCCAACAAGTATGACTTTGATTCTCAAAAAAATATATAATTTTTTATATTCTATTGTTTGTTCAATTTATTTACAGCCTAAAAAAAGTGGGTTTAATTAAATATGTGGATTCTTAACACCAAACTGGAATATAGGTTTTTTTTATTACTCTAATATCTAACTAAACAATAATTAGATAAAATAATGTTTTTAAACTACTTCCACTTTTGTCTTTATTTCGACACCGACCAGTTTCGCCAGACTCCCTGGCATCGACAGACTGGTGACACTATTGCAAACTTAGTCCTTTATATACATACAGATCGGGGGTGGTAAACATGATTCTAAACAAAAATATTCTTCTTTTTAAAAAAAATTTAATTCACTGAATTTAAATATTGGTATTACAGTTATTTAAGAGGATTCGTATTCGATATAATTGATTTAAAATTTTATTATAGTTGACATATTTATATACGAGGTGTGGCAATTAAATTCCGAGAATTTAGTTGCTGCTTGCAAACCGGCAACACTGCATGACTGGGGCGCATGCGCCTGGTTAGATATGTCCTTCCACTTAGTTGCAGTTAAGATTTCATGGTAATCGGGCGTCTGGTTCGTTTTTTACTGGTGTTTTTCGGATACAAGTATTTTAACTCGGTCGCAGAAATGACTAACTCAGTTTTCAAGCAACGTGTTGTGATCAGATTTTTGGTCGTTACTGGTGTAAAACCTGCAGAAATCCTACTAAAATTACGGCAGGTGTATGAAGATGAGTGTTTGTAGACACGAAGACAAAGCCTACAGTGGGTAGAAGAGGGTGGGGAGCGCCCAACGAAACCAAGGATGTCAAAATAACGGCTGAAGGCAATTCTGATCATTTTCTTCCATATTCATGGCATTATTCACCGTGAAAACGTTTCTGAGGGCCAGACAGTGACTGAAAAGTTCTATTTTAAAGTCTTGGAGCGGCTGGGACAGCGTGTTTTCCGTAAACGACCCAAAATTGCACCATGATAATGCGCCGGCTCATTCCTCCTTGATTTTGAGGGAATATTTGGCGAAAAAAAGTATCCCAACGTTACCGCATACAACCTACAGCCCCGATTTGGCCTTCTGTGACTTCTTCTTGTTCCCTAAAATTAAAAGTCACCTCCAAAGAACCCATCATGGCAGTGTGGAGGCCGTCCAGGAGGCTGCGACCGTCGTCTTGAAAGGCCTAACTTTAGAGGACTATCAAGGCTGCTTCCAAACATGGGAGAAACGTTGAAAACATTGTTCTGGGTTAGGAAGGGATGATTGTAAAGGCCCTTAAAAAAATTTGGTTGTTAACTTTATTTGCCTGTGTTTTATTTACAAATTCTCGGAATTTAATTGCCATACCTCGTATAACTTTTGAAAAATTGGTACTCTTGTTTTTATTATTATTATTCTTCTTCTTCCTCAGCCTATTCCCGTCCACTCCTGGACAAAGGCCTCCTCCATTCTTCCATGTCACTCTGTCCTATGCAGACTGCATCCAGGTTATTCCGACGTGTCTGTTCAGGTCATCCTTCCACCGTAGTTGCGGTCGCCCTGCACTTCTCTTTGCCGTCCACGGTCTCCAAGTCAGCAGTCTTCTTGTCCACTTTTCATCTGAGCTTCTGGCTACGTGACCTGCCCATTGCCATTTAGAGTCGCCACCCGGTGGATGATGTCAGTGAACTTTGTTTTTCCTCTCATTATTATTGAATTTAAATATAATAAAATCAATTATATCGAATACGAATTCTTTTGAATACATAACTGTATTACCATTTCTAAACTAACTAACTAACCATCATGCCGTCACTGCCATAGAAGCCCAGAAGCCCGGCTTGCGTACCAAAATTTTGAATCAAAACCTCTTCTGGCTTACAGAGGTTCAGCTCTTGTGGTTATTTTTCTTACGTCTGATGGGAACATTGTTGGAAGGTGATTTGGTGGGTTGTTGGTTTATACAGGGGCATGATTTCTTAGATTTGGGGGTTTTGATTCAAAATTTCTTACGCAAGCCGGGCTTCTGGGCTTCTATGGTAGTACCGCCACTGCATGCCGTCTCTCCGAAGAGCTAGGCATAAAGAATGGACTGCCATACTTTAACCAATGCGGCACTCCATCCTTCTCTTTTCGCTCCCGCGGGAGACGCGGTGTGATGGGTTGCGAACCTCATTGCCACATTCTACATAATTATTTTAAGATTATTTTTGTATAGAATCTTGTTTACCACCCCTGATCTGTATGTATATAAAGGACTCACCAGTCTGTCGATGCCAGTGAGCCTGGCAAAACCGGTCGCTTTCGAAATAAAGACAAAAGTGGAAGTGGTTTAAAAACATCCTTTTATCAAGAGATTTCAGCAAAATCATTTGACAATCTTAAAAAAACTAACTAAACATTACACTGTTTCTCCGGAGGAAGGACCATCACAGTCTTGACATAACTCTCGAGCTTCCTCTGCATTCATACATTGTAACAAGCACACTCGTTGATTTTTCTTACTTTGAATGTGTTCGCCTTTTAGTAATTGATTAATTTGGTTATGTCATGATTTCATCGGCTTCTTTTTCCACTCTCACTGCTTGTATGCAATTTTGTAACTGTTCTTCACTCATCCATTCATTCTATATATCCAAACCATTCAGTGATAACCAAGTGATCATTTTTAAATTTTATTTAACTTCGTACCGCCTCAGAATCAAATGTTGTATTAACTTATTAGTTGAATTAAATTCAGTTATTTATCAAGTTAAAATGAATAAAGCTCAATAAATGTGCACAAATCAAAATCAAAAGTATTTTAATTACATTGATATGAATGTAATTCACGTGGCAGCAACGGATTTGCTTTTTGAAGCGAATCGAAATGATTCACGTAGCATTATTGCACTGCTTTCTTTTAAACTATTATATTTGCTGGATGGGTTGCACTCAGGTCGATTTTTTCCGATGTTTTAATAGTTCTTTTGCTATTCGGGACGGAGACAAATCCAACAAATCAAAAAGCAAGGATTAATTTTATCTCAATAGAGACGAAGATGCAAATTGGAAACTGAATATGGTGATCGAGGTGTTTACAGGACTTATGACCTGTCATGATATGATATTAACATATATACAACTTCCAAAAAATTGTCGGACATGGTGGTCATAAGAAAGGTGGAATGGGAAATGTTGTATTACATAAAGCGTGCGCTTAACCCAACCGATGACAGGTCATAAGTCCTGTAAACACCCGATCACCATATTCAGTTTCCAATTTGCATCTTCGTCTCTATTGAGATAAAATAAATGTTGTATTAACATATAAAATTAATCCTTGAATTGATAACCCGCAATGGGTAAATAAAATCCAGTATTCGTCTACAAGTATTTGTATACATTCAAAATGTTGTATAAATCAAAGATCATCAAAATCGGTCTAACCGTTCTTGAGTTATAAATAGTGTAACTAACACGACTTTGTTTTTGGTGCACTGCTGTATAGCAACAACTGCTATGCTGCTGCTGCTGCTGCTGTATATGCTGCTGCTGCTGCTGCTTATATACCTGCTGCTGCTGCTGCCTGCTGCTGCTATACTGCTGCTATGCTGCCTCTGCTATATGCTGCTCTGCTGCTGCTGCTCACTCTTATAACTGCTGCCTGCTGCTGCTGCTCACTGCCTGTATGCTGCTGCTGCTGCTGCTTATATGGGCCCATGAAAGCTCTTTGGCTGGGTCACATTTCTAATTGAATTGATTGTCCTTATTTTACAGGTGGCAAGGTACCGAGAGGTTTTTGTGACGGTCACGGAAGAAGCTAACAAAATAGACCAAGCTCTCAGCGAGCGGTTCAACCAGCAGCCAATTGTTGTTACTAATGAAAATGACACCACTAACCCCACTTTCAATAAAACAGGTAAACCAGTAAGCTATATGTATAGATATTTATTTTTAGTTCATTTGTCATTATATTAATGGTGAGAATAAGAACTAGATGGCATAAACGCTGGTGCTAAACTGAATGATATATGCAGACGACGCTGTTTTAATCGCCGACAGCATGGATGTGAAGCTTTAAGTTGGCAGAAGAAGGATGAAGGTAGAATAAATGTCATAGAAATGAGGTCACTAATATCTAATGATAAAGTAAGAAAGGGATGTAAGGCGGATGAATGCGTGATAAATAAAATTAAAAAAGGGTCACTAAGATGGTTTTAACATATGGAACGAATGGATGAGGGAAGAATGGTTAAAAAGATATATAAGAAGTGTGAATGAAAAAAGAAGTCGAGGAAGGCCAAGGAATACATGGCATGACCAAATTAATCAATTGTAAAAAGTTGGCCATGTTCGGAGTAGGAACAATCGACAAGTGTGCATGTCACGATGTGTGAATGTAGAAGAGGTGCGAGAGTTATGTCAGGTTAGAGCAGTGTGGCGATCCATCCTCTCTGCCTGCTCCTTCAGCGAAATGGCATGCTGGTTAGTTAGTTATTTAATGATGAATGCTGTTTTTCAGTAATGAAATGCCCCAAATGCAACTCGGACATGACCCTTCGCATGAAGAAAGACGGACAGGGCCATTTTGTCAGTTGCATGGGATACCCACAGTGCAAGAATGCTATCTGGCTGCCAGGCAATGTGGATAAAGTCAAAGTCACCGATATGTCGTGTGAAGTGGTAAGCCTCCTCTATCACCCACACCAAAAGTTCCAATAGATTATGTATGATCAATACAAGAAAACACCTGTTTTCTAGGAGTTTTATTATATTTTATGGGAATGACAAGTTTCACCTTGCTAAGGCATTATTATTATTATTATTTTGTTGAATCGCTCTTTACATTATGACAGCATGAGCCAAATCGATGTAAAGGGTATTATAGCTATCATAGTAATTCTCGTGGCATGCGATAGGTAGCTACTAATCTATCGCCATTTTATTGACACGTGAATTCTACACCAGACCAAAGACAGTATGACAATCACACTGTCCTCGCCCGGAATCGAACCCGGAACCTTCGGGGTGGCAGTCAATGCACTTATCACTCGGCCACGAAGGTCGTTAAAGGTCATAAATTACGAAGGTCGTACGAAGTTCATTCATATAAATTACAATAATCTTCTAGAAAACAGACATTTTCTTTCGTATGAATTATTTAATATCAAGTTTTTACTTCATTGTTCAAGAAACAATAAATATATTTTGTATGCTAAAATATAGTTTGCCAAATGAGAAAAAAATTATTTAAAATTTATATAAATACTTTAATTAAAGTTCGTTATACAGATTTTTTTACTTTAACTGGTTAGTTTTTTTTTGTCATATCCTCCATATTATCGATAGTGATCAGTTAAAAAAAACATATCATCCCCAAATTTGCTTTTTTAAAATATTGTACCTTTAGCAATTTCAATCCTAGGGATTAGTGTGCAGAATCTTTCACTGCAGGCCCTCTTCTGTTCAACATATGAGACGCAGTTCATGTCCTCGCACTCCTGTTTCAAATACTCCCGTCGGGGGGCGCCCCCTATAATTTGTCCCTTTAACCATCCCCCTATTATATACATCAAGCGGAAGACCTTAGTAGCCGATCTATCTAATGCAGTGTTTCTTAACCTTTCAAGTGAGCCGCAACCCTTTGAATCTGAAAATAGGTCTCCGCACCCATTTGAATTTCATTTACTTATTTTTTTAAACTTTATTCTTAGTTTTGGCATATTTGTATTTTTTTTACGAAAAACCCATAACCCTAATTTTTCTTTGAGATTCAATACCCCAATAATGCGCTATTCTAATAGCGCCGACTTTCGCGTCATTGGGGGGACTACTGTAGTTTTCAAATATTTTAATATCAAAAATTTAATAATTTATATTGTTAGGGGTTTTTCCCGCACCTCTAAAAGTACCTGCCCGCACCCCCAGGGGTGGGGATCTAATGGGATACAAGGTATTTTTGTAAATGAAATCAGTTTTTTTGTTCTCCTAAAATAATCCAACTGCCTCTGGTGACACCGGTGGGAAGAGCAATCAGTCTACTGAACATGATCTCCTCGGAGATCGACGTCTTTTGTATTATTGAAAGTACATTCAGAAGGCAAATACTCTTGACTTTAGTGAGTACCTTGTCATCCTAAAGTACAACCATCTCTCATGCATTTTTGATATTTTTTCAATTCTCAAATATATGCCATAACTGCCCTACCTTCAGGTAATTTTCCAAGAAACATGCAAAAAAATTACATTTTTTTAGTTTTCTTTTTTTAAATTACGAAACGTCAAAAACTCGACCGCACACTTTGCCTGCCCCTTGTAAAACTATAATATTTGTGAAGACTTCTACTCAAGAGTTCTTGGCACACGCGGGTATCCCTAACCATTTGTACATTTTAGATACATTACTTTTTCTCAAGCGCGTACGTGATATGGGATAGCGCAGAATGATACAGTCAAAGTGTGCGTATCACGAACGTTCATATACCTAGGGTGGTTAAACTTTAAATATATTTTTGATGTCTTTTAAGAAAATAAACTACATAATTTGATTTAATTAATGCATTGTGATATATTTGTATTTGCAGTGTGGTCCGTCATACAAAAAACTAGAAATAATTTGGAAAGGGAGATCTTTGGAGCATTTGTATCCGTCACCGCACGTATGCTGCATCGGAGGATGCGATCAACAAATTCTTCAGATTCTCAATATAACATCCGCATCCGTACAACCAAATACATCACGCATCCCGAGCAATACTTCTTCCGACAGTGGATATCCTCGCTCAACCTCGCGAATAGTAAGCCAAAATAATACAAATAGAGGCACTGGCTCGCAGGGGAACAGTACAGCTTCCAGCCGGTCGAATAATAACACAAACGCGTCTAGCTCTAATTGGTCAAACCAAAGTAATGATCATTCGAGTAATGAGAATTCCAGTGGCGCAGGTTGGTTTGGCGGCACAAATGATAGTGGGTACAACAGTAGGAATCAGTTTGATGGTCGGGGGAATTCAAATGCCGGAAACAGAGGGAATTCCTCAACGGCCAGCCGAGGGAATACTTCATCGGGCAGCCGAGGGAATTCTCGTGGCGGGAGGAACTTTTCATCTTGGAGCAGCTCGCAACCCGATGATAACCAGGTGGTGTGCAACTGTGGAGAGCCTGCTATTTTACTCACAGTCACTAATAGACCTCAAAATATGGGTGAGATTTTTTTTTGCTTTTTTACTTAACTTCCAAAATATTATTTTTATATATTCAGAAATTGACATCTTTAAAGTTATAACAAGTGTATGTATTGTTCTATAATTAATGTAAATGCCTTAATATATTCATCGTTTTGTTTATATTTTACCTTATTTAATATATTTTTTAATGTGAACTGTAGCATAGAATTTGCAAAATAAGAATGAAAGTAGATAAAATGAAGTAGACATGAGATATCTTAGAAGAATGATAAATCTGTATATGATTGAGTGTCAAATGCAAATATAAGAATTGAATGTAGTGCTGGTGAAAGTATTATGAACAAATTAATAAAAGGATCAGTAAGATGGTTTGGACACATTTTATGAATGGTTAAGAATATTTATGTTAACAATACATATAAACAGAACAAGAAACAGGAAATCGTGGCACGATCAAATATTAAATGTCAGCCACGTGATGAGTCAGAGAAATTAACATGCGTGCATGACACGATGTATGAATGTTGAGGAAACGAGAGAAGTATGTTAGGAAAGAACAGCGTGGTGATCTATTATTTCTGTCTATCCCTTCGGAAAGACGGCGTGATGGTTAGTTAGTTATAATGTATGCTTTAAATACTCTAGATGTTTCCTTTTTATATTCCACTGGGATGAATGTATTAAATTTCTGTTATTATGTCCCAGTAATCATAGTCTTCTTCTTCTTTGTCAGCCTTCATATCGGTCTACTGCTGGACAAAGGCCTCTTCCCTTCCTTTCCACTCATCTATATTTTCTGCCAGCTGCAGCCACATTTCCCCCCCCACGGCAGCAATGTCGTCGGCCCACCTTTTTTGCGGCCATAGTAACCCATTAGAATTAGCACAACGTCTAAGAGAAATATTTTATTTGATTTTACGTATATAATTTACATTGCAGGAAAAAAATTCTACAAGTGTGCCCGGCGAGACAACCCCTGCAACTTGTTTGTTTGGGCGGATCCGGAGGAAGGAGGAGGGGCTTCCGGGGCGCCTGGTAGAGGCCGGGGAGGGGGGGCTGCAGCCGGTCCCAGTAGAGGGCCCCCGACCACCTCTTGGGGCAACAACGACAGCTCCTCGTGGGGAACCAGCAACAATACATCGTGGGGAAATGGGTCATGGAACGGAACAGATGATGAGGACCATCCCATGTGTAGATGTAATCTACCAAGCAAGCGGTGAGCTTTTTGGTTCATTATTTTCAGATGTTACATTGCTTTAAAAATTTTCAGCAATGTTAATGAAATTTTTATGGATATGTGAATTCCCTAAAATATGTATTTAAACACTTCTGAATGTACTTTTAATGTACCGAATATACTTTGAAACATCAGAATAAGAAAGATATGTGAGGCTGAGAATATTGTAAGATGGAGTAGACAGCGAAGCAGGGATGTTATGGTCATCTCCGAATAATGGACGCCACCAGATTCCCCTATTTTCCACTACATAATCAGTCTCACGGGACTTGTCCTCATGAAAGACTTCCTAGGATATAGAGCAGAAGAACAGACCACATTGGTCTGTAGCAACCATACTCAACCTGTGGCCCGCCAAGCTTTTGTGTGCGGCCCTAAACACATTTATTATCAGGAACATAATTTTTAAAAATCTGGCATTTTAAATTTCGTATATCTTGGGATTCGTTTCGATTTTGATGCACATTGAGGATTGTCATTATGGTCCACATCAGATCTGGTATAAGAGAGTTTATATTGCAGACGCTAGATTTATTCTCAAAAAACAAATATTTGACACAAGTACGCGCGTTAATAATTTAGCTTGTGGCAACTCATAAACTGTTATTATTCTGTTTTTGTTTATAATTTTTAAAATCTCAAAAATCTTTTAAAAAATAAGGGGATCATGATTTTTTATATCATACCAGTATAGTGTTGCGGCCCGCGTAACTTAACAAATATATGTATGTGGCCCGTAGATAAAACAGGTTGAGTAACATTGTTCTATAGCAAGGAAGAAGAAGAAGAAAAATGTACTTTTAATTATTTTATAAAGTTAACTTTGTTTTGAACTGCATTCAGATTATATTTTATAAATATTTATTGGACATTTGTTTTCATGTTTTCATATCAATCAAATATTTTTTTGCAGTATAAAAATTAACAAGGAAGGAAGGAATAAAGGCAAATATTTTTATGGCTGCCCTAAGGGACCCGCCGATAGGTGTAACTTCTTCCAGTTGATAGAGGATTCTTCTTCTGAACCTTCCACTTCATGGGGAACTGAAGCACCAGGTGAGTCACATAATTTTATCTCCATGATAATAAATCAAATCTAATCAGTTTATTAACTCAAAAGACATTACAAACAGCAAAATGTTTAAGGCATCTATTGAGTACAGGTAAAATATTATAAAAATACAACATAGTACCAGGAACGCATTAGAGATGGTTCGACATTAGGAAGACAACATACTTTCTAAAGTCAAGAGTATTTGTCTCCTGAACGTACCTTCACCAATATGAAAGACGTCGATCTCCGAGGAGACCGCGTTCAGCAGACTAATTGCTCTTCCCACCGGTGTCACCAGAGGCAGATTGGTTCTGGTGGCCGGTAGATAAAACAATCTGTGCTGTCGCTGTCGGAGAAATCTATCAGGGACAAAAAGACCAACACCCTCTAGCACGGTCATCACCCACAATGTAAGCACAGATCTTAAATAATAAAAAACCTTGATGTATATTTTTCTCAGTGCCTTCAAGTCGGGGACGAGGTCGCGGGAGTCGAGGCGGTCGGGGGAGTCGTGGTGGCGGAGCCCCACGCGCCGAGGGGGAACGGGGAAGGAAGCGATGTGGAAACTGCAGAGAAGAGGGGCACACTAGAACGAGGTGCCCTAGACTCAACGCATAACATCCTCCTTGTTTTGTTCTGTGATTGTATATTTGTAATCTTATTAATTAATAAATAAGCTATATTTCTAATGCATTTTAATTTATTTTAATACACATAAAACTTAACACAAACATATAATATAATTCAAAATTTGTGTTGGTTTTAACCCGCTTGCTGGCTGGCTTCATTTGAAGTAAAAAAAATGATCATTTGAAGTATAAAAACTGCTGTGGGGTAAATTTACAGTCCAGACAAATGATCCCAGTTCATCATAATATTACATTCAATTTAGTAGTAAGGAACTATAGTAAAAAGAGTTTTAAGATACATTAAAATATGAGTTGCAAAACATAGTATGTCGCAGTTTGAAATAATAAAAAATTTGGACTGCAAATGTAGCAAGCCCCACTATAGGAGTTAACTAGAAAAATATTATTTATTGTCGGAATATAATTTTACATTGCTATTCACAATTTGAGTTAGAAATCTTTTCTTCTGTGTTCCCATTCACTTTGAGTTGTGGATTATATTTTGAATAAATACAATACAACAACAAAAACGATTTTGTTATAAATACAAAATGTTGTTCATTTTTTAAGTGCTTGAAACATATAATATTTGTTTTCAAAATTAAATGTGTTTTTGAATACTTATTCAAATAAATTATTTTAATTGATTAGTTTATTGGTTTTTTACCATTACGCAGTCTAGATGTAAGCAGTAAATGCATTTTTTTTTCCAAAATCATTAGTTCCATTTTTGACCTTCGCACCCCAAGAAAGAACTCGGAAATAATTAATGTCTGAACCTAATTATAAAAGTAAATGCAAGTATAAACCTTTTTTTTATACTGTTCAAACATTAGTTTCAGCTTTAATTTTGTGATTTGAGCTTTGACTGTGTGATTTCTGTTCCACAATTTTCTTTTGACTCGTGGTAAAATGTATTAGTATTTTTTATGTAATTTAAGAGCCACCAAATTCAGTCCATCATTGCATCGCTGAGAAAATTTATTTATTTTCACATAGTACTACTTTTTATCTACTATTTAAATCTAATCAAATTTTAGCTTAACTTTTCTTTAATCTGTTAGAAGATTTCTCAGTTAGATACTTTAACTGTTCTATTTCTTTCAGCTGTATTTGTGACTCAGCTGTGGTTTGTGTGAGCATGTCTAGCAGTATTTCAAATTTCAGCTTCAGAAGATTATTCTCCTCTTCTAACTTTTTCATTGACTTTCTTAGTTTTATGTTTTCTTTGTGAGCCGAGCCACCAACGCCAGTTTCTGAAACACAAATTTCACATGAGTCAGAGTTATTAAAATAACTCCCAAGACAAAATAAATAAACATCGAAGAAAAAACTTACCTTGAATCCACTGCCCGTCTTCAAATATCATTTCATTTTCCCCTAATTTGAATTTTATTGGTGGAATTTCGAGTCCTAACTCTCGCGACGCAAATTCTGAACCCAATTCTCTACTCACAATTGAGGTATCTGATTTCCTTGCTGGAATCTTTTTAGGGGAAAATTTATTTGAGAAAAACGGCATTTTCGCACTATTTTACACTTACATATAATCGAAATCTCTAAATATTTCGTTTGCTTTACAGGGTAACCATGGCAACTTAAATAAAGAGGGAAAAAATAAATGAAGTACTTTATTTTGAGTTTTTTTTTTGATAGGGCAATTATTCAAATGTCAAAAATGGTAAAATGATTGTGTAAATAGAAATAGTAATGTTTTAAAATAGCAGTTTTATTATGAAAATATTATACATTAATTATGGCGCGGTATTTGTCCTTAATCAAACTTCATGACGCTTTATCCAGAAAGCTCTTCACCAATATTTCACCTTCAATAACTGCATTTAGGTTAAATTCTACTTTTCGAGCTGCATGTCTTAAAGAATATGGAAAACCTCTCGTAATTGATGAATTTACAAGAGTACCGTTAAATCCCAAACAGGTAAATATTTTTCACTTTCGAGGCTTAAAGTTCCCTAAATAATATTTTTGAAACATTGTGACGTATTATTTTTATACCGGATTGTAATATTGTTGTGATTACCTCATCATGCAGGATTGTTTATAAAATTTATTGATTATAAAAAATAAATCATACATTTTCAGGTTCGCGTGGAAGTAAAATATTGTAGCCTTAATATTAATGATATAAAATATTTGGAAGAATCTAAAGAAAGTGACAAGAAACTTCCTTTTATCCCAGGATATGAATTATCAGGAGAGATAATAGAGGTTTGTATAAAAAAAATGTATTTATTTTTATCTACCATAATTCTTTAAACACTAATTTTACATGAATCAGAATTATTAAGTTAACTCCCAATGCGTAAATAAACATTGAAGAAAAAACTTACCTAGAATCCACAGCCCATCTTCAAAAATATAGCCATGATGTTGTCCAACTTCCGATTGGAGAGGAACAAGAAGAAAAGTAATAAGAAGTACTGCTATTTTATCATCCTTTGCACTTTATCTTATACTAATGCATTTTAAAAGTTACTTAACCACCTTATTTTATTAATAATCTATCTATCTATCTATGATATTGTCTTTCGGGAGTATCAGCCCGAAGGCTATTGCTCCCCCGCCTATTGGAAGTGTATTTGTTGGGAATTTATTATTATTTAATAGAATTCAATTGTGGCTGATAATTTTTAAATTAAGAATTATATTTAGGTAGGAGAAGGTTGTGACTCAAATGTGAGTGTTGGTCAACGTGTAGTAGGAGTAAAACAAACTGGTAATGGAGGGCTGGCAACTGAAGCAGTTGTGAGGGCTAGCAATATATGGGAGTTACATCCAGAGATACCCTACCCCGATGCAGCCGCCTTAGTATGTGGACATTCTACTGCATTGCTTGCTTTTTCTCAGCATGCGCAACTAAATGGTAAGTACCTAAATTATCTGCTTGTTCTTATTTTGAATTCAGATTTAGAAAATGCTATATTTTTCTCTTTGCCACCACTCTCATTCTACTCGGTTTTGTCACGATCCTGATGTAAATGTTGATTGACATCGTCATGTATAGTCCAAATACTAAATATGTTTGTTTCTAACTAGTTCATTAAATGGATCATTTTTTACAGTGCCTTAGAGGTGATTAATTCATAAAAATGGCACTTTATAAATCATCAAATTTTAATAACTTTGCTTCCGCCGTTTTTTTCCGAAATTCGAGGCTTTATCGTAAAAAACTGGTTATACATTTATGATTCAAAGTATTGTCCATCGCTGGCCACTACTTTCTCCCATCTTTCGGGCAGCATACGAATCCCGCGCTGAAAAAACTGGTCATCTTTGGAAGTGCTGGTCAGCTAGGCCGTGTGCCATTGATCGAAACAAGTGATAGTCCGAGGGAGCAACGTCTGGAGAATAGGACTTCCCATTTCAAAGTTTCCAAGTATGTCTTGACCACTTTCGCAACATGGGGTCGAGCATTGTCATGCTGTTAAATCACTTTATCATGTCTCTCGTTGTATTGCGGCCGTTTGTCTTTCAATGTTCGGCTCAAACGCATTAATTGCGTTCGATAACGATCGCCTGTGATTGTTTCAGTCGGTTTTAACAACTCATAATACACTACGCCGAGCTGGTCCCACCAAATACTGAGCATAACCTTGGAACCGTGAATATTCGGTTTGGCCGTCGACGTGGAAGCATGGCCGGGATATCCCCATGATTTTCTGCACTTGGGATTATCGTAATGAACCCATTTCTCGTCCCCAGTCACAATGCGATGCAGAAATCCCTTCCGTCTTTGCCTTGCAAGCAGCTGTTCACAAACACACAAACGCCGTTCAACATCTCTCGGCTTCAACTCGTACGGCACCCAATTTCCTTGTTTCTGAATCATTCCCATGACTTTCAGGCGTTTTGAAATGGCTGGTTGCGTCACTCCCAATGATCCTGCCAATTCTTGTTGCGTTTGACACGAGTCTTGATCAAGTAATGCCTCCAATTCTGCATCTTCGAAAACCTTCTCTCTTCCACCGCCATGCTGGTCTTCGACGTTAAAATCACCGTTCTTGAAGCGTTGAAACCACTCTCGGCACGTTCTTTCACTAATAGCGGCCTCACCATAGGTATTTGAGAGCATTCGATGAGCCTCAGCCGCAGATTTCTTCATATTAAAGCATAAAATTAAAACCTCCCGCAAATGACGAGAATTTGGCTCGTAAGCTGACATGTTTAATCAGGAATAACTTTATGATGCAGACACAAAGCGACTAATATTTCGATGGCGTTATGTTTACAAATACTTAAGCTTATTGTATGACATCTATGATCTATTTATTCCAACTACCACTTACCGCTACTGCCATCTATTGCAAAACGGCGGAAGCAAAGTTATACACCTAATATCATACAGTAGAACCTCGATTATCTGGATTTTCGATTATCCGGATTGGTCAAAATAAACAAAAAACAGCAGACGTGCTGATTTGCACGTCCTCTGTTTAAGTACGTGTTGGAATGAGTTTTATGCATTTGTTCCAACAATAAGTCCCAACAAGTAAAATAAAGGTCAGTAGTCGTTGGAATTATCGAATTATATAATATGAATGATCGTCTTTGTATGTGGTTCATACAAAGACAATCATCTGGAGAGCCAATATCTGGTCCATTATTGTGAAATTTTGAATGATGAGGAAATAATTAAAGAAATATCTGTCTCAGAGGAACGCGACCAAGAAGACAAAGAAGAGATTTGTGAGGAGGGAGATATTGGTCCTACACAATCTGAAGCTTTTCAGTGTTTAGATGTCGCCATGAAGTGGTTTGAAAGTCACGAAGAGTGTAATTCAGGACAACTTATGTCTTAAAAGTATTCGCGATTTGGCAGCTTCAAAAAGAAAAGCTCACTTTAAGCAGAAATTGATAATTGATTTTTTTTATAAAAAATAATTTACTATAAAGCTACTTGTAAATCTAAATAAATAAAAATTATTCATACTGAATATACTTGTCTTTGACCTGTCAATTATATATATTTTCTATTATCCGGATTTGTCCTTATCTGGAGATTACCTTCATCCTCAATTAGTCCGGATAATCGAGGTTCTACTGTATTATTATTATTCAGTCTATCAAAAAAAATTCACAGCAAATAAATTGACGAATACCTGTACTAGTAAAATATATTATGTATTGACTTACAGAGGGGGACAACATACTGGTGATAGCAGGTGCTGGTGGGCACGGTTTGGCTGCTGTAGAAGTTGCCTCAACAATTTTTAAAGCAAAGGTAATTCTCATTTTAATCTAGGACCACAAGACAATTGATACTCACATTCCTTTTTTAAATCATCAAAAACTTCTGTTACATATTTCTTGTTGTATATTCAATAAAAGCGTGCATAATTTAAATTGATATACAAAATAGCATGTATCCCATCAACTGGAGATCATTGTTATTGTTAGAAAGGCGAGATGCATTGAATGAAGTTAATCAATATTGTAAAAATAAAACACACTCATGTTTCAAATATAAAAATATGTATATATACAAATCAAACGGTTAATATCACATGATGTCAAGGCATGAGAGGGGAAATAATCTTAAATATCTTCCATATTCATTATCACTACGTTTTGGATTCTCATTTGATTAAGTTTGGAAATTTTTACATTCAGGAAAGATGTGTATGGTTAAAAAAAAGTTTTTGTAAAGTGTTAAAAAGGAAAAAATAATATTTTTCTAAAGTTATTCAAATCTTAAATCTCATTAAAAAATACATATAATTTAGATACTTACTCAGCATCTTATGTTTATCATTTTTCTTCTCATTAGGACTTCATAAATAACAATATTAATCTACACAAAATAACAAAGATTTTGGGCATTTAAGGATTTATAACTAAATTTACGATTTACGAAAAAAAAAATTATTTACTAAATTAATTATTAAAGCAAAAAAATTCACTGGAAAAAGTCTTTAAAATACAAATTCTCTTCAGTCTAACAATGAAATATTTCATAGTTTATAAAAACAATCTGTCTCAAAGAGAGAGAAAAGAGTATCAAACTCAGTGTGTTCATCTTTTTAAATTCTATAAAATTACTCTTTTGTTTCTGGACTAACTATCTATCTATCTATCTATGATCTTGTCTTTCGGGAGTATCAGCCCGAAGACTATTGCTCCCCCATCTGTTGAAAGTGACTTTGTTGGGAATGAGCTGGACTAACATTGTTATTTTTAAATGGTGGCTAGGATGAGTATTTGGGTGTTCTTTTATTAAAATGCTTTGTTTTTATGTTGTTTAAGGTTTTCGCGGTAACTGACACGGATGGGAATGCCAGTTTACTACGGGACCGCGGTGCATTCGCTGCCTTTAGAATCAACAAAAACAATTTTAAAGAGATAATGAAAGCCACCGAGAACAAAGGTGTCGCAGTTATCTACGACGCTGTAGGAGGACCCAGCATCAACACGCTTATTAAATGGTATTTTATTTTAACAATCTCCAAGTAAATTGTATTGAAATCCCAAAACAATGGAGTTATAATGCACCCGTGGGAAATAATGAATATTCAACAATAATTTGGTGTTTTGAATAAAAAATTTTGTTGTACTATTGTAATATTTAAATACATGCTTTGGGCATACATTAAATTTTGCATTTTTCACACTACAATTTAAAAAATTGTTTTGTAAAATAGACAACTTATTTAAAGAAAGTATTGTGTTTTCTTTGTAGCATTGTGGATCTACAGAAGGGTTCGGTAATTGGGACGTATCGTTTGAAAAAAGAAGTCGTAGAAATAGAAAAAGAAAGTTCCAAAAAAACGGAAACAGAGTCGGAAGATAAAATCAAAGTAGAGGCAAAGGACGAAGATTCTGATAAAGAAGAACAAACTCAGCCAAAAGAAAAGGAAGGTTCCAGTAAGAAGGAAACACAAGACAAGGTGAAAAAAGTAGAGGCGGTGTCACAAGAGGTGCGGGACAAGTTTAGGACGGTGAATATATTCAATTACCGCGACGAGAACCACGAGGAGTTCTACGGCCTGATAAGCCAGGTGCTGGAGTACTACGAAGAGGAGCTGATCTCGGCGCACGTGAGCCAGACTTTCTCGCTGGAGGAGGTGAACGAGGCCATCAAGTACATCAAGAGCAAGACGTGCACGGGGAAAGTGTTGATCAAAATAAAAGACGATTAGTACTGCATAAGTGATAATGTTTTAGTATATAAAATCAACTCATTTCATACATCATGTCTGCAAATGTTATTAGAAATGTAGAATAAATATTCATTTAAACTTATTGCTTTCATATTGCATATTATAATTAATGTAGCCTATTTAATATAAATTGTTTCCAAAATTGAAGGATAATCGTGTATAGCTATAGGTCTACTCTACGTATACTAAACAACTAAATCATAATTTATGATAAAACATGTTCGCAGGCATCTTCGCCACAATTTATTAAAATCACAATTTAAACATATAATAACTGTAAATATTTGTATAATTTTAAATATACTTTAATAAAAATATTGTTCTAAAATTTCAAATTACCGTAAAATGTAGCTCGCATAACAAACTCAACCAGAATATTACAACGGGCGTAACATCCGGCCCGACCTATCGCACAGTAGCTGCACTTAACATAACAGTAGCCTACATCTAGTGAAAATACCACTCAAGCGATAAGGCTCCACCCGGAGAGTTGGGAGACACTGAGGCACAGAGGGAGGGAGGGAGGGAAGGCACGGCTAGCACCAGTCCGCCATGTAGGAGAAGCCCCCGAACAGGCGGTGGTCCTGCGCGGAGAGCACGCGCGGCTCTTTGGGCGGCGTCAACACCGCCCGCTCCGAGGTGAACTCACTGTCAAAGTTACTCACGTCCTCCTGCGACGTCACGGTGGGCACAAACGGCGGCTTAATGTTGCGCAGCAGCAGTTGATCCCACGCAATGTTTCGGAAGAAGGCCTGCTTCTTCACGTCCTCCGCGTCGCGCTCGCTGGAACCCAAGCGGCGTTCTGGGTTCTTACGTAAAAGGCGGCGCATCAGCGCGATGGATTCGAGCGACAGCATCCGCGGATATCTTACTTCTTCATTCACTATTGAGTCAAACACCTCTCCTTCGTCGTCTCCTGGGAAGGGGGACTCGCCCACTAACATTTCAAATATCAGAACACCTAGGCCCCACCAATCTACGGCGCGGGTGTAAGATGTTTCCGTGAGCACTTCGGGAGCTAAGAACTCCGGGGTTCCGCAGAATGTTCCCGTCCTGTCGCCCCATCCCATCCCTTCCTTGCACAGGCCAAAGTCGGCAATCTTTACATATCCATCTGTATCCAGTAAAAGATTATCAAGTTTCAGATCTCGATAAATTATATTGTTTTCGTGCAAATACTGAAGACCGAGGACGACGCAGGCAGCGTAGAATACGGCGCGGGGTTCGCTGAAGACGTCAGAGTGGATGTGCATCATGAGGTCTCCGCCGGCAGCATATTCCATTACGAAACAGACATGGGCGTCTGTTTGGAAGCAGGCAAATAAATTCACGAGGAAAGGGTGACGTATTACGTTTGCAACTTCGAAAATACGCTTTTCCGAGAGAAGAGAATCTACTTCATCACGCGCAATAATGTCCCCCTTCTTTAAAGCTTTGATCGCAAAATATTCTCCGGTGGATTTATACTGAGCCAACATTACTTTACCAAAGTGCCCGCGACCGAGGACACTCAAAAATTTAAAACTATCCATACTCATGGTGTCGGCTTGCCGCTGAGAATCGTACGACTTTTCCCTATACTCGGGTACGCCACTCGGCGCCACCAACTTAACACTGCTGGTCTCTATGAGCTCTTCTACGATGGGGAAGTCAAATGATTTTGGCGATGGGGACGGAGGGTATTCGACGATGGGCGTGGAGGTCATGGAGGAGACGGTGGTTGAGCTCTGCAAAATGGAAGCATTGTTGTCTCTCCAATCCTCTACGTTGAGGAAGTCGAACTCTTTGAGGGCGACTTGCAATTCCTTCTCCATGCGGAGAGCGCTTATATTTGGCTTGGGAGTTTGAGCAAGTTTAGGTGGGACGGGCGGCGTGGCCGGCACGCCGAGCGGCCGTACGCCGGCGAGACCCCCGACAGAGGCGTCCGCACTCTCGGGCGAGGCGTCCTGCTTATTGTCTACATGGATGTTCTCGAAGCTGAGCTGGCTGGAGGGGGGCATATGGGCACTAGAGATGTTCTGTATGGAGGGCGAGGACCTCTTGAGCAGGCGGCCCCAGGTGGCCACATTGATGTTCATCTGGTTGGCTCGGGGAATATTCTTCACTTGCTGCTTGAATATTTTCCTTTGCCGCTGCAGTTTGGGCTTTCTCGAAATCATCGGATTTAGAAATTTGATCTCGGCAAAGAGAAGACCCTGCGGCTCCAGCTGGAGCGCCATCCCGTGGCGGATGTCATCGATGAATTCTTCCAAACGCAAGAACTTTACGGCGCATAATCCCCGCCAGTCCTTCCAGTGGACTCCGATTTCCACTTCGCGGGACTTGTCCAGTTCTATCGAGAATCTGGAAAATGACATTAAAACATAATTAGCATTGTGGAATACATTACAGGTTATTTCAATTTTAAATAATAATATACATATGTTGGAAACTCTTCAATAGTGGATAATGGTTAAATCACATGTATTTATAAATAAATACAAAGGTTAAACAAAAGCACTTTTGAATACATATGTTCAAAATAATGCGAATGTTTTGTTTATCTATCCAATAATGTCAAAATTAAATTAAAAATTACTAATCCACCGTCAAAAACATTTCAGTCATATTATAATTATATGAGAATAAGTAAAATTATCGTGAATTTTTTTTATAAAACATTAAATGCAGACAAAACTTGAGAAAACATGGCACAAAATCGCCTTTAAATTTACACATTAAAATATTTTTGTTAAAAAATGTTGTTATCTCTGTGTACATTACACAAAACACCGATTTGATAAAAGATAAACAGTTAGCGAATTATAAATAGATATCATAAATGTACATGGAGTTATGCGAGGTAGCAGAAGTTACCGATAGTTTAATCAAAATCAATTGCACAATCTAGATAGAAGAAACATGTACACAGTCCCGTGACATTAGAAGTCAGTTGCCGAAGATTTGCACGCGGGGTGACAACATTAAAGATGGTCCACTTTTCTAGCCGTTGTAACAGATTTTATTTTGTTAATTAATCACGCAGAGCACCTCCAAATATTAAAACAGTTTAAACGTCCATCCGATAACAAATTTCAGAGGGATTTACTCTTCTGCCACTAGGTATCTTCTTTTCATGAATGAATAATTATTATTCTGACAGTTGCAGATAAGGATTGCTGGTCTTCGTCTAGATTATATAATCATCGGCATAGAAATGTAATTTCTTTATTAGTTTACTTAATCAAGTACTAAATTTGGGTGTGTGCATCCACTCCCTTCGTCGTATCTTCCTTTGATCTAATTAGGCTAAAGTGACGAAAATCAGTGCCATAATACACAATAACCATAAAAATGATTAAGCTATTGATTGGACAATCTTCAAATTATGGGTAATATTACTAAAAGCGATATGGGACTTGGACTTGGATCTTTTGGCTTACAGAGGTTCAGCTATAATGGCTTTTCCTCTGTCTGTCTGTAGGAAACATTGTTGGAATGTGATTTGGTAGTTGTTTTATGATATTTGCAACAAATGCATGAAAAAAAATCCACCACCAATCTTTTTCTTTTTATAATTATTGTAATAAGTAATAAAATATAAATTGATATATTTAAAAAATAATTTAAAACACTTGTATGCTTTGTTTTGTTGTAAAATGACTTTATTTTTTTTACATATATATTTTTTGTACCAATTGGATTCGTATCCGTGGAGCTTCCTATAACAAAACAGTGTGTTTTGTTATCCCTGATGAAGCTCCCCCAGGAGCTAAACCGTTTGGTTAAAAAAAAAAAAATTATGTAAAAACAAAGTAAACAAGTGTTTTAAAACATTTCTAATAATTGCACATCACTAATTATGTGCTTCATATGAAAGTATGACCTATGTATGGAGTATCTTGATGTACGTCTGCGAGACATGGTGCCTATCTGAAAGAGATAAACGGAGACTAGAGGCTTTTGAGATGTGGTCCTATAGAAGACTATTAGGGATTTCCTGGAGAGACCACATTACAAATGAGGAGGTTTTCCAAAGAATCGATGGAGGAAGGCACCTGCTCAGGACCTTCTCTGAAAAGCGTGCACGATAGATCGGACATGTAATTCGACAAGAAGGCTTCTTGGATGCCATAATGGAGGGTATGACCGAGGGGACAAACTCTAGGGGACGCCCACGCCGAGAGTACCTGGAGGACCTGTTGGTGGACGTGCGCTACTCATCATATGCAGATTTCAAAAGAGCCGCACATAACAGGGAAGAATGGAAGAGAAGAATAGAGGAAATTGTTGCAAACCAATCCCAGGCTTGAAACCAAAGAGAGAGAGATGAAAGTATGATGTATTTTAATTCACTAATCTAATATTTTTATTAAAATAAAAAAAAAGCAATTAATAATTCTATACATTTCAGGTAAAATTATTTAAATTATATTAAAGTATAGCATACAAGGGAAGAATTAAGAAAATTCGGTTAAAAACTGGTCAAGTTTAGAATGATTTATTCCGAGGATTCATAACACGCCGTATAGGCAGAACTACAGACCGCACACGTGTTTGTTTGTGAATCAATCAAGAAGGGCTATTTACGTACCCGCACGCTGGCTCTATAGACACGGATATGCCGGCCTTCAGCAAGTGATGGAAAGAAAAATATTATTTGTGCAGATAATCTGTTTGGACCCGGACCCACCAAGTGATATGTAAACAGTTTCGCAACTGTTAAGTCACAGTTAGCAGACATTTAAAATAAATAAAAAATGAAAAGATTTTAGTTAAGAATTAATTAAATACAGACGATTAGATAACCGGGGTTTGCATTCTTCAATAATTTATTTAGCAAGAAGAACAGCTTAACAATCTGAGAAAACCTTGAAGTTGTATGACATAAAAAATTAACTGGTTTTCTAAATGTCGTTGACCTCTCCATTACCGAATGATACATTGTTGACAAGGTCATAAAATCATAACATTATTTGCTTGTGGAATTTCATACGTATATTAGCATTTCAGTTAAGTATTTATTAATCAGTATTCACAGGAATTTTATGTTTGAAAAATAATCATAATTCGGTTGTTCTTCTTCACAATTTATATTTACAAATATTAAATTTTTATTTTTAAATACCAGAGTCAAACAAAATATTGCACAAATCAGATTTCATCTTAATCGCAAAAAGAAAATTAGATCTTCATTTTCAAGAAAATAATGCAAAACTTGAATAAAAAAAGATAATAAATTGGATCATCAATAATATTTCCCCAAAATTATTAGAAACAAGCCAAAAATATTACCTGCTTTTGCTTCGAAGAGCTTTATTCTGTACGTCATTTTTGATAAAAAAAATGTATTAACTGTTTTAATTTTGAAACACTGTTAGAATACATATCACATTTATTCAAATATTCATATAAAATTGTCAAGACAGCTGCTTCGCCAACCTATGTTGGCACCATCAGATGTTACAAACAACATTGTTTATAACATAATCAAATGATTTTACTGAAATCTCTTGATGGAAGTTCATTTTAAATAATAATTAAATAAAAAACATCGTTTTATTTAATTATTATTGTTTGTAACACCCGATGATGCCAACATAGGTTAGCGAAACTACTGTTTGGAACAATTTCATAGAAACTAACAAATAAATTGAAATTAGTATTATTATAACAGTGTCTCAAAATTAAAACAGTTGATAAATTATTTATCAAAAATGATGTACAGAATAAAACTCTTCGAAGCAATAGCAGGTAATATTTTCGGCTTGTTTCTAATAATTTTGGGGAAATATTCTAGTAATCTCGTGATTGATATACGTAGTCAAGGTCAGATAAGATTTAGATCATTACAATGCAAAATCCTCTGATGTATAAAATCTAGTTTGGATAATACGAGTGCTGCCGACATTCTACAGTGCCGAAACAGTAGATTGGCTGATTGATTGAGTCACATATCGAGGGGTCAGGTCCATCCGCCTGGAATATTCTGCATTATGCATTGACAACTTAAAAATCCATCTTTTCAAAAAATCACATAAAATGTAAATAACCAACAATGATCACTAGTGTCGGATGCAGCTTCCATGATTGATATGACATTGTCAAATCGCCTTTGAGGTGAGTTACGAAAAAGGCGCTACACAAATTAGCCTAATTATTATTATTAATGGAATACATCCCACATATTGCAGTTGGCTAGAATAACCTTTCCCTTACGGTGCTAAAATAAAAACGCGCGTTCCTGTGTTGGGTTGTCAGTACCCAATCAAAAATTAGCGATTTTAAATCGGAAAAATAAGAATATTCATAGCTAATCCCCTTAATTAATTATAATTGAAGTAAAAAATTATAATAATTGAGATTTATTTGCTAAAAACATTAAAAAAAACATCTGGCAACGCTCACGGGACGGGCATAGGTCCACTCTGGTTGCAAGCCCGAGAGCTACTGCCGCCGACTACCGGGCAGTGAGAACATTGAGCTCCTCGCGCTTCCACAGTGAAGTATGCAAGAGTGAGATGTGAATATAGTGTCGCACTACGAATTTCGTTTCCGATTTCACAAAATATCTCGGATGTACCCGATAAATTTTAATTATTATTGATATTATTTTTTCAATCAATGCGTAAATATATTATGGAGTAATACCTAAAATCTTAACCTTGTATTTATTATATTTATAAAGATATTGATGGTTATTAGAAGCAACAGTAGAAGATACCCATCACAGGGAAGGGAGAGTTAACAGCTCAAACAGATAGTCCCAGTTCATCATAATATTGCATACAATTTGATAATAAAAAACTCAAAATAAAAAGATTTGTGAGACACATTCAAATATGTTCTGCAAATGTAGTCTGCCGCAATTCAAACCAATTTATTTGGACTGAAAATGTAGCCAGCCACACAATAGAGATTAAACATTCTATGCCAAAGTTAGCTTTGGTTTAAAAAAAAAAAAAACACGGAATTCAACCAATATTAAAATCTCCAATGTGAGCAGAAATAATGGCTTTTTATTATTTAAAAAAGGAACAGGATCGTGTCCAAGATTGAAACCTGGTCCTCTAAATCAGGAACCAACAATTCCGTCTCCTAGACCACAAAGTTGTGAAATCTCATTAATCAAAAAATTTTGTCTTGATATAAACAAATTCTTTTGTTTACTACCATAATAATAAATAACCACAGAGTATGACTAGCATAATACGTTTTTTATGTTAGTGGTTATACACGATTTATTTGAATTTATCTGTTTAAAATAATTTAAGAATTACGGTTTTCCACCTTGATTGATTTAAATTAAGAAAAAAAACTTCTTGATGCGAAAGGGTTAGAGAGTAGCTAAAAATTTATTAATTAATAATTAAATAAAACAATGTTTTTTAACAACTTCCACTTTTGTCTTTATTTCGACAGCGACCGGTTTCGCCAGGCTCGCTGGCATCGACAGACTGGTAAAAATTTATTGTTTTTTTTTTAACATGTAATCTGCGTACACTTTCCCTTGTTAATGTTTTTTTTCGGTCTTTAACCCGTGAACTGGGTAATTTGTTTATCCAAAATCGTGTAAAAAAATATGCATCTAAAGTTAAACCCAATAAAAACTCGCGGTGAGTCCATGTAACTCAGTGCATACGTTTATTTAGAATGAAATAATAATAAGCAAAAAAAAAATAAGCCGTAGACCGTCACCCTAATTAATGGTTAATTTTATAAAGCTCTTGGCGGAATATTTTGTCGTAGCCGCTACTGTTGCTTTCTTGGAATGATGTAATATTTCATCATGACAGGTTAAAATATACTTCAAAATTTTTGTATAGAATCATTTTTACTACCCCTGATCTGTATGTATATAAATATGAGTAAGTTTATAACAGTGTCACCAGTCTGTTGATGCCAGCGAGCCTAGCGAAACCAGTCATTGTCAAAATAAAGACAAAAGTGGAAGTAGTTAAAAAACATGGTTTAATTTAATTATCTGAAAATGCTTTTCATAAATGAAATGGACACTGGTAAGTTATGCTGGTTATATAAATCTATTTTTTCTGGAAATGAATCATATCAAAGAGATAATAAATTAATGCAATTAATGATAGAACTCACCTTTGATCCCATGCCTGCTGTGAGCAAGGTTTCCAGCTAGTCTGCCCAACCGTGTGGTTATCCAGCTTGATAACGGCCATTATCTCGTTGCTGGTCTCCTCCTTGATGCTGTAGGACTTGATGGAGTTGCGAATGGTAACCCCCTTGACAAAGGAACGCAGGTCTGAGGGGCTGGCGCCGTGGTCCTTGCGGGTGCGGCCGGGCACGTCCTCCAGCAGGTCCTGGCAGCCCAGCAGCCGCACCTCCAGCTGCCCCGTAACCTGCACCACCTGTGCGGGGGGCGGGGGAGGAGCGCTGCTGCGGCCGCTGCCCAGGCTGGTGTAGCCCGCATGGGGACTTGCCTGCAGCTCCCAGGTCACCTATAACACTACACTTTTGTATTCTTTTACAATATAAATGTTTTTTACCCTAGCGTATCATCTTGGTTGTCCCTCTTATCCAAGGAAGACTGTCCTTCAAAATTGTGGGTCCTTATGTGGCTAGAGTGAATTCTGTACCCACACACTCTAGGGCATCTAGAGTAGCATCCTGCCTGCCCAATCATATACATATTGACTATACGAAAATGATGAATTTTTGGCCAAAATGAATTATGTATATTTTATGTTATTTATTTATTTATTCAGTAAGGGCAGCATACAGCGATATAAATATATTAATTAAGAAACATTAAGAAAAATAATAAATAAAGCCAATTACATGCTACCACAAATACAATAAACAGTTAATTGAATTTAAGCTAAGTCAAAATACGGTCAAACAAAATGATTGAGAGTTAAACATAATAATAGTATTAGAAATAAGAACAAAATTAAAAGTATAAATAAAAGTAATAATCGACACAGTACCCTATACCATTTTTTCATAAGGTTTTTACATCCTCGGACCACCAAAAAATCAAACCATATTTTGCGGACCACCAACATTCGAATAAAATAATAAATATTCATAAAAATTTTTTTTAATTTTATTTAAAACAAATAATTGTATATATAATAAAAACACAACATGCTGGTATAACCACGAAAAAAACTTCGTGGGGAATACATAGTATAAGTAACTGGACGTATTCAAAATATTTTGAGAATCTGACATGATCTTCTTAACTAATTTTAGAAAAAAGTCCAGGCCCAGATATACATATAGTGATATAGTATTTACATGTACCTAAAATGCTCAATATTAGACACAATCAGGGTTACTTTTAAACATTTAGAAGAGTCTTGATAAATTTCTAAACTAACTAACTAACCATCACGCCCTCTGCCAAAGGGGTTGGCAGAATGAATGAATGGACCGCCGCACTGTTTTTTCCTGACACACTTATCTCGATCCCTCGACATTCATACATCACGTCATGCACGAACGTCGATTTCTCCGACTCTTCAAAAATCATGGTAATAAATTCCAGTGACCAGTTTTGGCATTAAGTATTAAATAATAACTAGAAATAAATTTGAAAGTTGAATTGATGGTTGAGGTATTAGTTTTGTAAAATTCCATTATCAATTTATAATAGTAAACACAATATTTTAGTGGTTTTAATTTATATAAATAGTGACAAATTTGTTTCGCCTTGCGAGGGCATTCTCAAACTGAACCTAATCGCCATACATTTATATAAATTGAATCCAAGTAAAACCACTGAACAATCGTGTTTACTATTATAAATTGAAAGTTGAACATTACAATTTTACAATATCAAACTGACAATAATTAAAATAGTTTTTTAATTAATACTATCCTAACCGGCTGATTGCGACCTTCGTGGCAGAGTGGTAAGTGCTTTGACTGCCACCCCGAAGGTCCCGGGTTTGATTCCCGGCGATGGCAGTTTGATTGTCATACTGCAATTGGTCTGGTGCAGAATTCACATGACAATAAAATGGCGATAGATTAGCTACTTATCACATGTCACGAGAATCAATATGGTAGCTATACCCTTTACATCAATTTGGCTAGCGCTTTAATGATGTAAGGAGCGATTCAACAAAATAATTATACTGTTAAACTTTTAATAATTTTATTTCTGAAATATATAAAAATTTATTTATTAATATTCAAACAGCGGGCCTACGCTTTCTGGAGACTAAAATAAAAAAAATGTTGTAAATCAGTCTCTTGTATTTTAGTATGACTGTGCAACGTACATCAAACCATCATAAGATAAGAAACTACTTGTAAAGATAAAATTTTACACACTTCCTCAAAATAGTTCTGAGATTGAGAATCTATTGAAATCTAGAATATTTAAAAACATAAATTTAAATTAACTTAAATAACATTCACAGTGGAGTTCTAGTTCCAACCCTTACGCATGAAAGTGAAGCATAGAACTGGCAGAAGAAGGATGAGAGCAGAATAAATGTGGTAAATGTGGTGAAGATGAGATGTACAACAGAATTTTAAATGATGATATCAGGAAGGAATGTAGAGCGGATGAAAGTATTATGAAAAGATCACTGCATTGGTTTAGACACACGGAACACATGGATGAACAGTTTAGAAAACTTAGATTAAAGATGTGATAGGAGTACTGAGTCGAGAAAGACCGAGGAATACATGACATGATCAAATTTATCAAATTATAAAGATTGACCATGTTAGAAGTCAAAAGAATCGACATGAGTGTATGACCCACTGTATGAATGTGGAGGAAGCTAGAGATGTCAGGATAGAGAAGTGTGTCAGTCCATTCTCTCTGCCTACCCCTTCCAGGAAACGGCGTGATGATTTGTTATATAACTTAAGGAGGCGGGACGTGTTAAGAATCAATAAGAGATGATAGAGAATATTGACAATAAAACCCAAGTGGACCAATTGGAAGAATTGAAAGGAATGGGTTACCTCTTGAGCTACGGGGCTGCGGGCGGGGAGTTCGAGGCGCCGCAGGTCGAGAGAGCGGCGCAGGAGGTCCAGTTTCTGGCTGGAGGCTGTGAGGCTCGCCTGCGCTTCCTGCAAGGCCTTCTTATCGGGGGCCTTGGTACTCTGTAGCAATCGGATAGCGTTCTTCGACCCCTCCACCACAGCTGTTTCGATGCGCAAGCGGTTGCGCAACTCCGCGATCCTCTCGTCCAAGGATGTTTCCCCCCCATCGCGACTCTCTCCGTTGGCACCGGAAACATGCTCGTTGGATCCATCCTTTTGCCGCCCCTGCCGGATCTTGAGAATGCGTAACTTGAGGTACTCGATCTTCACCCTGGAGTCTTGCAGCATCTGCTGTGCTTCGGCCAGCAGCTTCTTGTCGCGCGACTGATGACCCGCACTGATGCTTTGAATCATGTTCTCCGCGCCCTGCTTCACCTTCAGCTCTATATTAAGTTGTTTTTCTAGGGACACCAGCCTCCTGTCGGACAGCTTGCCATCTCCGAGGTGGTGTTGTTGTTCGGTGTTCGACGAGAGAATAACATCGTCATCGTATGATATGTTCAGCAATGATTGGGGCGCAGTTTGCCCTCTAGATAAGATGATTTGGGACTCTAACTCTTGTAGCTCAGAATTGAGTTCTTTCAGCTTGATATTAGCTTTCTTGACAATGCTCGCGACGTCCGATAAGGAACGTCTATCGGTGGCGACTTCCCGTAGTTTCTCCGCGCCCTCCTTAATTTTCAATTCCTTCCGGATTTCTCTACGAATCAATTCTTTGAGCTCTTCCAACTTGGCGGGCAGCGCGAGTTCCGGCACAGATTCCGTTTGAACTCCATATTTGTGGCCTAATTCGTACAGCACTGGATGGCTAATGTAATCACCTTGATAATAGCCCGGGTCTGCCATAGTTGTGCCCGAGGAGTCGTTCGTCAACGGACTCGAATCATATCATTTTTTCAACACTTCAGGGGTAGAACCTGTAGAAAAACAAACTAAACATGTAAAATATCTATTTTAAAATATGATGACTCAGTTAACGCACTATAATTATGGACAAAGTACCAAAATTAAACCCAAATTACTAACCAGCACTACCTATGTCGACCATAGACAAATACACTGCGTTAGCTGTCAGTTAAAAGGTGCTTACGAATTCAAAAGTAATGAATCTAAAAAAAAATGAGTTGTAGGATGTAACGAGTTTATAAATAGCTAAAGCTTGCGCGAAGTTCGCAAAATATTCCAACGGAGCGAGAAACATCCAGTTATAAAAACGACGAGCAGGAACACCGAACTCGTGATAGATTTGGATTAATTCTCAGACACTTACATAATTTTATACAACTAAAAATATATTTTGGGTAATTAATGTAAAATAATGCATGACGTAATATTTTATGAAGTAAATAGAATTAAAATTTTCGTTTAGTAAGATTTAAAATTGAATTGCGTATTGGTAAGGAATAAACGAGTATTAGAATGTTTGGTGAAGTATTTTTAGATTTTGGGGAAGCTCTATACGTAACACACAGGAGTAATAATTAAAAAAAACTAATTCTGTACACATTATTAAGGTATATGATATACTATTTGCTAACATGTTAGCAGTCTCAATTAAATTTGAATATACCATTTTCCACAAAATAATATTTTCCGATAAAAGTATTGAAATATCTCCAAGAGGCGAGAGAACAAAAATAGAATTGAATTTTATGATGAAATTTATAATGATAAAATCGAAGATTCATTTGGTTTGAAGGACAAATAGATTCAGTCTGATAAATGATTGCTTAGTGCTTATATTATAATCCAAAATAAATTAATTTATACCATGACTTACCTTTCAAATAACCAGAACAATTTAAAATAACGGCAATCTTTGAAGTAAAAATTGCAAGCTTGCATGCATTAATATAATAGTATATTTTAAAAAAGTTGATGGCATATTTTCACTATATCTCTTTCCAGGTAAACGGCGTGATTATTAGGAAATTATTTTTATCGGTTCTAAGCTCAATACCTTTTTATTTACACAGTTATAATCTATTCTTCTGCATTAATGAAATAGACAGCGAAACGAGTAATTTTGCACGTTGCCAAGGAGTGTTATGTTATATTGCATCAAATCAATGAAAATTCTCTAGGTAGACATTCAGGGCACCATTTATAAACTGAGTTTTATCATTTCATTAAATATCTAAAGGATTAAAAAAATATGAAAATAATAAATTTACTTTTTATCTTTACAGTGAATTTAAATGAAGAATTTTAATATCTAGTACTGATATTTTCACTTGTCCCAGAAAAAACGTTGTCTTATTATGTACATATAATTATAATATATAATAAATAATAACCAAATAATTATCTTGGGCACTCTTATCACGGAATCGGCCGTAAAAAAGTACCTACCAAATATTACTGTGAAATAGTATGATGATTGTCTATTTTTTCTATCGGCTAAACAAATTGTCCATGCTTTATAATGTCAAAAAAATATATTGACAACTTGCTGTTATTTGAATTTTAGGTGTCATAATATACATTCAGGGCATTATTTATAAACAATGTTTGTACCTATTGTTTGGCGTAAAAAAATACTCGAAAATCTTTGCAAAGGAGCAAGCTTAAGTAATCGATTCTTCACTCAAACTGTAATTGTATTTATTATTCAACATTTTATTTAAACTAAATATATTATTATAAAAAAATATTAGTTTTATTAAAATCGTTCTATACAAATTTACGTTTTCTTTTTATTAAATTATTAAAATCGTTCTATACAAATTTACGTTTTCTTTAAAAATATGTGAACACGAAAATATGTATTTATTTTTTAATGCAATATTTTGTGGTTTCCAGAAAGTTACTAAGTCGGATATAAAATGGCCAAAGCGAATATTGTCCGGAATCCAACCTACTGGCTCTGTGCACATCGGAAACTACCTTGGCGCCATCAAGAAGTGGGTGGAGTTACAGAATAGCGGCGAGGATGTGATGGTGTCTGTGGTTGATCTCCATTCCATAACATTACCGCAGGTATAAATCTATATTTATCTAAGATTATCTTTATCATATCATCTAATTTGTAGGGCGTAACTGGATGGTTCCATATATGGTATGTAAAGTATTTATTGAAATAAAAAGATATGTCAAAAATGATACAGTACTCGTATATTTGTGTGATTTAATTGTTAATTAAAAATGGTGTTTAGTTGGTTTGGACGTATGGAATAAACATATGAGAAGGATGGCTTAAAATTATGTATAAGCAGTGTGAATGGAAAAAGAAGCCGAGGACAGCCGAGAACATGGCATGATCAAATGAATCAATTACTAAAAGGTGGCCACATTCGAAGTCGGAAAAATCGATGAGCATGCGTGTTACGATGCATGAATGTAGAAAAATCTCTAGAGGTATGTCAGGACTTGGCAGTGTGGCAATCCATCTTCCCTGGCTACCCCTCCAGAAAACGGTGTGATGGTTAGTCAGTTAGTTAGTCAAATGTTAATTTTGGATAGAACATGTAATTATATAATTGTATATCATTAAAGCTGATATAATGTAACAAATTCGTATTTTTGTAGATAGCTCAATATTTTTTTTATTAATTACTTGAGACATAAAATGAATTAACACTTTTATCAAATATCGGGTATCCCCTTTAAATCTTATTTACGAAATGTTGTCCATGTTTTCCAAAATAAAGGGAGGATTTCTTGGAGGATGTAGTGGGGTTGTGTCCGATATTTGAACCTGACTACCCGGGTAGGGAGGAGTGTGGAGGAGTCAGGGCTTTTCAAAGGGGCCGAGCTCTTGGGTGGAGAGCGAGGGACAGTGTAAGGGAGTGGCCTTGGGTCGGGGCCGGTTGGTCCTGGATACAGAACTGAGTGGGATAAGAGTGGCCTTGGGCGTGGGCCGTGGGAATTTGGCATCAACTGACCACCATTTTGTCTTTAGTAATTATTGAATTATGTAGAAACTTTTGGTTATTGACAATTTGGAGAATGAACTGAATTAGATGTGTACATCAAGTTCATAATACTGGCAGTGAAATCGTTATGATAATTAATTAATATGACATAATACTAGGATTAAATGAGTGCTCAGGCCTGACATGATGAAGTCAATATATGTTTTGTTGTTTCAGGATCCAAAGACCTTACAGAGGAACATCCTAGAAATAACAGCAACACTTCTGGCGTGTGGTGTGGATCCTGACAAGTCCACTCTATACCTCCAATCCAGTGTTACTAGGCATGCTGAGCTTTGTTGGATTTTAGGGTGCTTTGCCACAATGGCAAGGTAATTATTAGATGCCCCCTTTTCTACTATACAGTTATGAGGTTATAACAAAAAAAATATTAGACAATATGCACAATTTACTTAAGAAAAATAGGTTTAAATTCTAGTATTTTTTTTTGTGAATGTATACTTATATTTGTACACGAATCCTGGATTTTCACCCATGGTGGGTGATTAATTCATGAAATTTAATTGTATCTCAATAGAGACGAAGATGCAAACTGGAAACTGAATATGGCAGGCCAACCAATGACAGGTAATAAGTCCTGTAAACACCTTGATCATCCATATTCAGTTTCCAGTTTGCATCTTCGTCTCTATTGAGATACAATTAAATTTCTTAAATTCTAGTAATTAAAATTTCACAAAGAACTCCCAATTAGGTTGCTTGATCTTTCTTTGATTCAATTTTCTCCACATAGAATAAGATAATTTTTGAGGCTACCAAGTTTATAATGCACAGTTATATGATGTCATTCAAATTTTAGAGGAGAAAATTTCACACATGTACTCAAATTTATTATTTTTGGACAATTTTTTTTTTTAGTGTGCTCATTAATTATTGAATATAAAAAAACAATTTTCAAATTCTAAATTTGAATATTCAATAATATAGCTTATTTGTACACATAAATTATGAGAGTACTTGTAAATTTTTAGGTTATCACGTTTACCACAATTTCAAGAGAAATCTGAAAACATGAAGGAGATTCCTTTAGGTCTATATTTGTACCCGATACTACAGGCTGCCGACATTTTGCTTTATAAAGCAACTCATATTCCCGTCGGTGAAGACCAGTTGCAGCATTTACAAATGGCTCAGCAAATAGTAAAAACATTCAATTACAAATTCGGTATTACATTTCCACATCCGGTGGCTTTGATTGGAGGTAAAAAGATTACTTTCATAATTTTGTATTCCATCAATTTTATATTTATCGAGTACCAAATCTTTGAAATGTTTGCTGGAACAGTTAATGCATAATTTATGCTATAACGATATTATTTATTCCTCAGATCAATCCTGTAGCCGACTGAAGAGTTTAAGGAATCCTTTGAAAAAAATGTCTAAATCTGAACCTGATCCCAAATCTCGCATTTTATTGACTGATTCAGATGCCATTATTACCAATAAATTCAAAAAGGCTGTTTCTGATTTTACTCTTGAGGTATGTTTTATCATTACATCCTTGCATTAAATTCATTGCTACCGATATTTAATTCTCGCAACAACCATAGAAAGACAAAAATAACGCTATTCAAAACCGTAATACGGACAGTATTGGCGTATGGCTGCGAGGCTCTGACTTTGATGGTAAAAGTGGCGGAACTTCTGGACACCTTCGAAAGAAAGGTGCTGCGACGACGATTTGTGGACCCATGAGAGAAAGAGAGTAATAGCGTATTTGACGCGACAATGAGCTGTATTCCATGTACCAGGCCCCCAACATCTCCACGCACATAAGGCTACAAAGATTGAGATGGGCTGGACAGTACAAAGGATGCCGAACTCACGGGTCCCCAAACGCATTATGACTGGATACCCGGGCTGAAGGAGAAGGGTGGGAAGACCAAGGCTGAGATAGGAGGATGAAGTAAAGAGGGATGCAGCACAACTTCTTCGGGTGCCAAACTAGAGGACGGCTGCTAAGGATAGGGACTGCTGGAGGCCGAAGTTGACGGAGGCCAAGGCTCGATATTGGCTGTAGCGCCATCGGAAGGGGATCCTTGCGTTAATTTTTTTTTTAAACATTGAATAAATATGCTCATAAATTTATTTATTTATTTGAATATTACTACATCTAAAACATTTGTTTTAGATCTAATGAACAATATCATTCGCAGGGTCTGCAGCGCTATGAATTTATTACTCTTTCTTAATTTAAATTTAGTATACAATTTGTGTTTTTAGGTTACTTATGACCCTGAAAATAGACCAGGAATATCTAATATGATTGATATTCAATGCATGATGAAAGACATGACTCCCGAAGAGGTGTGTGAATCGGTGGCAGGTGTTACTAACGGACAGTAAGTATTTGCAAGTAGAATTTTTTTTTTTTAATTTTGATGAATGCGTTATATATGTTAGAAAATGAATTAGAACAAAATAATACATTTAAAATTTACATTTGTGTATACTAAGGTATGGGCTTAACATATGACTTAGGATGTAGAAAAAAATGTATTGTCCCAGTTATGAGAGATAAGTTTACACAGTAAATATGTTTTGTAATAATGGTTATGTTATTTCTTTAACATTGTTTGATTATTTTAGGTTCAAGCTCGTTGTTGCTGAATCAGTGTGTAACCACATTGCTCCAATCAGATCTAAAATCGAAGAGTATCTTTCACAGCCACAATACCTCGTAGATATACTGCATAAAGGAGCTGTTAAAGCCAAGGGGAGGGCTGATGAAACTTTCGCAGAAGTGTGTGATAAAGTTGGTTTGGGAATTCCTCATGTGCTAGAAAGGGAAGAGTTGATAACTTCAAAAATATAAGACATTAATATATTGTAGATGTACATTAATAATGTGTTAAGTTTTAATTATTTGTGATTTTAATTATATACATGTACAACATTTATTTTTATTGTTATTTCTTTAAACATAAATCTATTTTTATTTACAAATTATGTACCATTTATTTAATAATAATTCCATACTGATTAATTATAAACTCATTAGTGTAGCTTGTTTTTAATTTATTATTGCAAAATAGTATTTCATTGCAACGATTGAAAGAATTATAAATAAAAATTTAATGAAAACTTCGGAAAATAATTGTTAGTACCGCTGTGGAGAAATTTGAATATTGTCTATGGGCCCATAGACATTTTTATTTGTAAAAAGAACGCCATATTGTCGATTCCCTCGTCCGTCACTTTTACAGGCTGTCACTTTCAAGTATAGTTTTGAATGGGACAAGAATGCCAGTAAAAGTCGACATAACACCACCGCCGCCAGCTAATTCTAAACAACCAGGTGTAACTAAGTCCTTACTTTATAATGGATCCAAGTTTCAGGGCTATCAAAAATCGAAAGGAAATTCATACGAAGTAGAAGTTGTTTTGCAGGTTAGTGTTATCAAAGTAAAGATTGTTGCTTTGATTTTCTTTGTTCCGAGTTATGCGCCACAACTATTTGCAGAAGAAGACACAAAGTTATAATTAGATTTCGTGTTTATTGCGACTTTCCAAAGAAATAAGAAATTGCACAATAAATATTATCAGGACCGAACATCTTGGTGTCACTTATTGCTATCGCTGCTACAACTAACGTTACACGGTTTCTGTGCCATTACGCTGTTTATATCTACAAAGTATAGTGGCCGTTTCGTATTACAATTTAAAAATTATTCGAATACTTTTTAGCATGTTGACGAAGAAAACTCATACCTGTGCGGATACTTAAAAATTAAAGGATTGACAGAGGAATTCCCCACACTCACCACATTCTTTGATGGAGAAATAATATCGGCAAAATATCCTTTTCTAACCAGGAAGTGGGACGCTGACGAGGATGTAGACAAAAAACATTGGGTAAAGTTACAAAACCTCAAGTCTTCTTTTGTTTTCTTGTTGTTCATTTATCTAACCACAGCATAACAATTTTATTTATAAATATAGTGAACTGGAGGTAAAAATGTACAACCATCATGCTTTTTCCATAGCTGAGAAGCCAATGACGATGTATCATCAGCACTTTTCTATCCTGACCAACTTTTAGAACTCTCGTACTTTCTTATAAAGTGTCATTTTTTCAGTTTTCAAAATGGCAGAGTTTTAAAATGATTTAATCATTTGGTTGTACCATGTTTTTCGCGCATTTCTTGATTCGTTAACATAATTAACAATTACTTTCCTTATGATATCTCTTCTTATTTCAGGGTTTGAAATTTTCTTTCTAAATTTGAATTTCTGTTGCTTTTCATCCATCATTAAATATGCACTCTGCCTGTCTGTTATTTATGAACAAACTTACTTGCTAGCTTTGGTTTAGGAGACGAAATATTATTTTTTATATATTTAATAGTGTTTTCATAACGTTTTTTCTTATATACTATTCGATAATTGATAGTGGAATATATTATGCCTTTTCTTCACACGCTGACAAAATAACAAATATTAGTTATTTTCCAATCGGCTTACTAAACGTTTTAGTTTAACAATATAAAGAAAATAAATAAACTATCAAAAAAGCAAAAAACATTCCTTATATACGTGTTTTTTTTAGAGGTATACAATACATATTCAAATTGAAAAAAAAAAACATTAAAATAATGTTAATATCTATGATATTGGCGTTATTTAATAGATAATTTTATGCCATTATTGTTGAAATATGATTTCGGGCATATGAGCGTCACGGCTAACTCGAATGAAGCGCAATCGTGAAATCCAATTTTCGATAATTGTCGTCTTTGTGGATGCGTATTATCCACTAGAGTGTACGTGGTGCGAAAACAATCCATGGTCTTCCGAATAACTTGCTCGGGTGGACGATTATGTCGACCGTAAAATGGAAGAAGTGCACGATAAGTTTGGCAAACCGAACCATGACTTTCAAAATAAATTTGCACAATTTGCAAGTGCTGTTCTGACATCAGTCTATTCATGGTGAAATGGCAAAACGTACCGACTACAAATCAACTGTCAACTGTCAAATTGACAATTTGTAGAAACAATGTTGCCAGTTTAAAAACCAAACCTCTAAAAAAAACACCCTATACATATTAACTTTAAAAGTTTTAATTTGAACTGTTCCGAATTAACCTGGAATAAATTTTATTAGTAGTTCTGTTAAGTGGAGCAATACTTCTTCCAACATGTATAACTATTGGAAGGTTGGACATGTAAATAATATGTTTTTCTTCTTATCAATTTTCAAGGACATTTTGATGATTTCCAACTAGCAGCTTTTTTGTCAGCTATTAAAGTAAATATCAAACTTTGACTTCGTAGTTTTTTTAACCGCCCTACCTTCAGACAATTTTCTGAGAAATGTGCAAAAAATGCAGGTTTTTTATTAATGAAATTTAATTATATATTAATTTTATTTTTTTAAATTACGAAACGTCAAATACTCAGCCGCACACTTCGCCTGCCCCTTGTAAAACTATCATATTTATGAAGACTTGTACTCAAGTGTTGTTGGCACAAGCGCGTGTCCCTAACAGTTTGTACATTTTAGGTACATTACTTTTTCTCAAGCGCGTACGTGATACGGGATAGCGCAGAATGGTACACTCAAAGTGAACGTATCACGTAAGTTCAAATACGTTGGGTGGTTAAGAGATGAAATATCACCAATAAAAATAATGGAAAAAATCTTTGGAAAATCAACTGTTATTCTAATTTTCATGTCGTTGACAGATGTTCATCTTTGATACGACACTACTTGTGTGGGTACTGCAGAATGGATAATTTTCAAAAATATTGTTTGTAGTTTTTTATGACATGGTAATCTAATTTAAGCAAATATGTAAAAAAAAGAATGTTTTGAAATATGATTTATTTAAGTTATTTTAGTCTGTCTTGATGATGAAACACTTCACTCCTGTACTAAGAGACTTAGGGACAATATTGGACATCTTTCTTGAAAGAGAAAATTGTTTATGACTTGAAGTTTTGTCCTACCTAAAAATAAATGAAAATAATATTTTTTTTCAGAGCAAGTTCACGTCATTTTGCCAATATGTGAAATCATTTAATTCGGACACATTTGATTATGAGGCACTGGCATCCACGGACTTCGTCTTCATGAGGTGGAAAGAGCACTTCCTGGTGCCCGACCATACTATAAAGGACATCAACGGCGCATCATTTGCTGGCTTTTATTACATCTGCTTTCAAAAATCTGCTGCAACCATAGAAGGATATTACTATCACAGAAGCTCAGAATGGTAACAAATCTTTTATTAATCTAATTAATAAAACTTGGCATCATCAAATCAATTAAATATTAAATATCAACCACTTGAAAAGTCAGAGAAATGATATGATGTATGAACACAGAGGAAGCGAGAAGTGTGTCAGGATAGAACAGTTTGGCGGTCCATTCATTCTGCCTATTCCTTTAGAGAGATGGCATGATGTGTAGTTAGTTATATTTCTTGGAATGGCATGGTGAATGTGAATAAAGGCAGAAACATAAAATTATGGTGTATCATGGAGTATAGTGACCTGACAGCAAGCACGCACAACAATCTGTTGTGTCGGGCGTTCTCTGATGTTTTTACATGTCAATATTAGACCCTTATGTATGGAACTGAAGCATGGAACTGGCAAAAGAAGGATGAAAGTAGAATATATGCAGTAGAAATGAGATCTCTAAGACGAATGTGTGACAAATCTGTATATGATAGAGTGACAAATGCGTGAATGAAAAATAAGAAGTGAATGTGGTGCGAATGAAAGTGTTATGAACAAAATAAGGAAAGGGTCATTAAGATGTTTTGGACACATGGAAAGAATGAGTGAAGACAGAATGGTAAAGAAGGTATATGTAAATGGCGTGAACGGAGCTAGAAATAGAGGAAGGCCGAGGAAAACGCGGCACGATCAAATCAATCTAATATTGAATGTTGGTCACGTGAGGAGTCGGAGAAATCGACGTGCGTGCATAACAAGATGTATGAATGTAGAAGAAGCGAGAGAAGTATGTCAGGACAGAACAGTGTGGCGTTCCATTCTTTCTGCCTACCCCTCCGGAGAGACGGCGTGATGGTTAGTTAGTTTTTATATTAGTGCCAACATTACCATTTCCCGAAATTAACCCTTATCGCAGGCTAGCTTTTGTATCTTTTGTATATGTTATTCTATCAATATTTCATTGTAAAAAGTCACTGTGTATGTTAATTGCTCTATTGGTAATATTCAACTGATAAAGTAATTACGGGCAGATTCCACAGACAACAAGATTCAACATGATTGATCATGTCACCTCACATATGCCATACGATTGCAGCGACAAAGTTCTGTTGTCATGTCTTCATAAAAATGGCCCTTATAAATCATCCAATTTATTAACAAATATTTTCTATGATATTTAAATAATATATTAATATTGATGAATAATTTCAATCAATTCTCACAATGGCTGATAGTCGAGTTAATAATCGTCATTACCCCCACCACCGCATTGATTCCTATCAAAATTGAGCGATCGGAGACACGCCACAGACCTGTGATATGTGGCTCCGTAGTAATGTAATTCTAACCATACAGTATGATTCCGATTCCATCGTGGCGTACCATAACAGGATTGTATGTTTCTGCCTTAGGTCTAAGGTAATGATTAAAAAAAAATTAAGTATGTCGGTCTGTGACATTAGTGTGAATGGTAAAATTCTGGAATACGAGTATGTGAATGAATTTGTATATTTAGGAAGTATGGACGAGTGGAGAGGGATTTTGTAAGAAGGTTTGGGGCAAGCAACTAGGAGAATGAATGCACTTAAAGTTGTTACCGTAAACATAAGTGTATCCAAAAAAGGTAAGATGGCAGTACACAATGGTGTTCTTGACCCGACCTTTATGTATGGAAGTGAAGCATGGCATTTTCAAATGAAGGATGAAGATAGGATAATTGAAAGATCTCACTGTACTAGATCTAGGTAAAATGTGGTAGCAAGCCCTAAAAAACAAAATTTTCTTTTCTGTAATTAATTTCTTCATTTTTGCACCAAATAATTATTATAATTCACCCTGTGTGTTTGCCCAAAAATATAAAAAAGATTCTTTGGTCAAATATGTTTTTTATGCACAAATAAATCTTAATTTAAAATGTATATTTTCTTATATGAATCTCGTGCACATGTTTGATTACACATCATAATATGAAAGAAGTTGAACTGAAATTAAATTCTATAATTATAAAAATACATGCTTCGCTTTGATATCATTATCATTTATGCAAAAAAAGTTATTTTTATCCACTAGAGTTGTCCCAGGTCTCCAAAGGTTATTCCACAGTCCAGATAAATAAGTAAATTAGGATATTGGGTTATCATTTTTTGTAACGAAATTAAAGTTTTTTTTCAAGCTGTTAGTGAAAAACATTACATAAGTTTTATTTACTTTCAGTAGACATTTTTTATATCATTAAATTATATTTTTACAACACTTGTATATAGATTTTTGGGTAAATAATTACTTATACAGACGATTTCGTCCACTGCTAGACATGGGCCTCCTCAATACTTTAGGGTACGGTCACACCGGAATGCCTGGGTAGGAGTCAAGACATTGTTCGCTTGTGATCACGCCCTGTGGCGCAGAGCGTATGGTGTGGCCGGTCCCATTATGCGCCATACGTTGGTTCGCCGGGTGTTCATTTTGACTCCTACTCTGGCACTTCGGTCTGGCCGTACCCTTACCATATCTTGTACCTTCTGGATCCAGACACCAGCAATTCTCCTTATATTATCGGACCTTCGCATGGAGGGGTCTCCTATGCTTCTTCTGTCTTCACAAGGTCTCCATCCCACCTACCTTTCTAGTCCATCTTTGATCTCCAAGTCTGGCAACATGTCCCGCAAATGGCCATTCGAGCTTTGATACCCTTTCGATGACATCCATTACTTCTGACTTTCTACGTATCTTAGTGTTTCTTACCTGGTCTGATAGTTTCACATGTAGCATGGCTCTTACATGTATTCTGTTTGCTACATGAAGCTTCCTTATTAAAAACAAATTATAGTTAATTTATTTATTTAAATAATGCTTGGTGCCCCTTAAAAAATCTACATTTAAATGATGGAAGGTGCATTGTCAAGTTAATATATTTGTAAGTATTTATTTACTTACAACTTTGTATAATAAGTAAACGATTGTTTTCACACAATTTTTTTGCCGATTCATTAATTTCTTTTTTAAATATTTTAAATCTGTATAACTTTCGATGACATTGAGGTAACATTGACATTCAGATTAGATTTCATTGTACTCAATTGGAGAAAGTAGATATTCTTTGCTTCTCTTTCTGCGTTAATTAACTTTAACTGGTGCGAATGAATAAAATTATACATTATTTAATATATACATTGTTTGACTTACATTATTTTAGTTGTTAATTTGATCTCGTTAGTTACGGGAGACTCTTGGATTCAAACCCACGCACACTCGCAGACTTTTGAATATAATTAGTCTTATCTTTTTATCATTAAATGTGTGTCTCTATTAAATATATGCACATATTTATATCATTATAAGAGATAGTATAATTAAAAACTGTACTTAACATACATTTCAATTTATTTTTATGTTTTAGGACACTCAACACAGCTTTTCAAGTTTAAATTTAATTGAAAGACCTAAAAATATTTCCAAAAAATGAATCTATTCTTTAATCTTATATAAATATGTAATTATATTTTCAATCATCTTTATTTTAATATAAAATATAGAGTTTATTATATGTATTAGGTTGGGGAAAAAGTTATTTCGTATTATTCGCTCTATTTCAATTCTTTATAAAAAGTGTTACAATCATCCGATTTAAGTCAAATATACGCCGTTCTGTTCGATAACTTGTTGCCAACGAGAATCCAACTTCATAATGCCCCTCTCGTAGAAGCCCTTTTCCCTATTGGCAAAAAACTCTGACAACCAACTTTCACAGGCCTCTATTGAGGCCAAATTTGTACCCCCAAGCGCGTTGGCCATAGACAGGAACAGGTGGTAGTCACTTGGTGCCAGGTCCGGACTATTGGGTGGATGCATAAGAACTTCCCATCCGAGTTCCCGCAGCTTCTGGCGCGTCATCAAAGATGTGTGATTTTGAACAATAAAACCCAACTATGAAATGTCTTTCTCACTCATGAACACATAGATTTAGCGTGAGTGAGATGTAATGAGTGAGCTAGACAGTCACATGCGACAGGTTTGAAAGTGCGAACGATTTATCTCCAATTTTCTATAAACAAAGCAGATACAGAAATACTTTCACGAAATATCATATAAGTAATATCTATATTTTTTATGTACATACAATCTGTGTTGTGTATTATGGGACCTTTGAACATTGATGATGACTTGACATGTATCCCAAATCTTTTTCTCGTTGACATGGAGACTCCCAGCAAGTAGAAGTCGACCGCTGGAGATTTATAGAGACCACTTTTGGAACCTGTGGACTAGGGGATAGAACTATTAATTTATAGACATAATTCAAAATTGTTTAAAAAAATTATTGTTGTCATTTGAAATTTCATGGTAGAAGTTCATTGTAAATAATGAAAATAATTGTATATATTAACTGTAAAAATTTATAACACTGTTCTGATATTACAGTTTTTATTATTCACTCTCGCGACAGCTGCTACACCAACCGATGTTGGCATCATCAGATGCTAACTTGTTGCTTGTGATGACTCTCAAAAAGTGAATAATTAAAATTGTGATATCACAACAGTGTTATATATTTTAACGGTTAATAATGTTGAAGTATCATAGTGTTTTGGCCAAAACAATGTACTATTAAAATTCCATTCAGATCAAAAGCACAAACCTAAGTGTAATTTCACTAAATATATACTTCAAAGATTTTTTATTATTTTCATTATTTAGCTTTATATGGCTTCAATTATTTTTTATTTTAGAACAATTACTTTAACGTCCTGGTGAATAGAATGTATGAGGTATGCATGCGAAATGATCTGATGATGAATGTTAATAAGTCCAAGGTAATGATTTTTGAAAAAGAAGAAATCATGACAGTCTGCAACATTAGCGTGAATGGTGAAAATTTGGAGCAAGTAGATGAGTTTGTGTATTTAGGTAGTATGTTTACAAGAGATGGGCGAGTGGAGAGGGATATTGAAAGAAGGGTTGGAGCAGGCAACAAAGTGAATGGTGCATTTAAAGTTGTCATCGCAAACAAAAACCTATCCAAAAAAGCTAGAATGGCAGTGCACAATGGTGTTCTTCTACCGACCCTTATGTATGGAAGCGAAGCATGGAACTGGCAAAAAAGGATGAAAGTAGAATAAATGCAGTAGAAATGAGATCTCTTAGACGAATGTGAGGATTCTCTGTGTACGATAGTGTCCAATGAAAATATAAGAAGTGAATGCGGTGCGAATGATGGTGTTTGAACAAAATAATGAAAGGATCATTAAGATGGTTTTGACATATGGAAAGAATGAATGAAGAAAGAATGGTAAAAAAATTATATGTTAACGATGTAAATGGAACCAGAAATAGAGGAAGACTGAGGAAAACGTGGCACGATCAAATATATTGAATGTTGGCCATGTGAGGAGTCGAGAAATCGACGCGCGTGGATGACACGATGTATGAATGTTGAGGAAGCGAAAGAAATATGTCAGGAAAGAAAAGTGTGGCAGTCCATTCTTTCTGCCTACCCCTTCGGAAGACGGCGTGATGGTTAGTTAGTTTTACTTTAATGCTATTTTTTTAAATTTTATATTGTTAATAATTTTTGTTATTTTTGCAGGTACCAATCTCTAAACCTGAGCCATGTCCCTGAACATAGTATCCAAATATACGAGTTCAGATGAAATTACCATAGAGGACCTCCCAAGTCTTTTGTTCTACCATCATCACTATCTTAAGGTTGGGATGGCCCCTCGGAGCAGTCGGGGAGGGTCGTCTTGGCCTACTCATTTAATGCAATTGAATGAATCGTTAGACTGATGCAATACCTTCAAGTTTTAATATATTATATCTGTATATGTGTGCGTTGTGCAATTAATGTTATCCTTAGCAGGCTTCTCGCTTTGAGGAGTTAATAAAAATTTATTAAATCAATTAAATGTCGGTGGTTTACACTGTAGGTACCAATTGATTATGAAATGTTGGAACTGAGTTTGTTTTGTCTTCATCCTTTGTATTATTTATACTCTTTTATTTTTGCGACATAATTGTATTCGTATGAATGTTATACGTGTGCCGCTTCTCGCCCCGGTCCGTTGTTTACTAATGCGGAGACAGAGGCAACAGTTAGCTTTGTGCTAGCAGCCCTTATATCTTTCTAATATATGAATTACCATGTAATCACATACTTTGTACATTTTTTGAAAAATTATTTTACTGTTCAATATTGATGAACATAATTTTATAATAAAAGTGCTCTAAGCAAACACCTCTGTTTTATTATCATTTTATGTACACTCGGCAAAACACATTGACGACCTTCGCGCTAGAGTAGCAGCAGCTATGACTTCCACACCGAAGGTTCCGGGATGACAGTGTGATTCTCACACTGTTTTTGGTTTGGTGTAGAATTCTCGTGACAATAAAATTGCGATAGATTGGTTACTTATGTGGCTCTATTGCCGAATGCTTAGAATTCCATGGACAGACATGGTTACCAACACCGAAGTCCTGAGGCGAGCTAGAGTTGACAGGGAACTGTTATCAACTATCAAGGTTCGAAAGATCTCACATCTGGGTCAAATACTGCATGGGGAAAAGTACCACCTTCTCCAACCGATATTGGAGTGGGAAATTGAGGGACGCCGAGGGCCCGGTAGGAGTCAGATGTCCTGGCTGCGAAACGTGAGAGAGTGGACTGGCATCCGATGTGTGGAGGAGCTGTTCCGAGCGGCACAGGACAGGGACAGGTTCGCCGAGGTGATCGCCAACGTTGGGGGGACCCGACAGGGCACTTGAAGAAGAAGAAGGTTACTTATCACATGTAATGAGAACCAATATTCAACTGTATCCTTTACATTTGGCTCGTGCTGTAATGATGTAAAGAGCTATTCAACAAATCTAAAAAAAGGTTTAACCGTAGTAAGCGAGTTCCTATGTTGGCGGATTAGGGAAAACCAGTTAAGGGTAAGAGGAAAATAAAATACCTCCCGCAGACCAAAAAAGGCAGAAACTCATGTTAACAAACCCAATATCTTTGACGTATTCAGAGCAGAGGTTTATGGTTGCATTGGGTGTTCAGGTCGGTTGAACCTGTGATGGTCAACGGTGGGCAAGTCTTCCAAAAAGGTCACGACCTTGGTTTCAGGTGGCAATGAACCGCAAAATTTAAAAGCCAAATCAAACATATTTATCATGAGGCACACAACAAGCTAAACCCCTGGTGCCCAAATAAAAAGCCAACCTCGAGTAACGGGAAGAGGTAAGAAGAAAGTAGAAGATGTTCTATTAACCGAGTACTATTCAGCGCTGTCGTTCTGGAAGAGTTTGTCACGATAATTGGGATGTGGCGCTCAGGTGGTGCGTTCTTTAGTGTGCGTTTGTCAATATTAGTCAATTTTATTCCATATTGGTTGATATTTGTCAAATTAATTTAAAACCACACATTTAAAAAAAATAATAAAAATATATAATAATATATATATATATATATATATATATATATATATATATATATATATATATATATATATATATATATATATATATATATATATATATGCTGCTATATATATATATACTCTTTCAACAACCATATTGTTATTTTTCTATGACTTATTTGCATAGGGCCGTTTTCGTGAGTAACTTACCTTAAGGGCGCTTTATCTAATACCACAAAAATCTGTAGCAATTTACATACATACTTGCAAAATAAGCTTAGCACTAAAAGGTTAAACTGAATTAACAATTGTGTTATTCCTAGGGTGGTTGAAGTCTATCTTGAATTTATCTGGTTTCGTCAATGTTATTGAAGTCAACCGGTTTCAGGTCAGTAGTTACTGATGGAAGTGTATTTTTACACAATTTTAATGACATATTTTGAACACGTTTTATAGTATACATAAAATTAAATTTTATTATTGTATTTTAATTTCAAACCATGTGTTTTAATAAGCGTGTAAATCTACTCGCAGACAAAGTGTTAAACATGGGAATTTATAAAAATAAAAAGGTTATTTGAGTACAAAATTATATGTATTTCATTTTCACATTACATTGGAAAGACATTTATAATACATCTATTGACGGTAAGGACTTGGATGGACTTAGCTGCTCTTAAATTATGTGTTGGATAGCGATATACTATTTACAATACAGAAATAAAATATCTCCAGAAGTCTCTGGACTTTGCGATATTAACAAAGTGCAAGATTCATACATTATCCACTAATCAAAGGTTCGATAACACTTCTAATGAATTCACTAAGTTATTGCGGTAAAATATTTGTTATATATGTACATCAAAACATGAAGTGCATTATTTCAATTTGTGCTCCACAGTTAATACAGTCATCGATAGAGAAAGCTATGTAAAAAATATATGCTTATAAAGCAGGTAAATTGAGACACGTAGAATCAAAAAAATTGCAATAATAAATGTCTTTTTTTTTGCCAAATAAACCTTCACAAAAATATAGTACAAAATAAAATTATTAATAAATTTAATATAAACGGCATTTTAAAAGATAGCAACTGAATGGATCATTAAATAGATATTTTATAATAAAAAAATGTATTTCACCACTGGTAGTATTACTCCACCTGGGTCGTGAATTTTCAAAATAAAATATTTTAAGAATCTGTGATTTCATTGCCGAGTGAAAATATATTCTGGTTCCTAAAATGTTTTTAATTTATATGGATAAAGTTTGAAATTTTATAATTAAGAAAGCACAGCTTGTATCTAAATCACCTGTTTCGCATAGAGTAATAACAATATCTGTGTTCCCCAGTTCCTCGTTTCACATTTAAAATATTATAAATTAATAAGGAACATCGGTATTTGTGGTTATATTGTCGATTTCTACGTGTCTTAATTAAATTTGCAGTCTGTGGTTGAATTATATTGTAGATAAAAAAACATTTATCTTAGTGTACAATGATTTAATTACCTTTCAAAGGCATTTGTATACAGTTTAATAATGACTGAAGGTATCGGTACTCAAATCTGTGAGGAATAAAATGTCTGCCAGTAAATTATAATAATTTCTATAGCTTATTTCATATTTAAACATTTATGTGATGTTTTTATTATTGCCATTAGACACATTTTTATATTATGTATAAAAAATGCAGTAACTGATTAAAAGGCCCCAATAATATGGCAACCCACAATTTCTAAATTGTTTTCTAACTAACCATCACGCCATTTCCCGGAGGGGAAGGCAGAGAGGATAGATCGACACAATACTCTGTCCTGGCATACCTCTCGGGATTTCTCTACATTCATACATCGTACCATGCACGCACGTCGATTATTCCGACTTTGAATGTGACCGCCTTTTAGTAATTGATTTTGGTCACGCCATGTATTCCTCGGTCACCCTCGGCTTCTTTTTCCACTCACTCTCATCCATTCGTTCCATATGTCCAAACCATCTCAGGGATCCTTTTTTAATTTTATCCATGATGCAGTCATCTGCCTTACATTTCTTTGTTATTCCATCATTCGGTATTCTATCATACAACGTTTCCCCGCACATTCTTCTTGGTGATCTCATTTATACGGCATTTATCCTGCTTTCATCCTTCTTTTGCCAGCTCCAAGCTTCACTTCCATACATGAGGGATGGCACTAGAACTCCATTGTGTACTGCCATCTTTGTTTCTGTGGATATATTTCTATTTGCTGTTTGTTTTCTACCTACCCGTTTAAATCACTGTTGTTTTTCCTGTAGGCTGTGGCATTACTAGGGGACATAATTTATTTGTGAAAAAGACATTCATTATATATATAAAACCGATGATGTACAATGACCATTATAAAAAATGGTTTGAAAACTGAGCTTATTTGAATATAAAAAAAGTTTTAGGACAAATATATTTTTTTCTCATAAATAATTTCACAACGAAATTCAAGGAGTAAAGATTTGTACTTAAAATTCCAATTTACAAAATTTAAAAACAGTGACTTTAAAAAGTGAATCGTCTATGGCTGATAAACCATAGATAAAATGCACATTTCCATTTACAAATAGACTTTAACTCTATGAGATACTAAATCTTAATAATTTAATTTTTCTAATTCATTATAATATCATCATTGGATTTTATTACAAGAAATAAAAAAGTTCATATTTTTTTTGTACCTTGTGTGTCAAAATTTCAAGAAATATAATTATTATATAACTATGCAATATATAATAAAAAATCATTTTATAAATATATGTACCATCCAAATCTTATTTTTTATAAAAGCTGTACACGAAACCATGAGAAACTATTTGACAATGTTTGCAATAAAAACAACGTTTTTCTGATTGAAAAAAATGGGATATAATTTTTAAAAAGTTAGGATACATATATAAAATTAATACTTAATGCAATAATATTGAATAAAATTCGAGAAAGGGTTTTATCGAAAGAGCTACAGTATAAAATCATCTTACAATATGACAATTAAAATTATCTAGAGACTATACTTTAATTCATAATTTGTTTTGTGACCAGTGATTACATTTACTGCCAACTGGCTTTAATATGAGCGCCACGGCTAGCTCGAATGAAGCGCAATCGTGAAGTCCAATTTTCGATAATTGTCGTATTTGTGGATGCGTATTATCCACTTGAGTATACATGGTGCGAAAACGATACATGGTCTTCTGAATAACTTGCTCGGATGGAAGATTACGTCGACCGTAAAATGGACGTAGTGCACAATAAGTTTGGCAAACCTGACCATGATTTTCAAAATAAATTTGCACAATTTGAAAGCGCTGTTCTAACTTCAGTCAATTCATGGTGAAATGGCAAAACGTACTGACTACAAATCAACTTTCAACTGTCAAATTGACATCTGTAGAAACAATGTTGCCAGTTTAACCCTTAACGTACCGTGTTCAAAACAAAACGCTTGCTCCCATGTGGTAAGTTCAGTTTACCGCTAACTTTATCTAAATATCAAGCATATGACTAGATGAATCAAAATTTAATTTATGTCATCTTGTAGGGAATTTCATTAGAATAGATCGATATCTATAACATACATGGATTATTTGAAAAACATATCATTATTAATTTTTTTCTGGAACCATGCGATTTCTGATATGTAATGCGTCATAGCATACGGGCGACTAAAAATCGGGTCGGGTCGGGTCGAAACTTGTCTGCACGCCGGGCCGGCGGGGCGAAGATAAAGGCACCTAGGCAAAATGTATAGTACGTTCAAGACAACGAGTACGTATTAATATTTGTCCCTTTTGGTAAAGTGTTAATATTTTCACAGTTCTGATATTATTAACTTACGTGCTGCGTTTTCATCCAGTCGGTATTATTACGTACCTATTGAAAAGGTCAAAGATATAATTTATAATACGTTCAAAACAGCGAGTAAGTATTTGTCACTTTTGATAAAGTTGTAAATATTAGCAAAACAAATTCTACCTTAACACGAATGAAGGTGAGGGCAGTCTTAGAAAATATTTTTTTTTGGGATGAAGGAAGTAATTTTTTGCTTTTTTTTTTATTACGAAATATTGAAAACACTTCAATGGAGGATTACAATTTTTTTTTATAATATTAGGGTCCATAGGTTTTAAGAAAATCAACTTTGAATTGGCAGTGGAAACTCAATTTACCACATGGCAACGCGACGGTTAAAAACCAAACATCTAAAAAAAAACACCTATACTATGGTACAGAAATAAAAATAAATTCTACGAAAAATACCGTTCCCTCAGTCATCACCTTGATAAAAATATGGATAGTCTCGAAAAATGTTGGCAGTAAAAGTGATGCATCGTTGAAACAAAATATATTATGAATCAAAATGTAGTCATAATATGTAACCACGAGATTAATGTTAATAATATCAAAAATATAAGTATCTTGTCATTTTGAAACGCTACATATATACACATATAATTTTCAGTTTACACAGAAAAAAAAGTTGCTCGAATATTGTAACACAGTCAAATATTTTTTCAAAGAACTGTACAGAAAGATCGAGATTTACTAAATTTTTTTTACAATCTTGATTGAATAAATAATTACATTACAAAAATCACATTATACAATGCATAAACATCGATATAATTATTGCAATACAGGAAAAATATTTGCTCAATACATACATTATGTAATTTTAATTCTTATTAGAATTACGTCGAAGATTATCGTACGACATCTGTGTAAAAGAAAGAAAAAAATAATTTATTTTTCTCTTACGAATTTATAGATTATCAATATTTATACAGTCACTTTATATAAACAGATTAACAAACGGCCTTAAGGTAAACTTTGAAGACAAACCGCCTGTTATATATTATATACAGAGAGATGCTGCGGTCTCGTAATTAAAAAATAATATATATATACATATAATATGTACACATTCCGCGGTAGCTGCTCTTAGTTAAATACTCGCACCAGTCACTCCAACCAGAATTAAACAAGATGTCCGCATCTGACGGCTTCAGCACTTATTGTTTTAACTCCCAAACTGCCGAACCTATTTGTCTTTGGTCACACGAGATTCGGCTGTCGAACCAAACAAGTTTAGATATCATTCATAGAGAAAACACCACGTTTCTAATAAACCTAATATAATTTTAAATAAGAATTTTTTAATGTTCTGTTGTTGGCTAGGATATGAAACTTTTCAAACAGATTATCACATAGATTGCAAATACGACTCGTGCAGTATACTATACACATTATATTTTGAGCAACTTTTAGTAAATGAGTGGCTTAATAATATAATACATACTTGCATGTGATGATTGTAATTACTCCATTATAAAATTAAGTCATCTTTAAAAAACCTCAGTTTCTTCATCTTCAAGTACAATAAGTATGTAGAAAAAGTTTGAGCCTTTACGATATACATGGTAGAATCAATAAGTAGTAGGATTGAATTTCTGTAGCGCGAATCAAGCGGTGGAGGGGGGTCAGACCACCTTGGCGTGGTAGTGGGGAGCCTTCCAAAGAGACTGATATTTTTTCCAGTTACCTGCGGGCAAGTGGAGAGTAAGTACGTTGATTTCCGTGAACCTCTGTTAAGAAGTATCGTTGCGATCCAAGATGGAAAAAAATCTCGAGCAGCGCTACGCCATCAAATTCTGCGTCAAACTCGGGAAAACCGCGACAGAGACCCTCGGAATGATTAAGGACGCCTATGGGGATGCTGCCATGAGCCGCTCAACAGTGTTCGAGTGGCATAAGCTGTTCTGGGAGGGGCGGTAGCTCGTTGGAGACGACCAGCGCGCCGGTCGCCCGTCAACTTCAAGGATTGATGAAATTGTGGCCAAAGTAAAGGCGCTCAAGATCTCCGACCGGCGCACAAACATTTGTGTGATTGTTGATGAGTTAGGGATTTCGTACGGTAGCATCTAAAAAGTTATTACCGAGGATTTAGCCATGCGAAAGGTGTGCGCCAAGTTTATGCTGCACCATGTGCCAAGCCGTGCCACACCGCGCTGCTGGTAAGGGAGTTTCTGACCAAGCACAGGGTTACCACGTTGCCTCACCCCTCCTACAGTCCAGATCTGGCACCGCCGGACTTCTTCCTCTTTCCTCGGCTCAAGCCGGACCTCAAGGGCCACGGCATCTCTGAAGGGGATTCTGGAAAGCGAGTTCCAGAAGGCGTACGCGTAGTGGGAATCGCGTTATACGCGTTGTGTCGAAGCACAAGGGTGCTATTTCGAGGACTGCTAAGGATTTGTACCGATTAGTTCAATATTTTTTTTTATTAGTTCAGTCATACTACTTTTTGATCCTACCCTGTATATTGTTTTTACGGAGGGTTAATCTTGTTAAACTGTTTATCATCTGTAAAATTGTTAACAACTCGTCAATTTCATACTTTCAAAGGGCCACACCTGTGTAATGTTGAGTGGGATATATTAAATGAATTACCCTTAAAAAAAAAGTATATTCTTATTACCCAAATAAAAGTAAATTTTATATATTTGCAATCTATATGATTCATTATAAACCCTCTGGGCTTTACTAATAAAATCGGTATAAACACGTAATAAATGTCAATTGAAACAAAGATATCCAATACAAAGAAATGTCTCAAAGATAAACTTGTATTTGAAAAAAACAACAACTTTGATTTGGAGGGTACTTAAATTAAAAACAAGTTTGTCTTTGGGACCTGAATAAGTAAAAATCTATGATAATTTAGATCATACAGAATAGTGAGCAATTAGTGAATATTACTATGTTTTAATTGAACACACTTTTTTATTTAGAACACACACGATGACAAATTGTCTATGAATTAAAACAGTTTTTTTTCCACTTTGTTTGAAAGAAAAATGTTTAACTCAAAAACACTTTTCATATAAAACAGTTTAAATAATTAAATAAACGCTAAAGTGATTATTTTAATTTTCAATACTTGAGATAGTGTTGAACCTTAATCTGTTGACGAGATATTACGTCATTCCAAGAAAACAACAGTAATGTCTATAACTAAATATTCAGACAAGACCTTTATAATATAACCCTCTAATGGGGGTACAATTTATGGCTTATAATTTTGCATATCATATATGAGATAGCAGGTTTTTTGGGGAAAATAAACTGATTTAATTTTAGATAAACTTAAGGCGAATTCCATAATGACGAATATACTGTTTTATCCACTTTTGAGTTTATTTTTCTCGACATGTATCGAAGTATCGACCGATCGACACCTTCATCATCTGGAGAACGATATAAACTAAACAAAATTATGACAAACTGAGTGCAAGAACCTAGAAACATATATAACATGTGTTAGTTAATTTGGCGAGTACTAGGGACCTAACAATATTTAAGACGAAACCAGATGACCATAGACAATATAATAGGGTAAGTAGCTAAAAAACACAATTATAAGAATTAGGGTGAACACAAATTGAGTTGAGAGAAATTTATCACCCTAAACCTATTGATTTAGTAGTTGAAATATATTTTAAGGGAGATAAGTCTCTAACTAACACATGTTATATATGTTTCTAGGTTCTTGTACTCAGTTTGTAATAATTTTGGTTAGTTTATATCGTTCTCCCGATGATGAAGGTGTATACCTTTGAAACATGTCGAGAAAAATAAACTCAACAGTGTTTTAATTAATTAATAGGAATGAAAACGTCAGTTTTCTAGAAGTTTTATTATATTTTATGGGAATGACATGTTTCACCCTTCTAAGGCATTATTAAATGTGCCGAAATTTCAGCTCATTGCTGTTTATATACTTAATTACGAATGAATGTACATGATGCAGAATATGGTAATTAAAGAAAATTTATGTGAGCAACGAACTGAAATTTCGACACATTTGATAATGCCTTAGAAGGGCGAAACATGCCATTCCCATTAAATATAATAAAACTTCTAGAAAACTGACGTTTTCATTCGTATTAATTATGTAATATGGAGTTTTACATCATTGTTCAAGAAACAATAAATAAATGTTTTAATTCATAAAAAAAATGTCAAAATTATTTAACTTAAACAACGTTTATACCATTTTTATTAGCAAGTCCATCCTGAGATTGTCTATGGTAGTTATCCTACGAATGTGGAGATTACTAGCAGATGGTGCAGGAGTTTCTGCCCGCGCAGGATGTGCGGTGCTCCATAATGCCAGAAGGGCTTAGGGCGCCCCCGTTGCTCGGCAGCTTGATGCGAGAGCCCTTGAGGTTGCGGTACTGCGTTGTGGAGGAGGTCATGGCGTAGGACTTAAGGTGAGACTTGATGAGACTGGGGAGCGGCAGTTGCTCTATACTGTACACCGTCGTCTTCTGCACGATGGCGCGGCAGCACATCTCCTGGAGGCTCAACACTGGAACAAATAACAAATCACATATTATATAACAATTTGAAATGGGAGATTTCACGTGGAAAATAAAGTTAAACAAGAAAAAAACATTTGTCTGTGTCCAGCAGTGGACCACAAGCTGTTTTAAGTAAATAAGTATGTCTGGTACTTAAAATTCATCATATAGTTGGTCGGAGGGGAAAAGATATGTTTTCTTGTTAATGACTCTTTTTATAGAGATTTAATTTTATTTGTCAGAGTCGACGACTTTCGTAGCATCTATGATTGTCACACCAAAGGTTCCGTTTCTGGCGATGCTGTCATCGCTGTCATCATACTGTTATGATTGTCACACTGTTTTTGGTCTGGTGTAGAATTCAAGCGACAATAAAATGGTGATAGATTAACTACCCATCACACGTCATGAGATTCAATATAATTGCTATACCCTTTACATCGATTTGGCTCGCGCTGTCCCATAATAAAAGTAATTAAAGAAAATAAATAGACTAATAATATAACAATTATAATAAATAGATTAAATTAAAAAGATCGTTTCCACAATCATTGTTTTGGTGAGTATAGAAGAAGTTTAAATGGATAAAGGGGCAAGTGTAGTTTCAGATGCCATAATGTATAAAAAAATAAATAATAATTTGGTCTTATTGGCCTCAGAAGATTTTACATTAATTTATTTGTTTTATGATTTATTTTTAAATGTGCCGTTTTGTAAAATCAATTACCCCAAGGGCTGTAATGGTACATACCATTACGATTTCTTCGGACAATGTATTCGCCCCAATTCTCCCCAGTTAAGTACCTCTTCGAAATTTATTTCCAACTTCTCCTGTTTCCGCCGTGTGAGCAACCGCCGCCTCCCGGTTGGTAACACTGTTTTTTCGGTACTCTATGCTCCGAGGCTACAAGCCCCACTCACTTCCCTCTAGTCAGCCATTGCGGGTAGGCTGCCATCTTGTGTTCTTTCGCCAGTGCCCAGTTACCACCACGATGTAGGAGAAACGTTAATCCGTTTGCATCCGGCTGGACCAGCAATGGTTCAGCCTTTCTCCCATCATATCTTCTGAAGGTACGCGTCAGGTAGAACACTAATAATAATATCCATATCGAAGACCGCACATTGGTTCCACATGTGCGTCATGTGTCCGCGTGTCTGCGATTAGTTCCGATGGCTCGTCGGACATCGACGTGACCGCGTTCGAGGTCTCCGTATCTTGCTGCCACCCGATTGTCAAGGGCCACACCATCATGCGGAACGGCGTGGACCACTTCTTCACTCCGTACAGCACCACCAGCCTATGGAACCTCGTGTCTGTCAGGTGACTCTGAACTTGTATTTTGTGAACCGCCATCAACTGGTCGTCGACACAGCGTCGCTGACAACGTCGACGGACGACGTCGCTAGTCGATGTCCCGATGAGCACGCCATCGAGGAATCGCCACAAACAGCTTCTTCATTCTTCCATTTAAGTTTCGATTAATAAGACATCCCTAGCCTCTGGATTATTGTTATAATTTTAACTAGCTAATAAACCTTAATGTATCCCATGTAACTGTCTTTATATTTACACCCGTCCCTGAATCGAATAATATACCGAAAAGAATCTCACGATTACCACCCTGAGGATAAAAACCATGCTCTCTGTGCTAACCGAGGAGGAACGTTTCAGGGCGCACTAGGAAAAGACTGAACGAACGGCGCAGTCTTCAATAATCTCCTAAATTTAATGTCACTATCCTCATACTTAATATAAACAGGGAGGCTATTCCAAATATACAAGTTTTTTTTTATAATTTACTGGACATTTGATAATGCCTTAGAAAGCCGAAGCACGTCATTCCCATAAACCATATAAAACTTCTACATAACAGACGTTTTAATTCCTATTAATTACGAAAATTTTAAAGTTAATAAATATGCATGTCAACAAATTAAAAAAATAGAATTCACCTTTATTACTCCGCCACAGCCTCTCCATCCCGTTCCTATGCAGCGCCATACGTGAGAGCTCGCAGAAGCTTTCCCGGATGTTGAAGTCGCAGAGGGGGCTGACCTCGAAGAAGGCCATCCTGTTCTTGGCCGCGTACAGCTCCGCCTCCCGCTCCCCCACCTGCCTCTTGAAGGCCAAGTGGAGGCGGTTACCCACCAGCACCTTAGGAACTCCAGGGGCGTGCTAAAAGGGATAAAACTTAATTCATAATGTTTAACCCTTATTGAATGCCAGTTTTGTACACATTTATCCATTAAATGTTCATTTAAAACAGTGGTTCTCAAAGTAGGCGGTACCGCCACCCAGTGGGCGCTAAAGTCTTCTATGGGGGGGGCAATAGTAGGTTCAGAAACATTTGAAGGGAAATCAGATGGTCTAAGAGTCGGTGGTTTCTTACAAAAGAAAATAACAATGTATATTTGAAATTAAATATATTTGTGGTACGGGATAGAATATGAAAAAATCATTCTGCGTTTTAATCAATCACCTATTTGGTAAACTATAAAATCTGATAGAAATAAATGTCATGTTTAGAATAATAAAAATATCTCTCAAAGTTAATCAAAAATATCAGACGGCCTGAATGTGTAAAACTATTATAGGTAATAAAAGGGCATTACAAAATTTAGAACTTGCAAGGGGGGCGGGGCGGTGGCCTTAAAAAGTTTGAGAACCTCTGATTTAAAAAGACACTTATGTCACTGGTATATATTAATCGCTCCATTGGTAATATTCAGTAGAGATGAGATCCCTTAGACGTATGTGTGATAAAACAATGTATGACAGAATTATAAATGATGATATCAGGAAGGAATGTAGAGCGGATGAAAGTGTTATGAATATATCATTAGGATGATGGTTTGGGTGATGGTTTTGTTTTGTGAATGAAACACAAAACCGAGGAGGATTAAAAAAAACATCAGCCGAACAGGCAGTGATTTTTACTTGTGTATTGGGTGTTTCGGAAAGTTCGGTCCGTATTTTTGTATAAAAATCGCATTATTTTAAAGGTAGAATAAAAAAACACATCAATCAAAATATTTTCTATTGTTAACCACTACTTTTCTCATCTTTCTGGCAATATATGAATCCATCGGGGAAAAAATGCCTCGTCTTTTGGATCTGAACAAGTGATAATACTATGGTGCCACCTCTGGTGAATAAGGTGGGTACAGTATATATCCCAAGCATTGTCGGTTGAAGAATCAGCTTGCTGTGCCTGTTGCCCCATTCCGGTTGTTTTTCAGCCAGTCCCTGCTTTAATCACATTAGTTGTTGTCGGTAGACTTCCCCCGAGACCATTTCACCCGGTTTGAAGAGTTAATTTTTCGGTCTTCCAGGGCGATCTTTGCCGTCAACGCTAAAATCTCCAGCTTTGAAGCGTCTATACCGTTCATTTTATCCAATGAGGCATGATCGCCATAAACTTCCACAAGCATTTTATGAACCTCAGCTGCCCTCTTCTTCCAAATAAAACAGAACAGCAGAACTTCCCGCAAATGCTTCTTATTTACGACGAAAGTCAATATTTTAAGGAGCGATAAAACAAATGTTGTGAGAATGACAAACATTTGCAAACTGAACTTAATTGACAGATGCTCATCCTAACTAAAAACAAATGGCCGCCAGATTTGAAGGCTTGAAGCAGCCAGAGCCCTATGTTGTAAAACGGTCCTAACTTTCCGAAACACCTAATAAAAGTCAATCAATCTGCATATACTGCGGACTTTTAAATCAATTTATTAACTGACCTTATCGACTTCCTCCAGCCACCTCTGGATGCTGTCAAACGACCACTTGTTGGTGATGTCATACACAAGCAGAATGCCCTGCGCCCCACGCGAGTAGGAGCGGATGATGGTGCAGAACCGCCCCTGGCCTGAAGTGTCCCACAGTTGCAGCTTCACCCGCTTACCATCTAATAGTATTATTGTCGTCTTGTAAGCTGAAATACAAAATAAATATATTATTTTTCTTCTCTCTGGCTCTACAGTTCCGAGTGGACCTTGGCCGCCTCCAAAAAGTTTCTCCAACAGTCCCAATCCTGAGCCCTGGACTTCCACTCCTCTGGTCTGACTCCCAACAGTTGTAGGTTCTTCAGTACACTGTCCAGCTAATGAAATTGCAGTCTTCCCACGCTGCGTCTTTCCTCTGGTCTTGTAAATGTCAACTGTGCGGGTGTTGCACCTTCTATATTCGCATCAGATGTCCAGCCCACCTAGGTCGTTGGAGTTTTATGAATTTGACGACGTCGGATTGGTTGTATAGTTCGTACAACAAAATTTATTATTAATTTAATAACTACCAACTGTAGCAACCCCATCCAGGCACTGCTCCTCTTCCCTTCTCCATTTGGCACTATAAATATTTACCAAATATTTCTCGTAATTTCTCTTTACCCATAAGGTTACCCACCGTTTACTCGAAGCTGTTATAGGACGCATCAGCGACCTTTCTTTAACTTCACTCATGCAATTCCTAGGCAAATGAATGTATAGGTCTGACTAGAATGTCTTCTAAATGAAAGAGTGATGTTGTCAATGAGTGACAAAGTGAAAATTATTGTAGAACTAAAAGAGTGTCGGGTAAACGATTGGCAGAAGTTTAAAATGTAATCATCCACTATTTGACATAAAGAAAAATAGTTTTTTGAAAAAAACTTTGCTGGACATGTTAAACCGCCCATTATGCGGCTGCTTCATTTGGAGTAAAAAAACAATTGGTCTCAATTCGCGGCTGGCTACATTTGCAGTTCAGAACAATATTTCCAATTCGTCATAATATTACACGCAATTTAGTAGTGTATGGAAATAAAGCAAAAAGGTTTATAAAATACAGTAGAAGGTCGTTTATCCGGACGTCAGTTAACCGGAATGTCAATTATCCGGACAAGCCGAGATAATGAAGCGCAAAAAAATGATGAAGAAATCTTGTTCAAAAAAATATCTGATTATTTTTCCAGTACTGTAGAGTCAAATGCCGTTCTCTGGACCATAGCAGGCGAAAAGCCAATTAGAGAACAAGTCGCTAGGCGCAAATGGCAGTGGATCGGTCACACTCTGAAACGGAACCCAGCCTGCATCGCTCAGGGCGCACTAGACTGGTCCCCTATGGGGGAAAGAGAAAGCGAGGCAGACCTAGAGCCACCTGGAGAAGAACCCTGCAGGACGAGGTTAAGGCAGCAGGTCTCACTTGGGACGATGTTAAGCATCAGGCATGCGATAGAGTCGGGTGGAGAAGATTCCTTGAGGCCCTATGCACCACGGAGGTGTGACAGGACAAAAAGAAGAAGAAGAAGAGACTGTAGAGTAATGTAAGCCTTTTTATGTACATGTGCTACATACATACTTGTTTTTGCAGCAAAAATTGTAATTTCATAATCAATAAATGAGCCGAGGAAAAAAAAAGATTTACACCTTATTTTGATAAAGGAATTAGCATCTGTTATCCGGAAAAATCGGTATCCGGAACACCTCCGGATTAACGACGTTCTACTGTACATTCAAATATGATCGGCATATGTAGTCTGCCGCAGTTCGAAACCAATTTTTTTGGACTGTTAAGTAAGTTTTTAATGTGATTCCAATTTGCTGAATTATTTCAAAAACAATAAAAAGGTGAACTTTGCTTTTTCTTTTAAAATATTGCTTCAATTTAATGGTTAATCCAATTATAAAGATTTCTGCATATCCCGAACAAGTCTGGAACTCATTAATCTGGATAATTAGAATTTGACTGTGTACAAATAATAAAAAAATAGGATAAAAAATAAGTAAAAACTTATAAAATAACATAATATTATTTTCGAACAGAATTTAGTGAGGGTGGGACAGAATGAAGAATGGGAATTACTACTAGATTAGTTACACTTTTCACTTAAATTAATCTAATTAGAGTAAATTATTAAACACATTACCACTTCCGCTGCAGAAAGGTGATTCGGCAGAACCATCGTCCAGGTCCTTTAATATCTCCTGCTTGCCCACGTCCGAATCCCCCACCAACAGCACCTTCAGCAGATAGTCATACTGCTTCGGCACGGCCGGGGGCCGTCCTATAAAGAACGTCCAAATTAAGCTATTTCATTTATTTTAATAAAAATCACGAACATTACAGGCATATAATTCCAGATTGTTTGCAATTACAATATAACAATTTATAAGAGAAGCACAAAAAAAAATTAAGATTAAGAATTAGAAAGAATCATAACGTTGATATTGCATCCCTGAGGCAACTCACACTATCACGAAATATGTGGACCTCTGAGGCGACCCGATTAAGCAATAAGATTGCCCTACCCACAGGCATAACCATTGGCAGGTTGGTTCTGCAGCGCGGCAAATAAAACAATCTGTGCTGTCTTTGACGAAAGTAGTTATCAGTGACAAATAGATCTACATCACTCAGGATATCTGAGTTTTGTATACGGCCGCCAATCAGATGAAAGAAGTGAACTCCCAAGTGGATATTTCTCCTTTCCTCCAATGATTGGTAGCTTAGCATACCTAGCAAAGACAGAGATTGTCACGGAATTGTGTAAACTATACAACATTATAAATATATATACAATGTTGAAAACAATGAAGTGGTTCGCTTAGTGTTGAATTAGATGCAATAGATAGACATACTATAGAGTAACGTAAGAGCAATTTGGCCATTGTGATAGTGTGGTGTATGTTGGCTCACCAGGATGTCATCTAGCTCGCAACATGGCTCTAATCACCGGGCGAAGCTCTCACTTATGCGTAACACTTAACATATAATTAATTTAAATAAAGGGGAATAGATTTAACCGCCCTATCTTTGGGTTATTTTCCCAGAAAGGTGCAAAAAAGCAGGTTATTTATTAATGAAATTTAATTATGTATTAATTAAATTTTTTTAAATTACGAAACGTCAAATACTCGGCCGCACACTTCGCCTGGCCCTTGTAAAACTATCATATTTATGAAGACTTGTACTCGAGTGTTGTTGGCACACGCATGTATCCCTAACAGTTTGTACATTTTAGGTACATTACTTTTTCTTAAGCGCGTACGTGATACAGGATAGCGCAGAATGGTACAGTCACAGTTAAAAATATACATTATCAAATTTGGAATTAAGAGTGTAGTTGAGATGTGGTTCGGCTGTGTTAATGAAAAGTCACAGGTTGGTAAATAGTTATTTATTTCGATTTCGGCACAAACACAAGTGCATAAGCGATAGCGGGAGAGCGCATGGGTGAATGCGTGTTGCCTGATTGGAGAACGCGGTATTAAGTGTAAGAATAAAGATGGGGTCTTTGTCTTCAGGCTGCGTTATGCTGTTACCAGCATAGTGGTGCAAAAGTTTACCCGGCGGCATGATATTAATCCTCCCACTACAAGAGTTCAAATTAAAATTTAAACATTAGAATCTAAATTCTACCATAGCGGAGCCATGAGGATATTTTTTTCACAAGTAATAGTAAAAATAAATATAAACATTTATAAATATCTATTTCTCACTGCAATAAAATTATCCATGTACATTTTTACGAGAAAAAGAACAATTTAAAACAAATTATTCTTTTGTTTTCTTTGTAATAAATATGATTTATTTGGTTGATTCAGTTCAAAGAAATGACAGAAATATAAGGCACGGTACCTGTTCTTTGGTGATGTGAGCGGGGGAGGGTGGTGATGCTGCTTTGTAGCGCCGCGCTGGGACTCTGGCCCGGGGGGCCCACCAGCCCAGTGCCCCCAAACATACCAAGAAGGTCTGGCTATCCGATACCCAACACTCCTTAGGAGCACCCACGCTCATAATCATCACATTCACCTCAGTCCACAGTCAATGCAAGTACTTTTTCTTCGAACACTTATCATTGTCCCGGAAAAAACAAGCTGTCTTTACGACAAAATATGACAACTAATAACACTAGGTCTGTCAATAGTTATACACTTCGATGAATTTACACCATTATATCGTCACATGAAGCCTCCTTTAATAATTCCCACTCAATGTAAACATCCGAGAAAAGGTGTTTGTGTTTATCATAACAAGGTCGTTCAGTTTTACAAGTATGTAATATATTTATGTCAATAATGTATCGCCGAAGTACACGGGGTTACGTAGATCCGTAAAATAATTTATCTTATTTAATTTCGTTTTATTCTCTAGCCAAAATAAAGTATACTAAATAACCGACAGTTTGAGAAATATTTGCATTCTCAAAAACTCTAGTACGGAATATGTATTAGGACAATAAATTCATTGATGACATTTCACATTATCGCACTCCGACGTCGCTTTCAAATCATAGACAAAATTTGTTAATAACATTTCGCCATTTTTTAATTAATATGTGATTCGTTATCTAGCCTGCTATTTTTTGCAAATTGCCAAATATCTCATTAATATTTTTAACGTGTTCGGCAGATTTTGAATAATTTTATGATATTTTCATCGCTTATGTGCTGTTTTCTGCGAAATACTTTTTTTTCTTCTAATTTGACATCTTGTTTGACGTCATTGACATTTCACTCGAGCGGTGCGGTGTGGTCAAAATTATAATTTAAAAAAATACATACTAATACTCTTAATGCGGTGACGGATATTATTTCCAATTATCTTCCAAAAAATTTGCAGCCATGGGAATCTTGGAGAAAATATCAGAAATTGAAAAGGAAATAGCCCGAACACAGAAGAATAAAGGTATGAAAAAGGAGGTTATGAATTATGGAACTCGTTACTTTTAATGCGATAGTGTTTATTTACGATTTGGGTGCAAGTATTTTGAATGAAATCAATTTTTTTTACTTTTATAAATATTTATTTTAGCTACTGAATACCATCTGGGTCTTCTCAAAGCAAAGCTTGCGAAATATCGTTCGCAGCTTTTAGAACCTTCAAAGAAAAGTGAAAAAGGAGAAGGGTTTGACGTGTTAAAGTCCGGAGATGCTAGAGTTGCCCTTATTGGATTTCCTTCAGTGGGAAAGGTAAAATTTCCTTGACTTGTTTATCTGTTTTTTTGAATACTTAAAATATATATTCAATTTAAATTGTGCAAACATAATTGTTTTAGTCGACTTTGTTGTCAACCTTAACTCACACGGAATCCGAGGCGGCTAGTTATGAGTTCACAACATTGACTTGTATCCCGGGTGTGATAGAATATAAGGGTGCCAACATTCAACTGCTTGACTTACCGGGAATCATCGAAGGGGCTTCTCAAGGCAAGGGCAGAGGCAGACAGGTAAATATTCAAATTAATATTCATATTAAGAATTCAATATTTATATTTCTATAAGTTTGACATGTTTTACCTTACCAGAGCGTTATTAAATCGTCACCTGAGAGTAAGAGGGTTCCAACTAACAAAATTTCACATTGGCTTTTTTTCATGAAAAGGGTTCTTACTAACCTTATCTATACGTACAATTAAAAAAAAACATGTAATAGTATCGTCATTTTGATGTTACGAAAATAATCAAGTTCCATCTGATCATTCAAAACACACGATTCACTGAAGAAGGATTCATTTAAAATTAGAACTTTATTATTCCAACTGTTGCCAGACAAAATTTACACGTTTCTCAGTAAAAAAATCTCTGGAAATTGGAATAAAACCCTTTTATTCCAAGATGCACACCCAAAACCAACAAAACTTTGACTTCATTTTTCTCAGCTTTTTACTTTTGTCAGTTGGAACCTTCTTACTCTCAGGTGACGAAATGTATTCATATTGTTGACTTTCACATTTATAAGTTGGTATGTGGTACACAATTGTTTGATACTCATCTAGGGTAAGAGGATTTGATGTATTAATATGACCTGGGAATTTTATTGCACAAACAATATTCTACTTTCATTTGAAGATTATAAAAAATATATATTACCTTTTATTAATTTGCCTGGCTCGACTCCTCCGTCCGGTTCTCTTGCTGTAGCTCCTTTTTCATGTTGGTTCACCATGTTGCTATTGGACAGCCTCTACCTCTTGGTTTTGTGGGAATGCTGAGGGCTTTTTGAACAATATTTTCATTGTCTCTTTGCATCACATAAATGTGTTCTTTCAGGTTATTGCTGTTGCTAGAACGGCAGACTTAGTGCTTATGATGTTGGACGCCACAAAGCCTTATGTTCACAGAGAACTCCTAGAAAAGGAACTTGAAAGTGTGGGAATAAGATTAAATAAGAGAAAACCTAATATATATTTTAAGGTAAACTATAAATTATTTCCTTTCCTAAAATGGCATAAAAACAACACTATATATAACAATACAAAATATCAACATTAAATTATGTGATTTGCAGGTTAAAAAAGGAGGAGGCCTCTCATTTAACTCAACTTGTCCTTTGACCAAAATAGACGAAAAAATGGTTCAAATGATACTTCACGAATATAAAATATTCAATGCTGAGGTTGGTATTGCTTATTCAAATTTTTATTTCAATAATTTGAAAAAAATGTTCTAGATTAATTGCTCCCGATGGATTTATGTCTTATCAAAGAGAGTGAGACAAATTATTGTATTCATCCTTGCGAGCAGAATTAGAATATTACATTAGTCAGTCTCAGATACTCGTCATGAGTGGATCTATCGTTTAATGGTTTTTAAACGTAATGAGCACTTGTCTATGGTTCTTCGTGTTTTTTTTTATCAATTACATTTAAAATATTGTCACTTCTGACTTTAACTTAACGTTTTTTTTTTTTCAATTTTAAATATCTCTGTTATGAATTATTTCATGTTTTACTTGGACTTGGATCTTCTGGCTTACAGAGGTTCATCTCTGATGGCTATTCCTCATACGTCTGTAGGAAACATTGTTGAAATGTGATTTGGTAGTTGTTTTATGATGGGGCTAAATGTATGGCCTGGAGTGTCCCTCCGAAAGAGGGCGAGGGGGTATTTAGAGTTTATGATTTAAAAAGTCTTAACCAGTTAGGGTTGGGATTGTATTTATAAAAAAAGTCTGTTCCCGAGGGGAAGATAAGAGGAGCAGTGCTTGGATGGAGTTGTGGTAGGAGATAGCATCCTGCGTGAGACCATTTTGCTTGGCGGAGTACGTAGTGGGCTATCGGGGAGGATTTTTAATTTTTTTTTTATCCGCATTGATTGCGGGAGGGGTAAAGGACTGAATGATGGTGGATAACTTAGTGGTAAAGGGTCATTATTGATAAGGAAGATGGTAATAATTTAGGTCATGGTCTAGAATAGAAAAATAAATGAAGTTGGAGTAGTGCAAGGAATAATAGAGCTGGAGTCGCAGTATGTATTCTGATGTACCAAAGGAGTGTGGTAACATTTTGAAATGTTTAGTGATAACACAGCATCATAATATTTTTAGCACAAGGAAAGGTTAAAACAGTTGCGTTAGAACTAAAGAAGATAATGTATTTGTTGTTTTCCTAACAGGTATTGTTCCGTGAGGACTGTAATGCCGATGAACTGATTGATGTGATATCTGCAAACCGTGTGTATCTGCCGTGCATGTATGTTTACAACAAGATTGATCAGATTTCCATTGAGGAAGTGGACAGGATTGCCAGACAGCCCAACAGCGTAGTTGTGAGGTATGTACTATCTGTAATTGTGTATATTTGATTCAAATAGTATTCGTAACATGCACGTTCGTGGATTTTTCCGACTTCGAATGTGGCCGCATTTCAGTATTTGATTAATTTGGTCATTCCATGCTTCCCTGCGATGTCATGTATGAATGTGGAGGAAGCTAGAGAGATATGTCGGGACATAACGGTATGGCAGTCCATCTACCCCTCCGTTGAAATGGCGTGATGGTTAGTTAGTTAGTTTAGTATTAACATATTGACAAAAATATGATGGCGGTGATTAATGACAATACAGGTACAATGTGTAGAAATAAAATTAAATCTATGTTAGAGAATAGTTATGTTATAAAATAAGGAATAAAAAAGCTGTATGTAAGTGTAACTTATTTAAAATACGTAATAACTACTGTTTGAACATGTACGAGGTCTGTTCAAAAAGTATCGCGAATTTTGAATTTCCGCTGGCTACGTATATTTGATTTTTGATTTTTTTGTAGCGTTATGTTGGTACTCATGTCCCTTACTTATGCTGACAAGGTCGGCCATTTTGAATGTTTAGTTAATTTTTGACAGCTGTTTTGCTTGGATGTGTTTTGGCTCGTCTTCGATTTTTGCCTATTCCAAAAAATGGATCAAAGAATCTGTATCAAATTTTGTGTGAAAAACAAAATAAAGTGCGCGGACGCATTTCGAATGTTGACTGTGGCATATGGTGAAGCTACCTTGGACCAAAGCAACGTTTATCGGTGGTACAAAATGTTCTCAGAGGGCCGAGAAGATATGAACGACGAAGAGCGTGCCGGACGCCCGAGCACGTCAACAACAGACGAAAACATTGATAAAGTGAAGAAAATAGTATTAGCCAATCGTCGAATCACCGTTAGAGAAGTTGCTGAGGACCTAAACATATCGATTGGCTCGTGCCATTCGATTTTAACCAATGATTTGGGCATGAGTCGGGTCGCCGCGAAATTCGTGCCAAAATTGCTCAATTTCGACCAAAACAGCATCGCGTCAACATTGCTCAGGAGATGTTGGACTCGGTCCGTGACGACCCAAATGTGCTCCAGAGGGTCATAGCTGGTGACGAATCATGGGTTTATGGTTATGACGTGGAAACCAAAGCTCAAGCATCCCAATGGGAGCTGCCGCATGAGCCAAGACCAAAAAAAGCGCGCCAAGTTTGGTCGAACGTGAAGGTTTTGCTCACAGTTTTCTTCGATTGCAGGGGCGTGGTGCATCATGAGTTCTTGCCACAGGGTAGTACGGTCAATAAGGAATATTACCTGCAAGTTATGCGCAATTTGCGCGAAGCAATCCGCCAGAAACGCCCGGATTTGTGGAAGAACAAAAACTGGCTTTTGCACCATGATAACGCCCCTGCTCACACATCGTTGCTTGTGCGCGAATATTTGGCCAAAAACAACACAGTAATGGTGCCGCAGCCACCGTATTCCCCAGACCTGGCCCCCTGTGACTTTTTCCTGTTTCCAAAACTGAAGAGGCCCATGAAAGGACGACGCTACGCCACGATTGAGGAGATAAAGACGGCATCGAAGGAGGAGCTGAACAAGATCACAAAAAATGATTTTTTTAAGTGCTTCGAGGATTGGAAAAAACGTTGGCATAAATGTATTATATCCGAGGGGAATTACTTTGAAGGGGACAAAATAGATATTCATGAATAAATAAATACTTTTTGAAAAAATATAAAATTCGCGATACTTTTTGAACAGACCTCGTATTTTGAGTAATCAATTTATTTTGGCTTTCTAGCTGCAACATGAAGTTGAATTTAGATTTCTTACTGGAAACCCTCTGGGAGTACCTCTCTCTAATCCGGGTCTACACAAAGAAGCCCGGAGCACCCCCGGATTTTGATGATGGACTGATTTTGAGAAAGGTTATATATATATTTTATTTCAAAGACTTTCATCAAAGAGGTGAAGCTAAAATATGTAGAAATTGCTTCATATGTTAGTCGATTTCATTTTATATTTATTCACTCTTCACATTTGAATAACTTATAACATCAAAATTTATACACTGAATAAGGATTAGAATCATCTGAAACATGTCTGTGAAGAGTAAGAAGTGTTGTAAAAATACAACATTTTTGTAAAGTTATTTTATTAAAAAATAATCCATCGTTTTGACCGAAACACTATGATACCACAACATCATAAACTGTTGTTATATTTACAACACTCATTTTGAGAATGTCATGACAGCTGTTTCGGCAACCGATATTGGCATCATCAGGTGTTGCAAACAACTGTTAATTCATTATTTGACCTTTGTTATAAATTTTATATAACACATGATTTGTTTTTAAATGATACTTTTAATGTTTATTGAGACTTAAGTTAAAATTTTAACTATTGGTGTTGTTATTTCCCACAGTAAATATTTAATTTTTATTACCGTGCATATTTTTTGTGTATTTTGGAATGCGGTGTTTAAAATATTTTTGCGTCTTAATTGCAGGGTGTGAGTGTGGAGCATGTGTGCCATTCCATCCACCGGACATTGGCGGCCGCCTTCAAGTACGCACTCGTGTGGGGCACCTCCACCAAGTACTCCCCGCAGCGCGTGGGAGCCGGCCACGTCATGCAGGATGAGGACGTCATCCAGGTGGTCAAGAAGTGAAACACTCCCAGACTTTTATTTCATTGTATTTTTAAACTGAGCAAACCTCTTGAAATTTTCAAATTGGGTATAATACTATGATAAAAAAATAAGGTGAATTTGTTTATAAAATGAAAATTCTTTATTTATTGCAAATCAATTTCACCATCTTCAAAGTACTCCCCGTCCGACACAATGCATTTATATAATTTTTTCCAATCCTTGAAAAAGTCAGAGAAGTATTTTTTATGTGAAGGCAATACTTTCTTAGATTCGGCTTTTAGCTCCTCAATCGAGTCGAAACGGTTTCCCCGGATCGATCTTTTGAGTTTGTTGAACAGCTAGAAGTCACACGGTGCTAAATCAGGCAAACACGGTGGTTGTGGAACGATATTCTCGTAGAACCAATGCAGTGTGGGATGTTACATTATCGTGATGGAAATACCAAGAATTGTCTGCCCATAATTCTGGGCTCTTGAGGCGAATAGCTTCAAACAAATGACTTATATCACTCTAATAATATTCTTTGTTAGCAGTTCGGTTAAAAAATAATAAATTCATGATTCATATTACCCGCGAAGTTTAAATGAAAAATTCACCTTAAATGTTAGTTCAGGTTGCTTTGGGGAGTATGTTGTCTCTAACTAAGTAACTAATCATCACGCCATTTCTCCGGAGGGGTAGGCAGAGAGAGAGAGACCACCATACCGTTCTGTTCTGACGTACCTCTAGTTTCCTCCACTTATATACTTCGTAACATGAATGTTCTTCATTTTCCGACATTAAATGTGGCCGCCTTTCAGTATTTGATTAATTTAGTCATGCCATGCTTTCCTTGATCTTCCACGGCTTCTCTTTCCACTCGCACTGCTTGTATACAGCAATTTAACCATTCTTCTCTCGTCCATTCGTTCCGTATGTCCAAACCATCTCAGGGATCCTTTTTAATTTTACTTATGATGCAATCATCTGGCTTACATTTCTTCCTTATTTCGTCGTTCGGTATGCTATCATATATCATTTTCCTGCACATTATTCTCAATGATCTCATTTCTATGGCATTTATCCTACTTTCATCCTTTTTTCGCCAGCTCCAAGCTTCACTTCCACACATAAAGGTTGGTACTAGAACTCCATTATGTACTGCCATCTTTGCCTTAATATGTTGTCTCCCGCCCATTAAATCCTCCAATTGCTACATTTGTTTTTACATGTATATAATTAAAATACCTCAATTTTATCCTGCCATTGTCGTCATTATATTGCACTTGTCCTTATGAAGCCTTCATGGCAGTTGATTTTCAATCATTCATTCTTGTTATTATGCAATAATCCCAAATAGGGTTTAGCAGTAATTTAGATAGCAAATTTATTTAGATATTTCTTAACAGGTGACATGGGTTGTATTAATTGTAATCTCATAAAATATGAAAACTATACGAATAGTATATACGAAGGTTGTCCGTAAAACAAGTTTCCCTTTTTTTCACAATGAAAACCATTTTTATTTACAACGAGCAATACATCATTGGAAAGCTTAGACTTTCAGCTATTTTTCTACATAGTCCCTATGTCGACTTTGATGCACTTTTTCATCCGGGTCACCATCTCTTTGATGGTCATAGAAGTCTCCCGCCAGGCCGTGAAGGTAGCTCAGAACCTCTTCTTTCAGCTCCTCTTCGTTTGCAAAATGCGTTCCACCGAGGTGTTTCTTCAAATCAGGGAAGAGATGGTAGTCACTCGGGGCCAAGACTGGACTATATGGTGGGTGTAGGACGATCTCTCTTCCAAATTTCTCAATGAGCGCGGTGGTGACGCGGGTTGTATGTGGACGAGCGTTGTCCTGGTGAAAATGGATTCCATTTGTCAGCATGCTTGTCAATAGTTGTCTTGCTGACATCTGGGATCATCTCGCTGAGCTCCCGAACCGTAAGTCGATCCGTCAGCATTGCCGCTTCCACTTTCGCAATCGTTTCGTCACTGACCGATGGCCATCCAGACCGCTGTTCGTCTTGGACGTCTGTGCGCCCTTCTTTGCACCACTTGCGCACCATTTGAACACTCATGCACGTTTCTCCATACACTTATGTAGTTGAGAATGAATTGGCACACAAAAAACAAATCACGGAGCGTACTTCACACCTCGCGGGCGATGCGATCGGGAGCTCCATTCTTTACGGCCGCCAAACAGACACTGAGCGTCGCAGCGAGTTCGGCTGGGTGGGGATGTGAAGGGGGAAGACCAAGCTACGATCCAGTGTTGCCGGATCGCACGTAACAGCGATCCGAGCGCCCGTGGCAAACAGGGAAACTTATTTTACGGACAACCCTCGTACAAGACACTTATTTTTCACACAGAGATGGATACAACCCTTTCACTTTGCCAGATTGTGATTCAAATCATATGAATATATGCATTTTTGCTATTAAAATATATTTTTAAATAACATGAAAGAAAGGCCTGTATTTGCTGAATTATTATTAGTACTTAATTTCAAAAGACAAATCATTTTGCATAATCTATAAGTACTATAAGAACCTATTTTTGAAGCGCAATAATTTACAATTTAGGGCGAGATTACGCATTCTTTCATATGGCAATCTTGAATGTTTATAAATCTAGAATTCGCTACTAATTTTTAAACTTTTAGAATAATTGTAAATTTAAATAAAAGCAATAATCTTTCAAAATAGCTGATATCGAAAATATTTACATATATTTTGTTATCTGCAGGATTGTAGAGGTTAAATAATCCTGTTAACAGTTTAATATTTACGAAATACAATGTCATAATTTAATAAAGCAATTTTGGAATATGAACTGTTTTATTTTATTTAAATTGTATACTTATTTTCTGAGGGGGGGAAATCCTCATGGTCGAATGCAGGACTCCTACCCATGGGCAGACCTACCTGCTAAATACTCCTCTGGTGCTTCTTTTCTGCAGCTGAACTAATCAAACTGTTATATTATAAATTTTGACCATTTTGTGTAAAAATATTTAACAACTGGGTGGTGGTCTAGGGCATTGTTCCGCAAAGCGTGTGCCGCGGCACACTGGTGTACCGTCGTCATCAGTTGGGGTGCCGCGGAAAAAAGTCAATGTTTTGTGAATATAATACATCTAAAATTAGCTGAGAGCTATTAGAGCGAGGCACTTTATTACGCGAGAGGTGGGACAGCCTCACCCACGTGGCGCACCTCGCTCACAAGCTATCGCCGAACGCAGCACGCATGCGTATCGAGTAAGTACTTGTATTTACTCGTTTAGTAATAAATAAATATTAAATAAGCATTGATTTTTTTCTTTGGTGTACCTCTAAAATTTCTTCATTTGATAGGTGTACCTTGAGCACAAAAAGTTTGCGGAACACTGGTCTAGGGGATAGAACGCTTGGCTCCTGATCCAGGGGACATGGGTTCAAGCCTGGACACGACCAGATTCCTTCTTCAAAATAATGAGCTATTTTCTGCTCACATTGAAGATTGTAAAATAAATTCTAATATCATTGATATAAATCCTTGATGTTAGTTTTTATTAAAAAAAAAAAAAAATCAATTACATTATAGACTTACTACTTACGTCTATGGTAAGATTCCCGCCGTTTAATTTTATTTATTTCATAAACTGTTTTTTCAAGACACAACCAGGAAAACACTTACAGTAAATATGTATTTATTTATTTAATAAATTGGTGCTAACACAAGTGACAAAGATAACCCAGAGTGACATTAAACGCCCGAGATAAAACAATAGCTAGTGGCTAAGATGACCAAATATTTTGGTTTTGAATTTAGAATAATCCCATTGCATAAGATTATGACGCTACATCATAGTATGTACATGCTTCAAGCAGGGAGTGTGTGACATAGTTATGAAAGACGAGTATGTACAGCATAAAGGCCCTACACACTTTCAATATAGCTACATATTGCAGAAACAACATCTAGAAATTTGTAATATATCACAAAATTAGTTACATTCTATTGTGTGTAGAACTATACATGGGTTCCACAAGGGGGTAATTATTTATTTATTATTTATTTTTGTATAAATACTGTAGAAAATCAACAGAAATAATATTATTAACCTACTTCAGCCAAAGATTATTTTATTTAACAACCAATATAAAGCCATTTTTATATTTACATTTGCGAATAACATGTTTTGCTGAAATTATTTTATGACTCAAATTAAATACCCTTCGGGAAATCCTACGAATCTTGATAGATGTACATATATAAAACTGCACACAAATATATCCACTACAATAATAAAAACATTTAATGTTTGAAATCTAACAATGAGGAATAAACATGAATATCTACATTTTAAGTTAAAAATCAACAAGAGTGTTCCTTGTCACTGATAATTGCTTCAACATAACATTCACAATTAAAAACGGCACTGTTCTTTATACCTATGCGTATATTTTTTTAGTAAACCATAGAAGTGTCTGTCCACCATAAACTTTACACTATAATGGATTCACCCACGACCTATCATAAATAAAAGACAAATGTGAAATTGCGTGACACATTCAACAGTTAAGAATACAATCCCGGGATAGTGTTGCCACACTTTGAAAATCATTCATAATTATTTGTATTTAAATTCCGTTGCCTCAATAATCAAGTTTATAGCAGTTTTACTAAACTTGTGAAACTAATATGTATTTGTAAATGTTCAACCTTAGTAAAGGGGTTAAAACACTTGGATATATCGTAAATCTTCATTATATTAGGAATTTTATTTTATACTATCAATATGGAAAAAAAGAAACTTTGCTTTAGCCAACTGCATTTACTACCTTGTACTATGTGTAAAGTATATTATAAATTATATATATTGTGTGTGTATTATTTCACATCTTTGTGACAGTTAAGTGGCATTGAAATCCCGGGATCGAGTGTCAAATTAGAACAAACTCAGCGTCCGATGCACCAGTCATTTCTGATTAAAACATCCCTAGTCGTATGCTACATCGGGGCCGCGACGGGGAACTGCATGGTCTCATCGGGGGGTCCGTGGGCCGCAGCCAGGGCGGGGAGCAAGTCACCCTCAGCCCGGGCCAGTGCCCAGCCGTGCTCCGCTATCTCCAACGCCTCCCACTCGGCCTTGAAGGCTGCCTTAGGGTCTGGGGGCATAGCCATGGCGGCCCCTGACATTTGTTCTTGCATGTGCTTCGACTGGTCGGCAGCTGGAAATTTAATGGATATTTATAAATACATCATTATCTCCCATTGTGCTGGCTGGCTTCATTTCCAGTTAAATAAAAAGGTCTTTGCGGTTGGCTACATCAAGAACCCAGATAAATAGTCCTAGTTCATGCACAATTTATTACTAATGAACTAAAGTAAAAAGGTTAATAAGATACATTCAAATATGAACTGCAAATATAGTCTGCCGCAGTTACATTTTTTTTTTACTGTTAATGTAGTCAGCCGCAATATAGGGGTTAATAAGGCGTCAAAATTAAAAAAATGAATGCAATATTGGAACAATCTTCTTCTTTCGGTGCCGTGTCAGGTCCCCCCAGCAAAGGCATCTCTATTCTGCGCCACTTGGAACAGGTTCTGAACTCTTGTTATTCCGCAGCCAGGACACCTGCCTTCTACCAACTCCCCGACGTCCTTCCACTTTACCCATTAATATCAGTCGAAGGAGGTGGTATTTTTCTCCCCTTAGCACATGACTCAAATATGAGACCTTTCTAATTTTCACACTCGACAACAGCTCTCTATTGGCTCTGGCTCTCTGTAGTACGTCTTGGAATAATAATAATAATTGGAATAATAAAAATATTAAATCCAATAAGAATTAAGATTTTTTATATTGCTCAATACTTTCAATTCTATGGAGTATTGCTCTTGATAAAAAAGAGTTAGACAATTGATCTTGCACCTGGTCCAATTTGTTCTTGTGTATTGTTGTTTTAAGTATTTTTAATGTCAATTTGTGTATATACATATAACTGTTGAATAATTTTAGGTAGACTACCTAAAAATTTCAGTTAGACTTTTTACATACTCATATAATACTTATGATCAGATAATCTAGGGACATTATGGGTCCTTCACTATAGAAGTTTACAGATGGAAGTAAAGGGAGTGAAGTAAAATAATTACTATGAACACAAACCATTGTTTTCTCCTAGCACCAGAGTGTAGATACTGCGAAGTCCAAACACATTGAGGAAATACCAAGAGGCGGAGGACACCCAGGCGGCATCCAGGTAGGACAGTTCCACACCGCGCTGCAGCATAGGCTTGAACCGTAGAGTCAGTGGGAAGGGGACCTTGGCTGGAGACACAACACATCACAAGTAGACTCATGAACTTCATAATAATAACACAACAAAAAAAATTAAAAAAAACATAACATGCGTTTTTAATTGCTAAATTATAATGAAATTCCATGGCGCCGAATCGTAAAGGGTAAGCACACTGTTCTTTCCTGACATACGCCTCTCACTTCCTCGACATTCATACATCGTGCCATGCACGCACGTCGATTTCTCTGACTCTTCACGTGGCTGATAATTTTATTCATTTGTGAAGGTAGCGAGTACCTCACCCCCCTCACCATTCGTGGGGACAACACGCACGTAATCCGCGGCCAATATATACTGCCGCCCCAACGGAACGCAGATGAGTTGAGAGACCGAGGAGAGTTAGTCTGAGAGCACAGTTAACGCGAGCCGTTCGATAGGATCGGACTTCAAGAAGAACTCCAGAGGAAGATAGATGGAAGTGAAGTGAGGTATCATCCTGCCGCTACTGCATTTCCTACTTTCCACGCAGCCTTAATCATTCCGATCGCCCTCCCAGTCATCTCGGGCCGCCGCCGTTTCCCGCGCTTCATGCTGAGTCGGCTGCCAACTGACCTCATGCACGAGAAGTATGACGCAGATATGGGATTCTCGTCATACTGTTCTAGTTTCATCAGATCGTCCTTCGAGAGGAAAGCAGACAAGTCTCTTGCTGCCTCCAAGGAGATCACTAAGCAGAGGATGACGCCGCCAGTTCGCTACGCTGAATGCCATAGCGCCTCGTCTCTGCTACAGGGACGGACTCGGACGGCCATCAATGTTGCATTCACACCTGCTGCCAGCTCATCCTTTTCGCCATCTACTACTCCGGACTCGCCCTATGAAGATAGCAGTCAGTCGTTGCTCCCCGTCGCAATTTCTGTCGCAATCACCGCCACCTGGCAGTTACACACTTGTAGCTCACCGATACTTGTAATTCATCATTCATCAGTACAAATAAACGCTCTGTATTAAAACAAGTCATGTTTTACTCAACCGCCCCAATTGTACATGGAAAAGCAATATTAAAAAAATAATAATAATAATAAAAATCTGAATAAACCTCTTTTTCCAATGTTTTAACCAAAACAAAATTAAACAAAAACAACCATAAAGAGTTTGAATTTAAAAAATACTACATTATGATGCTAAACTTTTCTTAATTTTTTTATATATTTTGAACAAAAAAGATACATTCTAACCCTACCAAGTGTAGAAATACATTAATTGCAGATTGATCAATATTAATGGACGATTGGGCAGCCAGGTTTATTAAAAAAGTAAGAATAAATACTATTTTTCTGCTAAATGCTATTTACGGTTAAAATAATAGCATTTAGCATATATCAATTATCCATTTTAATTGTCTTGAAAAAGAACATGTATTTATTTGTGTGGGCCAGAATGGTCATACAAAATAAGAGAGCACATTCAACACAAAGTGACATCTTTTGGAATAATGAAAAATACGAAAATTATTCACTTTATAATTATAGAGTCAACATTTAGAGATGATAACACTCATGATTTGTTTTGACGGAAATGTATTCAATGGCTACCGTTGATGTTAATATCAAGTGTCATATAAAAGGTTACTAACTTGTCAAGAAACCACTAAACATCCAGTTGATCCAGCCTCCAATGACAATCATAGGTAGGACATTAGTCAAATTGCCTTTCAACATGTCCGTCATCAAACTGGGATCAGTCATTGGGTTCTGAAATTAAAATATGCTAATTAGGCACCAAAAAATATTATTAGAAAATTGGGAGTCAACTGCAATTACATAAATAAGTACCTGAGAAGCAGCTGCTCTCTTCTGGACCTTGAAGTAGCCAGTTTCTTCATTATTGAACCAATGGCGTCTCATTAAAAACGACTGCTTAGGTAAATATTTGCCATTTTCTCTTAATAATCGAGATCTGATCATCACTTGACTGAAATGAGAAATAACCAGATAAAAAATAAAAGTATAACGAAGTACACAATACAGTAAAATATAAGAATTATAGTCGTTACCTGTCTTGTAATTGAATTATTTCAACTTTTTTCTGGGATGATAAAATTATAGAGATATAGTGTCGAAGGACTCCAACAAGGAATGTTATCGTTACTATGGGTAAGAATACCCATCCACGAATATTTGGATCAAGCAATAATTCTGCCATGTCTAATTATTTCCGATTCATAAAAATCAATTAAACATAATTTAATTTCTATATTTTACGACACGGCACGGTACAGAAGGTCCATGCGAAACGTCAACTTTAAAATCCACAGAAAATATATTTCGGAAGAATTACTATATTTAGTCTATTGTTATAGCAATAGACAATTTTTATTTTTATAAATATGATATTGATATAGCCATGTTTCATGGCATACTAGGTGAGATTGCACTGAACAAATTTTACATGGCAGAAAATACGTTTTCTCTCTGGAGGCTTGTTTGATCTTAGTTAAACTTAATTTTAATTATTGATAAGACTATGAAAAACAATAATAGTGGATAGGAAAAACAATAATAATGTAAGTGACAATTTTTGTGAGTGGCAACACTTTGGGGGCGTGATCTCAACCCCCCACCCAGCAATTTTTTTGAACTCCGGAGAGCTCTTGAGCGACGAGTCAGTAGTCACCGGCCTTGTTTGATCTTAGTTAAGTTTATTTTTAATTAGTGATAAGAAAACTTCAAAAAACAATAATAGTGTTTAAAGAAGTGTTGTGACAATTTTGTGATTGAAAAAAATAACGTTCTGCCCCGGTAAGTTAAGTAATTAAGTTAAGTACTGCCAGCCGGATATGCCGAGCGGCAACACTTTGGGGGGCGTGATCTCAACCCCCCACCCTACGGATTTACAACTCCGGGCTCGAGAGTTCCGGATAGCAGATAGTCAGACACCGGCCTTCGGTGGAAGGAACATCTCTCCCCGGCCGAACGCCGGGGAGATAATCTGAAGAAAAGTTCGCGATGTGCGCGCCGCATGGTGTCGGCTGCGTCGGCTTATCATCATTGGGGCCTGATGCTGGCCACTGCTGTCTTAGAGAAGGAGACCAAACCGCCCTTCGCTTGCACGCTCTTCCCCATCGTCCGCCTCGCGCGTCCCTCATGGTGCGGACGGCACTAGCAGCCAATTCGCCGTCACGCCGACTTCGCAGATCGTCGGTCCTCGCCGTTAGTGCTGTTTCAGTGACTGATTAGTTTTAAGTCGTTGGCCAACAGATAGCATGTAAGACTTCTTTAGTTCATAAGTAATCTTGTTTTTTTCTTTTGTGTTATATGTTTGGGTAATTAAATGTAATTGTAAATATTGGTTTCAATCTCATATCACTGAACATCCCGGAGCATATCTCAAATTACATAATGTTACATCGGCGAACACATGGGCAACGTTGGGAGGAGTTATTTCGAGATCGGGAATGAGATACGAGTAAATTTCATTTTTCACCCCGTGACAGCAAAAAGCTCCTAACAAATATAATAGAATGTATTTTTGTTATAAAAATATAATAATGCGTAAAATTCACATTCCAGAATTTTTATAAAATTATTTTAAAAATCTTCAAAAAATTTAATTACCCTCTGAAATCAAAAGATATCCATCAGGTTTTCCACAATATTGTATTGTATTATATTGCATAAAGGGATTTTTTGGAACCAGTGTGATGTGGACATATTTCATGATTAAGGATTTTTTAAATAAAATAACTGTTTCATAAGTATACGATTTATCACATCAAAACTGTTTTCCTCAATTTCGTGGTAATCCATATATGTAGGAAGGATCTATATACTTACCAACATCTTTAACTAATGGCCCGAGTTGATCATTTTGTGATTCATGTCTCGCAATGGGGTACTTGGATCCAAGCAGCCCTCTACTACATTAAACACGGAGAAATGGTAAAGGAGGTGATCTCTACTTTTGACGACGAAGACAATCATTCCATTGACAAAGATATGGCGGCGCTTAACAATTCGAAAAACTTCACTGAGTTAAATTTCATTATTCTCACAATTGTCCAGCGATGTTTGAAAAGCTGTTGTGCGGGGCGCTGTTTTGACTTCGGTTATGGAAATTGTCTACAACTGAAAAACCAATCATTGGCGTGACCAAGAGAAAGGGGAAACCTTGCCGGGAAAAGCTGTACACTGTGATGTGCCAACATCCCGCCTGGGAAATTAGTAAAAAAAAAATCCATCCTGCTAGAATAACATGTGGTAGCGTCTTAACACTTTTAAACCAGCTGTAAAAGTAATCAAGTACTGATTTGATATATAAATATATATTATATTCAGCAATGGGTTATTTAGCCCGAGTCAAATAACACAAGCCCGCTTCATTAGAATAATTATTAATAAAAGACAGCCATCACAATTTTATATTATTTTTAATGATAGAATTAACAATACAAATTGTTTACAAAACAAAATAATTGTCTAGATAATTTTACATAATATTCTATTTATGAAACTAACATTTAATTAAAATGTTAAATAAAAAACACATTAATAAAATAACACCTCATATTGGGGAAAACCCCTTTAAAGAGCCATATCAGGAAAGTACTTTATTTAGTAAGGTTGAAGCAATGCAATTTTTGTTATGGCAATATATGAGGATACAACAATGTTAATACACATAAATGCAATACAACTTAAGCATTTATTGATAAAAATATATTATTTATATTGGTGTCTAGTGGTTACAGTTGGTTGGTTACAATATACTGTTCTATTTAGATATACTATATTAATTAAGATTGCCAATATTAATAATATAGAAGGCGTCAATTTCATATTCGTAAATCTTTGGCTTTAATTTTTAAAACCATCATAAAATATTTTTGTAAAATAAAAAATATTATTACTCCAGCAATTTCAGGCAAAGGCATTTGTGATTGATTAATTTCTTCTACGTTTTCAACAAAGGTCTGATACCACAGAACATGTAATAAATCAGATGTATCACAAGGGTGATTCAGTTGATTCTTTGCTCCGTTTGATTCCTACCAATGCTGAAATAGATACTATTTCTAGAAGATAAAGGAGACGTTCTTAATATTGAGAATGTAAGAATTTACATACAATCAACATCATTATGATGCACGTGATTACCGAGAAATGGTTAGGTTCCTATGTACATAATAAAATTTAATATTTCAATCAAAAGTTGTACAAACTTCATTAACAATATATTATTTTTAATGCGGTCAAATATACATACATATAACTATACCTCAAATATAGAAAATATCGTTACACTCGCTTATTGCAATCATAAATACTAAAAGTTTACTTTACAAAATGGTGATGATGATTCAGATCCAAGAACAGTTCACAGGTTGTTATAAAGTCTAAACTCATTTTTGTACCTAATAAAGACCTTATAATGAATCCTATAATAATAACATTGTGACATTCCATAATACAACAAACAACTCAAGAGCCCCATCCAATTGATTTGAAATGATAAAAACTTTCCAAAAACAATGAAAACATTATAAAACACGATCACGTTTTTTTTAAATGTAATTAAAATATTCGGTTCGATACTTTTATCGTTAAACAAAATTTTAATGGCAGTTTATTGTCACACCGTCACAATAAATAATATAACTTGACATAAAATTTCACATAGTTCATAAAAGCATTTTGAACAATATTATTGGGGTAAAAATAACCATATCTATTAAAATACATATTTCTTTACCTATTTTAGATAATATTAGCGTTAACTTGTGGTATAAATCATATCTTTTATGCATTCCGGTTTATACCTTGTTTTAGATTAATTTATTCAATTGTCAACCCGTTTTAATAATGACCTATAACATAAGCCAAAAACCTGAGTATTTTGGTGTTTGCCTTAAAATATTATAGTAACAGTATTGAAACCGGTTAGCAATTGATAAAAATAATGTGTATTGAAAACCTGGTATGAACCCGAATGTATCAAAGTATTTCTTAATATTTCAGTAACTACCCTATAATATATTGGAGTGTGTTATGGCATTTTCTCGGTACAAAAGCACAAAACAATGTCTTACTAACCATACAGAATTACTCCTGAGGATTCCTCAGACAGGATATTCTTCAGGACTAGATTTCCCTTTAGGATTTCCTGAAATGAGAGTCAAATTCCTATGTGTATATTTAAAATTGTACAATAGTTTTATTTTTAATGCACTTGGTATAATTATCACGAAAAGTTCTACAAGGCCAGTTTTATGCATATGTGGAATACCTGTGGAAAAGCCATAAGATTTTGATCATAATTCAAATATACAATCTCTTGTGCCATTTATTATACAAGTAATAAAAATAATAATAAATAAACAACAATTACACTGGACCATTCAAATTATCAGTTATATAATAATATCCTTACAAATATGTGTTGTCCAATGCAAAATTCTATGTGGAATAACAATTTTAGAATTTTTCTTAGTTATAGCTAGAGATTGAATTTGATTTGTTGGAGTTCTGTAAAATAAGTTTATGCTAGGCTATGGTTTTATACATTAAGAGTTTGATTGTTTATGCCACAAAGAACATTGTATTATATGGATTGTAATTAGAGATGCGAGATGATGTTTGCCAAACCAAGTACTCGGCCGAATAACTCGGTTCAATCAATCAAATGCTTGGTTTGGGGCGCGAAAAAAGGTTTAAACAGGTCCGCGGGTGCTTCCCCGTTGCGTACGACCGCCATTGGATCGATATGTAAACGAAGAATTGTTGTCAAAAGATCAAAAATCAAGACATCCAGAGATAGCACATTTAGCAAGAGTGTTTTTATGTGCACACCTGCAAGCACCGTGTATAGCGAGCGTTTATTTTCAGAAGCAGGTAACGTCTATGAAAAAAAAAGGAACAGGCTCTTACCAGCACGTGCGGAGTCTCGTGTATTCTTGCATCACAACTTGCCTTTGCTAAATTTTAAATATTAATTGTTTAAATTCAATTTTAATAAACGCAACTTTTTAATCCTCCTGTTTTCATTATATTTCCCAAAATATTATATTACTTTAGTTAAACCGAGTATACTCGTCATTTAGACAGAGTTATTCGGCCGAGTAAGAGTAATAAAAAAAACGCCGAATACGCCGAGTACCGAGTATTAAACGAGTACTCAGCCCATCTCTAATTGTAATCAATAATGTATTTATGAAGGTTTTTTTAACAGATCAACAGCACCATCACAATTAGAATAATTTTTTTGTACATTTTGTATTCTGATCAGCTTCCCTCACCAATAGTTTCGAGGATTAGTTTTTTCACGATTCATTAAATCATTTAAAAAATGTATTTGTATGAATGGTAAAATGTTACATGTTCTATCGTAATTCATCACATTACATTTTTTTTTCAAAAGTAGCTAAAATACACCTGAATATACATACTCGTACATATATATAATTATAGAACCACAGTCTAACATACACATTTATTAAACATACATTATATAACAAAATATTAATATAAATCAGAAAGTACTTTATTTGTGCATTTTGACTTTGTTACATTAGCTTTAAGTACGATAGCTTAAAAAAAACATTATTTATATACTCTGCAACTACAATATATGTAACACGATCTTAGAATTTCTTAACAAGTTTCTATTTTCTATTGACAATTATATTAATCAACTAACATTGCAACGGTTAATGGTTTCCTTATCTTTTAGAATGTAAGAGTAAACAGATAAAATTTGTTTTAGTTGTTACTTGAGAATAAACGAAGTTTTTTGTTCATAAGGAATCAGAGTTCAGATATTGTAAAGGACCAAGGAGATATTGTGCCTTCCCCAGAAAATATATTTTACATTTAAATAACTTCTGAAACATATTTAGGAACGCAGAAGTCTTTCCTCGGTGTAATTTTTTTAACAAGTACCAAAATGAAAAAATATTAATAATTGCAAAAAATTACCTTGAGGAAGTATGCGGTCCAAAACATGTATTATGTAAATACACTGTTTTCAAAAGTATAGAAAATACATAATACACGTCAATACAATGGTTCACATTCGACCGGAGGATTGGTACTTATTAATAAATTGATATATTTACCAGAAAAACCTTAGAAATATAATGCATTATTTTTAAACACCTAAATTTCATAAATAAATAAAAAAAACATTTTAAATAGTACAAAAGTGAGGTTTTACTGTATTATTCTTTTATATTATTGCATGACTTGAGATTATTCTTTTAAAAAGACCTGTATATATATCATAGAGATCATTAATTGATAAGGCATTTGATTTTTGATAATTATCCATTTCATTTGAAGAAATATGGATTTGAAAAAAAAAAATTTAAATCTCATAAACACAAGAGACTTTCTTGACATTTATACCTTGTCCAGTAGCAAGGAGCAAACATGTATAACAGTTTCTTATATGCTACAGAGTATGTATTAAATGAAAAAAATAATTAAATATTTCTCCACTGACATTATTACTTGCGGCTACTAGTTTCACTCGTGTCTTCAGAACTCATATAAAAAATATGACTGTCCTAATGAAGCTCATATCTGAAACCAGTCGGCACTTCACATAATATAAGCGGTAAACTATTAATTGTATAAATATTATTAATGAAAAACATCATTGAAAATACTTTACAAATCATATTTTACGAATTTATAAAATATAAAACTGCAAACTCTGATAACCTTTCACATTCTGGATGAATATTTTAAGTCCACAGATGCCATGAATCAACAGTTAAAACATTCTCCTGGATTGTGATAGGTCATCAGTCCATGTATTGTTAGTAAACTGTATATTTAAAAAAAAAATAGAGATTCATTATACATAAATGAGACATAACAATCAAACAATATTCAGGCGACTCATTTGGACACAAAACAGTTGATTATCAAATAAGTGTGGATAGATATGTAATATTTGCGATTAAAATATAATATTTCTACATTTGATTCAATACAACTATTAAAACATGATTACGTTTACAGGATTTTTCTTCAGCTTTGGCTGCTCATTGCAGAATGCCTTAAATAGACAGAAAATACTTTGTCAAGAAATATTGCATTATCAATGTCAGGGGGTCAAGTATAATAACCCATCGCGCGGATAAGAGGGTGGTTACCTTATCCTAACATGATTTAATAATAATTTTAGAGTATTCCGCTCATCAAATATACGTTATAAAAGTAAACAAAATACACAATTGCTATATTATATAAACGGCAATATCAAATTGACCACTCTCTTCAGACATAACACCGGGACATCGATTTAGTATTATGTATATTTTGTACTGTTGGGAGGTTCTAAAGAACTAGACTACAGCAACCCTATCCTTGACTGCAGTCGTGTTCATTGGCTCTAACCTAATCTAACCTCACTCAAAAATATTACAAAATCTAATATTTTTACTGGAATCTCATGGTGGAAGTTCATACTGAAGTTTTAATTAGAAATATAAGAATTTCTAATCATATCTCACATACACTATTTGACATGCGTATTTTTATATTTTTTACTACCAATGAGCTCTCAATCAGTCAAATTTAAATTTTCCATTACCTTACGTACAAGACCAAGAAATACCCAGAGTACTAAACAAGACATTTGTTTCTAGTTATCAATAATAATTATGCAAATTATTGCTGTGCGTGAATGATTAAAATAGTGGAATAAAGGCTTGCTTATCATATCTGTCCTGTAAATAAAGTCCGGAGCAGATAAATATCTGCTCCGGACTTTATTTACAGGACAACTGATTTGGGTAAAACAACATTGTTATCAATGACACTGCTATTTGTATAAGCAAAAAGATCCATGGTGCAAGATTAGATTAACTATAATTACTTATTTAATTTAGCACCCGAATGCTCTCCCAACTGGCATAATCAAAGATAAGTATACTGAAGATTATTTGTAATGGCGAGTTTGTTTTATACAGTAAGAAACACTGCTGTATTGGGAGCTCACTGTATCAAAATTAGATATAAACATTTGAAGACTTTATAACAACCTATAAAAGAAATAATGTTATGGACTTACAGCGAAATACGTACAGTCTTTATTTACATCCGGGAGCCCTTCTGCTGCAGAACTTTGGCCCGGTCCGTGGGCTCAGCCTCCTGGCTGTTGAGGGACGCCCCGTACTCCCGACTAACCACGCACAAGAACTCCGCGTGCTCCTCTGCGCCGTAGGTGTACTGAGATCCTATATTAATCAGTTGCTCGAACTTCCAGCCGTCTGACATCGTGGAAACCATTTGTGTGAGCTCGTCTTCGTGACATTGTAAAACTCGGTAAACGTGTTTCTTGGAATCTCGTAGCGGTCTCCCATCTCGCACACTTATCCTTTCCTTAACTAAACGTATCAGCTCTGTGATATTGTAGAATTCCGCCTCTTCCAGCACGCCTTCCTCAGCTATTTCGTTATTTATAACTAACTTTCCATGACGCAGGTAGTTGAGCACGGAGGAGAAATATGTGGGGTCTCGGTCTATCAGGTAAGCTCCGGACTCGTCCTGAAATGTAAGCTTTGTGTTAGTGCAGGCATCTCCGTCGTGAATTAAGGTTTATTACAAGAAAAAAATACTAACCCTGTCAGAAATCAAGTCGCTGTCCTCTTGAACTAATCGTGACAGAAAGGAGTTTTGATCACGGGACAATGTTGTTTTTGTTGTTAAAAAATACGTTCCCCCAACATTTAATCTTACCCATTGTTTACTACTACGTCTTTCTAAACAATTTTGTTTAATGTCTTTTGAGGAGTCTCCTTTTTCCGCCATGATGCTATCGTAACTCATCTATGGCAAAGTTTTCATCGGTAATTTCCATAGACGAAGCAATTCTGTCAAATTCTTTAATTATTTTTTAGTCTGTGGTATGGCGGAAGATTTGACCAAATAAATGAAGAATTCAATATGTACACGACATTTTATTTCAAAATATTTTCTAAAAGTTTAGACAAATATTTTGTTTATGTATGTTTTGAATAGCGTGATTTGTCTGAACTAAATTTTAAATCATTACATTCTGGAATACATTTTGAGTTCAATCGTCAAAATTATATTAATATTGCTGAAATATTTTCTTATTTAGTTACACCACGGTACATTGAAAAGTAATTGAAAATCACTTAATTTATTAATTTTTTTTACTACGAATGTACTTACCTTGGATAATAATATTTAATTTAAGGTGACCCTGATACTCCTTAACAATAAACCAACCATATAGGTACAAGCACGTGAATATTTTCAATGAAAAGTCACCTCACGAATTTTTTATACTGCATATTTTTACAACATTTTTACGACTGCTTATGATTTTGGTTTAGAGATTAAGCATTAGTCAAACATTATGTTATACAGACAATAGATTATTTTCGTGAGGGCTTTAAAAATAATTTGATTTGTGTTATAATTTTTTTGTCAAGAAATATTATTTAACATATATTTTGTACAAAATGTCATATTTGAAGTTTTTTCTTCGGTACAAAATAACCATAATATTTGTGTCGGCGTGTGTTGTATTTTTATTACGTTCAATAATGTCTTCTGATACTCATGATCCGAATGTGCTCAGTCAAGAAGATATTTTAGAAGAATTAAAGATAAACGCAGCTGACGATTTACCAGAAGAGGGAAGATATATTTATGATGTGGAAAATTTCTTTAGGCAAAGAGAGGTAATGAAATATTTTAAGCAATCGCTTATTTTGATAAAATGTTTTTTTTTTTAATTTTGCTTCGCTATTATCTTTGTGTTTTGACAGTCAATCCAAATGTTTTTGTATATGGGTATATATCCGTTTTCGGTTCAACGACTTTTTCCCATTGAATTTGCGTCTTCCTTTTTTTACGTAAATGTGTCTTATGTGATGGATTTCAAATTATTTTTCTTTATTTTGAATACACGAGACCTTTCAGAAAAAAAAAATGGAACAGAATGAATATCATTAAGGGCTGAAAAATATGAAATATTATATAACTACGATTGTTTTCCAAAATGATCACTGAATTAAAACTGTTTTATTTGGAGAGTCGTTTTGGTGGCGCCTTAATTGGTATAACAAGCAACCGGCATAGCACGTGGCAATAAAATGTACCACGCAACCATAAAAAAAATAATTATCTGCATGTGTATAATAATTTGTTTTCATTTATCCTCCTAGACCCCGGAGGTTTTATTTTTAAATTTATTTATTTAATTATTTGACACATTCAACTACATTTTTCTCAAATACGGCATTTTAAAACACAAGACTTTGACGTTTGAACATTTTGGAAAAAGAACATTCGCTTATGACAGTGTCGAGAATGTTTTTAATTATCCAGTACTTACTTTAAAATATACATGTACTCGTATTCCGGAAGCAGGTCTTGGATTTATGCTCTTTGTATCTTCTTCGAGATATATACAAACACAGTTGAAGAAGTAGGAAAACAAGGAATGACCAAATTGATATATTACCAAAAGGCGGTTAAGGGAAAGCTCAAGGGACGTGTCCAGGAATAAAATACTAGGAAATTGTGAACGTACTCAAATAATAAAGGCAATGATAGTGTATTTGACAATAAGCAAAATGTAGTATTATCATTTCATCAACTTTAACATATTGTAATAATTGTGAGTTGTCATGTCATCAACCGTCAACAATTTGCACCCATACACATACAATGGTAGATCGTTAACACCGTTTACTTTTGTTTTTAACAGGGTGATCACACACTACTTTTATAAACAAAATAAACATTGAATATTTTTTAGTCACTTAATCTTTCGAGACTCGGAAGATACCTTTTTCTTGATGAAGCGCCTCCTCCAAAACGAGAAAAGATTTTCAAGATTGTTATTTGGAAATTTGGGCCGGAGATAGAGAAGCGTCATCTATATTATTTTGGAAATGAAAGGTATGTTTTAATTAATTATATTATGTTCTACCAACTGCATTTTATTAAGATTTCACGAACAGCAACAAAGTGATATAAAAAGAGAACGAAATAACATTCACTTACACAGGCGGATGATAATATTAACTCTTGTATACACTAAACGTATTTGTAAATGCACAATAGATGGCGTCCGTAGGCAGCTGTCATTTGAAATTCTATAAAAAAATCTGTTTTTTGGGCATTGTTTTAGTGCATTTCGGAATGTAAGGTTTCCATATACATGTATGTGCATCGTCGTGAATGGTTTAGTGTTTTTATGGTGCTTTAACATGGGAGAAATATCACACGGTATACGTTTTCATATTGAAGATCGCTTCTGCCTGAATAGGTTCCTCACCTCCTGAGCCGTTGCCACAGTTACCTACCATTGTACTCTTATAAGTTCCTCATGATATTGCTGCTATCACCCTCCCAACCCGTCGTCATATTCGCAGTAGCCGCTGCTTCTCCCTTGAACTTCTTACCGCCTTCAACGAGGCCTCCTTCTGCTCGCTGCTTCTTCCTGCCCCACCTACATAATTGCCGAGCCGCTCATTTACTCAATTGCCCTATTCCTCACCCCCTCTATTTCCCATCTTACTCCATCTTGTATCTCAACCCCGTCGCCACATCGGTATTCAACCAAGACTACCAGCCCACACCCAGGATACAAAATGCCGAACATTCCTCTGGTGTAACGGAAGGCCTGATGACTACTGTCAACAGGCCGGCTTCTCCTGGAGAGTTTTAAGCGGTTTCCTCCCCACAAGAGCAAATGTTGAGGAGTTCCCGATTGATTCACTTTAGTATAACCTTTCAGCTTCCAACACTTTTAGTTAGACTCAAAGAATAAATCAATGCATAAATAATCCACTTGATGAAATATAAACCTCGTATATACTAAGCAAGGTAAATAATAATGCAACTCCCATAAAAAAACTCAAGACCACTCCCTGTCACTATTCCCCAGTTTCCACCAAGATCTCGGTCCCTGCCCAAGGCCACTCCCGACCCTTCCACACACCTCCCTACCCGGGTAGTCAAGTCCAAATGTCGGACCAAACCCCTCAAACTCCAAAAAACCCTCCTCTCACCATCCAACAATATTCAACTTCAACAACCATGAAAGAAATTTTCAGCGTGAGCAATAGCCTCCAAGCTGGTACTCCCGAGGAAACAAGATGTGAGATGTATTTGTACGCCATATCTAACTTTTGTTTGATTGTTTACAACAGGTCGTCTGAACTCAATTACTGTGTACAATTTGTTTTTAGCTATTATATTGATTCTCATGATGTGTGATAGGTAGCTAATCTATCGCCATTTAATTGTCACGTGAATTCTACACCAGACCAAAGACAGTGTGATAGTCACACTGCCGTCGCCGGGAATCGAACCCCCATTGAACTCTTACCACTTGCCACGAAGGTCATAATCGTCGTCGTTTTGTCCACAATAAGCAGCAATTGTATTTAAAATATATTTAAGAATTCAAAATATCGACTCACGATTTCGCACGCGAAAATCGCATCGGCTTTGAGGCAGAGATTGTTAAAATTTAATTTGATGTATTTTATTCAGACACGAGCCGTTTTCTAACTGCTCCGTACAGAACTGCGTTCTGAAGTACTCTGATAGTGAGCTGGCGGACGCGGACGCTGTGGTGGTCTTGCTGCATCGCCTGACCGGGGTTAGTTCTTTGTCTGTGGGATCCCGGTCTCGCCATCAACGCTGGATTTTCCTCTCCGACGAGAGCCCTCGCAACACATTCTTAAAAACTAGCGACAAATGGTCAGATCTGGTCGGAATATTCAACTGGTCCATGATGTATAAGTATGTTTTTTTTTTAAAACCAAGCATTAATAGCCTGTCTTTAAACCAATCACCAATTTCATGTATTTAAACCAACCATTAATCTCCTATAGTCCCAACCGTTGATCACCTGTATTCAAACCAATCATTAATCTCCTAGACTAAAAAAACTAACTAACAATCACGTCGTCTCCCCGAAGGGGTAGGGTTTTTATTTAATTAATTAATTAATTTATTTTAGGGTAACAGACAGCGAATAAGTATAGATATATACATAAAAATGCACAAAGAAGTACTTAAATAATGCCAATTACCACAAATATAAATGAATGAACAGAGTTAACATTATAGACTTATGAAACGAGATAAAACTAAACTAAAATCAAGATAAAACTAACTAAGGTAATAGTATAAAAATAAACAAAAAGATAATAATAATAATACAAATAAAGGAATATATCATTATAGCACTATACACACCAAAAAGTTGCTGCAACTATTTTTTTAAAATCATAAGCGTTTAGGTGAAAAACATCGATTGCATTAAAATATTTGTTACAAGTGTCACATATCCGGTACATTGCCGCGCTCTGAGCGTAATTGGTGCGATAAGCAGGAAGGTGGAATATTAGGCTCTCGGTGTGTCTTGTACGAAACATAAGGGTATTAATGGTCAATTTGCTAAGAAGTTCGGAGTTATCAATTCTGAAATGTATGATTTTGTGAAGTAGCATCATATCGTTTAGTGTTCTTTTATCTTTGAGAGAGTCTAAGGAGTGAAAAAGGGTTAAAAAATAGGCGGCTATACTGTTCTTTCCTGACATGCTTATCTCGATTCCTCGACATTCCTACAACGTGTCATACACGCACGCCGTTTTCACCGATTTCTCACGTGGTCGACATTTATTATATTTGATTGATTTGATCGTACCACGTTTTTCTCGGTCTTCTTTTATTTCTAGTTCGGTTTACGTGGTTTACATATACTTTCTTTACCATTATTTGTTCATTCGATATTTCAATGTGTTCAAACCATCTTAATGACCCTTTCATTATGTTGTTCATAACACTTTCATTCGCACTGCATTCACTTCTTACATTTGCACTAGAAAAAATCATATATAGATTTATCAACCAACCATTGATCTCCTGTATAAGTATATAATTAATAATATTAATTCAAGAAAACTATTACCTATATTTCTTTACAACACTTTGATTTTTGTTTATAAAATTAAAAGTAACATGGTGCCTGCAAATCTAACTAAAAATGTAGTATAAAGTTATGAAATACATGACTGCTTGACGAGAGGTCGTGATAGATTCCGACTCCGGAGACCCAGACTTGAAAGTACAGAGAAAGATGTTTTTATAGAGGATTTAAATTATATAACGAATTGTCAATGAGGTAAGAGATGCCGGTTCTCTCGCGATCTTTCGTCGAAAATGCTTTCAATATGTTCTAAGTACCGATATTTAATATTTATGTTGTTTTACTCGTTTGAGTTTTTTATATTATTAATTAATTGTTTATAAAATATTGTTTTATAAGTTGTAAAATGTTACTGTGTTTTTTTATAACTTTATTAAATAAATAAATAAATAAATAGGAAAAGATTTAAAATTTAGGCGCAAACTTTGACGACTCTGTTGTAATTGTTGTTTTATAATGAATTACAGGTTTGAATCGGATATTCCCGTTGCTTACGGCCGCACGGTGCCGAGGGATCCACCACTGAAATTGGACGCCAATTTGGACTTCGAAGCTCGCTTCCACGCCCTGGTTCCTCACGCAGCCCAAAAGCGTCGCGATGTTCTCATCGCCGTCATGATGTCGAACTGCATTCGTAAGCGTCTGGACTACATCGAAGAACTCAAGAAGTACATGAAAGTTGATGTCTATGGCCGCTGCGGGACCGACTTGAAAGATGCGTGAGTGGAAAAGATTTTCAATTCTTGATGGGCATTCGTCGTTAAGATGGATCCAATATATTTAAAGCACGACCTTTTGGGTAGCTTTGTGTTGTTATCAATAAGTTTACTACAACCTATAGTAGTTCATGCTCGTAGGACAGCGTCATCTGCATAAAAGAGACAGCTTACTGACACTCATTTTGGCACCTACATCCAACCCTTTCAGCTCTTTCATATTTTCTTTATTAAAATTTTATTAAATGTTTATTTTTAGGTGCAAAGGAAGCTACGGCAGCGAATGTCCCCTTCTGAATGCTTATATGTTTTATCTCGCGTTCGAGAACTCCCAATGTGATCAGTACATCACGGAAAAACCTCTTCTGCACGGATTTGCGAAGGGTGCCATCCCAGTCGTGAAGGGCACATCGCAGCGGGCTTACAGCCTACATTTCCCGCCCCGGTCCTTCATCAGCGTCTCGGAGTTCGAGACCCCCAAAGATCTGGCCGTACACCTCTTGAGGATCAACGCTACCCTCGAGAAGAGCCTGCTGGAGTACCACGAGTGGAGGAGATATTATTCGGCGCTCAACGAGCATGGTTACTTCAACACACCATCCTTCCATTACTGCAGGGTGTGTGAAGCGCTCAATTACAATGACGAGATGCCCAAAGTGTACGGTTTTAAAGAGCTGCAGCAATTTCTTGATCCTATTACGAATTGTTAAAATAATTATAAACAAAAGAAACAACTTCCACTCATTATTTTTACCCACTTGACACTATAGTCAGAGTTTCGAATGCCGGATGAAAGTATTATGAACAACATTTTGAAATGGTCACTGGGTTGGTTTGGTGACATTGAACGCACGGATGAAAAAAATATGGTTAAGAAAATATGAATAAAAGGATGTTGGGCTTCATCATTCAGACCGGAAGAGTTTTGAGAGATCCCAATGTGCTCAGAGTCCTATACAACGCGTTGGTTCGGAGCAGACTCGAAAGTGGTTCTGTGATATGGAATCCTCCCGAGGCGAGATATTCCGTTATGCTGGAGAGGGTTCAGAAAAAAATTCTGAGGTATCTCTACATGAGGAAGTATGGTAGTTATCCGTGGCTCTATCCCACGGTATTTCTTTTAGGCATGCTCGGAACCAATTCTTTACAGCTTCGAAGAGATGGGACAGATCTCAGAGACAGATCTCATTTTTTAAAATTAATCAGGGGATATTTCGAGAACTCGGCCGTGCTAGAAGATGTTGGTCTTTATGTTCCTGATAGATTTCTCCGACAGCGACAGCACAGATTGTTTTGCCAACCGGCCACCAGAACCAATCTGCCTCTGGTGACACCGGTGGGAAGAGCAACTAGTCTGCTGAACGCGGTCTCCTCGGAGATCGACGTCTTTAATATTAGTGAAAGTACGTTCAGGGGACAAATAGGTACTCTTGATTTTAGAAAGTATCTTGTCTTCCTAATGTCGAACCATCTCTAATGCGTTCCTGGTATTATGTTGTATTTTTATGATATAATATTTTACCTGTACACAATTTTTGCCTTAAATATTTTGTAGTTTGTAATGTCTTTTGAGTTAATAAACTGATTTGATTTGATTTGATACGTTAACGATGTGGATAGAGTAAGAAAGTCGAGATAGACTGAGGAAAACATGGCATGACCAAATCAATCCAATTTTAAAGGTCGGGCATTCTAAAAGTCGGAAGAATCGACGCGCGTGTATGACTCGCTGTATGAAGGTTGAGAAAACTAGTCAGGTGTGTCAGGATAAAGTAATTTGGCGGTCCATTCTCTCTGTCCACACTTTCGGGGAAACAGCGTGATGGTTTGTTGTTATTGTTGTCAAAATGGTTCTTACAGTTGAAATTTGGCCATTGCCGGTCAAAATTGCTATTGTCAAAATGGTTCCTACTGATTAAAATTTGATTATATACCGATCACTAGAACGAGTGCCTCGGATTCATATTTTTGGTGCTGCGGAGTTCCGATATAATGAGAAAAATTTATAAAGCGCGTGGCCTCGAAACTGTAACTCTGTCCAAACAAAGTGCCGTAAAACTTCGAGTGACCGAAAGAGCCATTTTAGGAATAAGCCTTAGAGACAGAGTCAGAAACGATACGGTCAGAGAAAAAATAAAGATCAATGACATCATCTACTGCCTAGGTTCTCAAAGTGGGCGATAACGCCCCCTAGTGGGCGTTTGAGACTTTCAGGGGGGGCAGTAGAAGACCCAGAGAAAATTAGGGGGCGTTGAGATGGCACAGTGAGGGCGTGGGCAGGTAAAAAAAAGTATAGTCTAAAAATACCCCAAAAAAAACCCCTAATCATGCAAATATAAATTGGTTAATTTATGTCATTGGATATACGAGTATTGTAATGATTTTTATCACGAAAATTCACATATTTCGGTAGTTCGGAAAGTGAATGAAAAATTAACTGAATGATTCCATTATATTCAGATCTACATTAAATTGGATACGAAAAATTTTATTTATGATTTGCATTAAAAATTAAAAGAGTATATATATCTTCTTCTTCTTCTTCTTCCTGGCGCCATCCCAACTCATCGTCTGTATTGACTGTTGGGATGGGCTCTTCTCGATATCAGGCTGTACCTCGCACGGTTCTGAGTATCGTCCTCACTCAAGCCATTTCTCTGCAAGACCCTATTGCACTGAATCATCCACGTGTTCCTAGGTCTTCCTCTGGATGGTTGACGAGAAAGAAAAATATATGTATGTATTAATATACTATTATTCTTCTTCTTAAAGTGCCCTGTCAGGTCCCCCTGACGTTGGCGATCACTCTGGTAAACTCTTCCCTATCCTGCGCTGTCCGGAATAGCTCCTCCACAGTTCCGATTCCCGTCCATTCCCTCACATTGCGCAGCCAAGAGATTGATTTCTCTCCATAGTGATTTCCTGGGAAAATATATAACCAGAGTATAAATATATATACTATAAATGTGCGGGAAAACGTTGTATGATAGAATACCGAACGATGAAATAAGAAAGAAATGTAAGACCGATGACTGCATTATGAATAAAATTAAAAAAGGATCCCTGAGATGGTTTGGACGTATGGAACGAATGGATGAGAGTAGAATGATTAAAAAGTTGTACACAAGCAGCGTGGGTGGGAAAAGAAGCCGAGGACGACCGAAGAAAACATGGCATGACCAAATTAATAAATTACTAAAAGGCGGCCACATTCGAAGTCGGAATAATCGACGTGCGTGCATGGTAAGATGTATGAATGTAGAGAAATCCCTAGAGGTGTGCCAGGACAGGCCATTGTGGCGATCTAACCTCTCTGCCTACCCCTCCGGGGATATGGCGTGATGGTTAGTTAGTTAGTTAAATATTTTTATTATTATTATTTTTAATTTTCAATACCGCCTAAGAGATGGAGGGACAGCTGGATCTCATCATCCGACGAGATATGATTTCTGTGTCACAGATCGTCAGATCTATTAAAAGAAGAAGAAGAAGAAGAAGAAGAAAGAGTTTGGAAACCTAAGATCTAGCGGCTCTAAGCCAACAGGAATCTGATGCGCCACGACGTGTGGGATTCAGGAGTGATCAATCCTATATTTTGCGTTGTCTGCCGTGAAACGTGTAGAGTGAACAATTTTTAATAAATAAAATTAATCCATATGTTTTTAATGGCGGGTCAGGAGTCAATATTTACAATGGTTAACCACCTGAAACAACGACAAGTCTGCCCGCACAGAGTAATTTAGTTTGACGTGTACCGTTTAGTTGACAATGTCTGATATTGTATTGATTGAATCTTCCATCGCGCTGCGTAATATGAATTAATTAGTGCCGAAATATTAATATTAGATTGAACTGTTTATTAAAATCGATTTAACACAATGAATTTACGAACCAGGTTCTTCTTTTGTATGACAATAGCAGCAATAATGTTTATGGTTATGTTGGTTTACTTAGATAAGCTGCGCCGTGATAGAATATCACGGAAATTTCACAAATTTCAGCCGCAGTCCGATATACAGTTACAAAACTATTTGCGTAATCACCCAGAACTTTTGCAGGGGTTTTATGATAATGGACATGTGAGTAAAAACATCTTTAATCATCTTTAAAAATAGTGTGGAAGTCCAAATTAAAACATTAAAATATAATGGATTAATTGTATCTCAATAGAGACGAAGATGCAAATTGGAAACAGAATATGGTGATCGAGGTGTTTACAGGACCTGTCATTGGTTGGGTTAAGCGCACGCTTTATGTAATACAACATACCCCATTCCACCCTTCTAACGACCACCATGTCTGACAAATTTTTGGAAGTTGTAGCTAACTAACTAACTAACCATCACGCCGTCTCCCCGAAGGGGTAGGCAGAAAGAATGGACTGCCACACTTTTCTTTCCTGACATATTTTTCTCGCTTCCTAACATTCATACATCGTGTCATGCACGCGCGTCGATTTCTCTGACTCCTCACGTGACCGACATTCAATATTTGATTAATTTGATCGTGCCACCTTTTCCTCGGTCTTCCTCTATTTCTGGTTCCATTTACATCATTAACATATATTTTTTTTACCATTCTCTCTTCATTCATTCTTTCCATATGTCCAAACCATCTTAATGATCCTTTCATTATTTTGTTTTGGAAGTTGTATAAATGATAATATGTAACACCACACTTCACATGTTAGTTTCAATCTATACACTAGCGCCATCTATGAAAATTAGATTTAAGCATTTTGGATCTTCGTCTCTATTGAGATACAATTAATCCTTGAATTGATAACCCGCAATGGGTAAAATTAAATCCAGTATTCATCTACAAGTATTTGTATAGGTACATTCAAAATGTTATTAAAATATAATAATTAAAAATGTGCTGCTGAAGATTTTCAAACTAAAAGCAGAAAATAATTACTTTTCCTTGAGTCAGCGACCAAGGAGCAAAGGAAGCATTATATTTAAAAAAAAAAGTTAATACAGCCACAGCCCAGCATCATTTTGAATTCATTGGATTCAATTTTTTCAATGCCCTGCCAGAGGAACTCAGAAACCAGGTCTCATACAGTGAATATAAACTTCCAATAAACAACTTAAAAACTTGAAATCTTAGTGAACGGTGACTCTTTTGGTGACATACATTTTAGTGATAACTAAGACATGACTTTGGTCCCATTTAGGAAAAATTCCTCCGGATACTCCTCTCCTTAACACAAGGAATTTCCTTCATAAGGAGAGTAAGAGAAACGAAATAATAAAAATATATATTTAAGTACGAGTGTATGGTGTTTTTTTTAGAGGTATACAATACATATTCAAAATGAAAAAAAAAGAACATTAAAATAATGTTAATGTCTATGATATTGGCTTTATTTAATAGATAATTTTATGTCATTATTGTTTAAATATGATTTCGGGCATATGAGCGCCACGGCTAGCTCGAATGAAGCGCAATCGTGAAGTCTAATTTTTGACAATTGTCGTCTTTGTGGATGAGTACCTATTATCCACTAGAGTGTACGTGGTGCGAAAACGATCAATGGTCTTCCGAATAACTCGCTTGGATGGACGATCATGTCGACCGTAAAATGGACATAGTGCACGATAAGTTTGGCGAACCGAACCATGATTTTCAAAATAAATTTACCCAATTTGCAAGCGCTGTTCTGACGTCAATCTATTCATGTTAAAATGGCAAAACGTATTGACTACAAATCAACTGTCAACTGTCAAATTGACAGTCTGGAGAAACAATATTGCTAGTTTAAAAACCAAACCTCTTAAAAAAACACCCAATACATTCGTACTCGGTTATTAAAGAATACGGAAAAAGAGAGATCTCGGATGTAACGAGGAAACAGAGTCTACATGTGATGGGTATTTTTGTAAGCATAATAAAAAAATACGTAATATCTGATATAACGAGGTAATGCTTATAACGATCAAATTAAGTCGGTCCCGTCTTCCTCGTAATAACCAAGTTCGACCGTATTTTTTATGTATGTTTCAGCTTGCTGTGATAATCAAACTTTTGGAATTTCCATTTGCACCCTTCAAATGTGTGAACACAACACACGCTGGTGTATATATTTTCCATTTCTTAAAGCAATTAAAAGCTACAAAGAAAAACAAAATCATTATATACGAGTAGATCTATGTATTTACCTTTATCTAGTATATATCTTTCTCCCAAGGATGAAGGTACAATACCTTTGAGACATGTAGAGAAAAATACGTTAAAAATAGCAAAATACTGTTTTCATCATCATCATCAGCCGTCTGCCATCCACTGCTGAATGTAGGGCTCTCCCAAAGCACGCCACCGTCCCCTATTCATTGCCGCTCCCATCCATCCATGTCCAGCAATCCTCTTCAGATCGTCCGTCCAGCGGGCAGGGAGACGTCCAACGACCGTCGGTTCTCCGAGAGATATGGCCAACCCATCGCCACTTCAGCCCGCCCATCCTCAGAGCCACCTCAGTCACCTTGGTTTGTTGACGAATAAATTCGTTTCAAAATCTGTCCCTCAAGGTTATTCCAAGGATGTCTCTTTCCATGGCGCGTTGGGCGACCTTGAATCTGTAGACTAGACCTTTCGTCAGTGTCCACGTCTCGGCTCCGTACGTCATGACTGGCAAGACGCACTGGTTGAAGTCTATACTGTTTTAATTCATTTAAAAATATAATTATGATATTCCACAGAGTTTAATAAAAACAATTTACTGATATCATTAATTTCAAGAAACGCTTTTTGTGTTTTCTCTCGCTCTTTCATTATTGTTAAAAATTAGTGTAATTAAAACATATCAAAAACATTAATAACCATATTCTACTCCATTAATTTTGGTTACATAAAAGGAAAATAAACTAAATTACTCCTGACGACATTCCTGGCAAGTGGCAACAATTATGATTTCTATATCGAAGGTCTCGGGTTCGATTCCCGGCAATGACAGTGCGAGAAAAACAATTTGTCACTGTCTTTGGTCATGTGTGAAATTCACGTGACAATAAAATGGCTATATATTGGCTAACTATTACATGTCATAAGAATCAATATAAGTGTTAAAATAAATTATATACAGCAATTAGAGAATTGATTAAAATCCTTGGTATTAGTCTTTTTTTTAATAAATAAAAAAAAAATAAAAAAATGTATCTCAATAGAGACGAAGATGCAAATTGGAAACAGAATATGGTTGATCAAGGTGTTTACAGGACTTATGACCTGTCATTGGTTGGGTTAAAAGCGCACGCTTTATGTTATTACAACATTCCCCATTCCACCTTTCTTATGACCACCATGTATGACAAATTTTTGGAAGTTGTATATATGTTAATATCCAACACCACAATTCATATGTCAGTTTCAATGCGCCATCTATGAAGATTTGATTATATATGTTAATCTCTAAGACTATTCTTTTACGTGGAAGTCTATACAATCTACATACTAACGCCATCTATGAATATTTGTGTTTATTAAGCATTAAGCAGAACATCTTTTTAACACAATGTGAAAGGCTACCGCCATTAGCGCATTGTTAGAAGCCGCCTGGAGATGTCACTCTTGATCAACCATATTATGTTTCCAATTTGCATCTTCTTCTCTATTGAGATACAATTAATTCTTGAATTGATAACCTGCAATGGATGAAATCCAGTATTCGTGTACAAGTATTTGTATACATTCAAAAAATGTTGTACAGTAATAAGGTTTAAAAAATATGTTGTATTAAAGAAAAATAATAGACAATTTATTAATAATATTTTATTTTTCTAGTTGGATACATTGCCGAAAGAAGCTTTGCCTTTGATTGCGAACTATATGGAATATTCATCGTCGTTATCTTCATCTGAAGAATATAACTATCGGAACGCCAAATATCCACAATACTATTCACCCTCATCAGAAAGTTCTAGTTCAAGTTCGGAAGAACGCCATTTTTTACTGGCCAAATTTGAATATATTCCACCGCCCGACTACATGAATGGAGCACTTGAAGCGATAGCACCATTGAGAAGATCTGGAGTTTCCTCATCGCAATCATCATCATCGAATTATCGTCCACCGCGTAGGATAACTGAAGCCATCAAATATCCATCAAAATCTTCACAGCGTACAAATAAAGATGTTCTCGCTTCGTGGCAGAACTCTTTATCGGAAGAATATAACTCTGGAGTATCTCTAGTTGATTTGCGACCGCCACAAAGACGACACGACAAACTAAAAACAAAATGGAGCTCATCGTCGTCTGAGGAAAGTTCTTCGTCGTCACGGGAAAGCTCTTCGTTCTCAGATGAAGTCAAAATTGAATTTGAAATCGACAACTATTTTGAAAATAGAAAGGTACTATACGAGTACATATGTATTTTTTAAATTGTGTATTTATATCTTTTTTAACTTACTAACTAACTAACTAACTAACTAACCATCACGCCGTCTCCCCGAAAGAGTAGGCAGAAAGAATGGACTGCCACACTTTAATCGATGCGGCACTCCATCCTTCTCTTTTGCCATCGCGAGAGACGCGGTGTGATGGGTTGCGAACCTCATCGCCATAATATGCTATAATGAGAACATGCGCATATTTTATATTAGGTCAAAATATGTAGCAACCCTTATGTATGGAAGCGAAGCATGGAACTGGCAGATGAAAGATGAGAGCAGAATAAATGCGGTAGAGATGAGGTCCCTAAGACGTATGTGTGGTAGAACGATGTACGACAGAATCTCAAATGCTGATATTAGGAAGGAATGTATTATGAACAAAATTATGAAAGGTTCGCTGCGTTGGTTCGGACATATGGAGCGCATGGGTGAAGAAAGAATGGTTAAGAAAGTATACGTTAATGATGTTAATGGAGTACGGAGTTGAGGCGGACCGAGGAAAACATGGTATGACCAAATTAATCAAATTTTAAAGGTTGGTCATGTTAGAAGTCGGAGGAATCGACGTGCGTATATGACTCGTATGAATATGGAGGAAGCTAGAGAGATTTGTCAGGATAGAGTAGTGTGGCGGTCCATTCTCTCTGCCTACCCCTGCGGGGAAACGGCGTGATGGATTGTTGTTGTTGTTGTATTTCTAGCAAATAATCTTTCAAAATATTCGTCTATGAAGCATCGTAAATACGAGTAGGTAGGTACTGTGTATTTTGTTTATGGTGTTTCTATGATTTTGTGTTTTCCACACGGAAGTTGATGTGTATAATGTTAACAATAATTCACAAGTCACAAGTAGTAATCGAAGTACATTTTTTTAATGAAAAAATCTCTGATAACTTAAACATATTTATACGTTCTTATAAAGGATTTAATTTGTAGTGTGACACTTTGATTTAAATGTAAAAAGGGGGTATTTAAAAATTATAAACGAAAATGATAAAACACTTCCTAATTTACCAAAGTATGGTAATTATATTTGATGTTAAATTGTTATTCTTGCATCCAATCTTCGTCAAAGGAATGTATCGCCCTGGTAAAGCTTGGGCGCAAGAGAAACCAATTGGCAGTAAATATAAAACCGTTGTTAAAAAAAATGTTTTTGATTTATAAATTCAAATTTTCTATCCACGAAGTGAGTGCTTCATACGAAAATATTATTACATTTTTTTACTAGTGAGGCTACCCTCAGAAAGATACAGGTATATCTATAGGTTGCTTATTTGGTTTAGAACTATTTGAATTAATTAAAATATTTATGATTTTTAAATTAATAAATCAAATTGAAATTGAATTTTAACATATTATAACATATGAATAAATTAAGCGAAGCATGGAAATAATTTTAAGCGAAGAATGGCACTGGCAAAAGAAGGATGAAAGTAGAATAAATGCAGTAGAAATGAGATCTCTTAGACGAATGTATGGATACTGTGTATGATAGAGTATCGAATGAAAATATAAGAAATGAATGCGGTACAAATCGTGTTATGGACAAAATAATGAAAGGATCATTAAGACGGTTTGGACATATGGAAAGAATGAATGAAGAAAGAAGAATTATATGTTAACGATGTAATAGGAACGAGAAATAGAGGAAGACCGAGGAAAACGTGGCACGATCAAATAAAACAAATATTGAATGTCGGCCATGTAAAGAGTCAGAGAAATCGACGCGCATGCATGACACGATGTATGAATGTTGAGGTAGCGAGGGAAATATGTCAGGAAAGAAAAGTGTGGCAGTCTATTCTTTCTGCCTACCCCTTCGGTGAGACGGCGTGATGGTTAGTTAGTTAGTTAGTTGATTATTTGGTTATGAACTATTTGAATTAATTAAAATATTTATGATTTTTATATTAATAAATCAAATTGAAATTGAATTTTAACATATGTTACAATTAAACTATTATCTTCCATATATTTGCTAAAAGAGTTTAAGATGCAATAGTTAATTTACTACAGTTTACTTTGAGATAGGTTAGGTTTCAATATGTAGTACATTTTTAAATGGTGATGTACGAGTAAGTTCGGTATATAGATTATCTAGATATGCTCTTGTTTATTAATTATTCAATTGTATTTATGACAGAAAGTCATCATTATAATTAAAATCAGGCATCACTTTACTGGTGCCAAATTATACATTAGAATAACGGTACAAAATAAAAACAATGGAAATTCAATATAATCTATAATTTTGTTTTAAATACACATATTCCAGGCCTTTGATCTCTCAGTATTAGGAAGATATCTTCTGGCAAACGAACCGCCTCCAATCCAGCGTCCCAAGCAGTTTAAAATATTGATGTGGAAACATGGAGAATACATGGAGGAGCGCCATCTTTATTACTTCCAGAAAGAACGGTATTTATTATATTTCAAAATTATTCGAAAAGCATTTAAAAAACAAAAGCAAAATCATTACATAAACAAAAACGAAATCTGTGATCTTGGCTATCTGGAGTATCAGCCCGAAGGCCCTCTCTCCCCCACCTTTTGGAAGTGACTTTGTTGGGAATTAAGATATGTTATGTAGGATGGGGTAATGAGGGAAGGATTAGATTGTACTTATTTTTTACTCGTCTATGTCATATTTCGAGTAACATTAATTAGATTATGTGTAGTATTCACACATTACCTTGATGATCAATAAGAAGGCGGTAAATTCTTTTCGAAACATTGATGAATTCATAATGAGAGCACGAGATATTTATGTTGCAGACACGATCCATTCGCCAACTGCTCTGTTAACAATTGCGTGCTGGAGTATTCTGACAGTTCGGTGGCTGATGCAGACGCCGTGATGGTGCTTCTCCACCGCCTGGACGGAGTAGACTCCCTTCCCATGGGCCCCCGGCCCCCTTCGCAGCGCTGGATCTTCCTCTCCGACGAGAGCCCCCACCACACCTTTACCCTCGGCAGCGGGGATTGGCAGGATTTGGAGGGAATTTTCAACTGGTCAATGACTTACAGGTGAAAAATAGTTGTAAAATGTAAAAAATGAAGATAGACATCGAAAGAAGTCTATCTTCATTCAAGGGAACAAAATAAATGACGCTCTTCAACTCATCATTGCAAATAGAAATTCATCCACTAAAGCAAATACGGCAGTACATAATGGAGACTACGTGATCGAGTTAGGAATACAGCAATCCGAGAAATCTGCGAGGTCGAAGATGTGGTCAGATGGGGACGTCCAAGACGGCGATACTGGCATCAACATGTAGAAAGAATGAGCTCAAATAGGATACCGTACATAGCTCTCCATGAAACGCCAAACGGATAACACTGACCAGGAAGACCGTCTCAAGAGGATCCGCCTGAAATACCAGACTCCTGAGTCTACCAAAAGTGAAGAAGAATAATAAGAAGAAGGAGATAATGGAGACATATAATAGTGTCAACACTTATATATGGAAGTGAAACTTGGACCTGGTAAAAGAAGGATGAAAGGAGGATAAATGCCGTAGAAATGAGATCACTGAAAATAATGTGCGGGAAAATGATATATGATAGAATACCGAATGTCGAAATAAGGAAGAAATGTAAGGCAGATGGTTGCATCATAAGTAAAATTAAAAAAAGTATTCCACTTTTGTGTTTATTTCGACAGCGACCGGTTTCGCCAGGCTCGCTGGCACTGGCGAAATCGGTCGCTGTCGAAATATAGACAAAAGTGGAAGAAACATCGTTTTATTTAATTATTAATTGAAAGGGTATCTCTGAGGTTTGGAAATATGGAACGAATGGACGAGAGAAGAATGGTTAAAATGTTGCATACAAGCAGTGTGAGTAGAAAGAGGAAAGCCTTTGAAGACTAAGGAAAACACGTCATGACCAAATTAATTAAACACTAAAAGGCGCCCACATTCGAAGTAGGAAAAATCCCGTTGTATGTTGTGTATGAATGAAAAGGAAGTAAGAGAGTACACGACACGACACGATGTAAGAATGTAGAGGAAGCGAGAGAAGTATGTCAGGACAGGACAATGTGGCGGTCTATTCTTTCTGCGTACCCCTACGGGTTAGTTTAAATATTAGAAACAAATTTGTTTCGCCTTGCTGGGTTTAGTTTGAGAATACAAGGTCATAATCGGGTTTATATAATAATTTAATAATATTATTAGAAATTATTAAATTGTTTTATTAACAAACGACTCAGTCCTCAATGTACTCAAAATAACAGATAAACATTAAGACTATCTGTAATATGCAGTCGGTGAGTATTGAGTTTCTTTGGTCACATTGCCAGGAGGGAACTTGGTAACCTGGACCTGGAGTATTATCTTAGTAGGTGTTCCAGGCAGAAGAAGTAGAGGCAGATCTCCTGCGCGGTGGTGTGACCAGTGCGGACTGCGAAGAACAGAGAGGATTGGAAGCGTTTTGTTTTATAGAGCCACAAACGCAAGCTGGCGGTGCGGTGGTGCAAATGTTAACTAAACGCCAAATGTCAATATGACGGATTTGAGTTTTTGTTTTTCATCGTCTCCGTAATTTTTAGTTTTCTTTATTAATTTGAGACTTACAATGCCCAAAGTTATAAAAATCAGTATAAGAAAGACTATTTTAAAAGTTAAAGCCTTTTTGTTAAGAAGAACAGTGAAGCGCCATTAATTCCATTCGAAAAAGTCAACGCGCGTATTGGCAAATGACAGATAAGTGTTGTTATCCGTAGAGATCAAATAACCGATTTATGATTAGTGTGGTATAGTTCATTGATGGATCAAACTTATTCAAAATTATGTTGTTTGTTCAACATTTTGAATGTATACAAATATTGGATTTAACCCATTGCGGGTTAGTCATTTTTAAGGATTAATTTTATCTCAATAGAGACGAAGATGTTTTTTTTTTTGAAAACAGAATATTGTGGTCGAGGCGTTTACAGGACTTATGACTTGACATTGGTTGGGTTAAACGATCGCTTTATGTAATACAACATCCCCATTCCGCACTTCTTACGACCACCACGTCTGACAAATTTTTCAAATATGTGCCTGTATATATGCTAATATGTTGAGGAATACTTCACATATTTTTGTTCAATCTACACTAGCGCCATCTATGTTGTTTGTTATTTGATTGTTTTTGCGTGTTTTATAATAAATTCTGTTATGTAAAATATTTCTTGAAATAAAAGAATTCAAGTGTTTGTGGCTGTATATTTTGACTACCACTATGAAAATGTTCGATTAAAATAATTGTAAATTATTACATACTCGTACATCGTTTTTGTGCCATTTTAATTTGATCTCAATAAAAAATATTCGGTATGACCATTCTGACTTTCCTTAAAATTCGGGAAAAGATTTCGATCTGGCAACCCTAAATTGCATAACGGCGCACTCGTTTTGCGCCATCATAAGCTTGTCAATCTATAGCCACTGACAGTTCCATAGATCACGACCCTCAGTAATGAGGAAAGGAAGAAAGAAGAAAAATAGATATATTATAATAACTATTTAAATCTTTACAGGGCTGAATCAGATATACCTGTCCCCTATGGGCGTGTGGTACCTCTTCAAGACACCAGAAACTGGCCCAGTACTTTGGACTTCCAGTCTCAATTCAAGGCTCTGGTTCCCAATGCGCAGCTCAAGAGGAGAGATGTTCTGGTCGCTGTCATGATTTCCAACTGCGAAGCGAGTAACGAGAGGATGGAATACATCAAAGAGCTACAGCAGTACATCGACGTGGACTTCTATGGAAAATGTGGAAGTCCTGATCTTCAAGATGCGTGAGTGGAATATACTTTACATTTAAATAATGTTCGTTCAAAAAAATAAACACGAAATGATAAAAGAAAATAATGTTAGAAATATATATTTTTATTATGCATATAAAATCTGTTATTTAAATATATTTTTTTAAATGTATTTTTTATGAATTTAAAACCTTGTTGAGTTTCTCGTTTCAAAAATATCATACGCGAAAATCGTATTATATAAATGAACCTAAATTATTTTAAACAGAATACAATTTACAAGACAAGTAATATTTGTTATTTTTCTGTTTTATGTTAAATCCGAACATTATTATTATTATTTATTATTATTATTATTATTTTGTTGAAAAAACTCATTACATCATTACAGCGCGAGCCAAATCGATGTGAAAGGTGAAAAAAAAGAATATCAAAGGAAATATACATAGAACCTTATGAATATAAGATATGCCAGTTATTTCCTTGCTGCCTTTATCGTAAGGGTATTCACGAATTCGCTATAATTGCATCCAAAGACTGTAGTAATTTTAAACTTTAAACAAATACTATAGTAATTTTAAACAACATTAATTATGTTTCGATAAATTTATAATTTTTTGAATTTCGCGAATTTTGAAAAATTAAAAAAAGATCCAACCCCTATATTTCAAGCTGAGGTTAATTTAGTTATTAAAAAATGCAAAAGTGATTCTATAATTAATTAAGATAATTATAGACCACTGCCTGTTTCTAATCCTAGTTACATTAACTTAAAAAGATGAACCAAAGATGTATTATAAAAAGAGTAAATAAAAATTTCATTGAAAAATAGGTAAAAAATAAACTTTTTTTTAACACAGTCATTATACGGAATAAAATAATATTTATTTTATACATGAACATAGTATTTTTATAAATAATTTACAATATTAAATATTGAAAAAAAATGCCGGGAAACAAGCCGATATGTAGAGCCCTGTTTTGAAAATCTTTGCTGATGGTGTAAATGATTTTTTATAATGCATTATCCGAAATAAAGAAAATAAATGGTTGATATTAAGAATTGTAATAGCTATTGAGTGACGTGGGGATTTGAATTTAATTGGTTTTTTTGTAGAAATGGCAGCTGTTTGAAAAAAAACTTTAATTGAATTCATATATAAAGTTTAAATTTTTTATAACTTTTGAGCATGACATCCAATCAAAAAAATATATATGTCACGTTGTAGATAATATTATGGAAAATAATTATTGTAAATTTCAACCAAATCGTATGAGTAGATCGGGAGATATCGTGTACACCGTTTTGGAAAAGTAGTTTCGAGAAAAACGTAATGGAAAAAAAAGGTCAGCGTCTTTAAAATATATATTTTTTAAAATTACATTTAGTCTGCGATATCTGAACCGTACATGAGGTCTTCTGTTGTTTCTGTGATGTCTTCTGATTCCTTTTGATCTCCTCTGATTTCTTGAAAATTTCAGGCGTTAAGCCTTAAATTTTAATTTGCGCACGTTTATTTACGGTTCTGGTACTTTTTAGAATAACTTTGGTTATTTCATTTCGTGCTCCAAATGAAGACGGTGAAATATCACATGTCGAGAAAATTACTTAGTGGTAACTAGTGTATTAAATCATCAATCACTTACTAATCAGAGAGATCATCAGTTAGAAAGTCGACATTTAATAGAATATCAATAATATTATATGTTATTTGGGATACACTGTACTAGATCTGGATATTATCATTTGATGTATTGTTATATTGTTAAATTGTTGTATATTTGATATTCTGAATAACTAAATTTGAATTAACTGTATCTCAATCTCAATAGAGACGAAGATGTAAATTGTTTGGAAACAGAATATGGTGGTCGAGGCGTTTACAGGACTTATGACCTGTACAACATTCCCCATTTCGCCCTTCTTACGAACACCACGTCTAACAATTATTTTTTGAATGTTGTATTTACGAGTATGCTAATGTTGAGAAACATTTCACATATTTATTTTAATCTACAGTAGCGCCATCTATTGAGACTAGATGTAAACATTAAGCAGAAAATCTTTTGAAAACTAAATTTGTGACGTTTTTATGCTTATACATACAAATCTTTCGTATTATTTCACAGCTGTCCAGGACATTACGGCGAAGACTGCCCCGCTTTGGACCAGTATCTCTTCTTCTTGGCATTCGAGAACTCCAACTGCGCCCAATACATCACCGAGAAAGCGTACGCCCATGGCTACCAGAAGGGCGCAGTCCCAATCGTGATGGGTTCTAACAACGAAGTGAACCAAATCCTACTCCCGCCTAATTCTTATATAAACGTAGACAGGCTTGAAAACCCAATGGAATTGGCGGGTGTACTCTTGTACATCAACAATACACTGGAAGAGAATTACTTGTATTTCCACGAGTGGAGGAAGCATCTGTCTGTGGTCAACGAGCATGGATACATGAATTCACCTTCATATCATTATTGTCGGGTCTGCGAGGCTCTCAACTACAATGATCAAGCTCAAAAAGTTTATGGATATGAAGACTTAAAGTATTTCCTAGATTCCACGACAAATTGTCAGGGATTCGTTGAATTAACTTAATTAGTTGCAACTAGTGAAATATTCACGGAAGTAAAGAATTTTTACCCTTTAAGAACTTGGTTCACTGTAAAATCGTAATCAGTAATAAGTTGTAACGTTTAAATATATATCAAATAACAATTATCAATCGGGTGGTGGTCTAGGGGATAGAACGCTTGGCTTCTGATCAAGGGGAATTGGGTTCGAGCCTGGACACGACCAGATTCCTTCTTCATAATAATGAGCTATTTTCTGCTCACATTGAAGATTGTAAAATAAATTCTAATATCATTGATTTAAATCTTTGGTGTTAGTAAAAAAAAATTAACAATAACAAATTAATCTCCTTTTGTTTTATACACTTCTGTAATATAACTTCAATAATCAGAACAAAATTCAAAATAAGATTCAGAATCAGAACAAAATTCAAAGAAGTATTCCTCTCTCGCTCTTTCGAATTCAAAATATTCTCGTACTCATCTTTAATGACATCCAAGTTTTTATTTCTTTTAATATTATGATACAATATATTTTATTTATGCTGCAAACTCATAAACAAATTAAATAATTACTCGACTGTTTGATTTAGTGGGGTCAAACTAATCAGAAAACGTAATTTCAAATAAATAATGAATGGTGACTTCTAAAAAAATATATTTATTAAAAAAAATACTGTTGAAGTGTCATATTGATAAACGCTCTAATAAAAAAAGCCAAAAAAATATATCAATGTATGAAAATTTAAAAAAACTTTTTTTGGAATTGATATTTAGTCAATTGCACGTTGTAATATTAGCGGTTTAATTTCAGATTTTTTTTACGTAAACAAAATGAATTACGATTTCGGATGCGAGTAGCCCTGTTTTTTTTATCTTAAAACCATTATTTTAAGTTCTTTCATTGTGTAAAAATTCTAATATATTTCTTGTCACTACCTCATACTTTATGAATATTCGTTTATTATGTACAATATGAATATTTAAATAAAGTTTATTTATTGATCATTTATCAAGTACATAGTGTTCATGTCTCTCAAAGGGGGTAGCACAGCATTTAGTTTTATAAATTGCGATTTTTTTTTAATAATGATTATATGTGACTTATATATTTCTGTTATATAGTGTAAAACCGAAACAAGTGCAAATATACAGTTTGGAGATATGGGAGTTTTAAAGACTTCATATTGCTTGGAAAAACTGTTTTTTTTTAATAAACTACCACATTAAAGGTCAAATGGCCTCCCAAGAACCAGCAAAAATATTACACTTAACTGTTAACAAATCGCTAGGATTGAAACAAAACAAACAAACCATCACGCCGTTTCCCCGCAGGGGTAGGCAGAGAGAATGGACCGCCACACTACTCTATCCTGACAAACCTCACTAGCTTCCTCCACATTCATACAACGAGTCATATACGCACGTCGATTCCTCCAACTTCTAACATGACCAACCTTTAAAATTTGATTAATTTGGTCATGCCATGTTTTCCTCGGTCTGCCTCAACTCCGTACTCCATTTACATCATTAACGTATACTTTCTTAACCATTCTTTCTCCATCCATGCGTTCCATATGTCCGAACCATCGCAGCGATCCTTTCATAATTTTGTTCATAATACCTTCTTCCGCTCTACATTCCTTTCTTATTACATCTCAGCATTTGAGATTCTGTCGTCTATCTTTCTACCACACATACGTCTTAGGCACCTCATCTCTACCGTATTTATTCTGCTTTCATCCTTCTTCTGCCAGTTCCATGCTTCGCTTCCATACATTAGGGATGGGACCAGAACTCCATTGTGAACGGCCGTTAATATTCTATAACTATTCTTAAAGCTCCATTCTCTTTTTTACCCGCACCAACCCTTCTTTCGACGTCACTATCCGTTCGGCCATCTGCTGTGAACATGCTACCTAAATACACAAATTCCCTCACAAAGAACGGAAAACAAAAGAAAAAAATATATAGCGGCATTCTTCCCGACAAAGCATAACCTATCGTAACCCTATTATTACCTGTCAGAACCCTAATATGTGTCGTCCACGTAGTTTTATCTGATCTAGTGGTGAGAAAAATGATCAATAAACTGTGTGGCATTGTGCGCTGATGCTGTAGTTATAAATTTCTTCTCCATAGAACTCTGAAATATATAATAAATCATCTCTCTCTCTGGTTTCAATCCTGGGATTGGTTTGCAGCAATTTCCTCTATTCTATTCTTCCATTCTTCCCTGTCTTGTGCGGCTCTTTTGAAATCTGCATATGATGAGCAGCGCACGTCCACCAACAGGTCCTCCAGGTACTCTCGGCGTGGGCGTCCCCTAGAGTTCGTCCCCTCGGTCATACCCTCCATTATGGCATGCAAGAGGCCTTCTTGTCGTATTACATGGCCGATCCATCTTGCACGCCTTTCGGACAAAGTCCTGAGCAGGTGCCTTCCTCCTTCGATTCTTTGGAGAACCTCCAGGAAATTCTTAATAGTCTTCTATAGGACCACATCTCAAAAGCCTCTAGTCTCCGTTTATCTCTTTCGGCACCATGTCTCGCAGCCGTACATCAAGATACTCCATAAATAGGTCTTGATGAGGAGTATTCTCAGTTTAAGTCTATATTTTTCGATTCAACTTAAAGTCAACAACAAAAAAACAATGATATTATATAATGTATTTGAACACCATTATGAACTGCCATCTTAGCTTGTGGTGTTCTTGTGCCAACCCCTATGTATGGAAGTGATGCATGGAACTGGATATCTGTAAAATGCAAATACGAGAAGTGAATGCAGTGCTAATGAAAGTGTTATGAACAAAATAATGAAAGGGTCGTTTAGATGGTTTGGACACATGGAAAGAATGAGTGAAGGCAGAATGGTGAAGAAGGTATATGTAAACGACGTTAACGGAACTGGAAATAGATGAAGGTCGATTAGGATCAAATCAATCAAATATTAAATATCGCTCACGCGAGGAGTCAGAGAAATCGACGCGCGTACATGACACGATATATGAATATAGAGGAAGCAAGCGATATATGTCAGGACACAACAGTGTGGCGGCCCATTCTTTTTGCCTACCCCTCCGGGGAGACGGCGTGATGGTTAGTTAGTTAGTTAGTATGTATACCCAGCGGCCCCTTATAACGAGCACCGTGAGAGCCGGTCGCCTAGCATGGGTTGGGCACGTATGCTGAGCCGAAGAGACCAGAGCAATCAAGACTCTGTACGCGTCTAGACCGACTGCAGTAAGACCTCTAGGAAGGCCTGGACAAGCCTAATGGACAATGTTCCGGCTGACCTGGCTAGTTTGGGCGAATCGGACTGCTGGGAGCAAAAACCGCAGGATCGAGGAGCTTGGCGAAAAATCATCAAGGAGGCTAAAACTCTTCAAGAGTTGTATGGCCATAGGAAGTAGTAGTATGTATTTGAGTGTCTTGTGTGTAGTCTATTTTATTTATGATATTTCATTATTTTTTAAGTATTATATCTTTACGCACATATCAACACTACAGTTTTTCCTATTGATGAGCCATTAATTAGCTAAAAATCAGTAGTTCCCGATAACATCAGCACGATAAGTTTGTACCTGTATGATCCATACAACCGTCAAACCAAATAGATCTATTCAAACTTATAATTTGTTCGTTCGTTCTAAATAATCAATTAAAATATATTTTATGTGAAAAGCATGAAGTAGAAAATTAGAATATACAGTAGTCAGTCTTCAGGGTCTTGTTAATAATAATCAAATAAAAGGTGTCTATGTTTTGCCAACTCGATCAATATTGACCGTACTTAAACCAACTGCAGAAGATCAAACTATCTGATACAGGCAGCCATATGGAGTTGTGCTAGCTACGTGTATTCTTATTATATATTTAAAATTCCATACAAGTTTTTCTACTGCGATCAAATAAATAAATAAATTACTTAGAAATAATAAAAAATTGTGAATTTTTTACGATTCAAAACAGATAAAATGCGTCTCAAAAGATTTTCGTGTTGTGGTACCCTGATAACATTTTGTGTCTTAGTAATATTTGCATATTTTGACATCTTGTTTTTGGATCTTCGATTACAGAGCTTAGATCGACACGATTTTTTACCATTTAATGAGGCAAATCACCATGAAACCGTTGTGCAGCGATTTTTCAACGCGAGACAGGTCTGTAATTTTTAAGAATTAAAACAGATTTTTATCAATTGCCCTGAGGAGTCATATATTGCCCTGATGATTGCCATTATGAAGCTTGGGTCCAAGCGAAACTAGCATCAATTATAATAACAATACCGTAGTTTAATATAAGGTGTTTTATTATCTTATATCTACAAAATTTAAAGACAGTTTTTTTTCATTTTAAAGTTTTTTTCTTTTGGCATGTTTCGAAGATATTACTCCTTCATCATCGAAAGACATGAAAACAGCAAAATACAGTCAAAAGTGAAAAAAAGTCTTAAATTGATAAATCATTTCAATATTTTCAAATTTTCACAACAATTTTATTAAATTAAGAATGGTGAAGATATACACGTATATTTAATGATTTTAATTATGCTCTTGTATGGCGTCATTCGTACTCATAAAATATAATAACGCTTTTAGAAAAAGTTATAAATATTTATTTTATAACATCTGTCAGATCATGTAAACAATTTAATTATATTTTTTAAATGTATCTTTATAATATTATATGTATCACTGAAGAAGGACTGGTTATCCGAAACATGTCTATGTAATTTTATTTTTAATATAGGTGTTGTATATACGAAGTATATAAAAAAGAAAAAGAAAAATAAAGCATCATAACAACACAAATTATGGCGTATATATAATAGAATAAATTATGTAAAACTCCGTATTAATTAATTAGTAAGAAAAAGCTTTATTATATTTTATAGTAATGACACACTTTCTAAGGCATTATTAAATGTTTCATAAACTTTCTTACTTACTAACTAATTTAAACAGCCGTTGACGTCCACTGCTGGACATAGTCCTCCCTCATACTTTTCCACGTCTCTTGTGCCTTTCGCATCCAATCACCAGCAAATCTTCGAATGTCATCGGACCATCGTGTGGGGGTCTCCGTTTTAATCAACTTTTTAAAATATAATATTATTATGTAATATTAACGTTAATATTTTCAGTACATGAATTTGTCACCAGTTGGAGAAATTATTTATCGAAATTTCCCTGTACTACAAAAACGCCCAACGACATATAAAATTGTCATATGGAAGGTTGGAGAGTTCCTGGAGGCCAGACATTGCTACAGCTTTACGGAAGAATGGTAAATAATTGAATTTTAATTATGTGTGACATATTATGGATTATAATAACATTAATTTTATGGTTACACGTTATAACTATACTAACTAGGGGAGGGTATGACAAAGTAAACTGACTCCGGGGTGGGATTTTGCAGGATTTTAGTCAGTGGCGGTACTCCCATAGAAGCCCAGAAGCCCGGCTTGAGTAAGAAAATTTGAATCAAAACCCCCAAATCTAAGTAATCATATTTTTAATTGTATCTCAATAGAGACGAAGACGCAAACTGGAAACTGAACATGGATGATCAAGGTGTTTACAGGACTTATGACCTGTCATTGGTTGGGTTAAGCGCACGCTTTATGTAATTACAACACTCCCCATTCCACCTTTGTTATTGTGATCATGCATGACAAATTTTTGGAAGATGTATATATATTTCAAAATCCATATCTATCTTCACGTGTCAGTTTCAGTCAGCCATCTATGTAGATTTGGTTGCACTTGTGAATTTTTCAAGATTAACCTATACAACCGACCCACTAACGCCATCTATGGAGAATGATTTTCGGCATTTAGCAAACTACCTTATTAACACAATGCGAAGGCTGTCGCCTAACATATTGTTATAAGCCGCTAGGAGTATTATTCCATTTTATATGCCAAAGAATTTGACCAGAATATTTGAAGAACAAATATTTGTGAATGTATACTTATACCTGTATACGAAATCCTGGATTTACACCAAAGGGTGGTTAATTCAAATTTTTAATTGTATCTCAATAGAGAAGAAGACGCAAACTGGAAACTGAACATGGATGATCAAGGGTTCCTTGATCATCCATGTTCAGTTTCCAGTTTGCGTCTTCGTCTCTATTGAGATACAATTAAAAATTTGAATTAACCACCCTTTGGTGTAAATCCAGGATTTCGTATACAGGTATAAGTATACATTCACAAATATTTGTTCTAAGTAATCATGCCCCCGCATAAACCAACAACCCAGCAAATCACCTTCCAACAATGTTCCCATCAGACATAAGAGGAATAGCCACAAGAGCTGAACCTCTGTAAGCCAGAAGAGGTTTTGATTAAAAATTTCTTACGCAAGCCGGACTTCTGGGCTTCTATGGGAGTACCGCCACTGATTGAAGTACTCCCTAAGAGTCGTCCATACTAAAGTAATAAAGCGCAATAGACAGCCAATTTCTAGAGAAAAAAATACTGTTGTTTATATATTAGAAGAAAAAAAAATGAAGCGGGTTTTGAACCAGAGACCGGCCGGTGGAGAAGGCAAGCTATCAACTCAACCGCCTAGTTATTCTAATATACTAATTGCACATATTATTGAATCGTTTTTTCCATCCTTCGAAACATTTCTGGCAGGCACTTTCTGGCTAACGCCTTCCACGAATTTTGGTTTATGGCTTCAATCGACTGGAAATGGGTTCCGCGGAACGGCAATTTAAGTTTTGGGAACAGAAGAAAGTCACACAGAGCCAAGTCCAGAGAATATGGTGGTTAGATTACAAAAACAATACTTGTATGAGTTAGTCCGGATTTTAATAAAAGAAAATATGTTTTGTATCCCATGTGAATTTTGGATTTTGAAATGATTCCAGGAAGGATCCATTCGGCCAATGCTCCGTCAACAACTGCGAGCTGTCTTATAAAGACGAGGACGTGTCCGGCGCGGACGCAGTCGTATTTCTGATGCAGAGGCTGAAGAATACTGAGAGCCTACCTAACGCGGAACGGTCTCCCTCCCAGCGCTGGGTCTTCCTCACGGATGAGAGCCCTCGCCACACGTTCATCACAGGCCACAATAACTGGACCCAATTCCATGGCTATTTTAACTGGTCGATGACGTTTCGGTAAGTCATTATATACGAAGGAATAACATCGCATGCATAATATCACATGGACGTCCTTCATATCAGAGTGGCAACAGCTATTAATGACACACTAAGTGACATGACAGTGAATGATATCAAGAGGGCTTTCCCCTTGCTTTCTCTGGGGTAGCCTTTCCTTAGCCGGGTAAATCTAGTTTTATGGCGCTGATAATTTCCCATTCGTCCACTCTCTATTTGCTATGATACTGATGGTAATATCAGTGGTCAAGTTATCCAGGGTTCGTGGGGTTTAGAAATCATTCGTGGACAATATAAAGTTGGACTTCGCAGTAGTGTAACTGGTGTCTTTGGAACATGGCACGACATTATGTAGAGGTCTTCATGGCAGAGTGGCAACAGCTGTGATTGCTACAACGAAGGTCCCGGGTTCAATTCCCAGCGTGAAAAAAATCACGCTGTCTTTGGTCTAGTAAATTCATGTGACAATAAAAATGGAAATAGACTAGCTACCTATCACATGTCATGAGAATCAGTAGCTAAAAAGTTGTATACAGTAATTGTGTTCAAATAACCAACGGGAAACTACCCCGTTTCCCGTTGGACTATTTATACTACGATCTAAAATAACTCGTTTGTTTTCTCCTAAAAATTTATTCCACAAGTGTATCCGACAGTAATACTCGTATTATTTCGTTTTAAACGCGTTTGCATTTATCGTATATTTAAATATATGTAAAAATATCCAAATTTCATATAAAGCACTCACATTGCCGTTAGACATTTAAAAAATATAAAATAAAAAAAACTTTGTACTTAACCACGGTATGGTTATTATAATTGATGCCAACTAGTTTCGCTTGGACCTAAGCTAAATCAGTATAACAACTAAAACAGTTATATAATAATTAAATAAAACGATGTTTTTTAACTACTTCCACTTTTGTCTTTATTTAGACAGCGACCGGTTTCGCCAGGCTCGCTGGCATCGACAGACTGGTCTACCACCAGTCATCACACCACACCATCACACCAGTCATCACACCAGTCTGTCGATGCCAGCGAGCCTGGCGAAACCGGTCGCTGTCTAAATAAAGACAAAAGTGGAAGTAGTTAAAAAACATATTTTTATTTAATTATTATTTAAAATGAACTTCCATCAAGAGATTTCAGTAAAATCATTTGATTATCTAAAACAGTTATTTTTTTATTTTGCTAAAAGAATTCACGCCTGTTTAACTATCCGGAAAATCGATTCCCTGGAACACCCCCGGTCCCAATTTGTCCGGATAAATGACGTTCTACTGTATTATCAAACGTAAACGACATTTGAGGCGGATCAGCGACCCAGAGGACATGGTAGGCCAGAGTTGACGTAAACCAGCAAAAATATTACAACTAATATTAACTAATATTTGATGCGTTAGGTGTTGACATGTCAAACAATAAGGTTGCTAAAGAAAAAAAAGCTAGTTTCAAATATAGCGAACCCGATAAGTCACTTTTTATTATTTTCTTCTTCTTCTTATTCTTTTAATAGATCTGACGATCTGTGACACAGAAATCATATCTCAGCTGTCCTTCCATCTCTTAGGCGGGCTCTTCCAGGTGGGTGGTGTCCGGAGGGGATTTCATAAGCGGCTGAATATGCAAGTCTGTCACCATCCATTCGGGCTACATGGTCCCTCCAGTATCTTCTTGTGGATCTGCTCCACTGAACGATATCCTTTATTTCGCAAGTTTTTCTTATGTCTACGTTGCGGATTGATCTCGGAGAGTTTTTCCAATAATTGATCTTATGACCTTCATCTCCGATGTTCTTAGTGGTCCCTTGGTTCGCAGTGTCGGCCCGCGTCTCTACAGCGTACGTCATGATAGGTCGCACGCATGTTTTATAAATCTGATCTTGCTATCGATACGCATGTGCTTGTTCTTCCAGACCGAATTCTTCAGACACCCACGACAGAGGCTTAACTGAATTGTTCTCGTTTATTATTATAAATCGCTTAATTGTCGGCTTTGGGTTAACTTTTTTTTTACCTGGATTCAACACTATCATACAAAGATTTACTATTATATACTTATAATAAGTGGTGAATATACGACGAAAGAAGGGTTGGTGCGGGTAACAAAGTGAATAAAGCTTTAAAAATATTTCTTCTTCTTCTCTGGTTTCAATCCTGGGATTGGTTTGCAGCAATTTCCTCTATTATTCTCTTTCATTCTTCCCTGTCTTGTGCGGCTCTTTTAAAATCTGCATATGATGAGCAGCGCACGTCCACCAACAGGTCCTCCAGGTACTCTCGGCGTGGGCGTCCCCTAGAGTTTGTCCCCTCGATCATACCCTCCATTATGGCATGCAAGAGACCTTTTTGACGTATTACATGGCCGATCCATCTTGCACGCCTTTCGGACAAGGTCCTGAGGAGGTGCCTTCCTCCTTCGATTCGTTGAAGAACTTCCTCATTCGTGATGTGGTCTCTCCAGGAAATTCCAAAGAGTCTTCTATAGGACCACATCTCAAAAGCCTCTAGTCTCCGCTTATCCCTTTCGGATAGGCACCATGTCTCGCAGCTGTACATCAAGACACTCCATACATAGGTCTTGATGAGGAGTATTCTCAGTTTTAGGTTTATATTATTTGACTCTATTATTTTCGACCTTTTATTAAATGCAAGCCTAGCCTGATGTATACGGCTGTCGACCTCGCTCTTAGACCGACTGTCCCATGTTATTTTGCTCCCGAGGTAGACAAACTCCTTGGTGTTCTTTAGTGGAACTCCTGACATCACTACTCTCATCTGATGTTGCGTTCGGCCTACAGTCAGCAGCTTTGTTTTGTCCTTATTTATCTTCATGTTGTAGCTATCTTGAAGAATGTCTTGCAAAGTTTCTAAGGCCTCCTGCAGTTCCTCCTCACTTTCAGCAACCATAGCAATATCGTCAGCAAACCTTATCATGTCTATCTTTTGCCCGTGTATCCTTACACCTTCTCTGTGACTCATTCTCTCTCTCAAGTCGTCAATCGCATTCTGTATGTAAACGTTAAAAAGAGCAGGTGACAGAGAGCATCCCTGTCTTACCCCTTGTCTTATATTGGCTTCCTTTGTACCCTCGTCACATCTGATTATGGCGGCCTCATTCTTGTATAGCACCTGGATTATTCGTCTATAAAATATTTATTAAAACAATTATTTAATAATAATTTATTTAAAATATTTATTAAAAATATTTATTAAAGTTATTTAAGGCAAATGAAAGCGAAAATGGTCCTTGACAGTGGAATTCTGGTTCCAACTCTTATGGAACTGGCAGACGAACGATGAGAGCAGAATAAATGGGGAAGAATAGAGATCCCTTAGACGTAGGTGCAGTCAAATAATATACGACAGAATTTCTAATATAACGAAGGAATGAAGTCGAAGCGGAAGAAAGTCTTCTTCTTCTGATTGTAGATCTTGCGATCTGTTTATGCAGGATATTAACTTTCTTCCTGTAATGAAGACGACCAGCCTTCTCTCCATCTCGTTGGTGGTCGACGGCCCTCTGGAGTCTCGTGCATCACGATCTTACTTATTCTTGCTGGATCCATTTTCTCGATGTGAAAATTCTAACGTTGCTTTCCACTAGCATATGCTTTTTAGGAGTTCAGAAGAAAGTATTATTAACAAAATTATGAATGGATCACTGCGTTGATTTGGTCACATTGAACACATGATATTTTTAAGAATGGGTAAAAAAAAAGTTTTTTTAAATAAAATAAAAAAAGATGGAATTAAAATTTATTTTACAATCTTCAATATGAGCAGAATCTTCAATACGGCTCATTATCATGAAGAAGGAATCGGCTCGTGTCCAGGCTTGAACCCAAATTAACGATTTATATGGATTATGGAGTCGAGGATGACCGAGGAAAACATGGCTTGAACGAATTAACAAAACCATGCTAGAGGTCAGATATATCGACGTGCGTGTAAGACTCGCTGTATGAATATGGTGGACGCTAAAGAAGCATCACAGGATATAGATCGACAAGCGTACTATGGCGTAAAACGAAGGCGCCGTAATGCAATTCAGGGTTGCCAGATCGAAATGTTTTCCCGAATTTTAAAGAAATTCAGAATGGTCGTACGGAATATTTTTATTGAGATAAAAAAAGGCACAAAAAAGATTTATGTAATAATTTATTTATATTTACAATTATTTTAATCGGACATTTTTATAGTGGCAGTCAAAATATACAACCAAAATTGAATTATTTTATATTTGTGAAATGTATACTTATATCTGTATGGCTGACTGGAACTGCCACGTGAAAATAAGTATGGATTTGGAGTATATATACAACTTCCAAAAAATGTATCATACATGATCATAACAATGGTGGAATGGGGAATGTTGTAATTACATAAAGCGTGCGCTTAACCCAACCAATGACAGGTCATAAGTCCTGTAAACACCTTGATCATCCATAGTCAGTTTCCAGTTTGTTTCTTCGTCTCTATTGAGATATAATTAAAAATTTGAATTATTTTATTTCAAAAAATATTTTACATAACAGAATTTAATACAAAACACCTAAAAACAATTAAATAACATAAAACATTATTGAGAATAAGTGAGAGTTTGATGATTCAATGTCCTTATCAATTGAAAAAAGAGAATTCCTCGTCTTCATTCAGCCAACTATCTCGTTTATTATATTATTGTTTTGTCTTTTCCTCTTCTTTCCAGGTGTGCAAATTTTCGTTGAAGTACTCGCGGCTGCATTTCCCTCGATAACAATTCTCTAGACCGGATATTCAGATACACATATAAAATCAATACAAAATATACAATAAATATTTTTTATTATTATTAAACTAATCATAAATCGGTTATTTAATATCTGCGGATAACAACACTTATCTGTCATTTTACCTACACGCGCGTGAACTTTTTAGAATCCAATTAATGGCGGAAATATTCTCTGTTCTTCTTCACAAAAGGCTTTAACTTTGAGAATAGTCTCTCTTATACTGATTTTTATAACTTTGGGTACTGTTAGTCTTAAATTAATAAAGAAAAATAAGAATCACGGCGACGATGCAAACGAAAACTCAAGTCTGTCACATTGACATTTGGCGTTTAGTTCACATTTGCACCACCGCACAGAGGTCCCAAATTCAAATCTGACGGGAAATTTCTCAAATATGTGATAAAATGGTAATTAATGGTTTGAAAAAATTTTAAACACAAAAACTGCAATATTTGTTGTATGAAATACTTGTTTTATTAAAGAAATGTGAATACATAATATATTTTAACTTATATAAGAAATATCAAAATTTAGTAAACAATCGAAATTTTTATTTATTTTTATGTCTACCAATTATTGTTAAAAAATGCATTTTTCTAAGACAAAAATTGAATTATTGATATACTGTAAAATACATATGTACAAGTAATTCTTATTCGAAGGTACAAGTAGTAAAACTATTTTTTAAAAACATGAAGTAAAATAAGGAAAAAATGGAAATTAAGTAGAATCATAATAAGCATCACTCTCAGATAAATTATCTGTAGTATCTGGTGGTTGCGGATTTTGTAGCAATTTTATAACCTATGGATTGAAACTACCCTTAGGCCTTTGAGAGTCACTTCTGTAGGAAGTTATTAAAGGGTCAGAGGAAATGAGGAGCATGTGAGCATTCCATTGTATGGTCCAATATCTTTTGTAAATTTACTTCTGCACAATTTTCAGTTATTTTGACTGAATTGACTGGATAGCACTTTTTTTGCTTCCAAAATATGTTTGTAAGATGGGTAAATATTAGCACCTAGAGCTTTAGCTTCTGGTTGAATGAGCATATTTAGTAAGTTTTGCATCAACAAACAGAGCTAGTGCTTTTTCACGTGAGTACATTTTAGCCGACCTAGGAGACTTTCTATATGCTTTTTTTATTCTAGTTGCTCTCTTTGGAGAAAACGTAATCTCCTCAATCATTTTTGCAGGATCTCGGGAAGAATCCCGCAGATCTTAAACTAATTTGTGCAGCGTACATTAACTCGTCGCCAGACGCCAACTCAAGTATGGGCTGCACTATTTTTCGCTACGTTTTTTTCGTACTTTTACCAAAAGATTTCTTCCTGCTGGTATTTCCAGAAGTAGATGGTACCTCTGATATATCTTGAATCTCTTTGGAAGTCAATTCCGGAAAAGATATTTCAGCATTTAACCACTTGGAATTTTTTTTCATAAATATTTCTGTGTTCTGTTACTTTCGACCCATTTCGATCTTAATGTGCCACAAAAACGCATTTTTTTGTTTGTTTATAGGCATAACTATATCTTTATTAAACATTTCTAGTTAAAATTTCTGAGAAATATGAGCTAAAACATATTTTCCTTTAGTTTTATTATTTCCCCTTCGCCAAATGTCAAACAAGATTCTTTGAGAAATTGAGCCATCTGAAATAAAAAGTAACATACATTCTAAATAGGCAATTTCCGGCAGCTAATTTCTTATGGATTTTATAACATATGTATCACTACTACTACACAAAATAAAATAATAAAATTGATCGGGTGTCTCGGGGATTTTTTTGTAGGCCTTCACAAACTTAAATGATAAACTTTTATAATCCGATAATTCATTGTTTAGTTATTTCCCCTCAAACATATGAAATAAAAAAGCAAAATAGTATAATAAAGTGAATTATTAAGAACATATCTTTAATCGAAATATTCATAATGTGAAACCAAACAATAATGTTAACACTTTGCTAAAAACGTGTTGTCAACTTGGGAATGCAAACGCTACTAAAACAATGAGAAATGTTTGGTGCGTTACTAATCAACTTTGGCGACATCGCATCGCGTTAACACTGTTGCCATGGGGGTAATTGACTTGGTTTATGATGCTCCATTTATGTTTTAAGATATTATGTAAGAAATAATTTAAATTAAAAATAGTGAATAAATACCCGATTTCCCGCTAGATTTGAATTTGGGACCTCTGTGCACCGCCAGCTTACGTTTGTGGCTCTATAGAGTAGTGTGGCAGTGCATTCTCTCTACCTATCTATCCTTCGGCGAAAACGGCGTGATTATTTGTTGTTGTGTTGTTTTTGTTACAGTTTTTTGGAATCGCTTCTTTCTTCTTCTTCTTCTTCTTCAACCCGTCGTGCCCGTCCATTCCAGGACATAGGCCTCCTCATATTTTCATCTTGAGTGATCGAATCCGGGCACTTCCCTCTGCTTACGTCACCAATTTAAATTTAGATCCCAGTCCGATGTGCCAGTCCCGTACGGAAGAACTCTGGCCTTGCCCAGCCCTGTATCAGTCCAGGGGTTCGACTGGGAGGACCGCTTCAATCTCTTGGTGCCCAACGCCCCTATCAAGCGGAGAGATGTCCTGGTGGCGGTGCTCACGTCCAACTGCCAGACGCAGAACAAGCGACTCCAGTACGTGAGGCAGCTGCAGGAATTCATTACGGTGGATATTTATGGCGGCTGTGGAGACGTATACAAAAACGTGTAAGTTCAAAAACAGCTATCAATTAAAAAAAAAATATCTGAAATTTCAAGGAAGAAGTTCGTTGTAAATTTATTTATTTTATTTATTTATTTAAAAGCATGGCTTTTACAAAATAAGTAAAACAACATATAATTCACATAAGAACATACAAAGCAGAAGGAATGATGACAACGAGAATATAAAACCACTGCAATGGAGTTCTAGTGCCAACCCTCATGTATGGAAGTGAAGCTTGGAGCTGGCAAAAGAATAATGAAAGCAGGATAAACGCCGTAGAAATGAGATCACCAAGAAAAATGTGCGGGAATACGTTGTATGATATTTTCATTCGACACTCGAATCGCCACAATGCTCTGTCCTGGAACCTCTCGGGATTCCTCTACATTCATACATCGTACCATGCTCGCACGTCGATTATTCCGACTTCGAATTTGACCGCTTTTTAGTAATTGATTAATTTGGTCATCCCATGTTTCCCTCGGTCGTCCTCGCCTTCTTTTTCCACTCACGCTGCTTGTGTACAACTTTTTAACCATTCTACTCTCATCTATTCGTTCCATATGTCCATCTCAGGGATCCTTTTTTAATTTTCTCCATGATGCAGTCATCTGCCTTAGATTTATTTCTTATTTTATCACTCGGTATTCTATCATACAACGTTTCCCCGCACCTTCTTCTTAGTGATCTCATTTATACGACATTTATCCTGCTTTCATCCTTCTTTTGCCAGCTCCAAGCTTCACAACATATAGTTACTTTTTCTTTCTCATTATTTCAAATTTTAACAACGAAAAATTGTTTCTTGAACAATGATGTAAAACTCCATATTAAATATTAACGAAAACGTATGTCTTGTATAAGTTTAATAATATTTTACTAGTTACATATTTTTCACAGATGCCCCAAGCAGGGAAAGGGAAAAAACTCCAGATACGGCGGTGACTGTCCTCCACTTAACGAATACCTGTTCTATTTATCATTTGAAAATTCAAATTGCAACGAATACATCACCGAGAAGCCGTTCTGGAACGGTTTTCGAACCGGAGCCGTGCCCATAACCATGGGCCCTTCGTCTGCGGATGCTCGCCTTGTGTTTCCGCCAAACTCCTTCATACAAACCGACAGCTATCCGTCACCCTTGGAATTGGCGAATCATTTGCTGTTTTTGAATTCCTCCATGGAAAGTTATATGGATTTACACGATTGGAGGCGAAATTTCGAGGCCAGGAACGAACACGGTCTATTTGGGGCGCCGTCCATGCATTATTGCAGGTTATGTGAGGCACTCAACTACAACAGCGAAGAACCCAAAGTATATGATGATCTCTCGTATTATTTCGATCCAACTGAAAACTGTTGGTAGTTTAGATGTATTAAGAAACCAGAATGGCCGTTTGTGTTCTTACGAGAAGTAATGTTACGATTTAAAATAATATACTTTTTTAAATATGTATTTGTATATGATTGGGAGTTTAGAATTTTTTCGGCAAGTTTAGAAGAAAGTGAACCTATATCAGCAAGAAAACAATCGGCTGTCCCCTCGTATCCGAGGAAGACTGCCTTCACTTATGTGGGTTAAATCAAAATCAAATCAAATCAAATCAGTTTATTTCATCAAGAGATAATACAAAATATTTTTTTAAGGCATCTATTGAAAACAGGTAAAATAATATAATATAATGTATATAGCATACTACCAGAAACGCATGAGAGGTGGTTCGACATTAGAAAGACAAGATACTCTCCAGAGTTAAGAGTATTTGCCTTCTGAACGTACTTTCACTAATATACGTCGATCTCCGAGGAGACCGCGTTCAGTATATTAATTGCTCTTTTGCCGGTCTCACCAGAGGCAGGTTGGTTCTGGCGGCCGGCCGGTAGGTAAAACAATCTATGCTGTCGCTGTCGGAGACATCTTTTAGGGACAAAAAGCCGAACACCCTCCAGCACGGCCGAGTTCTCGAAATATCCCCCGAGTAATCTAAAGAAATGGGTTATGAGATGCTCATCTCATCGAAGCTGCAGAGAGTTGGTCCCAAGCATTCCCAAAAGAAATGCCGTGGTCCTCATATCTTGTAGTGGGAATGTGGAAGCATAGACGTAATCGAGAGATCAATCCAATGACCCAATAGCCCTTTATAACGAGCACCGTGGGAGCCTGTCGCCTAGCATGGATTGGTCATGTATGCTGAGCCAGAGAAACTAGCCCTGTACGTATAGACCAGCCGGAGTAATGCCTTGGCAGCACCTAATGGATAATGTTCTGGCGGATTTGACTAAGCTGGACTAAAGGAACTGCTGAGAGCCTAAGACAATGTATCTATAGAGTCTGATTCTTGACTCACACACTCTAAGGCAGTAGAACAGGGGATGACGTTGACATTAGAACTGCCACTGTCTCCCGATGGTCTATCTTTACTTCTCTTCCTCCATTCTGCTACGTCATCTCTGCGCTGTGCTTTGAAGACTTGCTTCGCTTTATGTACTGATATAATTTCTCACCCAAATGACAAAAAACTACTAAATACTAAATATCTGCTAATATAATGACCCATTTAAATAAAATCTCAATTTCAACAAACATTGACTAGAAAACATGTAGTAACTCAAATAATGAATATTTTAAATTGAAATTACTTGGTTCATTTGAAACAATGAAAACAAAAAAGTGAAGCTGAAGAAGATGGCAGCAAGCTAGCGAAACCGGTCAACGTTAAACACAAGTGGAAGCACACTAAATATATAATAATAAATAAATTTTGGATAATTTTTTTTTGTTTTCATTGTGTAATAACCCCACATGATTCCGAACATACTGCAATTTCAAATTAATAGAGTCAAAAGACATACCTGTCCCTGTTTTCTACTCCTCCCTCTCTTTCTATCTACTATATATACATGTAAATCTGTGTTGTTGTTATGTTATTATGAAGCCCTGAGGAAGCTTGGGTACAAGGGAAACTAGTCGGCAATTAAAATAACCGCATAGTGGTGAAAAACAAAGTGCAGTGTTTTAATTTCTATTTTATTTTAAATGTAAATAATAATAAAAAAAATTAATGTCTTACCACAAAGTGAATGCTTCATACGAAAATTTAATAGAATCACATTACACGATTCTTACTGTAACATTTTAAATTATTTAATTCGTCTCGTCTCGCGATGGCGAAAAGAGAAGGATGGAGTGCCCCTTCGATTAAGTGTGGCAGTCCATTCTTTCTGCCTACCCTTTCGGGGAGACGGCGTGATGGTTAGTTAGTTAGTTAGTTAGTTAATTTTACAATACGTTTAATTTAAATATTTAAAAGCGGCTCATTTATGATGAAGATAGGATAAAATAATTGAACAAGGGTGTAAAAGGAAGGTTTGCATGATAAAAATGTGTAAAAATATATAAATAAATTGCGTCGTTGAAAATGTTGTTTGATTTAATTCACAGCTTACTTCTTCAAATAATTAACTTATTTGAGAAAAAGATCATAAGAAAAAATGAGCGGACTGCGTGGAAGAGGACTGGGAGAAATTAGAAAGATCTGGAGAACGGTTATAGATGGTCAGGGACAGAAGACAGTGAAGGACTGTTGTAGAGGAGCCCAAATACCACTTTAGGATGTAGCGCCGAGAATAAGAATAATACAAAAGGATCCTAAAAATGATCCTGGGTCACTGTCTAGGATATGGAAGCATAGACGCAATCAAGAGATCAATCCAACAACCCTTTATAACGAACACCGTGAGACCCTATCACCTAGAATGGATTGGTCACGTATACCGAGTCAGAGAGACCAGAATTATCAAGACCCTGTACGTATTAAGACTACCCGGAATAATGCCTAGACAGCACCTAATGGATAATGTTCTGGCGGATCTGACTAAGCTGGACTAAAGAAACTGCTGGGAGCTTAAGACAATGCAAGAAATATAATTGTGCATAAAATGCCTTAGTACCTATATTTGCTAGACGATAAACATAAGTGGAACCACACTAAATATACAATAATAAAGAAAAATTGTATCATTTTTTTTTGTTCATTAGTTTCCTATTGCTTTCCACATTTTTGCTTTTAACGGGTTATTTGAACCCAATTACTGTATACCTATAACTTTTTATCTATAGATTCTCATGACATGTGATAGGTAGCGAGTCTATCGCCATTTTTATTATCACGTGAATTCTATCAGACTAATGACAGCTTGAGAATTATTTTTTCACACAATCGAAGCTGGAACCTTCGGTATGGCAGTTATATCTGGCGGCGCAAAAGAGTCAGTCGAAAACTACAGACCTGTAGCGATACTGTCGGCTCCAGCCAAGCTATTTGAATGTATTTTGCACAAATTGATTCTGATAGCAAAGCTATCTCAAATTGGATTATCTTCTCAGTTGATTATATCTCAGGAGAAAACAATACGTCTCATACGGAATTTTTCAATCGGAACCTTTTCTTGTAAATTCAGGGGTGCCACAAGGTTCAAACTTAGGGCCACTCTTCTTCACCATCTTCATAAATGATATTGCGAAGGTGATAAACTTCTCGCGATTTCTTTTATTTTCCGATGATCTGAAATTATTCCTGGAAATTAAAAATCCTGAAGACTGTCTTCGCCTCCAGTCGGACATCAATAATATTGTTATCTGGAGTCACAGTAATCAAATGCAATTCAATGTCTCTAAATGCGTTATGCTATCTTTTACTAGAGCATTGAGAACTGTGTATTATAGATACACAATGAACAACCAGCAACTAGCACATGTATCTACGATGAGATATCTCGGGATCATCTATAAGAGTAGGCTGGCTTTTCGTGCACATATTGAGAGGATTTGTGGCACTGCACTGAGGATGTTGGACTTCATCGTCCGGACCGGCAGAGTTTTCAGGGATCCCAATGTGTTCAGAGTCCTATACAACGCATTGGTTCGGAGCAGACTCGAAAGTGGTTCTGTGATATGGAGTCCTCACGAGGCGAGATATTCCGTTATGCTGGAGAGCGTTCAGAAAAAAATTCTGAGGTATCTCTACGTGAGGGAGTATGGTAGCTATCCGTGGCATCATCCTATCACGGCATTTCTTTTGGGAATGCTCGGAACCAATTCTTTACAGCTTCGAAGAGATGGACATCTAATTACCCATTTCTTTAGATTATTTAGGGGATACTTCGAGAACTCGGCCGTACTGGAGGATGTTCGGCTTTTTGTCCCCAATAGATATCTCCGACAGCGACAGCACAGATTGTTTTACCTACCGGCCGCCAGAACCAATCTGCCTCTGGTGACACCGGTGGGAAGAGCAATTAGTCTGCTGAACGCGGTCTCCTCGGAGATCGACTTCTTTCATGTTAGTGAAAGTACGTTCAGAAGGCAAATACTCTTAATTCTGGAGAGTATCCCGTCTTCCTAATGTTGAACCATCTCTCATGCGTTTCTGGTAGTATACTCTACACAATATATTATTTTACCTGTTCTCAATAGATGCCTTAAAAATAAATGTTGTAATGTCTGTTGATGAAATAAACTGATTTGATCTGTTGCCGCTCTGTAACGAAGGCCGTCTACAACCTAAGGCGACATCTTTTTATATATCTTACAATGTTGGGTTCATTGTAAATATTAAAATAGCGACTCAATTTGGTCGCAAGTCAAATATGACGTGATATTATTTCAACCAGATCAATATTGACAAAGCAAGAAACAACTGTAAGGAGACAACACCGGAATGCGATACGTGTGTGAAGTTTTGAAAAAATGAAGCATTTTCTGTGACCCAGCTGACGGCGCTACGTGAAAATCGACGCCTGATATTATAAGTAGTAATACTTTTAGTATGCAATTACAACCGGAATAATGCGTTTACGAAGGGCGATCGGCTTATGCGGAGCGCTGACTATGTTAATTGTTTTCTTATTCTATGTATTTTCAAATCATGTGCCATCCAATAGTATCTTGCAAAAGCTGAAAACCAAAGGGTTTTTAACATTCGACATAGTTGCAAATGAACTTCACCATGTTTCTGTGGTGAACGAATTCTTCGAAGCGAGAAAGGTATGTGAAATGCGTACATTTATATTGAAGTGTTTTTATTATCTATTGTTTCTCCAACAATGGTGTAAAACTCACGTTAAATCAATTAATATATTAATTAAAACGTCCGTTTTCTAGAAGTTCATTAAAAATATTTTATGGTAGTGACATGCTTCGAAACCCGGCTAAACTTATTTAATATTTTTAAAATGGAGTTTTAATGCCATTGTTCGGGAAACAATAAATATATGTGTTTAGTTTCGTACCGTATTATTTGTCTATTGTCTTCTTCTTCTTCTTCCTTATTGTAGACCTATGTGGTCTGTTCTCCAGAGAGTTGCCCCTCCTGTGAGGTAGATTCCCAGCTGTTCTTTCATCTTTTAGGAGGTCTTTCACGAGGACGAGTCCCATGAGGTTGATTATGCAATGCAATATAGGGGAGTTTGGTGGAGTCCATTGTTTGAACATGACCGTACCAGTCCCTTTTTCGCTGTCTGCTCCATCTTATAATATCCTCAACCTCACGTATCTCTCTTATTCTGGTGTTCCTCACGCGATCCCTCAGTGTCTTTTTGTCTATTGTTTTTCTATAAAATGTGGAATCAATTTTATTTTAATAACTTTTGAAAAACATTGTTTGTTTTAACACTTTGTCTGTTGCGACCGACTTTAGTCAGATTATTAATTCATGCGTATAAATATATCGCATGTGTGATAATTGATACTTTGATATCCGAGGAAGATGCTGATATAATGCTATAATGATTTTTTGTAAGAAAATATCGTTTTAAAAGTGACATTATATTCTAAATGCGTCGACGAAGAATGCGCCGCGTAGCGACGATAGATAGAGTTTGATAAGCGGTCTAGGGTTAGAGATAAAAAAATTACTCTGAAGAACGACGCGTACAGTGCGAAACACGTTTGAATAAATTGACCATACAATGTTTATCAAAAGTTATTCAAATGTGAATCCATAATACGGCGAAAACGATGGCGAATTTAGAAGGAATTAGTATACGAGTATATTTGCACGTAAACATTAGTAATCAAGATAAATGTTTAGATAAAGCATTTTTTCTGCATTCCACAACTATTTTAAATAATTATAATGGCATATATGTTGTTAGATTCCCTGTTTTTCTTTATTGCAACACTCTTTTATTTTTGCATTTGCTTTGTTTTAAGATTCGCTAAGCAAACATTTAAAAGATTATTCATTATACGAAACACAAGATGTGTAAAATAGAAGCGGTTATCAACACAGAAGGTATAATGAAGATATTATTTTTTAAATGTAGTCTAGTTTGACATGATCTTTTTCCCAATATTTACACAACCATAAACTGTTCATAAAATAAAATAAAACAGTAAAAGTTAATTAGTAATCCAAATAACACGCTCGACATTAATGTCAGTGCAGTAAACCTGGGCGGGTTTTATGAGTCTTGTGAGTTTTGAGAGTCTTGTAAGTCCTGTTATTCTTGCGTGTCTTGTAAGCTTTGTGATTCTTGTAAGTTTTGTGAGTCTTGTAAGCCTTGAGATTCCAGGGAGTCTTGTGATTTTTTAAAGTAATTATAAGTGTTGTGAGTTTTGTTAGTATTATGAAACTTGTAAGTTTTGTGAGAATTATGAGTCTTTGTGATTCCTGTAAGTTTTATGAGTTTCGTGAATCTTGTCAGACTTTAAAATTAATTAGCTTTGCGTATTGAGTCTTCCCACTTATCCATATAAGCGGTGAAAGATATTTATTTCTTCTGGCTTCATCAAATATTTATTTTAAGTATTAATTATTAGTTTAAGAGTTGATTTATTGAGAATATTATAAGATGGAGCAGACAGCGAAAAAGGGACTGGTACGGTCATGTTCAAATAATGGACACCACCAGACTCCCCTATATTGCATTGCATAATCATCCTCATGGGACTCGTCCTCGTGGAAGACCTCCTAAAGATGGAAGGACAGCTGGGAATCTACCTCACAGGAGGAGCAACACTCTGGAGAAGATCACATAAGTCTACAATAAGGAAGAAGTTTTAGAAAGGAATTTAAGGCGGATAAATGCACCCTAAATAAAATTAAGAAAGAGTAACTGTGATGGTTTTGGATACAAGGAACGAATGGATTATCTATGAATAGTTAAAAGATATACAAGTAGTGTGAATGGAAAAAAAGTCGAGGAAGATCAAGGAAGACATGGCATGACCAAAATAATCAATTGCTAAAAAGCGGCGATGTCCGAAGTCGGAACAATCGAAGAGTGTGTGGGTCACGATGTTTGAATGCAGAAGAGGCGCAAGGGTTATGTCTGGATAAAGTTGTGTGGCGGTTTATCCTCTCTGTCTACCCCTCCGGTGCAACAGCAAAAACACAAAAATTACTTAAATTTAAAATGAAGTTAAACTCGAGTCTATGTACTTGTATTATCTCATAATCCAACCCGTAGATAATAAAAATATATATAAATTTTTATCTCAAACACGTTTCAAAATTCAGTAGTTTGTTTACGATTCTACTGAAAACATTTCCTATTTATTACCTATATGTAAAATGAAAGGTCCTCTTCTTCTTCTATTCTTTAACTCAATGGACTCGGCAACCAATTGACAGATCTTGGTGATATTTTAAATGTTCATTAATATTAAGAACAAAATTTATGTTTTGTTTGTAATAATTTGTTGATATAAGAAAGGAATGTAGAGCTAAGAAGGTATTATGAACAAACTTATGAAAGGATCGCTGCGTTGGTTCGGACATATGGAACGCATGGATGGAGAAAGAATGGTTAAGAAAGTATACGTTAATGATGTAAATGGGGTACGGAGTCGAGGCATACCCAGGAAAACATGGCATGACCAAATTAATCAAATTTTAAAGGTTGGTCATGTTAGAAGTTGGAGGAATCGACGTGTGTGTATGACTCGTTGTATGAATGTGGAGGAATCTAGAGAAGTTTGCCAGTTAATTCTCTCTGCCTACCCCTGCAGAGAAACGGCGTGATGGTTTGTTTGTTTTGTAATAATTTTAATTAATGAATAATATGAGTCTAATCTTTAAGGTTCATTATCGCTTGGCAAAGACGTTTCTTTATCTTTCCCGAGATATCTATGGAAAAATCTACAGATGTTTAACGTTTCGAACCAAAACATTAGTTCGCTGAGGAAAACGTTTGCCTAAGAGATAGTTTTTAGAACAAAAAATATTGTGTATTAAGAATTGTGAAATATAACATGTTATAAATGTGTGCTCTTCTTATTCATTTCTTCTTCTTCTACTTTATTTAGGACTGTGTCCTTTTATTTCTCGGAGCCTGTTCCTGAGATGCAGATGTCCAACTGTCTCGCCATCTTTTAGGTGGTCTTCCTGCAGGTCGATTTCCTGTTGGTACTTTATTTGCCGCTGTATTTATCACTCTTTCGGAACATGCTCTTTCCACATGATCTCTCCAGTAGCATCTTCTCAGTCTTCCCCATCGCACGACATCTTCTACATTGCAGATCTTTCTTATTTCAGAATTTCTTATTCTGTCTCGGAGTGTCGTTCCCGCAACGGATAGGAGAGTCTTCATTTCTGTGGTTCTTAGGAGTATTTTGTTCTGATGGTGTCAGCTCTCGTTTCTATTCCGTATGTCATTATAGGACGTACGAACATCTTGTAGATTCATTATTTTCAAGAGATTCAATTCTAGACTGAGCCATAGCAACGCGTGGCTGCGATCATCTAGTTACCTATAAAATAGTAATACAGACGATCTTGGATAGAAGAGAGTTTAAGGTAAAATGACATTTTTCTCGTATAAAGTGGTCTCTCTTATATCCATGCTTTCTTTTACCGAGGTCTACAAACATAACCAGGATTCCTATTTCTATTTTTTTTTTGTACGCAACAAGTCGTTTAAACCAAATTACTGTATACAATTCATTTTTAGTTATTATATTGGTTCTCGTGACTTGTGATATATAGCTAATTTATCGCCATTTTATTGTCACGTGAATTCGACACCAGACCAAAGACAGTGTGACAATCACACTGTAATCGCCGGAAATTCAACCCAGAACCATCGGTATGGTAGTCGGAAGGTCGTCGTATGTGTGGCACTATGAACATATGTACTGGATGTACAAAAAACGAACGTATGTGGTTGTATACGGAGTGGCGGTACGTCTATACAGGCAGAGAAGCCGGGCTTGCCTTAAAAATCTGTAATAAAACAATAATTTTACGCGTTTGAGCTGTCTACGAATAAACAAATATTTTGAATTTCGCGCGAGTTAAAGCGATTTAATTCGTTGCGTTGCAAATGACTACGCTGACATGCGGAAATGACCTACGTGTATGTTTTGTTTCACTTATACGCGCCATATTTTATTTCACTCATACGTACCGTGTAGGTGAGATGCCCGCGAAATCGCCTACGTCCACATGTTTTGTTTCATGCTTTCGATGGGTTTGCCAAATGTAAAAGGGTCTTTGCCGCACTTATGTAATTTTGGCTTCTAATCATATAGCTAGGTGCATATATATCAGAAGATATCTACAGTTTATTTGTATGGATTTGAAGCCGGGCTTTATCACTCTAAAGTATGTTACTATTCGATCTGTCACGAAATTTATTTATATTATCTTATGTTATGAAATGTTATGAAAATAAAGAATATGTAATCACTTTACGAACATTTATTTATAATCGTATTACGAGCAAATTAAGTTAATGAAATCTAATGTTAGTACTTAAATTTCTTCTATATGATCATAATATTGATATTAAATTTAAATATAACCTTTAGATCAGTGGCTCTCAAACTTATTTCGTCTATCGCCCATTTTGAAAATCAATTATTATATTTTTCAGCGCCCCCTTTTTTTTTCATTTTACTTTACCACATCTTAAAAAACACAATGACATTCGTTACTTTAATTCTATTCGAGACTTTTTTACTAGTGGGAGCAATTAAAACGCAAATTTATAATATAAAGAGTATCTTTTATTCAAATTAAAACAAATATAATCAATTTTAATTTTAAAACTAACCTAATGTGAAGGATGAATATGATGATTTTTAACAAGTTTGTTGATATCATGTTCGAATTTACTCCAGCCGCAAGTCGCCGCGTTCGGTAATATTTCAAAATATTAAGTAGATGAAATGACAATTCAGCCATAGCCCCCCTAAACCACTTCAACACCCCCCATTTTTTCTGGGCTTCTTACCACCCCTCTCTAGGCCAGCAGCGCCCACAAGGGGGCGTTATCGCACACTTTGAGAAAGACTGCTTTAGATGGACAGTGACGACCATGATGGCCTTCGTGGCAGAGTGGCAAGAGCTATGACAGCCATACCAAAGGTCTCGTGTTCGATTCCCGACGATGGCATTTCAAGATATCAAATGTTTGATATATTATAACATTTGATAATGTTTAAGACATGCGAAACATGTCAATCCACGAGTTTTACGTTATTGTTCAAGATACAATGAATACAATATTAATGTTTTAATTACATAAATGAATTGGTTTAATAATTTTATTGTATCTATGCAATCAGGTGAAATTATATAAGTATGAAAACATATTACTGATAAAAAAATGTAATCTTTTGAATGTTAAGTATTTATCTATCTAGTCATGATATATTTTATGACCAATTATCAAATTAAAACCTGGGGTCTTGAAAAGTTTTATCGGATTTATTACCTGTGACCAGTGGCGGTACTCCGATAGAAGCCCAGAAGCCCGGCTTGCGTAAGAAATTTTGAATCAAAACCTTTTCTGGCTTACGGAGGTTCAGCTCTTGTGACTATTACTCTTACATCTGATGGGAACATTGTTGGAAGATGATTTGGTGGGTTGTTGGTTTATGCCAGAGGTCGGCAAACTTATTTGCCAAAGAGCCAAATATGTACAATACAACGATTTAAAAAAAAAACAGCTGATTCTGTTTTTTTAATTTAGCAAACATTTATTATAATTTCAGCACTTTATAAAATTACGGGTACCTACGCTGAATAAAATTTGATATCATATTTAATAAACATAGGAATCCATAATGAGACATCTTATTCAAAAATCATGGAAAAAAAACCTTGTAACACGTGCGCGACTTGCAAACACGACAAGCGCCGACTACCGTGACCTTAGCAACGCGAATGACGAGGTGACTGCTATCCAACGCCAACCAGACTTATTGAAACGCGAGAAGAGTCTCTCTCGCACCGCGCACCCCGCAGTCGTCACCCGCCGATACCATCGGCGCGTCTTGCGCGCCTGTCCGTGAACATTTGTGTCGGAGCCGCACTTAAAAGGCTAAGAGCCGCATGCGGCTCCGGAGCCACACTTTGCCGACCTCTGGTTTATGCGGGCGGGGGCACGAATTCATAGATTCGGGGGTTTTGATTAAAAATGTCTTACGCATGCCGGGCTTCTGGGCTTCTATGGGAGTACCGCCACTGCTCCCAGCCATCCTCCGCAACAAGGATACACTCTGCAGATTCGCAACCACGGTGCTGGATCAGTTGCAAGAGGCACACAAATAATTAACATGCCTTCCTTTACAGATACGTCGCGTCCCGACTGAGGCAAATGTCGGAATTCTTATTAGCTAGTCCATGGAATTTCACAGATAGGAACACCACATCTCTTATTCCCATTCTCATTCTTACTCATTTCTCTCTCACCTCACCCTTCTCACCTTTCTAACTTTGGATTTTTTTTGGCCATCTCTGCCCCCCCCCCCCCTAATAATAAAGCTAGATTACTTCGTAGAATCCCAAATCAAACATGTCCACACCACCCTGATAAAAAAGGGCATCAATAATAAAAGACAAAACAAGTAAAAAAAAAATGTATCCAAACCAACGAAGTGATTCTTTCATTAATTTGTTCATAATACTTTCTTCCGCTCTCCATTTTTTCTTATATCGGCATTGAAATTCTGTCGTACATCGTTTTACCACACATAAGTCTTTTTTACTCTTTCTATTAAAATTCTAACACAGAGTTCTCCAACGGCGCTTAACAGACTTATTGCCCGGTGATTTTCGCAGTCCATACGAGACCTCTTTCTTTTATAAAGAGGCATGATAACAGTAATGATTCGTACATTATATCGCCTTTTTTATAATTGTTATTTTTTTTAGATATTGAATCTCTCAGCTGTTGGTAAATACTTGTTCCTCAACCAACCGCACCCACAAAACCGACAGAAGTTGTATAAAATTTTGATATGGAAATATGGGGAATACATGGAGGAGCGCCAACTTTACTATTTTCATGATGTGAGGTGAGTGCAATTTCTTAGCAACTATCTCGTTTAGTTGACTCCAGTCGTAATAAACGTCTTTCAGATTGAAATGATGTATCATTTTTGCTGTCTCAATTTCAATAGATTAAAAAAAAAATGATAAACTTAACAGTACATTCATTACCAAATCACTTATGTACTCGTATGACTAGAGAATACATATAAATCATTTTTATACATTAAGATTACACAGAATAATTTCAAAAACAATTAGAAAATATAATATGAATGATACAAAAATACAATACAATTACAAAAACAAGAGGAACAACAACAACAACAAACCATCACGCCGTTTCTCCGCAGGGGTAGGCAGAGAGAATGGACCGCCACACTACTCTATCCTGGCACACCTTTTTAGCTTCCTCCACATTCATACATCGAGTCATACACGCACGTCGATTCTTCCGGCTTCTGACATGACCAACCTTTAATATTTTATTAATTTGGTCAAGCCATGTTTTCCTCGGTCTACCTCGACTCCTTACTCCATTTACATCGTTAACGTATACTTTTTTAACCATTCTTTCTTCACCCATGCGCTCCATGTGTCCGAACCAACGCAGCGAACCTTTCATAATTTTGTTCATAATACCTTCTTTCGCTCTACATTCCTTCCTAATATCAGCATTTGAGATTCTGTCGTACATCGTTCTACCACACATACGTCTTAGGGACCTCATTTCTACCGCATTTATTCTGCTCTCATCTTTCTTCTGCCAGTTCCATGCTTCGCTTCCATACATAAGGGTTGGGACCAGAACTCCATTGTGAACGGCCATTTTCGCTTTAATTGATAAATTTAACAAGAGGAACAAATACCAATATATATGTTTTCTGAGGGTAGCCTCACTATCGTGAAAAATGTCCTCATCCATAGAGATGCGGTAAAGAAGAATTATTGCCCTGCCCACCGGCATTACCTTAGGTAGATTGGTTCTACAACATCGAAACCGCGAATCAGTTGGAAAAAATGAACACCCAAATGGATAGTTTGTCGAATTTCCAATGATTGGTAGTTCAGCATACCCAGCAAGAAATCACTTGAGTCAGAGTTAATAATCGTTTTCTCTGAGGTACAAAAAACGTAGGAACATTCCTATACCTTCTCAATCAACAGAAAATATTAAGTTTCATACGATGCCCACGCCAGGGAACTAAATTCCAACCGATTTCTTACCAAAGAGTTGTACAATAACTTTAGGACTTTTGAATTGGTAAAATCCTTCCCATTCAGAAGTACAAATCCCAAAATCTTATGAGAGCCAAAACCTACTGATGTAACAAGAGGACTGAAAAGTAATTTGGGATCGAATGTAACCCCCAAATCTTCCGAAGAAGTATTCCTATCCAGTAGTATACCATCCATTGAATAGAGGTCTCAGCTTGTCTCCATCCACTGCTGGACGTAAGCCTCTTCACCCCCACACCATCTCTCTCGGTCTCTCGCTAGTGTTCTCCAGGCTCTTCCCGCCGTCTACACAATATCCTCGCTCCACCTTGTTGGCTGACTCCCGAAACTTTTCCGGCCCAATCTTGGCCTCCATTCAGATACCCCCTGGCTCCATCTTCCATAATCCCGCTGATACACATGACCAGCCCACTGCCATTTCATCCTCGCTATGTGTATCCCTACATCGGTGACCCTGGTACGTCTTTTAATCTCCACTTTGATTATATGGTGTCTAAGCGAGATACCCAACATGGATCTTTCCATGGCCAGTTGTGCAACTTTGATTTTGAGCATTGCTTCTTTAGTTAACGTCCATGTCTTGCATCCATAGGTCATCAAAGGTAACACACACTGGTCTAGCACTTTTGATGTCTAGCACTTGAAGATGTTGCCCAGCCTTCCGAATGCAGACTAACCGAGCTCTCCTATCTATCTCCTTGACTTGACCCCCTATTCCAAAAGCCAACAGATACCGGTGTCTCTTGATCACTTATAAATATCCGTTGGATAACAAAATCTTATGTTTTAACACCGGCTTTACAGGTGATTTTATATTTCTTTCAGACACGACCCATTCGAGCTTTGTTCTGTGAAGAATTGTTATCTGAACTATTCGGACAGTGCTACGGCTGACGCAGATGCCATCTTAGTCCACTTGCATCGTCTGCAGGGACCGGAGAGTCTTCCTAACGGCACCAGACCCAAAAATCAGCGCTGGATCTTCATTGCCGATGAGAGTCCATATAATACCTTCAACCTAGGCTACGGGCCGTGGCCTGCTCTAGCCGGGTATTTCAACTGGTCAATGACTTACAAGTAAATATGACATTAATTTTCAAATAACTTAAAATATGTTTTTGGGATCTTATAAATATCCGTGTAACTTGTCTTTCTTCACCGACAATTCAGTAAAATCATTAGATTATTTTTTCTTACAAATTCGCTTTTACTTGGTGATGTGGATTCATATTTGAATAAATAAAATTACACCACTTTATTACAAAACATTATTTCACATTTCATTTTTCAAACTTGTGTACATTCATAAAGGTAATGTTATAACCGAAGCATGTCTGTGTTAAGTGAAATAAAGTGGTGTAAAACCAAGGTAATTATATTTATTCATTAGATTATTTTTAAAACATACATTATTATTATACCCTTTGATAAACTTAATGCAATAACATTTGGAGTTTCAGATTTATAATATCTTCTATGTTCGCCATACTTTGTGTTGTAGATGTTTTAATTGTCTTTTTCTTATTTATATACTTTGTATGTACAACAATTCAGATTTATAAATTTAAAGAGATTGAATTACTATGTATTGTCTCATCATTAAAATTAATATCTCTCTCTCTGATTTCAATCCTGGGATTGGTTTGCAGCAATTTCCTCTATTCTTCTCTTCCATTCTTCCCTGTCTTGTGCGGCTCTTTTGAAATCTGCATATGATGAGCAGCGCACGTCCACCAACAGGTCCTCCAGGTACTCTCGGCGTGGGCGTCCCCTAGAGTTTGTCCCCTCGGTCATACCGTCCATTATGGCATGCAAGAGGCCTTCTTGTCGTATTACATGGCCGATCCATCTTGCACGCCTTTCGGACAAGGTCCTGAGCAGCTGCCTTCCTCCTTCGATTCTTTGGAGAAACTCCTCATTTGTAATGTGGTCTCTCCAGGAAATTCCTAATAGCCTTCTATAGGACCACATCTCAAAAGCCTCTAGTTTTTCGGATAGGCACCATGTCTCGCAGCCATACATCAAGATACTCCATATATAGGTCTTGATGAGGAGTATTCTCAGTTTTAGGTCTATATTAATAAAAAGTGTTTAAATAAAAATATTTGTTATCATAATAATTAAAATGAAATTGCAGGGCCGAATCGGATGTGCCGGTTGCGTATGGTCGCACAGTGGCTCTGTCCGATCCCGTAGTGTTCGACAGTTCTTTAGACATTCAAAGCCAGTTTGAATTGCTTGTGCCCAAAGCAAACCTCAAGAGAAGAGATGTCCTGGTTGCCATAATGATGTCCAACTGCGGAGGAGCAAGGCACCAGTACGTCAAGGATCTGCAGAAGTATATTCAAGTCGACTTTTATGGGGGGTGCGGAACTGTGCTGAACTCGCTGTACGTATTAAATAATGTGTGTTATTGTGTATCCAAAGTCTTAAAAAAGATTTTTCTTATAATGAGAGGGCACGACATAGGAAATTTACTCCGGGATGATATTTTTCTGGATTGTATTATAGTATCCCCTATAGTGGTCCAGAGTCAAATTTTATATATGGCCGAGCCATAGAGGGCTCCTTCCGCTTACCCGAAGCTGTTATAGGCTCAGCGGCACTTTTCGTCAGCTTCACTCGTGCACTCCCCAGGCCCGTCTCCCGTCCATGCGGTACTTACGTAAAAAAAAAAATATATGTATATTTGCAACCAAGAGGGACCCAGATCACATTTAAGCTACGCTACTCTCCCTCGATGTCCCGCCGTACACACATCTTCTTCTTCTTCTTCTTCAGTCTGTATTGACCGTCCACTCCTGGACGTAGGCCTCCTCTCGCATTTTCCATTCTCTTTTATTCTGAGCGATCCGCATCCAGTCACTTTCCGCACTTCTCCAGACATCTCAACACTGTGGGTGCCCAACTCCACGCTTTGCCGTCCTTGGCCACCAGCACAGCAGTCGCCTTGTCCATTTTTCATCTGGATCGCGAGCGACATGTCCCGCCCATCGCCACTTGAGGGTTGCGGCCATCTTGATAACATCGGAAACCTTTGTCCTGACTCTTATGTCCTCATTTCTGAGTCTGTCCTGTAAACTGATACCCAACATGGCTCTTTCCATTGCTCTCTGAGTGACTCTTAGCTTGTTGGCACTTTTTTTGTGACATTGCGACTGTCTCAATACCATAAATGAACACTTGCAGGACACAGGCATTGAACACTCTCCTTTCCAAGTTGATGGGTATTTTCGAATTTTTCAAAATGTGACCAAGATTTTTGAATGCTGCCCAGCTTAGTCCGACTCTTCTATTCAGGTCTGCTGTCTGATTATCTCACCCAAGCTGTTTTTTGTGACCCAAATAAATGTATTCACTGACAGATTCATTGCTGGCATGGTCCAATACGATTTGTGATGGTTGTGACGTCATTAACTTGGTTTTAGTGAGGTTCATTTTTAGGCCAACTTTTTTAGATGCTTCGTTCAACTCCTTTAGCATTTCCGTCAGTTGTGTAGGGTCGTTACTGATGACAATAATTTAATATTATGTTAACAACATTCCCAATTCCGCCCTTCTTACGACCACCACGTCTGACAATTTTTTGAAAGATGTATAATTGTTTATATGCTTCTATGTTTACTTCACATTTTTAGGTCAATCTACACTAGCGCCATCCATTAAGATTAAATGTAAGCGTTAAGCAGAAAATCTTTATTAATGTAATGTGAAAGGCTTACGCAATTATCACACTGCTAGACAACGCCTGGAGATCGAATCTCTAATTTTTATGCTTAAATACTTGTAGACGAATACTGAATTTTACCCATTGCGGGTTAATCATTTTTAAGAATGATTTACTCGCAATGGGTAAAATCCAGTATTCGTCTACAAGTATTTGTATACATTCAAAAAAACAAAAAAAAAATGGTAATTTTCTGTCAATCAATCAATCAACAGTGGCACTACAGCCCACTATGGACACCAGCCTCCCCTAGAATTCTTCGCCACTTTTCCCGGTTCATCGCCCGCATTCTCCAGTTTGTAACACCAATTGTTTTGGTTGGTCTTCCCACACTTCGGTTTCCATCTGGTCGTATATTGAGAATCTTCCTTGGGATTAGAACTTTTATTTTATTTTTAATTTAAAAAAAAACAATTGGGTTATATGGATACATTTTTAGATCTTACTTGTAATTATATAATGTTTCAGGTATACTTTAAATTGATTGTAGTGAGGTTGGCAACCCATCACACCGCATCTCTCGCGATGTATATCGATTAAAGTGTGGCAGTCCATTCTTTCTGCTAACCCTTTCGGGGAGACGGCGTGATGGTTAGTTAGTTAGTTAGTTATCAAATATTAATAAAAAAAAATGAAATCGTTATATGGCTGATATCTGGCTCGCATTTGGCTTATACTCGTATGCTTGCCGACCACTGAACTAGGGTATTCCAAATATGAATATTTAAAATCTGCTTCTTCCTTATTGTAGACCTATGTGGTCTGTTCTCCTGAGTGTTGCTCCTCCTGTGAGGTAGATTCCCAGCTGTCCTTCCATCTTTTAGGAGGTCTTCCACGAGAACGAGTCCCACGAGGTTGATTATGCAATGCAATATAAGGGAGTCTGATGGTGTCCATTCTCTGAACATGACCGTACCAGTCCCTTTTTTGCTGTTTACTCCATCTTATAATATCCTCAACCTCACATATCTCTCTTATTCTGGTGTTTCTCACGCAATTCCTCAGTGGCTTGCTATCGTCCTCAGTGTCTTCATTTCGGAAGTTTTCAAAACTTTTTTGGTCCTTACTGTGTCTGCCCTTGCTTCGACGCCATATGTTATTATTGGTCCAAATATGAATATTTAAAATCATGTTAGAATAATTATGTATGTTTTCGCAGGTGCAATGGATATTACGGCGACGACTGTCCTCTTCTAGACGAGTACCTATTTTATTTGGCGTTTGAGAATTCCAATTGCGACGAATACATAACAGAGAAGGCGTTCGACCACGCTTACAAGAAGGGAGCGGTGCCTGTCATCATGGGCTCGAGGTCCGAAGTCCTGAAACTGATGTTACCCCCAAACTCCTACATTAATGTCTTCGACCTCAAAGGCCCTAAAGACTTAGCCGATACGTTGCTACATATTAACGCGACGTTTGAGGAAAATTACTTGAAATACCACGAGTGGAGGAAGCATTTTGCCGTTGTCAATGAACATGGATACTTCAATTCTCCAGCATACCACTATTGCAGAACGTGTGAGGCCTTAAACTACAATGACGAATCGTCGAAAATATACGGACGTGATGATGTTGCAAAGTTCTTAAGTCCTGAACCTAATAATTGTCATAAAACTACACCGTGATTTAAAACACGTTTTTAAAATAGTGCAAAAAATCTATTTTAAATATTTCATGAGATTTATTTGATAATTTTTTAAACTAACTAACTAACTAACTAACCATCGCGCCGTTTCCCCGATGGGGTGGCAGAAAGAATGGACTGCCACACTTTTTTTTTCTGACATATTTCTCTCGCTTCCTCAACATCGTGTCATGCAAGCGCGTCGATTTCTCATTCGTCATGCGTTTTTTTTTTTATTTTAATAATTCTTTATTTTAAGATAACACAAAAAAGCTAGTGGCGAAATTTCTAATATCCAACATAAGTACTCGTAACATAAAAAGTTTTAAGGCTTTTTTCATAAAAATTAGCTGTCTATTGCGCTTTCTTACTTTGACAATGGACATTTGTTTATTATTTCTAACTAACTAACTACGTAACCATCACGCCGTCTCCCCGAAGGGGTAGGCAAAAAGAATGGACTGCAACACTTTTTTTTCCTGACATATTTCTCTCGCTTCCTCAACATCGTGTCATGCAAGCGCATCGATTTCTCTTACACCTCACATGGCCGACATTCAATTTTTGATTTATTTGATCGTGCCACGTTTTCCTCCATTTACATCGTTAACATATATTTGTTTTTACCATTCTTTCTTCATTCATTCTTTCCATATGTCCAAACCATCTTAATGATCCTTTCATTATTTTGTTCATAACACCATCATTCGCACCGCATTCACTTATTATATTTTCATTCGACACTCATCATACACAGAGTATCTACGCATTCGTCTAAGTGATCTCATTTCTACTGCATTTATTCTACTTTCATCCATTTATTTTAGTTTCATGTTTCGCTTCCATACATAAGGATCTATATATATATTTTTTTTTCTTTTTTAAAAAGACTAACATCAAGGATTTATGTCAATGATATTAGAATTTATTTTACAATCTTCAATGTGAGCAGAAAATAGCTCATTATTATGAAGAAGGAATCTGGTCGTGTCCAGGCTTGAACCCATGCCCCCTGGATCAGGAGCCAAGCGTTCTATCCCCTAGACCACCACCCGAATTTTATATGTTTTAATTTTATATGTATATTAAATATAATTTTTTAATGTTGTCGATTTTGTTTAATTGATTAAGTATGCGTATATAGAATAATATAAAATATTTTTGATCCACAGAGCAAAACAAATTAGGTAATTCCAATTTCGCCTACTATTATATTAAAAACTAGCGGACTCGCCAGACGTTGTCCTGACGTTGGCTTGCCTGCTATTAGCTGGTTCAGCAAACGTTTTTTCAATGTTGAATTTTTCGATAAACTGTAACTATACTAAATGATAAACTATGTATAATAAATGCACATGTATACAATTGAAATTCATGGAAGATCATGTAAGATATAGAACATTTAGAAACCTGGGTTATCATCACTTTCCAACCATGCATGTGCATCTTTCCTGTCACAATCATTAAAGCCAGCAATTCGGGGGAATAATTCACTCTTCGCCTCTTCCGAGTTTTCCTCAAGAGTTTCAGTAGTCTCGACAATCTCTTCACTTCGTTCTATCAATTTATTCCAGGCGTTTCAAAGATTTTATGTATGTAAATTTTTCCATCCATCGGCTCACATATAACAGCAATCCACCTTTAGGTAATTTTCCGAGATACGTGCAAAAAAACAGGTTTTCCCAGATCTGCCATGGCCAATGGTTAAATGACAGGATGGACATGACCCTCAATCATGAGGAATACGACTGAGAAGAAGAATTAAAGTATTTTATCCATATGTTAATAATATTATATATACCAATATTAAGATATTTTAAAAAATACCTCGAAAAGTATTGTCATATAAACAACTAAATATCCAAGTTCTTAAGTTATTTTCAAGAGCGCCGGGTATTATACGAGTAGTTAGTTGTTTTAGTTTATTTTGGATTTTTCTATATACAACAGGTCGTTTGAACATAATTAATGTATACAATTTATTTTCAGCAATTAATATTGATTCTCATAACATAACAACTTGAGATTGAATGAAATTTAATTATATATTATTTAATTTTTTTTAAATTAGGAAACGTCAAATACTAGGCCGCACACTTACCCTGCGCCTTGTAAAACTATCATATTTATGAAGACTTGTACTCAAGTGTTGTTGGCACACGCGCGTATCCCTAACATATTTGTACATTTTAGGTACATTACTTTTTCTCAAGCGTGTACGTGATACGGGATAGCCCAGAATGGGACAGTCACAGTGAACGTATCACGAACGTTCAAATACGTAGGGTGGTTAACCGTCGCGTTGCCATGTGGTCAATTAAGTTTCCACTGCCAATTTAAAGTTGATTTTCTTAAAACCTATGGACCCTAATATTATAAAAAAAATTGTAATCCTCCATTGAAGTGTTCTCAATATTTCGTAATAAAAAAAAAGCAAAAAATTACTTCCTTCATCCCAAAAAAAAAAAAAATTTAAGACTGCCCTCACCTTCATTCGTGTTAAGGTAGAATTTGTTTTGCTAATATTTACAACTTTATCAAAAGTGACAAATACTTACTCGCTGTTTTGAACGTATTATAAATTATATGTTTGGCCTTTTCTCATAGGTACGTAATAATACCGACTGTGGACGGAAACGCAGCACGCAACTTAATAATATCAGAACTGTGAAAATATTTACCAAAAGGGACAAATATTAATACGTACTCGTTGTCTTGAACGTACTAAACATTTTGCCTAGGTGCCTTTATCATACGTAAAATTATAGCGACACGGCGCGGCGGGGCGAGACAAGTTCATACTTGGTGTCAGTTGCTCATATGCTGTCTCGCATTCTATATCAGAAATCGCATGGTTCCAGAAAAAAATTAATAATGATATGTTTTTCAAATAATCCATGTATGTTATAGATATCGATCTATTCCTAATGAAATTCCCTACAAGATGACATAAATTAAATTTTGATTCATCGAGTCATATGCTTGATATTTAGATAAAGTTAGCGGTAAACTGAATTGACCACATGGGAGCGAGCGTTTTGTTTTGAACACGGTACGTTAAGGGTTAAGAGAAAAAAAATTTGCAACAGATATTACACTTTCCTCATCATCTTCTGCCAGTAGTTAATCTCACCCTGGCAGAGAGGATAGACTGCCATACTGCTCTATTCTGACATACGTCTCTTACTTCCTCTACATTCGTCGATTTTTCCGATTTCGAATGTGGCCGACTTTCAGTTTTTAATTAATTTGGTAATGCCATATCTTCCTTGGCCTTCCTCGACAACTTTTTCCATTCACACTACTTGTATATATCTTTTTAACCATTCTTCTCTCGTCCATTCGTTCTATATGTCCAAACCATTTCAGGGAACTTTTTTTGAATTTCCTTATGATGCAATTATCTGCCTCACTTGTCTCCTTATTTCATCGTTCGGTAATTCCATCATAAATCATTTTCCTCCCATTTTTCTTAGTGATCTCATTTCTACGGCATTCGAGATCACCAAGAAGAATGTGCGGAATTGATTATCTAATATATTGTATACGTGTGTTTTGTATATACTTTACGTGTATTTTGTAGTTATATTATATATAATACTATGTATGATTCTATTGATGTGACAAGTCGTTCGTGTTTGCATATATTCCACAATGAGTTATTGTATTATATAAAACGGAACGATAATTTCTACGTATTGTTTTGTTTTAAGTATCAGTGGTCAACATTTTCTGCTGTTGAACATAAATATATAATTTATTATGTTAATTTATTCCCTAATCTAAAATAATATTTAAATAAAAAAGTTTATAAGAGTGTATTCCTGCATTTCAGAAAGTAGTATTTATCTTTAAAAATTGCATTATACGTCTACCCTGTGTATGTATAAAATATCTTCATCTACTTCCTAACATTATCATATTATAAGGACACGCCATTAGTATTTTTTTCGCCTCGTGGTTTCTGCAATTGTTCGCCTACACATCTTCTGCAATTATTCGCATGTAAAAATAGGTTAATATTCTGCATAGATTATATCGCACGTTGAAAACAAAAGTGACACTATACAAAAATCTCAATTTTTCAGTACGGTCATTTAAAGTTTTTGCGAGGTCAATAACTTGAATGTGAGTAGAAATATATCTAATGTTGTTGTTTTATATATTAGTTTAGTTATTATTCTATCAGAATCTAGTTGATTTTAATTAGGTTAATAAGCAGGCAAAACTTTAAATGACCGTACTGAAAAATTGAGATTTTTCAGTACGGTCGATCGATATGTATATATTCGCATTATGTTAATGGCAAATATTCGCCTACACATACTGCATGCAGGTATTATATCCATTTTACACGAACATTCACCTCGTAAATATTATCTGAAAATATTCGCCTACTGTATGCATGTATTAGTATTATATACAGGTTACATGATCATTCGCCTTGTATTATCTGCAAATATTCGCCTTCACATACAACTTGCTTGTATTTTATACGCATCTTACGTGAACGTTTACCTCGTAGTTTCTCGTTACCCGTTTTCAAATATGAAAAGCTATCTACTGAATATATTTGTATACATGTCTTAAACATAATATGACATTATTCGCCTACACATCTTCTGCACGTATTCGCATCATCACAGTATTAAAAAAATATTTGTCTATAAATCTACGTAACTATTATACTTCCAAGGCTCTTCAAAACAAAATCTATGAAATAAAATGAGTACATTTTTGCATTAAACGAATATATTACCCTACAAATTGAATTAAATTAATCTCCTATAAATGTGAACAACCACATTAAAAAGGTCCGAACGGCATCTCAAGAAATAGCAAAGATGTTAGACATTGCTGTTAATAAATCCCTAGGATTAAAACATAAAAAAATCTGCTATAGCCTACAGAACTAAAACTAGTTTCCTTCACAAACGTAAATATTATCATACAGGAAATGTTCCTATCGCGCGTTTCGTAAATTTTCACACACCCAAATGCCATATGCAATCACATTCGCTTTTATGACATTCATTAATGTTTAAAATCCAACCTTTGGGACATAAAATTTTTACCCAATATCACACTTGAAAACATTCTTGCTTTGTTTAAAAAGTGACATAGGCGTTTGTAATTATTTTCCTAACTTGATAGATAATATATTTTGATTAGATAAGGAGATTTCACCTCCATTGAAAATATATCAATGAAAATTTGTGCCAGTATTCAACGGGATCCATTTTGTGAATGTTTATTATCAGCAGTATATTTTTTTATGACGCAAACCATAAAAGAAAATATAGTTTTATGAATCTTATACGCGTATTAAAGTGTATAGAATTTAATTGAATACAAATTTGTTAAGCGGTAATTGCGCAACGTGTTGTGATTTTTGTACTAAATGTGTGTCACCTTGACGCACAATTCCACGAAGAAAGAAATGTTCCTGTTTTGATTAAAAAAAAACTGCATATTCGCGAAAAATTGTAGTTTTGATTGAACGACCCTGATAAACAAAAAAAAATGCGTGTCAAAAGAATAGTTGAAAATGCGAGTGCATTTTTTACTGCGTTTCCATCAGTCGCGATATAGCGACTCCTGGGTGAGGGTTTGTCGCTCTTCAAGAGTATCCGATGACGAGATAAGGGAGCTGCGCGCTGGAGGATATTCAAATCATTGGCGTATTAGATGATTGCTGTGGCCCGCGTATAGCAGTATACGCCTGAAGATGCATCTTAAGAAGTTTATTACCGTGTGTGGCGTCGCTGGCGTCATGACGCTTCTGTTAATCGTGTATTCGAATAATTCAGTGCATACAGTTAAGCCGGGCGGCAGGCCACTCGTCACGTCTACGGGATCGGAAAAATATTCTATCCAAAAGCATTCCGCCGTCATTGAGGAATATTTCGCTGAAAGAAAGGTACGAATTGATCATTTAATTATTAATTATATATTATAACTGTTAATTCAGAAACTTTGTTTTATATCACAAATTGTATTTATTTTACTTTACTACAGCTATAATTGTATCAAATAAATGATTCAAATTGACTTAGGAACAAATACACAAAGATTCGAAAAGTTACGAGAAATTTGACATTTGATATATATTTTTGTAACACCTGACTTGGACTTGGACTTGGATCTTCTGGCTTACAGAGGTTCAGCTCATGTGGCTATTCCTCTTACGTCTGATGGGAACATTGTTGGAAGGTGATTTGGTGGGTTGTTAGTTTATTCGGGGGCATGATTTGTGTGGCCCGGAGTGTTCCTCTGAAGGTTATATTATATTAGTTAGTTATATTATATTATTTAGAAATGACATGTTCCAAATTTATGCCAACAAGGCGAAACATGTTACACGGAAGTAAAAAATTAAACTTCTACAAAACGAACGAACCCGTCTGTTTTTGTAGTGCGTATGTGCAAAGTATGTATATACGCATGTCATGTAAAGGATATACGCATGTCACTGCCTAAAATATGTTATTCTCAAAGACAGACAAACGTGCATGCATGACACGATGTATAAAATTATTGAGGAAGCGAAAGAAGTATGATATGTCAGGAAAGAAAAGTGGGCAGGCCATTCTTTCTGCCTATTTCGTTAGTTTTTTAAATACACGATACAATAAAATTCTAATTTTTAAATTGAATTAAAATAAACAAAAAAATGTATGATTCCACAACAAAGTGATGGCGAATATGGAAGGAATTTTTCAGAAAATTTAAACCATGGAAGAGACAACAGACAGCAGCTACAAATTAACTAAACATTCAGACATACACAGATACTGGACCAGGAACTAGGATAGATATCACTTACCGAATGCACGAACTAAGACAGGACAATCAAGGATATTGAACAATGGACTGAAACTTGACAATGAACTACCAAAAGACACAAGGACTCAATTCAAAATATACCTGAAACATTACATAATTAAAAGTAAGATCTAAAAATGTATCCATATAACCCAATTGGGTTTTTTAAAAATACATTAAATAAAAAAATAAAATAAACTAGGCACGTCTTTTTGTGCGTATATTATTAAGTTCTAGTTCAATTGTTATCTTAATTGTTTTATCGGTATTTTTAATGCATGTTACGCTAGTGAAAATGATTTCATTTTAAAATTTCTTTCGCCTGTCTCTGAGATAAAGTCAAATCTGTGTCCACGAATTATTACGGTTAAAAATCGGTAATCTTGGTGCCGAATTGATTGATCATTTGATAAATTGCTACGACCGTTGGTGCAAGGTAAAAATAATACAGACTAATTACGCAAGAAGTGTGATTCCATATCGATACATAATTTTTTTTTAGTGTAGGCCACGTGGCATGTTTCTCAAGGGAGATTGATTGAGGGAGATCGGTCGCATACACATCTTATATAGGTGTCCCAAAATTAAAGTAAGATTTGAATTAAATAGAAAACACAGTTTTTGGTCTTCAGATTGTTTTATTTTATTATTGAATCTCGCTGTGCTACTTGCAGACAACGAGCATGAACTGCAAGCCCTGGTGTCTAGTATGTATGAGGTATGCAAGCGATACGATTTGATGATGAATGTGAATAAGTCTAAGGTAATGATTTTCGAAAAAGAAGGAAGCATGACAGTCTGCAACATTAGTGTAAACGGTGAAAATCTGGAACAAGTGGATGAATTTGTTTATTTAGAAAGTATGTTTACAAAGGATGGGAGGGTGGAGAAGGATATTGAAAGAAGGGTTGGGGCAGGCAACAGAATAAATGTTGCACTTAAAGTTGTCATCGCAAACAAAAGCCTATCCAAAAAAGCTAAGATGGCAGTGCACAATGGTGTTCTTGTGCCGACCCTTATGTATGGAAGTGAAGCATGGAACTGGCAAAGAAGGATGAAAGTAGAATAAATGCAGTAGAAATGAGATCTCTAAGACGAATGTGTGGCAAATCTGTATATGATAGAGTGACAAATGCAAGTATAAGAAGTGAATGTGGTGCGAATGAAAGTGTTATGAACAAAATAAGGAAAGGGTCATTAAGATGGTTTGGACACATGAAAAGAATGAGTAAAGACAGAATGGTAAAGAAGGTATATGTAAACGGCGTGAACGGAGCTAGAAATAGAGGAAGGCCGAGGAAAACGTGGCACGATCAAATCAATCAAATATTGAATGTCGGTCACGTGAGGAGTCGGAAAAATCGACGTGCGTGCATGACAAGATGTATGAATGTAGAGGAATCGAGAGAGGACAGAACAGTGTGGCGTTCCATTCATTCTGCCTACCCCTCCGGGGAGACGGCGTGATGGTAAGTTAGTTAGTTTATTGAATCATAAAGTACATATTATGAAATAACAGATCGGGCAAGTGGCCTCCGCGGCTTAGCTGGCACATATGCACTCTTTTGTCGAAAATTTTAATTACCATTTTGCATAAATGTGTCTGAATTTCGTTGATGCAGCGTTTAATTTCCTCCTGTAATGCATCGATGGTTGTGGGCTTGTTGATATAGACCTTTAATTCCAAATAATCCTATAAAAATAAATCTAATGGTGTTAAATCACACGATCTAGGGGGCCAATTCTGATTACCGAAACGAGAGAGTACAGACAAAAGGATTTTCACCAACATTCTCAGACACTTCTTCGATATGGACATTTGAACGGCTTGTTTTTGGATGACCAGTGCGTTTAGCGTCTCTGACGGATCCAGTCTCCTGAATTTTTCAATTAAAACACTATTCCGATCATATTTTGTATGAAACATTCGAACTGCGGCCGCCAAAATTTCTATATTTTTGAGATATTGTTCAATTATGAAAACACGTTGTTGTATCGTGTAACGTTCCATTTTTACCAACCCTAAACTGTCAGCTACCTAATTCCTTTTTTTCGTTGTTGCCAACAGTTTACTGCACAAAAGGCGGCAAATTCAAATCTTGCTGAAATTTTGGGACACCCTACATTATACGAGTATACCTATCTTTTACGAGCATGTGCATAATCCGATATACATTATAATTTTTTTTTTAATTTTAAAGGATACGTTTTCTAATTAACTAGCTTAATATAATCCCGTTTCCCGGAGGGGTAGGCAGAGAGGATAGATCACTACACTGTTCTATCCGATCATAAGTTTCGCGATTCTCCTACATTCTTACACCGTTACACGTACTATATTCCGGCTACTAATTTCACCTAGGCCAACCATTATAATTGAATAATTTTGTTGATCCATATTTTCTTCTATCTTTCTCGACTTCGTACTCCATTTACACCGTTACACATACTTTCTCAACTATTCTTTATTTATGTTTAAACCAACGTGATCCTTTCATAATTTTGTTCATAATACTTTATACCACTTTACATTCCTTCCTGATACAGGCATTTGAAATTCTGTCATACATCGTTTTATCACACATACTATGGGATATCATCTCTACCGCATTTATTTGTGCTCTTATCCTTATTCTGCCAGTTATGTGCTTCTCTATCATGCATTAGGGCTGGAATCAAAACTCCATAATATACGACCATTTTCGCTTTCATTGATAAATGATTTTTTCTAATAACTAACTAACTAACTAACTTACCATCACGCCGTCTCCCCGGAGGGGTAGGCAGAAAGAATGGAACGCCACACTGTTCTGTCCTGACATACGCCTCTCGCTTCCTCTACATTCATACATCTTGTCATGCACGCACGTCGATTTTCCGACTCCTCACGTGACCGACATTCAATATTTGATTGATTTGATCGTGCCACGTTTTCCTCGGCCTTCCTCTATTTCTAGCTCCGTTCACGCCGTTTACATATACCTTCTATACCATTCTGTTTTCACTCATTCTTTCCATGTGTCCAAACCATCTTAATGACCCTTTCCTTGTTTTGTTCATAACACTTTAATTCGCACCACATTCACTTCTTATACTTGCATTTGTCACTCTATCATAAACAGATTTGCCACACATTCGTCTTAGAGATCTCATTTCTACTGCATTTATTCTACTTTCATCCTTCTTTTGCCAGTTCCATGCTTCACTTCCATACATAAGGGTCGGCACAAGAACACCATTGTGCACTGCCATCTTAGCTTTTTGGATAGGCTTTTGTTTGCGATGACAACTTTAAGTGCACCATTTATTCTGTTGCCTGCCCCAACCCTTCTTTCAATATCCTTCTCCACCCTCCCATCCTTTGTAAACATGCTTCCTAAATAAACAAATTCATCCACTTGTTCCAGATTTTCACCGTTTACACTAATGTTGCACACTGTCATGCTTCCTTCTTTTTCGAAAATCATTACCTTAGACTTATTCACATTCATCATCAAATCGTATCGCTTGCATACCTCATACATCCTAGACACCAGGGCTCACCAGGGCTAATTTTCTAATAATTTAATCACCAGGGCTAATTTTCTAATAATCTAATTTCTAATAATTTCTAATAATTTAATCACCAGGGCTAATTTTCTAATAATCTAATTTTTAAAGTAAATTCCATTCATTTTTTTACCCGCACCAACCCTTCTTTCGACGTCAGTATTGATTTGGCTATCCGGTGTGAACATGCTTCCTAAATACACAAATTCAGTAAATCCTGCTTTAGATTGTTCTGATTTACACATATGTTACAAACTGTCATTTCTTCTTCCCTTTCAAAAAACTTTAACTTTATTATTATTATAAAAATCAAAATAAAGAGACGTCAGGGAGTCGGCAGAATACAATTGTAGTGGCTGCGAAATATAAGAGCAGGTAGCGCAGGACAGAGATGCTCTGCTTCAGTTGGGGGAACCAAACACGGTGCCAGAAGAAGAATATTTCTTTAAACATACAATATAGAATTTTACGTCATTTTTCAAGCAACAATAAATAATTCTGTGTACATTTAATAATGGAAAATGTATATGTTTTGTTATCTTGTAAGATAAAAGTTGAATGTAAATATTAAACCATTGTTTGTATATTGTTTAAACGTGGAGTATAACATATATTTTATTTAACCAGAATCATAAAGGTCATTGATATTACCTACGATGTCTCATTTTTATGAACAAAGACAAGTATGTCACAACGAATGAAACCGTTGTAAGAAATAATTGAAACCAGAGACTGACTCTTTATCTTTATCTTCTTCTTCTTCCTCGTCAGTCTTTATCGGACCACTGCTGGACATAGGCCTCTTCCCTTCCCTTCCACTCGTCTCTATCTCCTGCCAGCCGTAGCCACATTTCCCCCCCACGGCAGCAATGTCGTCGGCCCACCTTTTTGCGACCTGCCGACGCTTCTCTTATTCTCCCATGGTCTCCACCTTATTATTTTCTGGGTCCATCTATCCTCACTCTGTCTCGCCACATGACCCGCCCATTGCCACTTCAGTCTCGCTAGTCGTTCCATGATGTCCGTTATTTTTGTTCGGCGTCTAATCTCCTCATTTCTGATTTTATCTCGGAGACTGACACCGAGTTGACTCTTTATAGTGAAAAATATATATTTATAGTCGAAAAAAGCTGACTTACCATCACGCCATCTCCCCGGAGGGGTAGCGGAAATAATGAACCGCCATACTGTTCTTTCCTGGCACACTTCTGTCGATTCCTAAACATTCATCGTGTCATCTATACACGACAATTTCTCCAACTCTTCGAGTGGCTGACATTTGATCATGCCATGTTTTCTCGCTCTTCCTCTATTTCTAGTTACATTTACGCATTTAACGTTTGATTTAAAACACCATTTAAAAAAAAAAATTAGTGGATTAAACAAAGTTATTTTCAATTTCCTAAGTATATTACTATGGAATTCCACAGTGTTAATGCCTTAGCGTTCAATACTATGGAAATGTTTTTTCGAGTTAGTCATTTAGGAAATTGTGTCGATGCGAGAACTCCAAGATACGAGTATGTAAATTTATAATTATTAGTCATATAAGATAAAGATAAACGATACATACACAGCGTATCTATGAGCCTCAAATTATCAGCAAGGATATACATATTCGGAAAGCCTAACATGGCTGGAAATTAACGTATCAATTGTCTCCAATTCCTGTGGCGTAGTGTTCGGTGGCGTTCTATAAATTGGAGAAAATGCCTCATGTAAATTAGACGATACTTAATGTGAATAGTCATTCAATTATCCTAGCAAGGCGAAAATATCATTCATTAAAAATATCACAAAAATTCATATTTCAAAACTAACTAACTAACCATCATGCCGTCTCACCGAAGGTGCAGAAAGAAATCATTATTACAGAAACCATTGACCACTACACTTTTCTTCCCCGACACGCTTCTTGCCAATATCATTCATTAAAAATATCACAAAAAATCATATTTCAAAACTAACTAACTAACCATCATGCCGTCTCACCGAAGGTGCAGAAAGAAATCATTATTACAGAAACCATTGACCACTACACTTTTCTTCCCTGACACGCTTCTTTTGATTCTCCGACATTCATACATTGTGTCATGTACGCACGTCGATTTCTCGGATACTACAAAATAACTGATTATTTCGGTATATTTCTCGAATTGATGATTGTGGTTTTTTGTATTTTAAAACTCCATTATAAATTATAATTAAAATGCGACTGTTTTATCGGTTTTACAGAGATTATTTTTATTTATGTATGATATGGTACGGAGGAAGATGTAGCCAGCAGACTCAACAAGGCAAGGGGAGCTTTCCCTATGCTTCGCCCTGTATGGTGTTCCAGTATCATTTCGAGAAACTCAAGCTCCAAATATTCAGCAGTAGCGTTAAAAGCGTACTGCTGTACGGATGTGAGACTTGGGAATCTACCGCGGTCGTTATTGTTCCTTCGCTCAATATTCAAGATCTATTGGCCCCAAACAGTGTCCAATGCCGTTCTCTGGACCATGGCAGGCGAAAAGCCAATTAGAGAACAAGTCGCCAGATGCAAATAGCAGTGGATCGGTCACACTCTGAGATCCCTGCATCGCTCAGGGCGCACTAGACTGATCCCCTATGGAGGGAAAGAGGAAGCGAGGCAGACCTAGAGCCACCTGGAGAAGAGCCCTGCGGAACGAGGTTAAAGCAGCAGGCCTCACTTGGGATGATATTAGGGATCAGGCATGCGACAGAGTCGGGTGGAGAAGTTTCCTTGAGGCCCTATGCACCACGAAGGACAAAAAGAAGAAGAAGAATATGTATGATATAAAAATATATAAATACTTGTTGCAAATTTATTTCGTCTTGCGAGAGCATTCTCCAACAAAGAAATTTGTGACAAATACTTTATACATTAATAAAAAATCTCTTCTATGTTCGCCATAACTTTGTGTTGTGAATGTTTAATGTTTATTTTTTATATACTTTGTATACAGCACTCACTTTATTAAAAAATAAAAATTAAATACCAAACATGTTTCGGACTAACCAGCCTTTCATCAGTGATATTATATAATATATAGATATTTAAAATATTATAAAATTGTTTACAAAGATGGTCAGTTTTGACAGTTATCAAATTAGATGTTATTATGACATCTGTCAAAACTGACCATATTTGTAAACAATTTTATAATATCGTCTATGTTCGCCACACTTTGTGTTGTAGATGCTTCATTTCTCTTTTTCTTTTTAATTTACTTTGTATATACAACACCAACATTAAAAAAAATTAAATTACATAGACATGTTTCGGACAACCAGTCCTTCTTCAGTGATACATATTTAAAATATTATAAAATTGTTTACATGATCTGACAGATGTTATGACAAATGTTAACATCTGTCAGATCATGTAAACAATTTTATGATATTTTAAATATGTATCTTTATAATATGTATCACTGAAGAAGGACTGGTTATCCGAAACATGTCTATGTAATTTTAATTTTTTTAATGTTAGTGTTCTATATACAAAGTATATATATGTATAAAAAAGAAAAAGAGAAATTTTATAATATTTTAAATATTTATATTTATATAATATCACTGATGAAGGGCTGGTTTGTCCGAAACATGTTGGTATTTAATTTTTATTTTTAATAAAATGAGTGTTGTATACGAGTATTTAAAACGTACATAGTATTTAAAAAAGAAACAATAAAAAAATCTCTTTAAAGCCGATAAAACAGTCGCGTTTTCATTATAATTTAATCTTCCTCGAACATCACATACGAGTAATCAATAAACACACACTCGAGGTCCTCATACACACGACTTATTAATCTGACTAAAGTCAGTCGTAGCGGACAACGAGTTAAATAAATATATTAACGTTTTGGAATTGAAAAATAACGTCGTTTATTTTTCACTCAAATATTAAATATCACATGTTTCGGAGGATACCTCCATCTTCAGGTGTAAATATATAACAAAGAAAGACTTGTTAAAACGCACTTGAAAATCGATACAATACAAAGGAACAATACATTTGAATATTTTAAAAAAATACATGAACTTATTGCTATTATCATTAATATTATCACTTAAAATTATTACGCATTCTTCTTCTCCGGTCTCAATCTAAAGATTGGTCTGCGGCAAGGCGATGCATCTCCTCTTCCACTCCGCTCGGTCCTCGGCAACTCTCTTCAACTCCGCATAAAAGCTGCAGCCCATATCTCGACAAATCTGGTCTAGGTACTCCTGGCGAGGTCGTCCTCTGCCAATCGATCCCTCGAGTATTCCTCCAATACATCATGCAGGAAACATTCGTGTCGCAACACATGACCAATCCATCTCGCACGCCTCTCCGCTATGGTGTTCAACATGTGCCTATTCTCTTCAACTCTGCTGAGAACCTCCTCATTTGTAACGTGGTCCCTCCATGAAACATGGGAAATTCGTCGGTAGGTCCACGTTTCAAACGCCTCCAGCCTTTTGCGCTCTCTTTCGCCCAGGCACCAAGTCTCGCAGCCGTATAGTAAAACATTCCACACCAATGTTTTAATAAGTTGTTTTCGGAGGTGTAGGTCTTCGTCACCGTGAAAAAATAATTATTAGTTCTTAAGCAGGTAATTTTTCTTTAATTCAGGTAATTTTTTTTAAATTCAAATATACGAGTATTGTTCTTTTGTATTGTAACGATTTTTAAATGCGTTTTAATAAGCCTTTCGTTTTTTAGTTTGTTGTTATATATTTTCACCTAAATATGGAGGTCTCCTACGAAAGATGTCGTGATATTTAATATTTAGGTGGAAAATAAACATCGTTATTTTTCAAATCCAAAGCATATTACAATGGAATTCCACAGTGTTAATGCATTAACTTTCAATTCATTTAATATAATATAAATAGTGAAAAGTGAAAATTTGGAGCAAGTAAATGAGTTCGTGTATTTAGGTAGTATGTTTACAAGAGATGGGCGAGTGGAGAGGGATATTGAAAGAAGGGTTGGGGCAGGCAACAAAGTGAATGGTACACTTAAAGTTGTCATCGCAAACAAAAACCTATTCAAAAAAGCTAGAATGGAGTGCACAATGGAGTTCTTGTACCGACCCTTATATGTGGAAGCGAAGCATGGAACTGGCAAAGAAGTATGAAAGTAGAATGAATGCAGTAGAAATGAAAAAGACGAAAGTGTGGATACTCTGTGTATGATAGAGTTTCGAATGGAAATATTAGAAGTGAATGCGGTGCATATGATGGTGTCATCTATTGAGAACAGGTAAAATAATATGTTTTGTATAGTATACTACCAGAAACGCATGAGAGATGGTTCAACATTAGGAAGACAGGATACTCTCCAGAATAAGGAGTATTTGCCTTCTGAACGTACTTTCACTAATATGAAAGATATCGATCTCCGAGGAGACCGCGTTCAGCAGATTAATTGCTTTTCCCACCGGTGTCACCAGAGGCAGGTTGGTTCTGGCGGCCGGTAGGTAAAACAATCTATGCTGTCGCTATCGGAGATATCTATCAGGGACAAAAAGCCGAACACCCTCCAGCACGGCCGAGTTCTCGAAATGTCCCCTGAGTAATCTAACGAAATGGATTATGAGATGCCCATCTCTTCGAAGCTGCAGAGAGTCGGCCCCAAGCCTTCCCAAAAGAAATGCTGCGGGATAGAGCCGTGCATGACACGATGTGTGAATGTTGAGGAAGCGAGAGAAATATGTCAGGAAAGAAAAGTGTGTCAATCCATTTTTTCTGCCTACCCCTTCGGGGAGACGGCGTGATGGTTAGTTAGTTTTTTAACTAACTAACTAACTTACCATCACGCCGTCTCCCCGGAGGGGTAGGCAGAAAGAATGGAACGCCAAACTGTTCTGTCCTGACATACCTCTCTCGCTTCCTCCACATTCATACATCTTGTCATGCACGCACGTCGATATTTCAGACTCCTCACGTGACCGACATTCAATATTTGATTGATTTGATCGTGCCACATTTTCCTCGGCCTTCCTCTATTTCTAGCTCCGTTCACGCCGTTTACATATACCTTCTTTACCATTCTGTCTTCACTCATTCTTTCCGTGTGTCCAAACCATCTTAATGACCCTTTCCTTATTTTGTTCATAACACTTTCATTCGCACCACATTCACTTCTTATACTTGCATTTGTCACTCTATCATTCGTCTTGGCGATCTCTTTTCTACTGCATTTATTCTACTTTCTTCCTTCTTTTGTCAGTTCCACGCTTCACTTCCATACATAAGGGTCGGCACAAGAACACCATTATGTAGTGCCATCTTAGCTTATGATACATTAATATTATATTATATTTTATTAACTGATTCATTTGAACGCTGTTATTACATCAAAATTTATTTATTTAATTTCTATGAAATTTTACAGCTATTTTGCCAACCTATGTTGGCATCATCAAGTGTAACAATCAACAATATATTATTACAATATATTTATTAATAACGATATATTTTTGAGATTGATTTGCAGCAAACTCTATAAACAGCTTTGCTGGTTCTTCTGATACCACTTGGACTTTTTAAATGTAGTAGCTTCGCGTTGTTTTCCTAATTTTTGTATTCAACCTAATTATTGTTGTTATTTGAACCCAATTATTGTACATTTTTTTTTAACGATTGATTCTGTAATCGCCAAATCGTGTGGCAGTCATAGCTGCTGCCACCCGTCACGAAGGCTATTATTACTTTATTACATATACATTTTGTTTTTGAAAATTTGGTTTGGTTCATGTGGTGCTCCTGTTAATTTGGAGATATTTCGCGTATAAGTGAATTGTTTTGGTCAATTTAACTGTTGCCGCACTTTATAATAGTTAATTGTGACACGTAATACATTTGTGCTATTTTGCTGTTAAAAATATATTAGTTTTAAAGTTTTTATAAAGAATTTTGACAAGTGTAAAAATAATTTTTTCATTTGTTCCAATGACAATTTGAATAATTTCTTCAATATTATTTCAAAGTTCTTGCTGGTTAAGTGCCTACTTACAGCTAATTTAAAAAATGGTGGATACGTGTAACATAAATTAAATAAACACAAAAGCCCGGATCGTCCATGTCAACATGTGCAACATCGAAAAAAACATTATGTGTTATTACATTATGTGCTAAATTAAAAAAACGGTGGATTCGTGGAACATAAATCAAATAGACAATATGTGCACCATCTAAAAAGAACATTTTGTTTTAAATTATTTTTATTTTGTTATTTTATTTTATATCATTGTATTTTATATTATTTGTTTTAGATTTATTTTGTGGGTGTTGCACGATCGAAGTGTGCGCGGGAGATGCCTATTGGTGGCGATGAGGTTCGCAACCCATCACACCGCGTCTCCCGCGGAGCGAAAAGAGAAGGATGGAGTGCCGCATCAGTAAAAGTGTGACAGTCCATTCTTTCTGCCTACCCTTTCAGGGAGATGCGGTGGTGGTTAGTTAGTTAGTTAGTTACATATACACCATTATGCACTGCCATCTTAGGTTTTTTGGATAGACTTTAGTTAGTTTTTAGTAAGTTTAGTCTGTTTATGAGCCAATGTTTAACTTACGCCACTGACCTTCTAACACAGTAATACACATATTCAGTTATAACTGATAACATACATATATTGCATATCTTTTAATTACTCAGCTGACAAAACTGAACGATTTTGATATTGAGCTAACACTTGTTTTGTTGGCACCTGTTGAGTCTACCATTATTCTTTGAATAGGTAAATTTCGTGGTCCTGTGAGTTTGACGCAAGCAGCGTGTCTCAATAAATAATAAAATCGGTTTTGGGCAATTACCATAGATTCAAATCTTCCATGAACAATCTGTGCTAATAAAAAAAATACTCGTACTTAATGTGTGACTGGAAAATTACAAAATATTAAATAAGTCTTGTGAAAACAGGAATTAAATTAAATTCAATATACGAGGGTTGCCTTTTACGTTTTTACAAAAAGTGAAACAGAAACAAACAAATTTGAAACAAAGTATTTTATTGCTTTTTGAAACATTTGCTTTTTAGGTCTATACATTTTTGCATACGTTCAAACCAATTCCGGAAACATTTTCTCCACTCTGAAGCTGATATTGTAGAAACATGGTTTTGAAAGTCTTCAACAGCTTCTTGAGGTGATGAAAATCGCTGTCCACGAATCTTTTGTTTGACAGTAGGGAACAAGAAAAAGTCATTAGGCGATAAATCAGGTGAATACGGGCAATGAGACATTAATTCGATGTTTTTCTCCTGCAAATATTCAGTTGTTTGACGTGCTTTGTGGGAGCTAGCATGGTCGTGATGAAGAATGATGCGACGTTTTTCGTTGTTTTTCCTTAGTTCATCGAAGACCGTTGGAAGGGTAAAGGAAGGGTTTTATGTATTGTTGTCGAGTAAGGCCTTTTTTGAAATCATAAAAAATCATCCAACAAAAACCTTCACGAGTGATCTCCATTTTCGCACAAACTTTCTTCTTTAAAACGTTCACTATAAACAACCTAATCGGTCAATTACTATGTTGCCACTGGTTTCGCAATAACAAACGTCAATGTTCACAAATACAGTGATGCCATAACTCACTAACGCTATCTATTGTTCGATTGTAAAAACATAAAAGGCAACCTATGTATTAACATGTAAAACTGCGCATTACATATTAAATATTTTCTTTTTATTGTTTTATTAATATAGTGTTCATTTGATTTAGTGGTTGCCAAAGTGGTCTATATCCAAAAAAGATTGGGGGTGCATGAGATGTAAATGGGGGTCCACAAGATTGAATCCGAATATTGAATTTTTGATATTATAGATATAATATACTATAGACTGGATATTGTATCGATAGTAAGTATATAATTCATAAAACATAATCTTCTTCTTCTTCGGATGCCCTACAGCCCATATCGAGCCTTAGCCTCCATTATTCCTCTCCTTAAACTCCTCCGTCCTCTGCTTCAACCTTCCAACTTGGCAATTCTATTTCTTGGGTACCATTCCAGTATCCTTTTTGGGGTTTGTGTAGAGAGTTAGGCCCGTTTAGTGTGGAGAGACTGGGAGCTTTGTTAATATTGTACAGCTCGTCATTATGCCGTATTCTCCAGCTTTCAGTGTCAGTTACAGGTCTCAGGGTTCTGCGCAGCACCCTTCTCTCTAAAGTTACCAGTCGGTCTGCGAATTTCGCTGTCATAGTCCGCGCCACGCTTCCATAGGTCAGCACTGTTCGGATATTGTCTTATACAGAGTGATTTTGGTATTTCTGTTTATGCTTTTTGATTTGAGCACCGATAGTAAAGAGAAGAATGCTTTATTTGCTAAAAATATCCAATTGAACACCACAGTATATACATATTTTGATGTGTATTTTTATTTACTTTATTGTAGCCCTTATGAAGCTTGGGCACAGGCAAAACTAGTTGGTATAATTACAATTCCGTGCTTAAAATACAATTTGTTTTATTTTATTTTATATAAGTAATTATTTAAATCATATTTAGTAATAATGTAATAAATTTACGCAAAATTTAATTTAAATTTAATTTAATTTAATTATATGCAAAAGCTCTCACAATATCAGTTTAAAAACTGCATTTAAAAGAAAGGTTTTAAAATAAACGTTTTCTTCGCTTTTTGTTAAGAGTGACTTTACAAATCGAGCAAGTAGAATATTCCGTAATAATTTGTTTCTAATTTAAGCATAGAACAAATATAAAACAAGTCATGTGGCGTGTGCTACTGTGTGAGTAGATGCTGAATTGATAACATAGAAACTATATTTAAATAACAATACCTTGCCGAGTTATGTGTTGCGGAGTCGCCGCTTGGGTTATCAGTCGTATGAATACCTCAGTGCAGCTAAAGTATGTTAACCTACATATTTCTAAATAAACTTCACAATATTATTAGTAATATTTACATATACGCTTTATAACTAATGTGTTCTTGAATACACGTATTCATGGTAGCTTATATGTTATGACTAAATCGGAATATAACATAACCTCACATGCAATCAACCAATCTAAAAAAAAAGGTCCACTTGCTAATAGCTACACATTTAAATACCCATTCTTTTTTTTTTCCTCCGGCGCTACAACCCTTTGTGAGTCTCAGCCTCCTTCAAGAAACAAATTGTTAGAAGTGTTCGTAACGTTGGTTGTTTTACGAGGTTAGGTTGTTGGCCTAACGCCCAACTCCCTTACTAGGAGGACCAGGGTTTTGCTGTAGGGGTGTTCCTTCCTTTAGCTGTCGGTGACCAGTTTTGTGGCCCCGAAAATCGCCATTCGCCCTCTCCCTGCTAGCTGTGGCACATCAACATACTAGTACGTCCAATATGCAACATGCCACACCCAGGGTTTGCGGGATCATAACGATCTCACTTGGACGCCAGAGAGTTGGATTAGATGGTAGTGTTGCTGATGTTATGCAACTATGGCACTTCATGGCATTTACTGGTACACATATCTTCCAGTCTTTAAATACCTATTCATAGTATTTAAATGTTATGACTAAAGCGGATAACCTCACATGCAACCAACCGATCTCAGTACTTTTTCCTTAGCCGTCTCCAGTGGCGGTACTCCTATAGAAGCCCAGAAGCCCAGCTTGCGTAAGAAATGTTGAACCAAAACCCCTAAATTTAAGTAATCATGCCCCCGCATAAACCAACAAACCACCAAATCACATTCCAACAATGTTCCCATCAAACGTAAGAGGAATAGACACAAGAGCTGAACCTCTGTAAGCCAGAAGAGGTTTTGATTCCAAATTTCTTAAGCAAGCCGGGCTTCTGGGCTTCTGTGGGAGTGCCGCCATTGGCCGTCTCTCCATTGCTGGATGTAGGCCTCTTCAAACGTTCTCCATTTTTCTCTAACCTGTGCGACACTCATTAACCTTCTTCCCCCGACTGAAATTATATCATCAGCCTATCTTTTTAGGGGTCGATCGATGCCTCTTTTTCCTTCCCATCGTTTCCAGGTCAAGACTCTGGGTGCCCGTCTATCTGTGTATGTCCTGCCTATTTCTTCTTTAGTTTGGTAAATATGGTCCATGACATCGTCTGGTGTCTGATTTCGTTATTCGGTACTTTGTCTCTTAGACTTAATCCAAGCAATAGTCTCTCCAAAGCCCGTTGTGCACATTTTAGCTTGTGTATGGTATTGGGTGTGAATACGGCAGTTTCCAGTCCATGCGTGATTACCGGGAGTATGCATGTCTAATAGATTTTTTTTGAGGTTCATGGGATTGTTTTTGGCCTTCAGTAAATGATCCAGTTTTCCAAACACTGCCTAACCCAGTACAACTCTTCTGGATATTTCCGCAGTATGGTTTTCCTTCCCTAATTGAATAAAGAAAGAAAAAAAGCCCAAGTCAACAAGGCAGCTGCAATCTCTGGTGCTCTAAAATCTATTTTACAATATGGAAAAACATAGACATGGCCATTAATAGTAAGATGAGAATCTATAAAGCATGCGTAAGACCAATAATAATACTCGTATATGGCGTTGCGGCAAGGGCAGACATAGTCAGGACTAAACGAGTCTGAAGACTTCCGAGTCTGAAGACACTTAGTATGATAGCGAGCAAGACACTGAGAACGATGTATAAGGATATTATAAGATAGAGTAGACAGTGAAGAAGGAACTTACATAATCAGCCTCGCGGGACTCGTCCTCGTGGAAGACCTCCTAAAAGATGGAAAGACAGCTGGGAAACCAGCTTACAGGAGGAGCAACCCTCTGGAGAACAGACCACATACGTTTACAATAAAGAAAAAGGAGAAATAACACTGGAATCGTTTTTACAAAGGACTCCCTTCACATCCTAACCCCATAATAAAAGACCTCTCAAATTACGACCCAAACACCTCCAGCCGCCACAAGCGCCCAAAATCGGGGCCACTCCGGGCCACACAAATCATGCCCCCGCATAAACTAACAACCCACCAAATCACCTTCCAACAATGTTCCCATTAGACATAAGAGGAATAGCTACATGAGCTGAACCTCTGTAAGTCAGAAGATCCAAGTCCAAGTCCAGGGTACATTTAAAAAAAACAAAACAATGAAATGATATTTCTTAAAACAAATGTACATTTTTTCAAGGATTATGGCTATCTGCCGATGGGTTGGTATATTTTTAGATATTGCATATTAATTATATCTCTGTTTGAGTTAATAATTATAACTAGGTCATCCGCGAACATTTGTGTACCAAGCGTTTTACCATTTTCTCAATGTGTACTAAACAATAATAATGAATACAATTTTAATAAATATTTTCTTTTAAATCGCCGACTGTGGTTTCGTCACAATGAATTAATGTCATATGAATATTTCTGCATCTAAGGTTCGAAGTATTAAATACTGCTCTTTTCGGTCAGTCTTTTCCTAGTGCGCCCTTGGAGTAACTGATTTTTCAAAACGGCGCTCTTTAAATAAATATAAACCATCATAAATAATAATAGAGAAATGCAACCACTCGATATATAAAGTATTCTTCTTCATCTTTTAATAGATCTGATGATCTGTGTCACAGAAATCATGTCTCGTTAGATGATGAGGTCCAGCTGAGTTTCCATCTTTTAGGCGGTATTCTAGGTGGGCGGTGTCCGGAGGGGATTTCATAAGCGGCTGTATATGTAAGTCTGTCACCATCAATTCGGGCTACGTGGTCCCTCCAGTATCTTCTTCTGTATCTACTTCACTGAACGATATCCTTTATTTCGAAAATTTTTCTTATGTCTGTGTTGCGGACACGATCTCGGAGAGTTTTTCCAGGACCTTCTTCCAGGATGTTCTTAGCAGTCCCTTGGTTCGCACAGTGTCGGCCCGCGTCTCTACGTCATGATAGGTCGTACGCATGTTTTATAGATTCTGATCTTGCTGTCGATACGCATGTGCTTGTCTTCCAGACCAGATTCTTCAGATATCCTGACACGGCAGAGGGTTTATTGACTTGTTCTCGTACTTCGGTACAAAGGTCATTTTGGCTGCAGAACTCTACTCCCAAATATCTGAAACTCATTACTTGCTCCACAGGTATATCAACAGTCAGCTTACATCTTGTAGGTTGTCTAGATATAGTGAGACTTTTTGTTTTGTTGACTGACTGTTAGGTATAAGAAATCATTAGGTATTAATATTTCTATTGTTATTGACACCTTCAATATGCCATTATTTGTATTAAATGCGCCAAGTGTTACCTATTATTATTTCTTTGTTTTGTCGGTGCAAATGATATATTATTATATATTAAATGTCGTAGTTACCGTAGATGCATTATTTTACATTATTTGTTCATCTGCATACAATTCTAAACAATACTCACAAGTACAATGTCACCGATGAGCCTTATACTTATTTTAATAAATGCATTTGAGTCTCATGAATAAAATATTTTATTATTCTATTAAAAATAATTAATACGAATGAAATCGTCTGTTTATTAGAATTTGAACATTTCATGTGAATGACACGTTTCTCCTGTCTAAGGCATTATCAAATATAGTGAAAAATCAAGCGCGCTATTGCTTATATACACGAGTTAAATGAGCTGAATGAGGTAATTAAAACATATTTGAACACTTATTTACAAATATTATGAAAATGAATAATGTAGAGGATAAAGAATGTGGCGGAAGATCACCTGCGACCATTCTACTTTAGTTAGTTTATTAGATGGTTTGGACATATGGAAAGAATGAATGAAGAAAGAATGGTAAAAAAAATATATGTTAACGATTTAAATGAAACCAGAAATAGAGGAAGACCGAGGAAAACGTGGCACGATCAAATAAATCAAATATTGAATGTCGGCCATGTGAGGAGTCAGAGAAATCGACGCGCGTGCATGACACGATGTATACACGTGTATACCCGATGTGTTGAGGAAGCGAGAGAAATATGTCAGGAAAGAAAAGTGTGGCAGTCCATTCTATCTGCCTACCCCTTCGGGGAGACGGCGTGATGGTTAGTTAGTTAGTTTATTAATTTGTGCTATCTCAATAATGTAAATTTAATTTTTGTGATATTTATGCCAAATTGTAAAACGTCGTATTTAAATAACTAACTAACTAACAGAAGACAGTCAGAAAGAATAAACCATCACATTGTTCTATCCTGATTCACTTCTCTCCTTTCGCCTACATTCTAATATCATGCCATGCACGCACGTCGATTTCTTCACGCATAATATTTGATGTATTTGATCGTACCACGTTTTTTATAGTCACGTTTTTACCTCTAGTTCAAGTTCCATTTACATCGTTAAAATATACTTTTTTTACCATTCTTTCTTCCTTCATTCTTTCTATGTATCAAAACTATCTTAATGATCCCTTTTTTTTCATAACACTTTCATTCGCACCGCATTCACTTCTAATATTTTCATTCGACACTCTATCACACACAGTTTTACTCACATTCGTCTAAGTCTAAGAGATCTAATTACTTTAATTATTTGTTTTGTATACTATACAACATGTCGTTTGAACCCAATTACTGTGTATAATTTATTTTTAGCTATAATAATATATTGATTCTCATGACCCAAAAAAGTCCCATCGAGTCCAGAAAGAATCCAGTATAAACTCTGCTGGACAGTTTTCAAAGCGCTACATGTAATGGCTCCAAATTATATATCCGAACTCTGTATAACGGACACCCTAAATACAAGGAAATCCACTCGCTCGGCGCACTCCTCGGCAATAGGAAGATTAGTTGAGCCGAAGCGTTGCCCCAGTACAAATTTCGGGGATCGAGCGTTTGCGGTAGCCGGTCCATCAGCTTGGAACAATCTTCCTTCACACCTCAGATGCATAAATGATCCGACAGACTTCAGATCTAAGCTGAAAACCCATCTTTTTCATATTTCATACCCAATTTAAAACTATTTTCATACATACTTTCTAATCGATCGCGAATATCAGCCAGATGCAGCGTTCACATTTAGATTTAAAACACGTCTAATGCGCCCTTGAGGTTATTACATCACAAAAACGGCGCTTTAAAAGTTTGCATATTATTATTATTATTATTTATTATTAATGTTAGATAGGTAGCATGTCTATTGCCAGTTTATTGTCACGTGAATTCTACATCAAACCAAAGACATTGTGACAATCAAACTGCCCTCTTTTGCTTTTGCTCCCAAGCTTCACTCGTAAGTTTTTTGATTTTTTGAAAAATTTAATAATTATAATCTATTTCCAACAGAACCTCAACTTATCTCACCTCGGGAGGTATCTCTTCCTGAACGAAAAACCTCCACCTGCAAGGAAGAAGACTTTTAAGATCCTCGTATGGAAAGATGGAAACTTCTTGGAGAGGAGACATATTAGACACTTTTCTGAGACAAAGTAAGATATAATTTCAATCAATATTACACGAAAGTTTTTTTAAAATTTTAATCCTAGAAATTCGTTTGCAACAAAGCCTATTAACATCTGTGCTGGTTCTTAGTATGCCAATTAGACATTTTTAACGTGGTAGTTTCACGTTGCTTTCCACATTTTTGTATTCAAGAGGTTATAATACCCAATTTATGTATACATTTTTAGTTATTGATTCTCATGAATGATGTGATAGGTATCAAGTCTATCGCCATTTTTATAGTCATGTGAATTCTGTCAGACCAAACAGCGCAAGATTTTTTTTTATACAGTCTTCGCATCTTTCGAATCCGGGACCTTCGGTGTGGCAGTCATAGCTGTTGACATTCTTCCAGGAAGGCCGTCAACGTTATGCCGTTATGTAAAAACAATTCATACATACATGTCATAAAATATTGCGGCATCTACCATATTGCCTACTACTATTACCTACTCGCTACATCCCGGTGTGGAACTGGTCTCCTCCACAACAGTCCTCCACTGGTTTCTGTCCCTGACCATCTCTCTCCATTCCCCAGCTTTTTCCATTTTCTCCCAGTCTTTTACCACGCAGTTCCTACATCTTTTTTTTGGTCTTGCATCTATCTACTGATATTCCGGTATGCTGGAGAGGGTTCAGAAAAAAAATCTTAGGTATCTCTACATGAGAGAGTATGGTAGTTATCCATGGTTCTATCCCACGGCTTTTCTTTTAGGAATGCTCGGAACCAATACTTTACAGCTTCGAAGAGATGGGCATCTCATTACCCATTTTTATAAATTAATCAGGGGATATTTCGAGAACTCGGCCGTGCTAGAGGGTGTTGGTCTTTTTGTCCCTGATAGATATCTCCGACAGCGACAGCACAGATTGTTTTACCTACCGGCTACCAGAAGCAATCTGCTTCTGGTGACACCGATGGGAAGTGCAATTAGTCTGTTGAACGCGGTCTCCTCGGAGATCGACGTCTTTCATATTAGTGAAGGTAATTTCAGGGGACAAATACTCTTGACTTAAGAAAGTATCTTGTTTTCCTATTGTCGAACCGTCTCTAATGCGTTCCTGGTATTATGTTGTATTTTTATAATATTTTACCTGTACTCAATAGATGCCTGAAACATTTTGCTGTTTGTAATGTCTTTTGAGATAATAAACTGATTTGATTTGATTTATTGAAGTGTGATAATATATTTTCAAATCGATGTCTTATGTTCCAGGCAGGATCCATTCGAGTCTTCACGCTGCTCAGTTAAAAACTGCGCCCTGACTTATGACAATGCGGATTTGCCTAATGCAGACGCAGTCGTCTTCCTGCTCCATCGCCTGCAATCAAAAGACCTACCCCCTGCCGGCCCGCGACCGCCCCACCAGCGATGGGTCTTTCTTAGCGACGAGAGTCCCATTCACACCTTCCTACTCGGCTCGAACAACAACAATTGGAAGGCTTATCTTGGAATCTTCAACTGGTCCATGACTTACAAGTAAGGCTTTCTGGTGTCCCGGGAATTTCGTCTTTTTTCTTCTACCCATTTCCCGTTATTTGGGGTCGGCTCTCCTAATATGACTCTGTCAAATTTTCTGGGTCATCTGGCTGTCCAGTCGCAGCGTTTCCAGGTCATTCTTAACTGTAGACATCCACGTTCCAAGAAACTAGCCAGGTCCCCTCCTTCCTTCTTCCAGTTGCAGGATATTGTAGACAATTGAACTTCTTCGTCAGCGTCGTGACGAAAAGGTCCAATACCGCATAAAGACGGCCAGCGCTGCCTTCGGGCAGATGAGAAGGAGAATATTTGACAACCATGACCTCAAGAAGGACACCAAGGTGCTTGTCTACAAGTCCGTTGCCCTGCCAATACTCCTGTATGCCTCGGAAACATGGACCCTACACAGAAGACACATAAAAGTCCTATAGCGATACCACCAACGCTGTCTACGTAGGATCCTAAATGTGAAATGGCAGGACAAACGGACAAATGACAACATACTTACTGAGGTCAATATTGAGGCTACCATTATTCAGAGACAACTGCGCTGAACTTCGTCCTCCCATCGCAGCCTTGGTTGTCCAATTGGTCTTCTACCACCTGGGTGCCACTCCAGCAATCTTTTTGGGGTTCGCGATGACGACATCCTCTGCACGTGACCGGCCCATCTCAGTCTATTCAGGCTGACCTGTGTGGAGAAACTGGGAGCTTTAGAATTCTGCGCAGCACCCTTCTCTCAAAAGTATCCAATCGCTCTGCAGATTTCGCTGTCATTGTCCACGCCTCACACCTATAGGTCACCGCTGTTCGGATGATTGCCTTATACAGGGTGAACCAAATCAAGATTATTCCCGAAAATTGGAACATGTAAAAAATTGGACTTGAGGTTGAGTTAAGTTTGTTATTTTGAATAGCTTTATTTAACCGTAAAATTTCAATACCTAGCTTAAAGTATTATTTTCGATATTATTCTCATTACCCCCAAAATCTTTATTAAACAACATTTGCACCACTAGATTGAACTTAACTTTATTATTTTAATATACAATATAATAAATGGTTCTGCTACAACTTATTGTTTAGATTGTTACACCGACGAAGGATAGCAACCGTCAGATAGATGTTTATTCTAAATAGTGAAGTAATGTGTTGTACACAATGGTGTTCTTCTACCGACCCTTGTCTATGGAAGCGAAGCATGGAACTGGCAAAAGAAGGATGAAAGTAGAATAAATGCAGTTGAAATGAGATCTCTTAGACGAATGTGTGGATACTATATGTATGATGGAGTGTCGAATGAAAATATAAGAAGTGAATGCGGTGCGAATGATGGTGTTATGAACAAAATATTGAAAGGATCATTAAGATGATTTGGACATATGGAAAGAATGAATGAAGAAAAATTCATTAGAAATGAGATCTCTAAGACAAATGTGTGCAAAAACTGTATATGATAGAGTGTCAAATGCAAATATAAGAAGTGAATGCGGTGCGAATGAAAGTGTTATGAACAAAATAATGATAGGGTCGTTAAGATGGCTTGTACACATGGAAATATTTAGTGAAGAGATAATGGTGAAGAAGGTATATGTAGACGACGTGAACGGAGCTAGAAATAGAGGAAGACCGAGAAAAACGTGGCACGATCAAATAAATCAAATATTGAATGTCGGCCATGTGAGGAGTCAGAGAAATCGACACGATGTATGAATGTTTAGGAACCGAGAGAAATATGTCAGGAAAGCAAAGTGTGACAGTCCATTCTTTCTGCCTACCCCTTTGGGAGACGGCGTGATGGTTAGTTAGTTAGTTAATTATTTATTTAAGTTTTGTTGGTTAGAAAATATTAATGCAGTACAAAGTATTATTTCATATTTTTTTTAGGATGGAGTCCGACGTACCGGTGCCATACGGACGAACTGTGGCCCTGCCCGACGAGCAGGGATCCTTGGGACGTCTGGGGCCGGACATCATGAGCCTGGTACCACACAAGGACATCAAGCGGCGTGACGTGCTGGTGTCAGCCATGATCTCCAACTGCGGCAAGAACAACATGAGAATGGACTATGTAAAAGAACTGCAGAAGCACATTCAGGTGGATGTGTATGGGGCATGCGGTGATAAATTGAAAACAAAGTTTGTATACTAGTTGATTCTAAACATAGAAATAGATTCCAAAGTAAGTGTAAATTCCAAAGTTATTATTAATTCGAAAGTTGATAAAGATTTCAAAGTTATTATGGTGTTCTTGTGCCGACCCTTATTTATGGAAGTGAAGCATGGAACTGGCATAGGAAGGATGAAACTATAATAAATACAGAAGAAATGAGATCTCTAAGACGAATGTGTGACAAATCTGTATATGATAGAGTGACAAATGCAAGTATAAGAAGTGAATGTGGTGCGAATGAAAGTGTTATGAACAAAATAAGGCAAGGGTCATTAAGACAGTTTGGACACATGGAAATAATGAGTGAAGACAAAATGGTAAAGAAGGTATATGTATATATAACGGCGTGAACGGAGCTAGAAATAGAGGAAGGCCGAGGAAAACGTGGCACGATCAAATCAATCAAATATTGAATGTCGGTCACGTGAGAAGTCGGAGAAATCGACGTGCGTGCATGACAAGATGTATGAATTTCGAGGAAGCGATAGAAGTATGTCAGAACAGAACAGTGTGGCGTTCCATTCTTTCTGCCTGCCCTTCCGGGGAGACGGCGTGATGGTTAGTTAGTTAGTTAAATCAGGTATAAATTTCAAAGTAAGTATAAATTCTAGAGTTAGTATTGATTCCAAAGTTAATATAAAATCTAAAGTTATTATAGTTTCCATAGATATTATTGATTCCAAAGTTAATATACATTTTCAAATTTGGTATAGATTTTAATGCTAGTACAGATTTTAATGTGAGTTTTGATTCCAAAATTAGTATAGATTCCAAAGTTATTACTGGGATTGAATGCTTGGCTCCTGATCCATGGGACATGGGTCCGATTCTTTCGCGATTCTTTCAGGGGGTCGCCTCAAACCGTCCAACCCCACAATTCAAGAAACCACCAACTACTCTCCACACACTTACACTCGATTCAAGAGCCCAAAACACGTCCTCCTACAGAGGAACACCACGGGCCATACCACACAATTCTCACCTTCACTCCCGCCCCCGCTAACCCCACTACCAATCCCACCAGACCCGCCCTAATTAATAAACTAACCATTTCCCTCTTGCAAACCCAACCCACCATGTCCCAAAGTAAATAAACCTCTCATTTCACACACTATTCCTAATTGCGGGAGAGTAAAAACCCTAGGGCTGAGACTTCCGTAATCAAATGACCAAAGTCAAGTCATCAATTTTATTTTGTCAGAACTACTGCACACATCTTGTCACTCTACGCGCTTCACTCCTTTCCGACCGCCTTATTTATTTTTAATAATAAAAAACATGACAAATTGAAATATAAATGTAAATAATAAATTAATATAAAACTTAAATAACTAACACAAAATTTGAACATAAAACTCTTACAGATAATTGTAATAATTATAAATTAAATCTACACACCCTTATGTATGGAAGCGAAGCATGGAACTGGCAAAATAAGGATGAAAGTAGAATAAATGCAGTAGAAATGAGATCTCTTAGACGAATGTGTGTATTATCTGTGTATGATAGAGTGTCGAATGAAAATATAAGAAGTGAATGCGGTGCGAATGATGGTGTCATGAACAAAATAATGAAAGGATCATTAAGATGGTTTGGACATATGGAAAGAATGAAGAAAGAAAGAATGGAAAAAAAAGATATGTTAATGATGTAAATGGAACCAGAAATAGAGGAAGACCGAGGAAAACGTGGCACGATCAAATAAATCAAATATTGAATGTCGGCCATGTGAGGAGTCAGAGAAATCGACGCGCGTGCATGACACGATGTATGAATGTTGAGGAATCGAGAGAAAGTGTGGCAGTTCATTCTTTCTGCCTACCCTTTCGGGGAGACGGTGTGATGGTTAGTTAGTTAGTTATCTACACATAATACGTAATACGTCCGATACAAACCTGTTATATATAATCCAAAAATCAAAAATAACAAGTATCTAACTAATTCAGTTTTGCGATATTGCTCAGAAAATAGTGATTAGTACTCGTATATGTTAACCTTTCAGATGTCCCGGCCATTTTGCTGCTGACTGCCCTCTACTTGACAACTATCTCTTCCACTTGGCATTCGAGAACTCCAACTGCGACCAATACTTCACTGAGAAGGTGTTCTGGAACTCGTACAACAAAGGAGCTGTCCCAGTCATCCTGGGCCCCAAAACCCCGAACGCTCGCCTGCTCCTGCCCCCTGACTCCTACATTAACACCTGGGGCATCGCCAGGCCGGCAGATCTCGCCAGGCTGTTGCTGTTCCTCAACGAGACGTGGGACGAGGAGTTCTTCAAGCTACACGAATGGAGGAGGCACTTTGGGGCGACCAACGAGCACGGATACTTCGGGTCGCCCTCATATCATTACTGTAGACTTTGTGAAGCTCTCAACTACAATGATGAACAACCGAAAGTGTACGACGATCTTTCGGAGTTTTTAGATGTAAATACGAACTGTCATGTTACGGCAGATTGGGGAAAAGACATTGAAAAACAATGAAAATAAAATCAGTGTAAATATATTGTATAATATATACTTTATAAATAATACTCCAACACCTTGTTAAGGCCAGATAAATTAAAAACATTATTTAAATAACTATTTTTAAACAATGTGTTTGTTTTTACCATTTAATTATTTATTATTCTTATCATATTACTAGCTGACCCGGCGAACTTCGTACCGCCTCAGAATCAATAAATATTGTGTTAACTTATTACTTGAATTAAATTCAGTTATTTATTAAGTTAAAATAAATACTCAAATTGAATTAAGTTCAATAAATGTGCAAAAATCAGAATGAAAAGTATTTTAATTACATTGATAGGAATGTAATTCACATGGCAGCAAGAGATTTGCTTTATTGAAGCGAATCGAAATGATTCGCGTAGCATTGTTGCACTACTTTCTGTTAAAGTATTATATTTTCTGGATGGGATGCATTTGGGTTGATTTTTTTCGATATTTTAATAATTATTCTGCTATTCGGGACGGAGACAAATCCAACAAATCAAAGATCATCAAAATCGGTCCAGCCGTTATTGAGTTGTAAATGGTGTAAATAACACTATTATTATTATTTTCTTTCACTAAGATTATTTTCAAAAGAAATATGAAAATATAATAAATGCAGTAGAAATGAGATCTCTTAGACGAATGTGTTAAGAATCTGTGAATGATAGACTGTCGAAAGAAAATATAAGAAGTAAATACGGTGCGAATGATAGTGTTATGAACAAAATAATGAAAGTATCATTATGATGGTTTGAAAACATGGAATGACTGAATGAAAAAATAATGTTAAAAAAATACATATTATCTATGTGAATGGAGTACGGAGTCGAGGAAGACCGAGGAAAATATGGCATGACTAAGTTAATGAAAGTTTAAAGGTCGGCCATGTTAGAATTCGGAAGAATCGACGTGCGTATATAACTCACTGTATGCATGTGGAGGGATCTAGAGGGGTGTGTCAGGATAGAGGAGTGAGGCGGTCTATTCTCTCTGCCTACCCTTGCGATGAAACGGCGTATTAGTTTGTTAATTTCAAAGAAAGATGAGACCCACCCGAAACATGTCTGTAAAGATTATATTATGATAATGTAAGGCAGATGATGTATGATTTGGACATATGGAACGAATGGACGAGAGAAGAATGGTTAAAATGTTGTATACTCGTACAAGCAGTGTGAATGTAAAAAGAAGCCGTCTAAGACCAAGGAAAACATAGCATGACCAAAATCAAGTACTGAAAGCCGGCCACATTCAAAGTCGAAAAAATTGATGAGCGTGAATGTTACGATTTATGAATGTGGAGGAAGCTTGAGAGATATGTCAGGACAGAACGTTATGACAGTCCATCCTCTCTGCATACCCCTCCGGGGAAACGGCGTGATGGTTAGTTAGTTAGTTCAAATCAGTAATTATTTATGGAACTAGATATACCTGTATTGGCGTCATGTGTATCTATGTGGAAATGTATTTGGAATTTTCTTATCCGATTAATCTGATATCACTATTATATAATATTTTTATCAAAATGTCGAGAGGTTGTGTTACTCGCATGTGCCATTTTGAAGTTCCAAAATATTTATCAATAAGTATCTATTATCAATATTTTATATAATCTTGGACTTGGACTTGGATCTTCTGGCTTACAGAGGTTCAGCTCATGTGGCTATTCCTCTTACGTCTGATGGGAACATTATTGGAAGGTGATTTGGTGGGTTGTTAGTTTATGCGGGGGCATGATTTGTGTGGCCCTGAATGTTCCTCTGAAGGAGGATCAATTAAGCAACGTGAGTGGAAAAAGAAGCCGAGGACGACCGATGAAAACATGGCATGACCAAATTAATCAATTACTAAAAGAAAGTCACATTCGAAGTGCATGGTACGATGTATGAATGTACAGGAAGCCCTAGAGGTATGCCAGGACAGAGCATTGTGGCGATCCATCCTCTTTGCCTACCCCTCCGGGGAAATGGCGTGATGGTTAGTTAGTTAATTAGTTAGTTGCGGCTGGAGGTGTTTGGGTCGTAATTTGAGATGTATTTTATTGTGGGGTTAGGATGTGAAGGTCCTTTATAAAAACGTTCGGCAAGTTTCAGAATGAATGCATCTATCATCGGGATTCCCGATTCTAGTTGCAGTTGTGTGATCCTGGTCCATGAAGGGGCACCAAGCGACATTTGTATGAAAGGATGTAAAATACTTTGAAGTAAAAATCATGTGAACAAAAGTACAATACTCGTATACTATGTAATATTCATGTCTACCATATTTCTTGGTGTAAAGAAACGGTGCTACAACCACGTACTTACTTTACAATATATAAGAATGTTTATGTTTAGATATATTATAATTATCGGTCTTTTAATCTCAGACACAAAGATGAAACCGGTTATCAAAATTATAGAAACAAATGTTTCAATATTATACTCAACAGTTTATATAGGTACTATATAAAATACACACCATTGAATATCTTTTCAAAAACATTGTATTTTCACGACGCTTTATCGCAACAAATTTAATCTAATCAAATCAGTTTATTTCATCAATTATTTCATCAAGACACTACAAAATTATTTTTCAAAGGCATCTTTTGATAACTGGTAAAAAAATATTTGTGTATAGTATACTACCAGAAACGCATGATAGATGGTTCGACATTAGGAAGACAAGATACTCTCCAGAATTAAGAGTATTTGCCTTCTGAACGTACTTTCACTAATATGAAAGACGTCGCGTCGATCTCCGAGGATACCGCGTTCAGCAGATTAATTGCTCTTCCCACCGGTGTCACCAGAGGCAGGTTGGTTCTGGCGGCCGGTAGGTTAAACAATCTATGCTGTCGCTGTCGAAGATATCAACAAACCATCACGCCGTTTCTCCGAAGGAGCAGGCAGAGAGAATTGACCGCCACACTACTCGATCCTGACACACGTCTCTATCTTCCTCCACATTCATACAGCGAGTCATACACGCACGTCGATTCTTCCGACTTCGAACATGGCCGACCTTTTAAATTTGATTAATTTGGTCATGCCAAGTTTTTATCGGTCTCCCGCTGCACTGCGCTAATAGCACTCTTCGTAAACATGTTTCAGGATGCAGACACCCTTCCTCAGTGTAGAATATCTACATGTATGTAATAAAAAGTCAAGGATTTAGAGTTGGAGCTTCTGGTATATAGTGATTCCGCACTTTTGCCTAATTGAATCATTGTTCGAGAAGTGATTTGGTGGTTGGTTAACACGAAGGCTGGGGCTGTAAGACCTGGAGTGTTATTTCCAGTATGTCATAAAAAAATACTTAATACAAAATAACTTTTATTTTTATCGGAAATCGGAGACTTATTAGTAATTATGTAACATTGCGTCCGTTTTGCGAGTTTCATGTATTGAGCAGTGTCGATTGATTTTCATTTCAATTGAATTTTTTTCGTTAAATTTTTCCGTTAAATTAGCATTCGAATACGCGCGCTTTTCCTTAGACTTGTTTTTACGTCTTCCACATACAATTTACCATTATGACAAAAAATAAATCAATATATCGGAATGCCAGTATTATAAAGAGGAAACAATTTACTGCTGACTCACTCTGGTTACTTTTATATTCGCGATAGCGAAAATTATCTTTAAATTCAAGGTTGAACTGTAATTATTTGATATAAATTAAATATTATTGAATAATTATTTTATCCGATTATTTAAAAACAATTTTTTGTGTGCAGTATTTAAAAAAATATATTATTGGAAGTTTATTTTAAAAAATAATTAAATAAAACGATGTTTTTTAACTACTTCCAATTTTGTCTTTATTTCGACCCCGACCGGTTTCGCCAGGCTCGCTGGCATCGACAGACTGGTGACACTATTGTAAACTTAGTCCTTTATATACATACAGATCAGGGGTAGTAAACATGATTCTGTACAAAAATAATCTTCAAATATTAATTCAGTAAATTTTACATAAATTCATGTAAAATTCAATTAATTCAGTAAATTTTACATAAATATTTGAAGATTATTTTTGTAAATAATCATGTTTACCACCCCATATCTGTATGCATTTAAAGGATTAAGTTTACAATAGTGTCAACAGTCTGTCGATGCCAGCGAGCCTGGCGAAACCGGTCGCTGTCGAAATAAAGACAAAAGTGGAGGTAGTTAAAAAACATCGTTTTATTTAATTATTATTGTATTTCTTAAGTATAATAAATGCCGTATAAATGAGATCACTGAGAAGAATGTGCGGCAAAACGATATATGACAAAATACCGAGCGACGAAACAAGGAAGAGATATAAGGCAGATTATTGGATCATAAGCAAAAAAAAAGAGATCAAATGGTTTGGACATTTGGAACGAATGAACGAAAAAATAACATTTAAAATGTTGTATACAAGCAGTATGAGTGGAAAGAGAAGCCGTGGAAGACCAAGGAAAGCATGGCATGACCAAATCAATTAATAAAAGTTTCACCACCATTAAGTCGGAAAAATCGACGAGCGTGCGTGTTACGATGTATGAATGTAGAGAAATCCAGAGAAGTATGTCAGGGCAGAGCAGTATGGCGGTCCATCCTCTCTGCCTACCTACTCCTCCGGGGAAACGCCGTGATTGTAAGTTAATTAGTTAGTTATTTCTTGTATGAAACTTGATTTCTGAGCTTTTCTGGGAAGGCATTAAACAATTTTGTCCAATAAACTCAAAATGATGCTGTATTTACTTAACTAACTTACTAACTAACCATCACGCCGTCTCCCCGAAGGACTGCCACACCTTTCTTTCCTGACATACGAGTATTTCTCTTGATTCCTCAACATTCATACATCGTGTCATGCACGCGCGTCGCGTTATCTGAATATTTGATTTATTTGATCGTGCCACGTTTTCCTCGGTCTTCCTCTATTTCTGGTCCCATTTACATCGTTAACATATATTTTTTTTACCATTCTTTCTTCATTCATTCTTTCCATATGTCCAAACCATCTAAATGATCCTTTCATTATTTTGTTCATAACACAATCATTCGCACCGCATTCACTTCTTATATTTTCATTCGACACTCTATCATACACAGAGTATCCACACATTCGTCAAAGAGATCTCATTTCTACTGCATTTATTCTACTTTCATCCTTCTTTTGCCAGTTCCATGCTTCGCTTCCATACATAAGGGTCGGTAGAAGAACACCATTGTGCACTTTTGTATTAACTTTTTTTTAAATTCATCTCTTAATGTAATTACTAAGCACCGTAATGCGTTAACTTTTTTTTTGTTGGTACGTATAGGGATATCCGATCGTCGTTTGTCCGAACTTATTAGGATCGGAGGTGTTCCGGGGTCTTATCACATTTTTTTTATTATGGAAAATTGTTAAGAATCGTATTTAAAATAAGACCGAAATTCTAGCGAAATAAGACGTAAATCGATTTTTTTCCCTCGGCTCATTTATTGATTGTAAAATTACAAATTTTACTGCAAAAACTAGTATGTACGAGTATATAGTACATGTACATGAAAGGGCTTAGAGTTCTGTAAAATTTATCAGAGATTTTTTTTACAACATTTCCATTTCTTTTTTGCGCTTCATCATCCGGGCTTGTCCGTATAATTGACGTTCCGGTTACTGTAGTCCAAATTAACGACGTTCTACTATACATAGAAATATTAGGTCCTTACATATGAAATTGGCGTTTTGTATGGGAGGAACATAAATTGATTTTTTTTAAATATAATATATTTATTTAATCAAAGTATGTACCATTGCTATCTATGCACTTTTGCCATCTCATAGGAAGTTCATCGATCCCTTTACTAAAAAAACCATTCGGACGGGAATAAATAAAATCTTTGAAGTCGGTTTGGACTGCCCCATCGGAGTTGAATTTTTTCCCTTGCAAAAAGTTATCCAAATTTCGAAAAAAATAGTAATCTGTTGAGGCAAGGTCCGGAGAGTACGATGGATGTCTTAGACATTCCAATTGAAGCTCTTCTAATTTGGTAGCCGTCTGTTGTGCAGTGTGTGGTCTAGCGTTATCATGAAGCAGCAGTGGCCTAGAGCGATTAACCAGCCTCGGTTGTTTAGCAGCTAGCTTTTCCATCATGGTTTGCAGTTGCTGACAATAGACATCTGCCGTAATCGTCTGTCCAGATTTAAGAAAGCTGTAGTGAACGACACCAGCACTAGTCCACCAAACGCTCACAAGTAACTTTTTTGCAGTCAATTTTCGCTTGGGGCATGGTTTGGCTGGTTCGGCAGGGTTCAACCATTGCGATGAGCGCTTCCGATTATCATACAGGATCCACTTTTCATCACAGGTAATGATTCGATTCAAAATCCCTTCATTATTGTGCCGGTTGAGTAATGCAACGCAGCAGTCAACGCGCGTTTGTTGATTTGCTTCACTCAATTCGTGAGGTACCCACCTTTCAAGCTCTTTCACCTTCCCAATTTGCTTCAAGTGGATTAAAACAGTTTTATCACTAACACCGCAGCCTGCAGTTAACTCGGACGTGGTTTGCGATGGATCCGCTTCCACAATAGCCTTCAATTCTTCATTATCAACTTTGGTCTCCGGCCGTGCACGGGGTTTGTTCTGCAGGTCGAAATTTCCAGAACGAAAACGTTGGAACCAAAAACGCACTGTGTTTTCTTTTGCGGCACCGTCGCCATACACATCATTAATCCTTCGAGCCGTTTTTGCAGCACTGGTGCCACGGTGGAACTCGTACTCGTAAATAACGCGATATTTCAAGTTTTCCATTTAGTAAACTGAGTGACGCAAAGAAAAAAATCAATTGAGGAAAAAACTAATGAATTATAATTTTCGAAACACAAATACTTGAGTAAATAGCTGTATAAATTTGAATTTGGAATTCCTAACCAAAGAGAAGATATTTGAGATCAAAGTTGCCAGTACGGTAAAACGCCAATTTCATATGTAAGGACCTAATATTAAAAAAAAAACATATTGATGGTTGAGGTATTAGTTTTGTAAAATTACATTATTAATTTATAATAGTAAACACGATTGTTTAGTGGTTTTACTTGTATTTAATTATTTATATAAATTTATTAAATCCGTGTAAAATCACTAAACAATCGTGATTACTATAATATATAATATTATTATAAATAAATAAAAAACAGTTATTTAATTCGCATTAGTAGTATTCAAGTTTAAAATTCACAGTAAGTTTGCTTGGATTAACATTGTTTTATATATACGAGGTGTGGCAATTAAATTCCGAGAATTTAGTTGTGGCGTGCGAACTGGCAACACTACATGACTGGCGCGCATGCGCCTGGTTAGATAGGTCTTTCCGCTCAGTTGCAGTGAAGATTTCATGGTAATCGAGCGTCTGGTTCGTTTTTTATGGGTGTTTTTCGGATACAAGTTTTTTAACTCGGTCGCAAAAATGACTGACTCAGTTTTTAAGCAACATGCTGTGATCAGATTTTTGGTCGTAACTGGTGTAAAACTTGCAGAAATCCTAGGAAAATTACATCACGTGTATGGAGATGAGTGTCTGTAGACCCGTAGATAAAGTCTACAGTGGGTGGAGGAGGGTGGGGAGCGCCCAACGAAAGTAAGGATGTCAAAATCACGGCTGAAGGCATTGCTGATCATTTTCTTCGATATTCATGGCATTATTCACCGTGAATACGTTCCTGACGGCCAGACAGTGACTGGAAAGTTCAATGTTGAAGTTTTGGAGCTGCTGCGATAGCGTGTTTTCCGTAAACGACCCAAAATTGCACCATGATAACGCGCATGCTCATTCCTCCTTGATTTTGAGACAATATTTGTCGAAAAAAAGTATCCTAACGTTACCGCATGCACCCTACAGCCCCGACATGGCCTCCTGTGACTTTTTCTTCTTCCCTAAAATGAAGAGTCACCTCAAAGGAACCCATAATGGCAGTGTGGAGGCCGTCCAGGAGGCTGCGACCGTCGTCTTGAAAGGCTTAATTTTAAAGGACTATCAAGGCTGCTTCCAATCATGGGAGAAATTTTGGAAACGTTGTTTTGAGTTTGGAAGGGACTACTGTGAAGGCCGTTAAAAAATTTGCTTGCTAACTTTATTTGCCTGTGTTTTATTTACAAATTCTCGGAATTTAATTGCCACACCTCGTATATGAACTGAATCAGTATACACAGATTCTTTTACACATATGGTACACATGACATTTAATCCAATAAACTAATTTATATTAAACTTCAATTGTATTTGTTTAATATATATTGGGTTTATTTTTATACTCAAATATATTATAGCAAAAGTGAATTGTTATCGGGTCAACTAGTATTATATAATATTATATAAAATAATATATTATATTGCTATTAAACCACCTGTATTTCTCTATGAGATACGTTCACGTTGATCACGTTGAGATATCAGTTTCGTTGATAGTATAATCATCGTTGAAACTCTGTTCAACGGTTGAGATAGGAAATAATATATTATGACATTGTATTCAATATAATATATATACGAGTACATCGAAAACGTATTGTGATTTTATAAATCATTTAATCCTTTTCAACGTGTTGTGAAGTGACATTTTATACAACAATTTTCTTGTGAACAATTCTGATACAATTTGCTTTGTTGAACTAATACATACATTGCTTAAAATATCGATTCGTAAATCTATTAGACGCATGTGCTGAGTGAGAAATAAAGGACATGCAATGAATTATAAAAAAGGGGTATTGATTTGTGTTCTTTTAACACTATTTTCTGTTTATTTATATAGTTTAAGATCGACTGGACTGAGTTTGCGTGAATATTTACCGAAAGTTATAAATTTTAACCTAGTGCGTGACTATCCAGCACATCACGATGTTAAAACGAAAACGCAAGAAGATTTCTTCGCATTACGAAAGGTACGATTTTAATATTATTTGTTATGCATAATATTAATGCTTTTAAACTAACTAATTAACTAACCATCATGACGTCTCCCCGAATGAGTAGGCAGACATAATGGACCGCCACACTTTTCATTCGTGACATACTTCTCTCGCTTCCTCAAAATGCATACATCACGATGTATGCATTTTGAGGAAGCGAGAGAAGTATGTCACGTCATTCACGCACGTCAATCGATAAATGGTTTATTTTATCGTATCACGTTTTCCTCGGTCTTCCTTTATTTCTAGTTCCATTTACATCGTTAACATATACTTTTTTACCATTCTTTCTTCATTAATTATTTCCATGTGTCCAAATCATATTCTTCTTTTTCTTCAAGTGCCCTGTAGGGTTCCCCCAACGTTGGCGATCACCAAGGCGAACCTGTCCCTGTCCTGCGCCGCTCGGAACAGCTCGGCGTCCCTCAATTTTCCCCTCCAATATCAGTTGGAGAAGGTGGTACTTTTCCCCACGCAGTATGTGACCCAGATGTGAGATCTTTCGAACCTTGATAAGTGATAACAGTTCCCTGTCAACTCTAGCTCGCCTCAGGACTTCGGTATTGGTAACCATGTCTGTCCAGGGAACTCTGAGCGTTCGGCGATGGAGCCACATTTCAAATGCTTCCAGTCTGTTCATTGAGTTAACTTTCAAGATCCACGTTTCACATCCGTACAATAAAACAGACCACACATAGCATTTTTCATCTTAATGTTCCTTTTATTATTTTGTTCATAACACCATCATTCGCACCGCATTCACTTCTTATATTTTCATTCGACACTCTACCACAGGGGTCTCAAAACTACGGCCCGCGGGCATAATACGGCCCGCCAGTGTCATCAATCCGGCCCGCGTCAGCTTATGACCAGTGTCATCAATCAGTCCCGTGACAGCTAATGACTTATCGTTGTGAAAAGTTGGATAAAAAACACAGAATGATAGTAATTTAGTTTTATTTACTTGCTAGGTAAAGGTTACTGACAAGTATAATGTGCAGAAATTTTAAATTAAGCATTGTTAACCAACAAATAATTAATAATTAAATAAAATTATGTACTTCCAATTTATTTATTTCGACAGCGACCGGTTTCGCCAGACTCGCTGGCATCGACAGACTAGTGACACTATTGCAAACCGAGTCCTTTATATACATACATATCAGGGGTGGTAAACATGATTCTATACAAAATTAATCTTCAAATTGAAGTGGAATATAAATTAAATAGACAATATGTGCACCATCTAAAAATAACGTTTTGTGTTAAATTATTTTTATTTTGTTATTTTATTTTATTTTATATTATTTGTTTTAGATTTATTTTGTGGGTGTTGGACGATCGAAGTGTGCGCGGGAGATGCCTATTGGTGGCGATGAGGTTCGCAACCCATCACACCGCGTCTCCCGCGGGGCGAAAAGAGAAAGATGGAGTGCCGCATCAGTAAAAGTGTGACAGTCCATTCTTTCTGCCTACCCTTTCGGGGAGACGGCGTGATGGTTAGTTAGTTAGTTTATTAAATGTTAAAACTTATAAAGATTACGATTGTTAAACCAAGTTTTTGAGGGTAGAAAATCTTTACTTCCGCTAATAATTATCGAGTTGCTACTAATTATTAAACATTGAACAAATACACTAATTTCATTTCAGGATCTCAATTTGACACCCGTGGGAGAGATAATCTTTAGGAATCAGCGCCCGCCTGAAAGACGTTCAAAAATATACAAAATAGTCATCTGGGAAGTTGGGACCTTTTTGGAGGCAAGGCATATTTATAGTTTCACGGACAAATGGTAATAAAAAACGAATATCATTCCGTGAGTTGACTTTTACTCAATTTTGGTATTTGACTTACATACGAGTACAATGCATTGTCTTCCCGTAAGTACAATGCATTGTCTTCCCGTATTGTCTTCCCGTAAGTTGTGGAAACGCGTACATTTATTAGGGACTCCGAGGACTTGTTAAGAGCTGGTTGTTGTCACAGGGTGAAAAATATGAATTTAATCGTATTTCTTCCCCGATCTCGTACAACTTTCCAACGTTGCCTATGTTATTCGCCAATTTAAATTATGTAATTTGAGATATGCTCCGGGATGTATTATGATTTGAGATTGAAACCAATATTTACTATTTAAAATTACCTTTAATTAAACAAAACATACAATACAAAGCAAAATAAAGATTACTTAAGAACTAAGGAGGACTTACATGCTATTCGTTGGCCAACGATTTAAAACTAACGAGTCACTGAATTGCGGCGAGGACGGCGCTGACGCTGTCGTGATCAGCACGAGGACGGTGATCTGCGAAGCCGTCGTGGCGGCGAGTTGGCTGCTAGTGGCGTCCGCACCACGAGGGACGTGCGAGGCGGACGATGGGGAAGAGCGTGGAAGCGAAGGGCGGTTTGGTCTCCTTCGCTGAGACAGCAGTGGCCAGCATCAGGCCCCAATGATGATAAGCTGACGCAGCCGGCACCTGGCGGTGCGTATATCGCGATCTTCTTCAGATTATCTCCCCAGCGTTTGGCCGCCCGCCGAGCCAGGGAGATGTCGCCTAACCGGAGTCCGGTCTGTAACTCCCGCGGCCTCGCTCCACACAGCCCTCTAGTTGAAAATCCGCAGGGAGGGGGGTTGAGATCACGCCCCCCAAAGTGTGACCACTCACAAAATTGTCAATGCATTATTATTGTTTTTCCTATACACTATTATTGTTTTTCATAGTCTTATCACTAATTAAAATTAAACTTAACTAAGATTAAACAAGCCTCCAGAGAGAAAACGTATTTTCTGCCATGTAAAATTTGTCTAGTGCAATCTCGCCGAGTATGCCATGAAACATGGCTATATCAGACTCATCTTGTTTATAAACATTAAGTTCCGTATGTTGCGCATGGACAAACAAGGTAAAAAATCTAAATGAAAAACTCAATGCCGTCTCGAATTCACTGTTTACTAGGCCTGATCTATGGCCTATGTTTACTATGTTGAATTAAATGTGGGGCCTGATCTGACAGCTATCAAATGTCAAAAAAAATGTAAAAAATAACGTCTTTTTTTTAAACAATTAATAACCATAAACATGTTTAAGAATGTTATTTGTAGATTATTGTTGGTACTTTACAAATAGGGAAGATCCTACATCATAATCTTTGAAAATGTTATGCAGAATTTTCATTGAAGGGACGTTAGGCAACCAAATAGATATATCAGCATTGCAGAAACACAAATGTCTTCTTCTTCTTTTTGTCCTGTCACACCTCCGTGGTGCATAGGGCCTCAAGGAATCTTCTCCACCCGACTCTATCGCATGCCTGATGCTTAACATCGCCCCAAGTGAGACCTGCTGCCTTAACCTCGCCCTGCAGGGTTCTTCTCCAGGTGGCTCTAGGTCTGCCTCGCTTTCTCTTTCCCCCCATAGGGGACCAGTCTAGTGCGCCCTGAGCGATGCAGGCTGGGTTCCGTCTCAGAGTGTGACCGATCCACTGCCACTTGCGCCTAGCGACTTGTTCTCTAATTGGCTTTTCGCCTGCCATGGTCCAGAGAACGGCATTTGACACTGTTTGGGGCCAATAGATTTTGAATATTGAGCGAAGGCACCTATTTATAAACACCTGGAGTTTACCAATAACGTCTGCAGTATTAACAAGAAACACAAATGTATTATATTAAAATGTTTGTAACACGTATTTAAGGAATAATAATACAATCGTAAGCGTATTTTACAATAATTTCACGTTAAGAATCTAAATAAAATAATATCACGGCACAAGACACACAGTAACCCCACGGATTCCAAAACTGACATGGCGGTACATACGGCCCCATAATTCTCCATGTTGGTAATATTGTTTATGGTGCTTACGGCCTGGTTTATATTTCAAGACGGCATTGGAAAAACTGCTTTTTTTCAGGCGAGATCCATTCGGCCAGTGCTCCGTCAACAATTGCGAACTGTCATACAAAGACGAGGACCTACCCGGTGCGGACGCAGTCGTGTTCCTACTGCAGAGATTGAAAGGTGTGAATACACTACCCAACACCCAACGGTCCCCGTTTCAGCGCTGGGTCTTTCTCACGGATGAGTGTCCCCAAAATACATTCTTATACCCCGGTAACTTCTGGAAAAGCTATGAGGGTATATTCAACTGGTCTATGACTTATCGGTGGGTGAACACATGTACAGGTTATTTGTTGTTTATTGAACGAGGATGTAAAAAATCTTTAAAAATATGTACGTAATTTCACGGTAGAAGTTCATTTTAAATAATGAAAATATACATTTTTTTGTAAAAAAAATCTTTTTAAATGTATATTTAGTTAGAATCTACTAATATTTTAGTGGATTTTAAATAAATGTACATTTAAAAAGATTTTTTACATATATTTTCATTATTAAGTTAAACTCAAAATAATTAATATGAACGAAAACGTCTGTTTTCTAGAAGTTTTATTATAATTTATACGAATGACATGTTTCGCCAGAAAAGTGAAACATATCATTCCCATAAATTATCAGTTCTAGAAAACAGACGTTTTCAAAAACAGAGGAGGTCTTTCCAGAAAATTGCCTTATGATTTGAATTTGTTATAACTTCATTATTTCAGAGTAAGCAATTTTTTTTTAATACGCTGTCTAGGCCTTCCTAAATGTCTTACTCCAGTCGGTCTAGACGCGTACAGGTCTTGATTGCTCTGGTCTCTTCGGCTCCCTTTCCCATGAAAGAACACAACATATTTAATGAAGTTTATTTTTGTGATTATTAAAATTGAAGCTGATAATATTTTTATTTAAAAATAGTTTGTTTATTTAATTATAAAATTACATTGAATATTTTTTCGCTTTTTCTATTTATAAAAAATAAAATAAAAACAGCGTCCAGTTTTTTTGTAAACGCACAATTGTCAACATCTCACACTGTTGTTAACATCTCTCCGAAACGAACGGACTCTAATGCAACGAACGAAAAAGGGCACCAAAATTAGTCAGTGCTAACAGAGGGTCCTAATCGGGTGTTGATTGTCATTGTTTCGATTGCTTTTTTTACAGGTTTCAGTCTGATGTGCCGGTCCCTTACGGGAGGACTCTATCTCTCCCCGAGTCTTTAGAATTGAGCAAGGACTTGGGCTGGGAGGATCGCTTCAACACGCTGGTGCCCAATGCAAAAAATAAGCGAAGAGACGTGTTGGCGGCGGTGCTCATGTCCAATTGTGGTTCAAGCAACAAGCGCCTGCAATACGTGTACCAACTAGAAAAATACATCAAGGTGGACGTATACGGCGCTTGTGGAAATGAACTTAAAAGACTGTAATATATATTTGATTATTTACTAATATATTTATCATCGGGTATCCCTCGTATCCGAGGAAGACTGTCCTTTACGAATGTGGGTGCTCATCAGTGGCGGTACTTCCATACAAGCCGAAAAGCCAGGCTTGCCTTAAAAAATCTAAGATAAAACGATGTCTTTTGCGCGTTTGAGCCATCTACGAATAAAATAATATTTTGAAATCTCGCGCGAGTTAAAGCGATTTTTAATTCGCTGACATGCACAGAAAAGAGTGTATGTTTTGTTCACTCATACGCGCTGTATTTTACGAGTATTTCACTCATATACTCGTATATCGTAGGTGAGATGCCCGCGAAATCGCCTACGTCCACATGTTTTGTTTCATGTTTTCGATGGGCTTCATATTGGGCATGCATGTGCAAAAAATGCAAATGTGAAAGGGTATTTGTCGCACTTATATATTTTTGGCTTGTTAATCATATAGCTAGGTGCATTTATACCAGAAGTATCTACAATTTTTTGTATGGATTTGAAGCCGGGCTTTATCACTCTGAAGTATGTTACTATTCGATGTGTCACGAACTTCATTTCTATTGTCAGAATGTTATCTGTCATTTACGTTATGTGCAGAAATGTTATGAAAAGAAAGATTATGTGATTTCTTCACGAATACATATATAATTCGTGTTTCGGTGCTAACAAATTTACTATTATTGTATTTTTACAGCTTATTAATTATATTTCTTCTTGTATTTCTAAATACATTATTATACGAGTTCGGTGATGCAGAAACTTATTTTTTGTATAGATTTAAAATGCGCCTAAAATGGGATTTAAAATCAATTAACTCGCGAAATTAATTTAGAAAGATAAAACTCTTTTAATCTGGAAAAATTCATTATCGTGACCCTCTACTAATATTATAACAATTAAAAGTCGGACGGGCTTGCTTTACTGGTTGACCCTAGGCATGCCACTGGTCCTCATATTTCTATAGAGTCCAATTCTGGACCCACAAACTTTGGAACATTTAGAGCAGGGGACTCTCATTGATAGCCCATACATCTTGGAGTGTTGTGGCTACAGTGCACCATAAAGGTATTCTCGCGCTAGGAGACACGATCTGCTGTGCATACCGCAGAGCAGAACAAATGTCATTGCGCAGCATACCATGACTTGAGGTACGGTGCTTTTGAACGGGGTGTTGCTTAGCATATCTAGCAAGAATTCAGTCGGAAAGAGTCACGAGTAATAACCGCGCTCCCTAAGGTAAAGAAAGCGAAAAAAAAAATTCTGCACTCCTCCACCATCAGAGAATATCGGATCCCAGGCGGTGACCAAATAACGGAACTATATTCCAGCCGACTTCGTACCAGGGAATTATACAACACCCGAAATACCTGTGTGTTCGAAAATATCTTGGCATTCCTAAAAATAAACCCAAGCATTTTAATGGAACTATTACATAGAGCAACTATGAGAAGATTGAACGATAATTGAGCATCGAACAGAACACCGAGATCTCTGGATGTACAAGCTCTTTCAAGCTGTACCCCATCCATAAGATAGCGAAAGTATAATGTTTTCGATGCCCGTGTGTATGACATAACAAAGCACTAGGAGACTATTGATCTCATTTTGTTGAATGAACTACAGACTTCTTCGATCCTGCACTTCACGTCCATATCTGGGTCCATAGATGATGTAATCATACTGCCCAGGTACTTAAAGTGTTCCAACCTCTCCAATGGTTCACCACCGAGTCGTAATGTTAGAGCGGAGTAATACGCTCTGCCAAATGCCATCCATTTTGTATTTTTTATATTAATGTTTAGGCCCAATTCTTCTCCTGCATCTTTTGAGATACCATCTATAATAGTTTCTATTTTAATTTTATAGGTGTCCACAAAGGGGGAGAAGCAGAGACTCCAGATACGGTGGAAAGTGTCCGCCGCTCGAAAAGTATCTCTTCTACCTATCGTTCGAGAATTCCAACTGCCACGAGTATATCAGCGAGAAACCATTTTGGAATGCCTATGCGACAGGAGCTGTTCCGGTGATAATGGGCCCGTCCCAAAGAGATTCCCAGCTAATTTTACCGCCGGATTCGTACTTGCATGTAGAGAATTTCCCTTCGGCCAAAGACTTGGCCAACCATCTGTTATTTTTGAATTCCACGATGGAAAGTTATATGGATTTACAAGATTGGAGGCGTAATTTTGAGGCCAGGAATGAGCACGGTCTGTTTGGGACACCGTCCATGCATTATTGTAGGTTATGTGAGGCCCTTAACTATAATAGTGAAGAACCTAAAGTGTATGATGATCTCTCGTATTTTTTAAACCCCGTCATAAATTCTCATAGAAATTAAATGACCAAACACGCCTCCACACTCAAGGAAGAGAAGTAATTGTTGTAGAGTAGAGTCTCGATTATCCTACCTAAACCGGCCACGGCAAGGTCGGATAAGCGAAAAGGTCGGATAACACGGAAAATGATAAAAACGACATTGAAAATGTGTTAATTTTATTTGCACATCGATAACTTTTCAAATATGTAACATAACTGAATGTAAAGAACTAAAACATCAAAATGCACTTACGGCAAAGTAAGAGCTACGTAACCACTGAGGACTGTCGCCTGGCGCGCGAATATAATGCGTGCAGTCGGGTAAAGGAAAGGAAAACTCGGAAGGTCGGATAACCGAAGGTCGGATAACCGAGACTCTACTGTACCTACAGGCAGGCACAAAAATACCTATATAGTCGACAATATGCTCTGTAGTTCCATCATGTTGGGTTCCTACTTGTTTTGCTCAAAATACAATTTAACCTTAGTTCCACGTGAATGGATGGCGGACCTGGAGATTGCACGGGCGAAGCAGACGAAAGGGCGCCGCTGCGTCTTATAACAGCCTCGCGTAAACGGTGTATCAGATATAGAGGCTTCATCGTTATTGTCAAATGTTAAAGAAATCTGGATTTAATTTTTTTTTTATAAATTACGAATTGTAGTAAATCGTTACATATATATTTCCCCTTCTAATGTCCAAAATTCTAATAAACAATAAATTATGAAGATTTTAAACAAGTATTTTTTTTTTTTCATTTTTTCTGTTTATAATTCCATATGTTATGCTAATATTTTTTAAAAATAAAAATGCCGCACTAATGTGGTGTAGATGTTTTATTTGTCTTTTTCTTTTTTATATACTTTGTATATACAACACTAACTTTAAAAAAATAATTATACGAGATGTAAAATAATTATACGTTTCGGACAACCGGTCCATCCTCAATGATATTATAAAGACACATATTTAAAATATTATAAAATTGTTTACAAATATGATCAGTTTGATCCTATTTGTAAACAATTTTATAATATTTTAATTATGTATCTTTGCAATATCACTGAGGAAGGAGGTTGTCCAAAACATGTCTGATATATAATTTTTTTTTAAAGTTAGTGTTGTATATACAAAGAATATTAAAAAAAACAAAGACAAATAAAACATCTACAACACAAAGTATGGCGAACAGAGAAGTAATATTTTTATTTTTGTGATTATGTTATGTAATTACCGCCTACACAATAGAAAATATAGTCACTAAAATGTGAGAAATAATTGGGCGTTTTGGTGAGAATGATTAGGAAGATCGCGTGATGAAACCATCGTCAACGATCTAGCTTTTTGAATCAATCACCATGAAGAAGGAGACTTCTGCGATCTCTGGAACGTCGTTCGAAGACGAGGCACTGTCATATCCAAGTTTATTTAAAATAAGAACAAATATTTAGTTCTAATGATGTATCTAAAGAGAAACTTCAGTATTCGTCATCTATTATTTCCCGAGGGAATAATTAATATATAATATAAAAAGTCGAATATCGAACTACATACTTATAAACACTAATGAAAACGTCTGTTTTTTAGCCTGTTTAGGGCATTATCGAACCTCTTTTTATATCAAATTAGGTAATGCCTAATACAGGCGAAACATGTTATTCTCATAAAATATTATAAAACTTCTAGAAAACAGACGTTTCCTTTCGTATTAATTATTTAATATGGATTTTTTCATCATTGTTCAAGAAACAATAAATAAACAAAAATGCTTTAATCCATTCCGAGCATCAATATCTGCCTATCAATTATTTAACAAAAACAATAGGCTAACGTTATACGTAAACAAGATTTTAAACAGAAATTTACTGAATGTTACATTTTTTATGATAAAATAATATGTTTTTATAATGAGATCAGATAATGTTTCTTAGATTATGATTAAAATGGTTTCATCATAAAAAAAAACATTAAGAATTATTTAATATTTATAAGAATCAGGGTACCTATTAATCAAAAAGTAATGCAGACACATACAGTAAAAAAAACTATCTAACTAACCATCACGCCATTTCTCGGGAGGGGTAGGCAGAGAGGATGGATCGCCACAATGCTCTGTCCTGGCATACCTCTCGGGCTTCCTTTACATTCATACATCGTACCATGCACGCACGTCGATTATTCCGACTTCGAATGTGACCGCCTTTAGCAAGTGATTAATTTGGTCATGCCATGTTTTTCTCGGTCTTCCTCGCTTTTATTTCCACTCACGCTGCGTACAACTTGTGTACAACTTTTTAACCATTCTACTCTCATCCATTCGTTTCATATGTCAAAACCATCACAGGGATCCTTTTTTAATTTTATCCATGATGCAGTCATCTGCCTTACATTTCTTTCTTATTTCATCGTTCGGTATTCTATCATACAACGTTTTTCCGCACATTCTTCTTATTGATCTCATTTCTACGGCGTTTATCCTGCTTGTATCCTTCTTTCGCCAGCTCCAAGCTTCACTTCCATACATGAGGGTTGGCACTAAAACTCCATTGTGTAGGTACTGCCACTACAGTAACCTCTCGAAATTGATCCAACCCCTAATTAATGTAGTTTATGGGAATGACAATAATAATAATTCGTTATCAAACGGAAAATTTTCTAGAAAACAGAAGTTTTCATTCATATTAACACTACCTCATTTTATATGCATGTAGGTGAGAAAGATACGATCAACATTTTAGCGTTATGTTCTCAAAAACATTACAATATCGCTAAAGACAAAATCTAAAAAATACAGCTTATCTACGAGAGAACTTATATATTATAATTACTGTGCCAAATTGTTTCAAATGGGTATAACCTTGTAGAAAATTATCTAGTCGGTTCAACTTGAAACAATTCAATATAATAAAGCATAAAATATAATTCGTTTTGCGTAATTTGTAACACACATAGTTAATGTTTTTTAGGAGCGTTAAGCCACGTCCTGTAGTTCGCTTTACCATTGTTATAAGAACAAGATTTACGCTTCATATTACAGTTCCAGTCTTACCAACCTGAAGCACAAAGCTAATTCCAAATTTTTAAATTATGAACAAATAGAACCATTTGTTTTAGCAATCTAAATATCGTGTTTGCGTTTTACTTATTTGCTGTTAGGTAGGTTACAAGTGTTATTGTTTTAATAGTAACTGGTAAGATACATACATATACACGTGTTATTATTTCTACTTGATTTTTTAAATATAATAAAATTAAGATTAACAGTCATTAAGATAAAATGTACGCTAGAATAACAAAATCAAATATATTTTAATATTAATATTTTTACAAATTAACTGAGGTCCATTTTGAAAAGGGGCCGTAAACTAACTTAACCTCTATAGTGCGGCTGGCTACATTTGCAGTGAAAAAATAATGATTTAAAATTGCGGCAGACTTCATTTGCAGCTCATATTTGAAAAAAACTAACTAACTAACTAACCATCACGCCGTCTCCCCGAAGGGGTAGGCAGAAATAATGGACTGCCACACTTTCCTTCCTTCCCATTCTGGCTACATGGTCCCTTCAGTATCTTCTTCTGGGCCTACTCCACCGAACGATATTCTCTATTTCGAAAGTTTTTCTTGTGTCTGCGTTACGGACACGATCTCACGATATTAATGAACACCATATTTAAATATTTAGGAAGAATGGTTCGATATTTTTAAATGCTTACATACCTACCCACAAAAATAAATTGAATTTCTTAAATTTAGAATAAGTTATCAGTCATTCATAAAACATATTTTTTATATATTTTGTTTGCAGTGACATTCACGTAACAATGATTTGATAGATCTATCAAAATGTTCAAGAAAACTTATTATTTAGTAAAGGCGAAGAAAACATTATGGAAGAAATTTTATTTTCGATTCTTGATTGGTTCTCTTGTTTTATTGACTTTGAATGTCCTCGTAATATTACTGCTTCCTAGTCGATATTACTCCGAGGAATATCCTGTAAAGCAATTCTTCTACTCTCGAAAAGTAAGTAAATAATTCATATACTGTATCCATTTTCAGAAAAAATAAATCACAATCTTAAAACAACACAATACATTTGTAATTACACTGGATTTTTTCAAAAGAAACACTGTTTAATATTCCACTATACTATATTAATAGACTACATAACATGTTTCGGAGTTACCTCTATCTTCAGGTGTAAATATACGACTGATTATATACTTAAATTTAACGTCAGTCGTATATTTACACCTGAAGATGGAGGTAACTCCGGAACATGTTGTGTAGTCTATAAATATAGTATAGTGGAATATTAAACAGTGTTTTCTTTTGGAAAAATCCAGTGTACCTAATTTCAATGGAATTCCACAGTGTTAACGCCTTAACTTTCAAGAAATACATATGTTTACTTGTTGAAATTAATCTGTTAAAGTGTATAGGCGAATATTATTATTTTTAGTGATTTATATTTTCAGTGCGCCGTTTTGTATAATCAATTGTTCCAAGGGCGCACTAGGAAAAGATTGACCGAACAGTTTCTTAGATTTAACGTCACTCTCCTCATACTTAATACTCCCATGGAGGCTATTCCACGCCAAAGGACCCGCAACGCCAAAAGCACGATCGTAGAAACTTGCTTTATTGGCTGTGACTGGAATCGTAGTGTTGTTCGCATTTGTTTAAATTTATCAGAGAAAGGGTTGCCTTTCCGTTGGCATGGGTGTCACGCAGCGGTCCGTTGGCGCTCTCTGGTGTTGAGCACCGTCAGCACCGAGCAGCTTAAACACCGAGCAGCTTAAACACCGTCAACCACAAATTGTATTTTACTCGCTCCCGCATTTTGAGCCAGTGAAGTTCCTAGCGTTATATTTTCTTTTTCTTCTTCTTCTTCTACACTCTTGATAGACTCAGGAGTCTGTTATTTTGGGCGGGTCCTCTTGAGACGCTGAACTCAAGCTTTCTCTCCACCGTTTCGGGGGTCTTCCTGGTCGGCGTTGTCCGTTTGGCGTTCCATGGAGAGCTATGTATGGTATACAATTTGAGCTCATTCTTTCTACATGTTGATGCCAGTATCTCCATCTTTGACGTCCCCATCTGACCACATCTTCGACCTCGCAGATTTCTCGGATTGCTGTATTCCTAACTCGATCACGTAGGGTTTTGCCAGCTATAGCGTGGAGTGTTTTCATCTCGGTTGTCCTGAGCATGCTCTTTGTCTTGGCAGTGTCTGCCCTCGATTCAGTGCCATATGTGAGGATTGGTCGCAAACTTGTTAATAAGAATAAGCGTTATACTTGTTAATAAGAAATAATTACATTTTATCTTATAAAGCAAATCTGATATATCTGACCTTTAAATGAAAAAGGGAATTAAAAATAATTAAAACTGTTCAATTTTCAGCTTCGTCACAACTTCTCTAAGCTTGGGGAAGCGTTATTTGTAAATTTTAACTACACTTTCCCACCTCGTCCCAGGAACTTCAGAATATTAATATGGAAAGATGGGGCATTTTTAGAAAGACGACACGTTAAATTCTTTACGGCACAACGGTAAGATCATTTTATTCGAAAACGAATTTAAATACAGTAGAACGTCGTTTATCCGGACTAATTGGGACCGGAGGTGTTTCCGAATACCGATTTTTCCGGATAATCAAACAGGCGCTAATTCATTTAACAAAATAAGGTGTAGGGTAGACCGAGGCGAATCGGATCACTTTTTTTTTTAGAATATTTAAATCATACTACAGTAATATATATAAAACTTTTATTGACAAACTAGTAATCAGTAACAATCTAGCTACGCAATAAACATTTTAACACTTAAAATTTTCATCATTTCTCCAAAATATGAACTAAAAACTTGAAAGACAGAAATATCCGAATCGCCCCAATTATCGGGGCGAATAGGATCGTACATAACAATTAAAATTTTCTGAACACTTAGCTTTGGAATCATTACCAACATTTGGATAATGAATAGTGAGATCAATATTAAGAAGTAACACATAAATCACATATATACGGGCCTTTTTTTACTGTTTCTAAAGTCTTGAAGAATTCGGCCACTTTTTCTCTTTTCATGCCGTCAATTCTTGCTCTAAGCAATCCTTCTGGTTTCGGGATAGTCAACTGTTTATTTCTTTCCATAAAGCGATGGAACCAGTCCTGACCCGCCATTCCTACTGCTCTGATAAAATTGTGTTTAATTTTTTGACGTTCTGCGAATTCAAATGCATATTTACGAATTTCCTTGGGTGTAATTCTGAAGCCATGACTCGCTAAGTGCAGTAAACGGCCTGCTAAAATCTTTTCAGCAGTCTCATCTAAGGCTGTCTGTCCACCACACCTTTTAATGACACCTCTGGAGAAAGTAACTCTTCTTTGTAGACTCGTTTTTGGTAATTCGTAAATCTCAGCAGCCCGACGTAAGGTTAACTCTTTGGCCGAGACTTTATTTGCAGCTTCTCTCATTTCTTGGGACCATTCTCCCGCATTAGTCTTTCTATTGTACGTGCGAACCATCTACAAGGAAATATAAACGCATCATTAACTTCAAATATAAAACAAATCATTTAAAAATAGTGATCCTATTCGCCCCCGATGACGCGATCCGAATAACCCCGTATTAAAGACTTGAAATAAAGACTATTTTACACATTAACCTGTAATATTTTGTTTAAAAACTAAAATGTTTTCTAAAATAGGCCCATTCCCAATCAATATAAGACATATAATTCAAAGTTTTAACACATATCCTTAGAATTACATAAAGAAATGGTAAGCACCTACCTTAGATGCGCAGCAAAATTGTAACACACACAAATATCAGACGCGCTGACGCGCATCTTTGACACTGATGTACAAGTCGAATAGAAACATTGCCAACAGTGGGAGGTACGGGGTGTGAAAGGGTCGTAAGGCGCCAGTTGCTTGCGTTCTGCGTCAACGCGTTATTCAAATATTACCAAATTTCTTATTTTGATCCGATTCACCCACCGATCCGATTCGCCTCGGTCTACCCTAAATCGATTTTTTTCCTCGGTTCATTTATTGATTATGAAATTACAAAGATTACTGCAAAAACAAATATGTATGTAGTACATATACCTACACAAAAAGGCTTACATTACTCTACAGTACTGGAAAATTAATCAAGAGATTTTTTTAACAAGATTTTCTTGTCTTTTTTGCGCTTTACCATCTCGGCTTTTCAGGATAATTGACGTTCCGGTTAACTGACGTCCGGATAAACGACGTTCTACTGTATTAAAAAAAACTGATTGCATAATTGCAACTCCTCTAGTGCCGACCCTGTTTTTTGTCATTTTAAAAATTTGGTTAACCATTTTTTAGAACTGCATCCTCGCTAATTGTAGCTACGAGCCGCCACTGGTAGCGAGGTAACTGCCAAAACTTATCGGAAGTAGAGAACACGTGGAATAAAACTAAAAATATATTACAAAGATTGACATTATGATTACACTAACTAACTAACCATCACGCCGTCTCTCCGAAGGGGTAGGCAGAAAGAATGGACTGCCACACTTTAACCGGCAAATGGAACGAATGGATGAAGGAAGAATACGCGAGAGTTCCCTCTCTTCCCACCCCTCCGGTGAAACGGCGTAATGGTTAGTTAGTTAAATAGTATATTATGAAATAAAAATTTATTTAAATAATTTTGTCTTTATATATTTTTAATTTTGTTATTCTGTTGGCAGACATGATCCATTTGAAGGCTGTTCAGTCAACAACTGTGAAATCACTTATGAGAAAGACGATTTTGAAAGGGCCGATGCTGTAGTATTCCTATTACTGCATGTGGATAGTTTAAAATATTTACCGTCGCCCTCTACATATCGTCCTCAGAACCAACGGTGGATATTCCTCACAGACGAGAATCCTTACAATGCCTTCTCCAGTGAACTCTATAATTATACAACATACGGTGGTCTGTTCAATTGGTCAATGACTTACAGGTGAGTAGGTTTTGATATTCTTCTCTCTTTTTGTTGTTCCTGTTGGACAGCATCATGGCTAGTGCTACCTTTGATACAGCAGCTCTAAACATGGTTTTCTTGGCAGGATTTTCTTTTTCCAACACTTCTTTTGCCATTAATTTTACTAGTTGCAGCACTTCGTATTTACCATTTCTCATAACATGCCTGAAGTATTCCAGTTTCCTGCTCTTTATGGTCATGATAATTTATTTTCCTTTATTCATTCACAGTAGTACTTCCTCATTTGAAGACAACAGGGGAAAAACAAGGAATGTCAGTAGAAGGTTAATTTGAATAAATTGAGAATAAAGCTAATCAAAGTCTATATATTTCTTAGCAATTAGCAATCGATTATCTGGCCATAGTCGATGACACAGATGATTTTTGAATATGAAAATTTTACTGTGGATAGATACGTACAAATGACGCTAGATGGCATTATTACATTTATTTTGAACTTTAACTGACATTCCTTGTTTTTCCCCTGTAGTCTTCATTTGTGATTTTCTGTCCATGATATTTTAAACATAACTAACTAACTAACTAAATAACCATCATGCCGTCTTACGGAAAGGATAAGCAGAAAGAATGGACTGCCCCACTTTAACCGATGCGGCACTCCATCCTTCTCTTTTCGCCCTCGCAGGAGACGCGGTGTGATGGGTTGCAAACCTCATTGCCATCATAACAAAATAAAAATAATATAACACATAATGTTATTTTAGAAGGTGTACATGTTATCAGCTGAACGATCCGGACTTTTGTGTTTATTTAATTTATATTAGGCACTTAAAACAATCCAACTCTAGCAAGAATTTCAAAATGTTATCAAATTTTGAATTTTAAATATTCTATGATATATTCACATTTCAAAGGCATCCAGTTTTTTAGTAATAGCTTCTGTCAAGGTTCACCTTTCATACCGTAGAACAAGACGGTTATAAAATTTACAAATCCATACAAAATTTTAATTCTTGCTGGTGTTGGATTGTGCCTAGTTACAGTTAATTAAAAAAATAACAGTGGATACGTGGAATATAAATTAAATAAACAAAAATGTCCGGATCGTCCAACTGACAACATGTGCACCATCTAAAAGAACATTATGCATTAAATTATGTTTATTTTCTTATTTTATTTTATATCATTCGTTTTAGATTTATTTTGTAAATGTTGGACGATCGAAGTATGCACGGGAGATGCCTATTGGTGGCGATGAGGTTCGCAACCCATCACACCACGTCTCTCGCGGAGGCGAAAAGCGAAGGATGGAGTTACGTATCGCTCAAAGTGTTGCAGTCCATTCTTTCTGCCTACCCTTCGGGGAGACGGTGTGATAGTTAGTTAGTTAGTAATTGAAATTAAATTTTGTATATCTAAATGGAACGTTAGAGGCCGATACATCTGTACACACTGGAATATCTACTTATAAGTGAAACTTGATTATTTTTTAATTGAATGTAATTCATATTATATTGTTATATACATTATTATACAATATAAAATAGCACAAGTAAGAGTTAGTAATTCAACTCATTCTAGGAAACCTCTGAAATCTATTTATTGTGATTTACATACCAAAAAAAGTAAATAAAGGCAGATTTGTTGAATTCTCTGATCTCTTCCGAACTTGAATATATTAATAAGAATACAAACCATTTATTTATTATTATTTAAATTTAAAAATACAGTCAAACCTGGTTATTTAGAGAGAGATGGGACCGGCTGAATTTGCTTGTTATAAGCATTAGCCATTATATCAAAGAATAGGTATTTTTAAATGCTTACAAACATACCAATCACATGAAGACACGAATTATCTGGAATGATCAGATAACACCAAAAGTTGCGATTCAAACAAAAATACACAATCAGAATGAGGCAGCTCATTATAAAAGTGAATAAATGTATGTATGGAGAAAATTATAAACTAAAATGTCAAAGAATGCTTCCTCGTTACATCCGAGATCTCGCTCTTTCCGTATGTAATAACCAAGTTTTACTGTATTTCAGGTTTTTTCTTAGTCTGCCATCCTCGGGTGTACTGTATTTAATATATTCACATATTATAGATAATTTGTTCAATCATTCAAGAAAATTCAATTACCATCTTTTTTTTCCAGGTATGAGTCTGATATACCAGTTCCTAGTGGGAGGTTTATCCCGAACCAATATAAAAATACAAAATACCGAGATATCAAAGCATTAATACCAAACTTTTCAAAGAAAAGGAGAGATAAATTAGTTGCCGTTTACTTACCTGACTGTTCAACTGACAATATGATAAATATTTATTTAGAAGAGTTGCAAAAAATAATAGAGGTGGATGTTTACGGTCCATGTTTCAATACTCATCAATTGTAAGTTAATTTATAACATTTTTCAACTTGAATTTTATTTTGAGTAAAATATTAATTTTCTAGATTTTTTTATGAAATTACAAATGATGAACATGTTTGTCCTACCTAGGGTATTAACTAATATAATTTTTAAGTGTACCAAGAAGGCAATTCATACATTTATAAAATTTCCAGAAAATAAATGTTTTTCTCTATATTAACCGCCCTACTTTCAGGTAACTTTCAGAGAAACATACAAAAAAAAGTACATTTTTCATTAATTCAATTTAATTATGTATTAATTAAAAAAAAATAATTACAAAACGTTAAAAACTTGAGCGCACACTTCGCCTGCCCCTTGTAAAACTATCATACTACTTGTATTCAAGCGTTTTTGGCACACGCGCATATCCCTAATGATTTGTACATTTTAGGTACATTCTTTTTTCTCAAGCGCGTACGTGATACAGGATAGCGCAGAATGGTACAGTCAAAGTGTGCATGTCACGTACGTTCATATGCTTAGGATGGTTAAATTCGGTTTAGAGATTTATGTACAAGCGACAATAAATAAAAAGTGTTGCTCTTATGTTAATTGCACCTTAAATTCAGGATGACAACTTCCCTTTTCTCATGGTGAAGCATGTCACTCTCATAAATTATTGTATAAAATAATAAAACTTGTATATACAAACTGAAGTATATCTCATCAATATAAAATTATTAACTCCTGTTGTAATAGATATTACAATAGCATTTTGAGATAGATATTAATAATTTGTTTATGGTAACATTAAAAGAAAATCAATAGCTTTGTCAAAATTATTGTTTAAATTTTCTTATGCTAAATTGTTTTCACAGGTGCCCCAACAATCTAAAATTCAATTGCCATTATTTTGATGAATATCTATTTTATATATCATACGAGTCAGCAAGCTGCAAGCAGTACTTAACTCAAAGGCTATTTTGGGATGCATATGAGAAAGGTGCTATTCCCATTGTGCTGGATTCCTTTAAAGATGACTTGAAGGAGATAATGCCGCCCAATTCATATTTAAGCTCTCGTGACTTTAAATCTCTTACCGAGCTAGCCGAACAAGTATTATTGATCAATAACACTTGGGGTAGTGCTTACTTGAAAATGCACGAGTGGAGAAATCATTTTAAAGTCTCCAATGAGCATGGATATTTCGGCACACACTCTGTGCATTATTGTCGGATATGTCAAGCCCTCAACTACAATGAGGACACACCTAAAACTTATGATGTGAATGGACTCTCGGAATTTTTGGATCCGAGTAAGAACTGCGACGATGATTGACAACCAAATAAATATAGCTGGTGTATTTTAAATATTCTTCAGCTTTACTGATGCTTCGCTTAGCTTATGGCTCGTGAACACTTGTTTAGTTTAAGCAACTTTAAAAATTATGTAAAACTGACATTTGAATGACACAAAACTGTCAATAATTGATACGAAGTTTTATATCATTGTTCTAACTAACTAACTAACTAACCATCACGCCGTTTCCCGGGAGGGGTAGGGTGAGAAGAGGCCACATTCCAAATCGGAAAAATCAACAAGAGTGAATGTTACAATGTATGAATGTAGAGGAAGCTAGAGAAGTATTTCAGGACAGAGCAGTATAATGGTCTATCATCTCTGCCTACCTCTCTGGGAACATGGCGTGATGGTTAGTTAGTAAAAAAAAATTGTCATATTTAAATTTTTTTATAAAACTTCCACTTTTTGTGTCAATGGCAAGCTAGTGTCATAGGGATACTTATTTTGCCACAGGGTCGTTTCCAGGAGCGCCATGTTTCGTTATAGAAACACATCTGGAGTCACTTTCCTTGCTGTTAATAAAAACATTGCAATTTCCACCGGTCTTTGGAACTTATTTTCTGTCTAAAATAACTTTGGCTAGTTTATATCGTTCTCCTGATGATTGAAGAAAATTTGAATCATGATGAGATGAATAAACTCTGAAGTGGAAAAAACTGTTTAATGGAATTCGAGTGTAAGTGCCTTAAAAAAGCCATATATTATTATTTCAGTACATATTCACATCCCATCACAACAAGTCTCCCGCGTCACAACACGGGCCTAAAGAGAAGAATGGAGTGCCGCATCAGTTAAAGTGTGGCAGTCCATTCATTCTGCCTACTCCTTCGGAGAGACGTCGTGATGGTTATTTAGTTAGTTCAGTATAGTTTGGATGTAGGTAAATTTTTCTCAATAGAAACAATCAACAAATTAAAGGAATTTATTGTTACTTGAACAATGATGTTTAACTCAACGTTAAAAAATAAATACAAATGAAAACTTTTTCTAGAACTTTTATTTTATTTTATGGGAGTGACATGTATCGCCTCACCACAACTCCATCCAAACACTGCTCCTCTTCTCTTCTTTCCCTCAGAAACAGACTCATTTTTTAAATAATAAGACTGATCCATCATAATCTACAATGCCAACCCTGGTCTTCCATTCCCAGACCGAGAATAATCGAGGACTTTAGCATAAATCTTCGCTCTCTTTCAAGCAATGCAATTTTTAACAAAAGATTCATCTCATGGTTTTTATGATTGTACGAAGAAATGTCAAAGTTATATGGAAGAAATGTCAAAGTTATGTCCATTTCTTTTGTCTTAAAATATAAACTGTCCCCTTACTTAATCAATAGCCTTAGAGCAATAAAACACCCTCAACTCAATACTTCCATCTAAAAATCATTTAAATTTAACCCATTGATATGCCTATTGTCTAGTCGTCAAACATGTCGAGAAAAACAAACTCAAAAGTGGAAAAAAGTGTTTTAGTTCATAAAAATTCGTCATTATGGAATTCCAGTGTTAACGCCTTAAGTTTATCGAAAAAAAACTACCAAATCATATTTCCAACAATGTCTCCTACAGACGTAAGAGGAAAAGCCATTAGAGCTAAACATCTGTAAGCCAGAAGATCTCACTCCAAGTCCAAGCCCTTCTAAGGCATTGTCAAACGTTTATTAATCAAAAAATTGATTAGACCTTGAAAATAGTACAGAGAGTGATCACGGAAGCGACAATAGATAGTACCTACAAACTAATAAACTCAGACTTACACAACCACTGGACCAGGAACATATATCACTTACCAAAAACAAAAACAATGACAGGACAATTTAGAATAATGTACAACGGACTAAAGCTCTACAATGACCTATCATTGAAACTAAAAGATTTGCCTAAAAATAACTTTAAAATAAACCTCAAAAACCATTTAAGATGTAAATATCATTGTATTTTATAACCCAATCGCATTTTTCCAATAAAAATAAAATAAAACTTTTAGGAAACAGACGTTTAATTAAAGGAATTGATTAGTGGAAAATAATATTAAAGAAAACAGTCTTATGTTTTATTCATTTTACAATAAAATTGACTTATTTTATAAGCAGAATTTTGACTCAATTAAATACAAGAATGATTATGAACACAAGAAAGAAGACTTCATGAATTTGCAACTTGTTTTAGCGGCACTTCGAGGTACTGCGCCAGTGCATTGGCCTTTTCCTTTAACAGACCAAATCCAACGTTTTCCTTCGCATATAGACACAAGAGGAGATTGGCAACTTGGGTAATGACTAGTTTTCCGTTTAAGCAGTCAATGAGGACAAGCTGCAATCTGTTTTCTTTGAAGGCATTACGGCCGTTCTTCTCATATGCTGTCCATACATTGCTCGCTATGGCGGCTGTTACCCGAGCATCCTTATCATTATATCCGGAGTACGCCAACAGCGCCCCCTCATGATTCAAAAGCCTATAAAAAAATAACAAAATGAAAATCGGCGCCCTTGAGATAATTCATTAACTAAACGGCGTTTTATAAAATAGCCAATTTATATTATTATAAATTATTAAGGTATGCCTCACAAGGTATTCTCAATGCCACCCGTATTAGCTTGACTTAAAACTTGCGTTAATGCCTTTGGTTTTAACATAGTTAAGTTTTAGATTGAATCCGGTTGAATATTTTATTTAGCAAAACAATCTGGGCTTTGTTCAATTTGTCATTTTTACCACAGAATATTTTGACGTTTTGACAAATCAACGTACGGCTACAACTAAACATGGCACCATTTATTGTACTCTTGTAAGGCGTACCCTTCACATTATGATTCACAAACTTTTTTTTACAACTAAAATAATACTCAGTGCTGTGGAAACGATTAAATAAAAATATATTTACTATTGGTACTTAAAACTATCTAAAACAATAACCTTGAGGTGTAAACATTGAAAAAAAAAATGAATTGTTTGGATAATTTTTCAGTTTCGACAAAAAAATGTATTACTATTTGATAGATATCCAGATAAATCTCATAAGATGATGACAGAACCGAATTCAAATGAACTGACTGAGAATATGCATGTTTAATTAATAGTATATAAATTTTGTAAAAAAAATACTTATGGGGGTTTAGGTGGTGAGAATTGAAAGACGGCGGAGGTTTCAGCGTTTATTGCGGATCACAAGTAATTACACGTAACTGTATGATATACTCGTGATGGAGCGTGGCTGGATGTCGATAGCAGCGGGGCAGAGTCCGGGTGGTGAGTCGTAGAGAGTGAGGGCTCGCTGGGCGGTATCGTCGAGTGGCTGGAGCGAGGAGTCGTCGGAGGTTTCTCGTACGTAGACTGGGTAGTGGAGACTCGTGTCTCTTCGAGATTGCGATACTGGCTGACGTTTATAGTTGACGGACGTTTAGAGTAGACTGACTGTTTTGGGTGCTCGGGAGTACTGCTTTTATATGCTTTGGTTTCGTCATCCGATGACCTGATCCGATGACCTGACCTAGTGACCAACTTGAAGAATTCGGGGCCCGCGAATCATCAAATTTGATAATTAGGTCTTGGGTCAGCGTTTTTGTGTTTATTCGTGTCATATATTTCTTCATGAAATATGTTTATCTGGGTTATGCATTTAACCCCGACATACTAATTAAAATTTTAGGTTTTTGGATAATCCGTTTTCTAGACGATTTATTTTTTTGGTAGTGATTTTTTAATCTTGCTAGAGCTGCATTATTAATCACAGGGAAAACTTTTCATTCGATAATGAAGAGCAATATTTATTGCTCTCATAATATAAAATTAAACTTCTATTAAAATTACTTTTTCATCCAGACTAAACACATAGTAAGAAGTTTTTTTTTGTTAAAGACCCTTGTTCAAGCAATCAATGAAAATCAACTTTAGTTAATAGAAAAACTTTACTTCGATAGCAAAAAAACAGTTGGAACTCTAAAACTCGTTTTGCTCTTTATTGAGAATAGTATAAACAAAATGTGTGTATCGCTTAATAAATTAAGACAAATGAAATTCATTGTTTCTTGATGCTATTGATTTCTCAACAATGATGTAAAACTTTATAATAAACTATTAGTGCGTAATAATTTGTTATTTTATTTAAAAATAAACTTCAATTTTTTGCTATGGTAATAGTATTATTTCATTAAACTATGCCCAATAATTTATAGTAAATTGATGACACGGCCATTTAATTCAGAGTATTCGAAAAAGGTTTAATAATTTTCAATCGCATATTTTTGTTTTGTGTGTGGCATGTTTTAATTTTATGAAATAATGAGAAATTGTTCTATATATTACTAGCCGTTCGTACATAAAAAACAACTGCAATCAGGCAGGCAAGCAAACAGACCTAGCGAACGCAAAGCGCGATGCGCGGTTTGAGCGAGTCTCATACGAAACGTCATTGTACTGAACTAACCTTGTCAATCTGCGGCGAACTTTGGCGCTGAGACTCCTTTTCAATTTCAAATAGATAGTTCTGCTATAGTGACTTAATATATTTACACATAATATCACTTTTGCGAAAATATATAGTGGGTTTTTTTTTCGTGTTGTGTCGAGGCTGACTACAGTTGGTGTCTTCGTGCAGTGCTGCATCTGTTCGGTTACAATAATTTTGTGATTCAAATACGTGTTTGTTTTTACTTATATTTATTCTGTGTATTGTGAAAAGAGTTATCACCATTTAATCCAAAATGCCGGCGAGTGGCGCAGTGTATCAACCAACAACAGTAACATACGATCAACAACCCAACGAGTCAAGATGGCATTGTCCTATGTCATATTTTTCCCAGAGACTTACGAGTGAAATAAACTTGTCGAGATGTCTTCATTGGGGTTCATTCGTCTTGGGCCTCATCGTCGTTGCTACAGGTAACGATTTGTATTAGTTTTTATTCATAAATGAATAACGATCATGATGCATGTCCTCCAATCCTTTACACATGTTTACAATATGTTTTTACTTTTATTTGGATGAATAAAATGTTCAAAATGTTGTTATATAGTATGTTTTATTGCATAGAATCTTCAAGTTGATTTTATGTGCTTTTTGTTTTGCTTAAATATGTTTAAAAACGAATTTATCCGTAGATATAAGGCTATCTATACATTTTCTCGAACTTAAAGATTTTATTATGTGTTCCTGCTTAAGATAAATTCCTGACAATTTTCTACATACTACTATTCTCAAGTCTTTCAATACTTCTCAAAACTCTGGTGGCACCTATATATACTCGTAATATCGTCCAACCCTTCGGCGCTCTTCTATCTAAAACAATTCAGAAATCTTTGTTTTTAAATCGATAATTTATTTATGGTAGTGTGTGCAAGTTTAATTATTTTAACATAACATATCTCCATTGGATAAGATATATTTTATCTGTAATAAGAAAATGTATGACTTTTTTCGTTAATTAAATCATATTTATTAACATAAGCTTATTTTGATTATACCAACAGACAAAAAAGGTCTTCGAAATAAGATAGTTAAAATGCATGTATCAAATATTTCAATGATAATAAAAGGTGAGCAGAAAGATTAAGAATACGGCAAAATCAAATTAATCAAATGTTAAAAGGCGGCCATATTCAAAATTGGAACCTGCATGCTTTCCTGACGAAATATTAGTTTGAATTACTTATCTATGGCCAAATTTCGCAGGTACGTACTTTATATGTATATATTTTTTAATATAGCAATCAGCCTGACCACCTGTTCCCTGTACAATAATAATACGTCGTAATTTCGTAGTATTCGTCTAGTTGTATACATTTATTGGGTACCTACGTTCATACACTACGCGCAAGCGTGTGCGATGCTAATGATGATTAAATCTTCTATTAAAAATGCCAATCCTTCCACACAGTTTACTTAACCGGGTACATTTTACATGCTATAAGATGATTAAGTTCATTCTTTGAACTTAAAAAAATCATTTTTTTTTTGTTACAGCTTACGCATAATTGAGAAATCTTTTTTTGTGATTCTACTCCACCCGTTTCGTATATATAGACTTATTTTTCTTCCTCAGCCTATTCCCGTCCACTCCTGGACAAATGCCTCCTCCATTCGCTTCCATGTCTCTCTGTCCTGTGCAGACTGCATCTAGGTTATTCCGACGTGTCTGTTCAGATCATCCTTCCACCGTGGTTGCAGTCGCCCTGCACTTCTCTTCGCCGTCCACGGTCTCCAAGTCAGCAGTCTTCTTGTCCACTTTTCATCTGAACTTCTGGCTACGTGACCTGCCCATTGCCATTTTAGAGTCGCCACCCTGTGGATGATGTCAGTGACATTTGTTTTTTCTCTCACCGTATCGTTTCTGACTCCTCTTAGGCTTATTCCTAACATGGCTCTTTGGGTCACTCGTAGTTTCTCGGCACTTTGTTTGGACAATGTAACAGTTTCAAGACCACAAGTACCAACTGGCAGAACGCAGGCTTCGTAGACTTTTCGTTTCTGGTTGATCGGTATTTTCCGGTTTTTAAGGATGTAACTCATGTTTCCGAAAGCTTCCCAGCTTAGTCCAATTTTCTTTTTAGCTCTGCGGTTTGGTTATCTCGGCCCAATCGAAAGATGAAAATACATAGACTAATATAGCCCATTTATCAGTATGCCAGAGTAATTAAGCAGTTATTATGAATGCTTGGGCGGCTTGAGTATTAATGATGAAATCCGAAGCCCATCCAACAGAACAAGAGGTAGTGTACAGTTTATAGGTTACTACTTTTTAAGGTAGTCGATCTGTTCGCATACTAAGGCTCCCTTCTCACATAATCTAATGAGGAAATAACAGAAATAAGGAAACGAGTATCGGCGGGCAACGGCAACATTATTTCTCCTTGCCGTCAATGTGAGGTTCTGTAATGTCCACAGGAAAGCGAAGATCACATGTACAACATATTAGGACTGTATTGGCGTACAAAAGTATGGCATTTGACGCTGACAACAAAACCCGTTGAAGCACTGGACATATTTGAGAGGACCGCTCAGATTGAGGTGGGCTAGACACTTACAAATGATGCCAAATGTGCGGAGACCTAAGAGAATGGTGACTTGAAATCCGGGGGATAGAAGAAGAGTTGGAAGACCTAGATTGAGGTAGAAGGACGACGTAAATATATATGCAAAACAGCTTTTACAAGTTGGAAATTGGAAGACCGCGGCTAAGTGCAGGAGGAGATGGAGGCAGAAGTTGAAGAAGGCCAAGGCTCGATTGGGGGCCAGCGCCATCGAAGAAGAAAAAAAATAGTATATTTTTCGAAAACAATTGCCACCTTAGCTTTTATGGAGTGTAAATAAATGAAACGTTTTTTTTTATTAAAATCTAATCGTTATTTAATATTTTGTATTGTCAGAATAAGTTAAAGGGCAAACTAAGGCATTATCATACCTACGTACCAAGATGCGAAACATGTCACTCCTATAAAATATAATTAAATATTTAGAAAATAGCCGTTTTCATTAACATTAAATAATATTGTATTTTATATGATTTTTTTAAGATTTTTTTTGTGGATGTTGGACGATCGAAGTGTGCGCGGGAGATGCCTTTTGGTGGCGATGAGGTTCGCAACCCATCACACCGCGTCTCCCGCGGGGCGAAAAGAGAAGGATGGAGTACCGCATCGGTTAAAGTGTGGCAGTCCATTCTTTCTGCCTACCCTTTCAGAGAGACGGCGTGATGGTTAGTTAGTTAGTTAGTTAAATATTATATCATCTCATATTAATAGTAACAAATTATTAAAGATTTATTTATTTATTTAGGGGTTCCATAAATCTATAGTTTTTTTTATTATTACATAATATTATTTTTTTGAATCACTCTTTACATCATTACAGCGCGAGACAAATCAATGTAAAGGGTATAGATATCGACATGTGATAGGTAGCTAATCTATCGCCATTTTATTGTTACGTCAAATTTGCACCAGATCAAAGACAGTGTTACAATCACAGTCCCCGCCAGAAATCGAACCCGGGACCTTCGGGGTGGCAGTCGAAGCCCTTACCACTCGGCCACGAAGGTCGTCGTAAAATTATAAAACTTGAAATGTAGTATGTAATCGGTATTATTTATATTTCTCATTTGTTATTTGTGTATTTTCCGTCCTCTTTAATACCTTCACAAAAAAACAGTTTTTTTTCTTTTCTTATTCTTGTATAAAATCGACCGTCCTGTGTTCAGTCCAAGGCTATGGGTCTGATTTACCGAATGATTACTTACCCCCACCCCCACCCGGTAACCTTCCGCCGCCTCTCATTGTACTTCCTGCCGTATAAAGGTCGTTGTCTGGTTCTGCCAACTATAGTACCACGCTGACTCAAGCCACGCCATACGCCGCCGAGAAAGGTGAAGCTATGCGATCGAAATGTATAATAATAATAAAGTGGATGATTTATAGAATGCCATTTTTATGAACTTGTTGAAAATAGAATGGCAAAAGAAAGATGAAAGTAGAATAAATGCAGTAGAAATTACATCTCTTAGACGAGTATGATAGATTGTGGAATGAAAATATAATATGTGAATGCGGTGCGAATAATCAATCCCAACCCTAACTGGTCTTCCATTCCTTGACAATAATGTAATTCTTTATCATAAGCCCTAAATCCCCCCTCGCCCTCTTTCGGAGGGACACTCCGGGCCATACATTTAGCCCCATCATAAAACAACTACCAAATCACATTTCAACAATGTTTCCTACAGACGTAAGAGGAATAGCCATTAGAGCTGAACCTCTGTAAGCCAGAAGATCCAAGTCCAAGTATTAATTAGGGTTATGAACAAAAAAATTTAAGGATCATTGATGTGGTTTGGACACGTGGAAAGAAAGAATGAAGAAAGAATGGTATAAAAGTTTACATTAGGATAGTATAATTTGAAAAGGCGCGTTTTGAGTATCGATCTAAACTCTGACGGATTCTTGCATTCTTCTTTCATTCTTGGATTCAATGCACTCGAGGTCTGTAGAAAGATTGTTCCAGGCTGAAGGGCCGGCTACCGCGAAGGCTCGGTCGCCAAAACTTGTGTGAGGACAACGTTTTAAGCATAGACAACCTACCGATGCACACTGGATCCATTTGACAAAAACATGGACTTAGGGGTCGAACTCCGAATTTTGCCCTGATTTTTTTTAAATTAGGTCCTTTGTGTGATTCCAAACCACTTTTGTCTTTTAACTTTTTTGATATAACTGGTAATTTCCAAGAAAAAAAATGTTGTTTTTTTTTTGTATGAAGCAAAACTGATTTTTTCAATTATTTCGGAATCAGGTGGATACGTCAAACCCAAACTTAGTAAGGATTATAGAGGGCATAATCTTCTACATTACTTGTTACGACATCTACTTCATATCTCTGCCCGTTTAACCCTTAACGTACCGTGTTCAAAACAAAACGCTCGCTCCCATGTGGTAAGTTCAGTTTACCGCTAATTTTATCTAAATATCAAGCATATGACTAGATGAATCAAAATTTAATTTATGTCATCTTGTAGGGAATTTCATTAGGAATAGATCGATATCTATAACATACATGGATTATTTGAAAAACATATCATTATTAATTTTTTTCTGGAACCATGCGATTTCTGATATGTAATGCGTCACAGCATACGGGCGACTAGACATCGGGTATAAACTTGTCTGCGCGCCGCGGCCGGCGGGGCGAGATAAAGGCACCTAGGCAAAATGTATAGTACGTTCAAGACAACGAGTACGTATTAATATTTGTCCCTTTTGGTAAAGTGTTAATATTTTCACAGTTCTGATATTATTAAGTTACGTGCTGCGTTTTCATCCAGTCGGTATTATTACGTACCTATTGAAAAGGTCAAAGATATAATTTATAATACGTTCAAAACAGCGAGTAAGTATTTGTCACTTTTGATAAAGTTGTAAATATTAGCAAAACAAATTCTACCTTAACACGAATGAAGGTGAGGGCAGTCTTAGAAAATATTTTTTTTTGGGATGAAGGAAGTAATTTTTTTGCTTTTTTTATTACGAAATATTGAGAACACTTCAATGGAGGATTACAATTTTTTTTATAATATTAGGGTCCATAGGTTTTAAGAAAATCAACTTTAAATTGGCAGTGGAAACTCAATTGACCACATGGCAACGCGACGGTTAAAAGCAGCTGACATTATAAATGTTAATATGTAAATAAAAACATCCTAAATTTCCAAAACGATTCATTTTCTTACAAAAAAAAAGACATGAAAATCGGCTTAAGTCACCAGACTACCTTAATAAAGTGTTGTGAAAATGCGAGGTGTTATTCTATATTTTTTTAATAAATGTGATTTGTTTAAATAATTTTAACACGATTGAACAGACATTTTGAAAAATATGTGATATTAAAGAAATGAATTATTTAAAATAATATTTGCACAGCTGTTACAATAATTATATCATAAGAAAGTAATAAACAGAGTAATTTTCAAATGTCTCAGAAGCACGATCCATTGTCAATGCTATGATACTGGTATGATAATTTGTAGAATAACCTCTGCTCTACTGATATGGGATATGCCAATAAAAGCTGCGATGCAGTCCAATGTCCTTCACCCTCTTTAAATCAAAACAATATATTAGATGCATTGAATAGTTACTTCTTATCACTGTGATTAGTCGGTGTGTGTTCAGGCTTTATATTTCTTCAATATTTGCCTTAACATAAGCTGAGAAAGACTTGTTTATATTAGCAGTTTGATTAATCATGAAAGTTATCAAAAAAAACAAGATAACCCCAAACTTTGTTAATATTACTCGCATTATATCAATTGTAACATGTTTTTGCAATGCATAAAATATGCAATCATAATGAATGAGATTAGAACACAAAAAAGTCCAGGAAAAGTGTAGTATTCGAAATAAATATTTTAAAAATATTAAAGAGGAACCATCGATTAGTTTGTTTTACGTTGTTAGGATTTTAAAAGTATACGTGGTTTATTTATTTAACAATTATTTAGTAATGGATTTCAACAACAACAAACCATCACGCCGTTTCCCCGTAGGCAGAGAGAATGGACGTCACACTACTCTATCCTGACACATCTCTCTAGTTCCTCCACATTCATACAGCGAGTCATACACGCACGTCGATTCTTCCGACTTCTAACATGACCAACCTTTAAAATTTCATTAATTTGGTCATGCCATGTTTTCCTCGGTCTACCTCGACTCCGTACTCCATTTACATCATTAACGTATACTTTCTTAACCATTCTTTCTCCATCCATACGCTCCATATGTCCGAACCAACGCCGCCATCATTCCTTTCTTATATCAGCATTTGAGATTCTGTCGTATATCGTTCTACACACATACGCCTTAGGGACCTCATCTCTACCGCATTTTTTCTGCTCTCATCCTTCTTCTGCCAGTTCCATTCTTCGCTTCCATACATTAGGGTTGGGACCAGAACTCCATTGTGAACGGCCGTTTTCGCTTTCATAGATAAATTATTTTTTCCAATACGATTAATTTCAATTTCCAATAAGACAATTCCAATAAGCCAGGTTCGAAATCGGGAAAAATCGACAAGCGCGCATGTTACGATGTATGAATTTAGATGAAGGGTGCATGTTACGATGTATGAATGTAGATACATCCTCTCCGCCTACCCCTCCGCGGAAATGGCGTAATGATTAGTTAGTTAGTCATTTCACGGTCAGTTCATTGCTTCACTTCCTTACATAATGCTTGGTAATATTAAAACGTAGAAATCATTATTTGGTTTATATAAGAGTCTAACCTAACCTAACCCTCGGTTTGTCGGCAGTATTAATTTATAATAATAATCTTTAGGTACAATGGCCAAGGGCCCGGACGGTAAAAAGCAAACATCACCATATTTTAAAATGGCGTGCTCGAATTCTTAATTCCCCGCTGGCACGAAGCGACTTCGTATAGTGGGTCTGAATAATATTTAGGCTCTAATGCATTGTTTCGTCATATTAATAACGCATTACGTTCGTTGTATTCTGATATTAATACTACTCTAAAGCCAACACACGATTTCATTGCGTTAAGCTTAACCGACGCGTTACAAAAACTGTGAAAGTTAGATCTAATTAGCTCGAAAGTGAAATTTTCTATTTTTTCGGTGACTTGGTCATTTCGGGCGGTGAGATTTTACCATAACTTCTCGTTGCGTGAATGGCTTCGTTTTTATTTTATTAATTTCTTCATCGAGATGAATTAGTTATTATTTAAATCGCGCTGCAATATCTAGTATTACTAAATATAATATTTTAAGACTCAACGAAGGCCAAGAAACGGGCCACCAAAAAATATCAAGTTATCAATGCAAATTAAACAAGTAAACAAGGCAGCTGCAATCTCTGGGGCTCTAAAATCCACAATATGGAAAAAAAAACAAAGACATGACCTTTAAGAGTAAGATGAGAATCTATAAGGCATGCGTAAGACCAATAACATATGGCGTTGAAGCAAGGGCAGACATAGTAAGGACCAAACAAGTTTTGAGGACTTCCGAAATGAAGACACTGAGGACGATAGCAGGCAAGACACAGAGAACACCAGAATAAGAGAGATATGTGAAGTTGAGGATATTATAAGATGGAGCAGACAGCGAAAAAGGGACTGGTACAGTCATGTTCAAAGAATGGACACCACCAGACTCCCCTATATTGCATTGCATAATCAGCCTCGTGGGACACTTCCTCGTGGAAGACCTCCTAAAAGATGGAAGGACAGCTGGGAATCTACCTCACCAGAGGAGCAACACTCTGGAAAACAGACCACATAGGTTTACAACAAGGAAGAAGAAGAAGAAGATGAAAATTCTTAGAAAATGTATATTTTTTTGTGTAGTTCAAAACTCCAAAAATGTATCGTTAAAGTTATGTTGAATTACAGATATTTATAGGGAATAATTCATTATAACAACAACAACAAACCATCACGCCGTTTCTACAAAGTGGTAGGCAGAGAGAATGGACCGCCACACTACTCGATCCTGACACGTCTAGTTTCCACCACATTCATACACGCCCGTCGATTCTTCCGACTTTTAACATGGGCGACCCTTAAAATTTGTTAAATCTAGTCATGCCAAGTTTTCCCCAGTCTCCCACGACTCTGCACTCCATTCACACCGTTAACTCATACTTTCTTAACCATTCTCCCTTCATCCAATTTACTAGTTATTTGACCGATTTTTCCAAAATCATGGTTCTCTCTGATTGGAAGTAATATCGGAAGGTAAATTTATTTTTAAAATTAAGAAATGTGTTTTTATTAACACGTTTTGTACGATTTTTTAACCGTGTAAAAATAAAAAAATAAAAATGTATATATATGTGCTAAGATTTCGCAATATTTAGATAATTTCTGAACACTCTGTATATTAGAACATTTATCTACAGCAGATAACCTACGTGATAAAATGTGGTACCTATATTAACTACCCGGTAACACAATAGGAGCACACAATACCAATATACTGGGACTAGTAATGTCTCACTACATTACCTTTGTTTCTTCACATTTTATTGTAATGATGTTTATCTAGGAATCTAGGTTATGTTCGCAGGGACTTGTGGATACACACGCCTATTTGTAAATAATCTACGAGTACTTGGCTTGACTGACGGAACTGACTAACCTCAAGCCTCGTCCTCGCGGCTGTAATTAAATAGGGAGTACACCTTAACTTTTATATCAATATTTCTATTGTTACAATTTAGATCATGCTAGACATAAAAATATGTATTTCAATCGGAACTTCACTGGTTTAAAAGTCCATAAGAATCGGTGGATGTTGGCTCATTATACCTGCCCTAAATGTGTGAAAAAGGTCTCTAAGGTTACTGGTTTCAAAAAGACGGTGCGCCATGCCACACTGCAAATCAAACAATGCAGTTTCTGCAACGAAAATTACCTGGACGTGTGATGTCAAAAAAAGGCGACATTGACTGGCCACCCAGATCTCCAGATTTGACCACTATTTTGTGTGGTTATTTGAAAAACTAAGTGTACGCCAGCAAGCCTCGGACCATTGACGAGATCAAGGTAAACATTCGTGCCGAAATCATCGCTTTACCGCCCGAGATGCTCGAAAAAGTGATCGAAAACGCAGCAAAAAGGACACATTTTACTTTGGCCAATAAAGGCGGCCAAAAAAAAACTAGTTCAAATAAATTGTTAAGGGCCAATTAAGTAAACATACGAGTATATAGAAATCGGTTGCTTTTTTTAGTTATTCAATATTCACATACTTACTCCCTATGGCCATACAACTCTTGAAGAGTTTTAGCCTCCTTAATGATTTTTCGCCAAGCTCCTCGATCCTGCGCCTTTTGCTCACAGCAGTCCGATTCGCCCAACCTAGCCGGATCAGCCAGAACATTGTCCATTAGGCGCTTTCTAGGCCTTCCTAGAGATCTTACTTCTAGTCGGTCTAGACGCGTACAGGGTCTTGATTCTCTGGTCTCTTCGGCTCGGCGTACGTGCCCAATCCATGCTAGGCGACCGGCTCTCACGGTGCTTGTTATAAGGGGCTGCTGGGTCATTTTACGGATCTCTTGGTTGGTCCTATGCCTCCAAGTTCCCGCTGCAACACCGGGTCTGGGTCCCAGGATCATTCTAAGTATTTTATTCTCAAATCAGTAGATTCTATGTTGTTCTTTTAGAGTCATTGTCCACGACTCAGAACCATGTGTCACGTTGTAAATACGCAGCTTGGTGTTTCTGGATGGAAGCTTGGACTTTAGGAACGTTCGCAAGGAGGCTGCAGCTAGTAGGCCTTTTTAAACTCTGTGTTCCAACTCCGCGTGCATATCGTTGGCTTCCGTCATGACCGTACCGAGATATTTGAACTTTCTGACTTGCTCAATTTTATCTACCTCCATGCAAATATTTGTCAGTGGTGAGGCTAGGCCATTATTACTCCTGGAAACAATCATCCACTTGGTCTTATGTGATTGATCTGCATCTTGATCTGCAAACCAATTCGGGCTGCTGTATCCTTTAATTTTTGTACATCTCTATTTTCAATATTATCACATACCGACATAAAATACGGCGCACTCGACAGTCTTGAAGCGCTACATGAAATGGCACCAAGTTATACAAGGTGTCTCAAAAGAAAGTTTATATTTAGTAGATCGATTAAAAAAAATAATTATTGAAAAAAAGTTTTTTACTTAATTATTAAAGTACACAATTTGGGAATTTATTTGTTAAAAATAATATAGTCGGTATTGTATTTTTAATCCGGTATTGCAATCGATACTCGTGGGCTTACGTACCACAGAAATGTGATTGTAAAAGACAAAAAAATATATATATAAAGAAAAGGAAAATGTAATTTTTTCCAATCGTATATACGTTCGATTTTGGATATTATTAGAGTTATTCATCAAATTAGATTTGATCTGTGAATAGTTTCTAAAAATGAATCATTTTTTGTAAAAAGTTTTTGAAACCAGGAAATGCCTTGTCGTTAATTTGTAAATCGTGCTCACAATGGTTTAATTTATTATCTTCTCGATCTCCGTCAGTTAGGTTGGTGTCTCTAAAAGTCCTTGAATTCTTTTCAAGTGTATTATTTGTCGCCATTGCGACGAGTTCTTTTACATATTTCTACATTTTTGGAATACCTCACGCCGACTCCCGCCGATCTCATGGTCAGACAGTCGGTCTGAACGGAATCACTAATGGCTAATTTAAGACGTTATAAGACTTCGTCGCGTATCTTGTACACCACTTGTTATCGTGGTGCATTCTGAAGCAAAGCAGGTAGTAAATATGAGTAAATACTAACACTACGAAAAAAGAAAAGAAAAAATTAAACCTTTTTGTTTTAATTGTGTAATATTGTATTTTATGTGGTCAGAGCCATGTTAGGTATCAGCCTACGGGACAGAGTCAGAAATAAGGACATAGAGTCAGCACAAAAGGTCTCCGAGGACATCCGGAAGAGTGCGGGAAGTGCCTGGATGCAGATCGCTCAAGATCGAACAGAATGGAAAATACGAGACCGAAGAAGATGAACTACAAACTTGTATCGTTATCTCTGGAGATATACTACCTCTTTAGAATGTCCAGGTGAACAAACCGATATAAGTGGAATAAAATCGCATTTAAAACACCACATTCAATCCGGTGGTAACATATGGTATCGTGGACAATGACTATTAGAGAGTAACAAATAATTTTCTAGTTTGAGAATAGAATTCTAAGAATGATCCTCAGACTCAGCAGCCTCTTATAACGAGCACTGTGAGAGCTGGTCGTCTAGCATGGGTTAAGCACGTATGCCGAGACGGAGAGACCAGAACAATCAAGATCATGTATGCGTCAAGACTTGCCGGAGTAAGACCTCCAAGAAGACCTAGACACAGCCCCTAATGGATAATGTTTTGGCCAGGTTGGGCGAAACAGACTCCCGGGAGCAAAAGGCACAGGATCGAGGAGCCCGGAATAAAATCACCAAGGAGGCTACAACTCTTCCAAGAGTTGTATAGCCATAGGAAGTAAGTAAGTGGAAAAATAAGAGAAATAGGTCTGCCACAAAAAGCTAGGCCGATGATGCTATCCCAATCAGAAGAAAGTGGGTAAGGAAACCCCAAAAAGAGAGGAATGGAATATATTAAAGAGGTCTACATCCGGCAGTAGACAGATGGCTGAAGAATGCGAAATGGGAAAAACTGTTTTGTTTCATAAATATCATCCTTTTTCTCCCTTTGCCATTTCCTATCATCTAGGGTCGGCCCTCCTCGTACGAAGACGCCAAACTTTTCTACCCACCATGTTGCCATTGGGCGGCCTCTTCCTCTTGGTTTTGTGGGAATGCTGAGGGCTTTCTGAACAATATTTTGCTGTCTCTTCCCATCAAATGACCGTACCACCGGGGTTGAAATTCTCTCATCTTGTCCGTTATTGGGGCAACCTTAAAGCTACCCCTCACATATAATATTTGTTATAAATTGATCAGATTTTTTTTATAATTTAATACGTTAACACAGTGAAATTATAGCTACATGATATTTTGTCAATCAAAAAATATTTTTTAGATAAACTTAAGGCGTTAACACTGTGGAATTCCATAATGACGAATTTTTATGAATTAAAATACTGTTTTTTCCAATTTTGATTTTATTTTTTCGACATGTTTATATCGTTCTCCCGATGATGAAGGTGTAAGCCTTCGAAACATTGTTTTAATACATAAAAATTCGTCAATCAAAATATTGTTTATTCCGCTGATAAATATTACATGTTTTAGTTATTTTATATTTGAAATATGCAAATGGCTTTCCTATTACAAGAATAAACAGCGTTTTGATTCGTGATTAACAATATTTAAACATTATCAATCTGGGTCATCTTCGCTTGTGCGGTTCAACAGAACAAGAGTTGTTTACGGTTCGAAAACTCGGAAACTATGTGTAGTTTATTGAAAAAAATAATTGAATTAAGTTTGTCCTTATTTAACAAAAAAGCAATGAAAAGATTACTCATACGAGTTTGTCCCTCTGTGTGTTCATATCTTTGGCTACGTATAATAACTAAGTACTATGTCGCCTTAATTTTCTGCAGATATTTCTGTACACAATCGTTTTTAATTAAAAGGAATGAAAATGTATGTTTTCTTCTTCTTCCCCTTACTGTAGATCGTGCGATCTGTTTATACAGGATATCAAATTTATTCCTGCGATGAAGACGTCCAGCTTTCTCTCCGTCTCTTCGGTGGTCGACGGCCCTTTGAAATCTCGTAAATCACGATTTTGGGAATCCTCGCTGGATTCACCCTCTCGATGTGGTTTCTCTAGAATCGTCTTCTCTGCCTACTCCATCTCTTTATTTGTCATCAATTTTGCAGGATCTGCGATATTTTAATATCTGCTGCGATTAGGAGATGTGCTCTTGTTTGGTTCTGACAGTGTTTGCTCTTGCTTCGATTCCATGAGTCATTAAGGACCCGATGCATGCTTTATAAATCTAACATTGCTTTCCACTAGCATACGCTTATTGTCCCAAACAGTCTCCCTCAGTCATCCGGAGATAACTTCTCCTTTATTAGTCTGTACTTCATTATACAGATCGCTGCAACTAGATATCTCAAGACCTGTTCTATGGTTGAATATGTTTTCCAGAAGATTTATTATTTTTTATAGGAATGACATGTTTTGCCTTGCTAAGGCATTACTCAACATTTAATGTTGCTCTAGCAAGGCGAGACATGTCATTCCCATAAAATATAATAAAATTTCTAGAAAACAGACGTTATACAATATGGAGTTTTACATCATATTTTCTAGAAATAATAAATATACAGGCGAGTCCGTCTTTTGACAGGACATCCACCTCCATCAAGATATACTATTCATTTTAATGTTATTTGTCACACAGATCTTCAATAATAACATAAAAAAAACATTAAATTCAGCAGCAATATTTTGAACGAAAATGTCTAAATTATATTAAAAAAATGCCGGGTATTATCTAAAAGGAGTAACGAGATAAGTTACACGTAATCATTTATTTCATTCGAATACCCACGCTCCCTCCTTCGGGGAAATTAAATTATGAAACTCGAAATAAATATAAAAGGAATCTTATCCCCTTCGTTGTAAAATTCCTCTCTCCGTTCAATTTCAAATTTTCTAAATTCGTGTTATAATGATGTCGTTATATTTGGATGCCAATGAGATTCACTATACATAATTTATTTCCCAAATTTATTTAAACCGTTAATTTGCAACGGTATATCGAACGAGAAACAATTTTTGAGTAAGTTCGACACTAAGGACGCAGGGTTCTCATGAATATTTAACTTAAATTAATTATTTGCATCTTAAATATTGTTACATAAATGTGAAAAAATGTTGATCTCCAAAACGAAGCAGATCTCCTGGGTGGTGGTGGTATGGCCAGATTAAGGAGATGACTGGGGGATACCTCTACTTGGCGACCCAGACTGCGGATAACATTGGAGGGGTTTTGTTTTACAGCTCCATGGATCGAGACCCTTAGTAATGAAGAAGCGAAGAAAGAAGAAGAAGATGTTTCTAGATGCTTTAAATCACATTATTTGTGTTATGGCATTATTAAATATAATATCAATCCCCTTCTTCTTTCCGTGTCCTTTCAGGTCTCCCCAACGTTGACTATTACCCTTGAGTAGGCCTCCCTGTCCTGGGCAGCTCGAAACAGCTCCCCCACGCTCCTCAGCCCCGTCCACTCTCGGATGTTCCTCAGCCAGGAAACCCGCTTTCTCCCAACACCTCGTCGACCCTCAATCTTACCCTCCAAGATCAGATGTAATAGTGCGTACTTTTCGCCTCTCAGAACATGGCCCAAGTAGGACACCTTACGGACTTTGATGTTGCTCAGCAACTCTCTGTCAACTCTGGCTCTACGGAGAACGTTTGTGTATACACTTTCAATTTGTTTTGATATAACTTTATTCTTTTTAACAGCCAACCGGTGTCGTTCAGTGTCTTTTGTAACCCTGCCAAAGCTCCGACGGGAGCGAAACCGGTTGGATGTTAAAAAGAATAAAGTGTTGTTAAATCAAATAAAAAGTGTATTCATATTATACGAGTATTTAACTTAATTTTAAATGTCATTCATTGAAAATGGAGACGTTTGCTGCAGGCAATTACGAGCAAGATCAAGTTTTGTGATACAACAAAAAATATTTCTATGAAGCCATAGACAACGTTTAAAACGCGATTCTGATATAACGATAATTATATGGCGTTGCAAATCTGTGATTATTTTTGTATAATGACTCACAATCGTGTTACAAAATTCTAAGCAAGTATCATGGCTTGATCCAATGTCTGTCTACCAACGAAAATGAAAATGAATAAAACGGTTTCTATCGCTAAATTACCAGAGCGTTCCATATCGGAGTGCAAATTGTCGACGTCTCGGCGAAAGTGCACATTTGGATGTTTGATCTGGGGGCTTCCAAGTTCTGTTGCTCTATCACTTTTTTCACGGTACTTTCTCGTTAATGACGGCTGTACCCGTATCCGGAGACACAAAGCCCCCCGATGACTCACCCAAGTCGAGTTCGTATTGTAATCTAAGTTGTCTAACAGCTATCAGGCTATCCGGATTAATACATACATACAAGAACGCGTGGAACGGTTTATCATTACCTCGTTATCCATACGTATGAACTCCAATAAACTTAAGAATAACTTTCTACTGTCTTTGGTGTACAAATTTTAACTTTGTGTTAAAATTTTGTACACTGAAGAAGGATGAGAACCATCCGAAATATGTAAGTAATGAGTGCAACAGTGCGTAGTGAACGTACTATGTTTTTTAATGGTTATTCAATCGTGAGTCCACTACACAAAGTGATGGGCTCATAAACTTATTTCAATGATATATTTTCTATACTTTTTTCTGTTCCATAATACCTTACTTGACATAATTCATCGGAAATATCCTCTCCTACAACCTCCTAGAAGGAATGTTTTAAATAACCAATAACCCTGTATATGTATTTTTTCATTTTCTAATGTATTATATTTCGTGTAAACAATGATATTTAAATCGTCAATTGTTTTGGCCGAAACACTATGATAATTCCACATAATTAACTGTTAAAATTTATAACGCTGTTATAATATCACAATTTTTATTATTAACTTTTTGAGAATGTCGCGACAGCTGTTTCGCTAACCGATGTTGTCATCATCAGGTGTTACAAAAGACCTGATGATGCCCACATCGGTTGGCGAAACAGTTGTCGCGACATTCTAAAAAATATGTAATAAAAATTGTGATATAAGTGTTATAAATTTTAACGGTTAACGATGATATTTACAAAATAAAATATCAAAGTTTTTAGTTTTACTGCCGTTGAACTAACGCATAAATACCTTAAACCGGTTTATACCACGGATGACTAGCGTACTGCGTTTCCAACAAATCAATTACAGAACGTTGGCTATATATACCAAGGTATACTTGACGTAGAACTAACCTAACCTAACCTAACCTAACCTAACCATCATGACGTACTAAAATGAAATATTCAAATTGAACTTCTTCCTCGTGCATTTGTTTCAAATCTCGCATTCCGATGTTTGCGTGTGAGGGGATAATTTAGTTTCGGGAGTTTTGGTTTGAATGCTGTGCGTACATGAAAACTCTCAAGCGAATTGCTATAATTAACATTCGATTGTTTTAAAGTATACGACGCAACTTTTCCCTTTTAAATAGCTTCAAAATATATTACTTTCGTCGTTATTTTAGATAAGTAATAAAGTTTTTACAGAATCGAAGCGACATCAGACACTATTAGAACGAAACTTCACATTAGAAGACCGGAAATGAATCATTGAGGCCTTTCGTGACTAGAATCGTTATAGAGATAGAATAACTAACGAAGAGATTCACATAACCTAAAATAAAATGGACATTGTGAGATGGATAAGGCAGAGAAGGCGATTCTGGAGAGACTACACTGAAAAGATGGACCCACCGACGATTCCTTATACATAGGTTAGATTCAATCAAATAGAGTGCAAAGCGGGGAGCGGACGATAGTACTACCTAAGAGTCGGCCATAGTCAAAGTAAGAAAGGCAATTTCTAGAAAAAGAAAAAAAAAAGCTTAGGAAATTGAAAATAACTTTGTTTAATCCACTAATTATTAAAAAACACGACATGTTTCGGAGGATACTCATCTTCAGTTGTAAAAATATAATAAAAACTATACAAAGAAAAACTAATATAAAAACGCATTTAAAACTCAATACAGTAATTCAAATTTAAAAATGAACCTGGGCTATTTGTTATAAGTACTATTATTATTTTTTTAACAGTAAGAACTAATAAATAATATTAAATAATAATAATACATGATGATAATATATAAAAAAATAAAAATGGAATTTAGAAAAGACATGCATTTGAAAGACATAATGTATATAGAAATTAATAAATGATTAATTTGCATTTGATTGGGAATGGGAGCTTGGGAGATTAAATGTAGAAAAAGTATTTAAGGAGAAAGGAGTAAAAGGAGGAATCTGATTATTAATTATGATTTCACCTAATTTCACCAACTTGAGTATTTCTAAATTTTCAATTTGTTTAATTTATTGCTATTGTTAACTGTGTGTAAAAATTTTGTGTCATTTTTATCGAAACTATGGTCAAATTCAATAAAATGGTTAGCCATCTCAGAAAAAATGGTATGTTTGGTGAAAGCTTGTTTGTGTTCGGTGATACGTATTTTAAATGTTCGTCCTGTTTTGACTATATAAATAAGAAAAAGCGCCAATAAAGTTTTCAGTATTGCTTATATATTAGAAATTTCGGCACTGATTTCAATAGCTATTTGGCCGAGCGGATAGCTTGGCTTCTCTATTCTGCAAGCCGGCCGGTCTCTGGTTCAAATCCCGCGTTTTGCTTTTTTCTAATACAGCAACTTGCTTTCTACAATAATGCAAAATCATATGTCATAGCCTTCCCTTGTTTAGAGTATTTTCGCTTATTAAAATGAACGAAAACGCCTATGTTCTAGGAGTTTTATTATATTTTAGATGGAATGACAAATTTCGCCTTTCTAAGGCCTTCATTTGATAATGCCTTAGAAGGGTAAAACGTGTAATTCCATCTAAAATATAATAAAACTCCTTGAAAACGAACGTTTTCATAGATATTAATCATTTGTTATGGAATTTTATATCATTGTTCAAGAAACAATAATCAGTACTTTTGCTATTGATCAAGACCTAACGCCGCTCATGATCGTTATGTTATGCACGTCACTTATAGTTCGTATCCACTACTGAAAATTTCATGGCCTTAACTGGAAACAATTCATCTGTTAATTTTTATTCTTGTTTTTTTTTTTTTAATAATTATTGTGATTAAGGCCGACAAGCGGAACATTTTGATTATAATTCAACGTAAAGCCTTATTTTTACGAAGATTTTGAATATTATTAGATGTTGAAGGTCTTACCTTGTCGTTGGAATAGGGCCTCTGCCTTCTCTTTCGAAAAAACAGCGTGATGGTTAATTAAAATATGTTTGAGCATAAATTAATATCGTGGGTAAATAAAGCAGAAATAAAAATACTTCTCGAAGATGGCAGCTAATAGACAACTATAAGAGTAAGTGGAATAAACTTTAATATTTATTATTAGGTCGTTTTCATTGATTAGGTGTGTACCTATAAAATACTCGGGTCCTGGTGATCCCGTGATTCCTGGGCAATGTGAACAGGGTCATAGCAGCCAGGGAGAGGGCGTGTGGCGCCACAAAAGCCACCAGCTAAGGGCAGGTAACTCCTACAAAAAATCCCTGGAGAAAGTAACGGGAAACCACTCCAGTGACACTTAACACGCCAATAAAGCATTCGCCACGCAGATTGCCAACGTCTAGGGGACCTGATATGACACTATTAGAATAAGTTTGAAAAAAAATTCAATAAATTTTAATAATCTACATAATAATGATGAAGTAAGAAAGGCGTCTATCCGTAGGCCACCTCAGTCACAAACCATGGTGACTGAGGTGGCTCTACGGATAGGCGGGCTGAAGTGGCAGTGGGCTGGCCATATCTGTCGGAGAACCGACAGCCGATGGGGAAGACGGGTTCTGGAGTGGAGACCGCGTACAGGATTCCGTAGAGTTTGACGTCCCCCTGCCCGCTGGACCGACGATCTGAAGAGGATTGCTGGACATGGATGGATGGGAGCGGCAATGGATAGGGGGCGTGGCGTGCTTTGGGAGAGGCCTACATTCAGCAGTGGATGACAAACGGCTGATGATGATGATGAAAGAAAGGCGTGTAAAGCGGATGAATGCGTGATAAATAAAATTAAGAAAGAATCAAACTAACTAAGATGGATTGGACATATGATACGAATGGACGAGGGAAGAATGGTTAAAAAATATTTAGAATTAGTATGAATGAAAAAAGGAGTCGAGGAAAGCCAAGGAAGATATGGCATGACCAAATTAATCAATTACTGGAAGGCGGCCATGTTCGAAGTAGGAACAATCGACAAGCGTGCTTGTCACGATCTGCGAATGTAGAATAGGCGCGAGAGTTATATCAGGATAGAACAATGTGGCGATCCATCCTCTCTGCGTTAGTTAGTTAGTTTTACATAAAAATGAATGTTGTGTATCGTGAATTAGCAGTCTTGGGTACCCCAAGATGGCCGTCGTCGGTGAAGTTACTAGAGTTGCTAGAGTTGAACGTTGAACGGTATTGTGAAATTCTATAAACCTACATACATTCCGCATGTTGTAATTACGCTTTTGGTGATTGTGATGGCTCGCAGCAGTCCCATTAGTTTATCAGCAGCTAGTTGCACCGGTCCGCCCGGCGGCGTGCTGATGCAATGCCCAACATTTTCTTCATTGCTGATTTCTACACTCTTCTGATGCGTGTGCTATATGCAAAATAAATACTACTAATGAAGTGTTCGAATTGTCAGTAGGTAGGGTCGCGGCGACTCACATCTTGCTGGAGGGTGTGATTCTATAAAATGCTACGAAACGCCCAGTTACATTCCACCGCCAACACTACTGACTAGTCCAACTCGTTAGCGTCCCTGTCGCGAACCACGGGCAATGGGATCACACTCATAACCGTGTGATCACAGCAGATAACGAGGGGATGAAAGGCGAGTTTCTGGCGCCTCCAAACCAGATCCAACCAGCTAAGGGAAGGTAACCCCGACAGAAAAATCCACCAGAGAAGACAACGGGAAACCACTCCGGTCACCTTTTCCCAGGAATCACTAAGGCGAATACCTTTGCTGTAGTGATCGCCAACGTTGGGGGGACCTGGCACGGCACCAAAAGAAGAAGAAGAATGAAGTATTTAAAACGATATATAATAGTTTGATAGTATTTGTATTTTATCTCCGATTTTCGATAAAATACGCTTATTCGCTTGTCAAAAGGAATTTATTATATGATAAGGAATTATTAATGTGAACAATGTTTTTTAAACTTTGTATACAACACGAATTTTATTAAAAAAATATATAATTTAAATAAAAGCACGTTTCGGACACAAGAAACCCTTCGTCAGTGTTATAAATATATTAGCAAAATTTTCATGAATGTGGTCAGTTTTGACAAATATTAAAATTTTAATATCTGTCAAAACTGATCATATTCATGAATATTTATAACACTGACCAAGGGCTTCTGTGTCCGAAACATGATTGTTTTTTAATTTAATTTTTTTAATAAGGTTCGTATTGTATACAAAGTTTAAAAAACATTGTTCAATGAATCCGCAACATAAAGTTATGGCGAATATATAATATATATTTTTAATGTTACTAATTGAAATTTCTGTATAAAAGTTCATTGTAAATAATGAAAGTAATCCTTCATAATATATATTTAGTTTAATTCTACTCTAATCCTTCTTTTGCCAGTTCCATGCTTCACTTCATACATAAAGGTCGGTACAATAATACCATTGTGCACTGATATTTTAGCTTTTATGGATAGGCTTATATTTTCGATGACAACTTTAAATGCACCATTCACTTTGTTGCCTGCCCCAACCCATCTATCAATATCCCTCTCTACTCACCCACTCTTTTGTAAACATACTACCTAAATATATATAACTCATCAATTTTTCACCATTCACGCTACTGTAAATTACACTGCGAGAATCGTAAATAATCGAAAATTCGCATGTTTTCGTTTTTTTAACATAAAAGAAAAAAAAATGATCGAAGTTTTCTTTTTCATAATAATTCGCGGTTGATGTGTCATAATTCTTTTTTTTTTGCCTTGTGTGTGTTCTGAGTATTTCCATTTCAGGTATGAAATGAGTGAGACCCACATAGCTATGTGCAAAGCACGGGTTTTCCTTGGCATTCTTTTACACCAGATGGTTGTTGGTCTTTTGAGAATATTATCAAGTTCACATTTATGATTTAGTAATTTAAATTATAATCAACTCTCCATTTAAATATTTATTATTTTTCTATATCTAATATGTACTACTGCCATAGAATTTAGAAGAATATTTATCTATCAATGTGCTTTATATGTATCATTACTGGCAAAAGGATGAAAGTATAATAAATGCAGTAGAAATGAGATCTCTAAGACGAATGTGTGGTAAATCTATACTATATGATAGAGTGTCAAATGCAAGTATAAGAAGTGAATGCGGTGCGAATGAAAGTGTTATGAACAAAATAATGAAAGGGTCGTTAAGATGTTTTGGACACATGGAAAGAATGAGTGAAGACAGAATGGTGAAGAAGTTATATGTAAACGGCGTGAACGGAGCTAGAAATAGAGGAAGACTGAGGAAAACGTGGCACGATCAAATCAATCAAGTATTATATATCGGCCACGCGAGGAGTCGGAGAAATCGACGTGCGTGCATTTCAAGATGTATAAATGTTGAGGAACGAGAGAAGTATGTCATGACAACAGTGTGGCGTTCCATTTTTTCTGCCTACCCCTCCGGAGAGACGGCGTGATGGTTGTTAGTTTTTTTATTTATTTATTTATTATTATTGTAATTATTCTCACTTGAATTATTATACGAGTATATTTTTAACATTTATGAACAATGATATATGTGCTTCATTCGTTCATCTTCAGCGTTACAACCCTTGATGGGACTTAGCTTCTTCCAAATAACGTTTTAATCCTGTTATGTCTCTGGCCGCCACCTCCCCTTGCTACCCCGGGGCCTGACAGTGTGCCACGACACCATCCAACCATCGCCGTTCCGGCCTGCCGACGCTTCTTCGCCTTCCTAAGTCTTAAAGTCGTGCCACACTGTTTTAAACAAGCTCTCCACATCGGTCTCCACCAGCGGTTTAAAACTGTGTAGACACTTGTTTTAAACCAAAATTCGTTTGACCTTTGTGGACGAACGCGCATAGTAGCGTGTGGATCGCCCGTTGTAAACACGCAATCCACATGTGGAGCTGTGGATTCCACCAGTCAAGATCAGTTGCATAGCGGCGTCGCACAGTGTTTAAAATCGCAATATTACGAGCTACTTTTCATTATTCTGTAAAATTATTATTTTGAAATTTTTATTCTTATAAAATTTATATGTCTTTTGACTTCTACGATAGAAACACTACATCTGTCTGTCTATCTTTCTGTCTTTACATAAAGTAGGTATTTGAATAGCGTATTTCGTAAGATTTTTTTTAATATGAGACCGTAAATGGCCCTTTGCAGCTCGACCTTGAGTATTAAGATAGAAATAGAAGTATTTTTTTAATTTTGAATATTAAATTCATAGGTATTATCAATCGGTTAGCGGCGAAACAATACGAGTGAACCGGTTTTGTTGTTACATGCAATTAGGTAGGTAATTTAGGGGCATCGGTGGAGTGAAATACTGTGCATCGGTGGAGTGCGGACGTATACGAAAATAGTGTCTACTGTGGATGCCACACCAACCGTGGTCTCCACAAAGGTGACCCCTGTGGAGAGCTTGTTTTAAACTAAGTGTGGACGCTACACCAACCGTAGGCTCCACAGCTCTCCACCAAGGTCACCCCTGTGGAGAGCTTGTTTCAAACAGTGTGGCACGGCCTTTAAGACAACACTCGTTTAGGGGGCTTCAGATCTCCTAGCCAGCATAATCTGTAAATTTTCAATCTGTTTTTTTTTACCACGTTGACGTCCTGATATAGATCGTAGAGCTCCACGTTGTAGCTCCTTGACAGAATCCTCGGACCCATTTACTGATGGTCAGACCATCTTTAGTTAGGCGTAAGGTCTAAAGCAGTGTTTCCTAACCTGTGGTCCGCGGACCCCTGGGGGTCCGCGAATATATGTATGGGGGTCCGCAGTCACATCCGTGGAACATTTAACAATAATAAATAAATGCCACCAAAAGTCTCGTAATCATTATCACGGTCTTCGTTTTGGGATTATTTTCCAGTAGCCGACAAAAATAAAAATTGGATATCAAACCCTTTTAACACAGATGTTCCTGATATTACTGGCTTGACAACGGCACAGGAAAACCAATTAATATAAATTTCTTTTGATTCAGCATTGAAATGTTATTTTAAAGAATCCTCTTTATCAAGTTTTTGGATCAATGTAAAGAAAGATTATAAGAAAATATCAGAAGAAGCACTGAAACATTTACTGATTTTCTTAACCACATACCTCTGTGAAAAGGCATTCTCTGCTCTTGTTTATACTAAAACAAATACAGAAACAGATTACAAGTGGAATCCGATCTGAGACTACAACTTAGTAGTAACATCAACCCAAACATCACTAATTTAGTTTAAAAAAAAAGCAACACCAACCTTCACATTAATTAACCGTGTTAGTGTTGCTGTTGTGCGTTAATTATTAACTTATTTTTTATAATATAAATGGTCCAAAATTTATTGCTGTTTTTTTTACTAAGGGGGTCCTTGAAAATTGTGCTTGATTTTCTAGGAGTCCGCGACTAAAAAAGGTTAGGAAACGCTGGTCTAAAGAACTTTGGGTCCGAAGATTCTGTGGAGGATTTTCCGTTTAGTAAGAGTCCAAGTAACAATACGTATGTTATAGCATGTATTTAAAAAATTGGCTATTAACCTCAATAAATATATCAATCAATTTCATCATTTTCTCGCGTTCGTTATAGTACGTATTTAGGTTTGAATACGTTTTAAGTTTTAAAAAAATATATAATTATCTTCTTCGTCACTAGTACGCGCTATTTTCAATACATAGGTACAATTTATGCTACCTCAACTCCATCCAGGCACTGTTCCTCTTATCTTCCCCTCGGGAACAGACTTTTTTTTTAATAAATACAATCCCAACCCTAACTGGTCTTCCATTCCTTGACAATAATGTAAGACTTTATCATAAACCCTAAAGCCCCCCTCGCCCTCTTTCGGAGGGACCCTCCGGGCCATACATTTAGCCCCATCATAAAACAACTACCAAATCACATTCCAACAATGTTTCCTACAGACGTAAGAGGAATAGCCATTAGAACTGAACCTCTGTAAGCCAGAAGATCCAAGCCCAAGTCCAAGCTTCATAAGTAATCAAAATATTTACTATCTCGATAATGTATGTTGGTTATAAAATTTGTTTATTAGTAAATACCAAAATGTTAATTATCATTTTCATGTTGAATTTATCGAGTTATTAATCAAACCCTAACATGACTATTATTTTTTTGCTGAATACCTCTTCTATGAGGCATTTAACTGCTGGAGTCGGGTCTTCAACCTGGTTCTAGGAATAAACATGAGTTCTTGAAACCAATATTATTGCACTCTGTTTCTTATTGCACTCACTTCTAGCGTCTACTTTGTCGACTTTAAAATAAATGATTTCATCTTCTATTTTAATCCATTTTTTTTTTCTATTTTCTATTTTAATCCAATATCAAATCAAATCAGCTTATTTTATCAATAGACATTACAAAATTTAGGTTTAAGGCATCTATTGAGAACTGGTAAAATAATAAAATAATATATTTTATACAGTATACTACCAGAAACTAATGAGATATGGTTAACAGAAACTTATGAGTAATGTATACTCTCCAAAATCAAGAGTATTTGTCTTCTGAACGTACTTTCACTAATATGAAAGACATCGACCTCCCAGGAGACTGCGTTCAGCAAATAAACTTTTTTCCTTGATCTTCTTCTTCTTGCTTTTTGTATACCAATCTGGTCTGTTCTCCGGAGTGTTGCTCCTCCTGTGAGGTAGACTCCCAGCTGTCCTTCCATCTTTTAAGAGGTCTTCCACGGGGACAAGTCCCATGACGCTGATAAATTGTAAATGATAAAAAAAATCAATGGTGTAAAACTCCATATGAAATAATTAAAAAAACGTCTGTTTTCTAGAAGTTTCATTATATTTCATGAGAATGACATGCTTCACCTTGCTAAAGCATTATCAAATGTCCATAATGAATATAATTGAAAACGCCTGTTTTCTAGAAGTTTTATTTTATTTCGGGAGATCAAATCAAATCAAATCAGTTTATTTTCTCAAAAGATATTACAAACAATAATTGTATCACACAGCGTCTCCCGCGGGGGCGAAAAAAGAAGGATGGAGTGCTACATCAAGTGTGGCAGTCCATTCTTTCTGCCTACTGCTTCGGGGAGACGGCGTGATGGTCTTGCCTATGTATCTAATAAACGTTTCCTTTTTTTTAGAAGTCATTCTAAATGTATATAATGTATAATTTTTTCTTTATTTATTTTCATGGGTCCGAACCATCTTATTGAGTCTTTCATTATTTTATTCACAATGATTTTATTGGCCTTGCAATTTCTTCTTATATTGAAGCATAAAATTATATTATATTACGAATAATGTTTCTCGATAGACTACCGTACTTGCTTGTTATCTACTCGTAAAACATTAATGCAGCAACCCAGTGAACGAGTTATGCATACGTTTATTTTTTCTCGCCTGGCGACCTTGTGTATACATAATTTGATTGGTCAAAGCATAATCCAAAATGGAATTAATTACTAAATAATCATAAAACAAATTTATCAACAGACCCCCGTTACGACATTACTCAGTTTACGTTTCTGTAAATATTTCCATAAACAAAAACGAGGTAACATTATTTGAATATTGTGTTAAATAATTGTATTTTCACAACACTTTTTTGCCAACTAACTAACTAATCACCACTCCGTCTCTCCGAAGAGTTAGGCAGAATGAATGGACCGCCATACTGTTCTTTCCTGGCATACTTCTATCGCTTCCTCAACATTTATACATTGTGTCATGCACGCACGTCGGTTTCTCCGACGCCTCACACGGCCGATATGCAATATTTGATTTATTTGATCGTGCCACGTTTTCCTCGTTCTTCTTCTATTTCTAGTTCCGTTTACATCGTTAGCATATACTTTATTTATGATTATTTCTTCATTCAATCTTTTCATATGTCCAAACCGTCTTAACGATCATTGTATTATTTTGTTCATAACGCTCTCATTCGCACTGCATTTACTTCTTATATTTTCATTTGACACTCTGTCATACACAGTTTTTTAACATATTCGTCTAAGAGATCTCATTTCTACTCCATTTTTTTCTACTTTCTTCCTTCTTTTGCCAGTTCCATGCTTAACTTTTATACATAAGAGACGCTACAAGAACACCATTTTTGTACTTTTCACAAATATATTTTGGGACACAGTGTTTCCACACTCAGTGTAGAAATTTTAACCATAAAATGATACAAAATCGTTACTTATATACTAAATGAAAAGAGGGAGGGAGGATTATTATGGGGTTAATTGTTGATTAGTTAAAACTATGAGACAAAGGAAACAAATCAATTATTGGAGTTAATTTGGGTGTTTATTATTACTTTTTTTTTAGTTTTTATTGACAGATTAATTTATATTATTTCAAGGTTTTTAATACTTATTTTTCTATTATTAACTAGTACAATTTCAACGCCTTTATCTTTTGTAAACGAATGTTCATTTTCAATTAGATGATTTGCGAATTCAGAAAAGTTATTATTGGAAAGACATCTTAAGTGGTATTTTATTATTATATTATAGTTGCACATTGTATTATCTACCGGCCACCAGAACCAATCTGCCTCTGGTGACACCGATGGGAAGAGTAATTAGTCTGCTGAACGCGATCTCTTCGGAGATCGACATCTTTCATATTAGTGAAGGTACGTTCAGGAGACAAATACTCTTGACTTTAGAAAGTATCTTGTCTTCCTAATGTCGAACCATCTCTAATGCGTTCCTGGTAGTATACTATATACAATATATTATTTTACCTGTTCTTAATAGATGCCTTAAAAATTCATTTTGTAATGTCTATTGATGAAATAAACTGATTTGATTTGATTTAATTTTGATTATTATAATATTTTACCTGTACTCAATAGATGCCTTAAACATTTTGCTGTTTGTAATGCCTTTTAAGTTAGTAAACTGATTTGATTTGATCTATATAAAAAGGTGAGCAATCGTTACATTTTAGTTTTTTTACTCTTGATTGGATTATTATTATTTTAGTTATCTTAATTATTTATTAACAATTTTCCTGTACCTAGGATAATGTCAGTTTGCGGGATATCGCAAGGCCAAGGGGGCAGACTCTGACCTGAAAATGTTGTGCAGTCATAAATAAGTTATAAGTAATACGAAAGAAAATATTAATACCTCACCTCAGACGCTGTTATGATGTCGTCGGAATAATCAAGTGCTCGCGAACAGCGCAATTATAATATGAATATGGGAAATCTATGAACGTGAATTAATTATTTTACCAACGTGCCATATGTCACGCATCCCGACTAAATTCTTATAAATATAATAATATTAAGTATAGATTTTATTAGACTATGTTAAATTAAATCAGTGTTTTTTAACCGTATTAGCAGAATAGCCTACTTTAACTAACTAACTAACTAACCATCACGCTGTCTCCCCGGAGAGGTAGGCAGAAAGAATGGACCGTCACAATGTTCTGTCCTGACATACTTCTCGATTCCTCTACATTTATTTATCTTGTCGTGCACGCACGTCGATTTCTCCGACTCTTCACGTGACCGACATTCAATATTTGATTGATTTGATTGTGCCACGTTTTCCCCGGCCTTCCTCTATTTTAGTTCCGTTCACGTTGTTTACATATATCTTCTTCACCATTCTCTCTTCACTTATTTTTTCCATGTGTCCAAACCATCTTAACGACCCTTTCATTATTTTGTTCATAACACTTTCATTCGCACTGTATTCACTTGTTATACTTGCTTTTGACACTCTATCATATACAGATTTACCACACATTCATCTAAGAGATCTCATTTCTACTGCATTTATTTTACTTTCATCCTTATTTTGCCAGTTCCATGCTTCACTTCCTTACATAAGATTCGGCACAAGAACACATTATGCACTGCCATCTTAGTTTTTTTGGTAAGATTTTGTTTGTGATGACAACTTTAAGTGTAACATTTACTCTGTTGCCTGCCCCAACCCATCTCTCTGTATGTACAATTATCCCCCTTCCCTCCAAACAAATTTTTAAATTTACATTTTCTCTATGTATATATGTATCTTATGCAATGAATTTCATACTGCAAATAAAAATTGATGAGAAGAGTATAAAGATGAGTATAAATAAAACGTGCGCGTATGATTTTTTACGCCTGAAACTGTAGTTTATTTCACAGATCTTACAAAATCCAAGCTCCCAAAGAAAGTGTAAAAGTGTATCAGGGTGCATAGCTCACGAATGAGCTTATTTTTCCATATTGACACAATGCCCTCTCGAACTTCTGCAGCAACCCCTTAATGCTAAAAATTTAACCCCGGTTAAGAATCACTGGATTAAATGAAGACTGACATTGGTGTTGGAAATACTATGTCGATCCACACGCGACATTGCAATGGTAAGGTTATTAATACGAATGAAAACGTATGTTTTCTAGAAGTTTTATTATAATTTATGGAAATGACATGTTTCACCTGTCTAAGACATTATCATATGTCACATTTAATATTGCTTTAAACTGACATTACCATAAATTATAATAAATCGTTTAGGAAACAGACGTTTTCATTCGTATTAATTATTTAATATGGAGTTTTACATCATTGTTTAAGAAACAATAAATATGCAATGGAAAGGGTTTAGTATGAGGACAGCAATGTTAAATTTAAGAGACTACTGAAGAGTTCACTGTTCGGTTAGTCTATTCCTAGTGTGCCCCTTAGGGTTATTCATTTTACAAAACGGCGCGCTTTAAAAATAACTTGCAGATGGATAAATTAATAATGCATAATCATGAAAATCATCGATTCAATTCATCAAATTCGTCGGAGAAATGAATGTTGAGAAAGCGAGAAAAGTGTTTTAGGGAAGAATTGTGTGGCGGTCCATTATTTCTGCCTACCTCTTTGTAGAGATGGCGCGATGGTTAGTAAGTTAGGTCGTCGATTGATGAATATTTTTAAATATGGTGAACGAAAAAATCGAAGTAGTAACAGACGATTAAAACTTTTATATCGTTTATTGAACATTTTATATCGTTCTCCCTATGAAGAAGATGTAAAACCTTCAAAATATAGAAGATTTTACGCTATTATCATCGGGAAACTTTAGTTCAGGAAAAAAAATTGGAATTCCACGGTGTTAACGTCTTAAGTTATAACAGACATATGATTTTTCTTATTTATTTTATTAGAATCAATAAATTGCATTTAAGGTGGCCACGGCCATCCGCGAAATCTGCAAGGTGGAGGATGTCGTGAGATGGGGCAGACAACGCAGAAGATACTGGAATGCGCACGTGCAGAGGATGGATCCCACCAGAATCCCACACGCTGTGGCGCATCAGATTCATGGCGGCAGCCGTCCCCCCGGAAGACCACCGAAGAGATGGAGAGATAGTTGGGAGTCAACCTCCCAAGAGAGGCCAGCCTGATTTCAGAAACAGACCAAAGGTCTATAAGGAGAAGAAGAAGAAGCATTTAAGGTTCATTTGGATTCTGTTGCAATAAATTTCACGTGTTTATCTGTCATAATAAACGCGTAAAATGTAACCCACATAAACCGTTGAAATGTCTGTTACCGATAATTTCAAATCGTTTTATCCTACGCACACATAATAAACTACGTAGAGTTGCGGTAGCCTGGACCGGAAATTCTGTTTCTATCCGGATGCCTTTCTGTATATCGTTTACTTTTGAATAATATTTAACGCAAACTCTATAAATTATTGTCTCACGCCTTATACGATTCGATACGGTAGAAACTGTGAATCGTGTCTTGTGCCCACGTAGACTCTCTTGACGGAGTCAACATCCCACTAAAGGTGTAATTCTTGATTTTTTTTTCATATGTACTCAGCAGCCAGGCCCTTCTCGGAGTTCATTCCTCTGGAACAAGATACATTGAAAAGTGCGCTCAACTAAATCGTAGAATGACTTATAAGAGATACACATTTATTATAAAAAAAATCACTGTATTATCTGATGGTTTTGGTTACGCCTACATTGCCACAACAGTAATAATTTGTTTACCCAATGAATGATTTTCTAGGATGGCCCACGCACACTTGAAGCCGGCAATCTAATTGCGTTTTGTTACAATTTCAGAGTAATATCTCTTGAAACTCTTAGTTATTTCATGGAACTTTTTATTAAATATTCTATAAATATTTTAATAATGTACTACTTTTGCCAAGTTTACTTCCACTCCCCACTTTCTTGGTTCGCTTAGAGTCCAGGTCGTCTTAATTTATTCACAATCGTTTTCCCTTCTCTTGAATATGAATACATAACTCACTCTAATGTATTTCTTCAACGGGTCATAAATTGTGGGGTAATAAGAACAATTGGGTTAATAGAAATTTAAAAAAAAAAGTTGCGTAGAATTGTTTATTTATTGTATCATGAACAATTGTATAATACTTCATATTATGTGTTTAATATTAAGGAAAATGTATGTTTTTTAGAAGAACTATTAAATTTAAATGGGAGTGGAATGTTTCACATTAACTTTTTAACAATTTTTAATCAAATACTAACTAACTAAATATGGATTCATATATGTTGTGGATTTGTCCATATACAGTTTATCAAATACTACATTTTTGATTATGCCCATTTACTACATTTTTGATTGACTTGGGGAAGAAACCTGGTGTTCGGCTTGAACTAACATTCTCGACTCCTGGATACCTGTGTCCTTTGCATAAGAAGACCTATTTCTAAAATTAAGTTAATTTATTACTAATGTCACACGACTTCTTATCAATATTTAATAGGACGTTCTAGAGAGCTCTTATTATAGACACTGTGCGTGTTCAAGCAGGCTTAGGACCTTGCTCGTATGGTCTCTCTACTTACAATTGAACGCATTCTAATGGAATTAATTTAAATACAAAGGTTGGTATTCATGTAAAAAGGTTTCAATTGAACTAATCTAATGGCATTACCAGTCGGTACTTCGTACTATTGTAGAACGCAGGGCGTGGGAGAGAGTCCCTGTTGTCACAGTTACTACGCCGCCACATTCCAGAATCCATTGTTCCACTTATAATAGTCCTCAATAATAGATACATTATATATTGTAACCAGCAATAATCGACGAATGCCTAAGAATTCAAGACGAATTTATAATTAATTCCTAAAACTTATAAATTTCTTCTATATTCGAAATACGTGTTGTAGATGCTTTACTTCACTGCTTCTTTTTTATGTTCTTTGTATATAGGTACAACACTAACATTAAAATTACATAGACATGTTTCGGATAAACTGAAATGTAATAATTGCTCATCTTTTTATATAGGTAAAACAAGGCGTAATTTTAAATTAAGAATAAAAGAGCACATAAGATGTCTCTCTAATAATAATTTTCTGAATTTGCTAACCACCCCATTGAAAAAGATCATTCATTTAATAAAGATAATGGCGTTGACATTTTGCATGTTAATAATATAAATTAAAAAAGCAATTAAGTATACAGAAAATATTATAAATAATCAAATAAATTTAACGTCAAGTCCAATCTTCGATCTCAACCTAAACCCCAATAAGAACTTTAAATTATTATTTTAAATTGAATCATAATATTTGTTATAACAAAAGCATAAACGTTCCAAACTAAATCTGTCAGATCATGTAAACAATTTTATAATATTTTAAATATGTATCACTGAAGAAGGACTGGTTGTCCGAAACATGTCTATGTAATTTTAATTTAATTATTGTTAGTGATGTATATACAAAGTATTTAAAAAAGAAAAAGAGATATAAATTTCATTTAACGAATGAATTGAATTTTTTTTACAGTTTTATGTAAACTTCTGGCGTTACCTTGTACTCTATAAGAGTTACGAATTTTTATGTTTCTTCTATACTCGTTTTCACTTTGTGTTGTGGATTCATATTTGAATAAATACAACTGCAATTAGTATTACAACACTTTATTTCACAGATCACAGACTTGTTTCGGTTAAAACATAATCCTTTTCAATGTAAAAACATACATAAGTGAAATAAAGTGTTGTAATACTAAGTGCAGTTATATTTATTCGATTTTTTTATGAATTAAAACACAATTTTTTCAATTTTAGAGTTTATTTTTCTCGACATATTTCGAAAGTTTTACACCTTCATACCGGGGGAACGATAAAACATAGTTTTTATCGTTCTCTGGTGATAATGGTGTACAACATTCGAAACATGTAGAGAAAAATAAACTTAAAAGTGGAAAAAACAGTGTTTCAAATAATAATAAAAATCCTCATTACGGCATTTCACAGTGTTAACGCCTTAAGACAGATTTCAGATCTAAGCTGAAAACCCATATTTTTCATATTTCATACCCAATTTAAAACCTGCATATTTTGTTCTATCATACTTTCTAATCAATTGCGAATATCAATCAGATGCAGCGTTCACATTTAGATTTAAAACACGTCTTAATGCGCCCTTGAGGTGATAACATCACAAAAACGGCGCTTTAAAAGTTAGCATATTATTATTATTATTATTATTATGAAGTCTATCAAATATTAATGATATGATTGTTGAATTAAAATCAATTTTGTTTTCTGCCACTAAATACTCAATTTGTTTTTATTTTTATTTTATATTACTTGTATCTGCAAATTAAAATCAATCGTCTCCTTTTCTATGGAATCAGTGGTTATTTCAACTCGTATTTTGTATGCACTGAGTACTACTTCTAAAGTTGACGTAAATAATGATAATTAAAAAAAATAAGTAAGTTTCTTGTCTGCTTAATTGTTACGGTCTTCCAAAATGAAAATGCACGATCGACTGGATCTCGATGATTTATTATATAAATATACAATATGTGTGTTACAAGCTTCGTTTCCAAAATTAATGTGTGTGACAAATACAGCAAATGCCCTATTTATAAGCAGGAGTTATCAAGGAACATTAAGATAATATCCTGGACTTTGCTGCATTCAAAGTGCATAAGTTTCGTTGAGCTTTCAAAGTCCATATTCACAGCATGTTTACAGAATATTGTTTTTCGATAGATTAGGAACAGGAAGTCCACACCAGATAAAGAGATGCTTAATTACAATTTTTGGGCCTGCATTCTAGTAGGTACATAACATAATATAAAATTGAAGATCTGTAATGAAACATAAGTGACAATTAAAATCAATTCTGTCATTTCATTTGCTTACATATCAAACAGGCATCCACAGGAAATTTGCATACCTACGCATCACTTACTTATACGAGTATATGTAAATATTATTATTTTACGTCTTAAATTGGAAATATTTGGTATTTTGCCATAAGCCCGGTGCGCGAGCATTACAAATCCGGCCTTTGCTTTGCATTTCGTATGTAGCGAATGCCGTATCAGTTTTATTAAACGATTTCTTATGTCGACGCTCTACTGGAATATCAAGTCAAAATAGGATTTTTTACCCAAATATTCACAACTCTCATTCGATGTGATATGAAAATAAATTATATTTTTTACGATGGAAGGATGATCTGAACAGACACGTCGGAATAATCTGGATGCAGTCTGCACAAGACAGAGTGACATGGAAGCGAATGGAGGAGGCCTTTGTCCAGGAGTGAACGGGAATAGGCTGAGGAAGAAGAAGAATAAAAAGTACTATCATTGATTACTTTCAGTTGCACAGTAAAGACCAGACAAGTTTTGAGGACTTTCGAGATGAAGACACTGAGGACGATAGCAGGCAAGACACTGAGAGATCGCGTGAGGAACACCAGAATAAGAGAGATATGTGAGGTTGAGGATATCATAAGATGGAGCAAACAGCGAAAAAGGGACTGGTACGGTCATGTTCAAAGAATGGACACCGCCAGACTCCCCTATATTGCACTACATAATCAGCCTCATGGGACTCGTCCTCGTGGAAGGCCTCCTAAAGTATGGAAGGACAGCTGGGAGTCTACCTCACAGGAGAAGCAACACCGGAGAACAGACCACATAGGTATATAACAAGGAAGAAGAAGAAGAAGACTTTAAGTTGCTTTGTAATCACGAAGAATTGTTTACCCCTTAAATATTTGCTTATTTTAAATAACGTATTTTCTTTTGGATTAGTCTTTTGTGGACATTTCTTTATCGTAATATGGTGGCTTGTTAATAACACATTGTTAACTCGGGCTAATATTATTACAGCTTATCTACATAAATACAAAAAACATCACTTATAATTTTTAACTAATTGTGAGCTGTGAAAAGACGGTTAATGATGGCAGTAGAGCTTCGAAACATGTTTAGTTTAAATAATAAATACGAATGAAAAAGTCCGTTTTATTTTTGGAATAACTTGTTACGCCTTGCCAAGGCATTTGATAATATCTTAGCAAGGCGAAACATGGCATGCCTTAGCGAGGCTATATCCAATGGCATTTAAATTGGGTATGCTAGCATTGAACAGTAAGAGAGTTCCAAGCGACACATTTTTTCTAGCTGATTCGGGGCTCTTTTGAGAACCCCTATATTCTGGAACAAATAGGTTGATTGTTCCTTATACCTGCAGCAACGCCGACATCTATTCTACACTCCGTAGAGAAACTAACCTGCCTTTGATGGTGCCAATACGAAGAGCGATTCGGACGTTGAATTCTATCGCCTCGGATTTAGTCATTTTTAGTGTCAGTAGGGGAATGTTCGTAAATAATACGAGTATATTATCACTTCTGGAAAGAGTTACCTATACCCCAAATATTTCGACGTAAAATATTTCGTCTTTATTGCTTCTAATTATATTATTATTGTGTTGTGAAAATTTATATTGTAATTGTTATTTTAATTAAACTGTTTTATGTCCAAACGATTCACCTAAATGTATTTCGTTTTTTTTGTCTTATTTGTGTAAAGTAAAAATTAAAAATTCCCATAAAATAAAACTTCTAGAAAACAGAAGTTTTCGTTCGTATTAATTATTTAATATAGAGATATCACTGTTTAAAAAACAATAAAACTGTTTATAATTCTATAATTATGTTTAAAATTGTAGAATTCCGATATCACAATGAAAGTAAAAAAAAAATTAAATCAATGAAAACAATGGTTTCCGATATTCATTGTGCACACATGTTAGGTTATGTTCCTTCCCTTTCGACTCTTGAATTTTCATTACTATCTTCAAGTTGATCCGAACGACAGGAAACCCGATCCTTTTGTGAACAGTTGCGTATTGTTACTATTATAATACGATATTCATTGACGATTGATTCCGGTTTGGACCGAATTCTAAATAGGATAAGCACCGCTCGGTTTCCCAAACTTTTTTTGGTTCACCGCCTCCTGTAAGTTTTTTTCTGCGCCTCTTCTCTGCCCTTCTCTTACCCCCTATTTTTTTATACAGGGTAATTAATAATTGTTATTTTTAATAACAGCTGTCGACCTTCGTGGCAGAGTGGAAAGAACTCTGACTGCCATACGGAAGATCCATGTAATTGCACACTGTCTTTTGTCTGGCGTAGAATTCAGATTAGCTTTCTATCACAGGTCACGAAATACGTGTACAGTAATTGGGTTCAAACGATTTGTAGTATACAAAAAAAAATATCTGTAAAATAAAATGATAAAAACATATTTAAAAAATTCAGTTTTCAATTTCTAACTTACAAATACTTACAATGAATATAATACCATCTCATGACATTTCTATTTATCTGAGTTTTTTTTAATGCTTCCGAGTAGAACATAATATACTCGTAACCCACTTTTGAAATGTGGACCTACCGACGAATTGCCTGTTTCATGGAGGGACCACTTTACAAATGAGGAGGTTCTCAGCAGAGTTGAAGAGAATAGGCACATGTTGAACACCATAGCGGAGAGGCGCGCGAGATGGATTGGTCATGTGTTGCGACACGAATGTTTCCTGTATGATGTTTTGGAGGGAATGGTCGAGTGATCGATTGGCAGAGGACGACCTCGCCAGGAGTACCTAGACCAGATTTGCCGAGATATGGGTTGCACCTCTTATGTGGAGTTGAAGAGGGTTACCGAGATCCGAGCGGAGTGGAAGAGGAGATGCGTTGCCTTGCTGCAGACCAATCTTCAGATTGAGACCGGAGAAGAAGAACCCACTCTGTTATTCATATTCTCCTTCGTGTGGTGGAAAGTCTTGCCGACTTTGTTTCGTTTCCAGGGGCGCCGTGTGTTTTAGTTTTGTTAACATTACCCGCATAATTATCTTACTTGCCCGCGCTCTGTTTTTAATATTCATAAATAATTTATAATATTTATAAATGAATCAAATACTAAAAGGCGGCCACATTCGAACTCGGAAAAATCGACGAGCGTGCATGTTACGATGTATGAATATGGAGGAAGGTAGAAATGTATGTCAGGACAGAGGAGTATGGCGGTCCATCTTCTCTGCCTACCACCCCAAGGAAATGGCGTGATGGTTAGTTAGTATATTATTGAAAAAAATTATAGAGATTCGTTACTTTTGTATCTATAAATAAGCTTTCCTGGAATCTTTAACCCCCTTCAGAATGTTAGCGCCTCCAACAGCTTTCATTTTGAGAAACACAGGCTACTATGAAACCCGAGTCCGTTATGGTTCGTTTTACGTACACTGTATAGTACACTTCTCCAAATCTATCCGATATCATATTCTTATTGTCAATACAAATTATCGTGTCTCAATATGGATTGAGGTTAGGTTCACTGTGAATGAGTGTCAGAACGCACTCTAAAAATGGCCCGGCGCTGACGCTGAGGATATTTATAAGAGTACCAGACATGACTGAATTTTGGTCTTGCTCCATACAAGGGAAGAGGTGGATGCCTCGCCTTGAATACCGCAAGTCTGATATAAGTGTTCTAGAATGTTCTAGTTCTATTATGATTATTATTGATACTTCTATCCATCTGTACAACATTCTGGTTTAATATTTACCAAACTTTTTATATTTATTTTTACCATTTGATGAGTAAATTAAACACACATTCGTTTAAGAAATCTGTATATGATATAGTTTCAAATGCGAATATAAGAAGTGAATCCAATGCGTATGAAAGTGTAATAAACAAAATAATGAAAAGATCATTAAGATGGTTTGGACACATGGAAAGAATGAATGGAGAAAGAATAGTGAAGAACGTACATGTGAATGATGTTAACGGAACAATAAATAAAGGAAGGCCGAGGGAAACGCGGCACGATCAAATCAATTAAATATCGGCCACATGAGGAGTCGGACACGATGTAGGAATATTTAGTAAAAAAATCGGCATATTCGAAAGTCAAATCTAACCGATAGTTCGAATTTCAAAATATCTCAATTGATTTTTCCGCCTCCAAACAGCCAACCATGTTCACAAAATCATTTTCCCGCTCCTTGCAATACTTAAGAAAATAGAAATTGAATAAATACACTTGTCATTTCTGTAATGATCGATCTAAATAATAATTTAATAAAACGATTTTTTTAACTACCTCCACTTTTGTCTTTATTTCGACAGCGACCGGTTTCGCCAGGCTCGCTGGCATCAACAGACTGGTCCATCCAATCCTAGAAGATCGATCTTATTGTAACCGGTCGTTATATTTATAAACTCCATAAGTTTTCCTGTGAATCGCGTTTTTTCTAACTTTTGTAAAACACAAGTTTCTTGATTTACATCCCGAAAATATTCGGAAAATAAACATCGATCGTCCGACCGGGTTTCGCTTTGAATTTTCAAATTAAAAATAATTCCAAAGTCTTGTGTTTTTTCCAATTTCCTGGTATTTTATCACGGCAGTACAGATATAGATTTTCCTCCAAGGCCTTTCCTCTGAGACGGGCAATGAATTACAATTTGATCATTTTTTCCTTATTACAACCGTTCTCCTCGAGGCTTTTGAACATAATATAATAGAATGCATTGGTAAACCGCCGTACAGATGTTTTTCTCGCTCAGCTTTTATTAGGATGCAGAGTGGACCACCAATGTATTATATACATTCATTCAACAATATCTCATCGTTATATCCATGGAATACACACTGGATATTTATGAAAGAACCATTTGTATTTTTCTTCTTCTTATTTTACAACCTAACTCATGTACGATCTAACTTATGGTAGGTACGGATACTTGGAAATCTACAATACCACGGACGTCATTGAAAACTCCAGGTGTTTAGAAATAGTGGTATCCGCTGAATATTCAATATGTTATCCCAAACAGTGTCAAATGCTCTGGGCCATGGCAGCCGAAAGCCAATTAGAAAACAAGTTGTTAAAAGTAAATGACTATAGATATGTCACACCCTGAAACGGAACCCAGCCTGCATCCAGTGGGGGTACTCCCATAGAAGCCCAGAAGCCCGGCTTGCGTAAGAAATTTCGAATCAAAACCTCTTCTGCCTTACAGAGGTTCAGCTCTTGTGGCTATTCCTCTTACGTCTGATGGGAATATTGTTGGAAGGTGATTTGGTGGGATGTTGGTTTATGCAGGGGCATGGTTACTTAGATTTGGGGGTTTGATTAAAAATTTCTTACGCAAGCCGGGCTTCTGGGCTTCTATGGGAGTACCGCCACTGCCTGCATCGCTTAGTGCGCACAAGCCCTGTCCCCTGTGTGTATAAAGAGAAAACGAGGTAGACCTAGAGCCACCTGGAGAAGAACCCTGCAGGACGAGGTTAAGGCGGAAAGTCTCACTTGAAATGGTGTTAGATATCTGGCGTGCGATAGAGTCGGGTGGAAAATGATACGAGTATGTAGTATTTCTTCTTCTTCCTTGTTGTAGACCTATGTGGTCTGTTCTACAGAGTGTTGCTCCTCCTGTGAGGTAGATTCCCAGCTGTCCTTCCATCTTTTAGGAGGTCTTCCACGAGGACGAGTCCCATGAGGCTGACTATGCAATGCATTGCATAATCAGCCTCATGGGACTCGTCCTCGTGGAAGATAGGGGAGTCGTATGTATTGCAATATAGGGGAGTCTGGTGGTGTCCATTCTTTGAACATGACCGTACCAGTCCCTTTTTCGCTGTCTGCTCCATCTTATAATATCCTCAACCTCACATATATCTCTTATTCTGGTATTCCTCACGCGATCTCTCAGTGTCTTGCCTGCTATCGTCCTCAGTGTCTTCATCTCGGAAGTCCTCAAAACTTGCTTGGTCCTTACTGTGTCTGCCCTTGCTTCGACGCCATATGTTATTTTTGTAGTATTTCACTCTCTGAAAAATATTTGAAATCGTGAATTTCAAAATATCTTATTTTATACAGAGTTTTACATCATTGCTCAAGCATTATGGAACAAATACTCTGGTGTGATGGACTTGGATCTTCTGTCATAAGAAAGTTCAGCTCTTGTAGTTTGATGGGAACATTGTTGCAATGGTGATTTGGTGGGTTATTGATTTATGCGGAGACTTAATCTGTGTGGCCCGGAGTGTTCCTCTAAAGGAGGATTGATTTTGGGCGCTTGTAAGAAAAATACGATTTAACAGTCTTTATTACATAAAAAGTCATTATAATGTTTTACATTCAATGATAAGGAATATGAGAGTTCTTCTTTAAATCTTCCATTATAATACACAATATATGTCCGAACAGGCTATATATCTGTACTGAGAGGAATAAAGTATTAAGTGAATTTTTGCCTGAAATGAGCTATATACATATTATGTTGTCATTGACACACTATTCAGTATATTATAATAGTGCATATCCAGCACACAGTATATAGTATAGTATGAAGAAACCGTTAAGACAGACAATTACCCTGGACGCACTTAAAACATTATAAAAATCTTACATGACCATCATAACTCATTTTGCACAAAAAATCACATAAGACTTTATAGCTCTTCAGTACAGATATAATGATTTGGGGATAGTTTGCCTGTACAAATGGCATAATACTGTAAGCAGCTCGAACTAAAGCGCAGATAATGATTGGACAGAAATTGGAGTCCACGCCAAGCGCACTTGAATATCTTATCCAGCGTAGGAAGAAACCGTAATATTTCCTTTCATTCTTGTATTGTTGGCCAATACTCTAGTGACATGTTTCTGTAAGTTAATATTCCTCTCGTGGGAGATGATTGCGACACTTCTGTTGTTCTTTGAATGGAATTACACTTTCCGAATCATTACCGCCCGTACGCCTACGTTTCCGACGAACGATAACTCGCTCTGGGAAACGGATCATAATATTTTATGTAAATTGTTTCATCGAATCAATGAAAACCCCGATAAGAAATATTGCAGTGATTCAACAATTTTTGTTTTTTTAACACGTTGTATGCGGGAAACCCAAAAATACATTTTTGGCTTTAAAGCCGTGCCACACTGTTTTAAACAAGCTCTCTACATCGGTCTCCACCGGTGGTTTAAAACTGTGTAGACACTTGTTTGAAACCAAATTCGTTTGACCTTCAACAAACTTTGTGGACGGACGCGCATAGTATGCGTGTGGATCCACAGTTTAAACACGCATTCCACATGTGGAGAGTTTGTTCACAACAGTATGTGGACGCTACACCAACCGTGGGCTCCACAGCTCTCCACCAAGGTCACCCCTGTGGAGAGCTTGTTTCAAACAGTGTGGCACGGGCTTTACTCTGCCCGCTACGATTGACTTTAGTCAGATTAATTAGTTAAGCGCATCAGGATTTCTAGTGTGTGATGGTTGATTATTTGATATTCGAGGAAGATACCGATATTATCAATAATTTCTAAAATAATTTGTTTTGTAAGAAAATATTGTTTTAAAAGTGGCATTAATTTCAAATGCGTAGACGAAGAATGTGCCGCATAGCGATGACAGAAGGAGTATCGTTTGCTTTGCGGTCTAAGGGTGTCAGCGAAACTAGATTTGTTTAAAAAAACTACAATTAAACTCTAACCTAACTCAACTCCAGCAAGAACTTCAAAATTATATCAATAAATTATTCAAATTGACATAGGAACAAATACACATAAAGGTTAGAAAAATCACGAAAATTTGACATTATATATATTATTGTAATACCTGATGATGTCAACATAGGTTGACGAAACAGCTGTCGCGTAAAATAAAATACAATTGTGATACATAAAACAAAGTTGTTTTTAATTTAACAGTTTATTGTGTTGAAGTATCATAGTGTCTCGGCCAAAACAATGTACTATTTATAACTAGAATTGTTATCTCCAGCAAATGGCTGTACCTGTTTTAAAATGAACTAGTTAAATACTCGTTAATTTATAGCATAATACTCAATATGAAATAACCAGTTTTAATAAATAAAAAAAATAAACAATGTATGTATTTTTTGTTTCTTATTCCATATTAAATAGTAAGTATAGACGAAAACGTCGGTTTTCTAGAAGTTTTATTATATTTTATTACATTTCGCCTGTCTAAGGCATTATCAAATGCTGTCTAAAGCATTGACAGGCGAAATATGTCGTTCGCATAAATTATAATAAAACTTTTAGAATACAGATGTTATCATTTGTACTAATTATTAAGGTTCGGATTTATATTAGCTAAAAAAGTTAAAAACATTATTTTATATGTGCCAAAATATGCTTTTATTTTCTCTAACCTTATTTGTTCACTAGAAAAATACAAGATTTTTTGTATCATACAATTACATATTTTTATATATTTTCGGGAGTATGACACAGTCGATTTTTGTACAAGAGTTTTATTTAGAAGGAAAAACGAACTCTTAAACATGTAGATTGTGCAATCAATGATTTTTAGTCGCTGAAAATAGATCGTTCACCACAGGCGAAAAATTTTGTACTTTTTTAGCAAACCTTTCACACCCTGTGGGGTAAACAAGTGACATAAACCATTTCAGTATAAAACACCTTCAAACAGTCTCCGGCTTTCAACATATAGGCTGCACTGTCTCATATCAGGGTGTATATTTTCTCCGCTATGTTATTTTTCCTTGCCACAACAGTAACAAGTCTAAAAAGCAGACTACGTAATATATGGACAAAAATATGCCATTGAATTGCTCTCACTCCGAGAAACCTGTAATATTCTTAAATATTCTCTTAACCCTGAAATATGCTTTTATATTACCTAATAACTAGGGCTTACGGGGGGATAGATCTCAAAACACAAAAAAAACTAAGTCTTTTTGAAAGCGAACCCCAGGAAAAAAAAAGCTTTTTATGTCAATTCCGAGCATTACTAATTATATTAAAACATACTTACCATTTTTTTTGTTTATTTTGTAACGAAAATGTCTGTTTTCTAGAAATTTTATTTTATATAGATTTGTACATCGTTTTTCAAAAATCAATAAATAAAAGTACATAAATTAAACTAGTATAATATCGTTTCTTGAACAATTATGTACTCGTAAAACTCCATATTAAATAATTAATACGAATGAAAACGTCAGTTTTCCAGAAGTTTTATTATATTTTATGGGAATGACATGTTTCGCCCTTCTAAGGCGTTATCTAATTCCCATAAAATATAATAAAACTTCTAGAAAACTGACATTTTCATTCGTATTAATTATAGTATAATATCTCTTAAATGTACCTAATTTTAAAATGGAGTTCAAATTTTTTTTTTCACGTTTTCTACCCGTTGTATGTAACTATTTAGCCTATAATAATAAGATAGCGAACGGAAAGAAAGGATGTCTTTGTATGAAAAACAAAGCGGTTTTTGTGTGCACGTTTGGTGTGGCTGAATAAACATGTCTTCTTTATTTATGACGTATTTAAATTCTGCCGTTTGAATACACTCACACGCCATGATACATTTTATCTCTTGTGCATTCATTCACTCGTTAATGAATATTTCAATTCATTTGTTTATATACATGGTACACCACAGATTCATTATAATATTGTAGGTGCATATTGTCTATGATCTGTCTGGCCATTTGTATGTACAATCACTTTGGTTACATCAGCGGAAGCCTGTTCTACCTTTTGTCATTAGCAGTACTTGTATTCTGGAGCATCATTCACGGTGCTTATTCACCGTGACCTTAAATATTTATTCAACGTTTATAACAGAGGCGCGTGCCTTAGAACAAAGCTACGATTTGATGGGACGAGCATAAGAACAATTCGCTGCTCGTTGTGTTTGTTGAACGGCCTGCGCAGTGGAGGCTACCGTTTTCTGGTTAATTATTCTGCGTGAGACAATTATTCCTTTCTTAGGATTTAATTAAATTGTAAACACTCCGGCGACTTGCGAATGACGTATTTTGTAACGTGAATTTTTATGCTAATATTTTTAATTCGTGTCATATTAAGTAGGGGAGAGGGTGGAGGGTTTGAACAATATTAATATCTTCTGAAATATTATAAATAAAATATTATTTTTATTACAAATACTAGCCACGGACGTGGTCAACAGTTTTTAAATAAATTAAAGGTATTAAAAATATATATGTTTAACGTTTACGGCTTTCTATGCGAGGTCGAATTTTGTTCAAACCTTCCCCAACCTGGGGTAGGTTTGAACGAAATTGAGGAGGCTTTGAAAGACGCATAAAAAGCGTGGTTTTTTTTAGTTATAAAACAAGGGCAATAATATAAAATATAAGAAAAAATCATTAATGTCTTCATATAATCTTTTTAATATCAATATGAAAAAAAAACACAAAAATACTCAATTTAACGCACAATAAATTATGAAAATTTTGAATAAGGAAATTTAATAAAAAAAAATGCACGGGCTGTACCGCCGCTGACACTAGGCTGAGGTAGTTTATAAAAAATATATAGATATTTCAGATTAAGTATTAAAAAGTGAGTTTCCAATAAAATTACTTACGTTTATATGCATGTAAAATATGCTGTAATAAACCTTCTTCACAACAAAAACAGATTGACTAAAGACTATTTTAGAAAAGTACTTTAAACAACTTGTTTTTATTCTAACAAATTTCACAATTGTCAACGATCACACCTACAAGTCAACTGAATTCAAAATGGGGTTTCCCTGTCAGTGACAGCCATAGACAATAATGTTGCCATTAGGAAAAAATAAGCAAATGTATGAAAAATAGATATTTGGCCAAAATATTTTGCCTGTTCAAAGGCTCCTCGTGTTCAAACCGTCCACCCTCTGCCCTACTTGAATAAGTCTTGGGCGTTTTATATGAGATGGCGCTACGTAATGATTTTAAAAAAAAGATTTGCATATGCCACTCTATTCTTCTATCTTCTATTTTTTGATAACCTGTTTTAGCGTATTAAAAATGTATTCAACATTTATCTCTTACAATAACGTGTATGCAACTGTTATGTAATAAAGGGAAAAAAAAACTAGCGCGATGGTTGCATCACGTCGTCTCCCCGAAGGGGTTCACAAAAATAATGAACCGCCACGCTGTTATTTCCTGACGTACTTCTCTCGATTCCTTAACTGCCTTTGGTGATGCCAGTAGGAAGAACAATTCGGACGTTGAATCTAATCGTCTCGGATTTGGACATTTTCTGTGTCAGTGAGGCGGTGTTCATAAAAAATATATTACAAAATCTGGAAAGAGTACTGCCTCACTGACTACAAAGAAAGTATTTGTGAATGTATATATAAAATATGTATTTGACGATGCATTATTTCTGCCTACATCCTCTGAGACGGCGTGATGGTTTGTTAATTAGTCCTTCACTGCTTCTGAAATGAGTTTTTTCACAGGACAACCAATCCTTTTATTACGTCTTATTTTATGAACTTCTTTCTTTCAATCATTACGTTTTCTTTCTCAGCTTTCAATTCTAAAGACGCTGTTGCGGAACCGGGCAAATTGAAGAAGGTCAACCCTGTCTTAACTAATTGTCATAATTCTGAGTAATTATTACTCAACTCTTTCGCCATACACTGAAATGAACAGACTCGTTAATGAATGCGGCGACATAGATATGATTCTGCACAATATGTAACAAGAACAAATTAATCCATTATATAATACGTATCTTGTGACCGCTGTGGTTTACAGTTAATTTTATTTATCTTCATTATATAGGGTGTTTTTTTAGAGGTTTATTTTTTAAACTGGCAACATAGTTTCAACAGACTGTCAATTTAACAGTTGATTTGTAGTCAGTACGTTTTGCCATTTCACCATGAATAGACTGACGTCAGAACAGCGCTTGCAAATTGGGCAAATTTATTTTGAAAATCGTGGTTCGGTTCGCCAAACTTATCGTGCACTGCGTCCATTTTACGGTCGACATAATCGTCCATCCGAGCAAGTTATTCGGAAGACCATGAATCGTTTTCGCACCACGTACACTCTAGTGGATAATACGCATCTACAAAGACGACAATTGTTGAAAATTGGACTTCACGATTGCACTTCATTCGAGCTAGCCGTGGCGCTCATATGCCCGAAATCATATTTAAACAATAATGGCATAAAATTATCTATTAAATATAGCCAATATCATAGACATTAACACATTGTTGTCGGGACACGGATTTTTCCGTTTTTGCGGAACTGCTGCTGGATTGCGGGACCCGTAAAAATCCGGGTTTTGTAGTCTGTTGCTAGAAGTCGGCTCACGTGTTTATCTGTGTTATTTGAACTGCATTTTTTTGTTATTGTCCGCAGCTAGATGTCACTGCTTTGATATTTAATAAAGGCATATTTTTATTCGTCGTCGCATTTATTACAGTTCCACCAAATGTATTGTACTCATTTTGATATTGAATTTTTATACCGTACAAAAATAATTTTTAAAAAATGACACGTAAAAGCTAAATAACGAACTATAATATATTTTAATATTATTAAGACTATAGACATGACATGACATGTCTATAATTCCATTTTTATTACATACATTATTATAAAACTTTTATGTGCAAAATAAACGCAAGTTTCCACTAAATATAAAACTGTCATCCTCCATGTTTATTCTTCATTTGATAGTGTTGTTTATGGTTAATCTGTGTTTAAAATTTCATAATTTTATATTGTATAGTATAAAAGTTATGGCGAGTTTCCGAAAATGTATAAAAAGGAGCGCGGCTGCTAAAAAATGGCCCGCGCCAGGCTTAAAACAATGCGGGAAATCATCCGACAACAATGTGTTAACATTAATTTGATGTGTGTTTTTTTTTTCATTTTGAATATTATTGTATACCTCTAAAAAAAACACCCTATATATATTTTTTTTTCTTGTAAGGGGGACAGTGATCCAGGAAACGCTTTGAATCGATGACTTAAATGTATAACGACCTTGCACGCTGCCGAAGATGTAACTCAAAATCGATTCCGAATTCAAAATTTCGATCGTGTTTGTCAGCAGTGAGTCAATAGCCACCGTGATGCATAGTTCTCAAAATGTGTAGCCAAAAAATTAACACGACCAATTTCGCCTTCTCAACATTATAGTTGTTGTCATTGTGTTTTTTGTCTGAAAGCGCTCTGCATCGGTGACAAAGCATTTTCTGTATATTTAGTTGCTGCTATGACTCGTTGACCCCAATAAATGCATTATTCATTCGTGTTTGTATGGAGTTTACGCTTGCACGATGAGGTGGATGCACTTTGGTAAATAAGAGTACCCTTTCAATGCGATCCGTAGTTGCTCGCCTTGTGTTCTAACTATATTATCAATGCGTAGCAAAGATAACATTTGTATTGACTAATAAACTGAATTATGAAGTATCTTATCAGAATTGAACCTCCGTATGCCAGAAGATAGAAAGATGCCGTGATGGATCGTATTGTCAAACTAAAGTGGAAATGGGCAGGACATGTCGCCAACGAAAGAACTGAGAAGATGTGGAGACCTTTGAAAGAATAAAGACCCTAGGAATGATGGTCTGACGACATCATTTCAGTCGGGGGAACAAGTTGGATAATTAATTGTATCTCAATAGAGACGAAGATGCAAATTGGAAACAGAATATGGTGATCGAGGTGTTTACAGGACTTATGACCTGTCATTGGTTGGGTTAAGTGCACGCTTTATGTAATACAACATTCCCCATTCCACATTTTTTTATGACCACCATGTCAGACAATTTTTTTTTGGAGGTTGTATATATGTTAATCTGTAACACCACACTTCACATGGTAGTTTCAATCTACACACTAGCGCCATCTATGATGATTGTATTTTAAGCATTAAGCAGAAAGATCTTTTTAACGTAATGTGAAAGGCTAACGTCATTATCGTATTGCTAGATAACGCCTGGAGATATCACTCCAATGTATATGCCAGTTTTTGTTTTTACAACATTTTGAATGTATACAAATACTTGTAGACGAATACTGGATTTTACGAATTGAAAACCCGCAATGGGTAAAATCCAGTATACATTCAAAATGTTGTAAATGTTGGATAATAATCCCGCAGGATAGAAAATTGAGACTATTTGAAAAGGTCTAGATCCAGCACTTGAGAGATGTCTAGAGAGAAAAATAAGATGCCAGAAATTCCAAGTCTAATTGAAGAGGACATGAATAAGGTTTTTATATAAAAAAAAATGTTAAAGTGTTTATTAGAAGTAATTTTTAATTGAATATTAGGTGTTCGCATATTTTTTTACTCTTATTTATCGTACGTGCTTATCACCTAAGATATGTAAATTTTGTCTAAAATTTACATTCCATTAATATAATTTAATTTCTCATATTTAATAAAATTTTATATTTAAGATAAATCATTATTTCAAATAGGTAGAGTTAAAATGAACTTCTAAGAATCACAATACAAAGTCTAGTCCGACAACAAATATTTAATGTTTTTTTTTATGAACTTATATAGATTTTTTATGTATTCATAAGCTTGCTAATCTGTTGGTTTTAATACAGTCAATCAAATAAACACCCGAACACCTTTTTGTTTATTGAGACAACACGCACCTTGTAATATGACGTTAAATATATTTTATTTACTTCTTAATTTAAACAAAAAATATATTAATTTTTTTTTTCTTCTATATTTACCATAATTTGGTGTTGTGAATTCATAATTTAATATTTTAATAATCTTTGTACCACAACACTATTATAATTTAAACACAAACATGTTTCGGAACACAGGAGATCTTCATCAGTGTAAACATTGACAAATTCTTTACATATATACTAAATAAATGTATTTTTAAATATTTATTTAGTATATATGTAATGGTTTTGTCAATATTTACACTGATGAAGGGCTTCTGTGCCCCGAAACATGTTTGTGTTTAAATTATTAAAATATTTTTACGTTAACTTAAACATCCAGTTTATTCGGAATTATTATTTTACAATTTTTATTCTTGTCTGTGATAGTACAAGCGTTATTATGCAGGTACAATTCGACGCAATAATATTTGCGAATCATACCTACATTCGCAACGATTCGCAAATATTATTGCGTCGAATTGTACCTGCATAAATACATTTGTAGGATTTATGTGCGGGGTTCATGTTTGTACTGAAACATCTGTGTAACGTATGGAAATAAATGAAAATAAATACGCAGACTACGATACTGTTTTCTGAATTTTCACTGTCGCATGTTTTCATTCGTATTTAAAAAAAAAACTCGCGCTCAAGGGTACGAAGCTTATCAAGTGCCGCACCGCGATTTTTATTCATATAGCCCTGAAACCTTTCAATTCGAATGAAAACGTTTGTTTTCTAGAAGTTTTATTATATTTATTGGGAATGACCCCTAGAAACGGCCTAGCTAAAATTATCAAATGATTTTGCTGAAATCTCTTGATGGGAGTTCATTTTAAATAATAATTAAATAAAACTATGTTTTTTTTTTAAACTAATTCCACTTAAGTCTTTATTTCGACAGCGAACGGTTTCGCCAGGCTCGCTGGCATCGACAGACTGGTCTTGACTGACCAAAAACAAAAGTGGGAGTAGTTAAAAAAAACATATTTTTATTTCATTATGATTTTAAATATTCATATGATAATGCCATATCTCAGGAATGTTGGATTTCAACACTCTTGAAACTCGTCGAATGATCTTTCTAGGAAAGCATTTTTTTAAACTATTATCCGGAGGTATTTACAATCCAGGAATACTGTGAGAACTAAATCTATGCGTTCCCCATAGTTATAGCAGAGCAAGGGGGCATATATTTTTTTATGCCCCAAATTGCCGCACAGAGACCCTTCGAAGTTCTCCTGTATTGAAAGCGATTCGTCTTTTAAATGAGGTGGCAAAAGAGATAGACCTCTTTGGATGCAATTATGGCGAATTCGTGAATACCCTTACGATAAAGGTAGCAAGGAAATAACTGGCATATTCCTATTCATAAGGTTCTATGTATATTTCCTTTGATATTCTTTTTTTTTCACCCTTTAAGTCGATTTGGCTCGCCCTGTTATGATGTAAGGAGTTTTTTCAACAAAATAAAAGTAGTAATAATAATGTGGGTGTATTTTATATGAATGACATGTTTCGCATTGCTAAGGCATTACGGCATGTCTGCGACATTTGATAATGCCTTAGCATGGATAAATATGTCTTTCGCGTAAAATATAGTCAAACTTCTATAAAACAGACGTTTTATAATTTTAATATTAAATTTTTTTTTTTGTTAATTTGAGAACCTTGTCATTTTGTTTCAAGGGATGAAGGAATGAAAAGAAATGATCATTTTTCCCTGAGACAAAATCCCAACTGAATAAGTTTGAATTCTTTATCTTTCTAGTTTTTCTTTTCTTTTTAATCTGAATCGTTATTGTATTCATTATATGAACAAGACGGGAAAGTATCGATTATTATTAACAAAGAAACTGTCGACATTCAGCCATTGTTTTTATCTACTAGTCCCTAATGACATGATAATAATGGTTTATTCTCTTTCCCGTCAGGTCTGAAGCTGGTGATTGATGGCTCCCTCCACGCACACGTCGCCTACCTCGTCGTCGGAATCCTGGCACTGCTTGTCGGGGTCGCTTTACTTGGTGAGTTTTTAATTTATTGTTATTTTTAAAGCTGGAATATGCTTAAATAATAATTAAATAAAACGAGTTTTTTTTATAATACTCCCACATTTTTCTTTATTTCGACAGCTTTGGAATATGTTTTATTTATATACATTTATACATTCGGAAGAACATTTATTCGATTGGATTCACTGAATAAGCAATATAAAAGAAATTTAAGTATTATTAAAATTAATCACGTAGTGATAAATTCGAGTACATGGTGAGAAAAAAAATTATGTAATGAAGGCATTTAATTAGAAATGGACTTACTACTCGTAAAATTATGAAAGGATCACTGCGTTGCTTTGGACACACGGAACGCATGGATAAAGAAATAATGGTTAAGAAAGTATACCTCAATGATATGAATGGAATACAGAGTCAAGGGAGACCGAGAAAAACATGTCAAGACTAAATTAATAAAATTTTAGAAGTCGAGCATAATAAAAGTAGGAAGAATCGACGTGCGTAGATGACTCACTGTATGAATCTAGTAGTGTGCGGTCCGTTCTCTCTACCTATCCTTTCGGCGAGACGGCGTGATGGTTAGTTACCATGTAAAAGGAAACGTTAACATTGTTAATAAATAAATGAATTCAGTATCAACGAACTATAATCGCATGTTTGGTTTCTCCTTTCCTTCAGGGTCAGGAAATATTATCTCCCACCGGAATAACAACTGGTTTCCGCTGCAGTCATGTTTTATACGCAATATTATACACATTCGCAATTTATAATCTGGAATATCGCTTGCCAGTCTCATCATGACCGCGGACTTTCCTACACACCGGGTACTTCCACTTCCCACGTGCACAATACTATTATCGGGATGTGTCATCCACCATACATTTCTCAAACTTTTTCTTATTGACCATCTCACAATGAGGTAGGCAATATGCGATAATTTTTTCTCTGATAGAAGATAAGAATAAAGATTTTGTAATGATCATTTAATTAAAGAGTATGACGCGTGTCGCTCGGCCGAAGGACGCGGTAATAAGCCTGGAGCAAAGACGGGGTCCTTGTCTCCAGGGGCGCTATGCTGCTGCCAGCATACTAGCGCCATAGGTTAGGTAGGGGGGATGGGATTAATCCTCCCAGTCCCACACACCTATAGTCTTAATTTTAAAAATGTGCTTCTCCCGTCAATAATCTTTATTCCTGAATTCTTAAATTTAATAGTGTTCTTTATTTATTATTCAACATACCTGTATTCTCATTTATAATAGTGTCCTTCTTTCATTAACAACCTCATAAAATATTTATGAAGGATGGAATGCCGCATCAAAGTGTGGCAGTCCATTCTTTCTGCCTCGACTTAACTCGACTTGGGCTTAATTTTTACCATTACTCTTAAAATGTTCATAGATTTAAGTAAACTATCTGTATTTAAAAAAATGTATTGGAATTTATTCCGTTTATAAAAAAATAACAAATAATAAAATATTATCTGAACCACGGGCTACCCAGAAAGCAGTTGGAGAATCTATTTTATTCTACTATGAATGACCTATTGTAATGTTTTATATTGTATTAAAATCTATAGACATATAGTATACGCTGCACAGCCCGCATCGTGTTTAATTGCACGCACATCCTCTTCCGCTGCCACACCGGATTTGAATGCCTAATGTTCTAGAATTCGTTAACACACACTCAAAATCAATTCTGAAGTCGTCATGCTGGATGTCCACAATTATTTTCTTGAATAGTTCAATGAGATCTGGAATCTTGTCATGTAAAGTTTTCGAGATGTCCTCCAATGATATATTTATTTTAGCTCTTTAAGTTGTTATCTAACCAACCTTCACGCTCTTTACCCGGAGGGGTAGGCAGAAAGGTTTGACCGCTTCACTGCTCTATCCTCCGTCATATATCGTAACACGCACGCACACACATAGATTTTTCCGGCTTCGATTGTGCACGTATTTCAGGATTTTTTTATTTATTTATACATAATACACAAATGAGACATAACAAACGAAAAACATTTAGGCTACTCATTTGGAAACAAAACGGTGTAACAAAGATAAAACAACAACATGAAACCAAAAAATCATACATATCAGAATAAACCCAAATACGTCGACGTCAGTGAGGCAGTACTCTTTCCAGAATTCGTAATATATGTATTTTTTTAACACTGCCTCACTGACACTGAAAATGTTCAAATCTGTGACGATAAGATTCGACGTCCGAATTGCTCTTCCTACTGGCATCACCAAAGGCAGGCTGGTTCTGAATTCATTATTTTAGTTATGTGGAACACTATTACAATTAAATAAATAATTAAAAATCAAGAATAAATAAAAATCAATATATTTCAAATAACAGATTTTTTTATAAATTTTTGATAATCTTAAGGCGAATCGCATAAAAACGAATTTTTATTATGAATTAAAACACTGCTATTCCCTTTTTGAGTTTATTTTTCTCGACGGTGTAAAACCTTCAAAACCACGTCGATAAAAATAAACTCAAAAGTGGAAATAAAAGATTGTTATAATTCGTAAAAAAAATTGTCAATTTTTTTTTCAAAATGCTGTTTTGGTCCACCCCATGTACTCAGGGGTGGGTCCGTTACTGCGACGTTGGCGAAAATCGAGCGCCCTTCAGATGTTTTATCAGCCATTTAATATTATTGTTACATTAATATTATCGTGGTTTTATTACTTAAGCCTAGGATTAATTTTCCGTAATGGGATCAAAAGATTTCATTCGTGATTTTTCCTTATGAATATTTAGCAGATCAAAAAATCTGCTATTTTTGTGTTATTTGATTTATTTTCACCTTGAATTCGAATGATATTTTTAATATATTAAATGCAAAACGCGCTTTGTACACGCTATTCCGAAATAAAGTATATTTTATAAAGTATTTTGATTTTGAATTTGATTTTAAAAATGTATTAAAGACTTTTTAATTGTGTGCGTTTAAGGTAATTTCTTTCACTCAACAATTTTAAGTATTTGATTACTATAAATAATATACAATATATAATGAAGTGCAAAATATTTCTAATGTTAATAATAAATTATGTCACCTTTCGATGCAATATTCCAGTTTCTCTTTCGAAGTAAATCATTTTTTGTTTATGATATTTATCTATATATTTTTAATTAAAGCTTTGTTTTTTTTCACTTATGAGTTTATTTTTCTTTTAACGTTTTTATATCCTTATCATCAGGAGAACGGCATAATTTGTCAAGATCGTTCTTTCTATTTTTCGAAACATGTCTTGTAAAATTAATTCGAAATTGAAAAAAAAGCTTTGTTTTCATAAATTTTAAATTCATCATTGTGAAGTTCCACAGTGTTAACGTCTTACAGGTAAGTTTATCCAAAATTATAATATTAAAAAAAAATACTTCCCTTCAGGGCTTAAAGCTGCGTATGTTTTGTCAAACTTAATAGTTATAAATCCATGATCCAAAGTGCATGATACGATGTATAAATGTTGAGGAATCGGGAGAAGTATGTATGTATATAACAGTACGACGGTCCATTCTTAATGCCTGCCTCTTCGGGGAGACGGCGTTGCGTTAGTTAGAAGTTATAAAATTTTTGAAGTCCTTCGTGACTTTTGACTCATCCTATATCGGTTCACATATATAGGGTGTTTTTTTTTTGAGGTTTTGTTTTCAAACTTGCAACATTGTTTCTACAGACTGTCAATTTGACAGTTGATTTTGCCATTTTACCATGAATAGACTGACGTCGGAACAGCGCTTGCAAATTGTGCAAATTTATTTTGAAAATCATGGTTCGGTTCGCCAAACTTATCGTGCACTACGCCCATTTTACGGTCGACATAATCGTCCATCCGTGCAAGTTATTCGGAAGACCATGGATCGTTTTCGCACCACGTACACTCTAGTGGATAATACGCATCCACAAAGACGACAATTGTCGAAAATTGGACTTCACGATTGCGCTTCATTCGAGCTAGCCGTGGCGCTCATATGCCTTAATTCATTTTTAAACAATAATGACATAAAATTAACTATTAAATAAAGCCAATATCGTAAACATTAACATTATTTTAATGTTTTTTTTTATCATTTTGAATGTGTATTGTATACCTCTAAAAACACCCTATACAATAGAACGTAGAATCAATAATAGACGAAGGCAACAGTTTAGTACGAATTTCCTTTCTTACCTTGAAATTAATCGATAAGATTACCTGCCGCGCGTATCCCGCAATACACCCGCCTGTCCGAATTTTTTAATCCCAAAAATACATTACTATCAGATACAAATCGCAGATACTGTGTAAGCTGGGGTGGGCCAACAGACAACTGAATTTCATTCTTCCAACTCTTGATGTCATTCTTTCAGTAATTAATACGAATTAAAACGTCTGTTTTCAATCAGTTTTATTATATTTTATTTGAATGACATATTTGATGATGCATTAGCAAGGCAAAACATAACAATCGTCTTATAAAATTGTTTATTTTTAATCGTCTTATAAAACAGGAAGACCGAGATTTGAACTCGAGACTCTCTGGTCAGCAAAATCAAATGAACAAACTAACAGTTAAATAAAGACATAGAAGGTTACCCGCCGCTTACCCGAAGCTGTTATAGGACGCAGCGGCGCCCCTTTGTCAGCTTCGCTCAAACAATCCTTAGGCCCGCCCTCCATCCACGCAGGACTTACATTAGCTGGAGAATGCACCATTTCAGAAAATAAAGCAAAAGGCAAGAGGGTATCTAGGTCACATTTAATCCAGTTTAATTTCAATCCACTTCTATGTCCTAATCTAACAAAACAAAGCAAAATATGGTATATGATTTTATGGGCTATTATAAAATTGTGACAGAGTGTGGGATGGGAGAGAAAACTTGGAATGATGAAAGAAATAATGAAATCCTAAGTAAATAGAGAAAACAGTCATGGAAACTAGGGACAGGAACACAGGGAACCTAACATTTTCTTTTAGCTCTTTGGGTCACTCGCAGTTTCTCGGCACTTTGCTTGGACAATGTAACAGTTTCAAATCAAATCAAATCAGTTTATTTCATCAACAGACATTAAAAAATTTATTTTTAAGGCATCTATTGAGAACAGGTAAAATAATATATTATACGAGTATATAGTATACTACCAGAAACGCATAAGAGATGGTTCAACATTAGGAAGACAGGATACTCTCCAGAATTAAGAGTATTTGCCTTCTGAACGTGCTTTCACTAACATGAAAGACTTCGATCTCCGAGGAGACCGCGTTCAGCAGACTAATTGCTCCTCCCACCGGTGTCACCAGAGGCAGATTGGTTCTGGCAGCCGGTAGGTAAAACAATCTGTGCTGTCGCTGTCGGAGATATCTATCGGGGACAAAAAGCCGAACACCCTCCAGTACGGCCGAGTTCTCGAAGTATCCCCTAATTAATCTAAAGAAAATCAAGACCATAAGTACCAACTGGCAGAACTTGTATATAAGCTACGCCAAAAAAATGTTTTTAAGAAACTGGCTGACAAACTTACTTTCTTAATTGACAACTTTTAGGGGGTACTGTAGTAACACTGCAGATTCCCATTCCGAAGTGAGTTTCCTATGTCGTGCACTTCCCTTGCATGTATCCGTCCCATCGTGAATACGGTAGCATAAATCCCTTGATAGTATAATAACGCTAATGATTTCAATATTGATGAAACTCCGTTTTCTAGAAGATGTATTAATTACCATCGGCTGTCCCTCGTATCCGAGGAAGACTGTCCTTCACGGATGTGCGTCTTTATGATACTATAGAGTCCAATTCTGAAACCACAAACTCTACGGCATCTAGAGCAGGGGAAGACGTTGGTAGTGGAACTGCCACCGCCTCTCGATGGTCACTCCTTTCGTCTCCTCTCTACACTGTAGAAAATTTATTATATTTTATGGGAGTGACAAGTTTCGTCTTGTTGTGGCATTTATTTGTTTACTTTGTTGTCGTTCATTCATTATAAAATGAAGACTACAGGGGAAAAACAAGGAATGTCAGTTAAAATTCAAAATAAATGTAATAATGCCATCTAGCGGCATTTGTACGTATCTATCCACAGTAAAATTTTCATATTCAAAAATCATGTGTGTCATCGACTATGGCCAGATAATCGATTGCTAATTGCTAAGAAATATATAGACTTTGATGAGCTTTATTCTCAATTTATTCAAATTAACCTTCTACTGACATTCCTTGTTTTTCCGCTGTAGTCTTCAAATAATTTAATTAATTATTTTTAAATATGTATCATTTTTATTGCCCACTGGTTTCGATTTTATTTATATTTTTAAGTCGCCATTAAAAGTGATCAATTGTTAAAATGTAATAAATGAACCATCTATTTTATTTTTTTCATTTATGTCCGTGTACAATACTGATAAGTGATTTTTTTTTAAATCTATTAACTTGGTAAATTCTCTTGTACATATTAAACATCCTGATCAAATATTTGACTCAAGAAATTCAAGCATGTAAATTTCTCGTCGTGAAATATTATCTTGAAATACAACGAAACTTCCAGCGTTTTGAAAGGGCTTGAAAATTTAATGAAATTTCCTGATGTTGGCACATCACTAATGGAGTTTTCGTTCTGTTGAATTCCCTCGCGTATATTTTGTAAATATTTTTCCTTCTACGCCATCCGCGTATCCGCCGTATCGGAGGCGGTCGCATTGAGGACGGCATTCTCTCTCGCGTGGAACAACCCGATGTAGCAACGAGATTCTATCCGACATCTAAGAGACCATAATTTATTTTTGTCACGATATGGATAATCGTTCCTCGTGAAATTATTTCAATTTTCATTTTATTTCGGTATCGTAATATATTATGTATGGAAGCGAAGCATGGAACTGGCAAAAGAAGGATGAAAGTAGAATAAATGCAGTAGAAATGAGATCTCTTAGACGAATGTGTTATACTCTGTGTATGATAGAGTGCCGAATGAAAATATAAGAAGTGAATGCGGTGCGAATGATGGTGTTATGAACAAAATAATGAAAGAGTAAGCTGAGGTGGGGCAGACATGTACAGAGAATGCCATCGTCGTGGCAGCCCAAAAGAATCTTGGAAGGACACCCGGGAGGAAGGTAGGCAAGCCCCAATGGGAGGATTAACTTGGGAGGGACGTAACCTTCTGCGAATACACAATTGGAGAGTCACAACAGAGGACAGGAGAAGTTTGAGGCGATGATTTATGGAGACTCAAGCTCGATATGGGATGTAGGGCCATCGAAGAAGAAGTACCTTCATTCCATAGATTAAAAAAAATGATTCAATAGGTACCCTCGATACTAGAATGACATGTCAGATTACTTAATATATCCGTACTTTTGAAGAGTGTAAGCCTCCTTGATGATTTTAATTCAAGATCATTGATTCTGCGCCTTTGCCCTAGCAGTCCCTTTCGTCCAGCGTTGCGCAATCAGCTAGAACATTGTCCATTAAACGTTGTCTAGGCCTTCCTCGAAATCGCACTTCGTCTAGTTTAATGCTATTGCTCCGGGTTTTCCGGCTCGCAAACGTGACCAATCCATGCGACTTGCTCACACGGCGTTCGTTATTAGAGGCTGCTGGGTCATTGTGCGTATCTCTTGATTCCATCTATGCTTCCAAGTTTCGTTAGCATCACCAGGCCTAGATCCCCAAACATCGTATTCTCAAACTTGTAGATTCTTTGTTATTCAATAATAATTATTACCCGCGATTCCGATCCATATGTCGATACTGCCTTGAGCGTCTTGATAAAGCTCAGCTTGGTGTATCTGGACACAACTTGGACATTACGCCACCTTAGCCGCATCTAAGCCAATTTAGTTCATTTGAATTTATAAGTGTTGAACGTTTCGCATTCTTAAAATTTTTGATATCATACATCACAGCCGATTCGGGAATCCACGATCTATTAAAAGTGTCAATTGACAAGTAAATACGAGTATAAGGTGGCTCAAAGTGCAGAATCTGTTTTTCAACTTATGTTTTAAAAAAATAATCAAGTATGAACACATGTTTTTGACTTGTCAAATTAACCAACACATCCTTCAACATTGAATGTGTATATGAATGAAGAACACTTATGAAATCGGTCACTTAACTTGAATAGGAATTGTAGTTAGTAACTCGTCTACAATTCATTTTAGATTATCAATTGTATTTTTTATATTAAAGTGACTTTGTCGTTTACATTTTAAGTCACTTGATCTCGAAATTACTAATTGAGTGTGAGAATCATCTTTGTTATTTATCTTGTATCACGTCTAAGAATCGTGATGTCCTCTGGCAATCTGTCATTACCTACCTCTCTCTTTAATTCTGGACCGTTTGAATCGTGGCGGAGATTTTGACATGGAATGATTTACCCGTAGATTCTTCTCAGTCTTCACTGTTAATATGAACTAATCATAATTTTCTTAAATCTTAAATTTCACGTATCATCTTCTTCTTGTTTCTGTCCTGTCACACCTCCGCGGTGCATAGGGCCTCAAGGAACCTTCTCCACCCGACTCTATCGCATGCCTGATGCCTAACATCATCCCAAGTGAGGCCTGCTGCTTTAACCTCGTCCTGCAGGGCTCTTTTCCAGGTGGCTCTAGATCTGCCTCGCTTCATGCAGGCTGGGTTCCGTCTCAGAGTGTGACCGATCCACTGCCATTTGCGTCTAGCGACTTGTTCTCTAATTGGCTTTTCGCCTGCCATGGTCCAGAAAACGGCATTTGACACTGTTTGGGGCCAATAGATCTTGAATATTGAGAGAAGATTTTTTTTTAGCCACTCTTCTCTCACCCATTCGTTGCATACGTTCAAACCATCTAAGTAACCATTTTTTTTGCTTAGGATTCAATTATCTACCTTCCATTCCTTCCTTATTTCGTCGTTCGGTATTATAGTTTCCTCGCACATTCTTCTTAGTGATCTCATTTCTACAGAATTTATCCTACTTCAAGTAAACACTTCTTACTGACCATACGACCTCTTATGAAGAATTCATGATACACTATGCCCTTGTTATCGAATAAAATAACATCAAACTTCGTATTTTTAATATAGGGCTTTTTCTGTTACCGAAATTATTGATACTACTATCACATTAAGTATATGCAAAACGGGCAGAGGCAGCTGAGTCAATGGACTAATCTATATATAATAGTTTAGCAGTATGCTTAACTCAGAACTAAAGATGACTGTTCTGCCGCATTTAAGATAAACGCATTAACTACGGTTTGACGCTTTTAGAGAAAAACGCGTTTAAACTTTTTATTTTGCTTGTATCTCAGGAGCTAGATAAGATACCAACATGAAAGTTGTACCAAATCAAAGAGAAAAGGGTTAAGAATACTAAAAAATACAAACATATATAAAAATAAAATATAGTGTGCATATAATTTAAAAAAAAAATACTTATCGCTAGCAGCCTCTAATACTTTTAGGCCATAATAACTAGTCATAAACGCATCAACTACCCTACTTGGTGCATTTATGCTTAGTAAATCAATTTAATGCATTTTATATAGTAAGCTTATACCTCAATTCTTCAACAATACATTTGATAAGTGCAACTACATCACATAATGCATTTTTTATGTTAAGGAAAATAGCTATTTGAATACGAATATTGTAAAATCTTGTAAAATTAGTGCGATTCCTCAAACATAGTGCATTTATGACTAAGAAGCTATCGAATGCTAGAAAACAGGTCTGTACTTACTACAGCTAGTGCGTTCTTGATAAGTAAAACTGCACTCCAAGTCTTGGTTAATGCGTTTATGAAAACTGAAAAACCGAGAAAATGAAGAAATCATGAAATGTAACTTTGAGAAAGTTGTAGATCTCGTTTTTCTGATACCAGATAATGTAATAACTCAATTTCGACAAAAACCTGAGTTTATGCGTTTATCGTAAGCGCTGCAGTGTTATTGTTATGTTGTCTAATAAAAATCAACGGATGACGTCCGAGCATTGTGTTTCATCTCCATTGCGTTCATTTGTTATTAGTGTCAATCAAAATATTATTAATCGGTGCTTCTATCATTAGTCTTTTCGCTAATCGTTTTGGACATCGACCAGGGACCTTGGGTATCGTGTAACCCAGAGGCTCTCAATCTCAAACTCGGGGGCAGTTCTAAAAACCCTCTGGGCTTATGAAGTCGTAAATATTTACAGGAGCAACAGAGTCGATTTGAACACGAGAAAACTAAAGTATTGGATCGAGAATTTTTTTTAAACTGCTCCAAATAAATGCGAATATGAATATTCATTTAACAACATTTTGAATGTATACAAATTCTTGTCGACAAATACTGGATTTCACCCATTGCGGATAAATTATTTTTATTTTACAAGGATTAATTGTATCTCAATAGAGACGAAGATGAAAATTGTTTTCTGGGAACAGAAAGTGGTGGTCGAGGCGCTTACAGGACTTATGACCTGTCATTGGTAGGGTTGAGCGATCGCTTCACGTTTAACAACATTCCCCATTCCGCCGTTATGACCACCACGTCTGACAAACTTTTTGGAACTTGTATATATGGTAGGTTTCTAAACCTATTTTTACATTTTTATGTTCACTCTACACTAGCGTCATCTATTAAGATTAGAAAGCATTAAGCAGAAAACCTTTATTAATGTACTGTGAAAGTCTATGCAAATCATACAGTTGAATATTCATTTATTTTTATTATCATTATTATTTTGTTGAATCGCTCTTTACATCATTACAGCCTGAGCCAAATCTATGTAAACGTATGTATAGCTATCATATTGATTTTCATGACATGTAATAGGAAGCTAATCTATCGTCATTTAATTGTCACAGGAATTCTTCACCAGACTAAAGATAGTTACAAGCACACTGCCATCGCCAGGAATCGAACCCTGGACTTTCGGTGTGATAGTCAAAATACTTGCCACTCTGCCGCGAAGGTCGTCGATATATAGATAGCAGTCCATAATTTATATTGCTTGATGGATTGTATTAATATATTTTTTTTCTTTAAATATTCTTTAATACTTATTGACAAAAAAAATTCATAAATAACCAGGCTGTTTTCAAAGTTTAATTTACGATTTGACAAAAGTAAAAATCTTTATCTTCATCAAATTAAATAACTTTAAATCTAAACGTCCTTCTTCTTTTCATAGATCTGATGATCTGTGACAAAGAAATCATGTCTCGTGGGATGATGAGGTCCAGCTATCCCGAAGTTATTTCTTAAGCAGCTGTATATGCAAGTCTGTCACTATCCATTCGGACTACATGGTCCCTCCAGTATCTTCTTCTGGATCTACTCTACCGAATAATATCGTCTATTTCGCAAGTTTTTCTTATGTCTGCGTTGCGGACACGATCTCGGAGTGTTTTTCCAGTAATTTATCTTAGAACCTTCATCTCGGATGTTCTTAGTAAACCCTTGGTTCGTACAGTGTCGCCCCGCGTCTCTACAGTGTACGTCATGATAGGTCGCACGCATGTCTTATAAATTTTGACCTTGCTGTCGATACGCGTGTGCTTGTTTTTCCAGGACAGATTCTTTAGACACCCTGACACGGCAGAGGCTTTTCTGATTCGTTCTCGTACATAAAGGTCATTATGGCTGCAGATCTCTACTCCCGAATATCTGAAACTCATTACTTGTTCCATAGGTATATCATCAACAGTCGGCTTACATCTTGTAGGTTGTCTAGATATGGTGTTGGTTTTTTTGTCCCTGATAGATTTCTCCGACAGCGACAGCACAGATTGTTTTACCTACCGGCCACCAGAACCAATCTGCCTCTGGTGACACCTGTGGGAAGAGCAATTAGTTTGCTGAACGCGGTCTTCTCGGAAGTCGACGTCTTTCATATTAGTTAAGGGTACGTTCAGGGGACAAATACTCTTGACTTTAGAAAGTATCTTGTCTTCCTAATGTCGAACCATCTCTAATGCGTTCCTGGTATTATATTGTATTTATATAATATTTTACCTGTACTCAATAGATGCCTTAAACATTTTTCTGTTTGTAATGTCTTTTGAGAAATCAAATCAGTTTAATAAAAGTATATTTTAATAAACTGATTTGATTTGATAAAGTGAGACTTTTTGTTTTACTGTCTAATATAGCCATATTTAGCTTTTTGTGTAATAAAGATTTTCTGCTTAATGCTTACACCCAATCTTAATGGATGGCGCTAGTGTAGATTGAACTAATAAATGTGAAGTGTTCCTCAACATTGTAGCATATATACATCTTTCAAAAATTTGTCAGACGTGGTGGTCGTAAGAAGGGCGGAATGGGGAAATGTTGTTAACATAAAGCGATCGCTTAACCCAACCAATGACAGGTCATAAGTCCTGTAAGCGCCTTGACCACCATATTCTGTTCCCAGAAAACAATTTACATATTCGTCTCTATTGATATACAATTTAGCCTTTGTGCGTCTGAACGTCCAAAAACAATAAAACTCTTCTGTTTACTGTGTTAATAATAATAATTATGCTTATTTGTATAGCGCCGTTTTCGTGAGTCACCTCAAGGGCGCTGTTAATGCACAACTAATGGTTTATCGATACAAAAAATATCAGTGAAATTAGAATTCAATACATAAATAGTAGGTAAGTTGTGCTGGAAAAAATATAACTGAGGCCAAAGGGAAATTGGAACGACGTATGTTTGTCAATCTCTGGTGTAATCCATACGTAAGGATATAGTTACACCCTTGCGGTGGCAAATCATGCGAATTTACACATAATATGTACACTCGGTGACTACCGAAAGGTATCAAGTTCCCCGTGAGCACGATACCACCAATAAAGTTTTCTATGATTCATATTGTACTGCTAGTTGAGTCATAATACATTTCCTGATTGAATACGAGTACGTCCGATTTAATTTTGAATAAAACAGTTTATTACCCAAGCCGCCATTTTCCAACTGCACGCGAAAAAATATGAACTAACGCCATCTTTTGATATCTATTGTAATCTCTTATTTTCCAAGATATTATTGAAATATGAACCCTCTGCAAGCCAAGTTTAACCTTCTATTGCATTCTGTGTAGCAACAACAACAACAACAAACCATCACGCCGTTTCCCCGCAGGGGTAGGCAGAGAGAATGGACTGCCACACTACTCTATCCTGGCACACCTCTCTAGCTTCCTCCACATTCATACATCGAGTCATACACGCACGTCGATTCTTCCGGCTTCTGACATGACCAACTTTTAATATTTGATTGATTTGGTCATGCCATGTTTTCCTCGGTCTACCTCGACTCCTTACTCCATTTACATTGTTTACGTATACTTTTTTAACCATTCTTTCTTCACCCATGCGCTCCATATGACCGAACCTTTACCGAACAATTATTAACAGCAATATATACTTCTGTGTAGCAAAGTATACATTGCTGTTAATAATTGTTATATCTCTATAAATATAATTAATACTCAGTAATCTAAAATGGCAGTGCACAATAGTGTCCTTATACCGACTCTTTTGTTTTAAAATTAAGCATGGAACTATTCTGGGATCTGTGAATGACGGTGAAGGATGGAGAGTGCGGCATAATGACGAGCTGTACTATATTTACAAAGCTCCCAGTCTCTCCACATAGGTCAGACTGAATAGACTGAGATGGGCCGGTCACGTGCAGAGGATGCCGTCATCACGAACCCCAGAAAGATTGCTGGAGTGGCACCCAGGTGATAGAAGACCAATTGGACAACCAAGGCTGCGATGGGAGGATGAAGTTGGGAGAGATGGGGCGAAATTGTTACGAGTGTCAGATTGGAGGGTCAAAGCGGAGGACAGGAGGAGCTGGAGGCGAAGAATACTGGAGGCTAAGGCTTGATATGGGCTGCAGGACCATCGAAGAAGAAGACTGACAAAGAAAGGATAAAAGTAGAATAAATGCAGTAGAAATGAGACCATATAGATGAATGTGTGGAAAGTGTGTATGATAGAGTGTCAAATACGAATATTAGAAGTGAATGGAATGCATTTTTATTTTTTTTTAAATAACGAATGAATCAGATAGTTTGAATACATGAAAAGAATGAATGAAGAAAGAATGGTAATTAAAGTATATTTTAACGATGTAAATGGAACTAGAAATACGAGGTCTGTTCAAAAAGTATCGCGAATTTTATATTTTTTCAAAAAGTATTTATTTATTCATGAATATCTATTTTGTCCCCTTCAAAGTAATTCCCCTCGGATATAATACATTTATGCCAACGTTTTTTCCAATCCTCGAAGCACTTAAAAAAATCATTTTTTGTGATCTTGTTCAGCTCCTCCTTCGATGCCGTCTTTATCTCCTCAATCGTGGCGTAGCGTCGTCCTTTCATGGGCCTCTTCAGTTTTGGAAACAGGAAAAAGTCACAGGGGGCCAGGTCTGGGGAATACGGTGGCTGCGGCACCATTACTGTGTTGTTTTTGGCCAAATATTCGCGCACAAGCAACGATGTGTGAGCAGGGGCGTTATCATGGTGCAAAAGCCAGTTTTTGTTCTTCCACAAATCCGGGCGTTTCTGGCGGATTGCTTCGCGCAAATTGCGCATAACTTGCAGGTAATATTCCTTATTGACCGTACTACCCTGTGGCAAGAACTCATGATGCACCACGCCCCTGCAATCGAAGAAAACTGTGAGCAAAACCTTCACGTTCGACCGAACTTGGCGCGCTTTTTTTGGTCTTGGCTCATGCGGCAGCTTCCATTGGGATGATTGAGCTTTGGTTTCCACGTCATAACCATAAACCCATGATTCGTCACCAGTTATGACCCTCTGGAGCACATTTGGGTCGTCACGGACCGAGTCCAACATCTCCTGAGCAATGTTAACGCGATGCTGTTTTTGGTCGAAATTGAGCAATTTTGGCACGAATTTCGCGGCGACCCGACTCATGCCCAAATCATTGGTTAAAATCGAATGGCACGAGCCAATCGATATGTTTAGGTCCTCAGCAACTTCTCTAACGGTGATTCGACGATTGGCTAATACTATTTTCTTCACTTTATCAATGTTTTCGTCTGTTGTTGACGTGCTCGGGCGTCCGGCACGCTCTTCGTCGTTCATATCTTCTCGGCCCTCTGAGAACATTTTGTACCACCGATAAACGTTGCTTTGGTCCAAGGTAGCTTCACCATATGCCACAGTCAACATTCGAAATGCGTCCGCGCACTTTATTTTGTTTTTCACACAAAATTTGATACAGATTCTTTGATCCATTTTTTGGAATAGGCAAAAATCGAAGACGAGCCAAAACACATCCAAGCAAAACAGCTGTCAAAAATTAACTAAACATTCAAAATGGCCGACCTTGTCAGCATAAGTAAGGGACATGAGTACCAACATAACGCTACAAAAAAATCAAAAATCAAATATACGTAGCCAGCGGAAATTCAAAATTCGCGATACTTTTTGAACAGACCTCGTATAGGTAGACCGAGGAAAACGTGGCACGATCAATTAAAATTATATTTAATATCGGCCACGTGAAGAGTCGGAGAAATCGATGTGGGTGCATGACATGATGTATGAATGTTGAGGAAGCGAGATAGTATGTCAGGAAAGAAAAGTGTGGCGGTTCATTTTATCTGCCAACCCATTCGGTGAGACGGCGCGGCGTATTGATTAGTTAGTGGTTAATTTTCCTAAACCCTTCGAGCCTCTTGTCCAGAATACAGACACTCAAAAATTATCGCCGTGAATCGATCCAGGAATCCAGGTCAAACGGGTTAACATTCCGTTTGGTTTCCTTTTCATCTGATCCCAATTGGGCCAAACGATTGACATCAATTTTTCTGTTTATTATCGTCTCCCGGTGTGTGTTTTTTTGCAGAGTCCATTGTCACTTCTGGTCATCGCCTTCGCGATAGAATATCACAAACAAAGGACATTTCCGATTCATTTGTTCTCTCGTTATTTAATCTTCAAATATGGAACGTGAACGCATTGAATCAATGCACGATTTTTTTTATTTGACACGTCACAATAGAGTGTTCCGTGTCATACAAGTAATATATTTATTGTTACATATTTATATACAATTAGAAAAATCTTAAAATAACGTAAGGTTGAAAATACATACACAAATTATTGTTACATTGAGGTTATGTATATAATATTTGTGTGTAAAATAGAACTAATAAGAAGGGTTGGGGCAGGCAACAAAGTGAATGGTGTACAAAGGTGTCATCGCAAACAAAAATCTATCCAAAACAGCTAGAATGGCAGTTCACAATGGTGTTCTTCTACCGACCCTGATGTATGGAATCGAAGCATGGAACTGAAGACAAAAGAAGGATGAAAGTAGAATAAATGCAGTAGAAATGAGATCTCTTAGACGAATGTACGGATACTCTGTGTATGATAGAGTGTCGAATGAAAATATAAGAAGCGAATGCGGTGCAAATGATGGTGTTATGAACAAAATAATGAAAGTATCAGTAAGATGGTTTGGACATATGGAAAGAAAGAATGGTAAAAAATATATACGAGTATATGTTAACGATGTAAATGGAACCAGAAATAGAGGAAAACGTGGCACGATCAAATATTGAATGTCGGCCATGTGAGGAGTCAGAGAAATCGACGCGCGTGCATGACACGATGTATGATGTTGAGGACGCGAGAGCAATATGTCAGGAAAGAAAAGTGTGGCAGTCCATTCTTTCTGCCCACCCCTTCGGGGAGACGGCGTGATGGTTAGTTAGTTAATAAGAAATAACTTGTACATACATTAATTAACATTATAATGTCGTGAATTTACTATAATTTTGGATGTTTAACTGAGAGAAAATGGTTTAATGAGATAATTACAAGTTTTGATTGTGATTTCAGCAATACTGCATTGGTGATGGGGAAATATAACACAAAATTTAAACGACACAGTATACAAGATCTTTTTTTTTAACACTGGAATTTCATTTATGGAACAAAATTTATTTATATTTTTAACCTTTTTCGTGTCAATGGCAAAGTTAGTTTAAGATATCGTTAGTTTGCCTTAACAATAGTGTTTTCTTTCACGAGCGCAGGGTGTTATGATCTCCATTTTTTTAGGATTAAAATATTAAATATATACCTTCAATCATTAAGAGAGCGACACGAACTAACAAAATTATTATAAAGAATATTTATTGTATCGATCTTGCATATGCATAATTTATCACTATTGTACTGGCCCAATCATCATTATGAAATATAAAAAATCTCATAATTTATTTCACTAATGGACGACAAAATTATGATAACACTTCACCATCATCATTATCAGTCTGTAGTAATCCACTCCTGGACGTAGGCTTTCTCCATCTGCTTCCATGTCTGTAGATCATGGGCAACATGCATTCAAGGAGAACCGGGAGTCTCTTCAATGTCGTCCCTCCATCGAAGTTGTGGACGTCCTGGGTTATGGATCACAATTCTAGGACACTAGCAAAGAAGGCGTTTGTCCATTTATCGTCAGAGGTGCGAGCACCATTTTAGCGCTGCCATTCTTCCGATGATCTCCGACTGTTCTAGCTCTAATAGTAGTGTTTATAACCCTGTCCACTATTCTGATCCCCAACATAGCTCTTTCTATAGCTCTTTGGACAATTCTTAACTTATTGGCGCTTGCCGAGACGATGTTATCGTTTCAAACCCATAAGCTAACGCCAGTAGAACGCAGCAGTCAAACATTTTATGTTTTGGGGTTTGTGTATTTTCCAATATAATACTTTTATAATACTTAAGGTATTCAAAATGCAGAATATTTCCCATATTTAAGAGCATCTGCCTTTTGAACATTGTATACAAAACCATCATGTTTAAAAGTTTGATTACTCCCTCTACCAAAAACATTATAGGCTTGGTTCTGCAACGGATACATTTAGCAAAATGTGGTGATGGGGCGAAAAGAGAAGGATGGAGTGCCGCATCGGTTTAAGTGTGACAGTCCATTATTTCTGCCTACCCTTTCGGAGAGACGGCGTGATGGTTAGTTAGTTAATTTTGGTGATGTTGTCAACGATACCTCCCAGAAATATTGCTCAAAATTTTTCACTATTCAAAATCTGATAAATCTAATGAAACATATTTTGAAATACGTCTAGATTTTTACCATACCATTGATTTCAAAATACAATGTACTAAAAAGTACTGAAGTGATACTTCATATGATGAATATAGTTAAATCAAAACCTTAATGTTTCTTGAAATTCTTTTCTAAAGGTCTGATACTATCAACCCTAATATATGTATGTTACTTTCATTCTTTTCATTCGGTGGCCACAAGTATACGCAGTTCTTTCAATGCACGTTTAAAAATAAAATTTCCGTGTGAAATGATTCACCATATCTATACTAACTGCCAATTGGATCGCCAACCCTTCTCAACATTTAACAAAGGATACTTTCGGACCTTCACATTCTCGCTCTTGCATATCTCCACCACCGCCATTCGTCCTGAGGGGCTGTCACGTCTGATCACTATCACATTTCTTTTGTTGGCGAACTTTCTCCACACGGACACATGCGAGAGATACCGGGTTTGATAACTATTTCTCGTCTCGTTTCTTATTGTACGTTATCAGCCGGATGCCCCAATGAAGGAGGGGAGCCATCTATTGTGATAATTTCTTCCCCTTTCGTTTGGAAGGTAAATTCCTTCTGGTAAATAATTTTATTTAATAGTTATTACTGTTTATGATAGATGGCACCATCTGCAAGGGATTTTTTCTTCTAATGTGTTAATCAATTTGCTAGGTGATCCGATTCGGTGCATTTTAATTTTAACTATAATAAATAGATGGCGCTAGTGTAGATCGAACAATTTTTTAAATTAAACTACAATTCATAAATGGCGCTAGTGTAGATTGAACAAAAATATGTGAAGTGTTCCTCAACATAGTAGCATATATACATCTTTCAAAAATTTGTCAGACATGGTGGGTCGTAAAAAGGGCGGAATGGGGAATGTTGTATTACATAAAGCGATCGCTTAACCCAACCAATGACAGATCATAAGTCGTGTAAACGCCTCGACCACCATATACTGTTTCCAAAAAAACAATTTACATCTTCGTCTCTATTGAGATACAATTAATCCTTAAAATGATTAACCCGCAATAGGTAAAATCCAGTATTTGTCTACAAGGATTTGTATACATTCAAAATGTTGTAAACTATAATATAATATTTTTAAGTGTGAAATACTTGAAACGTTATTTTGTTGAACAATAGTGTAAAACTCCATATCGAATATTTAATGTTTCCTGGGAGGTTTGTTATGTTATAAAAGATTGTCATATTTCGCTTAATAGTGCATTATCTAATGTGAAAAAGCCCAAGTTAAATGCAAAATGCTTAATAGAAATTACGTCTTAAAATTATTGCAGTCATTAACGTTTTTGAATTATTTAATTTCTTATTGGAAGATCGTTGAAAATAACGAAAATAATTATTAATCTTTATTTTATTTTCATTTGCTACTCCACAGTTATCGTGTTCAGGCGTTCATTAGCTATTGCTCTTCCCATAAGCATTGCACATAGACAGGCGGGTTCTGTAAACAGAAAGATAACAATAAATTACTTGTAAGCACATCGGTTAAATAAGGAATATGCATTGCTAAAATGGCAGTTTCTTATGTGTAGAGATATTAACAAACGCATTCACCGCTGCGTATCCCATATTGATTGCGTTACAACGTAGTCATCTGTTTATGGTAATGTAAACAAATGAATGCAGTTAAATATATGGCGCGTTCTTTGTCTATTTCTTAATTTAAAACGCCATTTCAACAGCGCAGTGCTTACTCGGTTCCCCTGATCAATAAGTACCGCTCTTGACATTTCCCCGGGAAATGCGGCTCCGCCATAAATATATTATGTGCTAACTAGTGTTTATAGCAAGTATTCTGCTTGCTTTTTCTAAATACAGGGCACGTGATTCAACGCGAATAATCAGTATACACGGAAAAAAACTTATTATTTTTCATTTAATTTATCTTTTCGCCATCTTACTTTTTTTCGCGTTCCACCATTTCTTTTTAAAGTTTTCGTTCTCATATTAATTTTAATAAAAAACAATTTGTTACATTGTACAGTAAAAGCCGTGCCACACTGTTTTAAACAAGCTCTCCACATCGGTCTCCACCGGCGGTTTAAAACTGTGTAGACACTTGTTTGAAACCAAAATTCGTTTGACCTTCAACAAACTTTGTGGACGGACGCGCATAGTATGCGTGTGGATCCACCGTTTAAACACGCATTCCACATGTTGGGCTCCACATTCCACCAAGGTCACCCTTGTGGAGAGCTTGTTTCAAACAGTTTGGCACGGCCTTAAAAAAAACATGCACCTACTTATTTGTGTTCTCGAAATTACACCCTTGGTGGATCTTTTGGTTGTATGGACTATCTTGAAAATAGACGTACTCTTCATGATATGATGTTGCTTCATAAAATAATTCACTTTAAAATTGACAATTCTGAACTTCTCAGCAAAGTGTCACTCAACACCCCCATGTCTCGCACGAGACACACCGCGAGCCAAGTTTTCCACCTTCCTGTTTATCGCACTAACTACGCTCAGACAACTACAAAACAACTACAAAAGCATTTTGGAGACATTGATGTTTTCCATTTGAACGAGCGAAATTTTAAATAAGTGATCGAAGCAACATTTCGACGTGGATGTGACCACGATGTTACATGATATTATAATATATAACTTTTTTATTTCCAGTACTAATAGGATTTTATCTCTTAAATATTATATACGAGTATACCTCATTTTGTCATAGTTTAACTTCAATCTCGTTTCACACTGTCATTTGTTAACTGTAAACTATTATTTTATATTTGTGGTAGCATGTAATTGGCCGTACTTTAATTATTCTAAATGTTTTATTATATTGATATCGCTGTATGTTACCCTTAATAAATAAATCTTATTTTTATCTCTATATTTGGCAGTCAATACAAGATACAGTTTTTTTATGTAGTAAGATCAGGTGCCTGCAGATATCTTTATGATCATCAAGAGATGAAGAAAATGTGTTTTTTTCTGTTACAGTTTCGAGAATTTAAATAAATACATACGCGTAAATATTTAATATACGTTAATTAACTGGTATTCATTTATAAATTCGCGTTTATCATTTTTCACTCTCCCTTATGCGCACTGCTTCGGGAACTTTACGTAATGTCTCGGGGATGTATCATACCACAGAGTGGGTACTTATTCTCATTGTTCACGAATAACTTATTTATACGTGTAATGACAAATAAATAATTTCCAACAATAACCGAAAAAAATTAGTAGAGTTCCTACCTGGAAAATATAATAACAAATTTCGTGATTATTATTCATTTATTTTTTAACAACTTTAACGTTGTTATTCCGCTTTGACTTATTTAATAACGTATGTCGAATTTTGTTTATATTCTTTGTAGTTCATACGTCTACGAATAGTTTTTTTTGTATAAGAAATTGGAATTAACTTGTAGTTTTTGTCTGTTTGAACTCACCCCAATGGAAAATCGATTATATTTTTCCCCTTTTACGCATTTAGTCTGGCGGAGTACCTAACCCACCTGGACCGTTTATGATTCGATTTAATGGTTATTCAGGACCCAATCAGGCCCGAGAAACCATTTGAATTTGTCGGGAAAAGCCTTTTTTGTATTTTGTTCGCGCCTTCGTTATTTGATCTTTAAAAATGTATTTACATCTAGGTGCGTTCAGCGCTTGAGGAACCTTAAAAAGGTTATGAGTATATTAAATTTATTTTGGGAACCGGGGAAGATATCAGGGTTAGCAACAGCATTTAATTACATAAATAGTAAATATATTTCTGAAAAAAAAAACTTTACTTATTAAAATAAACTCGTTTGATCACACAGTTATGGTAAACGCAACTTTTACATGTACAGAAGTTGTAATATTTTGTAGCGCGGTTTAAACATGCTTTTTGTATAATTGTTTTTTATTTATTTTTGTTATTGACATTATGATTATTGAATATTTTTTGGTCACACCATTTCAATTAACATATTAACACAGTGATGGGTGTATGAATACGAAATCTTAATAAAATTTACTATTATCTCGACGAAAAATCTAGGGGTGACAGATTATATAATATTAACTCATTATTATTATTATTTTGTTGAATCGCTCTTTACATCATGACAGAATGAGCCAAATCGATGTAAAGGGTATTATAGCTATCACAGTGATTCTCGTGACATGTGATAGGTAGCTAATCTATTGTCACGTGAATTCTACACCAGACCAAAGACAGTGTGACAATCACACTGCCCTCGCCGGGAATCGAACCCGGAACTTTCGGGGTGGCAGTCAATGCACTTACCACTCGGCCACGAAGGTCGTCTGCGGGAAGAGTATTACCCGTTTACTGGACTGGTATTTTTCATTTTCAAGCTACGCGTGTTAATACGTTAATCTTAACAGCCATAGGGTTAAAAAAAAATACTAATTAACCCTTTCGTAGCTGGTGGGAATACGTATTCCCACTTTCGAAATTGCTCTGAAAAGATCGGTGTGAATTATTTTTCCTAAGTTTATTCTTTCCAGTCATCTAGAGTCATTATTGGGAATTAAGATAAAACATTTACCAACTTTATCAGTTGAACTTTTAACTGGCAGTTGAATTTAAAAAAAAATACGTGTTATTTTGTTTTTGAGTGTCGTACGTAAGATAAGATTTTTTTTACAAAACTTTCAAGTAAATAAGTATTTTAACGATTGATTTAAGTTCTATAGACATTTATTTCACTGTATGATATATACATAGTTGGTGATTTGATCTGAATTTCGAGGTATGTCATATTTCATAAGTGCAAATGTGATTAATTTTTACATAAATCATTTTAATGGTTTTTTTATTTATAATAAATTATTTAATAAATATGTATATATTTTTTTCTTACGCACAATGAGCATTCTACAAAGTATCAGTGGGAAGTATAGATCATAAGTTCCGATCGATTTTTAAAAAAAATCGCATTTTTTTTAAAAATAAGAATGACATTAGTCATCAATATTTGCATTTATTAAAATGCAAAAATAAATATATTCTTCTTCTTCTTCCTTGTTGTAGACCTATGTGTTCTGTTCTCCAAAGTGTTACTCCTCCTGTGAGGTAGACTCCCAGCTGTCTTTCCATATTTTAGGAGATCTTCCACGAGGACGAGTCCCATGAGGCTGATTATGCATCGCAATATAGGGCAGTCTGGTGGTGTCAATTCTTTGAACATGCCCGCACCAGTCCCTTTTTCGCTGTCTGCTCCATCTTATAATATCCTCAACCTCACGTATCTCTCTTATTCTGGCGTTCTTCACGTGATCTCTCGGCGTCTTGCCTTCTATCGTTCTCAGTGTCTTCATCTCGCAAGTACTTAAAACTGAAACTGACTGAAACTGACACGTGAAGATAAATATGGATTTTGAATTATATATACATCTTCCAAAAATTTGTCATGCATGATCACAATAACAAATGTGGAATGGGGAATGTTGTAATTACATAAAGCGTGCGCTTAACCCAACCAATGACAGGTCATAAGTCCTGTAAACACCTTGATCATCCATGTTCAGTTTCCAGTTTACGTCTTCGTCTCTATTGAGATACAATTAAAATACTTAAAACTTGTTTGGTGCTTGCTGTGTTGGCCCTTGCTTCGACGCCATATTATTGGTCTTACGCATGCTTTAAAGATATGCTTTATAGAATGCACGAACTAAGACAGGACAATCAAGGATATTGAACAATGGACTGAAACTTTACAATGAACTACCAAAAGACACAAGGAGTCTCACTTCAAATCAATTTAAAATATACCTGAAACATTATATAATTTCAAGTAAGATCTAAAAATGTATCCATATAACACAATTGGGTTTTAAAAAAATAAAAATAAATAAAAAATATTATAAAAGAAAAAAAAATCAGCACGAAAGGGTTAATTTATTACTAAATCGTCTTTATTCTATTTGAGTACACTTTCATTTATAAGTAAAATTTCATTTATAAGTATATATATTTATCTTTTCAGTGACGTTCATTCACGTGGCGGTCCGCCGACGCGTGTTCGGCAAGGGCGGAGTCGCGGGCGGCGAAGCAGGCGGCGGCACGGGCGCGCTGGGCGGCCAGCCCAACCCCTCCACGGACCCGCTGGTGGCGGCGCAGTACGCGCCCGTCAGGGACGCGCCGCCCGCGGACGACGAGAGGCGACAGCTCATGGACAACAAAGATTGGTCTCTATACAATTGCTAACTAACTAACTAACCATCACGCCGTCTCGCCGAAGGGGTGTAGGTAGAAAGAATGGACTGCCACACTTTTCTTTCCTGACATATTTCTCTCGCTTCCTCAACATTCATACATCGTGTCATGCACGCGCGTCGATTTCTCTGACTCCTCACATGGCCGACATTCAATATTTGATTTATTTGATCGTGCCACGTTTTCCTCGGTCTTACTCTATTTCTGGTTCCATTTACATCGTTATCATATAATTTTTTTACCATTCTTTCCATATGTCCAAACCATCTTAATGATCCTTTCATTATCTTGTCCATAACACCTCATTCCCACCGCATTCACTTCTTATATTTTCATCATTATATTATCATACATAGAGTATCCACACATTCGTCTAAGAGATCTCATTTCTACTGCATTTATTCTACTTTCAACCTTCTTTTGCCAGTTCCATGCTTCGCTTCCATACACAAGGGTTGGTATAATAATCTTCTTCTTAAAGTGCCCTGTCAGGTCCCCCCTGTGCTGTCCGGAATAGCTCCTCCACAGTTCCGATTCCCGTCCATTCCCTCACATTGCGCAGTCAAGAGATCTGCCTTCCCCCTGCCCCCCTGCGGCCCTCTATTTTTCCCTTCAAAATTAGGCATAATAATAAATTGGATAATTTACAGAACACCATGATTATGAATTAATCATCGCAAGGGTGCTGCAGAAAATGCTCTGTTTTATGAACTAGTTTAAAAAAATTAACATATTAAGTATGAGGGCTGTACCTGAAGCAGCCGATCAACATTTACATCAGGAAACAATTATTTGAAATTGTGCACTTTGAGTCTTGATCTAAACTCACATGGACAGAATGAATGTAGAAAAAAAGTATATTTCAAAGATGTAAATGGAACTATAAAAAGAGGAAGACCGAGGAAAACATGGCACGATTAAATAAATCACATATTGAATGTCGGCCACGTGAGGAGTCGGAGAAATCGACGTGCGTTAATGACACGATTTATGAATGTTGAGGAGTTTTCTCTTTTCAAATATTTATTCTAGATGATTTTACATTGAAAAAAAAGCTATTCTTGTTCAGCTATTTGAATACAAAAGGCGATGAATGTCACCCCTAGTATGTCTAAATTTGGAATTGGATTCAGAATACATTAAAATCTATTTTGAAGAAACCTTTTGTGGTGCTTTTTTTATTTAAGCTAACACATGGTCTAAATTTAACTTGTTGCCTCGATAATGGTATCATATCACCCCCATTTTATGTGTATCCGATGTATCATTACATTTTTCACACAGTTTTGACTCAATACCCATTTGTGGAAAGGTTTCTATTACAAATTATATTATTATCGCTTTTTATCATAATAAAATAAAAAAATTGTTGAATGACATATTTCTCCTTAAATAATTTTATAAATAAAACAACTTTGTATTTAACATTTGCACACAATTTTTATTGATTGTCAGTTTCAAATTCGGCTTCATTCGGAAGAATTTTGCTATTAAAATATAGGGTTTGTTGCAAACATGGCAACCTCCACTTGAGTGTTGCAAAGCTGGCAAACTCCAAAATGAAATTCATTATTTTACTTTAATTATCAACATAATGATGATTATTTCATGGCTGATTACTTTTAAAATACTAACTGGTTGAGATGAAAAAAATAAATATCGTAAAAAAGCGCATTTTATTAGCATATCAATTTTTTGCGATTTACTCAAAACATCTAATGATGGAGTTTGCCAGGATTGCAACTAATACCCTCATTTAGGATATTGAGGTCCCAATAATTTTTTTATAAGGAATGCTTTGGGGTTACTTTTTTTTAATGTTAAATTTATCTATATTAATATTTCCGTTTGTTATCTTTTGCAGCCTGAGCAGCGCTGAGGAGAGCGACCGCATGCTGGAGTCAGATCCGCGGATAGTGCTCCGTCCCCTCAAGAATGTCGAAGAAGCTTAAGTATCTTCCATGTAGTCTCTCACGGTATCAAGCGGTATACAATCTGTAACCCGCTTTCATTTTACTGCCGGTAAAATAATAAACACATCAGGGAATGCTGTCCAATCATAAATTAACATTTATGTCATTTAATTCTAAGTGGAGGTCATTCGATCTTTGTTTATTTAACACAGTGGATTCGTGGAACTATGGTTTTTAAATTAATGTTTGATTTCATACTTCATTACAATCCTATTGAAAATATAATTGAATTGTTTTTAATCTTAAATGTTATCCAAATTAGCTTCTCAATTTTGTTTGATGCATTTTACGAGGTGTTGTCAAATTAGTAGATTTCGCTGTGTTAACATTTCAAAGAAGGGCGTAGTATACCGGGTACTACACTGCGGTATATTAATATGAACATTATATTTACTTACTAGGCTAAGGAAACATGATCTTATGTTTTAGTTCCAACAAAAATATTGTGGCCATTCGACATATTAAGGAGTACTCTTTTCCGTGTAATATTTTTTTCATTCCAATAACGCAACATCCATTTCTATTTAATCGTGATTTAATTAGCAATATTTGAAAAGGCGCATATTTTATTTAATGTATGTTAGCGATTAGGATAAGTAACTATTCCATTAGTGTTTATAGAATATGGATAATTTGATTACGTATCTGCGCGTTTGGGTTTTTCATTATCCTGAAAGCCATCGAGTATTATTCGATGAGCTATTTTATTAAATTACGTTGTGTTGTGTATCCTTAGCGGAAAAAAATGCACATTTGTATGTAATTGCAAAGCAAATAATATTCACATATCAGGAGGAGTCGGAACGTAAGATCTGTAAAGAATCTGTTATCTAAAGTGTGCGACAATAAATATTTTGCATTTTGTTTCTACAGTTTCGTGGTTAAATATTTTATTTTTGTATACCTTCATATGTGTGACTTATATTAATATATTATATTTATAATTTATTGTATTCGAATCTATGGAGTGCAATTTGATTGTTTATTTAGACAAGGTTTGGAGAGTAATATGATGTATCCACGCTAAATGCTTATTTGTAAATTCATTGGAGTATTTTTGGAATATGTCCAAAGCATATTGATAATAAATATTCTTCATCCGTAATCAAAAATGAATCTCTACAAGAAATACTATAGCTCTTCATTTTTTTTTTTATATACTTGTAAAGATAACATCTTGGAATTTTAATTATTTTTACATTTAAGGGTTGAAAGTAATCGCATTTGTATTAAGCATGACCGCATTATTAGTTTCTTCTTATTTGAGATTCCAATTTATGTTGGTTGCAGATTGGGTTTATACACATAATAAAATCTAAATTTATTCATTACATTTCCGTATTTGTACATTTTTCATTGTCAGTCTATCGCAAATGTTTTGGGATTGGTGTTTTATATTTTTTGTTCTACATCAATCGCAAAATAAAAATTTTCATGTATCCTTCTTAAAAAAAAATTAACAGATTTTAGATGCGAAGTTCGCGGTTATGTTAGATCTTGGTGTACTGTAAGTTCAAATATCACAATAATTTTTAACCTCTATAGTGCGTCTGGCTACATTTGCAGTCCAAAAATTTTGTTTCAAACTGCAGCAGATTACATTTGCAGGTCATATTTGAATATATCTTATAATCCTTGTACTTTAGTTTATTACTACTAAATTGCATATGTAATATTATAATGTACTGAGACTAAACTGTCTGAGCTGTAAATATAGCTAACCGCAGTTCGAGAATATTTTTTTTACTGCAAATGAAGCAAGCCACACAATGGTTTTAATAAGGAAAATAGTATATTTATTTTTATATACAGTAGAACTCCAATTATCAGAACTCGGACTACACCCGAATCACTTTCAGTATTTCAGAAGAAAAATATTAAGATTATTATATTTAATTAAGTACTGCGATTTGCAAAATAATGATTCTGTCTACAGAGAGAAGTTATCAGCAGACTCCTACGATCCTGAGTTTTTGTACCACGACGCTGAGACAGGTCTTGTTTGGAAAGCTCTGCCTAAAAGCACTTTAGCATCTAAAAGGGAGTGTAGTGCTTCTCCCATTTTCAACATTAGATTCCAATTAATTAATATAGACCTATTTTTCAGAAAAAATCCAAATATCCAAATGGGGTCCGGTCCCAAGGTCCCAATTGATTTTAATAATTGGAGTTTTACGTATATAAATAATCTTTATTTGTCAAGATTGTTGTAGCCAGCACAGGTCTTGGATTATGAATCTGTTTCATCAATATGATTGGGCCTCTTTTCAACATTCAAAGTTATAATATATTTTTATATCCCTTCTAAAGCAAAATTTTAGTTTATATCCGAGATATTTAAATACGTAATTAAGGAAGCTTGGAGGTTTATGTCTATAACAGTTAAGCTCAAATTTCATCTTTTTATCATTAAGTAACCGTATTTTTGTATGCACTCGCAAATATTTGATAAAAAAATAAGTATTAACATAAATAAACTCGGAATAATGAAATAATACAGGTATACTACTCCTGCGGACTGCCGGGCAGTCGTAATGATTTACTGAAGTATTACTATGACAAATATTTCCAAAATTGTTGGAAAAAGGCCAAAAAGTTGATAACAGAGTTTATTCCATATTAGGAGATAGAAGATGAAAAAAAATATTTATATGTGTATTGTAGCCTGATATGAATTATTCAAGATATAATATTTATAGCTTCATTTTAATGTCTACTAATGAATTTATATTCCAATATTTATAATTTATTCATGAATTCAAATTTTTATTTTTCTGTTATATGTCTGTATGTCAATATGATGAATTTCAATTTATAAAACTGTTTTGGCTCTCTGTTTGAAAATAAAGCTAAGATTTAACATTTTGTTTTTTACTTATTTTATTTCCCTTCCCCTAGGCCTCATCGCAGAGTGGCACAGCTACGACTGCCACACCGAGGGTTCTGAGTTTGATTTCCGCCAATGAAAATTCTCACGCTGTCTTAGTCTGGTAGAATTCCCTTGACAATAAAAATGGCAATAGATGAGCTACCTATCACATATGAGAATCAATAGTTAAAAAAGTCCTATGTAGATGTAGATTCAAATAACCTGTTGTATATAAAAATCAATACAACTTATACCCAATGAACAGTTTTTATTGACAGAATAATGTTTCCAATAGAGCGCCTAATACATATACGAGGCCCTCTACACACCCAAAACTGTCAAAGGACGCACCGGCACCCTTTCACCAGTTTCGCTCTTGTACTTCCTAGGCCCATATCTATCCATCAATCAAGGAGTAAAGCACGGGGGGCCCATGCCACATTTAATCTACTTACTCAAAATTAAAACTCTTATGCCCCGCACTGTTCACTACATTCTTACAATTTATAGTAATAATAATCAAAGAATTTTACTCAATTAACTAAGAAAGCTACTTAGATGCAATCAAAAAACGACAACAACATGGTAAGTTTTGTTTATATATCAGAAGTAATTTTTTTTTTTAAATTAGCTAATTTTTAGTTACAAGATTCGGAGAATACACAAACATAAAAGGTTTTCAAATTTTCAATTCTGAAAAAAATAATATAGAATCTCAATGATATACATACACCTTTTGTCAGGCCCTAGAATTTTTGAACGAGAGATTGATAAAAAAAAAATTCTCAAAATAAAATAATGGTGACATTGGGTTTTTTAATCGACTTAGACCGAACATTTAAAAATTATTTTGTAGAAATGAAAATACCATTGTATACGCCGAAGTTTGCTTTATTTATTTTGCTAATAACATATCTAATACACTCTTTGACACATCCATCGTAAAAACGTTGATACAATAAATATATGTTATACCATATTTATTGTTTCTTGAACAATGATGTAAAACTCCATATTAAATAATGAATACGAATGAAAATGTCAGTTTTCTAGAAGTATTATTATATTTTATGGGAATGACATGTTTCGCCCTTCTAATGCATTATCAAATGTGATTTGATAATGCCTTATACAAAAACATTCGATAATGCCTTAGAAGAGCGAAACATGTCATTCCCACAAAATATAATAAAACTTCTAGAAAACTGACGTTTTCATTCGTATTTTATATTTTATATAGATTTTTTTGCCTTAAAATCAGGAAAGAAATCGTAACACTGTGTAAACTGTGATCTGTAAATTAAATATTATTATGTTGCCAACCTGTGGCACGCACCATAGATAAGATGTAATTTTGACATTGACGTCGAACTGTTTAGGACGGCTTGGTTATGTGGAAATAATTTTTATTCTGCACAAAATGAATCCCAATGAAAGGGTCCCGTTTGACGGTGTCTGTCGCAGCTGTCTAAGAATAGACGAAAATATGCATTTCTTATTTCCTAACTCTCGGGAGTCAATTCACCAAAATACTCCTTATTTACATCAAATGTTAAGTTCGAGTACAAGTATTAATATCGCAGAGAACGACGGACTTCCTCGTACAATCTGTTCTCAGTGTGCGAATCAGCTGTACTCCGCGTATACTTTCAAGGAGATGTGTGTGCGCTCAGACGCAGAGCTAAGGAGGCGCGCGCCGTCAATCTCCGTGCCGCGGGAGCCTCCGGGTCTTATTCCGCTGGCCCCCTCCAAAAGGCTCGACAAGAACATGCAGACAGAATGTGCATACTTTCAGTTCTACAACTGCCCAGATTGTCAAAAAAAATTCGCCAGCTTATCTGGTTTGAACCGTCATCTGAGAAAGCACGGCGGAAAGGCCCTAGTGGCGGCCGCAGCAGTCGTAGAAAAGACGCAAGATACGTGGGAGCCACCCAACGATATAAAACTTGAACTAGAGCCCGATGATGAGATGTCTGACGGGATTAAGGAGGAACCCGGCTTTGATGATTCCGACTATGAACCCATAAAAATTGCTAAATCTGAACCTTCCGATTACGAAAATGCACCTCCTCCGAGTAAGCCGCTTCCCAGGAAGCGATCTGTGAACCCCAATGCGGAAAAGCACCCGTGTGAATTATGTCCGAAAGTTCTCTCGTCGAAAGTTCAGTTGCAGGTTCACATGGCTAAACATGCAGGGAAAACTATACCCTTCTCCTGTGACGTGTGCAAAAAGTCCTTTAGCAAACATAGCCATCTCCAGCGACACCGCGTGGTGCATTCCCCCTCGCGCCGTCTGCCCTGTGACACTTGCGGCAAGACCTTTTCCCGCAGCGATCACCTGGAGCGTCACGTGCGCAGCCACCGCGGGCCTGCTTCGCCCCCCCCACCTCCGCGAACCCGGCCCGACAAGAACATCCACTGCCCTGTGTGCCAGCGCGGGTTTTGTTCGCAAAATTCTCTCGAGCGCCACATTCCCTCCCACGGCACGCCCCTGGCCCTGCCTTGTGATCACTGTGAGCAGACTTTCCCTACGCGACGGCTCCTACGGGCACACGCTGCCCGACACAGACCCGAGGGTCGCGCGAGACCCTTCTTGTGTTCCGAATGTGGCGCATCCTTCGTTCGACCGGTAGATCTAGCGGTGCACGGGCGGCGCCACCGAGGGGAGAAACCCTTCGCCTGCAGGTACTGCCCCAAGCGCTTCACCCGCCGCGCTGATCTCGGCATCCACGAACGCTACCACACCGAAGATAAAGCGCACGCCTGCGCTGTGTGCGGCAAGTCCTTCCACCGTCAGTACAACCTCACAGTCCACCTGCGAGTACACTCGGGCGAGCGGCCCTACGTGTGCTCGCACTGCGGCAAGAGCTTCACCCAGAGCAGCGACCTGAAGGCGCACGTGCGGCGCCACACGGGCGAGCGCTACGGCTGCGAGCTGTGCGAGCGCGTGTTCCTGCAGAGCTACCTGCTGGCGCGCCACAAGCGCGTGGCCCACCAGCTGGACATTGTGCCGCGCAACTCGCGCGTGGCCAAGCACCCCGACCCCACGCTGCCCCCGCGCCAGCTGCGCGGGCAGCATCGCGCCTCCCGCCAGCGCATCCTCGCGCGCATGCAGGAGCTGCTCGCCTCCGTCCAACCCAGTTAACGGATACCTGTATTCCGGCAATATGACAATTTTGTTATGTGTGCATAAGTTGATGGATTTTTTATGTTTTTATTATTTTATTGTTAATCCTGGTTGGGTTGTTAACTCGAGAATATATTTATCTGTTAGAGTATGAAAATTCATCATTATATAAGTAACTACACTAGCTTAAATGGATAGGTTTAGATAGTGAATTATTAAAAAATAATTGCGGGAGCAAAAATAGTTCACAATGTTTTTGTGAAGAATTTGATTACTTTTTTATATAATTTAAAAAAATATATTTTTTATTTTATTGTGAAGTAATAATATAATTATTGCATTTTTATTGTTACAAACTCGCATTAAAATATTGGTCTATCTGAGACAACGACAGAAAATTATTTATTTTACAAAGTGTAAATTTTGATAATGTATACATTAACTGGCCAATGTATAAACTCACTATGAGTTTCAGTTACAGTATACACAAGAATTTGTAGTATCATTCACGGTTCGGTGTCTGTCAAAGTATGTTCAATGTCTACCTAACATACGAGGTCTGTTCAAAAAGTATCCGACCATAATTTTTATTGGCAAAACAAATAACGCTTTTAGCTTAGATGACCGTTTGTAGGTATACCTAGTACGTATGCTCAATTTTTTTCACGACCACAGCACCACTCAGTTGCTGCCACGCCGTTGAAGAGTGAGCACGTGTACGCTATTGTAGTCGGATTTTAGTTTTAATGAGAAAAAGTTGAACAACGTTACTGGATCAAATTTTGTTTAAAGCTTGGGGATTCTCAAGTGGAAACTATCCGCAAAATTAAAAAAGAGTTTGGGGACGAAGCGATGGGCACCACACAGATAAAGGAGTGGTATAACCGCTTCAAAGATGGCCGCTCATCAGTGGAGAGTGAAGCACGATCCGGTAGGCCCTCAACATCCAAAAATGATGTTGTCATTGATCAAGTAAGGACCCTGGTGATGCAGGATCGTAGAATAACGATCAGATAACTTACTGATGAAGTGAGCAATAGTGTTAGATCCATTTATTCCATTTTAACTGAAGATTTGGCCCTCAGAAGGGTCTCAACAAAATTTGTGCCAAAGTTGATGACAATTGAGCAGAAGCAACTTCGTGTGGAGATCGCACAGGACATGCTGGAGACTGATCAATGATCCCAATCGCTCCCTGTGATTTCTGGCTTTTTCCCCAGCTGAAAATGCCTTTCAAAGGGACCAGATTTCAGACCAGGGAAGACATCAGGAACATTGTGACGGACCACCTGCGCGCCATACCAAAAGAGTCTTTCCAGTGTTGCTTCCGGCAGTGGCAGAACCGTTGGGAGAAGTGTGTAGCAGCTCAAGGGAACTACTTTGAAGGGGATTAGTGTCATTTAATCGTATCTCAATAAATGTTTTTATGAATAAAAGTCGGATACTTTTTGAACAGACCTCGTACAGTACACTGGTGTTGCCATATTAAAAACAACTAACCTAACCAAGAGATTGATCTTTATTTACAACTTCGATTCCATACCGCAACTTCACGACTATAACTCCACAGCCCTCGGCGATCAATAAAAATGCACTTGCTTCTATCATTAGAATTGTTAACGTGTGTTGGAGTAATTTACAAACTCACTCTTTTTAAGATAATCAAATGATTTTACTGAAATCTCTTGATGGAAGTTCATTTTAAATAATAATTAAATAAAACGACGACGATAAACAAAATTACCATTTTTTCAAAAATTATATATGAATATGTAAGAGATAATAAAAATTAAAACCCATTGTATTAAACACGAACCTCCAAGAATACCTGTAATACCAATAGTTAAATTCAGAAAAATTTTACATAAATATTTGAAGATTATTTTTGTATAGAATCATGTTTACCACCCCTGATCTGTATGTATATAAAGGACTAAGTTTACAATAGTGTTACCAGTCTGTCGATGCCAGCGAGCCTGGCGAAACCGGTCGCTGTCTAAATAAAGACAAAAGTGGAAGTAGTTAAAAAACATCGTTTTATTTAATTATCACTCTTTTTAGGTTAGTTGTCAAACACGCTCGTCTGACAGATCTTGTTTTTCACGTTTGAGCAGTTCGCGTCGGCGAGTTTACACATCAGTTATATCATACATTATCTAATGAAAATATACATGAAATGTATCAATGTATACTGTAACTAAAACTAGTAATTAGTGCATGTTAAAATAAGCACTTTGTAATATTTATAATATTATACATTCCCCTTTATATATATAGATTTATATAAATTTGTTGTATCCTACCAAATGTTCGTCAGATTGTTCACTATATTAAGTGCTAACTTATGTTATCTTTAAGAAATCTGAACTTTCCTTTATTAAAATTTCTTGGTTGATGTTCATTGTAACAAATGGAAATAATAATTGATAAATGTTTATTGTTAGATGGTTTGATTAATGGTCTGTTTTAACATTATGATTTTATTCATTCCTTTCAAATTTTCACATTTACTATAGTATTTAAATTATACAGAGTTATTAGTATCTCATCACAAATCTATACACTATATAACTATAGTAAACTAAAATTTTGGCAGGAAACGATTTGAGTGAGTTGCCGAAACTCTTGGACTACTGACTTGTGATTGTATTCACGAAACTAAGCAATATATGTGTCCGAAATCAATGATGAACTGATTATCACATAATTATACCTGATTTAATTAACCATTCGTTTATACATTCTAAGCGAACCTTATTTACTTACTTTATTTTTATATATCAATATATTTTCTATATGTTAATGTATATATATATGCCTCGATAACTCCAATTTAACTAAATTAAGTCATGTATGTAATTTTATTGTCAAGTTGAGATTTTAATATTTTTATTATTATTATATTTTAAATTACCATCCAGACTTCTCAGCCAGATCTGAAAACAGCTTATTTTAGAATCCCTCAATTTGTTTTGTGGAATTATATTGAAAAATGCACATTATTTGTATTTTAATTTATCAATTAATTTTGTTAAATATTCAGACAGCTCTGGTTATTAAACAAAATATGGATTTAAATCCATAGAACAGGTCATGAGGTTCAAGTTTTTGGGTGTGGAGATATCTTGTTGCAGCGATCTATATAATGAAGTTAAGAACAGACTAATGAAGCAGCAATTATCTCTGGATGCCTGCTGGGACAATAAGCATATGCTAGTGGAAAGCATAATTAAGATTTATATAACATGCATCAGACCCATTATAACTTACGGATTGGAAGCAAAGAGCAGACACTACCAGAACGAAACATCTCCTTAGAACAGCAGATATGTAAACATTGCGACCCATTGTGGGTGGAACCCTTAGAGACAGGATATCTAACAGAAAGTTTAGCAGAACCTGCAACATTGATGACATTGTGAGATGGAGTAGGCTGTGAAAATGATTCCGGATGGACTCTGCAGTTATTCCCAAGACCGTGTTGTTCTAGACTTCAGAGGGCTATTGACTACCAGGATGACCACCAAAGAGACAGAGAGAACAGATGACTGTCTGAACAGATCGCAAGATCTCCAGAAAGAAGATATTTGTTCACGGATATGAAATGTGATTCATTTTAGTTATGTTTTTTTTATTCACTACGAGTATTATTATCAACTTTTTGGTCACATTTGTCTTTTTTTTTTTTTTATATACTTTGTATATACAACACTATTAAAATTACATATCAGATATGTTTCGGACAACCAGTCCTTCTTAAGAGATACATATTATAAAGATACATATTTAAAATATTATAAAATTGTTTACAAATATGATCAATTTTGACAGATGTTATAAAGATTTAACAATTTTATAATTACTACTAAATATGTATCACTGAAGAAGGACTGGTTGTCCGAAACATGTCTGATATGTATTATAATTTTAATAGTGTTGTATATACGAAGTATATAAAAAATAAAATAAAAAGACAAATAAAACATCTACAACACAAAGTATGGCGAACATGGAAGACATTTTGGTCACATGTTTAGGTTAACTCCTACTTTATACCACTGTTGATATTATATAATATTTTGGTATTTACCAGAGTGTAGTGAGTCTAAATATCTGTTACAATGCATATTTATTTGAAACGAAATCTAATTCATGTATAATTCATATCTAATTATTTAAGAAGTTTTTTAAAAAGTGCAATATTCAAGTTTTCTTCATATAATTTACATTTCCTTATTGTGTATTAATAATTAGATTTTAAATAAATTGTCATGAATGTTTTAATTATTTTTTTATAAATGTATATATATTTTTTATATATCATTTTTGCTTTAATACATTTTTTTATACTTTATTAAAAATGAAAAAAAAATTATAAAGCAATACTTATTTGCTGAGCAAAATAAATTAGAAAAACGAGTGATAAGCATTATGAAATAAACCTAAAGCTAGTATAAGTAAAAAATAATAATTAAATAGTGTGAAAATGAAATGAAATCACTCTTCTGCAATGATAACGTAAACTTGAAACTCCGACAGAGAATGATCAAATGCTATGTGTGGTCTGTTTTATTGTATGGGTGTGAAATTTGAACTTTGAAAGTTAACTCAATGAACAGACTGGAAGCATTTGAAATGTGGCTCCATCGCCAAATGCTCAGAGTTCCCTGGACAGACATGGTTACCAATACCGAAGTCCTGAGGCGAGCTAGAGTTGACAGGGAACTGTTATCAACTATCAAGGTTCGAAAGATCTCACATCTGGGTCACATACTGCGCGGGGAAAAGTACCACCTTCTCCAACTGATATTGGAGGGGAAAATTGAGGGACGCCGAGGACCCGGTAGGAGACAGATGTCCTGGCTGCGAAACGTGAGAGAGTGAACCGGCATCCGAAGTGTGGAGGAGCTGTTCCGAGCGGCGCAGGACAGGGATAGGTTCGCGTTAACGTTGGGGGGACCCGACAGGGCACTTGAAGAAGAAGAAATAGTGTGAATTCACTCATATTTCAGTAAAATAAATGTCTTTTTTATAAGAAATCCTGTTAAATTAAAATTAATAAAAGAAACTGCATTTGATATATTTATAACTGATTAGTTTTGGACGAACTTCACATGGACTTATAAATTGATTTAGTTTTAAGTTTTATTTTAATTTATTATAAAAATTCTGCACAAAATATATGTGAAAATAGAAGAAGGAAAATTACTAGTATGTTATATGTTATTATTTTGATCACTGTGCCACTAGTTTGACACAATTTTATATTATTTATTTTTTCGATTATATTAATATTATAATATTAAAGATTTGATTTGATACATTATTTACAAATTTTTAAAATAAATACTATGTATTTTTAAATACCAAGTGTTTTAATTTAACTAACTAACTAACCATCACGCCGTCTCTCCGAAAGGGTAGGCAGAAAGAATGGACTGCCACACTTTTACTGATGCGGCACTCCATCCTTATCTTTTCGCTCCGCGGGAGACGCGGTGTGATGGGTTGCGAACCTCATCGCCATTTAATTAATTTAATTTAATTAATTAATTTCATTTTAATAATTCTACACAATGGAATTCTAGTGCCAACCCTTATGTATGGAAGTGAGTGAAGTTAAGTAAAATTTAACGTTTTTAAATTTTATACAAGAAATAATATTAATAGTATTACAGTTTTCTTGTTGTTTTTTTTATTTAATTGATCTATTTGACACATTCACAATGGAGTGTTCCGTGTCATACAAGAACTAATACATTTCATTGTTACATATTTATATACAAACAATTAATAATTTTTAAAATAACATTATATTTGAATAACAATTAATCAGGTTAAATTAAAAACTTTATGTAAAAGATAAAGACAAGAAAACTGTTTTAAAAATCGAGCATTTGGTGTGCGTCTTTGCTAAATATGGAGAATTAGGTACCTACCATTTCCCCCCCACAGTAGACCTACCTACACAAAATTACCAATCCCTTTCGAACATTGAACTGTAACATATTCCGTTTGTTTGACAAACGTAAAAAATGTTTTAATTAATATTTTTAATAACGCTAATTGTAATATTTTACTTGAATGAATGAGGTTTGTGGAACATTATATAATTCAAGATCCACTTCTCTTACGATATTTTAGTATTAACGTTTTTTTCGGTTTAGTTTATTTATCTGTCGAAAACATATAAAAGTTTTTAAAGACTGAATAAAAACAGCCTTTTGATAAATAATAATTAGTTTTTACTATTTAATAATAATATTATAATAATACACCATCACGCCGTCTTCCCGAAGGAGTAGGCAGAAAGAATGGACTGCCACACTTTAACCGATGCGGCACTCCATCCTTCTCTTTTCGCCCCCGCGGGAGACGCGGTGTGATGGGCTGCGAACCTCATCTTCACCAATAGGCATCTCCCGCGCACACTTCGATCGTCCAACGTTCTCAAAATCTTATTTAATAATAATATGCTAACTTTTAAAGCGTTTTTTATAATGTATTCACCTCAAGGGCGCATTAATACGTGTTTTAAATCTGAAAATTGAAATATGAACGCTGAAGCTGAATCTGATATTCGCGATCGGTTAGAAAGTAGGTATAATTTATTTATTTATTTATTTTACATGTTTTATTTTACAATTTGCCAAAACAGTTGATGGACTGTAGTTGTCACACTAGGCATGGCCTGTATCGTGACCACTACATAAAATATGATGTTAGGAGCATTGTTAGTAAAATGGTGGTTTGTTAGTAAAATGGCTTGTTAGTAATCTTATGCTAACATTGGTAATCACAATAAGAAGATATAACTAAAAGAAAAAAGTGTTTTCTACGTCTAACGATGACCCCTTTATAAATTTGGTTAGAGCACATAATAGAACGATATGATATATACAAGTTTTAAATGGGAAATGAAATATGAAAAAGATAGGTTTTCAGCTTAGATCTGAAATCTGCCGGATCATTTTTGCATCTAAGATATGAAGGGAAATTGTTCCGAGCTGATGGGCCGGCTACCGCAAAGGCTCGATCACCGAAATTTATACTAGGGCAACGTTTCGACTCGACCAATATTTCTACTGCAGAGGAGTTCGCCGAGCGAAGTGTGGATTTCTTGGATTTAGGCTGTTCGTTATACAGAGTTCGAATATATAACTTGCTCCCATTCCATGTAGCGTTTTGAAGACTGTCTAGCAGAGTTTATACTGAATCTTTCTGGACATAGTAATAACTATAGATATTTAAATGTATTAACACTGTTAAGTTCCATTATTTTTGTGTGAATTGAAGCAATTTTACAAAATGAGAAACATTCTTAAAACACTGTTATAAGAGGACTATTTCTTTTTATTCACTGAGAGGTGTCACAATAAACTAAAGTTACAATAACTTTTCGGAGATCGGGAATCATTGTGTCAATTTCGACCATCACTTCGAAATCAAAAACACAAGTTTTTTACATACCTATAGCAAATTATCCCCAAAAATTAGAGAAATTAGAAAATTTAGAATTTTTAAAGGCAAAGAAATGTAGGTAAATTAAATGTTATAAATAACCAAATTCCTGCTTATTCCCCCTTAGTGTATAATAAAATAAAAACGACCAAAAAAGACCACCTTTTACTTGTGTTCCATATAAATTTAAATCTTAACAGTACCTAATAAAAAATTAACATCATTGTTTTATCAAAACAATTATACTTTATTTATCTTGAATAAATTATGTGAAACTCTAATTCAAATATTTTGTGGAGGAAAACGTACGTAAAGATTTATGATATTATAAGCACATGACATATTTCCAATATAATATTCTTCGTAGATTCAATCCTATTGATTGGATTGCAGCAAAGTCTTGCACCTCGTCCTCCACTGCGCTTGTTCCTCTGCAGCCCCCTTCAGCTCAACTTATGAGACGCAGTTGACCTTACAGACCTGTTTCAGATACTCCCGTCAGGGGCGCCCCCTGTAATCTGTCTCTCATCCTTCCCTTCTATTATGTCATACAGGATACCCTCATGGTTCATAATGTGGCCGATCCGTTGGGCTCGCCTCTCTGAGATAGTTTTAATAAATTGTTTCCCTCCTTCGATTCTAACTGATAAACTCGTTGTTTGTGATGTGTTATCTCAGGAAATTCCTAATATTCTTCTGTAGCACGTCAAAAAACATAACATGATGTAAAATCCTCCTTTCTACTATTATGACGTGTAAATTTTTGCTAATTGAAAATATCAATCAATTCGGCGGAGCGTTAACCTTTGCGCGTCTATACACGTACGTGTAATGTTGTATCTGTCGAATTCGCTGTGTTGTTTTGCCAATGGTTTGCTTGTATTTCTATACTTATGTACGTATCTCATAATATTATTGTTGTCGCCATATCCCGAGCGCGGCTGTTGCTTCAATCGATGTTACCATGGCGACCGCAGCAACTGTACACACTTCATTGTATACCACAGCCATACAGCCGTGTGTGTGCCGGATCGGCTCACCAACACTCACGCAGCCCCTTTCCCTGCAAACATTAAAACGGAAAATTTTTGCAAAATACAAACATGGGTCTTTGTGGGTCAGAAAACATTGTGCCGCTCGCTACCTGCTTATATAAGGGATATACAAATTTTACACTGAAAACAAAAACATGGCCAAATTAGAAAAGATACACGTACGTTTTTTTTTAATAGAAAAATACAAGACGAAATTTATGATAACATGGGTAAGCACGTGGCAAAAACTGATTGAGACTCTGGACGATTAAAACTATTACCGAGTGTATTTGCAAGTTTGTAATTCATCATCAGATATACCAGTTAAAAATGTTAAAAGTTAATATAAATATCGACAAAAAGTTTGTACGTATTAGTAAGTATTAGTAATTCGAACAAAAACGACAAAATTACATGTGCACAATGAAAATATAAACAATCATCAGATATACACGACTACAATGTAAAAAATCCAAAGATATAGAGAGAAACGGTAAATTTTTATGTGTTTTATGATTATATCCAGATATACGTGAAGAAAATGATAACAATCACCAAATTGATACAGTTAAAACATAAACAATCACCAGATATACACCGCGAAAACCGAAACGATCACCAGATATACACCGTAAAAAAGGTAAACAATCATCGCATATACACCGTGAAAACGTAAACAATCACCAGAAACGTAAAGAATCACCAGATATACACCGCGAAAACGTAAACAATCACCAGATATACCACATTGAAAACGTAAACAATCATCGCTTATACACCGTGAAAACGTTAACAATTTTCGCATAAACACCGTGAAAACGTAAATAATCACCAGATATACACCGTGAAAACCTAAACAATCATCGCATATACACCGTGAAAACGTAAACAATCACCATATATACACCGTAAAAACGTAAACAATCACTACATATACACCGTGAAAACATAAACAATCATCGCATATACACCGTGAAAACGTAAACAATCACCATATATACACGTAAAAACGTAAACAATCACCAGATATACACCGTGAAAACTTAAAGAATTATCGCATATACACCGTGAAAACGTAAACAATCACCATATATACACCGTAAAAATTTTAACAATCACCAGATATACATTATGAAAATTTGAACATAGTTATTATTTCTCAAACAGTGATGTAAAACTCCATATTAAATTATTAATACGATAAAGCATATTTGATAATGTCTTAGCAAGGCAAAACGTGTCATTTCCATAAAATATAATGAAACTTTTAGAAAACACACGTTTTCATTCGTATTAATTATAAAATGTAAACTTCCAACAAGAAATTTCCAAAAAAATCGGTTACATTATACGGAGAATATGTACCTAATCTTCAGACGGGAGACAAGGAAGACGGGAGACACGTGTGATGTTACTTATAACACCCGGCGCCTCTAGAAAAAAATAAAAAAATCGGCCAAACCTTCCACCAGAATGGCAAAAGCAGGAGAGAAATAAGAGCGCACTTTTAAAGACTACCTTTGCGATATACATATAAAGCTTTCTTGCCATTAATACAAAGAATAAGATCACCAAACTTACACGACTTTTTTAAACATGATTTTAAGTTACTAGCTTTAATGTGGTGTCTCCAAAACATTTCTGGGACGCCTGTGTCTAATAAGTCACAGTTTAAAATCACTTCAGTACACATTTTCTGGAGGCTGCAGTCCTGGTATAATGGATTGTATAGTACATCACTCCCAGACAATGAATTCAGCTCCGCTTCGCTTGAATTTGAGGAATTTTCGGTGAGCCATTCCCAGATAAATTGTGCCTACATTATTTTATCGTTTAATGTAACCGTTTGTACTAAAACAGAATTAGAGAGGTATTAGAATAGAGGTCGCACGTAGATCTTCACGCCTTATAATAAATGTTTATAATTTTGTACAGAGGAGTAGTAGTTATTTAAAAAAAAAATAGCTAGCAGTGTGTAGAGAATAACATTTTTTCCTACTATTTTTTAGTCTTTTTTGGTAGTACAGGGCAGGTAGATTGAAACCAATTACTCTATACAATTTGTTTTAGCTATTATATTGATTCTCGTGACATGTGAAAGGTTATCGCCATTTTATTTTCTCGTGAATTCTACAACAACAACAACAAACCATCACGCCGTTTCACCGCAGGGGTAGGCAGAGAGAATGGACCGCCACACTACTCTATCCTGACATACTTCTCTAGCTTCCTCCACATTCATCAAATCAAATCAAATCAGTTTATTCACTCAAAAGACATTACAAACCGCAAAATGTTTAAGGCATTTATTGAGTACAGGTAAAATATTATAAAAATACAACATAATACCAGGAACGCATTAGAGATGGTTCGACATTAGAAAGACAAGATACTTTCTAAAGTCAAGAGTATTTGTCTCCTGAACGTACCTTCACTAATATGAAAGACGTCCATCTCCGAGAAGACCGCGTTCAGCAGACTAATTGCTCTTCCCACCGGTGTTATAATTCATAATTCATACAGCAAGTCATACACGCACGACGATTTTTCCGGCTTCTGACATGACCAACCTTAAAATTTGATTAATTTGGTCATGCCATGTTTTCCTCGGTCCACCTCGACTCCGAACTCCATTAACATCGTTAACGTATACTTATTTAACCATTCTTTCTTTATCCATGCGCTCCATTTCTCCGAACCAACGCAGCGATCCTTTCATAATTTTGTTCATAATACCTTCTTTCGCTCTACATTCCTTTCTTATATCAGCATTTGAGATTCTGTCGTACATCGTTCTACCACACATACGTCTTAGGGACCTCGTCCCTACTGCATTTATTCTGCTCTCATATTTCTTCTGCCAGTTCCATGATTCGCTTCCATACATAAGGGTTGGGACCAGAACCCCACTGTGAACGCCCATTTTCGCTTTCATTGATAAATTCTTGTTTCTAATAACTATTTTTAAACCAACCCCCACCGACCCATCTTTCAACATCCTGAACCATCTGTGAACATGCTACCTAAATACACAAATTCCCTCACCTGTTCCAAGTTCTCTTCGTTTACACTTATATTACAAACTGTCATTTGCTCTTCCTTTTCAAAAACTAACACCTTTGACTTTCCGACATTCATCATTAAGTCGTTTGACTTGCATACCTCATACATTCTCGACACCAAGACTTGTAATTCGTCCGCACTATCCGCAACGAGAACGGCATCGTCCGCGTAAAGTAAACAATTAACAGACAGATCACTCATCTTAGCACCAGCATTTATACCTTTAAGTTCTTTCATACACTTGTCCATCTTCTTATTCTTCTTCTTCCTCAGCCTATTCCCGTCCACTCCTGGACAAAGGCCTCCTCCATTCGCTTCCATGTCACTCTGTCCTGTGCAGACTGCATCCAGATTATTCCGACGTGTCTGTTCAGATCATCCTTCCACCGTAGTTGCGATCGCACACAGTCAGCACTCTTCTTGTCCATTTTTCATCTGGGCTTCTGGCTACCTGACTTGCCCATTGCCATTTTAGAGTCGCCACCCGGTGGATGATGTCAGTGACCTTTGTTTTTTCTCTCACCGTATCGTTTCTGACTCTGTCTCTTAGGCTTATTCCTAACATGGCTCTTTCCATGGCTCTTTGAGTCACTCGTAGTTTCTCGGCAATTTGTTTGAACACTGTAACAGTTTCAAGACCATAAGTACCAACTGGCAGAACGCAGGCTTCATAGACTTTTCGTTTCAGGTTGATCGGAATTTTCCGGTTTTTAAGGATGTAATTCATGTTTCCCAAAGCTGCCCAGCTTAGTCCAATTCTTCTTTTTAGCTCTGCGGTTTGGTTATGTCGGCCCAATCGAATATTACACTTGTCCACATACAGATTGAACGTCTGGTGAACTTGGTGAATTCTACACTAGACCAATTACAGTGTAAGATTCACACTTGGCAGTCATAGCTCTTGCCCATCTGCCACGAAGATCGTCAATTTATAGAATTTGTTAAATAAAGTATTTAAAAACCTAATTAAATACTTCTTTAGCCTTCTTCTCTCCGCTGCTGGATATAAGTCATTTAATTTTTTTACACTCGTCCCTGTTTTGTTCCTTCCCAGCAATTCGAGCAATGTCATCAGCACATCTTTTAGGTGGCCTCCCGACATTCTTGTTCCTTATTCATAGCCTCCATTTGAGTATTATGGAGGGCCATATTGAACTGCCCTGTCTGGCAATATGTCCAACCCATTGCCATCTATGATGTCGGCAGCTTTGGTTCGGCGTCTAATTTCTTCATTTCTTATTTTATCTCTAAAGACTCACGCCGATAATTTACCTCTTCGTGTTTCATTACTTCTTCTTCTTCTTCTCCTTATAGACCTTTGGTCTGTTCCTGAAATCAGGCTGACCTCTCTTGGGAGGTTGACTCCCAACTATCTCTCCATCTCTTCGGCGGTCTTCCGGGGGGACGGCAGGAATCTGATGTGCCACAGGGTGTGGGACAGTATCTTCTGCGTTGTCTGCCCAATCTCACGACATCCTCCACCTTCCTGCTATCATCCTAAACGTCCTCATCTCTGCCACCCGTACTTTAGCCTTCGTTATTGTGGTATCCGCTCTGGTCTCAATGGTATATGTCAGAATAGGCCTTACGCAGGTTTTATATATTGTGACCTTACTGTCAGTTCTCATATACTTGTTTTTCCATATTATATCCTTGAGACAACCTGATACCGCCGAAGCCTTGTTGACTTGTCCTATTGTTTCACTAACAAGATCATTTTGACTGAGCAGATCCACTCTCAGATATCTAAACTTTGCAACCTGTTCCAGCATTCTGTCATTTAAGGATAACCTGCATCCTAAGGGTTCTTTTGAGAATGTCATGGTTTTTGTTTTCTCAGCTGAGATCATCATAGTTTCTCATTACGTGCATTTTAATTAATGGAATCTTTTTGAGATAGGCTTCAGTCAATGATAAATGAAACACAAATCAATTTGTGTATTGCTTGATGAGGGTTGCTAGGGATTGAACAATTATTAATTAGCGTCCAGACTGCAGGGAACAAATTGTCCTGAATTGATGTATTGATAGCTCGTTACGGGTGTAGAGAGGAAACAAAGCAAATTAAAGTCACTTAAATGATGAATAGGACAACATAAACTCAGTTATATCCAAGCGATATAAGATGAAACGAAAGAAAAGAGTTACAAATTCATTAAAAACCATCCGTTGTTTGCCTACAAACTCTAAAAGAAAACATGAATAAGTTTAATTAATAATTAAATAATACGATGTATTTTAACTACTTCCACTTTTGTCTTTATTTCGACAGCATCCGGTTTCGCCAGGCTCGCTGGCATAGACAGACTGGATACCAGCGAGCCTGGCGAAACCGGTCGCTGTTGAAATAAAGACAAAAGTGGAAGTAGTTAAAAAAAACATCGTTTAATTTAATTATTATTTAAAATGAACTTCCATCAAGAGATTTCAGTAAGATCATTTGATTATCTTAAAAATAATAAGTTTATCAAAACCGATTATTTTTTTAAAAATCTACGTTTTATGTCGTGACTAATTCAAAATTCAGCATTCAGTGTGGTCACCTCAGTTTTAAACGGGTCAAAAATATGTGTATTTTATGGGTTGACCTCTTTCGAAAAGCACCATTAATTTCGGATCGCCGAAAATATTGATGAAAATCCAACCATTAAGATGATTACTTTTGATCAGAGTTTTATAGCTGGCATCAATAATTCGAATTTGCTGTTAACAGAGTTCATACGTTTAATCTACATAGCATCGTAGCAATATACGATATTCAAGGGTATGGAAAGCATTTCTGAACCGCAAACTATTATAAATAAGACACGGGGCGCCTGTAATTTGGAAACCTCTCCGCTATCTAGGAAATTTCCCTTAATTTTATTCTCCCATTAGGTGGCGGAGAATACAGGAGATAATGGGTAATACAGGTTTATATAATTTGGTTACACAAAAGGTATTTATTAAGGCTGCGCGCGCCGCTGCCACCCCCCGGCTCGCCCTTCAGCCCGGGCGTAGCGCGCACCCCAATCCCAGTATCCTGGCCCGTACAACGCGGTCGTGCTGACTCCACTGTTCTAGTGTTTATATTCTCTTCAATAAAGGAAACATGTAGAATATCCTATCGTTTCTAAGTAGAGTTTTTGATTTACAGTGAGAGGATATCGTTTAAAAGGATACCCGAACTTGTAGTCCGAGGGCGTGATTTTGCGAGTTCTCTGTAGCGGAGTGTGACTCACATAGGAAGAACTGCTGCTCTAGGTATGGACGGTGCATTATTAACTATTAAATATAACAAACTATTTTGTAAACTAACAGTTATCATAATATTGAAATGTAAAAGCAAATCATGAAGTCGGCAGCTTTGCAACTTATTATATACTGCACTGTGTTTCGCATATTAATTATATGTATTAAATTCAATGTAGAATATAGATTCAAACACGCACACTAGTGTTAGATATTCATGTATTATTTTCATAAAACATATTCATACATAGCTTCTACCATTTTCAATTTATCTCGCCTTTCTGCTGTCTCATCAATTTCTGTAACATGACCGCTATGTTGATGCCTATTCTAATTATATCTCTTTGTTTTAAAATACTCATTTAATGTATTATATTTTATTTGCCAAAGATTTTAAATTCACTATTGCGTATGTAAATAAATTGACTTTGTATCCCTGATATGTTTATTATTATTATTATATGTAATTTATTCTACACGTAATGACTCAATACAAAATGAAAGCATTTATAAAATATCAATAAATTGTATTAGTGTTGGTATTCTAATATAAAAACCTCATTGATTTCTTAGCGTTCTCCATCGAGAATCAGAGTTTTATCGAAAATTCTAACAGATGAAAAGCGCTCACCTTACCCTAGTCCACAGCCCACTTTTTTTATATTTCGAATCCATTGTAATATTTTTCATAAAATTTCCGAGGGGTGTTCAGACAAAGGGGTTTCTTCTTTGATCTCGAAGTAAGTACTTAACCAGTACCCAATTTGTTCGAAAATATAAATTCACAAATCCAAAGATTCAAAAGAAAATATGTTTTGAAGGGAATGACGTCTGTAAAAAATATAATAAAATAATTCCGAGAAGCGAAAAGGCGTAGATTCTTCTCCCTACGAAAAAATTAATACTTGATGTATCTTTTTATTGTAAAACGTTTTATTGGATGAAGCTTTAAACATAGTTATTGAAAACAAGAATTTATCGGCCGTTCACAATAGATTTCTGGTCCCAACGTATGGAAGCGAAGCATGGAACTGGCTGGAAGAAGAAGGATGAGAGCAGAATAAATGGAGTAAAGATGAGATCCCTAAGACGTATGTGTGGTAGAACTAGTACGTCAGAATCTAAATAAATGCTGATATAAGAAAGGAATGTAGAGCGGAAGAAGGTATTTTGAACAAAATTATAAAAGGATGCGCATGGATGGAGAAAGAATGATTAAGAAAGTATACGTTAACGATGTAAATGGAGTACAGAATCGAGGTAGACCGAGGAATGACATGACCAAATTAATCAAATTTTAAAGTTTGATCATGTTAGAAGTCGGAAAAATTTACGTGCGTGTATGAATGTGGAGGAAATAGAGAGGTGTGTCAGAATAGTGTGGCGGTCTATTCTCTCTGCCTACCCATGCGGGGAAACTGCGTGATGATTTGTTTGTTTGTTTGTAACGTTTTATTCTGATTATTTGTCTAATCTTTTCCTTAAAAACGCCATAATTCAAACCCGGCGCGACGCGAGGTATTACAAAAATCTCGAATTTCACGTTAAGAAATTGCGTTTCGTTTCAAAATGATTTGTTTTATAATCCCAAGGGTCCCTACTTAGCTTTGTCAAAACAATCTCGATCTCTGTTAATTTTAATTAATTTTCTGTTCTCTATGCTTTGTCAACAAGTTAAGAAGAGTCGTATTACCATTTATCATTCCCCGAGCTAATCTTTTTTTCACGAACGAAAGGAATTTTTTAAAAGTTTTTTTTAACAATGCAAAACTCCATTCTAAATAATTAATACGAATGAAACCGTCTGTTTTCTAGAAGTTTAATTATGTTTTATGGGAATGACTTAATTCGCATTTTATACAACTCATTTTGATAACGAAGGCGAAACATATCATTACCATAAAATATAATAAAACTTCTAGAAACTAGACGTTTTCATTAAACATATTTAAACTATTGTCTTCAACATATGTAAACACTACATAAATTAAGCTTGATTGGTTGATCGAAACTTAAATCCAGGACAAATACTAGTAAAATCCAAATCGTCAAATAAATAACAATTTAGTCAAATAAGTAACAATTAAAACATTAGACATTTGCGCTTTCTGAAGGTAGCCTTACTATCGTAAAATATGTTCACATTCGGAGCGGTACGGTATAGAATTTTCATTGCCCTGCCAACGGGTATTGCTTTATGTAGGTACTCGTAGCTAATGCGAATGAAAACGCCTGTTTTCTAGAAGTTTAATTATATTTTATGGGAAAAACACGATTCGCTTTGTTTGTTATCAAATGTTGCCAGCAGACATCTTCGTTAGTATTAATTATTTAATTTGGAGTTTTATATCATTGTTCAACAAGAAACCTTAAGTAGATTAATTAATATTAATGGAAACGTCTGTCTTCTAGGAGTTTAATTATATTTTATATATGACAAGTTTCAATGCAAATTTGACGTTTGATAATGCCTAAGAAGGGCGAAACATGTATTCCATGTAAAATATAAGAAAACTTCTAGAAGACAGACGTTTTCATTTATTTTCATTATTTAATATGGAGTTTGCATTATTGTTCAAGAAACTATAAATAATTATGTAGATTAGTTCTACACAGTAGCAGGTTAAATAAATCTATATTGCTGTTGTCGCAAATAGTTGCAGAAGACAAAATAAGTCAGGTTACTCCAAATGTTCGAGTTATGTAGGTATACGACCACGAATCAATTGAAAAAAATAATCCCAAATGGATGATAGGAATATAAGACTGGGAAATCTTATCCCCAATATTGGTCTTGAGCATATCTATAATAATAAGAAACTTATAAGAAACATTTATTTACAAAGTTTCCGACATCGTGGTATAGCAAAATTGGGCTAAAGTGGCAGCGGGCTGGATCTATAGACATAGACAAGGCAGTAACCGATGGACATTCAGAAGGAGGCCTTGGACCAAAAATGAATGAAAAGGACATCTAAAAGATGAACTGACGACATTGACCGAATAGCTGGAACGACCTAGTTGCGGAACGGACAAGACAGAGAGGAGTGGAGGAAAATGGAAGAGGTCTATATCCAGCTGTGAAGGGAAGAAGGATGAAGGAGAATAATAAGATTTATCAAGAATGAAGATTCAAGTTGTTGTTGATGAGTTAATGAGATTGTAGCGAATACATCATACATGTCACTGCAAAGAAGATGTCAGATGATCACTGCGTTTGATACGACTGGGTCCTTTGGACATTATTATTCTTCTACTTGTTCTTCTTCCTCAGCCTTGAACTCTCCATTGCTTGATATAGGTCTCTTCCAAACGCTTCAACTACTCGTCACCTGAGAGTAAGAAGGTTCCAACTGACAAAAGTAAAAAGCTGAGAAAAATGGAGTCAAAGTTTTGCTGGTTCGGGTGTGTATCTTGGAATAAAGGGGTTTTATTACAATTTCCAGAGATTCTTTTACCGAGAAACGTGTAAATTTTGTCTGGCAACAGTTGGAATAATAAAGTTCTAAGTTTAAATGAATCCTACTTCAGTGAATCGTGTGTTTTGAATGATCAGATGGAACTTGATTCTTTTCGTAACATCAAAATGACGATACTATTACATGTTTTTTTTAATTGTATGTATAGATAGGGTTAGTAAGAACCCTTTTCACGAAAAAAAGCCAAATATGAAATTTTGTTAGTTGGAACCCTCTTACTCTCAGGTGACGTACTTCCTATCGCTCGCCTTTCTCACCCACTGTTTCAAACCAAACCAAATCAAATCAAATCAGTTTATTAACTCAAAATACATTACAATCAGCAAAATGTTTAAGGCATCTATTGAGTACAGGTAAAATATTATAAAAATACAACATAGTACCAGGAACGCATTAGAGATGGTTCGACATTAGGAAGACAAGATAATTTCTAAAGTTAAGAGTATTTGTCTCCTGAACGTACCTTCACTAATATGAAAGACGTCGATCTCTGAGGAGACTAATTGCTCGTGTTCAGCAGACTAATTGCCCTTCCCACCGGTGTCACCAGAGGCAGATTAGTTCTGGTGGCTGGTAGGTAAAACAATCTGTGCTGTCGCTGTCGGAGAAATCTATCAGGGACAAAAAGACCAACACCCTCTAGCACGGCCGAGTTCTCGAAATATCCCCTGATTAATTTAAAGAAATGGGTAATGAGATGCCCATCTCTTCGAAGCTGCAAAGAATTAGTTCCAAGCTTTCCTTAAAGAAATGCCGTGGGATAGAGCCACGGATAACTACCATGCTCCCTCATGTAGAGATACCTCAGAATTTTTTTCTGACCCTCTCTAATGCATTCCTGGTACTATGTTGTAATTTTATAATATTTTACCTGTACTCAATAGATGCCTTAAACATTTTGCTGTTTGTAATGTCTTTTGAGTTATTATAATAAACTGATTTGATTTGAAAATGTATTTTTCTTCGTCGTGTCAATGCAAAACTAGTTTTGTGATGGTTCTAAAATGACCCTATATCTCCATTTCTCTTGTCATTGCGGTGAAAGGTTTAGACGACTTTGTGTCGTTTCCAGGGGCGTCGAGTTTAACAACAAAATTGTTCGATACGGTTATTAATTTTTTGTCCGCCTATTCATTGTGGGTACTTATCTAGACCTGTCTGCCAATCGGTGCTTATCAAAAGTTCCCTTTGCCCGAGGGAGCGCGCCTGGTTCCACACAATCAAGCTGTCTCGTCTTCAGCCCGAGGGGTTATTGTCTCTCGCGTGATTGAATTTCTTCAGTCCATATCACAGCCACACAACCCGCCCGTCACAGTCCTTCCAGCCCAGCGAGCCGCGTTATTGCTGCTTCCTTGAATAACTCGTCTTTAGTCCCCGGCTGTACACACCTTCACACTATACGAAGCTATCAATATTCCATCCCTGAGGTCTAGAGAATTAATTCGCAGACAAGATGCCGTAAAACTGACTGTGTCATATTGCACACTCTGTTTTTAAAAATAATTAAAACCTGATTTTGTCTTATTAATAAACTCAAATTGAAAAATTAATCGAATGATTCGGGTTTTTTTTGTTACCCACTGGTTACCTGAAGCTGTTATACGACGCAGCTGCGCCCTTTCGTCAGCTTCGTTCATACAATCCCTAGACCCGTCCACGCGGGACTTACGTTAACTGGGGAATGCAACATACCAAAAAAAAGGGTCTCCAGGCCACATTTAATCTAGTTTAATTTCTATGTCCCAATCTCACAAAACAGAGCAAAATATAGTACATGATTATGGCTTATCATAAAATTATTTTAGGCAGATGTAAGTTTTCTATTTCTGGACCAACACCCACACTAACGAACAAATTAATAAACTTGAATGATCAGCCGTCTGATGTCCACTTCTGAACGTAGGTCTCTCGCAAAGCATGCCACTACCCTCTGTCTATTGCCACTCTCATCCATCCAGGTTCAGCAATCTTTACAATATCGTTGATCCAGCGAGCAGGGAGACATCCAAATCTACGGAATCCTGCGCGCAGTCTCCACTCCAGTGTCCCCCCGAAAGAGGGTGAGGGGGGATTTAAGGTTTATGATAAAGTCAAACATTATTTTTTAGGAATGGAAGACCAGTTAGGGTTGGGATTGTATTTATAAAAAAAAGTCTGTTCCCGAGGGGAAGATAAGAGGAGCAGTGCCTGAATGGAGTTGTGGTAGGAGATAGCATCCTGCGTTAGACCATTTTGTTTGGCGGAGTACGTAGCGGGCTATCGGGAGGATTTAAAAATAAAATTCATCCGCATTGATTGCGGGAGAGGTAAAGGACTGAATGATGGTGAATAACTTGGTAGTAAAGGGTCATTATTGATAAGGAAGATGGTAATAATTTAGGTCGTGGTCTGGAAATGAAAGAGATGAAGTTGGAGTAGTGCAAGGAATAATAGAGCTGGAGTCGCAGTATTCTGATGTACCAAAGGAGTGTGGCAACGGTGGGCTGTCATCGGGCAAGGACGCTAACATTACTCATTAACTGATATGGACCTGTCTTGTTGTTTAACGTTTATTAGCATTTCTTTTGTTTATGACGGTATGCTTTTATTTTATTTTATTCGAAATGTTTATTTCGCTTTATTAATATAATGAATGTCCATCAGGTGTCGGCGGATAGCTGTCTCACGGGGTCCGAGTGGGTTGAAAGGAACAATGGCGCTTGCTGGAAATTAACACCGCGTTGTTTAATCCAACCGAAACAAAGGTATATTAGTACATTTATTTCATAAATATAATAGAGTAAACTGAGCAAGACATATTATAATTTCAACTCCCGCTAGGTGAGACTCGCCAGGCTATATACAACCCCGCTGGGTTTTATGATTTCGAGATTTCTCTCTAGTGCGTATTAACCCATTGTCTGCGGGAAGGGTATACCCGTTTATTGGACTCGAGGTGGCCGGATAAATACCCTTTTCGCGAACTCGTAAATTATTGGAACTCTTGAATATTTTTAAACTGTTTTCGTATACGAGTACATATAATCGATGTAGACATATACACTAATGTATGGAAGCGAAGCATGGAACTGGCAGAAGAAGGATGAAGGCAGATTAAATGCGGTGAAGATGAGGTTCCTAAGACGTATGTGTAGTAGAACGATATACGACAGAATCTCAAATGCTGATATAAGAAAGGAATGTAGAGCGGAAGAAGGTATTATGAACAAAATTATGAAAGGATCGGACATATAGAACGCATGAATGGAGAAAGAATGGTTAAGAAAGTATACGTTAATGATGTAAATGGGGTACAGAGTCGAGGCAGACCGAGGAAAACATGGCATGACCAAATTAATCTAATTTTAAAGGTTGGTCATGTCAGAAGCCGGAAGAATCGACGTGCGTGTACGACTCGTAATGTGGAGGAAGCTAGAGAGGTTTGCCAGGATAGAGTAGTGTGGCGGTCCATTCTCTCTGCCTAACCCTGCGGGGAAACTGCGTGATGGTTTGTTTGTTTGTACATATAATTGAATATTATCATTGTATTCAGTTACAATTTATGTGCGCACAAATTTACTCGCAGACTTCTTCTTGTTACGATGGCACTACGCCATGGCATCCGTCAACTTTCGGCTCCAGCACTCCCTGTCCTCATCAGTCGTCCTCCAGTACGGGACGAAGTTGTGTCGCATTCCTCTTTAATTCGTCCTCCCGCCCTCAGCCTTGGTCTCCTAACCCTTCTCCTTCTGCCCGAGTGTCCAATCATAATGCGTTTGGGGACCAAGTCGAACCATCTCTCATCCGTTCCAGATATTTTTTCAAATAGATATCTCAAACTATAAATATCTTTGTAATGTCTATTAAGAAAAAAACTTATTTGATTCTATTTAATGCAGTAAAAATGTAATCACTTAAGAAAGATACCTATGTGGAATGTTTATATATGAAAGAAAGATACCTATGTGGAAAGAATACCGAACGAAGAAATAAGGGGAAAATGTAAGGTGTATTAATAGCATTTCATGGAGGAACCACGTTACAAATAAGGAGGTTCTCAGCGGAGTTGAAGAGAATAGGCACATGTTGAACAACATAGCGGAGAGGTGCGCGAAATGGATTGGTCATGTGTTGCGACACGAATGTTTCCTGCATGATGTATTGGAGGGAATGGTTGAAGGATCGATTGGCAGAGGACGGCCTCGCCAGGAGTACCTAGACCAGATTTCCTTAGATATGGACTGCACCTCTTGAGTTGAAGAGAGTTGCCGAGGACCGAGCGGAGTGGAAGAGGAGATGCGTGCGAGAGGAGGCGACGCGCCTTGCTGCAGACCAATCTTTAGATTGAGACCGGAGGAGAAATTACTATAAAGAACGTATTTCAGATAGAAAAATGGTTAACAAGTTTGTGTGTTACAGATGTGGCTATCGGCATGGCTGCTGTGCGTCACGCTCTCCGGACTTTATGCGGCACGAGGAGGTATAGTAACAAAACATTCATTTCTATAATTCTTCCTCTTCTTATGCTCATCCAGCCTATCCCGTCCACTCCTTGATAAAGGCCTAATACCGTATTTTAATAAACAATATATATGATTGTACCCACACAAACGAGTTGGCCGGGAGCGAAAGGGTTAAAGTAAAGAATGTGTACTGGCTACACAGCATCGGTATGTGAAGGCGAACGGTTGATGGTGTCAGGTGTGTAATTAAGTTTTCAATTTTCAGAAACGTCGGTGCGGCCGTCCACCGTGAACGTTTACACCGTGTACGTGGGTCCCTGGGCCCCCTGCAGGGGGCCGGTGAAGGATGAGGGTACATCGATCTCCGAGAACGGGGGCGGGGCGCTCACCTTCGAGCCCCGCCTGGGGGAACAGACGCGTAATGTTGTCTGCCGCGATTTCATCGATCAGGATAAGGATATAGGGTTAGTATTTGAACACACCACACTCTGTCAATATGCGTGATATATCTTAAAATAGTAAATACCTTTTTTTTGGGTAACAAAAAGCGATTGTTATGTACATTAAACATACGTAATGTAACAATTAAATAGGCCAAGTATAAGTTACCACACATATAAATTATGACACACACCATAGCGGAGAGGCGGGCAAGAGGATTGGTCATGTGTTGCGACACGAATGTTTCCTGGATGATGTGTTGGAGGGAATGGTTGAGGGATCGATTGGCAGAGGACGACCTCGCCGAGAGTATCTAGACCAGATTTGCCAAGATATAGACTTCAACTCTTATGCGGAGTTGAAGAGAGTTGCCGAGGACCGAGCGGAGTGGAAGAGGAGATGCGTCGCCTTGCTGCAGACCAATCATTAGATTGAGACCGAAGAAGAAGACCTGCACGAGAAAAATGTATGGGAAAACGATGCATGATAGAATATTGAACGATGAAATAGGCAGAAATGTAAGGCAGATGAATGCTACCTAATAAAAATCAAAAAAGAATAATTTAGGTGGTTTAGACATTTAGAACGAATGGATGAGAGAAGAAAGGTTAAAAGCTGTACACAAAACAGTGCGAATGGAAAAAGAAGCCGAGAACGGCCGAAGAAAGCATAACATGACCAAATTAATTAATCACCTTTTGGTCATTCCATTCCAAGTCGGAAAAATCAAGATGTATGATTGAGAAGTATGTCAGGATAGATCAGTGTAGCGGGCAATTCTCTCTACCTACCCCTCCGGGGAAACGGAATGATGGTTAGTTAGTTCTTCTTCTTCTTCCTCTTAGTTTAGGTCGTATGACCTGTTTGTGACGGTGGGCGGTCCTGGGATGATGTCCAGCCATCTCCCCATCTCTTCGGCGGCCTTCCTGGTAATCTCTTGCTGCTTGGGTTTTCATCCTTAACAATTTTTGCAATTCTTGTGTTCTCCATGCGGTTAACGTGGTCTCTCCAAAAACGCCTCTCTCCAAAAACTGCTTCTTCTCCATCTCACTATGTCTTCAACACCACAGACAGACCTTATCGTTTCATTTCTGATCCGATCTCTGAGGGTTTTGCCTGCGATGGAACGCAGGGTTCAAATTTCTGCTACTCTAAGAAGGTTCTTAGTTCTATTGGTATCGGCTCTGACCTCTATTCCATACGTCATGATGGGCGAACGTATGCCTTGTATATCTTGACTTTACTTTCGATCAGCATGTGTTTTTTCCTCCATATGGTGTCGCGCAAGCAGCCAGCCACGGCTGTCGCTTTGTTGGTTTGTGCTCGCACCTCGTCATATAGGTCACTGCAGCTACCGATCTCTACGCCTAGGTAGTTAGTTGTGAATGTTATTTAATTAATGTGTGTACCAGTAGCTTTAAACTTGATCCTTGGTGGATACCATGATTCAAGATTGTCTAAGAAAGAATGATTCTAAGTAAATGTAAATGTCTGTAACACTAGGAGCTGCATGTGGCCCGGGCAGGCCCCCGTCCGCGTGCGCCGCTGCGTGCTCTCGTCGGACTGCGTGCTGAGCGAGTGGTCCGAGTGGCGCACGCCCCCGAGCTGCTCGGCCGCCGGGCCCTCCCTGCGCCCCGCCGTGCGCACGCGCACCATCTTATCTCTGCCGCAGGGGGCGGGCCGCCCTTGCGGACCCTTGCGCGAGACCAACGGCACGGACTGGGGCGCCGCGCCTGCCCCACTGGAACTAGTCCGCTGGGCCCCCGGGCCCTGGGGACCTTGCAGGGTACACAGGGATCTAGAGCTTGAAGGTAGTTCTTCTTCCCTTCACTGCTGGATGTAGGCCTCTTCCATCTGTCTCCATATTTTTCTATCCTGTGCCGCTTCAACCCATTTTTTCAAAGCGACCACAACAATATCGTCGGACCATCTCTTCTGTGGCCGACCGACACCCCTTTTGTTTTCCCATGGCTTCCACTTTAAGATTTTGGGAGTCCATCTTGAACTTGGTTGTCTGGCTACGTGTCCTGCCCATTGCCATTTCAATTTGGCGATCCGATCCATGATATCGGTGACTTTTGTTCGGCGTCTGATTTCTGTATTTGTAATTCTATCACTCAGACCAACATTTGCCGCTCCATGGATCGTTGCGCGCATATCAATTTGTAGACAGTATTTATGGTCAGGGACATTGTTTCCAAACCATATGTCATCACATCATGAAGGTAGTTACTGCTTCTTAAAAGCATCAGAAGTTCGCCGGATGAATTGCATTACAGGTCCTCCTCCGTGCCAGGAAGGGCACTCCATGCAGAGCAGAGCATCATGCCCTTAAAAATACCCCATCTCGCCATGCTCTCTCTGGATTTACCAACGCGTGTGCATTCGATTCAAGGCCCTCCAGTTTTTCCACGTTGATTCGTGTCCTGGAGTCTCCTTGAGTATCATCCAATTCAGGCATTTACAGCTTGCTGCTTTCCCTCCATCTGTCCAATATTACGACTTCAAGAGACCTTTATAGTGGTGGAGTGGAAATTCGCTTTGATTTAAGTTGGTGGATACATAGGGGATGCCTAGAGTCATTTTGGCAACAGATGAATGAAACTTACTCTAGATTATTTCAAGCTATAAAAACCGTTACCAGACATTTCTATCGGTTCGCAGTACCTACACAGAGCTGTTCCCTGTTTAACCAAAACTATACCAGTTCAATAAATGGGTATTCATACCCTTCCCGAAATCAATGTATTAATATAATATTGTGTGTTGTCCAAGGATGGTCTGAAGAGGGTGCCCGCTGCGGTGGAGGCCTTCAACGCCGCGAGCGCACTTGCCTGGACAGATTCCGGCGTGTTCCTCTCCCAGACTCCGCTTGCGCCATGCTACAAACTCCGATTCTCGTACAACGTTGTGAGGTAAGCCATGAACCTATCAGTCTTTAGTTAGAAGCAGACCTTAATCTGGGACGACGGTACTAATCTAATTTCTGAGAGAATCTAACAGCATTTTGTCTCACATGCTTAGAGGTAATTTCATATGCTTGGAGGAATTTTTTAATGTCTTACATTAAGAATTAATTGTATCTCAATCGAGACGAATATGTAAATTATTTGGAAACAGAATATGGTGGTCGAGCCGTTTACAGGACTTATGACCTGTCATTGGTTGGGTCAAGCGATCGCATGCAACAATCCCCCATTCCTCCCTTCTTACAAATGCCACGTCTGACAATTATTTTTTAAAGTTGTATATATACTACCATGTTGAGAAACATTTCACATATTTTGGTTCAATCTACACTAGCGCCATCTATTGAGATTAGAAGCAAGCATTAAGCAGAAAATCTTTATTAATGTAATGTGAATGCTATCCAACCCAATTATCACACATTACTAGACAACGCCTGGAGAAAACTCTCAAATTTGTATATGCTTTTAACTTCTTTTAATGTCTTACATTGCCTCTAAATATCCAATCAAGCATTAAATATGGAATCCCAAATGACAATTTAGAAAAATTAATGTTTTTTTTGTTATTTCTATTAAGGTACCCTGTCCCCGAGATTGCACGGTTGGTCCATGGGGCGCCTGGGGCCCTTGTGAACCTGTCTCTGGTTGTCCCATGACTCCAGTTGAAGAAATCACCGCCACGGGTTAGTAGTTTTTTGTCGTTGACTAGACATCCACAGAATCTTTTGTCGTCCAATGAATTTTTTGTCAAAGTTGACTAGACATCCACTGGATATAAATCGATGTTTGTCGAAATCGTAGAAAAATCTAAAGTATTATATAATATGTAATTCCTACAGATAGCTGTATACATCTTAAGAGTTTTAGACTCCTTTGACTACAACTTATTCTAGATTAATTTCAAGCTATAAAAACCCGTTGCTTTGAGATTAACTCCAAACTTTTCGATCTTGCACCTTTAGCCAAGTCTAGGTCTTCCTTGATACCGGATAAGACTTTCATAAGACCGGTAGTCACCTACGGCTGTGAGACATGGTCTCTAACGCAGAGAGGAAGGCAGGCTGGCAGAGGAAAATACTGAGAAAAAATTTTGGACCCACGCTGGAGGATGGGACTTACAGAATTAAAAGAAACCTTAAACTTGAAGAACTGATTAAGCATGAAACATTAGTGAGATTCTGTAAGTCTCAACGCCTACGGTGGGCTGACCATGTGGAAAGAATGCCAGAGGGTAGAACACCACAAATTATATCCAGATGGGTGCCCCACAAAAAGAGACCAAGAGGCAGACCGAGGAAAAGATGGGGGGATTGCGTGGAAGAAGATTGGGAGAAAATGGAAGGAGCTGGGGAATGGAGAGAGATAGCCAGAGACAGAAGTCAGTGGAGGACCGTTGTGGAGGAGGCCAAGTCCCACACTAGGATGTAGCGCCGAGAAATTAATGAATGATGAATGAATGAAGGTCTTCCTTGATAACTCTGGTTTCTCCGGCTCGACATACGTAGTCAATCCATGCCAAGCAAGTGGCTAAATTGTTGCTGGGTTATTGTGCGTATATCTTGATTGCAAAAGATTTAAGGTTATCTACGATTAATAAAATGACCTTTCATAGTAAAACTTATTTTTATTTCCAGGTTACCGGAAGAGGACCAGACGCGTGCTGATAGCTGGGTCTCCTGGAGGTTCTCCGTGTGGAGCTCTGGCAGAGGTGCAGCCCTGCGCGGCTCCCGCCTGTTCGCGCTGGGTCCCCGGCTCCTGGGGTACCTGCCGCCTGCTCTCGGGCTCACGATGCGGCCCCGGCGTGAGGGAGAGGCATCTCTCTTGTAGAGACTTACAAGGGGTACTTTTCTTATTTTCTTCTCTTCTTTCTTTTGGTGTCTCCGGTCCCCCCGACGTTGTCCCAGGCAGCTCGAATCAGGTATTTAACGCTTTTCAACCTAGTCAAGTCCCTTAATTAAAACTTCTAAGAAAATTCTCTGAAAAAGAGAAACACGAAATATCTTAATTAATTTTTAGTTTCGTATTCAGCCTTTTTCCCTTCACTATAGGAAATGGTCCTGTTCCATATTTTCCACTCGTTTCTGTTTTGTCCTTTTCGCATCCAAGTCTTCCCAGCTATTCACCAATGTCATATTTTATTTTTCTTTCCTTTGATTGTCCAAAGCCTCCATTGGAGTATTCTTGGTGTACTGCTCTGTAAGACTATATGTCCAACCCATTACCACTTTAATTGGTAGTTTAACACTGCCTTTATTTCATTGTGAAAAATATGTTGTAACAAGATTCTTCTTCTTCTTCTTCGTCAGCCTTCATCGGTCCACTGCTAGACGTAGGCCTCTTCCCTTCCCTTCCACTCGTCTCTATTTTCTGCCAGCTGCACCCACATTCCCCCCAAGGCAGCAATGTCATCAGCCCACCTTTTTTGCGGCCTGCCGACGCTTCTCCTATTTTCCAATGGTCTCCACCTTATTATTTTCTGGGTCCATCTATCCTCACTTTTTCTCGCCACACGACCCGCCCATTGCCACTTCAGTCTCGCTAGTCGTTCCATGATGTCGGTTATTTTTGTTCGGCGTCTAATCTCTTCATTTCTGATTTTACCTAGGCCCTAGGAGACTCAAATAAGTGCAAGGCCTCCACCAAGTCAAACCATAAACAATATCAAAGGAACATTACGGCTTGTTATATTGTCAAGATGGCACTGGTTTATCTCACTATTGCTCTGGGGCGACGATATATCTTTCCATGGAACGCTGCGTGACTCTTAATCTCTCTACATTTCTATTGGTGAAGGTCATAGTCTCCATCCCATAAGTCATCACCGGCAGTATGCATGAATCATAGACTTTTTCTCTTTAGACATATTGGAGTTTCTTTGTTTTCAAAGACTTGTTTTAGTTTGCCGAAAGCTATCCAGCTCAACCCTATTCGCCTCGATATTTCGCGCTGTCCGGTTTTCTTAGATTAGATGTTTTTTATTTTATTTTGTGTAAATATTATTGATATTGTTTAGGGTGAGTTATCCGAAGAGCAGTGCGCTGGTGCCGGCATCCGCCCCCTGGATCGCGAAGAGTGTCGCGTGGCGTGTCCGATGGACTGCGTGCTCAGTCCGTGGGGGCCCTGGGGCGCCTGCAGCCGGCCCTGCTCTTCCCGACACCACCGCGGCTTCCGATACAGGAATAGGACCATCGTGGCCCCCGCTGGAGATGGTACAATATTCTTCTTAAACTTGCTGTAGACTTAACATTTTGGTTGCCGAAATCCGATACATTTCCAATCCGATACTTTCGCTACATCAGCGAGAAGCGCTGTGCGCAACACACGTGCTTAACACGTGCTTGGTGCAGGTGTTTATGACAGGTAATTTGCAAGCGCTGTTCTGACGTCGGTCTATTCATGGTAAAATGGCAAAACGTACTGACTGCAAATCAACTATCAACTGTCAAATTGACAGTCTGTAGAAACAATGTTGCCAGTTTAAAAACCAAACCTCTAAAAAAAACACCCGATATATGAGGACTATTAACACAGAAGGTTATAGTGGAAAAATATTTTGAACAAAAAAATATTCCTAGGCGGAGAAGCATGCCGCGAGGATCTATCTGGACTGCAGCAGGTTGAAGAGTGCCAGGCGCAGGGATGCCAGGGATACTCGTGGCTGGCGCTGCCCTGGCAGGCCTGCGCGCGCCCCCTGGCCCCCGAGGAAGAGGAGATCGAGAGGGCGTTCCCGCGAGAAGAATTGGCGAGCGCTCAGCCATGCGTGTCCTCCCTGCTGCAGGAGAGAGAGGTCTGGTGTATGGAGAACAGTGACAGAAGAGTGGCGGATTCACAGTTAGTACAAATAAACATTCTTACTTTTTCTTCTACATTCCCCATTCCGCATAAAAATTGGAGAGACACTCCAGGCGTTATCTAGCAAAGTATGTTAATGGCGGTAGCCTTTCACATTGCGTTAATAAAGATATTCTGCTTAATGCTTACATCCAATCTTAATAGATGGCGCTAGTGTAGATTGAACTAAAAATGTGAAGGGTTCCGCAACATTGTAGCATTGTAGCATAGCACGTGGTGGTCGTAAGAAGGGCGAAATATGTTGAGAAATATTATGCTTATTTATTATCATATAAGATTGTTAATAAAAGAAAAATTGGCATATTTTAATCTTTATAATTTTTAATCTTTAGAAGTTTTATTGGAAATGTGACTATGCACTTCGAAAACAAACTCGTCTTCACTATCATTAAATATAAAATTCTCTTCCAAATTTAAAGGAAAGTAAAAAATATTCAATTAAAATGAATGCCTAGTTATCGCCAGGGGGTCTGTATACAACTGAATACACCATTTGTATACCTGTAAAACGACGCTTTTATTTTTTAAACAATAAAATGTATACCTATTGTGTATGTCGCCGCTGCGGCGCCATCGGAGTTGTAAAATGTTTATTATGTCGCCGTGGCGGCGACAACGGAGTACAAAGGGTTTTAAAGATTGTGTTGTTGTCTTTTGAAAATGTAAAGTGAATTGAATATAAATGTTTTGTGTTTGTAACAGTTGCAGCCCACTGAGGAAACCGGAAACCCAGCGCCTCTGCGACAAGATGTGTGAGGATCCGTCTCCTTGCAAGTTCTCTCCCTGGTCCGAGTGGAGCCCCTGCCCAACGGACTGCGGTAAGACCCCGAATAATTATCTTCTTCTTCTTTTAATAGATCTGACGATCTGTGACACAGAAATCATATATGCGAGTCTGTCACCATCCATTCGGGCTACATGGTCCCTCCAGTATCTTCTTCTGGATCTACTCCATTGAACGAATAATTATTACGTATTTTAATTTTTTCTTTAAACTTCTACCGAACTAAAAAAAGTCCACGAGTTACGGTGCTGTTTAATCACTACAAATTTCTAAACGAGTTATTTAAAACCTTTAAAAAATGCGTCAATTAAACATGATTGAAGTCAGAAAATTGGACTAAGCTGGGCAGCTTTCGGAAACATGGGTTACATCCTTAAAAATCGGAAAATACCGATTAACCTGAAACGAAAAGTCTATGAAGCCTGCGTTCTACCAGTTGGTACTTATGGTCTTGAAACTGTAACATTGTCCAAACAAAGTGCCGAGAAACTACGAGTGACCCAAAGAGCCATGTTCGGAATAAGCCTAAGAGACAGAGTCAGAAACGATACAGTGAGAGAAAAAACAAAGGTCACTGACATCATCCACCGGGTGGTGACTCTAAAATGGCAGCGGGCAGGTCACATAGTCAGAAGCTCGGATGAAAAATTGACAAGAAGACTGCTGACTTGGAGACCGTGGACGGCTAAAAGAAGTGCAGGGCGACCGCAACTACGGTGGAAGGATGATCTGAACAGACATATCGGAATAACCTAGATGCAGTGTGCACAAGACAGAGTGACATGGAAGCGAATGGAGGAGGCCTTTGTCTAGGAGTGGACAGGAATAAGCTGAGGAAGAAGAAGTCTAACTAACTTACTAACTAATCTGACTTATTTCCTGTTTTTGATAAAATTTTGGGACCAATTTATAATGAGAAATCGACAAGATGTATGAATGTTGAGGAAGCGAAATAAGTGTATCAGAAAAGAACAGTGTGTTGGTCCATTCTTTCTGCCTACCTTTTCGGGGAGACGGCTTTGTTGGTAAGTTAGTCGAGGATTTTGGATATTGAAACTGTTTTTAAGTCTTCTCTTAATAGGACTACGAACTAATTGTTTTTTGTCTGTTAGAAGGGGGCGTTCAAGACCGTTCTCGCACTCTGGAGTCTGGATGGGAGCGTGCGGAGTCATGTGGAGCGCTGCGCGAGCGGAGGTCCTGCCCTGCGTTGAGCAGCCCTACTGGACCAGCCCCGCATTGGGCCCACGGCGCCTGGTCACCCTGTCAACTACCCACTGGACTTTCGTGCGGCAAAGGAATCATGACTAGAGGTACGTAATGTGCTATTTAACCCTCGCCACACGGTGATGACCGACTGTCCAGTAACGCGCATGTTTATTTCCGTTGGGACTGTCGCACGGGCTAGACGCCTGTATACGAGTATACATTGTTTTTACGATAAATGTAGTTTTAAGAGATCGCTTAGACGAATATGTGGTAAATCTTTATATGACAAAGTATAAATTGTGTAAATCTAAGAAGTAAATGCAATGCGAATTATCAAAATAATATACGGGTCATTAAGATGATTTGGACATATGGAAAGAATGAATTAATAATGAAAACAAAAAATATATACAAAATTTCTTTATTTTATTATTATATATTTAGTGTGCTTCCACTTGTGTTTATCGTCGGCTGGTTTCTGCCATCTTCTGGTCAGAAGATGAGCATGTCATGATGATGGCAGCAAGTTGCCGAAACCGGTCGACGATAAACACAAGTGAAAGCACACTAAATATATAATAATAAATAAATTTTGTATAATTTTTTTGTGTTTTCATAATTTAAAATGAACTTCTACCAAGAAATTTCAATTAAAAATATTGATTATTAGAATGAATTAAGACAAAATGATAAAGAATGTATTAGTTTAGATGTAAACGGAACAATAAGTAGAGGAAAACCTACGAAAACGTAGCACGATCAAATCACCTCTGACTTCCATACCGAAGGTCCCGGATTAGATTCCCCGCGATGGCAGTGTGATTGTCACAGTGTCTTTGATCTGGTTAAGATTCACATGACAGTAAAATGGCGATAGATTAGCTACCTATCACACGTCATCAGAATCAATATAATAGCTTTACCCCTTACATTGATTTGGCTCGCGCTGTAATGATGTAAAGAACTATTCAGCAAAATAATCATTGTAATGAAATCGAACGATTCAAATGTGAATGAGTTCATTGCGCAGGCGTGTGGTGTTCGCTGCAGCATCACAAGGTTAGTCCTGGAGCCTGCACGGGTCCGCGTCCGCACTCGGCCCTGGGCTGCACCGTGGACTGCCGCAGTTCCTGCCAGCTCAGCGACTGGTCGCTCTGGAACTTCTGCTCAGAGCCCTGCAAGGGAATCACGATGAGGTCAGTAACAGTTCAGCAGCATTTAATGATAAAACTGGGAGCGACTTGACCGGTCCAGCGCCATTTTATCACTGCCACTCTTCCGATGATGTCCGACACTCCTGTTCTGGCTTTAATAGTGGTAATTCTCACCTTGTCCACTACAAGTATATTGATCTCCAACAATGCTCTTTCAATAAATTTATTTGCGTTTTTCTATAACAATGTTATAGCTTCAAACCCATAAGTTAATACCGGTACGACGCAGTATACAGGGTTATTGGTTATTGAATACATTCCTTCTAGGAGGTTGTAGGAGAGGATATTTCCGATGAATTATATCATGTAAGGTACGAGTATTATGCAAAAGTGAACCATTTTTGAGATATAATGAATTAAAGTTTTTTTTTAATTTATCAAGGTCACGTGTTTTAAAAATTCATTTAAAAATAACTGTAGGTCATTATCAAACTTTAATTTTTTTAATAATTAGTGAACACGACGTGTTATCGTCAATTAGTGAATTGACGACCTTCGTGGCAGAGTGGTAATAGCTCTGACTTCCATATCGAAGGTTCCGGGTTCGATTCCCGGCGATGGCAGTGTGATTGTCACACCGTCTTTGGTCTGGTGTAGAATTCACGTGACAATAAAATGGCGATAGATTGGCTACCTATCACATGTCGCGAGAATCAATATAATAGCTAAAAAATCAATTGTATAAAGTAATAGGGTTCAAACATAAAAAAAAACCAACAGGCATTGTCAATACAAAAATTAGAAATGTCTGTCCACATTAGGAAATACCAAACGGAAATATCAAACATTTTAATAAGTTTTAATCAAAGTGATTATTTAAAAAAAATAATCACTTTGTTCACACGAACACCTTTCTTTGGGAATTCGTCAATAAAAATAATTAAAATGTTTGATATTTCCGTCTGGTATTTCCTAATGTGGACCGACAGTTCTAGTTTTTGTATTGATAATAAATGCCTGTTGTGTTCACTAATTAATAAAAAAAGAAAAGTTTGATTATGACCAACAGTTATTTTATAATGAATTTTTAAAACACCCGACCTCGATAAATTAAAAAATACTTAGATTCACTAAATATCTGAAAAGGTTCACTTTTGCATAATACCTTACATGACATAAATCATCGCAAACATCCTCCCCTACAACCTCCTAGAAGGAATGTATTCAATAACCAATAACCCTGTATAATATTATATATACAACAATGACATTTTTTAAAGCTTTCTCGAAATTGGTAAGCCATTGCGCTTTCTTACTTTGGCTATTGGTAATTCTTAGGGGGTACTATAATCCAGCGAAATCGCATCTCAAAGTCAATTTCCCAAGTCGTGTCAGTGAATTTTTCAAATTTATTATTATTGGTGTTACGCAGATCGCGCAAGAAGCTGGGACACTCTCCGTGCTACAACACCCTCCTGTACGAAGGTCACGAGTGTGCCTGCAAGGGCTTCCACGTGCACCCTTCCGGCACGTGGTCTGCTTGCATCGTGGGCGACGGAGCCGAATGCGGGTTGGGACGGCGCTACCTCCGCGCCGTCTGCGTGGATGGGGTCGGGCGCGCCGTGGAGCCGCGCTGGTGCCGCAGCCAGATGCCCGGCCTGGAGGACGGCGCCCCGCTCGAGGGGCTGCTATCCCAGGAGTGCAGCGTGCCCTGCGAGGTGGACTGCCGCATGAGCCGCTGGAGCTCCTGGGGCCCCTGCCAGCTCGGGCCCGCGCCGTGCGGGGTCGGTCTGCAGCGCAGAACCAGGTAACCATAAATCTTCTTATTCTTCTTCAAGACAATGCCAAATTTTTCGAGTATGTATCGTATGTGTGTAAGATAGTTTTACGAGTATGTATCGTATATGTGTTAGATAGTTTTACGAGTATGTATCGTATGTGTGTTAGATAGTTTTACGAGTATGTATCGTATGTGTGTTAGATAGTTTTACGAGTATGTATCGTATGTGTGTTAGATAGTTTTACGAGTATGTATCGTATATGTGTTAGATAGTTTTACGAGTATGTATCGTATGTTTGTTAGATAGTTTTACGAGTAGTGTTGCAAGCTAAGTATATGATAGTTAATAAGTCCGATTCTGTGATCAACTTATCATATATATAAGCGGCCCCATACACACCTGGGACTGTTACAGGACGCAACGGCGCCCTTTCGCCAGTTTCGCTATGCACTTTTTAGGCCCGTCCCCCTTACTTAACTGACGTTAACTTATAATTGTGAATGGAACCAAGCCCCCTAGGCCACATTTAGGCTACACATTTAAGCTTAAATGAAAACTTTTACATAATGCACCCCGCATTGTACAAATCATTAAACAAAAGAGGGATCTCATTTCCAGTGCATTTATTCTACTTTCATATTATTTGCGATTTTAGATTTTAAATAATAATATAAATAGGCAAAAATCGGATGTCATCAAGAAAGAGTACGAGAATTTTTTTAATACATGTGAACAAGAGAGGAATACTTTGACTCTCCCCGAAAATAATTCGAAATGCACATGATGCGCTCGCCCGAGAATGTTTCTGGATTATTTTTTTAAAATCTGATATTGTTTTATGAGAATAGTGTAGAAAACAAAAGGAGAAAAGTCTTTGTTGTCAATTGTGAAATTTTTAATGTATGAGAAAAAAAAATTATTATATATTATTTTTTTTACTTATTACTGATTAAGATTGTAAAGTGAACCAAGTTTAAAGGGTAGAAAATCTTTATTTTCGTGAATATTTCACGTGTTGCAACTAGTTTTTAAATATTTGTAATCTCATGATATATAATACTTGACATTTGATATTCTTCACAGGAACGTGTTGATAAATGCTACCAGCAGGGGCCGCCCGTGCGGGGAGACCTCTCAGTCTAAGGTGTGCAGCAAGCCGTGCGAGCAGTACATCTGGGAGGTGGGCGGCTGGAGCTCCTGCGATCTCATTCCACGCCACAAGGACAGGGGCTGCGGCACGGGAGACCAGAGCCGATCTGTCAGGTCTGTTTCTTAATATACAGCTTTCGGGCTTTCACTGATATTAACATGCTTTTAAGCCTAAAACCAAGGATTTTAGAGTCCCACCTCTTTCCCGAAGCTGTTATAGGCGGACGTCGCCTTTCAAATCAAAACAAATCAAATAAACTTAAAAGACATTACAAACAGCAAAATGTTTAAGGCATCTATTGAGTACAAGTAAAATATTATAAAAATACAGCATAGGAACGCATTAGAGATGGTTCGACATTAGGAAGACAAGATACTTTCTAAAGTCAAGAGTATTTGTCTCCTGAACGTACCTTCACTAATATGAAAGACGTCGATCTCCGAGGAGACCGCGTTCAGCAGACTAATTGCTCTTCCACCGGTGTCACCAGAGGCAGATTGGTTCTGGTGGCCGGTAGGTAAAACAATCTATGCTGTCACTGTCGGAGAAATCTATCAGGGACAAAAAGACCAACACCCTCTAGCACGGCCGAGTTCTCGAAATATCCCCTGATTAATTTAAAGAAATGGGTAATGAGATGCCCATCTCTTCGAAACTATAAAGAATTGGTTCCAAGCATTCCTAAAAGAAATGCCATGGGATAGAGCCTTTAGATAGCTTTCGTCAGCTTTGCTCTATCAATCCCTAGGCCCTTCTTTTTATTTTTAAAATTCTATAAGGTTATAAATGTTAGCACCTTATGGCCCCCTTTTTGCTTCCTAGGGCTCCCTTTCTCCTTCGGCCAGGGGGCCCACTTTGGGAACCTATGATCTAAGCCAGTAAGCTAAGCGATCTGTTCCCAATCGTTCAGCCAAGCGTTTTGTTCCCCAGATTATTACCTGCTTGATTTTTTTTTTGGGACGTTTATTACTCACACACTTATCACTCTATCAGAACACACTCTCTCCACATGGTCTCTCCAGTAAAGTCTTCTCAGTCTTCCCCATCGCACGACATCTTCAGCATTGCAATATAGACAACTGTCTTGGCGTGTCATTCCCGCAATAGATAAGAGTGTACTAATTTCTGTGGTTCTTAGGAGACTTTTTGTTGTAGTGGTGTCACCCTTCGTCTCAATTCAATTTTACATTTGAGGTTGAACGTAGGTTTTGTAGATAATTACCGGTATATTATATTTTGTTGCCATGTAATGGGATCCTCAATTTGTCTGTACTTATGGTCATAGGTGTGTGGAGCTGGACACAGGCGGTGCTGTAGCAGACTCCCTGTGTGACCCCGCTGCGGAGCCTGCGGACCTGAACGCCTGCCATGTGCCCTGCCCTGGAGAGTGCGTGCTGTCTGACTGGAGCGAATGGAGTCAATGCGCCGCGGTAACCAACACCCTAAATAATATTTATCTAGTACTAGATTAACATTATCAAGGGGAAAATTACCAAAACCACTAAAGGAAGACCGGATCACCATTTAAAAAAATTGCTTGTTGTATTGTACAGACCCTTATGTATGGAAGCGAAGCATGGAACTGGCAAAAGAAGGATGAAAGTAGAATAAATGCAGTAGAAATGAAATCTCTTAGATAACGAAAGTGTGGATACTCTGTGAATGATAGATTGTCAAATGAAAATATAAGAAGTGAATGCGGTGCGAATGATGGTGTTATGAATAAAATAATGAAAGGATCATTAAGATGGTTTGGACGCATGGAAAGAATGAATGAAGAAAGAATGGTAAAAAAGTATATGTATGAGGAAGACCGAGGAAAACATGGCACGATCAAATAAATCAAATATTGAAAGTCGGCCACGTGAGGAGTCAGAGAAATCGACGCGCGTGCATGACACGATGTATAAATGTTGAGGAAGTGAGAGAAATATGTCAGGAAAGAAAAGTGTGGCAGTCCATTCTTTCTGCCCCTTCTAAGAGACGGCGTGATGGTTCGTTAGTTAGTTACTTTTTTGCTTGTTAAATAAATTTCATTAAAACAGTCATTTTCCGACACGTGTAAATGCACTTAAATTAATTTGTGGCTATATCTTCTAAAAGTCGTGATCTGACCATATACGAGTATTTATCAACAATTCTTTCTTAATTTGGATCATTTTCCAGGAGTAACTTGTAACTTGTATGGGATGCTCGCGACTTGTGATAACTGTGTATATTTTTTTTTCTTACAACCACTAACTTTTCTTTTCATCATCTACCAATATAACACATGCACGCTAAAAACATAGAAACATGTTCTATGCCTAATAATAATATGGAAAATTTAGGTTACTGAATTATAGGAATCACAAAACATCATCTAGAAGAACTAGAATTATTCTTTACTGTAAATTATATTTAAAATAAACCTTTGCATAAATTTATATAAAATGAAAAACATGATACATTACTGTTAAAATTGAAAACACTGTTATATATCACAATTTCTTTTTATTTACTGAGTGTCGCGACAGCTGTTCCGCCAACCGATGTTGGCATCATCAGGTGTTACAATAAACAGTTTATTGTAACAACCGTCGCCAACATCAGCTGTCGCGACACTCAGTAAATAAAAAGAAATTGTGACATATAATATAACAGTGTTTTAAATTTTAACACTAACAATGTTGAAGTATCATAGTGTTTCAGCCAAAGCAATGGACTATGATACATTTAACTTTATATAGGTATATATTTATATTTTAACATTCTACAGCTTGCTAGTGTTACGAAATGTATTAAATAATTTATAACCACCTGACTTTAACATTAAGACCTCTGTGTTCTGGTTTTAGCCGTGCTCAAGACGCGCGCAGAGAGACCGCACGCGTGCCCTTCTGAGGGCGGGAGTCCCGGGTCGAGCATGTTCCCCGCTGGTGCAGGCGCAGCCCTGTCTCCTCAACATCACTTGCTTCCACTACCACTGGCGCATCACCCCGTGGGGTACCTGTCTGCCTCTAGGTGAGTCCCATACTCAATTATCAATAGTTTCATATAAAATACTTTTTTGTTTCAACTAACTAAATATCACCCCATATTCCATAAATTAGAATTGATAAAAATAGAAATGGGGAGATATGACGTCTAATAAAGGTTACCAATATCGCAGAAAGAATATCAAAGTTAAAGTGTCAGTGAGGAATGTGGCGAGACAGGATAAGCTCAGGTGGTCCCTGGAGTCCTTGGAATAACAGAAAAGGCATAACAAGATCCCAAAAAAGGTTGATAGATGATGTTATCCAACTTGCGGCTCGTAGGTGGTAAGAGATAGTCCAAGAGAGAAAATGTCAGTTTAGAATTGGCCTATAACCAGTAGTGGAATAAAATTGACTGAAAAGAAGAAGATTCCTTAAATGGGATAGACCCAAATGATGGACTCAAATATAATGCTTAATGTTATCTATATTAATACGAATGAAAACGTCAGTTTTCTAGAAGTTTTATTATATTTTATGGGAATGACATGTTTCGCCCTTCTAAGGCATTATCAAATGGGGCATATCAAAGGCATTATCAAATTTGATAATGCCTTAGAAGGGAGAAACAAGTCATTTCCATAAAATGTAATAAAACTTCTAGAAAACTAATTTTTTCATTTGTATTAATTATTTAACATGGAGTTTTACATCATTGTTCAAGAAACAATAAATAAGTTATCTATATTGTTTCATAATCTGTTAACTTTATTTTCCCTCCATGCTCTTGATACAATTGATTTCCTTCTCTAGTCCACATCTTCTTTTATACAATGCAAAAAGAAACTTGAACACAATTTTAATAAATTAAATAAATAAAAATGTCTATTTGTTAACTACATTTTAACAACATGTATCTAAATATGTCATTTTTAGGAGGTTCGCCGTGCGGGGAAGGTATGCAGCAGAGAGCCATATTTTGTGAGCGAAGCGATGGAAGGCAGGTGGCCAACTCCTTCTGCGATGTAAGTGTTTACGATTTTCTCAAGTCTATGGTCTTCAAATCAAATCAGTTTATTTCATCAATAGACATTACAAAATTAAGGTTTAAGGCATCTGTTGAGAACAGGTAAAATAATATATTGTATATAGTATACTACCAGAAACGCATGAGAGATGGTTCGACATTAGGAAGACAAGGTACTCTCCAAAATCAAGAGTATTTGGCTTCTGAACATACTTTCACTAATATGAAAGACGTCGATCTCCAAAGGAGAACGCGTTCAGCCAATTAATTGCTCTTTCCACCGGTGTCACCGATGTCTTGCCAATTAACAACCGATATTGGTTCCCAATTTAAAAAACCTTAATATTTTTCTTCTTCTTCTTCTTCTCCTTCTTCTTTTAATAGATCTGACGATCTGTGACACAGAAATCATGTCTCATCGGATGATGTGATCCCGCTGTCCTTCCATCTCTTAGGCGGTCTTCCAGGTGGGCGGTGTCCGGAGGGGATTTCATAAGCGGCTGTATATGCAAGTCTGTTACCATCCATTCGGGCTACATTGTCCCTCCAGTATCTTCTTCTGGATCTACTCCACTGAACGATATCCTCTATTTCGCAAGTTTTTCTTATGTCTGCGTTGCAGACACGATCTCGGAGAGTTTTTTCAGTAATTGATCTTAAGATCTTAGGACCTCATCTCCAATGTTCTTAGTAGTCCCTTGGTTCGCACAGTGTCGGCCCTCGTCTCTACAGCGTACGTCATGATAGGTCGCACTCATGTTTTATAAATTCTGATCTTGCTGTCGATATGCATGTGCTTGTTCTTCCAGACAAGATTCTTCAGACATTCTGACACGGCAGAGGCTTTCTCTCTTAATAATTTGTAATATTATAATAATAATCAAATGATCTCTTATTACTGTATAATTAATAATGATCTAAGGGAAAGAATCATTTATATATCCATGTGAGAACCCATTACTGGAGATAAGCTTAATGAGCAGGTGTGGAGGTGCCAACAGATAAAACTAATTAAATGTTACCGGTCTATGATATGGATTCAAGGTGAATAAAGACTTTCGCAAGAGAGTGTCCTCCGGATGTATAGACGTGTAGATAACATCTGCACGTCCATGTTCTGTGCAATGACAGACATCCAACAATTTTTCAGCACATATTTGTATTGTCTTCATATTGTTATTTCTTTTCTAGTCTTACAGCCGCCCCGTGGAGCCGGCTGACCAGTTCTGCTACGTGGACTGCCCTATTGACTGCGAGCTGTCCCCCTGGGAGCCGTGGATCACTAAGCTGTGCGTGTGTGGGGTGCACACTAACAGCGTGAACGACCTTCTTCGGTTCCGGCGAGTGGTGACCCCCGCCTCCCCCTCGGGCCGTCCCTGCCCCGCCATAACTGTCCAGAGCGTGGCCTGCCCTCTCCGGCCTTGCTATGTCATTCAGGGTGATCTGTGGTCGCCGTGTCAGATTGAGGTAACTACCAACTTATACAGCTGCTTTTGTCCATTTTTGGACATAATCTAGCCTTCCCCATACTTCTCCACACACTGATCTTGTTCCTTTTGCATCTTGTCACCAGCAATTTTTCTTATGTCATCAGACCATTGTGTGTACTCTCTACTTTATCTATCTACACGAGCATTATCTGCATTCAAAATATTTATAATATTACTTACACCATTGGCCAGAGTGAGTGTAGATAATTTTTTTCCCTTTATTGGTTTCAATTATAATATTATATATGATCCTTGCTGGTGTTCATCTCAAGGATATTACTAGTTATTATAATAAATAAAAACTATATTTTGTATTTAATTTCAACTGTACAGACCTGACGCAGTCAAGTTCTATATTATATGTTCCGACATTCGCCTTACAGCTGAGAAAACCATGGAATACATCAGCCAGAACATTTAGGGTATGAGTATGGGGAGAGTGTAGACCCTTGAAATGTGGTACTACAGATGCACGATGCTACAGATCATATCTAAAATAGCAAGGTATTGAGTAAGACCGGAGAATAGAGGCAAATTCTTAAAAGGATTCCCCAGCAACGAGCAAACTGGATCAGCTACAAGATCAGGTTTCCAGACCTGTTTATTACCATCGCGGAGGGAATGGTTGAGGGCAGAATCTGCAGAAGGCACCTAAGATACGCCTATATGGACCAGGCAATTAGAGACATCCGCTGTGACAGCTACACAGAGATGAAAAGACTAGCTGGAGACAGGAATAAGTGTAGTGAACGAGTAAGGTTTATTGCAGACCAATCCATGAAGAAGACAGCAAGTAAATTAAAAATCGCTGTGTAGTGTATTAATATGACTGTTATTTGATTTTTATAGCCTGGAGCCACGTGTGGGTATGGATATAAGAGTCGCAACACCACCTGCGTGAGGGAGACAGACAAGCAGCCCGTCCCACTTTCGTATTGCGGCCTCAACACCACCACTTGGCAGGATCTCTATGAAGAGGTAAATGTTGCTCTTTTCATTAATGTTTAACCTTTCCATTACTGCATAAAAAAAGTCCAACCATTATGGTGCCGTGTAACCACTACACATTTCAAAAGGAGTACATACCATTAAAATCATAAATATTGAAGACTCATAGGCAAATGCTTCAATTAACTAAAGCCAAAGTCAAATGTGATATTTAAAAGTTTAATTACTACAAAACATGAAAGAGTGTCCGTGTATAAGAAATATTGTGAATAATGAATATAGTAAATAAAATATTTATAATATGTATTTAAATTTATTCCATTTGTTCTTGTAGTTTATTGACATCTTAAGATGTTACAATGAACATACATTATCATTATAATTCCTTACACTAAACATATCATTATTGGTGGAATTGCTGTTGTGCAAGTAAATATATAAAAATGTTTTTAAAATGGGTCACCATCACCAGAAGATGATAGTGAGTTGCCGAAACCAGACGAACAAGTGGAATAAAACTAAATATGTATTATAAATAAATTTTAAGTAACAAAATTAATTTCTTCTATATACGCCATATTTTGTGTTGTTATTTTGGTTTATTTATCTTTTTCTTTTTTATATACTTTGTATATACAACACTTATATTAAAAAATAAAATTATATGGACATGTTTCGGACAAACAGTCCTTCTTCAATAATGATACATATTTATAAAAATATTAGGTCCTTACATATGAAATTGGCGTTTTGCCGTACTGGCAACTTTGATCTCAAATATCTTCTCTTTGGTTAGGAATTCCAAATTCAAATTTATACAGCTATTTACTCAAGTATTTGTGTTTCGAAAATTATAATTCATTTGTTTTTTCCTCAATTGTTTTTTTTCTTTGCCTCACTCAGTTTACAAAATGGAAAACTTGAAATATCGCGTTATTTACGAGTACGAGTTCCACCGTGGTACCAGTGCTGCAGAAACGGCTCGAAGGATTAATGATGTGTATGGCGACGGTGCCGCAAAAGAAAACACAGTGCGTTTTTGGTTCCAACGTTTTCGTTCTGGAAATTTCGACCTGCAGAACAAGCCCCGTGGACGGCCGGAGACCAAAGTTGATAATGAAGAATTGAAGGCTATTGTGGAAGCGGATCCATCGCAAACCACGTCCGAGTTAGCTGCAGGCTGCGGTGTTAGTGATAAAACTGTTTTAATCCACTTGAAGCAAATTGGGAAGGTGAAAAAGCTTGAAAGGTGGGTACCTCACGAATTGAGTGAAGCAAATCAACAAACGCGCGTTGATTGCTGCGTTGCATTACTCAACCGGCACAATAATGAAGGGATTTTGAATCGAATCATTACCTGTGATGAAAAGTGGATCCTGTATGATAATCGGAAGCGCTCATCGCAATGGCTGAACCCTGCCGAACCAGCCAAACCATGCCCCAAGCGAAAATTGACTCCAAAAAAGTTACTTGTGAGCGTTTGGTGGACTAGTGCTGGTGTCGTTCACTACAGCTTTCTTAAATCTGGCCAGACGATTACGGCAGATGTCTATTGTCAGCAACTGCAAACCATGATGGAAAAGCTAGTTGCTAAACAACCGAGGCTGGTTAATCGCTCTAGGCCACTGCTGCTTCATGATAACGCTTGACCACACACTGCACAACAGACGGCTACCAAATTAGAAGAGCTTCAATTGGAATGTCTAAGACATCCACCGTACTCTCCGGACCTTGCCCCAACAGATTACTATTTTTTTCGAAATTTGGATAACTTCTTGCAAGGGAAAAAATTCAACTCAGATGGGGCAGTCCAAACCGACTTCAAAGATTTTATTGATTCCCGTCCGAATAGTTTTTTAGTAAAGGGATCGATGAACTACCTATGAGATGGCAAAAGTGCATAGATAGCAATGGTACATACTTTGATTAAATAAATATATTATATTTAAAAAAAATCAACTTTATGTTCCTCCCATACAAAACGCCAATTTCATATGTAAGGACCTAATATTATAAAATTGTTGTTGTTTACATGATCTGACAGATGTTATAAATCTTTATAACATCTGTCAGATCATGTAAACAACAACAATTTTATAATATTTTTATAAATATGTATCTTTATTGAAGATGGACTGTTTGTCCGAAACATGTATTATTTTTAATAAAAGTGTTGTATATACAAATATAAAAAAGAAAAATAGAAATAAACAAAATTAATATTCAGAAATATTTATGCAATCCTTATCTATTATAAAGTCATGAAGTGTGGTGTGAAGAGTGCATGTGGCCATCAAGATAATACAGTGTATGCTGGCTCGCTAGGATATCGTTTAGCTTACAATGTAGCTCTAAGCACCAAGTGAGGCTTCTACTTAGGTGTGCTAGATTTTTTAATGGAGGAAAATAAGAAGGTTTAATTGTTTGTGTTTGATTCTAAATTTAAATGATCTATTATGACTTTTGCATTTGCAGGAACCTTGCTATGTTGACTGCTACACTGACTGTAAGAACTCGCAATGGGGCAGCTGGTCCATGTGCGATGGAGGTGGGGTCCGCTATCGGAAGAGAATTACATATAAACCCGAAGGACCGCCCTGCACAGAGACTACTAAAGAGTAAGCAACTTCATCTTATTCTTCTTAGCATTCTTCCCTCCACTGCCGAATATAGGCCTCTTCCATTTTTCTCCACTCATCTCTCCCACATCCAGGTTTTCCCAGCTATTCCGGCAATGCCATCAGTCCACCTTTTAGGTGGCCTCCCGACAATCCTTTTCCTTGTCCAAGACCTGATCTGTCTAGTCATATGTAATAATAAAATGAGGACGCTTAGACAATTTTATTTAGTCATGAGACTTTATGTACATAAGCAATCTGACACTATTCTCATTATTTGGGACATTTTGAAAAAGTGGGTTTGTAAGTTAGATTGTCAATGCATCTGAGGCGTGCAAGGAGCACATTCTAGGTGGATGGACCTGTCAATGCAAAAGAGCCCCGTAATTTTGACGGGGGTTACCATTTGACTCAACTTATCTCTCTTGAGTTTGCTGATCGAGGCGTAGATTCCCTGGAATTAGCGTTATCAGCAATACAAAGCTTAGAGATATGGTGCATTGAAAACCCTTCTAAACCAGATATAGCGCAGAGTTTATATTGGATTCTTTCAGGACATTAGAGCCAAAAAAACTTTTCCTTCATTCCTCTACATTCATGCATCGTAGCACACACGCTCGTTGATTTTTCCAATTTCAAATATGTCAATATTTTAGTAATTGATTCAATTGGTTGTTTGTTTTACTCAGCTGTCCTCGACTTCTTATTCCATTCACACTTCTTGTATACAATTTTTAACCATTCTTCTCTCATCCGTTTGTTCCATGTGTCAAAATCATTTAAGTAATCCTTTTTTAATTTTACTTTGGATGACATCACTGCAGTAGTTTTTTTTAATTATCAACTTAAAATTTCAGTGAAGAAGTGTTTGAGTATGCCAACTGCAATGCTTCCCAGCCAGAATTGAAAATGGAACTATCCGAGTGGAGCAGTTATGGAGATGTGGATGGGGATGGTACTGTGAGGGACGATGGGGAAGACATAGGGGATGCGGAGGGTGGAGAAGGCGAAGGGACCGAGACCCATGGACAGGAAGACTATTATCTGCAGCAACCGCACGATCAGCCAGAGAAGACCTACCTACTCTTTGCAGGTAAATATTCAACTCAACATTTTACAATTGTATTTGGGTGTTTTAAAACATACACATAGATTTCTCTGACTCTTTGTGTGAGAAATAGGGAATAGGAACTGTTTATTATCACTTTCATTGTATAGACTAACCAAAATTTGTATATAATTCCTTTAGCTGCAGACAAACGAGCCATGAGTGGGTACGCTGCACTCATCGGCTGCGGCTTGGGAGCCGCTTGCTTGGCCGGCATGATGATACTGATGTATATCAAAGGGTTAGTTGCCTTTGTCTACTAATATTTTTATTCTTCTCCATGATACAAAATAATAATTTTGTCACTTTGAATCAAATCCATATCATGAAACTCTATTTAATTTTAATGTTAATGAATAAATTACCTAATGATAAAATTTCGTCTAACACATAGTTCATAGAAGATCAGTCGACCTTTTAATTAATTTTTAACTTTTACCTTAGAAAATTTGATCTTGAACCTGAAAAACTTGATTTCGAATTTGGAAATCTTTGAACCTGAAATCTCAATATTTTAACCTGAAAAATTTAATCCTTGAAAACTTGATCTTTGAACCTGGAAAACTTGATATTTTGAACCTGGAAAACTTGAACATATTTGTTTCGTGTTCCAAAGTTGTTTCTCTAGCTCGATCATAATAATTCGTACTAGTACTAAGAAACTGTTCCTATTGAGTGTTCCCTCTCTACAATGTGAAACATTAGATTAGTAAAAATGTGCATTTAAATTGTGGTTACGAACCCTGTTATTGAAGTCAAACTGACTAAATATAACAGTTTCAGGTAATTGAATTATAATTATAAGAAAGTTTTTTTTATATTGCAGGTACCAGGAAATGCGTACCGTCCACAAGGTCTGAAGGGCCCCAATATCACAGAAGAATGGAACAAATTGGCCATATCAAGCTTAGGAATTAAGAGTATATTCATAAAATACATCATTGTGCATATATTTTATATAAAAGTGATTTATCACGAACATACATAATTTTAGTACTTATCACTAGGAACACGATCAAAGTGTTTACACACGTTTGGGCCGTACTTTAGGGGGCATCCCGACTACTGGAATAGAACGGACTGCCGACTTTCAGAGCTGCATTTGAAGCCGTCCGGCCCTGGTTATTATACTATCGCATTAGCGACACCTTCGGTTCACATCATAAGTTGTTTTGGTTGTTAATATTACTTAAAGTAATCTCTCGTTCCGGTCGGAGTATGTAATACGACTATAGAGTTAAAGTGGAAGGTGTGTGCGGAGCTATAAGACTAGGTGCGCTGGTGAGACCAGCGCTGAGGGGGCGAGGCTCCCCGCCTGCTTGCGAGCGGACTTTTGACAATATTCCACAAACAATTACGGTAGTTATCCCAGAAATATTTTCGGTGACTATATTAAATTTGTAAATGTTATAGATTCTCTATGGTTAATGTTTCGCGCGCTGTTTCGTGGAGAGTTCTGTTGTTGTTATGCCATGGGCACGTGTGCGGTGTGCGAGGGGGTCACATATCATCCCGCGTAGTTCATCCTGATAGGTTATCGCTAGGGAGTGCCGCTAGGACAGCCGGGAGGGCGACTATTACTTTCCACTTACTTCTTGTCGAGTGGTCCGGGCCACGTCACGCTACGCACTATTCCTATATAATATTAGATGATATTTACCATTTTATTCGTACTCTGAATGTTATTATCATAATCAATTACATATTATGTCAACATGTGCTTTTGGTAAAATAAATGTTAAACTTTTGTGTACTTTACAAGTTACACTTCTTTTATTGTATTATAAAAATATGACAGACAATTGGAACTTTTTTTCATCTAGTAATACAGACTACCAAGATCCGAGAAGATGCATTTTCCCTTTCTGAGTTGTTTTTTCATTGCTTCAATAACCCCTTCCCTGTCTATATCATTCCTTTGCTTTAATTCTATTGATCTATCACGCCCCAAGATGTTGTAAGTATGCCTTTAAGTTACATTACCTCTTGCTCTGAATCTCCCCAGAGTGAATCACTCTCATTGTTTCAGTTATCCTAATAATTATAACCTCTCGCTATTAAATCACCTTTAGTTTTTTAGTCTAATAATTTATTACTCTCATTTTCGGTGCTTGTTTTATTGCATCGATTGTTTCACCACTTCTATAATATGTCCCCTCCAACACTATGAATTGCCCCTCTCTATATATTACCCCTCTATATATTACCTCTCTAAATATATTACCCTACCCCTCTATATGTTATACCCCTTTCTTTATTGTATCCCTCTCTATTATATACCCATATCTATATATTACTTCTCTCTATATGTTTCCCCTTTGAATATTTATCCCATTCTAGGTATATTACCCTGGAGAAGGACGGTATCGCACTTCCGTGAGCCCTTTCTGGGCGAGAAGATCAGCTCTGACAGAACGCAGCTCACTGGAGATGTCTGATACACTTTTGTCTATTTCCTGCAACTCCTGATCCAGGGTGGATTTTAGTGTCTGGAAAACAATAACATATTTGTCAAAGCATGAAATTACAGAAATATTAAATAAATTACAAATTATTCCAAACTTACCTCCGAGATCCAAGTGGCCAACAGCAGGCTTCTTTCCGAGAATCCTGAGAATACCCTTGTTGCATGGTTATACCTGAAATTAAAAAAGAAAAAATTACATCACTTTGGATAACAAGAGCCCGCTTTACGATTTTTAGTGCATACACACTCAAAGACTCACGGATCAAGTCCCCGATTGAACCAACAACCCACCATTCCAACGATGCTTCCATCAGACATAAGTAATATAACCCTTGAGCCATTGTAGAGAGTGAGTAAAATACAAATTGTGTTTGACAGTGTTTAAGGCTCGACACCAGAGAGCGCCAACGAATATTTCGGACCTCTGCATGACACCCATGCCAACGGAAAGGCAACGTTCACTCAGATCAGTAGAAACAAGTGCAAACAACATAATAATTCCTGTCGGAGCCAATAAAGCAAGGTTCTATGATCGTGCTTTCAACGTTGTGGGTCCGTTGGCGTGGAATAGCCTCCATGTTAGTATTAAGTGTGAGTATAGTGACGTTAAATTTAAGAAACTTCTAAAGACTGCACTGTTCGGTCAGTCATTTCCTAGTGCGCCCTTGGAGTAATTGATTTTACAAAACGGCGCACTTTAAATATAAGTCATCAAAATAATAATAATAATTCAAGACGGAATATTAAAATTGTGAATTACTCTGTCAGTTTTATAGTAACATTGTTAAAAACTTCGTACATTTGAGACAAATGGTTCACAGATGCCAGTATTATTCGGTGTTAGGGAAGAAATTTAATTGAAAACACAAAAGTACCTACCTGTACAGGCATACCGCCAGAGAGATTAAGTCATTAAGAATGCATATTATAGACTAAACCTTTCTCTTGAGCAGAATTCTGAAAGGATTTTCAGCAAAAGAGTAAAATCGCAGCAAAGTACGTACCTATCCGGTAAGAACATGTCCGTGAACATGTACTCTAGAGTGAGGTGAAGCGCCTGCAGCTGGCGAGGCGTGCAGTGAGGGAAGGGGGCCGTGGGCAGCAGGTACCGCGCGCTTCGCAGGGCCGCGGTACCCCTCAGCGCGCAGCGCAAACTCTCCTGGGCCAAGCGCACGCGCTCCACGTGGGAACTGACACCAAAACAAGAATTATCTCAACATGAAAATTTGTTAATCTATATATTGCACGCTCAATAGTAAACTGACCGATTATGGTTTAGGTCATAATTGAGTTAACATTAGACAGAGGCTTGTGTTAACGTTATTCATCTATTTTTCACAATGCTAACGCTATCCATTCGTACGTGTTTTTCGGCTGTTTTTGTTAAAACACGACTCATGTCAGATTGAGCAAAACTTGGTTTTTTGAGTTAAGCCAGTGTTCTATTAAGCGTGCGATATATAAAAATGAATGTTTGTGTGTCTGTCCATGCTTTTCTCGAAAATTACTCAACCGATTTCGCTGAAAATTTCACAGTTTGTTCTTATTTGTCCCAGAAAGGTTTTGAGAGTAGTTTGAATGAAATCCAATCCTCTTCTTCTTCTTTTGAAAAAAAAACGATTGATTTGAAGTTTTGTTTAAAACTGACTGCTTTGATATATTATTATTTACCGATTGCTTCTAAATTTTGACATAACGGTGCATTAGAATACGCACATGTTTTTATACACTCTTCTTTTGGAAAAAAACGATTGCTTCAACATTTTGCTATTTGCCACAGCGAATTTGCTTGGATTGAAACATTGTTTTATAGATATGAATTAGTATACACAAAATTTTGCACCCATACACATGTCATTTAATAAAATAAACTAATTTATAATATATTTAACTTCAATTGTATTTGTTTAATATATATTTGGTGTATTGATATACTCGAATATAGTAATAGCGAAGCGTTGCCGGGTCAGCTAGTTTAAAATAAAAAGTATTTTATTTATAAGGATTAATTGTATCTCAATAGAGACGAAGATGTAATTTTTTTTTTTTGGAAACAGAATATGGTGGTCGAGGCGTTTACAGGACATATGACCTATCATTGGTTGGATTAAGCGATCGCTTTATGTTAACAACGTTCCCCATTCTGCCCTTCTTACGACCACCACGTCTGACAATTTTTTGAAAGATGTAGATATATGCTTCTATGTTGAGCAACACTTCACATTTTTTAGTTCAATCTACACTAGCGCCATTAGGTAAGCATTAAGCAGAAATCTTTATTAATGCAATGTGAAAGGCTATGCAATTATCATACATTGCTAGATAACGCCTCGAGATGGCTCTCCAATTTTTATGCTTTTTAACTTGGACCAGTTTTTATACAACATTTTGAATGTATACAAATACTTGTAGACAAATACTGGATTTTGACCATTGCGGGTTAATCATTTTTAATTGCATATTTTCACCATATTGTTTCCAAAAAAAAAAAATACATCTTCGTCTCTATTGAGATACAATTAATCCTTAAAAATGATTAACCCGCAATGGGTAAAATCCAGTATTTGTATACATTCAAAATGTTATTTTATTTATTTTTTAGCCCAATAGACGCGAACAACTCACCTGTGGGTGCTTGTCCAATAAGTGATGACTCACCCGTGAGTCGTGTAGTTTTTATTTATTTTTTATTATTATGCACTAGCGCGAGGGAAAGAAACGAACTTATAAGTTCTAAAGTTACCAATGTAATAGAGGTAGAGTGTAAAATTGCAATGGGCAAAGATTAAACTATAATAAATGGACATAGACGAATGGTGTTCTTGTGCCGACCCTTATGTATGGAAGTGAAGCATGGAACTGGCAAAAGAAGGATAAATGTAGAATAAATGCAGTAGAAATGAGATCTCTAAGACGAATGTGTGACAAATCAGTATATGATAGAGTGACAAATGCAAGTATAAGAAATGAATGTGGTGCGAATGAAAGTGTTATGAACAAAATAAGGAAAGGGTCATTTAGATGGTTTGGACACATGGAAAGAATGAGTGCAGACAGAATGGTAAAGAAGGTATATGTAAACGGCGTGAATGGAGCTAGAAATAGAGGAAGGCCGAAGAAAACGTGGCACGATCAAATCAATCAAATATTGAATGTCGGTCACGTGAGGAGTCGGAGAAATCAACGTGCGTGCATGACAAGATGTATGAATGTAGAGGAAGCGAGAGAAGTATGTCAGGACAGAACAGTGTGGCGTTCCATTATTTCTGTCTATCCCTCCGGGGAGACGGCGTGATGGTAAGTTAGTTAGTTAGTTAGACCCTATTACAGTGGGAGTCCACAGAGAAGGTGAAGGGATGATATTCACCGACACTCTGGAAAAAACTGTATGCAATAGCCCGGGGAAAAACAACATAGAAATAAATCCCGTGTTTATGTGAACCGTCCAGGGATCCTAAAAGATTTGAAGACCAACATCCAGGAAGAAATTGCCAAGACAACGCCTGATATGCTGGCAAGAGTCGTGACAAACGACAGAAATCGGTTTACTCGGTGTATGAAGAATTGGGGACGTAACCTACCTGATTTGATCTTCAAAAACTAAGTAAAACAAAACTTTGGGTATGTGCCTACATTATAAAAAACAAATAAAAAATATCGGATTCATACAATGGGTGTTATTAAGTTTTGAAAAAAGGAAGTTAAGCTGCCGCACCCTTGAATATCCGTTCGAAAAGTAGGCCTCAACGGCAAACGCACGCTCCTCACTGTTCCAACGCATGATGCCGACTAAACTGTGTCTTTGAGATTGAGATTTGAACTTGTTATTGAGAATATTTAAATACTCACGTTGCATGCGGTACAAGCTGCCAGGCGAGCAGGGCCTGAGCCGCAGCTGCGTGCGCCCCCTGGGCCCTTAGAGAAGCCGCGCTCCAGGCCGCCGCGGCTCCTGCAACCGTGTCTCGCAGGGCACGCGCGCCCCCAAGTTGGGCCTCCAATCTTCTCTCGATTACGTTTCCATACTGCGTTCCCAGCACACGTTCTGGAAAAAAGTGATTTACATAATAAATAACAACCACCCCGTCTCTCCGAAGGGTTAGGCAGAATGAATGGACCGCCAAACCGTTATTTCCTGACATACTTCTCACGTCGATTTCTCTGACTTCTCGATAATGTGGCTGAGACTTAATATTTGATTGAATTGATCGTGCCACGTTTTCCTCAGTCTTCTATTTCTTGTTCCGTTTACATCGTTAACAAATGCTTTCTTCATCATTCTTTCTGTATTCATTCTTTCCACGAGTCCAAACCATGTTAATGACCCTTTCATTACTTTCTTCATAACACTAATTCGCACTGCATTCAATTCTTATTTTTATATAATATGTATTCTATGTATGAATCAAATGAGAATGCATTTCCATAAAATATAATAATACTTCTAGAAAAGTGAAGTGTTCTACTATATATTAGGTTGGGGAAAACGTAATTTCGTATTTCGCGCCCTTTTTTTTCAACTAAGTATATCTCGTTCATTATTGGTCACATCGGATCATACGATACGGCATTCTAAAGGTGTGAATGTATACTGCAAACGCTTCTTTGGCAGTATTGCGCTTGGTCGGTTCAGTCGTGAACTATCGTGCGTCGAGTATGGAGGTCTCAAAAGAAGAAATTCGATATATTTTACATTTTTACTACCTGAAATGGTAAAAACGCGTCGAAAGCGACCAAAAAAATCTGCGATGTATACGGGACCGATACTCTTTCGATTGATGCTGCACAACAGTGGTTCAAACTATTTCATTCTGGTGTAGTGGAGGTGAATGATGCACCACGCTCTGGCAGGCCTGTCGTCGAAAATGTCGATAAAATCATGGAAAATGACGAGCTAGATAGATGTTAGCAGTCGTAGCATCGCTCAGGAGCTGAATATCGATCATAAAACCGTTTTAAACCATACCCTTCCATATATTTAAGCATACTTATATATATTTAAGCATACCTACCCTTCCATAATACAAAGACCCTATTGGGAATGAATTCAATAGCTTGGCAAGATATTCTATTGTTTATGATAGATCAAGTTCAATGTGTATCTAGAATCCAAATGACAGTTTTGTCATTTCGACGCGCCATTGATTCAACTCAAAAAACTTCATAAAAGGCTTGGGACACAAGCATTCGTCTTCACCCCATAAAATGATCCGACATTAAGCGCGCAATAATTTATACATATAAACGTGAATGAGATACAATTAAATCTTATTTTAAAACAATTTCAGTTTTGACACTCACCAAGAAGTGAATCCAATTCCCGGTAGGTATCCTGGAGGCGCGTCACCTCTGCCTGCAGCCGAACACGCTGCTCCGAGAGTTCGGCCAACTCGGCAGCCAGAAGCGCGCGGCTCAGTGCACCCATCAGCTATAAAAACAAACGAATGAATTATTATGAATTCTAAATTTAATTTGGTGAAACAACTACCATAGTGTAAAAAACGTATAAAGGACCTCAATCTCAACAACGCAGCTTCCAACAGGTGGGGAAGCAATAGTCTTTGAGCTAATACTTCCAAAAGCCATTATCCATGACCAATAATAAACGACTGTTTAAAAAGGCTAAATTATAAGAGGTCTAAACATAGAATTTATCTTGTTTAATAGATAAATAAATAAAAGAAGGAAATATCCAGAAATGATAAGAACATTTTCTGATGATTATGATTATGCATCAAAGGAAGAGGAGTGTCTTTTGTAACCTTAACGAAACTCCGGTGGGAGCGAAGCCGGTTGATTGTACCATAATAAAATGGTCTAAAAACATATTAAAAATGTATTAATATTATATTTCAGAAGATTTTCACTGTGGAACGTTGTTTTGATTCCGCGATTGCTTAGATAAAATCAATCTCAATACTCTATGATCATATGATATTGTATATGTATTTGTTTGCTGTCAATTTAAATTTAGGCGCCAATATTTTTTCACGTAGACAATGTTTAAGTTCTTTCCGACCAAAGTATTCAAATTCAAACTCTAGGTAGGTACTGACTATCCAGCATAACAAATCGAACTTGTCCAACCTGTCGATTAATGTTGGCGACAAACTCTTCATGTTCCGTGGCCAGCCGCTGGTCCTGTGCCAACTTGAGGTCCATAATCACCTGAAACATGACAACTTACTGTACACAGGGGACACCAATATAATCTTTCATTAATGAGCAGCGCCAGCGCGCCATGGAAAGAGCCGTGCTTGGAATAACCCCGAGGGACAGAAGCAAAGATGAATTTATTCGACAACGAACAAAGGTGACTGAGATGACTCTGAAGATAGATGTGCTGAAGTGGTGGTGGGCTGGCCATGTTTGTCGGAGAACCGACAGCCGATGGGGATGACGGGTTCTAAAGAGGAGACCACGCACAGAATTCCGTGGAGTTAGACGTCTCCCTGCCTGCTGGACCGACGATATTGTACGGATTTCTGAACGTGAATGGATGTCAATAGTAATGAATAGGGGGCAGCTGCGTGTTTTGAGAGAGCTCAAGAAATCTGTAAAATTATAATACAAATAATAATACAATATTTAAAAAACTTGCCTCTATTAGAATATTCTCTTGTTTTATTGAATCCTCTCCTCCTCCCTTGTCTTCTCCTGTTGCCTCCAACAAACCCTCATCTTCTTCACCTTCACCCATCACTGCATTCAGTTCCTTAAACACCCACAAATAAGTAATAATAAAGTAAGATCTAGAGGAGATCAAACAACTTTTTTATCATATAATACAATAAAAGAAACTTAATTTTTATTGTTAAATTACACATAAATCCCAAACCGGACATTAAAAGGTTGACAATCAACATGAAAGTGATGACGTCACGGAATATTTAAAGTGTAAATTACTCCGTCGCGCGTCGGTATTATATAATAGTTAAATTGCTTAAAACTTCGAACATTTGTGACAAATGGTTTACAGATGCCAGTATATGGGATTATTTCAAATCTAAAGTTAACACCAATAAACCGACTTCTCTGCCGTATTTAAAATAAAATATTCGTCACGAAATGGCAGCCATCACGGAGTCGACCTGCCGAGCCGTCATAATAAATTTTTCTGTTCGACTAAATGAGTGCCGCGAACACGAGATTTTACATTTGGGCGATATTATTTTTGAAACAAATTTCCAAATTGTGTAATTAAATTTTTTTTTTGTTGAATCACCCTTTACATCATTAGGTACAGCGCGAGCCAAATCGATTTAAAGGGTATACCATAGCTATCATATTGATTCTTGTGATATGTGATAGGTAGCTAATCTATCGCCATTTTATTGCCTGAATTCTGCACCAGACCAAAGGCAGTATGACAATCACACTGCCATCGCCGGGAATCGAACCCAAGAACCTTCGGGTTGGCAGTCAAAGCACTTACCTCTCGGCCACGAAGGTCGTCATTAATAACATTTTAATTAAAAAACATTTTTTCGATAAATGTTTTTCTTTTTTTTTTAATCGATCTACTAAATATGAACTTTCTTTTGACTATAAACTTTTTTGTATATAAATATTGATATTAATATAAATATGACTATTAATTAATAAAATTACCTGTGAAAGGTCTTGGACGAGGGCAAGATGGATACCTGGAGAGGGTCGTTCCAACTGGGTTGAAGCTGCTTCCAATCGAAGATATGCTTGCAGCACTGTCTCTGTCTGTATTTAAAAATATTGTTTTAGTAAAACATAACTAAACTTAGGAAATTTGAGGTTTTAAACGCAAATAACCTTTTGAACCATGTAAGTGTGTCGCAATGTGGCGTATTGAAGTTTAAATACTGAATAATATACTATATGAGTAATGAAAACAAAACAATTGTTACAAAATTTCTTTATTATTATGTATTTAGTGTGCTTCCACTTGTGTTTATGTTCGACCGGTTTCGGCAGCTTGCTGCCATCTTCTGGGATTATCTACTATATGAGTACCTATATTACACACACACTATTCGCACAAAATGAATGGTGCACTTAAAGTTGTGATCGCAGACAAAAGCCTATCCGAAAAAGCAAAAACAGCAGTGCACAAAGGTGTTCTTGTACCGACCCTTATGTATGGAAGTGAAGCATGGAACTTGTAAAAGAAGGAAGAAAGTAGAATAAATGCAGTAGAAACGAGATCTTCTAGACCTATGTCTGGTAAATATATGTAAGATAAAGTGTCAAATGCAAATATATTGGACTTGGACTTGGATCTTCTGGCTTACAGAGGTTCAGCTCATGTGGCTATTCCTCTTACGTCTGATGGGAACATTGTTGGAAGGTGATTTGGTGGGTTGTTAGTTTATTCGGGGGCATGATTTGTGTGGCCCGGAGTGTTCCTCTGAAGGAGAATGCAAATATATTATAATGAAAGGTTTATAACAAAAAAAAATTGATACAAAATTTCTTTATTATTATATATTTAGTGTGCTTCCACTTGTGTTTATCGTCGACCGGTTTCGGGAGCTTGCTGCCATCTTCTGGTGGTCGGTGACCAGTCGGTGATTACAGACGGAACAAGAAATATAAGAAAACACAGGAAAACGTGGTACGATCAAATCAATCAAATATTAAATATGGGCCAGGCGAGGAGTCGGAGAAATCGACGTGCGTGCATGACACGATGTATGAATGTCGAGAAAGTGAGAGAAGTATACCAGGAAAGAACAGTACCACATTTCATTTCAGTACATTCCAGTACATTTTCATATGCCCTGTATTCACTTATTATATTTACATTTGACACTCTATTATGTAAACAGATTTACCACACATTCGTTTAAGACATCTCATTTCTTCAGCATTTCATCTACTTTCATCATTTTTTCCATGCTTCACTTCCATACATAAAGGTCGGTACAAGAACACCATTGCGCACTGCCATCTTAACTTTTTTGGAAAAGCTTTTGTTTGCGATGACAACTATATCGACCAAAATCATATGAATAATCTTTTTACGGTTTCAATCTCTCATTTTTATTTTCATTTATATATTTATACAAAGATCACGAACATTATAGATGCTTCAATCCAAGTCGTCTGCAATTTCACGATAACAAAATAAGAATATTTTTTCAAAATAACATTTTAAAAAAAGATATAAACATTCCGCATCAGAAATAACAATCACAACATTGATATTGCATCCCTGAGGCAACTCACACTATCACGAAATATGTCGACCTCTGAGGCGACCCGATTAAGCAATGAAATTGCTCTACCCACAGTCATAACCATTGGTTCTACAGCGTGCCAAATAAAACAATTTGTGCTGTCTTTGACGCCAATCAGCTTAAAGAAGTGAACTCCCAAGTGGATATTCCTCCTTCTCTCCAATGATTGGTAGCTTAGCATACCTAGCAAGAATTCAGTCGGAAAGAGACATGGGTAATAACCGCGCTCCCTTTTTTTTAAATGTGTAGTGATTTTACAGTAACGTAATGCGCGGACTTTTTATAACACAGTGAGGAAAATGTAAAAAATGTAGGGTGTTTTTTAGAGGTATACAATACATATTCAAAATTAAAAAAAAACACATTAAAATAATGTTAATGTCTATGATATTGACTTTATTTAATAGATAATTTTATTCCATTATTGTTTAAATATGATTTCGGACATATGAGCGCCACGGCTAGCTCGAATGAAGCGCAATCGTGAAATCCAATTTTCGACAATCGTCTTTGTGGATGCGTATTATCCACTAGAGTGTACGTGGTACGAAAACGATCCATGTTCTTCCGAATAACTTGCTCGGATGGACGATTATGTCGACCGTAATATGGACGCAGTGCACAATAAGTTTGGCGAACCGAACCATGATTTTCAAAATAAATTTGCACAATTTGCAAGCGCTGTTCTGACGTCAGTCTATTCATGGTGAAATGGCAAAACGTACTAACTATAAATCAACTGTCAACTGTCAAATTGTCAGTCTGTAGAAACAATGTTGGTAGTTTAAAAACCAAACCTCTAAAAAAACACCCTATATATACGGTCGCCAATCAGCTGAAAGAAGTGAACTTCCAAGTGGATATTCCTCCTTCTCTCCAATGATTGGTAGCTTAGCAAACCTAGCAAGAATTCAGTCGCAAATAGCCACGGGTAGAATAACCGCGCTCTCTTTTTTTTAATGTGTAGTGATTTTACAGCACCGTAATGCGCGGACTTTTTATTACACAGTGAGGGAAATCGTCACCTGAGAGTAAGAAGGTTCCAACTGTCAAAAGTAAAAATGAGAAAAATGAAGTCAAAGTTTTGTTGGTTTCCGGTGTATACGAGTATCTTGAAATAAAAGGGTTCCATCTGAAGCAGATGAAACTCTTTTACCGAGAAGCGAATAAATTTTCTCTGGCGACAGTTGGAATAATAAAGTTCTAAGTGTAAATGAATCCTTCTTCAGTGAATCGTGTGTTTTGAATGATCAGATGGAACTTGATTCTTTTCGTAACATCAAAATGACGATACCATTACATGTTTTTTTTTAATTGTACGTACCTATAGATAAGGTTAGTAAGAACCCTTTTCACGAAAAAAAGGCAAATGTGAAATTTTGTTAGTTGAAACCCTCTTACTCTCAGGTGACGAAATGTTAAAATACAATAATATATTTTATTTCGTCCATTAAAAATAATCGATGCTGTCTGGTGTGGAAATGTCTTTAGTGTGAGACACAGATTGATGTTCTCAGCGCGAGGCATTTATTATTAAATAAGGGCTGTGGTGAAAACGAGTGAAGCTGACTCATGTATAATGACGTCTATGGAACCGGGTGACACGCGAGGTCGATGGCTATCGGCGGCCATCGTTAATAGCCTGCCAACGGACACCCGGACACCACAATATCGGTACATTTTATCCTCTCATATTTCACTATGCGGACCTATCATTCCAGCACTTTCTACCTAACCTACAGTTACCCAACAAGAAGCTTACGTTGACACAAGAAGTTATTCGTTTAAACTCTTTAGATAATCCATTGTTTTTGCGGAAACACTTTGATATTTCAACATTATTAACTGTTTAATTAAAACACTGTTTTAATAGCAATTAAGACCCTGTACACGTCTAGACCGACTGGAGTAAGATCTCTGGGAAGGCCTAGATAGCGCCTAATGGACAATGTTCTGGCTGACCTGGCTACGTTGGGCGAATCGGACTGCCGCGCCGGGAGCAAACGGCGCAGGATCGAGGAGCTTGGCGACCAATCATCAAGGAGACCATAACTCTTCAAGAGTTGTATGGCCTTAATAAGTCCAAAGTTTAATAACTGATTGTAACACCTGATGGTTTGCGAAATAGCAACAACAACAACAAACCATCACGCCGTTTCTCCGAAGGGGTAGGCAGAGAGAATGGACCGCCACACTACTCTATCCTGACATACCTCTCTAGCTTCCGCCACATTCATACAGCGAGTCATACACGCACGTCGATTCTTCCGGCTTCTAACACGACCAACCTTTAAAATTTGATTAATTTGGTCATGCCATGTTTTCCTCGGTCTACCTCGACTCCGTATTCCATTTACATCGTTGACGTATACTTTTTTAACCATTCTTTCTTCACCCATGCGCTCCATATGTCCGAACCAACGCAGCGATCCTTTCATAATTTTGTTCATAATACCTTCTTTCGCTCTACATTCCTTTCTAATATCAGCATTGGAGATTCTGTCTCTCATCTTTCTTCTGCCAGTTCCATGCTTCGCTTCCATACATAAGTGTTGGGACCAGAACTCCATTGTGAACGACCATTTTCGTTTTCATTGATAAATTCTTGTTTCCAATGACTATTTTTAATACAGCTACAACCCTTCTTTCAACTTCACTGTTCGTTCGGCCATCCGCTGTGAACATGCTACCTAAATACCCAAATTCCCTCACCTGTTCCAAGTTCTCTTCGTTTACACTTATATTACAAACTGTCATTTGCTCTTCCCTTTCAAAAACTAACACCTTTGACTTTCCGACATTCGTTAGCGAAATTGCTGTCGCGTTAATTTCATAGAAATTAAATCAATTGTGATATTATAACAGTGTTTCAAATAAACAGTCAACCACTTTACACAAGTTTTTATTTTATGTTTCAATCCTAGGGATTGATTTTGCTGTTCTAGCTATGCCTTTTGGACCTTTAATATGATAGTTTGAGTTACTTTCCACGTTTTTTTTTATTGTATACAACAAGTCTTTCGAACCCAATTACTGTATACATTTTACATAATATATTTGTTTATACAACAGGTTATTTGAACCCACTTACTGTATACAACTTTTCAGGTATTGATTCTCATGACATGTGATAGGCAACTAGTCAATCGCCATTTTTATTGTCACGTGAATTCTAACAAATCAACTTTTTTTCACACTTTCAGCAATATACGGTTTTCTAGACAGTATTTTCTTCTTTCGACACTTCGTTTTCTTTTTATTATACTTTGGATAATCAGTTGTAGCTGTATTAATCTTTTTTTCATAATGTACCCGAAGTATTCCAACTTCCTGCGCTTTATGGTCACGATATATTTTTTTTCCTTTTTTAATTCTTCGTTCGTGACTAGTTCTGTCCATGATATTTTGAACATTCTCCGATATATTATTTGGTGTCAGTTTTTTGTCAAGGTCCATGTTTCCATACCGTAAACAAGACGGATATCACGTAACATCGAACAATTCGATGAGTAGGTGACTCTTGCGTAGCACCAACAGCCTAGGTATTTGTATCGATTAATCCGCCCCGGCTTATCGTTTTCGATTTTGTTGTCCCATAGTATGGCAATAAATATTTCTCTCTAAAGTTCCATTCAGTTATAAAACAAATGAATATGAAATAATAATGATTCATTAAAAAAATGTATATAAAACGTCCTTAAATAATAGAAACATTATTTATAAGGTTATAACAAAAAAAATGCTTGATAAACATGTAGGTACAGTAGAAATAAGACCTCTTAGACGGATATGTGATAAATCTGTATATGATAAAGTGTCAAATGCAAATATAAGATGTGAATGCAGTGCAAATGAAAGTGTTATAAACAAAATAATAAGAAGAAGAAGAAAAGAGAAGTATTAGAAAAGAACAGTGTGGCGGTCCAATCTTTCTGCCTACCTCTTCGGCGAGACGGCGTGATGATTAGTAATTTATTTAAAGTGGTGTTTTATTTTATTTTCATACAAAATCCAGGGTAACATTTACTACAGACCCGCGCTAGCTTAATCCGGCTCTGCTTCTGATTTGTATAATGTCTCCATCTTCTGGTTTCTATCTTGTATATTCTGGTATCTTGTGATCTGTTTATGCATGATATCAACTTTCTTCCTGTGATGAAGACGACCAGCCTTCTCTCCATCTCTTTGGTGGCCGTCCTGATGGTCGACGGCCATCTGGAATCTCGTGCATCACGATCTTAGGAATTCTTGCTGGATCCATTCTCTCGATGTGGTCCCTCCAGAATCGTCTTCTCTGCCTACTCCATCTCACTATGTCTTCAATTTTGCAGGATTTGCGAATTTCTTCATTGGGTATCCTATCTCTAAGGGTACTCCCCACAATAGGTCGCAATGTTCTCATTTCTGCTACTCTTAAGAGATGTTTGGTTCTGACAAGTGTCTGTTCTTGCTTCGATTCCGTAAGTCATTATGGGCCTTATGCATGTTTTATAAATTCTAACTTTACTTTCCACTAGCATATGCTTATTGTCCCAGACAGTGTCCCTTAGGTATCCGGAGATAACTGCTGCTTTTTAAGTCTGTTTTTTAACTTCATTGTATAGATCGCTGCAACTAGATATCTTCACACCCAGATATCTGAACTTCGTGACCTGTTCTATGGGTTTATCGTCTACAACTAGTTTGCATCTGAGAGGCTGTCTGGATATTGTTATACATTTTGTTTTGGCGATGGATATCATCATATTATACTCGTACTTCTCAGGCGCAAGATGGAACCTATAAAGCATTCGTTGTATAATGTCAAATAATATTATTATTTCGTATTTTTATTAACAATATAAGCATTGCATATATAAGTAGTCTGAAATACTTAAATTACTTTCAAGTAACACTTACATTTTAGGTTTTATCTGTTACCCCTTTAATGTGATGAAAGTGCTTTATACCATACAATTAATATTTCATGACCGGGTCTCATACAAAATATTTCCCTTTTTTCTCTGATCACCCCGAGTATTCGAGTCTTCTTCTTCTTCATGTGCCATATCAGGTCTCCTCGACGTTGGCAATCACTTCTATAAAGGCTTCTATGTCTTGCACGGCACGGAACAACTCCTCCACCCTCCTTATTCCAGTCCTATTAGTTTAAAATACGATTTCTAATTTGCTTACATCCCTATGTCCGCTACTGATAATGAGAGTGGGATTAAAAATGCGTAGTATGCATGTATTCGTTGACTCATTTAATATTTAAATATAAAATATCCATTATTCTACTGCTTGTTTAAGACAAATTCATTGTACTCGTATAGTCAAGTAGGTACTTGTACATGGATAACCACACACACACATGTAAACACAGTTATGAGGGAAGTAATTTACGCCACTAACCGTGGTTAAAGGTCGTCAACAAATCGATATACGAGTATGTATATTTATCGTGCACTGCCCTACAAAAACCAGTAAACTCCCCTTTCCTGTAATTAAAATAATTATTTTTCTATGGTACCTATTTACCCAACGATGGATTGATTCTATTTTTATTCAACCCACAAACTTAACTCACTGCATTCTAACAGAAAAATTATCTTCTTAGAGATAGGTACTGATTGATATTTCCGACAGTGACAGCATAGATTGTTTTACCTATCGGCTGCCAAAACCAACCTGCCTTTGGTGACAGCGGTGGTAACAGCAATTAGCCTGCTGAACGCGGTCTCCTCAAAGATAGACGTATTTCATATTAGTGAAAGTATCTTCAGAAGACAAATACACTTGATTCTAGAAAGCAAATTGTCTTCCTAATGTAAAACCATCTCTCATGCGTTCCTGGTATTATATTGTACTATATATAATATTTTACATGTATACCTACTCAATTAATATTATTTGTAATGTCTGTAGAGATAATTAACCGATTTGATTTGAAGATGATATTGATAAAATCGATACTCCTGGATAAGACAGATCCAAATGATTTGAGGTCATAACAATTGAATATGTTTTGCGATCACCAAGTTCACGAAAAAGCATTAAAATAGGTATATACCTACAACTATTTATATACATCTTCCAAAAATTTGTCATGCATGATCACAAATAACAAAGGTGGAATGGGGAATGTTGTAATTACATAAAGCGTGCGCTTAACCCAACCAATGACAGGTCATAAGTCCTGTAAACACCTTGATCATCCATGTTCAGTTTCCAGTTTACGTCTTCGTCTCTATTGAGATACAATTAAAATTACAACTATTTAATAATACACACGTTTATTTTACACAGAAGCAAAGACGGCAGTGCACAATGGAGTTCTAGTGCCAACCCTTATGTATGGAAATGAAGCTTGGAGCTGGCAAAAGAAGGATGAAAGCAGGATAAACGCCGTAGAAATGAGATCACTAAGAAGAATGTGCGGGAAAACGTTGTATGATAGAATACCGAACGATGAAATAAGAAAGAAATGTAAGGCAGATGACTGCATCGTGGATAAAATTAAAGAAGAATCCCTGAGATGGTTTGGACATATGGAACGAATGGATGAGGAGTAGAATGGTTAAAAAGTTGTACACAAGCAGCGTGAGTGGAAAAAGAAGCCGAGGACGACCGAGGAAAACATGGCATGACCAAATTAATCAATTACTAAAAGGCGGTCACATTCGAAGTCGGAATAATCGTCGTGCGTGCATGGTACGATGTATGAATGTAGAGGAATTCCGAGAGGTATGCCAGGACAGAGCATTGTGGCGATCCATCCTCTCTGCCTACCCCTCCTGGGAAATGGCTTAGTAACGATTATTTTATTTTATGGGAATGACATGATTCGCCTTTCTAAGACATAATCAAATGTCAAAACATTGAAAAATGTATACAAACATTTAAATAATCTGGTTTGATTATGTTCATAACGTAATTAGTATCATATTTTTGCACATTTCTCATTTATGGCAAACAAAACAAATGTCCTGATCTACTTACAATATAATATACATATTTTTAAGTCGATTTCTTGTGTTGCCCTTCTGGGGTAAAGACAATCATAAAGTCAGTCACAATGGCAAGACGAAAAGAAAAAAATAGGGGTAGAAAAAGATATCTTAAAATGGATATCTCTTAGAATGCGATGATTGTGAGGTTGCTTACGTGGTTCAAATGGGGAGATTTTTCAAAACAATAATAAACGAACACATCAGTAGTTGGTTAAACACCACACGAAAATTTTGCATGTGCAACTCGAAGGCCCTAAATAAGATAAATTTGATATTTTAGAAATAAACAGATTAAAACATAACACAAATAAACATACTTTAAATAAACAACATATGCGTGTGTACTCATCACTCGTATATCCATTGTAAACAATTAAATTATTCCCTAATTTAAATAATTTCCTTATATGAAATAATATTTAATCTGTCGAAATTCTTTTGTTTAAGAGCTCCAGTAAAAAGGAGTTTTTTCCAGACACCATTAGCCGGGACACAAGACAATTGTGTCCCGGCTAATGGTGTCTGGAAATAACATAAGTCTAGCAAAATTTGATATATGTACCAGACGGTGACATACACAAGGCACAAATAATTAGTGGATTTAACTAAATTGTACGTGTAAAAATTGTTTTTTTACCTTTTTTTCGTTAACAGTGCGTTTAAATAACACTATTTTATTGGCGGTTTTTTATTAATTAAAACACTGTTTTTTTCACATCTGACGTGGACTCAAAGGTGGAAAAAACAGTGTTTTAATTCACAAAGAAAATGTAATTAACAATTTTGACAGTATTAACACCTAAAGTTTATCTTAACAATAATTTAATTTTAGCAAATGGGAATTACCCAGGATAAAGAATAATCTAAGTATTGATTGTATCCCAATAGAGACGAAGATGTAAATTGTTTTTTTTTTTGGAAACAGAATATGGTGGTCGAGGCGTTTACAGGACTTATGACCTGTCATTGATTGGGTTAAGACCACCATATTCTGTTTCCAAAAAAAACAATTTACATCTTCGACTTATTGAGATACAATCAATCCTTAAATGATTAACCCGCAATGGGTAAAAAAATCCAGTATTTGTCTACAAGTATTGGTAACATTCAACAAAAACAATAATCTAAGTGTTCCATTAAAATTTCCGGGTTTGCGAAGAGCTCCATTGCAGAAAAAAATTGGGAAACCCTACTATAGTGATAGGTATGTAGACGAGAAAAGACTAACAACGATTACCCATATTTTAATTCCATTATCTATTCAAATACATTATACCAGTGTACAACTGCGCTGGGCTGACCACGTCGCGTCGTCAGAATGCCTGAGACAAGACTCCCAAGGAAGATTATGTACCTACTCTCAGCTTACCCAAGGGAAACGCTCACGCGGTGGCCAGAGGAAATGCTTCAAGGACTCCCTTAAAGGAAACCTACGAAAGACTGGCATCGACTGTGATTGCTGGGGAAAGACTGCAGAGGACAGACCTAGGTGGAGAACAGCAGCACATAAAGGCACACAAGACTTTGAAGCACAGCACAGACACGACGTCGCAGAGAGAGGAAAGACCACTGGGAGACGGTGACGGCTCCATTACAAGCGCCTTCCCCTGCCCCAGATGCCCCAGAATATGTGGGTCCAGGATCGGGCTCTTCAGTCACATGCAGACCCACAACCGTGAAGGACAGTCTTTCTCGGACACGGGGGACAGCCGATGATGATGACCAGTGTAAACAATAATAAAATAAAATATTTTTAGAACTTACCGGCTGGAGTATTCTAGGGGAAGACGTAGCGGACACGGCTGGAGACGAACTCGGAATACATCCCATACTCTCCATTACATCTAGAAATTGTATACTGAATCAATAATAATACATTGCTCTCCTTTAACAGACGGATATTTGGAGTGGCCGGTGACTCGTGAGGTCATTCCTGTCGCGACTAACGTGCATGATGTATTGGGTTGATGTAAAAGTTTTGACGTTTTTTTTTTAAATAAATTAAAACTATTCCATTTTTTGTTTGTGTTATTTATTTAATCAATTATATAATTTCCAACGGTTCTTATGACCTTCTCCGACCTTTCTAGTAACTTATTAATACCGTTGGAGTAAAATTCCGGTGACTTTGATGCGAAAAATATATTAAGGGATGTTTTTACCTGCTCTAATGTTTAAACAAAAATATCATTTAAAAAAAATACAGGGATCTGAATAAATGATAATCAGAAGGAGCCACATCTGAGGAATACGGTGGTTGCTTGATAACTTCCCAATTCAACTCATTTAGCTTATCATCGCCATATGTGGTCGCGAGTTGTCGTGATGTAACTAATTCTAAAGTAACGATTTTATCTGTAAAAATACTATATTTTCAAACAATTATTCACATATTTTTTCAACTGGATTCCAGCATCCAAATGATGAATTCAGCGCCGTAAATTTAGTGTTGACAGGATCCTTTTATCGGTTTTCAGGGGTTTATTTTACTAAGCAACACCGAAATTTACAATTATAAGAAAAATACATATAAAACCCCTTTCGACACTTACGCTGTTACTTTTATGATAGTTTTTTTTATCAGTCGGTAAATATTACAGTAATATTTTTAACGTTTCATGTCGATAATAAATTACCACTATTTTAATATTTAAAATACATATATTTTGTGTTTAAAAAATACTTAAATCATTATGATGACAGTGGTTGGGCGTATTAAATTTAAGGATAAACTAATATTTACGTAAAACAAAATATTTACGAAAAAATTATAGTACTATTCCAATTTCAAGCGTCAAATGAAAAACACTTTTAAATGGCAGGTTAGGTTAGGATGGAATAAAATACCTCACCTTTTATTTTGAATTATTAAATTAGAACTGCACTCCTTGATGACTGGTAATGCTTTGCATAATATTTAACAAATGTACAAGTTTACTCAAAAGTTCAAATTATATATGATTGTCTGGTAAAGTTGTATATCATTATATTAAATTAATGTTTTTTTTAAATACTTGCTCCATTTTAAGCCTTGATCGAAACAAAAAATTGAAATATGTTAAAGTTTTATTATATTTTTTTTTGCTTTTTATTTATGTTTTAATTCGACATTTTGAAAAAATGAACAAAATTTATTTAGAATAAATGAAAATCTTTCACAATTATTAATAGGGCACCGTTTTGATGAATGACTTTTATATTCCTTACACCATTAATTATATATTTTATTAAAAGTAAAGTATATATTTCATTAATTCAATATTCGCGTGCAATATTATATGTTGATTATTATTAATTTTTTGATGTTATTTTTAAAAATATTCATTGTAATATTTTTTTAAAAAATACGAAGTAACGATAAACTTTTAATTTCACTTTGTGTAATAAGTTTACGTATTTAGGAAATTAACAATTTGACGTTTACTCGGTTTACCGAAATACACGTGTTTTGCATTTCACGCGAGTAATTTGATTAATCTCAATGATTTAACCAAAATAAAATAACGGCTATTGAGTTAGCAGCAAAAGAAACACACCACAATCGCACGGGAAAGAACTATATATTGAATTCGATCGCGGTTTCACGCATACCGAGTCATATTTACATGTTCTTGTTATTACAGAACAGAGTTTTCCAACCTAGGGAGCGCATTGGAAATTTGGGACGTTATTATAAAAAAAGTTACGCTATATCATCAATATAATTTTATCAACCTTCCTTTACCGGTGCTGTGTAGCTAGTACGCATTCCTTATAATAACTTAAATATTCATTTAAATACTCGTGTAATAAATACTAAGCAAAAATGTTCTATATTGTTCCGAAGTTGTCATTGAATCAATAATTATTTTTTTAATCTCTCATTTTGAAATGTGTAGTAATTACATTTTTTTAATGTGTAGTGATTACATTTGACAGTTGCAGTGATTACATATTGAAAGGTATAGTGATTACATTTTGATAGTTGCAGTGATTACACATCGCACCGTGAGTGTAAAACCGACGTAAGTGCAAATATACAGTTTGGGGATGTGGAGTTTAAAGATTTCATATTGCTTAGAAAAACTGTTTTTTTTTTTTTTTAATAAACCAATGATTTTCGGTTTATAGTAATATACCAATAAACTGAAAATCATTGGTTTATTAAAAAAAAAAACAGTTTTTCCAAGCAATATGAAATCTTTAAACTCCCATATCTCCAAAATGTATATTTGCACTTCCGTCGGTTTTACACTCACGGTGCGACATGATGAAATATTGTCCAGAAGTTTTATCACACAAAGAGGAGTCCGTCGGAAATGTGTTCAGTCCCCCATCCTATTCTCGAGGTATTCGTCGTTGCAGTTGGTGAAACTGCACTAAAATTAAAATTATACGAACCTTCCTATTGAAACTTGATTAGTGAATTCTCGTGACGGACGCCTTTGAAATGTGGTACTATCGTCGCTAGTTGAGGATTGAGGGTCCCATGGACTACAAAAAGGACTTGGTTCTGTGATCGGTTCGGTTAGCTCATCCCTATGCCCCATTTCAATAGTATAAGTATTATATAATAACATTCAAATTTAATACTAAGCTACTTGGTTTCTTCGATAATGAGCCGCTAAAATTATTAGCGCCTAGCTTGTTGTGTTTTGTCCTAGATGATGAGCACGAAAATCAATCAGCGGAGTTCAGCGTGATGCTATCTTTAGAAGTGGTAATAGTGGGTCTAGTATTCTGGTATGCAAATTAATAATGCATAGAGAAATGAAATTAAAATCGAACGGATGAGAAAAACATCATCAGGGATCCTCTTTAAAGAGGGATTAAATAATACATGTAATATTATTCCTAAGACTTGATAAATGATTTAAGCACTTAAACATTATAAGAATGATAATTTGTTGGGTTATTGATTAATACTAGGGCTAAACCTATGTGGTCCGGAATGTTGCTTTAAATGAGGGCGGGAGTTAGAACTATTCTATTTTATCCAAAATATATGTCTATTTTTAACCAAAAAATCATTTAAAAAAATATATATTTCCATCATTTTGATTTTTGAGTTCTTAGCTTTACATTAATGTTTGAACATCACTAAATAATTCGCATCGACCGTTTGTCGTACCCATCCCTATAATATATTTAAATTCCATAGATAAAATATTATTTCTGAAATTCAATTCAATTCTGTTTAGTGAGTTGTCACGGTATTGTGCAACGTTTTGCTTTACAGTTTATCTATTTTTGCTATTTTTTTATAGTAATTATTCGCGTTGCTTTGTAAATTATCTCACCAGGTACCTTATACACCATTTATCCATATTTTTGATTCGGTAATTCGCATGACAACACATGTCCTAAAAGTGACAGTATTTCACAGTTAAGCGTAATGCTGGTGTAATAATATCACTTGATCGTAAATTAACCCCATAAATAAGTAATAAAAGTAATTCGAATCGTGTGATATATGTATTTGATTGAATTTATATTTCAGATTATTCACGCACGGGAAACTTCTTCCACCTCGCTGTCGCCTGGCGTTGGGCCGTCCAACTGTACGCCTACCATGGCGCAGTGGAACGGGAACGGGTATTGCGGCCCTTGGCCGGGTCCCAGTCCTGGGCCCTCCTACGCGCCCCCGGGGCAGGAAAACTCCCGGCAATACGTTGGCTTTAATGATTTTCTGCATCAGTACCGGCACTCTATGCCCGCAGCCTTTCCCCCTCCCTCACACTACCCCCCTCCGCTCTATCAACAGTCGTATGTTCCTTCCGAATACCCCGCAGGAAATAATTATAATAAAGAGAATAGTTCTAGCTCTAGCCACTTCCCGGAGTCAGGCGGCAGGAGATGGAACAACAACAATAACAAGAAGCCCTTGGAACCCGTGGAGAGCAGTACCTTTGAGAACTCGAGCAGAACACGCGGAGGAATGGCAGCGCGATCCAACCTCACCGCCACTGCCATAGAGTTTGTTCCTCTCAGTGCCCGTCCCTCCCTACCCACGCCTTTACTGCCAGACCCCGCGCCTTCCAACCCTGCTCCGCGCCCCACCACTTCAAAACCGGCTCCGACTGAACATAATAACAAAAGGGAAACGGGTTACCCCAACAAGTGGAAATCTAGAAATGAAGGAATCAGCAATACCAACTGGAGGAGCCGCGATACAGCTTCAGAATCTGCCATTCCCCCTACCTCCGGAAATAAAAGAGGAAGCAACTCGGCTAGAAATTCTAATTACAAAGAAAAGAACGAGCAGAATTTCTTTGAGACCTGCGTGTTCTCCAACACTACTTCTGATAAGGAGAATGAGAGGAATCCTGGACAGCGAGGGTCTTACCATGTAGCCGAGAGTTTTGGACAGGGGCAACCCTTGGAGGAGGAGGCTGGAGACCCTCACCAGCGCCGGGGAGGGCCGAGATGGCGGAACAGAAAGCCCAAGAATCTTGCCAAAGCCCCTGAATCCAGAGACCAACCGGCCCCAGAGCATAAAGGTTGGTAGATGTTTGACAATTTTTTCTTCAATCAGTCAATGAAACCAGTTTATTTCATCAATAGACATTACAAAATTAATTTTTATGACATCTATTGAGAACAGGTAAAATAATATATTGTGTATAGTATGCTACCAGAAACGCATGATAGATGGTTCGACATTAGGAAGACAGGATACTTTCCAGAATTAAAAGTATTTGCCTTCTGAACTCATTTTCATTAATATGAAAGACATGGATCTCTGGGGAGACCGCGTTCAACTAATTATTGTACCTTCCGGCACTTATAGGTTTAATAATGTTACTAATACTTGCCACAAATTTATTTATTTATTATTTCTTTTAAATCCGACATGAAACATTGCCTGTTTCACGAACAGCAAACTGTGTGTATTACTAAGTTGGTTTCTGATATTAAATTATCTGTTACAATTGTGTATTTCAACGTATTTGCGAGTCAATTCCTCTTCTTATCTAGTTGTTTGCTGTGAAGTGAAGTAGACATTCAATAGTTCATATCATTGAATCTCATTTATCTTTCATGTTGGTAATAAAATTATTATTTACTTACATTATCATATATTTTACATTGAATTTCAGAGTTTTCCAATTAAAAACTCTTTTTGATTCAAGGATAAATATTGATTTAACCGTTTAACTGCTACAATGATTTTGTAGCAGTTAAATTAAACAATTTTTAAAAAAAATGTTACTAAATAAATAACATACTTCAACTTTTTTTTATGAATTAAAACACTGTTTTTTCCACTTTTGAGTTTATTTTTCTCGACATGTTTCGAAGGCTTACTTACACCTTTATCATCGGGAGAACGATATAAACTATATCATTCTCCTGATGATGAAGGTGAAAGTAAACCTTTAAAACATGGCGAGAAAAATAAACTCAAAAGTGGAAAAACGTTGTTGTAATTCTTAAAAAATGGTCACTATGGAATTCCGCCTTAAGTTTATCTAAAATGACATACTTTATTTTTGTGTGTGAAAGAGATTGTACCGTCTAACAGACATGTGCTATTTTTTTCTCTCTTGCTTGTTCATGTGAGTGTACAAGCTAAATGCACTATTTATCACACAGAACATATTTTAATTTTAGTATTCATGAATCATCTTTTTGGTAACAAAGAACTTTAGCACTTTTCAATGGTTTTGTAAACAGCAGTATAGCTAAATAGCCACTAATCAAATCTCACATTTGGAAGACATTACCCCGTAGAATGATGATCAAGAGGATAGATTTGGATTCTTACTATTGTTATCCCACAGAGGTAGGGCAGAGAGAGCGGCTGTCGGAGCAGCTGGACCGCGGGGAGCTGGAGTGCCTGGTGTGCTGCGAGCGCGTGCGCCAACCAGACGCAGTGTGGGCCTGCGCCAACTGCTACCACGTGCTGCATCTCAAGTGCGTGCAGCGCTGGGCCACCGCCAGTCTCCTTGGTGAGTGCCACATTCTAAAAACTATTTATCCGGGAACTCAGTCTTTTTTTTTTCAGTTAAAAATATCTAAATTCTATCCCCGTTTATTATGTACTATAGTAAAATCGGAATGAACTGAGTCTTGGGGCCATAAATCATTTTCCTATGTCTATCTCGCTTGCACTTACGGGCCTTATGGAGCGGTTTAGGGTTGGGCGTAACAATAAAATAAATATATCGATAAGTAACGTTTACTATCGTATCTTGTTCATAAACTTTAACGAGTTAACAAAGTTTTGATATTAAACTTTATTTATGGATTTTATGTGCGTTTAAATTAGAATGAAATTAGTGACTACCAGATACTAAATTAAATACCAGTAAAAACAGAAAAATTGTTTAATTTTAAAATTTGTATACCGTATGTCTATAAACCCAGAAAGAAAGTTAAGTATAAAAAACAAAGTAGATCATATTGTGGCCCTTAAAAGAGCCGTTTATATTCCAAAAAAATATATCAATCCTCATCGGAGTCTTCTTCATCAGTGTCTTCTGCCAAATTTATTATAAGCGGCGCGTGATCTCGCTTTCTGAGCGAGCTTTCTGTAGGTCACTGTTTTGAAGTTCCTCGGCATGTCTCACACATTTGGCCCAGTCTTCTTGTGTGACATTATCGATGGCTCGGTGGAGGTGATTTTCAACATCTGCTATCTTGAATGTATTATTATTATTTGCAACTCTCCCTTTACTTGTGCCCAAATTAATTCTATTGGGTTATATTGACAGTGATATGGAGGCAGCCGTATTACTTCGTGGCCTCGTTCATTTGCCAGATTGTCTAAAGCGTAGACCTGCGGGTTACTGGCTTTTACTTTTCTTATTAACTCTTCTATAATTTCTCTGCCGGAATATGGAATGTTTTTCTTTGTTAACCATTCTTGAATCTCAGCTTTTCTTGTGTTTCTTGTGGGTATCTTTTCCAACTGCATCAAATGATAGCTTGCGTTATCGACGATTTTAACAGAGGGCCGTTCAAGTACATTTAGGAATGCGGAAAACCATGCAATATATGTATCGCCATTCATTTCTGTGTGATAATCAGCATCCTTCGATTTTACCGCTTTAAATATTAGCTTCGCTTCTGGAACAAAGCCAGTCCTTGTGGAACCCGTATGGCAAATTATCAATCGTTGACCTTTTCCTACAGGCTGATTCTTGAAACCTCCTTCATCGTTGCTTCCAAGCCACATACGCTTTCTTGAATGGTTGTGATTAATCCATGTTTCATCCAGATAGAAACGCGGCCGCTGATCGTTAGTTCTTCTGAGTAAATCCAATTTCCTTAAAAAGTCCATTCTGGCACAAACAATATCTGTTCTTTCCATTAAATATTTACGTCCTTTGGCATTTTTCTTATACTTGAACCCAATCTCCTTCATGAGTGTTCTCATCGAAGTTTTTCCGCATTTAAAATCAGGTAATTGTTCTCACGGACGGATACTCTCCACTATCATAAAATGAACCAACGGTCCGCTTCAACACACTTTTATCAAAATCGTCAATATTGGTGACAGTTTCTGGTTTCTTAAAATTTGCTCTTGGTGTACAGGGCCTGCCTGATTGCAATAATTCAGTCTTTATTCGGTCCACTGTCGCTCTACTCACACCACAAATAAACGCGGCCGTGCATACGTTGTGAATCACTGTTGGAGTTTGAGGGCTAATATCGCCATGTAATTTATTCAAATCAACGTTAGAAAATAAACTATCCATAGTGCGCAACTAGTGGTGACACACAAATGTATTTATTTAATTGCTGTGAACACATTTATAGCAACAACAAAAAAAAACACGCAATGCAATTGGTAAAGACCAATCATTAGTGACCCATCATACATATCATAACGTACAGATCATATAAAATCATTATAGCCGATCGTATCGTATATCGATCGACGAAAAAATCGATAACGGTCGCTTCCCATCCCTATCTCTATTGACATTTATGGCCCCAAGACTCAGTTTAAAACGGCCGGAGTATAGCGAACGACAACGCTTCCTTGTTGCTATATTTGAGTATATGCATACACAATACATGAATTAAACAAATATAAATTCATATTAATATCAATTCATTTATGTCATTTAACGGAATATTTTTTTTTTTTTCAAAAAACCTGCTATTGGAAATTTAAAAAAATATGTTTAATTTAAATTCTACTTTTAAATAAAATTTTAAAATTGTCTTAGCGATATCTAAAGTTCTCAGTAGCTTGCCTTAGCAATATCTAAAAGCCTCTGTGTCTAAAATCTTCAGTAGCTTGCCTTAGCAATACATATCTAAAAACCTCAGTAGCTTGCCTTAGCAATATCTATAATCCTCAGTAGCTTGCCTTTGCAATATCTAAGACCAACGAGAATTTAAACCCTAATAAGGCGGTGTTTGGAAGAATATTGACCACAAAGTAATCGGATAGAAGTATTATATGTACTCAAAATGTTCCCAAACTCAACATAATTACCTATTAGTCATTTACCCCTAATAAACTCTCTACTACTCTTCAGAAATATTGTTAGTGTAGCAATAGGTGTTTTGCGACAATTTGAAAAGATTTTATACACTGCAATACATTTGAAAAAGTATTGAGCTTGATCTGGGGTTGAGAACATTTACAGATCAAATCAGATAATTCCAGTTCATCATAATATTACATACAATTTAGTAGTAAGGAACTAAAATAAAAAGGTTTACAAGATACATTCATTTATGAGCTGTAAATGCAGTTTGCCACAGTTCGAAACCAGCCAGTGTAGTGTAGCCAGCTGCACTACAGTCCAGTATATGCACTACAGCATAATATATTGCCTTGATTAGAGGGTGAATGGCGATGCCCGGCGTGCCAGCACAAGGTGCGCGACGTCCCCTCGGAGTATCGCTGCTTCTGCGGAGCGCGCCGCCAGCCCGAGTGGGTGCGCGGGGCGGCGGCGCACGGCTGCGGGGAGCCCTGCGGCGGGCGACGCGCCTGCTCCCTGCACGCCTGCGTGCTACCCTGCCACCCGGGGCCCTGCCCGCCCTGTCAGGCCACGGCGCGGCGCCACTGTCAGTGCGGCGCCACCTCGCAGATGCTGCGCTGCTCGCTCAAGACGCCGCTGCTCTGCGGCGCCGAGTGCGGCCGCCCGCTCGCCTGCCGGGCGCACCGCTGCTCGGCGCTCTGCCACGCAGGGCCCTGCCAGCCTTGCGAGAAGACCGTGGATCAGAGTGAGTCTTCTTACTTTAAAAATTTGAAATATAAGAATTCAAAATGTAATCACTTACTTAGTTAAAATATCACTAAGATAGAAACTATTATTATTTTTTTAACAAATAAAATTAACATTTTATGAAAGTATTGTGTGTATAAATAATCAAATAATTTCACCGAAATTGCTTGATGGAATTTCATTTTAAATAATAATTAAATTAAACAATTGTTTTTAAGAACTACTTCCACTTATGTGTTTATTTTGACGGTAACCGGTTTCACCGGTCTGTCAATGCCAGGGAGCCTCCCTATCATTGACAGACCGGTCCAGTCTCAGAATGCCAGCAAACCTGAACAAGACAAGCCAGCCAATCAAAATAAAGACAAAAGTGGAAGTAGTAATTAAAAAGCTTTATTTGATTTAATATCAGATTATCACTTTTTATTATACTCTGTGCTTTTTAAAAAATATGTTAAAGGCTAGATAAATCCATTTAGGAAATTAAAAATAACTTTGTTTAATTCACTAATTATTTTTTTAAAAATTTAAAAACACGACCTGTTTGACATATAGAAATTAATAAATTAATCATTTATTAATTTCTATATAATTTGTCTTTTCAAATGTATGTTTTTTCTAAATTACATTTTTATTGTTTTTTATATTATCATCATGTATTATTATTATTTAATATTATTTATTAGTTCTTACTGTTAAAAAAATATTATTAGTACTTATAACAAATAGCCCGGGAATTTTAAATGCGTTTTTATATTAGTCTTACATTGTTTAGTTTTTATTATATTTTTGCACCTGAAGATGGAGGTATCCTCTGAAACACGTCGTGTTTTTTAATAATTAGTGGATTAAACAAATTTATTTTTAATTTCCTGAGTATATTACTATGGAATTCCACAGTGTTAATGCCTTAGCGTTCAATAAGTTAGATGATCCATTGTTTTGGCGGAAACACTTTCATGGCTGATATTTCAAAATTATTAACTGTTTAAATAAAACTTTGTTATAAATATCACAATTGATTATATTTTGTTGTGACAGCTGTTTCGCTAACCGATGTTAGCATCGTCAGGTCTTACAATCAACTTGGTTGATTTATTATGTAATGTATTATAAATCTCGTCATGTTTTCTACTTATGTCTCGTCAATTCACTATTTATGATATTGAATGTTGTCTTCCTTGCTGCGCAGAATGCTACTGTCTGGCGCAGACACCGCGCACCGTCCCCTGCGACAAGGACAGCGCAGGCGTGGAAGGCTACTCGTGCGGGGGGCTGTGCGCGCGGCTCCGTTCGTGCGGCAACCATCCGTGCGGGGAGCCGTGCCACCCGGGACCCTGCGCCCCCTGCGCGCTGGCCCCCGAAGCCGTGACGCACTGCCCCTGCGGACAGACGCGCCTCACAAGCCCGCGCACCTCGTGTTTGGAACCAGTGCCCGTGTGCGATAAGGCCTGCATGCACCCGTTGCCCTGCGGCCCCCCCGATACCCCGCACATGTGCCTCGTGAACTGCCATCATGGTGAGTGTTTGTAAACTTATTTTAAATAAAAATTCTTCTTCTGCTTGTTTTTCCTTGTTATTAACCTATGTGGTCTGTTCTCCTGGGGGTTTCTCCTCATGTGTGTGTTGACGACCTTCGTGGCAAGTGCATTGACTGCCACGCCATAGGTTCCGGGTTCGATTCCCAGCGAGGGCAGCGTGATTGTCACACAGTCTTTGGTCTGGTGTAGAATTCACATGACAATAAAATGGCAATAGATTAGCTACCTATCACATGTCACGAGAATCACTATGATAGCTATAATATAATAATAATAATTAGGCTAATTTGTATAGCGCCGTTTTCGTGAATAGCTCAACTCAAGGGCACTTTGACAATGTTTTTAGTCATGAGAGCTGCATGTGATACCAGCAATCAGATAACCGTTGTTTACATTTTATGGGATATTTTGAAAAGGTGAGTTTTTAGGTGAGATTTAAAGTCTGTCGGATTGTCAATGCATCTGAGGCGTGCAGGAAGCATATTCCAGGCGGACGGACCTGCCACTGCGAAGGCCCGATCTCCGAAATTTGTCCGAAGATACCCTATACATCGATTTGGCTCATGCTGTCATGATGTAAAGAGCGATTCAACAAAATAATAATAATAATTTGAGATGGATTCCCAGCTGTCCTTTCATCTTTTTCAGAAGTTTTTTAAAAAAATAACTAGTTGCTTGAGGCTGATTATGCAGTGCAATATAAGGGAGTCTGGTGGTGTCACCAATCTCTCCTTAACAATATCCTCAGCCTCTTTGTGTTTTGCCTGCTATCAACCTCAGTATCTTCATCTCAGAAGTCTTCAAAGCGTATTTAGTCAAAACCAATTTTTTGGAATGCAAATATAGTTAGCCGTGCTATTGAGATTAATATCAATTTGTCTTCAAATATCAAACAAACCATCACGCCGTTTCTCTGCAGGGGTAGGCAGAGAGAATGGACCGCCACACTACCCTATCCTAACAAACCTCTCTAGCTTCCTCCACATTCATACGAGTCATACACGCACGTCGATTCCTATCAAAATGCGCATATTAAATCAAATTGAGTGAACTTATTGTCTGTTTTTTTCACAACTCTACAATTCCTGTGATGTGAAGATAGAGACAATATTGAAACCTGATGATAATAGGTATATATTATTGTGGTTATATCAAAGTATAAACTGTAGTTTATTTGTCTGTTATACTAAAGTATCTGTACAATTATAGGGGATTGCCCGCCGTGCCCGGACAGCACCAGCATCGGCTGCCGCTGCGGCCACCTGCATCAAGCCGTGAAGTGTGTCACTCTGGAGACGGAGAGGGACAACTTGCGCTGCGGGAAAAAGTGCACCAAGGTTACTACCCGCTCTTATTTCTTTGGAATTTTTCTAGGACCTTTACATATACAATTTGTAATTTTTTATATAAAATAAAATCTCACTATTTTTGGTCTGGCTTGACACGATTCGCGTAACAATAAAAAAAGTCTATAGACTTAACCAGCTACCTATCACATGTCATGAGAATCAGGTAATTGGTGTATTCAAACATGTGGAAAACAATGTGTAACTGTTAAATTAAAAAGACCCAAGTGGCATCCCAAGAACCAGCAAAGGTATTACATAATTAATATGAATGAAAGTAGCAGAAATGCGAACCCTACGCTCCATCGCAGGTAAAACCCTCAAAGATCGGATCAGAAATAAAACGATGAAGTCTGTGGTGTTGAAGACATAGTGAGATGGGGAAGAAGCAGAAGGCGCTTTTGGAGAGACCACGTGAACCGCACGGAGAATACAAGAATTGCAAAAATTGTTAAAAATGAAAACCCAAGCAGCAAGAGATTATCAGGAAGGCCGCCAAAGAGATGGCGAGATGGCTGGACATCATCATCCCAGGACAGCCCACCGTCACAAACAGGTCATACGACCTAAACTAATAGGAAGAAGAAGAAGATGAATGAAATCATCTGTAAGTTTTATTATATTTTATGCGAATGACATGTTTTACCTGTCTAAGTCAAATGTGACAATTGATAATGCAAGCAAAACACGTCATTCTTATAAAATAGAATAAAACTTCTAGAAAACAGACGTTTTCATTCGTATTAATTATTTTATATGTAATTACATTCAATTGAACCCAATTTCTGTATACCATTTGTTTTTTCTTAGCTATTATATTGATTCTCATGACATATACGAGGTCTGTTCAAAAAGTATCGCGAATTTTGAATTTCCGCTGGCTACGTATATTTGATTTTTGATTTTTTTGTAGCGTTATGTTGGTACTCATGTCCCTTACTTATGCTGACAAGGTCGGCCATTTTGAATGTTTAGTTAATTTTTGACAGCTGTTTTGCTTGGATGTGTTTTGGCTCGTCTTCGATTTTTGCCTATTCCAAAAAATGGATCAAAGAATCTGTATCAAATTTTGTGTGAAAAACAAAATAAAGTGCGCGGACGCATTTCGAATGTTGACTGTGGCATATGGTGAAGCTACCTTGGACCAAAGCAACGTTTATCGGTGGTACAAAATGTTCTCAGAGGGCCGAGAAGATATGAACGACGAAGAGCGTGCCGGACGCCCGAGCACGTCAACAACAGACGAAAACATTGATAAAGTGAAGAAAATAGTATTAGCCAATCGTCGAATCACCGTTAGAGAAGTTGCTGAGGACCTAAACATATCGATTGGCTCGTGCCATTCGATTTTAACCAATGATTTGGGCATGAGTCGGGTCGCCGCGAAATTCGTGCCAAAATTGCTCAATTTCGACCAAAAACAGCATCGCGTTAACATTGCTCAGGAGATGTTGGACTCGGTCCGTGACGACCCAAATGTGCTCCAGAGGGTCATAACTGGTGACGAATCATGGGTTTATGGTTATGACGTGGAAACCAAAGCTCAATCATCCCAATGGAAGCTGCCGCATGAGCCAAGACCAAAAAAAGCGCGCCAAGTTCGGTCGAACGTGAAGGTTTTGCTCACAGTTTTCTTCGATTGCAGGGGCGTGGTGCATCATGAGTTCTTGCCACAGGGTAGTACGGTCAATAAGGAATATTACCTGCAAGTTATGCGCAATTTGCGCGAAGCAATCCGCCAGAAACGCCCGGATTTGTGGAAGAACAAAAACTGGCTTTTGCACCATGATAACGCCCCTGCTCACACATCGTTGCTTGTGCGCGAATATTTGGCCAAAAACAACACAGTAATGGTGCCGCAGCCACCGTATTCCCCAGACCTGGCCCCCTGTGACTTTTTCCTGTTTCCAAAACTGAAGAGGCCCATGAAAGGACGACGCTACGCCACGATTGAGGAGATAAAGACGGCATCGAAGGAGGAGCTGAACAAGATCACAAAAAATGATTTTTTTAAGTGCTTCGAGGATTGGAAAAAACGTTGGCATAAATGTATTATATCCGAGGTGGAATTACTTTGAAGGGGACAAAATAGATATTCATGAATAAATAAATACTTTTTGAAAAAATATAAAATTCGCGATACTTTTTGAACAGACCTCGTATAGGTAGCTAATCTATCACAATTTTATTGACACACCAGACCAACGACAGTGTGACAATCAGATTGCCATCGCCAGGAATTGAACCCGGGACCTTTACATGGACCGGGAGTTTTACATAATTGTTCAAGAAACAATTAATAAAAGATATTAGACTGCTGTAAACCTAACCTTAGGATTGAAATATTGAAGAAAAAAATGCGATTATTGGAGTGGTGTGTGCTCGTATACAGAAGCAGTCATGCGGGCGCCACCGCTGCAAGGAGAAGTGCTGCGTGGACCCGGAGCACCGCTGCCCACTGCCGTGCACGCGGACCCTGTCTTGCGGCCTGCATCGCTGCGAGGACACCTGCCACAGCGGCCACTGCCAGCCCTGCTGGAGGATCAGTCAGTACACCCTAACTACACTTTAACATACATTTCTTGATAACAACTATTCCAAGATTACTTGAAACCAAAAGCTTTATTTAACAACAGCTATAATTTCAAATTTTTACTTGTATAATATTGCAAATATAAAAAATGAATCTATATAGAGCAAGATCTAGAATGAAAGTGTTATGAACAAAATAATTAATGGATCATTTAGATGGTTTGGACCTATAGAGAGAATGAATGAAAAAGAATGGTAGAAAAGAGTATATGTTATTATTATTATTATTATTCTGATGACTTGTATTTTAAGTTCGCCGTATTGTAAAATCAATTACTCCAAGGGCGCACTAGGAAATGACTGAAAAGTTTCTTAAATTCAACGTCACTATCCTCATACTTATACTAACATGGAGGCTATTCCACGCCAACGGACCCGCAACGCTGAAAGCACAATCATAGAAACTTGCTTTATTGGCTCTGACTGGAATTATTATGTTGTTTGCACTTGTTTCTACTGATCAGAGTGAACGTTGGCTTTCCGTTGGCATGGGTGTCACGCAGAGGTCCGATATATACGCTGGCGCTCGATGCGATGGTCGCTATTAACGATGTATATGAAACTAGAAATAAGGGAAGACCGAGGAAAAGTGTCACGGTCAAATAAATCAAATATTGAATGTCGACCACTTAAGGAGTTGGATAAATCGATGTGCGTACATGACACGATATATGAATGTTGAGGCAGTCAAAGAAAAGTGTGGCAATCCATTCTTTCTGCCTACCCCTTCGAAGAGACGGCGTGATGGTTAGTTAGTTTTAGAGCAAAATGTTTTTATTGTTTTCTTTTTATATTTTTTTAATATCTTGTTTGGTTTTGGAATCATATTAGGTTACTGATCTGTTATCAAATATGCATAATTTTTAAGCCTTAATTGGACGCTAGGAAACTGATTATGTTAAATAATTTTGTTTCCAGTTGAAATGTACAAAAATATACATCATAAAATATTCTGTTTGTTTGTTATATAAATAAAATTAACATTTTTGTTGATCATATGAAAATAATAATAATTCAGAAAAAGTAAGTATCATGTTATCATGTTATTATTTGATGTATATTTTTGTACCTCTCCTTTTAAAATGATATTATATAACCATCTTACCTGCTTCCATTTTTTTAAATTACCAAATGTCAAAGACTCGACCGCACACTTTGCCTGCCCTTGTATAACTATCATACTTGTACTCAAGTGTTGTTGACACAGCGCTTATCCCTAACGGTTTGTATATTTTAAGTACATTATTTTACACAAGTGCGTACGGGATACGGGATAGCGTAGAATGGTACAGGCAAACTGTGAGTATCACGTACGTTCATATGCTTAGGGTGGTTAACATAATCAAATTTCTAGCGCCCGATTAAGGGATAATATGAGTTTAGTCATAAATAAAAATGTACATTAAATAATATAACCTTTGATTATGTAAATTGACAGGTTTCGAGGAGATGCGGTGCCGGTGTGGCGTGGCAGTGCGCTACCCCCCGGTGGAGTGCGGGGCCCGGCCCCCTTCCTGCAGCCAGCCGTGTCCGGAGCCACGGCCCTGTGGCCACGAGCCACTGCACTCCTGCCACCCTGCGCCCTCCGCCTGCCCCCCTTGCGTGGTGCTCACGCAGCGGTACTGCCACGGCAAGCACAAGGTGCTTATATTACATTTACCGACATTCATATTATATATTTTATAACCAGAGCCACATTGGAGAGTTCCCAACCGAGTACAGAAAGAGAGGAAATGTGCAAAAGGTCAAACTTTAAATTCTTCTTCTTCTTCTTCTTCTTTTGATAGATCTGACGATCTGTGACACAGAAATCATATCTCGTCGGATGATGAGATCCAGCTGTCCCTCCATCTCTTAGGCGGTCTTCCAGGTGGGCGGTGTCCGGAAGGGATTTCATAGGCGGCTGTATATGCGAGTCTGTCACCATCCATTCGGGCTACATGGTCCCTCCAGTATCTTCTTCTGGATCTACTCCACTGAACGATATCCTCTATTTCGCAGGTTTTCCTTATGTCTGCGTTGCGGACACGATCTCGGAGGGTTTTTCCAGTAATTGATCTTAGGACCTTCATCTCCGATGTTCTAAGTAGTCCCTTGGTTCGCACAGTGTCAGCCCGCGTCTCTACAGCGTACGTCATGATGGGTCGCACGCATGTTTTGTATATTCTGATCTTGCTGTCGATACGCATGTGCTTGTTTTTCCAGACCAGATACTTCAGGCATCCTGACACGGCAGACACTTTAAATTATGATATATATTAAATTCTTTAGCGGCCTTTGTGGAAGAGTGGCAACAGCTATGCCTGCCACAACGAAGGTCCCAGGTTAAATTCCCACTGAATATAGTGAAAAAAAATCACGCTACCGTCTGGTAAAATTCAGAATTCTGGGATGACATATTTCGCCTTTCTAAGACATTATTAAATTATCTTTTGATAATGGATTAGCAAGGCGAAACATGTCTGTCCCATAAAATAAAATAAAACTTATAGAAAACGGATGTCTGTATCTGTATTAATTATTGAATTTGGTTTTTTATTTCATTGTTCAAAAAACAGTAAATGTGTAGTTTTCTTTTGTACTTGGGAGATGTGGGAAGGCCGCAGAAGAGATGGGCCAATGATGTAGCCTCAATAAATGGATGAGAAAGATGAACGACACAAAGGAGTGGAAACGTTTGGAATAGGCCTATATGGCAGCGGATAGATCAAAGCTGAGGAGGAAGAAACATGATTGTTAAGACCAATTTACTTTGTTACAGATGCGTAAAACAATCCCGTGTCACCAGGAGGACTTCTCGTGCGGACTTGCGTGCGGCAAGGAACTGAGCTGCGGCGCCCACCGCTGCGTGGAGACGTGCCACCGCGGGCCGTGCCCCGAGACGTGTAGCCAGCGCTGCGAGACGCCGCGCCCGGGCTGTGGCCACCCGTGTGCGGCGGCATGCGGGCATGCGGCCCCCTGCCCCTCGGCCAGCTCATGCCGCGCGGTGGTGCCGGCCAACTGCCCTTGCGGCCGCAGATCGCAGCAACGCCCGTGCCACGAGCAGCGCGCCGCCCTGAGGAAGCTGACCGTCCTGCCGGGGCCGCTGGGCGATCCCGTGGATATTTCGGCTCTGCTCAATCAGGGCAATACCAGTGTCACGTGCGTATCCTATCTTATTTTACACGCTCTCCAATTTTTCAGACTTCCAACATAGCCACCTTTTAGTATAATGTCACATTTTCCTTGGCCTTCGTAAAGGTAAAATAATTAACCTTTAAACGCCCGTGTGCCACATGCAATAAAGGTAGCCCACTGCCCAAGCAAATATTCGCCCGACTTGCCACCTACGCGTAGCTATTATAAAAATAATTATATCTCTAAATTAGTCGTCAAAATAAAAGATTTTTTATAATTTACAAAAGCTTTATTTGTAATTAATATTTTATATAATTACACATTAAAATTAAAGAATAAAAATATTAAATTCAAACCTTTTTTTCATAAGCCAAATTATTTACACACACTATAACAATATTTATAGTTTGAATACTATTGTCATAAATCAGTAATTCGATAGCGAAATGCATCATAATAACTGGTCCCATACGGGAGGGCATTGAAAGATGCAAATCCGCGGTCCCGTACGGGACCGCTGGGCGTCTAAAGGTTAAATGTATCTTGAGAATGTATACAAAGTTTGATGAACCCTGCATAAAGTACAACATGATTATTTCTGTATCAAAAAACAGAGACGACCTTCGTGGCGGAGAGGCAAGAGTTGCCAAAACGAAGGTCCCGGGTTTGATTTCCGGCCATGGAACCTATCACATCAATATAATATCTAAAAAAACATTTTATGCAATTGCATTCAAACAAGGCAAGGATGAAATAAGAAAGAAATGTAAGGCAGATGACTGCATCATGAATAAAATTAAAAAAGGATCCCTGAGGTGGTTCGGACATATGGAACGAATGGATGAGAGTAGAATGGTTAAAAAGTTGTACACAAGCAGCGTGAGTGGGAAAAGAAGCCGAGGACGACTGAGGAAAACATGGCATGACCAAATTAATCAATTACTAAAAGGCGGCCACATTCGAAGTCAGAACAATCGACGTGCGTGCATGGTAAGGTGTATGGATGTAGAGGAAGCTCGAGAGGTATGCCAGGACAGGCCAGTGTGACGATCCATCCTCTCTGCCTACGGAAATGGCGTGATGGTTAGTTAGTTAGTTAGTTAGCATTCAAACAATCTGTTGTATAAAAAAAGCATTTCTCCAAAGACCCACTAGAGTGCGAAATCAATGTACACAAAGTTTGACGAACAATCTCCATATCAAAAACAAGGTGTTAGACATTCTCCAAAGACCCACTAGAGCCAATTGAAGGACTAATCCAGTTCAGATAGATATCTTGGCAGTGAAATCAGCTCTCATGATCTCCCCAGAGAAGTAGATAAAGCTTAAGTCGTGGCGGGTTGACTAAGGTTGCCATTTGTGTTATTTAAAATTAACTAAAAATGTTCATGATTTTGTGACATTATCTTTTCTCAAATGTTTTTTGAAATGTTAAACATTTTTTTTAACAACAACTACAACAAACCATCACACCGTTTCACCGCAGGGGTCAACAGAGAGAATGGACCGCCACACTACTCTATCCTGACGCACCTGTCTAGCTTTCTCCACATTCATACAATGAGTCATACACGCACATCGATTCTTCAGATTTCTAATATGACCCTTTAAAATTTGTATTAATTTGGTCATGCCATGTTTTCCTCGGTCTACCTTGACTCCGTACTCCATTTACATCGTCAACGTATACTTTCTTAAGCATTCTTTCTCCATATGTCCGAACCAACGCAGCGATCCTTTCATAATCTTTTTCATAATACCTTCTCCTGCTCTACATTCCTTTCTAATATCAGCATTTGAAATTCTGCCGTACATCGTTCTACCACACATACGTCTTAGAGACCTCATCTCTAACGCATTTATTCTGCTCTCATCCTTCTTTATTATAATTAGACATAGAAGGGGTACCCACTGCTTACCCGAGATTGTTATAGGGCGCAGTGATGCCCTTTCGTCAGCCTCGCTCTTTCACTTCCTAGGCCCGTCCCCCATCCATCCGGGACTGACATTAATTAATTGTTATTTCATTTATGAAAATCAAAGAGACATCAAACCACATTTAAGCTACTCTTTTTTTCCGCTTCTATGCCCCGCACTTACAAACACATGGTATATACAACCAATACAATTATCTTATCTGTAAGGGAATATAAAGCAAAAATCTTAAAATGAATAGTGTAAGGAAGGCGGGACACAATTGGCAGGTGGAAGAGAGTAAAGGTTTAGAAAGAAAAATAAACAGTAGAAACGGGGGAAGATTATAATTAAAATAATTGATCAAGTAAGTACTGTTTGATCTTAGGTTGGAGTGCGACCTGGAGTGCCAGGTGGAGGACCGCAACCGGCGGCTGGCCATCGGGCTGCAGATCCGCAACCCCGACCTGTCCTCCAAGCTGGCCCCCAAGTACTCGGACTCCCTGAAGCAGATGGCCACGCGTGAGGAGGGCTTTTCGCAGCGCGTGCACGAGCAGCTCACGCAGCTGGTGACGCTGGCGCGCGACTCCAAGCAGCGCACGCGCAGCCACTCCTTCGCGCCCATGAGCCGCCAGCGCCGCCAGTTCGTGCACGAGCTCTGCCAGCACTTTGGCTGCGACAGTGCTGCCTACGACGCCGAGCCCTACCGCAATATCGTCGCAACCGCTTATAAAGACAAGGTTCATAATATTTATAACTCTTATTTATAACAAGCTGTGTAGACTTCAAGAGGAAGCGGCAAAAGTAGGTCTCAAAATTAACATGTCCAAGACAGTAGACCTACGAGTGTCCACAAATGACTCCACCCCAATCGTGCTCCATGGTGTCCCCACAACCAGCTTTTGCTACCTCAGTAGTATGATAGCAGGCTCGGGAAGTACGGAGGAAGATGTAGCCAGCAGGCTCAACAAGACAAGGGGAGCTTTCGCTATGCTTCGCCCTGTATGGCGTTCCATTATCATTTCGAGAAAGCTCAAGCTCCAGCCTCAACAGCCACACCGAAGTGCCTGGGTAGGCGTCAAGACACAGTTCGTTTGTGATCACACCCTGGGGCGCGGAGCGTATAGTGTGGCCGGTCCCATAGTGCACCATACATTGGTTCACCGGGTGTCCACCTAGCCTCCGACCCTGGCACTTTGGTGTGGCCATACCCTTAGGGAACGCGCGTGTGCCAACAACAATTGAGTAAAAGTCTTCACAAGTATGATAGTTTTATAAGAGCAAGCGATAGTGTGCTGTTGAGCCTTTAACGTTTCATAATTTAAAAGTATGTAATTAAATAAAACTAATAAAAAAAGTGATTATTTTTTGCACATTTCTCCGAAAGTTACCTAAAGGTAGGGCAGTTAAAACACGTGTGATTGCTGTTTTATTTTTTAAGTAACGGTTTTCTTTCAGTCGTGGCTCCCCGCTCTGAGTCTCCTGGAAGCAGTACGGCGCGAGCGCGGCCAGCGGAGAGTACCGGGCCCCCAAGTGCTGCCTGCTGCCCGCTCCGGGGGTGCCTGGGCCACGCTGCGGCCCGCCCCGTCTGCCGCCCCCGCTGCCACCCCCCCGCAGCCGCCGACCCCTGAGCCCACGCGCCCCCGCATCGACTACTTCGACAACCCGCCCGAAGACTGAACTGACAGGGTAGTAGTCTCTTAGTTACAGCTCATACTCGTAATCATTTGATGAGACTGGCTCCGTCTTAAGTCTGAATACTTTATCGTATCCATTGTACCAGAGAATTTTTAGCTGTAGTTTTTAATATTTATAGAGAATTTTCAATTATTTGAATACTTTAGAGCACTAGCGTAGCTCTTAACACCAAGGGAACTGCCTACCTGTGTGACTGTAGCCTAATATTAATATTTTTTTTATTGTTTCTTGAACAATGATGTAAAACTCCATATTAAATCATTATTATGTCAAATGTCTCTTTGGTAATTTCTTTGAAAGGCGAAACATGTCATTCCCATAAATTATAATAAAACTTCTATAAAAGAAACGATTTCATTTGTATTAATTGATGAATGATTTTTTTTTAAAATGACAACAGGTTATTTTCAAACTAATTACTATACACAATTTATATTTAACAAATTTCTAAGTATTAATCTATATGCTCCTTAGCCTCCATTATGCGGCTGGCTTTATTTGCAGTAAAAAAAAATAGTCTCTGACTGTAGCTGACTACTCTTGCTGCCCTGATGTATTGTCCCTGTTCATATATGAGCTGCAAATGTAGTCTGCCGCAATTCAAAACCAAATTTTTTGGATTGCTTATAGGGCTTAAAAGACAATGCTCATTTGAAAACTTTCCACGTCGACTGATGCCTCATTTAAAAGCACCATACTTCGAGCCATGGTTGCGTCAGTACATCCGTCCTGCTATGCAGTATGCACAGCAGTTCATGTCTCCTAGTGCAGGAATATCTCTGACCCATTGAAGCTATAACACTCCAAGTGGTATGGGTTACCAATGAGGTTACGGAGTATTTTAAATCCTAAGATCATCAATGTACCTTTTATATTTGATTCAAGACTGCGATACTCTGTGTTAATCAGTAGATCGTGGTGGTGCATAAGCCTCGGATACTCCCCATATTAACAATCACCTTGTGTTATGTCATTAAAATCAAATTGCCGAGTTTTAACCAATTTTATTGTGAGCTGAAGTATCTACCAATGGGAATTTTTCAATGGTGAATTTCGATCATAAGCCAAACTGGTCGGCACCTTTGCAACTGTTTTTTTCATCTGTATTCGCCTTCACTTTGTGTTGTGGATTCACATTTGAATATATATAACTACACTTTGTATTTTCATAACACTTCACTTTACTTTTTACTGACATGTTTCGGTTGTAACACCTTTTTCGATGCACAAATTTTAACAATAAACTAAAACAAAATCGTCTCTTATTAAAAAGGGTGTAGTTATGTCTTATATTTCCTCTATAAAGGAAAGACAAAAATACACATTTTAGCACTGCAAATTTACTAATAATTAGATCATTTGATCATCGAAAATATTGAGTGGGATATTTGACCAATTGTCGATAATTTCATAAAAAATATATAAATAGTTATTGTGATATATATTAGAATAGCAGTTTTTTAATTACTTGTAATTTCATTAATCAACCAAATTTCTTTTTTAGTTTCTTGAACAATGATGTAAAACTCCATATTCATTAATTTATATTAATGAAAATGTCTGTTTTCTAGAAGTTTTATTATAGTTTATGGCAATGACATATTTCGTCTGTCTAACACATTATCAAATGTCATTACCATAGCTTCTAGAAAACAGATGTTTTCATTCGTATTAATTATTAAACCAAATAAACTATTTTGTTTTATTTTCATTTCAAGCATGAAATAGTTTTTGGCATTAAAAACCTTTTTATATATTGTGTATATCAACACCAGTTATGCATAGCTCTGCGTGCTCTGCTGAGCTCTCTGCGTACAACATTTGGATTATTATGAATATTATTATCTATTTCCGGGTCTTGTCCCATTTACTTGGGGTCTCTAGGACAGTCTCCAGGACTGTCTGTCCTGGGTGGCATCTGTTGGGATTTGATCTCTTTTGAGAGTCCTTTGGATGAGTCCCATCCACGTCAACTTGAGCCTACCACGTCCCTTGGGTCGCTGGTCCATTCCTGAATGATTAATAAATTTATTATGAAGAATTATTATAATTGTATCAATTGAGTAATTAAAATTCTCTGTAACTATTAGAAATGTAAAGCTTGGATTAGGCGGACTCCGTCAATAAGTCTGAAAACTATTGTGTCGACTGTACCGGGGAATGTGCTAGTTAGTTAGCCAATTTTGATTCTTGTTTGTGTAAGAAGGTAACTTCGTGGATGATTTGGATAGCATTGGTGATGATTTGGATAGCATTGGTGATGATTTGGATAACATTGGTGATGATTTGGATAGCATTGGTGATGACTTGGATAGTATTGGTGATGATTTGAATAGCATTGGTGATTTTTAGATAATTGTGAAGGATTTCATTAATTTTTTTATATATAAAGTATTTTTAATTCATTATATCAACGGTGTATGGATATGTTAGATGGGTTGATAGAAACATTGTATAATTTTAATATTTAAAACAACAATCTTTGAAACTTCGGTTACTTAGCAATTATTTAACATGATTATTCTCCAAAATTCATTTCCAGTTTGAAAGAAAGAATGTTCTTTTACTATGCACGAAGCTGCTGTATGTTTTATAACTAGGACTCGGATTTATATTCGCTTATATTCTTTAACCTTATATTCACTGTTAACTAGAATAAAAAAAAAATCATATGTGTGACAAACTATTTTTTGTATCGTACAATTACATATTTTTATATATTTTTGGGGGTATGAAACAGTTGATTTTTTACAAGAGTTTTATTTAGAAGTAAAACTGTACTCTCAAACTTGTAGATTATGCAATCATTGGTTTTTTTTTATCGCTGAAATTAGAATGTTCACCACACGCGAAAATAATTGTACTTTTTTAGCAACCCTTTGCACCCTGTAGGGTAAACAAGTGGCATAAACCATTTCAGTTTAAAACACCTTCAAACAGTCTCCAGCTATTGGCTACACTGTCTCATATCAGGGTGCATATCTTCTCCGCCATGTCCAGTTTTCCTTGCCACAATAGTAACATGTTCAAAACGGAGACTACGTACAATATGGACAAAAATATTCTATTTAATTGCTCTCACCCCAAGAACCCTGAAACATGCTTTTATATTCCCTAATAACTAGGGCTATATAGATCTCAACACCAAAAATCTTTTTGAATGCGAAGCCCGGGAAAAAAAATTCCTTTTTATGTCAATTCCGAGCCCTATTTATAACCATTACACACATATCAATTCCTTGAAATGTTAGTATTTTTATTTTATCTTTTTATTTGAGGCTGCTTTATGATTGTGCCATGTCTGTCTTCTAGCCCATGGTTTCAGTCAGATTCTGCGGCTTTTATATTATTACTACTTTTCTATAATTTCATTAATTATTTTATATTATCAGTGAGTCAACCAAATTACTTTAACACTATTTCTACCAAAGATGTAAAAAAAAATATATATTGATGGTTGAGGTTTTTGTTGTGTAGAACTCCATTATAAATTAAAATATCTAACGCGATTGTTTAATTGGTTTTAAATATAAATATAAGTCACAAATTTATTTCGCCTTGCGATGGCATTCTCAAACTCTCATTGTCTGAGAATACCCTCGCAAAGGCGAAACAAATTTGTAACATATATTTAATTTTTTATATATAAATTAAAATCTATATAAAACTAGTTAACAATCACGTTTGATATTATAACTTTTAAAATTTAAAGTAAAATTATTTTCTTTTTGATTATTTTAGTGTTAAATGTTTGTAAATGGGATTTCTTTATTAATTAAAATGCTGTTTTTTTCTACTTTCAAGTTTATTTTTATTGACACGTTTCGAAGGTATTGTACCTTCACCATCGTGGGAATAATGTAAGCCGATGATGAAGAAAATACAAAATAAAATACTAAAAAATGCACAAAGCAGTTTTAATTCATAATTTTGAAATTCCACAGTGTTAACGGTTTTAAAATTGTATAAATATTTTTAAACAGTTATTTCGACAGTTGTGAGAATTTCAGTTCAATAGATTTTGTCTGGAAATACTGTGGTTTAAAAATAGTGTTAAAAAAGACATTCCTAATTTGATTATGAAACAAATTAACCATTTGAAAATTTCTAATTGTCAGAAACCAAATTTTCTTTTAGTAATTAATTAATTTCATCTGGTATATATATATAATACAATATGAATGTGACTCATATATTAATAATTAGGTTCTCTTTCTATATATACTTCCAAATAAATTTTCCGTAAAGATTAAATTTTATTTTTAAAAAGTCAAATACACCGTCGGTATATAGGTCGTGTATTAAATATCAAAGCTTGTGATGTATGGGACTACATTTGAGAGCTAATCAAGTTGAAAAACCAGCACAATTACATTTTAAGTCGTTTACACGATTTTAAGTGAACTTAAAAAATATGTAAAATGCGTCCCCTTATTATTAAGGTGTTTAATTGTAAAAAAAAAAAAAAAATGCCAAAATATAATGTTCTAAAAGTATTTGACTGCTTTCATCACAGGTTCAGTTGCCAGTCTTCGTAGCGAAATGACATTAGAACATGTCCCAGCCGTAGACTTGGCTCCTACGAATCCATTTATTTATTTTTATTACATATGAATAATTTAAAATTTATTCTTCCTTAACATGTTGACTGCCAACTACGAGATAACTGGTAGTTTGCGTTGTTGCCTAGGACGAGTTATCTAGTACTTTGTTTAATTGCCATATTCGTGCAGCTACATACAAGTAAATTCATAGAGTAGAAAGGAAAATAAAAAATTAAAGTTGACTAACATGAAAAATAACATATTCTATATGCTTTTTGCTGATTACAATGTGCTATAGTTAGTTTTTAATCTTCTTCTTTCGGTGCCTGTCAGGTCCCCCCCAATGTTGGCGATCACTGCAGCAAAGGCATCTCTATCCTGCGCCACTTGGAACAGGTTCTAAACTCTTGTTATTCCTGTTCACTCTTTGATGTTCCGCAGCCAGGATAGTTGCCTTCTACCAACTCCCCGACGTCCCTCCACTTTACCCATTAATATCAGTCGAAGGAGGTGGTATTTTTCTCCCCTTAGCACATGACCCAAATATAAGACCTTTCTAATTTTCAACAGCTCCCTATTGGCTCTGGCTCTCTGAAGTACGACTGCATTACTGACCCTATCGGTCCATGGTATACGGAGCATTCTGCGGTATATCCACATCTCGAACGCTTCCAACCAATTCATTACATTCACTTGAGTCCAGGTTTCGCAGCCATATAGTAGAACAGACCATAAATAACATTTAATCATTCTTTCTCGGAGTTTCAAATTAAGATTATCGTTGCGAAGGAATGTTCTCATTTTATTAAATGCAGCTCGTGCAACTTCAATTCTGCATTTTATTTCAATGTCTTGTCTTTCAGTTTTTAATAATAAAATATAATTAATTAAAATTGTTTTTTTTACACCCGAATCCAGAAAAATACCGTGGCAGTCAACGTGTATAATAAGAATTCTAAATTCTTTTGTAAATTGTAATTTTACACTTAATTTCTTTTGTGTTTCTTATCTGATATACTGTATTGTTTCATGAACAATGATGTTAAACTTCATATTTAACACATCTCATGAGGGGCTGACTGAGTGTAAGTTAATGAGTGACGTGGGCGTATTCCGTTCGCGTAACGTATTAATCACGACAGCATATAAATAAATCATGAAAACATTTTAAATCTTTCCGATTTTAAAAAAAGAATATATTGAGAAACTTTGCTTTAAAGAAAATTCAACAGATGTCACTATAAACCCTAAATAACGCAAAATAATAAACAGGACTGTGATCACCGTCTCCTGCTAAAGCGGCAAAAACTTTGGTAATTGTATTTATTGTTTCTTGAACAATGATGTAAAACCCCATATTAAATAATTAATACGAATGAAAACGTCAGTTTTCTAGAAGTTTTATTATATTTTATGGGAATGACATGTTTTGCCCTTCTAAGGCATTATCAAATGTGAAACACTTTATTTCGTCCTACCTCAAATAACTTATTTTTGTTTTATATAATATCATTTAGTATCCCCTAACTATGTAACCATTGTCAAAAAAATTTCTTAACGAGTTTCAAGAAACACTTTCCAATATTTCTAGACCTACGCAAATAATTCTTTGTTAACAATGTATAAAGTCACATCAATTTTCGTTAATTACCATATTCTGCTCCATTTACTAGTGTATATAAACTGCAACGAGTAGATGTTTCATCACATTTGATAATGCCTTAGAAGGGCGAAACATGTCATTCCCATAAAATATAATAAAACTTCTAGAAAACTTGACGTTTTCATTCGTATTAATTATTTGGTAATTGTAATTACCGTCTCCCGCAAGCGCCGATTGGCGGACTAAGCCCAGAAGCCCGGCTTGCGTAACAAAATTTTGAATCAAAACCTTTTCTGGCTTACAGAGGTTCAGCTCTTGTGGCTGTTTTTCGTACGTCTGATGAGAACATTGTTGGAAGGTGATTTGGTGGGTTGATGGTTTATGCGGGAGCACGATTTCTTAGATTTGGGGGTTTTGATTCAAAATTTCTTACGCAAGTCAGGCTTCTGGGCTTCTATGGTAGTACCGCCACTGTGTGAAACTCGTCTCCCGCATAAGATGTGTTAATAATTAATACTAATAAAAAGGTCTGTTTTATAGAAGTTTTATTATATTTTATAGGAATGACATGTTTCGCCTTTCTAATGCATTATCAAATATTACATTTGATAATGCCTTAGAAAGTAAAATACAATAAAACTTCTAGAAAACAGACGTTTTCATTCATATGAATTATCTGATAAAACATAAAAAGTATTATATCACTTTTGATTTCAATTAAGCTTCGTAGTTGAAATTTCTTTGGATGTGTCGGTGGATATTATTGTATTTGTGTAGTTTTTTTGTTTTGTTTGTGATTACCCCTGTATGGATGTGTTTTTGATTCTCAATGTGTTTTTTCTAAAGTAATGCTAAAAATAATTGCATTATTTGCAAACAAAATTACTAGTTAAAATATACATTTAGACAACGAAATACATAAAAATTAAGTGCTTTTAGAATATATCCATATACAGAAAATACTTGAACAAATTTTTTTAATAATGGCTTATTTTAATAAAGTGTTTTAAATTATTTTTAACACTCTCACATCACAAATTAAGTGCTTCATACGAAAGTATTCCTTATTTTAATTTGAAACCTGTCGTGTGCGCTCGTATATTTTATAACTTAACAAACTACATATCGACAAAAAAATTAAGCAAAATAAATTAACTGTAGTCAATTTGAACATGTATTCATAAAATGTTATTATGTTGGTATTAATGTTGATCGACTGCCATTTTTAAACATGTATCATTGAATTGATAGTAAAAAATATGTTAGTCAATCCGAGTGAAAATCGTTTAGTATGAAAAATCGTTGAAAAATAGTAAAAATATTTCAATACCAACTTTCAGTTGCATGTCACGTCTCCTCGATGTTGACTGTTACTCGAAGTAGACGTCTCTGTCCCATAAATTAACTTTCTCTATATTGTTTTTAATATTATTAGTATAAATTAGAACTAATTCTATGATTTTTTTCCCGCTAAGTTTTAATAAATTCCAGTCATTTACACTAGAATTCCATACTTATAAACCTTCATTAATCAAAATTGGAATGTTGTATTACATAAATCATGCGCTTAACCCAACCAATGACAGGTCATAAGTCCTGTAAACACCTTGATCAACCATATTCTGTTTCCAATTTGCATCTTCGTCTCTATTGAGATACAATTGATTCTTGAATTAAAATGTTGTTGTTTTTTTTTTTTCTATTTGTATTTGTATAAAATAAATGTATATCTAAACATGTTTAAAACGTAGCATACCTTCATTATCAGGAGTGGTAAGTGCTATGACTGCCAAACCGAAGGTCCGGCGTTCGATTACGGCGATGGCAGTGTGATTGTTTCACTGTCTTTGATCTGGTGAAGAATTCACATGACAATAAAATGGCGATAGAATAGCTACCTATCACATGTCACGAGAATCAATTTGATAGCTATACCCTTTAAATCAAATTGGCTCGCGCTGTAATGATGTAAAGAGCGATTCTACAAAATAATAATATGGTCCTCCGGATAAAGAACCTTTCGAAGCGTGTCGAGAAAAATTCTTCCAAGTTTTGATAATAAAATAACTACTAGGTTAAATATTTTAATTCTTATTTAGTTTCTTAATTTATTATTCAATTCTAATAACATGATGTGGTTGTTACCAAGACCATTAAAGCGACCAAGTAAATACACTTAGCCGTTATTAACAATGTTTCCATCTTAATTTAAAATGATTTTTTAATTTTATTAAATAAAAAACTGCATTTAGGTTCGAAAGGATTAACTATATTTTAATGATTTTGCTCAAACGATTTTCACTACATATGCTAATTAAAAAATATTGAATCCCATACATTATTGGCAGCATAGGTTACATTTTCTGAATACTTTCTGCAGCAGTATACTGTCATAGATGAAATTTCAAATAACAATCAATTTTTCATAAGCATTCTTCGTGTGATACATTTTGATGCAATAAAAACGAATGCACTATTTATGGATTGATTGATTCATAGATTTAATATATCCACACAAAGGGTCACAAAATATTGATTTTATGTCATGTGTCTGTCATATCTGTAATCAATAAATACAGTTCAGTGAGTAGTGTACTGCTTGCCCATAGGTGTCACTGCCGAAGTGAAATTACGAAAAATATGTGCCTATTTCAAATTTGGAATATGTCTTTTGTTTATAGCATGAAAAATATCATTCTGATGTCATGCCTGATTGGTTGGCATAATTGTTATGTTTTCCGCATATCATCAAGATTGAATTTTTATATACTTATGTATAATCTTCCAATTATTATAAAAAATACTATTATATAAAGAGGTAGAAATGACCAAGTTGGTGAATACTGCTGATTTGTGCGCTTCGAATGTTTAATTTTTGTCATTTTCATAATTAGAAAATTTATTCATACGCCTGTAAGGATTTAAAACTTTGAAAAATTATATTTGATTTAGTTCGAGCTAACATGGAAACTTTTTTTTAAATGTAGATTATATTGTAATTTGAATTTTTTGTACTGTACAAGGATTTGAATGGAGTGACCTATAGAAATATCTGTTAATAATTATGGCTTCTTACACATTAAGCAAGTTTGACAGTAAAAATGTATCAACTGTTTAAATAAGAAACTTTGTTATAAATATCACAATTGATTATATTTTGTCACGACAGCTGTTTCGCTAGCCGATGTTAGCATCATCAGGTCTTACAATCAACTAAAAAACACATCAGAAAGACTTAGTTTATGTACAAAATTATTAGAGTCTTGTGATATTTATAACAAAGTTTTTATTTAAACAGTTAATAATGTTGAAATATCAAAGTGTTACCGCCAAAACAATGGTGTAAAACTAACTTCATATTAAATAATTAATACAAATGAAAACGTCTATCTTCTAGATGTTTTATATATTTTATGGGAATATTTTTCACCTTATTAAAGCATTATCAAATCAATTTAAAGTAGTAAATTTGATAATCCCTTAGAAAGCCGAAACAAGCCATTCCCATAATAAAACTTCTAGAAAAGAAATGTTTTCTTTAGTATTAAGTAAAAAGGTTCATAAAAGAAACTTAACTTGTTGATTCAAGTTATTTCATGCTTTCAAATTATTCCAAATTGTTATTGTTAACCTGAGTCGAAACAATTAGTAATAATTCATTGTTGTGTTTATATAACTTTGCACTCGATCATTTGTATTGCGAGTGTAATTTTTTTTTTTATATAAATAACTACGGAAATTTTAAACAATGGTCTATGTTTGTTTGTAAATGATAATATGGATTCATAATGATAATTATTTGTATTGAATATTTTTAGTATTATTTTAGTCTTATTTGTATTTAAATAATAAGACTATAACACATAATAAAACTAAATTGTGATAATAAAAAGGGTTAGAAAATCCCTTCCTCGGAACCAACTTGCTCATCACATACTATGGAAGAAGGAATGACCCGATGCCACTCGCCACCCACTCACAAAATAATATTATGTGCCTTTTAAAACAATTTTACTTACCTACATTGTCAAGATATTCCATTATGTCATTGGATATAAAAATAAAATTAAACTTCTTAATCATATTTTTCTTGAAATATCGCCTGAATTGAGGATTTTTTTATTAATAAAAATTACCGAATCAAGGCCTCTAGAATTTTTTATTGTTTCTTGATAAAGATGTAAAACTCCATATTAAATAATTAATACAAATGAAATTATATGTTTTCTTTCACCTTGCTTAGGCATTATCAAATGTATGATGAACAAAGTAGACGTTGAACGATCGAAGTGTGCGCGGGAGATGCCTTTTGGTGGCGATGAGGTTCGCAACCCATCACACCGCGTCTCTCGCGATGGCGAAAAGAGAAGGATGGAGTGCCGCATCGATTAAAGTGTGGCAGTCCATTCTTTCTGCCTACCCTTTCGGGGAGACGGCGTGATGGTTAGTTAGTTATTTATGATTAACAAACATTTGATAATGCCGTTAGCAAGGCAGAACACATCATTTCCATAAAATATTATAAAACTTCTAGACAACAGAATTTTTCATTTGTATTAATTACTTTTAGAATTGTCTATTTCAGAAAAGTCACAATGATTCGATATGAAACTCGGCATAACATAATATCAAAGGAAAAGTCTTCCATTATACACATCAAATATAAAACTCTGTTTTGTGTTTTCAATATTATTTTTAATTCTAGAGGCTTCAATAACTTCAATAACCTTTGTTGTAACCTTTTAGCTCAATTAAATGCAAGGAAATGATAATAAATTATGATATTGGAAATGTATTAATTATTTTACTCCTATTATGAACATGTTAACATATTGTCTGCGGGTTAATTTGCACCCACATTACCACGCATAGATTGTAGCTGAAATATAATGATAAAATTCAACTCTGATATTTATACCTTTTCTACAGACAATAATAATAATAATATGCTAACTTTTAAAGCGCCGTTTTTGTGATGTAATCACCTCAAGGGCGCATTAAGACGTGTTTTAAATCTAAATGTGAACGCTGCATCTTTTTGATATTCGCGATCGATTAGAAAGTATAAAAGAACAAAATATGCAGGTAAATTGGGTATGAAATATGAAAAGGATGGGTTTTCAGCTTAGATCTGAAATCTGTCGGATCATTCATGCGTCTGAGGTGTGAAGGAAGATTGTTCCAAGCTGATAGACCGGCTACCGCAAACGCTCGATCCCCGAAATTTGTACTAGGGCAACGCTTTGGCTCAACTAATCTTCCTATTGCCGAGGAGTTCGCCGAGCGAAGTGTAGATTTCCTTGTATTTAGGCTGTCCGTTATACAGAGTTCGGATATATAATTTGAAGCCATTCCATGTAGCGTTTTGAAGACTGTCATGACTGTGGTAACTGCATTCATAAGTTTACTAAATTGCAGCGGCTTTCAATAATACAGAAAGGTGCCCAAGACCTGGTCAGTATAACTAGCCTAGCCTTTAAAAAAGGAAGTGATTGCCGCAGGCCTTGGGACAAGAGGAAAATTATGTAGTAAAAAAAATATATTATCAGTAAAACTCTAAGTGTTAATTGCAGCTTAATCCTGAAAACCCTTATTATATGAGGTGTGTTAAAAAAGTATTGAACCTTTGGTTGGCAAAAATACATTTACTGATTTGAAAATCCACAACACTTATTCCCATCAAAGTAGTCTCCTTGGTAATACACACTTCTCCCTGCGCTTCCGCCCTTGTTAGAAACAATTCTGTGAAACAAAACCGTGCCATGATCAAATCGGTTTAAAAAAACTGAAATCAAATGACTGCTCACTACACGCCTTCTCTGGTTGGCTGACTACCAGCGACCAACGCTTTCTGTGGAAGGGAAAAAATTAAATAATGAAAATAAATAAAAATTGTAAAAAATCTTTTTAAAACGTATATTTAGTTTAAATCCACTGATGTTTTGTGTCTTCAACCGGTTTCGGCAGCTCGCTGCCATTTTCTGGTCACGAGAAAAAATTCATGACTGAGTGTCTCCTCTACATCTAAACTAAAGAAAGTCTCCTGTGCTCCATTGGTTTAAGCGGAAAAAAATAAGGTTCGATACTTTTTTAACACACCTCAAATAGTGTCGCCCATTGAATATATTGAAACTTAACAACACAAAACAATCTTAATCTAAAAATAACAAATGCAATAATAAATTTGAACATTTTTATAATGAATCATAAAACAATAAAAATTAATGTTATAAGTTTTTAATTGGTATTATATAAACGGCATTTTTTGCATCCTCAATCTTCCACCAGCGTGCAAGCTTGTGCTCCTGCCCAACGCCAGCCACGAGGCTGTGACCATCTGGGGTGAAGCACAGGCTATTGACGAATCCGGGCACGGCCACCTCGAAAACGGGAGAAAGGCCACGGCATGCAGGGGCCACGCGCCACAAGCGCACCATGCCATCGCTGGAGCCCGACGCCACCAAGTCTGTGTTGAGCAAGGCCGCCACACACACCACCCAACGCGCCTCCCCGCCCGGCCCGCAGCCGTGGGCCGCGCGGACTGTGCACAGCGGTCGCTTCTTGGTGCTTCCCCACGCGCACACTGATCCGTCATCTCCACACGACACAAAGTGCTCTTCGTCCAAAAGCTTTACACCGTCCACACTCCCCGAATGACCGTTAAACACAAGTTGTGACTCTTCAGCTACTTTCCAAACTCTTAAAGAGCAATCGCGGCCTCCGGCACTTACAGCGCGCTCTCTACTCAGAGCGTCGATAGCTGTCAGCGGCGCCTGATGCCCAAACAGAGTTTCGCTGTATGCCATCTCATCCACCGACCACAACTTTACGGAACGGTCTCGACTCGCAGAAAACAGCTGGTGCGAGTCTTTTCTGAACACAAGGTCTGTTACAAGGTCGCGATGGCCCCGGAAAGTGTGACGGTGCTCGAGAGTGACGCCATCCCAAATCTGAATATCATTCGAGCGTTCGCACGATGCCAGGAAGCTTCCGTCCCCGGAGACGGCGAGGGCCGCGAGCGGTGTCTTGTGGCACAAAAATTTATTCCCAGTGCCCCCTTTCTTGAAACGGACGGAGCGTAATTTGGTACCGTCTGGCAGGGCCCATTTCACTATGGAGGCGCACTTGCTGCCCGCGAAGAGCGCGCGCCCATCCCCCGTGACGCAGACGCAGGTGACGGACAGGCGAAAGTCCTTGCAGCGTAAGACGCGCACCTCCCCGGGCAGCGGCGCCACGACGTGTTCCGCAACATTCTTGTGTAGTCTCCCCTGTTGCTCCAAATAATCATCTTTGAGACGTTTTGATACGGCGGAGTCGTCTAGATCCTGCGTTTCCTTCCGCTCTTGCTCTTCTCTCACAATTTCCTCTAGATATTTTTTTGCCAACCTCACTTTCTTCTCCTGGGCAGTTTCGTATTCCCCTTCTGATTCGGACCGATCCGGCACATCGTTAAACTCTAAATCACTGTCTATTGACTCATTATCATTTTCATCGTTCGCACTGGGAACCGTGTGTTTTGATATTTTCTTGGAGATCTTTTTACCTTTCGTATCAAACTTCCTTTTTTGAGTATTTCTGGGCTTTCCTTTTAAAAAGAAAGACATCTTAATAATAAATTAAATTGTCACATTTGAAAACGATGTAACATTGACCACTCATTCGCCGATTATTTATTGCGATGCAACAAATTATCACCGTAACGTCGGAAACAAATTCTTTAAAGAAAATAGAACTGCCAAAACCACGTTTTGTAATTGCCACAGATTTGTAAATGCTCGTGAAAATATATCTATGGAATGTCATCTGTCAAACAAACCATAGACATTTTATATTTCGAATATCCATAAAGAAAATTTTGCATCACCATGACAACCAACAAATACATAACATACTTTTTAACTAAACTTCTATGTTGCTAAATAATAAATGAAATAACCAACAATTCGCTTGGTCAAGAAAATAAGGTCCGATTAACCTATTATTGTTATTAATAAAACTGAATAGTATAATTTAATGTCAGAAGAAAGCGAACTAAGAAATGGTAATATAAAGAAAAATCATAAATATATTGCTTTTTAATTACTTATTTTCTAAACCTCCAGTTTTTACTCCGCAAGTATTATGAATTCTGTAGTGGTGAAGGAGACCCTGAAAAGAGAAGGCTTCCTGGGCCGCTTGCAGGCGGAGGTACGTGCACGCGTAATGGCACTCTTAGCGCAGGATGGTGCCCCTCTGGCGGCTGGCAGTCCTGTGGCACCCCCACAAGTACAACTCTTAAACGACCTGATCAGAGAATATTTAGATTGGATGGCTTACACCTATTCCAGCAGTGTGTTCACAGCGGGTAAGTTGTAAACATTAAATTTACTATCTGCCGATGCATTTCCTATAACATTTAAAAATTATAATTTTGTGTATTCGTTATACATTTTTGGCGACTTTTTGAAATGAAATAAATATACTCGTAATTGAATACCGATGGAAATGTCTGTTTTATCATATTTTAAGGAAATTACATGTTTCGCTTATCTAAGGCATTATCAAATTAAACATGTCATTCTTATAAAATGTAATAAAAGAGAGTTTAATTTGTATCAAACTTTGATAGGAAGCCATTACTTGGTGGTTTGACGTATTAAAAAATTCAATTTAACTTTTTAATGCCAACCGGTTTCACTCTGTAAGAGCTTCATCAGGGCTGTACACAAATTGATTATTTGTTTAAACTTATTGTAAGTGAGGTGTTCAATTTTATTTTTCATTTAAATGTTTTTATTTAAGAAACAATAAATAACAAATGTACCTTATATAGACGCTGGTGCTAAGATGAATTGTTTGTTAGTCAGCTGTTTGTTATATGCAGACGATGCTGTGTTAATCGCTGACAGTAAAGACAATTTGCAAGCTTAGTGGCAAGGATGTATGAGGCATGCAAAAAGAGTGACTTGGTGATGAATGTGTCTAAATCTAAAGTGATGGTTTTCGAGAAAGAAGAATGTATGACGATTTGTGATATAAGTGCGATGGGCGAGAAATTGGAGCAAGTTACTGAATTTACGTATCTGGGAAGCATGTTTACAAGAGACGGAAAAATGGAGAAAGACATCGAAAGGAGGGTTGGTGCTGGGAATAAAATAAATGGCGCACTCAAAGTCATTACTGCAAATAGAAATATATCCACAGAAGCAAAGATGGCAGTACACAATGGAGTTCTTGTGCCAACCCTCATGTATGGAAGTGAAGCTTGGAGCTGGCAAAAGAAGGATGAAAGCAGGTTAAACGCCGTAGAAATGAAATCACTTAGAAGAATGTGCGGGAAAACGTTGTATGATATAATACCGAACGATGAAATAAGAAAGAAACGTAAGACAGATGACTGCATCATGAATAAAATTAAAAAAGGATCCCTGAGATGGTTCGGACATATGGAACGAATGGATGAGAGTAGAATGGTTAAAAAGTTGTACACAAGCAGTGAGTGGGAAAAGAAGCTGAGGACGACCGAGGAAAACATGGCATGACCAAATTAACCAATTACTAAAAGGCGGCCACATTGGAAGTCGAAATAATCGACGTGCGTGCATGGTGCGATGTATGAATGTGGAGGAAGCCCGAGAGGTGTGCCAGGACAGGCCAGTGTGGCGATCCATCCTCTCTGCCTACCCCTCCGGGGAAATGGCGTGATGGTTAGTTAGTTTTTTTTTATTTTTATGCCACCATTACTTGCGTTTAACATGTAATATGAATGCAAACAAGTAAATTAACAAATGAACAAGTCTCCCGAAAAGCGTCCTGGTCTCAAATGATTTCCTCTCCACATCTTATAGCTTGTGGCCCAAAAGAGCATTGCCCGAATTTGATAATTACTCTTATACTCCAGATTGTCACCACAGTATATTTATTAATTGTGATTTTTACATGTTTACCATAATTTTGTGTTAACTTAATTATATATTTTTTCAGAGTCGGGTCTTCAAGTTGACCGAACAAGCAGAGAAAGACTAAGGGGGCAGCTAGGGATTACAGAGGACGGCAGCGGGTACTTACCTCTCCTGCTGAGTATGCTCTCTTTTCACACCTCCAGGAATAGTTAGTTTGACTATCACTTCTTGATTTAAGATACTAACCTCGATATCATTGATGTTTTGAAAATGGTTGGATTGCATAGCGGCTTAACTTTGGAATTAGTTACAATACATTCCATTTATAATTTTTATGGCATTTAGGAATGTATAATCATAACGTCAATGTTATGCTGAATTCATATATATTTTTTTAATAAAATAATTTAGTATTAATATTTTATAGAACAGTTGACATTTGTAATATTTACTTAAAATACATACGAAAAAAAAAAACATTTCTGGACTGCTTTATGGCAGTTTAAAATAAGAATTTTTACTTTCAAAATAATTAGATTAAAAGCAGCAACTCTTTATTTGTGCACACATAGACACACCATTGGTTCCCTTGATCTTAAGGAAATAACTTGAAGGAACTCGCTTCACATGGAAAACCAAGAGGGCACCGTAGTCTCTGGAGCAGGGTAGGGTTTATACAATGAAGGCAAAATATTTTGATACTTTATATAATTAAAAGACCAATTGTTTGAATATTTTTTATTGTTACTGGAAATTATTATTATAAAATTAACAGTTAAAATGAAAAGGGGGTATGAGAACAAAAGTTTGGCATATCTCGCATTACAAACAAATATTTTCATTTAAAGAATGGGAGACATTAGACAAGCATCTTGGATGGGAAGTGTAATCTATTCTCTGGAGGAGAGATTGAATCGCAGATATTTTTGGAACAAATTCTTACTTTATGTGACACGACCGACTGCAACAGCACGGCTGCTCAGCTGAGCTCGTCACATTCCTAGCGCCGCGACTGCGTTACAATACTCCACATATGTAAAAAAAGCATATTCATATTATGATTCGTCACAAGTTGAGATTTTACATGGGGGGGTTTACAATATGATTTGCTCAAAGTCTATAAACACATTTTAATTTTATTAGAAATTTTAAAACTACAATTCACTCCGTGTCCCAACAGACTTCCACACATCACGGCTGCACACATGACTCTTGTACACTCGGTTACATCAAGTTGTCAGTGAGCATTATTTGCCTTACATTCTTCCCATACTACAAAGTCCAATGTTTAGAAAACACTAAATACATTTTTAACATTTGACATATTATTGTGGATGGGCACCAAACATTAATTAAAAACTTAAGCCCGTGACACGTGCCCGCACAAGCTATAGCCGTACTTGGCCATTGATAAACCTCAAAAATAGCTTCCAACATCTTAAATGGATTTGCTGAAGACGGTGCCTCAAGAAACAACATTTTGAAGCAGTATTTCTGACATTGGTAAATGGCCACACGTATGTTACACACAACTTGCAATGCACGACACTGAATGAACCAATTCTGAACAATATTTTACGACTACAATATTACTCTGTTTTATGGGACAACAATTATTTCATGTAGAAGTAAGAGAGATGAATGAGGTCAGTAATATTGTATGTACATGAGGGAAATAAAAGACGGGAGTACAAGTGTAAGTGTAGTATATTTGCTGGTGCTGAAAAGAAGGACTCACCTGGAGCGGCAACTCACGTCACGCGCACGAGGCCGGGCGCCGCGCCCTCTCTCCCTCTCACTCTCCTTCCTCCATCCTCCACACCACACCACCACTCCACACCACACCACCGACACCGGTCAGCACACGGCACTCGGCCTGGCACATAATACATGACATGTTAAATCATCCGGCCTCTTGCCACTTGCAGGGAGTACAACCTCTCCAGCTGTTAGACTTACTAGGTAGGTTAGATAGTATATAGCATCATTACATTACATTACATCAGAACAGGGGCATAGTAACAAGTGTTGGGTTAGCAACACGGGCGGGTCACACTAGGACTAAACTTAAAGATACAGGAGACAGGTGTCTTCATCGCCTCCTACCTGTTGCCGGCGCCGCTCAGTTCCCCTTCAGTCCGCCCGACCTGCAACAGTGCTCTGCTCCATTAGGTCTCTACACCTTCTTTTTCACATTTCTTATCAGAAATAAAAACAAAACTTGGAATGCTTGCATTACATATTTCCATTGATTAATGCCTCCAGCTTACAAATTTTGATCCATAATCAAAAAATCATTTCATTTCATTTAAAAAATATATAAATTGTCTAGTTAACCCTCATTGTGCGGCTGGCTTCATTTGCAATATAAATAAAAAATGATACGACTGCAGCCGGCTACATTTACAGCTCATGACAGATAATCTCAGTTTATCATATATTAATATTACCTACAATTTTGCAGTAAGGAAGGTTAAAAAGATACATTCGAATATGAGCTGCAAATGTAGTCTGCCACAGTTCAAAACTTTTTTTTTTTACTGTAAATGTCGCCCCAACCGCACTATAAGATTTATAGGCGATTTTAGTTGACTGTCATAATCGTTTTTGATATTTAAGTTAAGTATTGTTTGTGATAAAATGTGGAACAGCACGAAGTCCTTGGATAAAAGTTGGATGGAGGAAAGTAGTAGAATATGACTGACCTGGAGCGGGAGCGCGATTGGCGGTGGCCAGCCGAAGCGGAGCGAGAACGGGAACGCCCGCGGCTGCTCTTGGAGTCGGAACGGGAGCGCGAGCGCGAGTAGGAGCGGCGCCGGGAGCGCGAGCGGGAACGCTTGCGAGAGCGAGAACGGGAACGAGACCTGAAAAGATTACAACCATTAAAAATATATTCAAATATCAATCATTATATCGTCGGTTCAAAGGTAAAACTCATTAAGTGACATTTCAAATTTTTCTCCTTTTTTTGCAACTTCCGCATCAGACTTGTGAATTCTACGTCAGAAAACAATCACCAAGTGTATTTATTAAAGAATAACAGTTATTCTTTAATAAAAACACTTGGTGATCACTTTCTGCCGTAGAATTCACAAGTCTGATCTGGAATTGCAAAAAAATAAATAATTCAAATGTCACTTAATGAGTTTTACCTTTGAACCGACGATATGAACTTCGAAATATAATCATGACCCACGATCGCTTGACGAATGGAATCCACCAGTCACATTATATTGATGAATCAAAATGTTATTTATACACATAATCTCAACACAATTTACTTGCAAAAAGTAAGTAAAGTTTATATTTAATAATTATTTTTGGACGGTTTTAAAGCAAAAATTAGAGCTAAATCATGATGAATCAAAAATGAAAATAAGTTAGTATTATTCCTAATGAATCAGTTGATATTATTGCTGTTTTTTTTAAACATATTGGTAGAAAGAACTTCACTTGTAAATAATGAAAACAAATATTTCATTATTCTTCATTCGGTACTTATTAATTTGTTAAAAGGTCCCGTAACAAATGTCTATGGGACCTTTGGCCAAATAACTACCAAATTGTTCTAATTCCAACCAGATTTGGCAACGAACTGCTGAAATCATTTGGAGCAAGTGAAATACAACCAAACATTTAATGACAACTTTTCAAGTTTTTTCTTTCTTGACACGTTTCAAAGGTATGGAATATAATTTCGGCCAAATGGCAGCCGTGGCTTCGCTGCAGGTGGTGTATCCTGGTAGTCAAGAGGTTTTTCAATAGGGACACTAGAACTTTGGCAGCGTATAGCGGACATTTTGGTAAAGCAGTATAAGCTGTCAAATTTGGAATGTTAACACGCTTCAACAAGCGTTGAAATTGTTAAAATTTATGATCAGTGCTGTTCGCCAATTTCAGGCATTCATGGCCGTCCACAATAAGTAATTTAATGCGTTAATTTTAGACTTTTGTGGCTTATACTGGATGATATGGATACCGAAAGCATATGGTTCCAACAGGATTGCGCTACTTAGCACACAGCGCACGCCACGATAGTCATTCTGCACGAGCGATTAAAACGGAGTGTCCATATTGAAAGAGCCTGTACTATCAACCAATGATTCTTAAAAAAAAAAAAGTTGCACTTTTTACTTCGCATGAATCTTTTTATCAAGTCCACATATTCAATAGAAAAATACTGTTGAGGTTACAAAACAAATAAATAAAAGAATCCTATGAAAATGTACACGCACTTCACACATATCGCGTTCAAAAATAAATTAGTGATGTTTTATAATAGAATAATTTTAATTTTCCGTGATCGATTATTATAATAAATTATTACATAACATTTAAACCCAATTAGTTCATAACTGCTGAAAATGTGAAATAAAATGAAGATTCGAATTGCAAGTCCGGTAGACTGGTATAAATAAACCCACTCATTAATTTTAATGAAAGCAAACCATAATTTATATGTAAATATATAAAACTACTACAATGTTACACCGGAAACCAGATAGCAAATAGATTATACTGGAATTTTATGATATTTTATGTTTTCCACAAAAACGTGAATTAGGAAATTAAAAACAATGGCCACCTTCTTAAATGAATACATTAAAATCCTACAAAATAAATTTGTTAGTATTGAGCGGCGGATCTTACCGGCGTCGGCTGGAGCGTCCATAGCGGCTGCCCCTGTACGGCGAGCTGGGTCGCCCGTAGCGTGCCATTTGCACGCGGAGCTCCCTCCCATCCAAAAGCCTTCCATCCATAGCGTCTAACGCATCCTCGGCATCACGCTTATCGTAAAATCTGTAAACAAAAAATATTATTTTAATACATCGACTCACTTCCAAGATGGCGGTGGCAAAAATAACTAAATGCGCCGAAACGGTTTCGACGCACGAGGCGGAGCCGATACAAAATTGTAAATACCTGACAAAAGCGAATCCACGGCTCTCCCTTGAAAATCTGTCTCTCGGAATGTATATATCTCCTACCTCACCACATCTTTCGAAAACACGACGGAGATCTTCCGGAGTCGTTCTATACGTTAAATTGTCAACCTTGAGGGAAACCATTCCCTCAATACGAGGCGGAGGGCGCCCGTAACTCATTTTGGGTTATTGCAGTAAACTATTTAGAACTCAATTGATGAAAAACAAATGAAAAGTGAAGACCACGGTAGCGCCTACACCCAGCGCGCTAGAAAAAGCTTCTACGGGAAACGGAAACGGTGATGAGCATAGAGGGTGGAAAGGTCTACAATTATTGCCATTATTAAAAATATATTTTATATGTATGAAAGTACCTACCGAAAAAAATATGGTATTTCAAGAGGATTAAATTAGTTTTTTTTTTAATAGTTTACGTAAATAGATATGCGAAACCACAAATAGGATCATTCTCACGAATGATAATAATGAGACTGAGTAATGTTTTTAATAGCTCGTATAAAACATTGAAATTTAGAGTTTAAACAAACATTTTCCGCTTCGTTTATCATTTCAAATGAGACTCAATTTTCGGTTTCCAACTTTTCAAATAATTAAAATGAAATAAAGAATCAAAAATAAATTTGTTAAAGTTTATTAATACCGATTTTTTTTTTCAAACACATTAAATTAATCAGACACAACAATTTAGTAGTAAAACACTGTCCCCCCTGATGGTTGACGAGAGTAACCAGGAGCTGTCTTGGCAGAGTGGATTCCGGTATTCATAAGTTTTATATTATGTGGAGATTTCCGCTCGGTAATACCACCATACTTTATGGGATGACCCTGAAATTAAAAACATTTTATTAGCAATAAAAATTATAATTTACACAGGTTCTAGATGAAATAATGTCATTAATAACGTACCAGCGGAATTATAACTGGTGGAAGTACATCAAGCGTATTTCTTAAATGGCGCCATGTTGGCTTTCCTTTGGTTTCACATTGAAGTAAAGTATCTTCTTTTATGGCAAATAGTTCCTTTGTTTGATCATACGCAGATGATAAAATAAAATCTAAACTGTCTTTTGGGGCTCTAAAAATGTAAAAATATTTAATAGTATTGCTAATAAAACCAAAATACTTTGTAATTAAATTATTGATAATCATCCTTACCTGGGGATTTTATAAAACGTTAACTTTCTCACACTAGACAATGTGTGATGTGAATATAAACGTTGGTGTGGTGTTAGACCGTATTTATTGGGTCCGGCGACTGGAATTGGCTTCAATAATATACCTTCATTACCAAAATCGGGAAAAAATCCTCTATTGTTAACTTGCTTTATTCCCATTTTAGAGTCTCGCGATTACAAAGTAAAGAGCAAAAATAGGTGATTGCAGTTGGTATTAAATTAAATGTAAAAATATCGATCAAACAACTTTTAGAGAAACCTTGAAAATTAATTTGACATGGTTACCTATTAATATTATATAATGCAACATAAAATTTTATTGATATAACTTTAATTTTGCGAACACAGCAAAAATTTTATTTTCTGTCACCTTGACATTTTTATACTCTAATAAAAAAATTTAAATTATTATTTTATGTAGCATAGACAAAATAAAGTGCCACCTACATATGTATATTTATTTACCTACATACATATAATTAAATAAAATTCTTTAAAGGTTTGATTAAATATTTTTCTTTAAATTGGTCTCATCACAGCATTTCAATTGATTTTTGTATTTTGATTAACAAAACATATGTCTCTTTCTAGGGCTCCGTATCTGATTTAGGCACGGCATTATCAGCGTCACGCGTGGCTTTATTCTGCTTTATAGGAAGGATGTGCAGTCGGAGCGCTACTGTTCGGTGCCTATTCCACTTCTTAATCATGTTGCTGGCGGCAGAGCACTGTAGTGTTCGGTCTTGCAGAGACCCACTGTGCAAATGTTGGTGAACAGGGAGTCAGTCTTTCTGTTCCTTGACATGTTGTGCCGACGGGTGGATGCTCAGCTACCCCATTTGCGAAAATCTTGTTCCTTGGGTTATCAGGAAAATTTCGTTCCTTCTTTCTCACTGGAAACTTTCTGATTGTTCCTAGGCACGTTACCTGTGCAATGCCCACTATAGCAATGTTCCCATTAAACTATTTGATGCACTCTGATATTTGCTGTAGACCAATACATACTATTCTTGGAACTTTACTATCTCATTCCAAAACTCTGGGAAATATTTAAACACCGATGTTATAATAGTAATTAGGCAAATTTTTATAGAGCCGTTTTCGTGGATAACTCACCTCAAGGGTGCTTTGACAATGTTTTTAGTCATGAGAACTGCTTCTGACACCAGCAAACAGATAATGGTTTTGTAAAGGTGGCTTTTTAAGTTAGATTTAAAATCAGTCAGATTGTCAACGCATCCGAGGCGTGCAGGGAGCATAAATTCCAGGTGGACGGACCTGCCACTGCGAAAGCCCGACCTCTGAAATTTGTCCAGGGGCTGCGCCTTGGCTCAACTAATCTGCCTATTGTCGAGGAATTTGCTGATTAAAGCGTAGATTGCTGCAAGTTAAGACTATCAGCAATGCAAAGATCAAATATTCCGTGAAGAGCTTTAAAAACCGTCCAGCATAGTTTATACTGGATTCTTTCAGCGTTCAATGTTGCCACCATAAAACTATTCAAATACTTATCTTCACCTAAGGAGGAAATTTGTATATTTTTTGCGTGATTTAATTTATACTGAATATTACTTAGATAAACAAGTAAAACCTTAAAAATTTCTATTTCGTATTGATGAAAACTTCCGTTTTCTAGAATATTTTTTTATTTGGGAGTGATATGTTTTGCCTTACTAGGGGCATTATCATTACATTTGCTCCAACAATTTAAAACATTTTATTCCCATATAATGTAATAAAACCTCTAAAGAACTTACATTTTCATCAATATTTCTTTGGAGTTTTTACATGATTGCTCAAGAAACAATAAATATATATCTATTCCACTTAATACTTCTTCTTCAACAAATAAAGATAATACAAAATATGATAACACGGGGAAATAAGACGAGGCTGTTCAGTAACACAGTTTTTATTAAATTAATAATACTAAAATATTTTCATTTAACTTCATCGGAAAGAGCACTTTTAAGACATTTTCTTTCCTCGGGGCTGCCAGGAAAATGTTTTCTTTTAAGTGAAGGGTCTTTATCTTGGCTATGCTTGTTTTGATTCCTTTTACTTTTGCTTATTTTTTCTTCTCCAATTCTAAAACAGTAACACATTAAGTAAAATCTTTAAAAAAAAGGCAAAGGGTGTGCTTGACACCTGTCTCATTGATTCCTGAAAGGTAGTATAATAACAATAGAATATAAATTAAATCTAAAAAACAAGTAAAATAATATAAAAATACATCACTTTAAGACATTAATACTATGGAATTAAATTAAAATATTTTTTATATGAATTTAATCACTGCTTTTCCCATTTTTGGGTTTATTTTTCTCAACATGTTTCAAAAGTTTTATGTCTTCATCAATAGGAAAACAATATAATCTAATTAAGCAACTATAAACTGGGTTTATATTGTTCTCCCAATGATGAAACTAAAAAATAACATTACAAATATGCTGAGAAAAATAAACTAAAAATGGAACAAAATGTGGAGTTGGAGACTGCAACGATCTCCGAAACATCAGTCCAGAAAGACAAATTACACGGACTTTCCCAAGATCCCAAAAAACATGGAAAAAATTATATTTTAATTCATTTAAAAAATCCCACACGACCAAAATAAAATTATTTCAAGAATGACAGAAGGAAGTTAGGTTTAAATTGAATTTTCTAAATGTGAGTGGAAAAGGAAATGATATAGAAAAATCAAGAAATTGAACCAATCAAATTACCATTACAAAGTATCTTATATACTTATAATGCAATCAAAAACTTAAATCGGTCACAATGACATTGGGAGTTTAGTTCATATTTGTGCCACCGCCAACATAAGTCAATGTCATAAAGTTTCGAGTTTGCAATAAAGCACCCGCATCGTAGTTCATTCTCATAAAACACTGTCCTTGATTAAGCACTTTTTCAATGAATTGAAATTACAAGGTGATTTCAATGCTTCTTCTGGATGGTTGACGCACTTTAAACAGAAACACGGCATCCGTCAAATTTCAAGAGTCAAAAAGTGTGACGCTGTCAACACGTACGCACGTTACTAAGCAAGTAGGTATACATAAGCGCATATAGCGCAGTTCTAAATTTCTCATATTTTTCATGTTTTCAGATTAACCGGGAAATCGATTATACGGGATTTTTTTTCACCATCCATCCTGGAAAATCAGGAGTGTACTGTACTTTGAAGTATTCAAATTTTTAGCTCTTTAAGATTTAAACCAAAAGAAGATGCCTCCACACGTGGTGTTACTAAAACTATAACACCGGTGCCCTTGGAATCGACACAAAGTCAGCCAAACCTTCCACTGCAATGGCAGGTGAAAGAAGAAATACAAGGCACTCTAAGGAGCCACCCCTGCAATATTAATATGTATAAAAATAGAAGACCATAATGTGATGCAATTCATATAAAATAAAGGGGAGATGAAAAAAAATATATAGTTGAAATGCAAGTTAGTAATAAATGCAGTGTTATGAATGTTAAAGTTGTATAGTTCAGAAGTGATATCATACCTGGCAGTAGCCCTGGTCCCCGGGCCCCAGTGGGGAGTGGGATTGAACTGGAAGCGGAGTCTTCCTTCACTCCGACTGAGAGGGTTAGCATCCTTCCTCTCTGTTAAATCCACGGAATTGGTTATCCCCTGGGACAGTATTTCATGGGCTACACTGTCATCTTTTAAACTAAAAACAAACAATTGAAACAAAAAGCATTTAGTAAGAGAAAAAATACATATTTTTTCAATGAAAATTGAGTCCTTACTTTAAAAACTAAAAATGGGGAAAATTTTTGTCATGGTGATGGTAATATTTGTATTTAGAAGCCTGCATTTTTGATAAATTTACGATTTTGATAAACACCATGGAATTCCATAATTATAAAATAAAACATTTATTGTTTTTTGAAAAATTATGTAAAACTTCATATTAAATATTTAATGAAAATAAAAATGTCTGTTAAAACGAAATATTTACTCCTTTTCGAAACGAGATAAATTTTTAAAAGGATTGCTCAGCAACGAGCAAACAGGATAGGCCATAACATCAGGTAACCGGTCCTGCTTATTACAATTGCAGAGAGAATGGTTGAGGGTAGAAACTGCAGAAGGTGCTCAAATGTCGCTTATATAGACCAAGTGATCATGGATATGCGCTGCATCTACAGAGATGAAAAGACTGGCTGGAGACAGGACTGAGTGAGGCTTGTTGCAGAACAATCCTCAGGATTGTAACCATTAAGAAAATACACCTTTTAACTATGTATGCACCTTTCTCATTTTTATAACATCATTTAGTATTCTTTTACTATGTAGACATTGTGTGTATAAGTAAATATAAAATTCTTTAATTAGTTCAAGGTAAAATTTTCCAGAATTTTGGGGTTTTATCCCTTAATTATTGTTAACAATGTATTAAACCACATCAATTATCTTGATTGCCATATTCTGCTCTTTTAACTCGGTTATATAAACAACAATGTGCTTGATTCTCGCTACATTTGCAATGAGAAGCATGTAATTCTCATAAAATTTTATATAACATCTAGAAAACTAGACGTTTTCATTTATAACATCAATATATAAAAAAACACTGTTTTTTTTAGTGGAAAATACAGAGTATCCACAAAAAATCCTTTACTTTGTATAATTTTAAACAAATATTAGTATTTGCATGTATATCATTTTAAAAATCAAATAACAGACACAATTCAAGGGTTTGATATTAAATTCTTTCATGATTTAATTGTATCTCAATAGAGACGAAGATGCAAATTGGAAACTGAATATGGTTGATCAAGGTGTTTACAGGACTTATGACCTGTCATTACTTGGGTTAAGCGCATTATGTAATTAAAACATTCCCCATTCCACCTTTCTTTATGACCATGTATGACAAATTTTTGGAAGTTGTATATACGAGTATGTTAAAGTCCTATGCCATATTTCACATGTCAGTTTCAATGTGCCATCTATGAAGATTTTGATTACATATGTTAATCTTTTTAAGATTACTCTATATATAATCTACATACTAACGCCATTTATGGAGATTAAATTCTTTGATTAAAAACATACCGAGACTCTTTCACGGGATGCTGTTTTTCCCAAAATCTCATGACGTCCCAAATAAAGGTGGGAGGTGCATCGGTCTTGATGGAAGTCTTGGAGGCATGAGAATAAGACACGCGGTACCCTCCATTCAGGATAGCAGATCTAGAATCATCACACAAAAGTTTGCTTTTTAAATTACACGAAATTGGTCAAATGAGCAACTACAAGATATCATCATTTAAATAAAAAATGGTGGTGTTAAATTTTTTAATTAAAACATATAAATGTTAAATAATATGTTACTAACTGAAAGGTTAACCTTTAGACGCCCAGTGGTCCCGTACGTGACCGCGGATTTGCATCATTCAATCCCCAATGGTCCCGTACGGGACCAGTGATTATGGTGCATTTTGCTATCTGATTACACTGATTAATGACAATAGTATTTAAACTATGAATATTAGGTTACGTAAATAATATCTTTGAGATGCCGATCCATAATTTTATTTTCGGTTCTGATAAATATTTTTGTCATAATGCGTAATATTAGTGTTTATACCTGCTTTACAAGGTCTACTCTTGGGATATGCATTGTGATTTATTACGGTTTGCCTAATAAAACCCACAATCTACACCACTATCACTTTTTCATCATCTTCTGAACTGAATGGTTGTTATCACATTGCTGTTTTAAAATTTGGCATACGAAAAAAAAAGTTTAAATTTATTATATAATTTTTTTACGTTTTATTCTTTAACTTTAATGTGTTATTATATAAAATGTGAAAATTGCAAATAAAGCTTTTGTAAATTATAAACAATCTATTATTTTGATAATGCTTTTTATTTTACCTAAATAGGATGACTAATTTTAGAGATATAATTATTTTTACAGCTACGCGTAAGGTCGCAAGTCGCGCAAATATTTGCTTGGGCAGTGGGCTACCTTTATTGCAGGGAGCGCACGGGCGTTTAAAGGTTAATAAAGGTTGAGTTAGTATAAAAAAATGTACAATGATAATATGAACAATAAAATTATTTATTTATTTTCAAAATTTACATGGCAAATGACAACCCTCCCCGTTAGTTAGGACATAGTTCATAATAATACATTTTGTTTGTAATAATTTAAAAAAAATTATATGATTATATGAATGAACAAACCTCATGACCAGCATGGGCATAGATTCCACATGCAGCACGCTGCAGAGTTTGGCCATGGTGTAGTAGAATGGGACATCGTGCAGTTCCTCCCGGATCATGCACAAGATCCCCTCCATCCTCTTAGCTGTAGAAAATTGATCCCCCTCTCTCTGCACCAGTTCCAAAACATTCTCCACGAACCTCTCATTGTGGAGTGGGCCAGTCCACATCGGCCCACCCATCTATTGACACAATCCTTAGTTCATTTTCAATTAAATTAACAAAATATGGACGAAGGTAGAAAAATGCGGTTGAAATAAGATCTCTTATGCGAGAGAGAGAGAGAGAGAGAGAGAGAGAGAGAGAGAGAGAGAGAGAGAGAGAGAGAGAGAGAGAGAGAGAGAGAGAGACAAAAATGTGGTAAACATTTATATCGTGGTGTGCCAAATGCAAATTTAAGAAGAGAAAACAGTGCAAATAAAAGTGTAATGAATACAATTATTTATTGTTTCTTGAACAATGATGTAAAACTCCCTATTAAATAATTAATACGCATAAAAATGTGTGTTTTCTAGAAGATTTATTATAGTTTATGGGAATCACAAGTATCGCCTTATCATTATCAAATGTATACATTGTCTATGCCTAAGAAAAGGCAAAACATTTCATTCCCATAAATTATAATAAAACTTAAAAAAAACAGACAGTTTCATTAGTATTGATTAAGATTATTAAAGATACATTAAGATAGTTCGAACACATGGAAAAGATTTGAAAAGAAAGTATAATATATGTTTATGAAGCACAAAATAGAGGTAGATTGAGGAAAACGTGGAACAATCAAATCAACCACTTTTTAATGAAGGTGAGAAGTTTAAGAAATAGACTTGTATGAATGTTGGGGAAGTAAGGAAGTATGTCAAAGAAAGAATAATGTGGCAGTCCATTATTTCTGGCCCAACGTTTCAGAGATACGGATTGATGGTTATTTAGTTAAATTAATTAATAATAAATTAGAGAAGGATGGAGGTTAAAGTGTGCAATCCATTCTTTCTGCCTACCCTTTCAGAGAGGTTAATTAGTATTAATTATTAGTTAAATTAATTATATTAATTTTAATATTTTTGAAGTGAAAAGCGTGGGAATTAAAATAAATAAATGAGGATGTACTAACATGGAGTCTTTGATGACAGTGTTGGCACGTGGTGGACACGGGAGGAGCATGAGGTAGCACGGCACGTTCCTTCCCTGTGGTCGGGTGGGGCTTGTACGCACCCAGGGGTTGCAGAGTAACGGTCTCACACCCCACGCACTGGTATACCAGGGACAATTTACTGAAAATAATTTCAATAAGTATGAAATAAGGAACAAAACAAAAACATTATGATTACCTTGTTAACTTGTTGCCTACTACTACAACTGACTTTAGTCATATTTAGTCATAATAAGTCGTGGGCATCAGGATCTTGAGTGTGTGTTAATGATATTTGATATTCGAGATAGATACCAATATAATCAATTATTACTGTAATGATTTTGTAAGAAAAAGACATTTTAAAAGTAACATGTTATTCAAATTCATCGATGAAGAATGTGTCGTGTAGCGATGATGGATATAGTTACTTTTGGTTAGCAATGAAAGGATTAAAAAGTTAGCTTATTTCAGTGTAGATTGATTTATCTAGAAAAACCAAAAAAGATAATCCTGAATCTCTAATGTCACATAATGATACTAATTTCAAATTAATCTCAATAGGCTGGCAATATTTACAGTCCAAAACAAACGGCTTTGAATTGAAACTGGCAACATTGAGACGGATTATCCCAGTTTATCATAATATTAAGCATAATTTAGAAGTAAGAAACTAAAGATGAAAGTAATGAAAACAAAAACATTTTGATACAATTTTTATTATTATTATGTATTTAGTGTGCTTCCACTTGTGTTTATTTTCGACCGGTTTCGGCAGCTTGCAACAACAACAACAACAACATCACGCCGTTTCCCCGCAGGGGTAGGCAGAGAGAATGGACCGCCACACTACTCTATCCTGACACACCTCTCTAGATTCCTCCACATTCAAACATCGAGTCATACACGCACGTCGATTCTTCCGGCTTCTGACATGACCAACTTTTAATATTTGATTAATTTGGTCATGCCATGCTTTCCTCGGTCTACCTCGACTCCTTACTCCATTTACATTACTTTCCGAGACATTCTTAATAACCAGCCCTTTGAATTCCTACCCATCCATTCAAATCTCCTGCTATAATAATTCTTTCATTCGCATTTTTACTCGCTGCTATCTCGTTTACTCTATCCCAGAACTCATCTTTCACAGCTTCATCTTCGCTATTAACAGGAGCATACCCAATTATGAGTAGTACTCTTGTTAATCCAATTTTGAAGCGGATCCACATTAGTCTAGGATTCACACATTCGTATCCTTTCATGCATTCTATCATCCTAGGAGCTAAAATTGCTGCCACACCCTGGCCTCCTCTTTTTTCTTGTGGTACCCCTGACCACAAGACGACCTTATCCCCATGCTCTCTGGATCCACACTCTTTAACCATGCATTCAGTCACACACAGAATATCTAAACATTTATTCTCAAATTCATCGCACATCTCATTTAACTTCCCTTCCATTCCTCCTCTTATGTTCCAAGTACTGATGCGGCACTCCACTCTCCTCTGTTCGCCCCCGCGGGAAAAGCGACGAGATGGGTGGCGGACCTCATCGCCGTCTCTAGGCATTTACCCGCATCAACTTACAAACTACCTTAAAATTAGTTACATCGGCAGCTTGCTACAACTTAATAACAGTAAAGGCAGAAACATACTATTAACACGCGACGTGGCGTGTTTACTCCCACCATCGGCAACACGTCGATCTAACTCGTCTGGATCGGGTGGCGTGTGCGCGCATGGCGTCGCGTCGGGTGTTCATAGTGTGATTCTGTCCATATAAAACAATACAATTTGATTCGACTCAACACGCATCACGTGGCATCGGGTGGCGTGGCGTGTTAATAGTATGTTTCTGCCTTAATACATTGTTAAGAATCAAGAAAAAAAATGTTTAACCCCCACCACTATCATTTATTATATAAATCAAATAAATTTTGTTGTAGGTAGACTTGTTTTCAGATAAGAATGCCAACGCCGATAGGGTGACCATATTGTGAAAGTATATAATTTTATATTTAACATTTGATTTTAAATTACGATTTGCAATCAAATAACGTTTAAAAAAAAACATTCGATTTATTTACACATTTAAGAGGATACCAGGTCACGTGATCAAACCTGTTTCTCCATACAATCGTATTACTCGATGTTCTCCCTGGAATTTAACATTAGAGCAATGATTTTTTCACACGTTTTAGATATCGACCACATGCATGTTTGAATCGTCTTATTTTTGATATTTTATAAGGAGATATATATATAAAGGAGATAAATAAGATTTTTTTTTAAATAAGGTACAAATATTTACATTCTAATTAAATATATTCATGTTTTGTTATCATATCGAAAACTGTAAAAATAACATTTTAGTGTAATATTACAACATCAGAAAAAAGAACAGAATATAATAAAAAAAGGTTTTGTACAGTAAAAAAGTTTCAAAAATGTTACAATAGTATACAAATGTTAATATAACAAAATACTAAGTAAAAGTAATCTTAAAAATACCAATTACTCATCACAATCCGATGTATCATCACTTTCGTCATTTGACACGTTATAAAATAAATCATTATTATCGGTGAGGTCATCAAATGCAATGTCCCTTTCCCAATATTCATCTTCGTTTTTGCATGCATGCCTGCAGACGTTATCCCACTCAACACTGGTGGTTGATGCTATTTTTTCTTTGACCAATTTTTCGACGGAACTGAAACCCTTTTTGCTGCCGGCATGTACAATAATGAAGCGGGATCCTTTGGATATTGGGATTTTCATACCTTCACCGGATTTGTCACTCCACGAAGTTGATGACACATGGGTTGTATGAATGTAGGTTTCATCTGTATATACTATCGGCCTATTTTCTTCGCGATACCTTCGTATCGCTCTCAAATACGACATCCGTTTAAAAATAATATCTGGCATCTCGCGTAGAACTTTCAAGTTGTCCTGTGTCTTGCACCATTTGAATCCTATTCCAATCAAAATTCTTCTCAGCGTTGCCTCAGAACCATTAAAACCGATGGATTTTTGTAGAGCGGGCAATAACCTTCCGGGTGTTGGTAATATTTTTTCTTTGATATGAAAATCATATACGAGTACACACCTTCTTATTATGGATTCGTCAAAAGAATCGGGAGTATATTGACTCGACCGGTTTCTTTTCTTTTTTGGTGACGAAATAGCGTTTTCTTTCCCATCATTTTTTAATGATGACATTGCTCTGGAGGAAATACCAGTAGCTGCCGAAACTTCATCAGTAAGACTTAATTTCTGAAAAAAAAAACATTCGATTACTATACGTATATAAAATAAGTAGTGTCTTTATATATAAAATATATGTTTTTGTTAAAATATGCTTTACAGGGTTATATAGCTAATATATTTGAGTGTATAACAAAGAACTTACGGTTTTGGAAGAGACACCAGCTACTGTAGCTGCCGAATCATCTTCAGTACGATTTGCTCTCTGAAAAAATTGAACATTATATTATTAATATGAACACTTTATATCCATTAATATATTTGTATCATTTGTTTTATGTATACAAAAGTACTGATAAGACAATCGAGTGATTTTGTTAATCGAATGATTAGTAATTTTATCATTTTTAACAATCGAATGACTTATTCGATTATGTTTCTAATTAAATAGGTACCTATTACAGATAGGTATTTATTTAATTAAGAACAATTTCTAATCATTCGATTCCGAAAATCCTTTGATTATTAATTAATTATGTTTTTACTTAAATTATTTTAACATTTCTATTTAAATTAATATTTAATATATAATATTAACATTTAATAATTACCTCCATCAACACTTCACGTTTATTATGGAAGTATTTAAAAACATTTAAAACGACTTCCCTCGTTTGTCCAGACAAAGGCCTCCCTTTTCCTAGTTTCGTAGGTGCTTCCATAATGGTCACCGTATTTTTTACGTATTTTCTGGTACAATCTAACGTGCGCTCGCCTCGAAGGTTGGAATCGTACTGAGGACCGCCCCGAATATACGCGGGAAGCGCCGCGGCGTGCCGTTAACCAATCAAACGATGCGATTTTACCAACAAATGTACAAATCTTCATATTACACATATTATTTGTTTATGTGTTAGTATTGGCATCCTTAGGTGAAGATAGCTCTACCTGAAGATGGCAGCAATCTGCCAAAACCGGTTGAACATAAACACAAGTGGAAGCACACTTAATACATAATAATAATAATAAATTGTATAATTTTTTTTTGTTTTCATTATTTAAAATGTATGTCTACCAAGAAATTTCAATCAAAAACATTAATTATTTAAAGATGAAAGGTTTATTAGATTATTTTATATACAAGCTGCAAATGTAACAAGCCAGACAATAGGGGTTAAGAAATATATATCAATTCAGTGTAAAATATACCTTGTAGTTTTTTTGCATTCTATTGGACTGGTGAATATTTTAACAAAGACCCGGATGTAGAAATCAGCTGATACGCTCAGCAAAGGGACGATGTACCGGCCGTAACGGTTGGCGTGTGATTCTATACACTGGAGAAGGATTCGCAGAGCCTGCAATAGCAATTCAATTAGCTTTCACATAATCTTATAAACATTTAAAGATACCATAGTACCAGCAGTATTAGTTTTAGCCAAGTTTAGAAATAATTACTCATATTATACAACATTAAAGATGAATTACATATTTTATTACATATCTATTTAATTACATATCTAGAAAGTAAGTATACTGAGGCTCTCACAACCAGATGGATTTTATTTTCGACATGTTGGCTACACTTCCGTGTAGCCTGACTCTTCCCCTTTGCAATGAGACCGGTTCGAGGTCAGTACGTTGAGAAGTGTCGACACGACAACACGTTTCGTGAAAAATGTCAATCTAATCTCCCACCAAGCGCCAAATACGCGGCGCCGGGCAAGAGTTTTTGAGGCGCTGCAAACTCCATGGAAATGAATTTCTCCGTTTTATCGTTACTGGAGATGAAACTTGGGTTGCACACTACACGCCTGAAACCAAAAGGCAGTCTCAACCGTGGCGTCACACCTCTTCACCCTCCGCCAAAAAGTTCAAAACCACAATTTCAGCCAAGAAAATCATGGCATCCATGTTTTGGGACTGTCAAGGCATAATTTTAATTGATTATATGCCTCAAGGGGAGACCATCAATTCTGCAAGATACTGTGAGACCCTAAAAAAATTGCGGAATGCGATTCAGAACAAGAGGAGAGGCATGCTGACAAAGGGAGTCTGCCTGCTGCATGACAATGCCAGAAGGAACTGCTCATCTCGTTTAAATGGGATGTCCTGAACCATCCCGCGCATTCCCCTGACCTAGCACCTTCAGATTACTATTTCTTTACCTCCCTGACACATGGGTGGAAAAAGGTTTTCAACCAACGAGGAGGTAAAGGAGGAGGTAGAGAAGTGGACGAAGGAGTTGGCGGGAAACTACTTCGAGGAAGGCATCAAAAAGTTGATACCCCGCTTCACCACCTGCATTGAGAGGAATGGCGACTATGTCGAAAAATAGCTTACGTATGTACTACGGTAACCACGTAATTTTTTTGTTTAAATAAAAAAAATTGTAACCTACAAAAATTCAGTACACCTACTTTCTGGAGATGCCTCGTATAACATTTATATTTATTTGAGTGATGGTGTAAAACATCATCTTAAATATTTTTAAGAACTTCATTAGCTTAATATTCCAGAAAGAATCCAGTATAAACTCTGCTGGAAAGTCTTTAAAGCGCTGCATATAATGGCACCAAGTTATATATCCAACTCTGTATAATGGACATCCTGAACTCAAGGAAATCCACACTTTGCTCAACAAACACCTCCGCAATAGGTAGATAGAGTTCAGCCAAGACATATAGTAAATAATTTAGTTATTCAAGTTTTTTTTGTGCTGACTGAATTATTTCGTCTTCTCTATGGTGTTAACTATGTGGAATTTCATAATGACAATTTTTGACAGCACAGGAAGTATTTTAATTTGAGCATTTAGGACTCGTTTTTTAAGCAGTGGTTAAACTTCACTATGTTGGGCTCCTTGTAAAGTCCTTCCAGCTCCTGGTGATATCCAAATTTTTCTCAACACCTTCCTTTCAAAGACCAGCAGCGCATTTCGTCCCTTTTGCTCAGTACCCAACACTCCGTACCATATACAAGTACTGGTCTCAGCAATGTTTTATACAGAAGTAATTTGGTGTTTCTTGTCAGCTAATGAGATCTTAGGTGTCTGTGGATTCCAAAATAACATTAATTTGCCACGTTTATTCTCCTTTTGATCTCAATAATAACATTATTGCTGCTAGTTACCACTGAGCCCAAATATTGGAATGATTCAACTATTTCTATGCTGAATAATGTTCCTGGACCATTTCTGATGTTAACTGGTGTTAAGGATGCGATCAAATATTTTGTTTTGTGGGTAACATTTACTTGAAGTTCCATTCTATTAGCAGCATTTTCCAGGTCTCTAAACCCTTGTTTGACATTAGTTCTAAGTCAACAGTACTATTTAGCTATGTAAAAATAAACAAACAGCAAATCATATAAAATAATAGGGATTTAAGCTTATGTTATGCTTCGTGACTTGTCTGAACAACACTGTTACATAAAAAAATGGAATGATTTTACTTGTATTTAAATAGGACTAAAAAGTACCTATCAGATAGCAGAGATCCCCAAGAGAATAGGATTAGGATGGGCAGCCTTTGGAAAGATGAAACACATACTTGCTAAAGAATAGGGACATACCCATGAATTTGAAAAGAGAAGTATATGAAACATGTATCCTCCCCGTGATCACCTATGGCCTGGAAACCATTACGCTAACTGCCAATACGGTACATAAACTAAAATGTGCGCAAAGGTCCATGGAAAGATAAATGTTAGGCGTATGTCTAAAAGACAAAATAAGAAATGAAGAAATAAGACGCCGAACAAAAGTCTTCGACATAATGGACCTTGTCGCTAAGCAGAAATGGCAGTGGACAGGTCGTGTCGTGAGACAGGGAACAGAGTGATGGGCACCCTGAATCCTCAAATGGAAACCATGGGATAGAAAAAGAGGAGTGGGCCGACCTCAAAAAAGATGGGCCGACGACATTATCCCTGTCGCGGGTAAAATTATTATTATTATTATTTTGTTGAATCGCTCTTTACATCATGACAGCATGAGCCTAATCGATGTAAAGGGTATTATACCTATCAATCACTTACCACTCGGCCACGAAGGTCGTCAAAAATGTGGCAAAGAAAAGCCGAAGATAGAGTGGAGTGGAAGAAAATGGAGGAGGCCTATATCCAGCAGTGGAGAGATGGCTGAGGAAGAAGAAGAAAGAAAAAGTACCTGTTCATGGCAAGCTTTCCAGCGCAGACTGATTGAGCCATATTTGGAGTAGCAAGTCTCTGGAGAGTTACCGGCTAGCACAGCCATGTCTGTGGCGGTGACGAGGATCAACCCTCCGTCCACTGCGCACTGTACAGCTCCATCCAGGAAAATGGAGGGGCAACCATATGGGTCGAGATCCACAGCTGTGAACCGATCTGACGGCCGACGGCTGCTATACATCAGTAATCTGGAAATATTTTCTACATTTTTGGATTTGCAGATTCATATTTTTTAAATGATAACTTGTTTTTTACAATTTCACTTTCGTATTTGCATTGGTGAAAGTATTTTCAGTTTTTGAAACTGGCAAATAGTAGCAACAACAACAAACCGTCACACCGTTTCTCTGAAAGGGTAGGCAGAGAGAATGGACCGCCACACTACTCTATCCTGACACACCTCTCTAGCTTCCTCCACATTCATACGAGTCATACACGCACGTCAATTCCTCCGACTTCTAACATGACCAACCTTTAAAATTTGATTAATTTGGTCATGCCATGTTTTCCTCTGTCTACCTCGACCCCGTACTCCATTTACATTGTTAACGTACACTTTCTTAACCATTCTTTCTCCATCCATGCGCTCAATACGTCCAAACCAATCCAGGGATCCTTTCATAATTTTGTTCATAATATCTTCTTCCGCTCTACACTCCTTTCTTATATCAGCATTTGAAATTCTGGTGTACATCGTTCTACCACACATATGTCTCAGGGACCTCATATCTACCGCATTTATTCTGCTCTCGTCCTTCTTCTGCCAGTTCCATGCTTCGCTTCAATAGATAAGAGTTGGGATCAGAACTCCATTGTGAATGGCCATTGTCACTTTCATTGATAAATTCTTGTTTCCAATAACTATACTGGCAAACAGTAGCAGTAGATTGAAAAAATTAAAAAACCAGAATACATTATGGTTTTCCAGGGACAAATTTTTCACAAATATGAAGAAATTACTAAATATTTAAATGTTCAATACAATTATACCCTCTTATATGCTTTATTAGCAATACTTTACTGAAATATTACACAATTTTCTTGATAAATCAACGCAAAGAGACATGCAACTTTCGGTAATCATATTTTTGATTAATGATATTTTTAATTTACATTTATTTTTTTAAATTAGTGACAGAAAAAGAGACTACCGCATGGACTGTCTGAAGGATGTGTGCCATCTCTTCCTCTCTTGTTTGTTCGTACAAGCAAGATGCATTATTTACAGCACAGAAAGTACTTTAATTCAATGGTGATTATTAGAATTTTTATATTGTTTTGCCAAAAATACAATATCGTTGTTTAGCATTCTAAGTCAGCAGTATTATTTAGCTATGTAAAAATAAATAAACAGCAAATCATATAAAATAATAGGGATTTAAGCTTACGTTGCATCCTCGTGACTTGTTTGAACAATATCCTCCACCCCATTATATCTGATGTTGGCCTTTATACTCTCAACAGCTTTTAGAGACAAGTCATTAGCCACAATCCTCCCTATCCCTGGCACTTCCTTTGCGTAGCGAATACTGCGTAGCCCAGTGGCTGACAATGCTTCCAGAACAGATATTTGAGGCGGAGATGCATTTTCTTTAGTGGTTCCTTGATTAGATGATTTAGTATTTTTCTGCGGTGTTGTCAGGTACTCGGTGATGAATGTCCTCAACACAGCTATACTCAAATCTCTGTTGAACTCTTGGACAGGGTTATAAAACACATTATCTGATGTAAGAAGAACTTTTGCCTGCCCTTCATTTATTGTTTTTTCGGGTTCGGTACTCGAAACCTCCGTCATCGTGAACATTCGTTTTATCTAATAACAGTAGAAAGAATCGATGACTAAAATAACTATAAAACAATTGTATTCATTTATAAGTAGAAATCAAGTTTATTTTTAATATTAAAGATATTTAACCTTATATGTAACTTGGAATCGACTCTCTATAAAATAAACATATTTATTTCTAAACATCAGATCTGAACGAAAATTAAAATAATGGAAAATAAGTTAGGAAAAGTATCGCAAAATAACAATAATAATAATGTATAGTTTTGACATTTAATATTTGACACGTTTTTTCGGCATGTACGACCATAGATACTTCATACGATATAAAATCGTCTATGACGTTGTCTTGGATAATCATTTTGACAATTCGTGGGCCTCGTGGTTAGTATTAGGCCGCGTTGTTTTGGTTTTAAGTTTTGTAATTTAACATCTAAAATTATTACACGACAATGGATATCGTCGCGGGTGTTCTACAAAAAGAGTTACAACGTAACGAAAAATATAAAAGTATTGATGTAGAAAAACACCTTAATCTTGAATTTGACATAGGAACACTTCTGGCTTTAGATCCAAATGATTTAGATACAAAAAAGATTGAGTAAGTCTTTAAATTCAGACTTAATTAAAAAAAAATCGATTGCTTTAGCTATTTATAAATGATGTCTGTACTATTAAATATATATATTTTTTTTTAATGTTAAACATTTTTAGGTTAAGCATATATGCATATTGCTTCTTTTTATAACTTATTGTGTATGTTTTTAGATCAGAACGCGATGAATATATTTTAAATTTAACTAGAGACAACACACAATTATTATTCAATAAGATCTGGGAGCTGCCTACCGAGCGTCTTGATGAGACGATCGTGGTGACTCTTCCAGAGCCACGGTTCGTGCTACCGCGCGCGCAGCGCGTGCCCAAACCGCGCCCGCTCACGAAGTGGCAGCAATTCGCCAAGGACAAGGGCATCGCCAAAACCAAGCGGGACAAGGCTACATGGGATGAAACTCTACAGAAATGGGTGCCATTATACGGGTAAACTGCACATTCATTTTTCACCTCGTGTGAGCAATAATCTAGCAGGGCATTTAATACTATGTCTGCAGGTAGATTCACGTGATAACTTTGCCATGTGATGAAAATATCTCATTATAACTTCATTTAAAAATGCACTTCCAATAGTTTGCTATGCATCTGCGTAAAAGGTTAATCTAAGCTAAAAATTTCTAGAAGTCTTTTTATATTTTATGGGAGTGACATGGTTCGCCCTGCTAAGGTATTACCAAATGTTTATTTATTAGTCATGGTCTAAAATATCACTAATTAATGCTTGAATTGAAATATTTTATGATGAATAGTGCATCTCGCTCGCACAAACTAGCAAGGGAAAAGAGATAGCGTACATTTCTTTTACACGCAGATAACGAAGTTTTTTTCAAAATTAATTACGGATAATAGCATTTTTTGCTAGGATTTTGAAAACATCCATAAAATCATGCCCAGGGATAGCCCGGGATAGCCCAGGGATTAAGTACATACAATAAATAAAAAAATTCAAGAAGTTATTAAACAGATATATTATAAAATAATGCAAAATAAGGTGTTTATTGAATACTGTGTTTTTTTAGTCAATTTTTTTTTCTTACAGATATAAGCGCGCGGAAGCCCAGAAAGATAAAGACTGGCTGATAGAGGTACCTCAGAATGCCGACCCCATGAAGGATATGTTTGCCGCCAAAGTGGATGCCAAGTCTGAAAAGGTTGCCAAGAATGAGCTGCAGCGGCTAAAGAACATCGCCCGTGCGCAGAAAGTCAAACTCCCTCGAGTGGGGCTGCCCATCACCTCCGACAAGGCCACCGCCAGCCAGGTCTGTAGTCTTAATACTAAATGTATATATTTGTAAAATTTTAATGTAAACCTAATGATTGCCAAGTTGCTGGAGGTCGATCTGGTCCTCTCCTTTTCGTGTCTAATTGTAGGGCTTTTTGGACTATGTAGTATTTGCCTCTTCTGATGACCTTACCGTTGCAGACAACCCTCCCTCACCTTTTCCGTCATAGAGGACACTTTGAAACTTCCTTGAATATACTCATTCCTTTTTCTATCGAATCTGGTCACTTCAGCAACCCACCTCGACATCTTCATCTCTGCCACATGCGTCTTCCATTCCTCTTGGCGTCTTACAGCAGTTTTGTACACCTTTTGTTTAGTTTGTTTTGGTACTTTATTGTCATAAACCACTCTGAAAAGTGCACAATATTGACCAATCCTACTTTCATCCTATGCTCCACATCATTTTCAAGTTTGTCCTCCTTAGAAAGAACAAAGCTGAGCATGATCGTGCTTTCAGCGTTGCGGGTCCGTTGGCATGGAATAGCCTCCATGTTAGTATTAAGTATAAGGATTTTTTTCTTTTTTAAAAAGACTAACATCAAAGATTTGAATCAATGATATTAGAATTTATTTTACAATCTTCAATATGAGCAGAAAATAGCTCATTATTATGAAGAAGGAATCTGGTCGTGTCCAGGCTCGAACCCAAGTCCCCTAGATTAGGAGTCAAGCGTTCTATCCCCTAGACCACCACCCGACCATAATAATGTATAAGGATAATGACGTTAAATTTAAGAAACTTCTAAAGACTGCACTGTTCGGTCAGTTGTTTCCTAGTGCGCCCTTGGAGTAATTGATTTTACAAAACGGCACACTTAAAATACAGATCATCAGAATAATAATAATAATAAAGAGCTGAAGTAGGTAAAGTGGTCTACTTGTTTTATCAGAATGCCTCTGCGGAGCATACTTTCAGACTGTGTATAGGTTTCAACAAAGTGTCACTTCACATATTTTGTTTTGGTTTGGCTGTTTTATTAATATGTATTATATTTGTTATTCTCAGCTGGCAACTGCCGTAACAGTGGCTCGTTCTTCGACTGCGTCTGTGGGCAAGTTCCAGCCCCGACTTCCAAAGGAGCAGGATGCTCGTGGACGTGGGGTGGCAGAGCTAACGGGTACGGAGCGCAAGCGCAAAGCTGCCCCGCCCGACATGGACGCCGAGAGAAAGAACAACCTCACAATGGTAGATGCCCTCGCCCGCAAACAGCCCAAGATGGATTTGGACCTTGCAGCCACAAAACAAATTCGACAGGAACAGATAGAGTAAGCAATTTTTTAAAAGAAACATTTTGATTTAGAATTAATTTGCAAACTGAGAATTTTTTTTCCATTCTGTCTTCTTCTTCGATGGCCCTACAGCCCATATCGAGCCTTAGCCTCCAGTATTCTTCGCCTCTAACTCCTCCTGTCCTCCGCTTCGACCCTCCAATCTGACACTCTTAACAATCTTGCCCCATCTCTCCCAACTTCATTCTCCCATCGCAGCCATGGTCGTCCAATTGGTCTTCTACCACCTGGGTGCCACTCCAGCAATTTTTTTGGGGTTCGCGATGACGGCATCCTCTGCACGTGACCGGCCCATCTCAGTCTATTCAGTCTGACGTGTGTGGAGAGACTGGGAGCTTTGTAAATATGGTACAGCTCGTCATTATGCCGCACTCTCCAGCCTTCACCGCCATTCACAGGTCCCAGAATTCTGCGCAGCACCCTTCTCTCAAAAGTATCTAGTCGCTCTGTGGATTTCGCTGTCATTGTCCACGCCTCACATCCATAGGTCACTACTGTTCGGATGATGTTCTGTTTTCTGTACTATGCGTTAATCCAGGGTTTCCCAATTTTTTTCTCAAATGGAACACTTCTAAATACCAGGATTTTTAACAGAACACTTAGCTTATATTTTAGGTTGCACACTGTGTGATAAAATATGGTCCTCCATGTCATATACAGACTTACCACTTATTTGTCAGAGATCTCATTTCTACTGCATTTATTCTACTTTCATTCTCTTTTTGCCAGTCCCATGCTTCAGTTCCATATACAAAGGTCTGTACAAGAACACAATTGTGCACCGCCATCTTAGCTTTTTTGGACAGGCTTTTATTTGTCATCATTCAAGTATTTTTTTTAGTATTTAATAATGGTTTAAGCTTTGATTGAAAACAGGAGACGAACTTATTTGTTATTATTTATTTATCTTGTGATGATTAGGAAGGAATGTAGAGCGAAAGAAGGTATTATGAACAAAATTATGAAGGGATCGCTGCGTTGGTTCGGACATATGGAGCGCATGGGTGAAGAAAGAATGGTTAAGAAAGTATACGTTAACGATGTAAATGGAGTAAGGAGTCGAGGTAGACCGAGGAAATCATGGCATGACCAAATTGAATCAAAGGTGGTCATGTCAGAAGCTGGAAGAATCGACGTGCGTGTATGACTCGATGTATGAATGTGGAGGAAACTAGAGAGGTATGTCAGGATAGAGTAGTGTGGCAGTCCATTCTCTCTGTCTACCCCTGCGGAGAAACGGCGTGATGGTTTGTTATTGTGATGCTATAAAAATATGTGAATACCTAACCGGAGTTTACTTTCTTATAGGAGGTCAGAGGAGAAGCGTAACGAGAAGCCCCGGGCGGGCCGGAAAGGCATGAAGGGTGGAAAAGGGGGCAAAGGGGGACTCAAGACAAAAGGGGGACGTGTGGGGGCGAAGCCTGTTGCTGGAAAGGGACAGAGGAATCCGAGCAAGCGGAATGTAGGCAGAAAAAGAAGATAAACTTTTATATCTTGTATTTTTTGTTAATAAATATGTTTAATGTATTCTTATGTTCATTTTTTTACATTCACCTGTAGAAGATATTTCAAAGTCTGCCTAAAGAATTGGATTTCTTATTTGTATATGTACATTAGGGTGTCCCTTATTTTTCAAAGTTTTAATTTTACAATGCATAGGCTATTGTTTTATTCATTTGAGCCTAAAACATCCGAAACCAAATTTTTTCCTTATTCGGAACAGTGTAACCCGTGCCGACTTGCGCGCAAAGATGTCCCATACAAATTGCGTCACAGGAGCGGCGCGTTGTCGTTGTTATTAGCATTTAGTTTCGGCTTATCGGGTAGGAACCATGGATTGTTTTATATTTCGAAGATGTCAGTAGAACTAAGAAGCAATTAAAAAAGTATTTTCTTGGTTGGTGAAGTAAATCATCAAATAACAGGTGCAAACAACTATCTAATCTTCAAGTTCTCGCAGTTCTATTTTTCGAAATACGTAAAGTTAATTTGACTGTTAATGAAAGCGCAAATCTTGTCATTCTGGAGTCCAATATGTTTTGAAAAAAGGCTAGAATACATACCAGAGCTGTTCGTAATTATGTTAAGAAGTTAGTGGATCTTTATCAGGTCTGACGAGAACTGCAAAAAATAACAAGAAGATTCAGGGCTTACATAGGCGCCGCGAAGAGAACTTTCAACTTGAATTAGATAATTTATTCGATACCGCACACGCCGATGCTCTTGAATGTGCTATGATACGACAGCATCATATACAGGATACTTGAACGGAGCTTGTGTGCAAAAACCAGAAGGAGGTTTGTTATTCCGCCATCATATATAAGAACTGATGCTCAAAAGTGCGTTTGAATCGCAAAATCGATTGTACGAGATGATTATAGGGAACTCATATTGAGCATGCTATTGTTTTTCTGGGTGGAGGCAATGAAAATAAAATAAACAGACCTGCTGGCCCAATGCATCAAGCACGATGGATGGCAAGAGCTATTTACTCCTTAAAAATACGTTTGCTGCAGTCCCAGTTTAAAATGTGCGCTAAGGACAAAAAAGCTTTACCAGATGTTTGTTTATTTATTGTGTCAGTTTATGTAAAGCCCTGGCTTGAATTTAGTTTGGCGATAAAAGCTCCAAATGAAGATTTTTGTTTTTTAAAGACCTTAAAAGATTACGAAGAAGTTGACGATTTCCAAAGCGGCTTTAAACAAGTTCAGTCAACATTTGTGGTACTTGTCAGAGGAAATAGCCGTCCTTTTAATTTTTGAAGACAACGTTGATGAGCAGACCAAAGGAAACATTTTAGAAAACTTACAAAAATAAAGTTTTGGTGAATCGGGAAAGAGATATGTTCCATCGAAGGAACAGATGTCTGGCTCTCTATATGGTACGTAAGTAGTGTTTAATCTGGTATTTAATTTAGAACTAATTTGTTTTATTTATAGGTACTACAAGTATTTTTTATCTTGTTTTATGGAAATCTTTGAGCGATTTGTTTCTGTATAGAGAAAAGATTTATTTTCACAACTAAAATATGATAGTAATTTCCTTAAAGAAATTGTATCTTCATAGAAAGACAGCGCGGCGTTTGTGGAAGTTAAAAAGAAGGTTACTAGCTTAAAAGCAGTCAATGACACAGCTAAAAGAGCTGTTAATCTTATGACAGACGTTCATGGTTTGACTACCGCAGATGAAGAACATAAGCAGTTCATATTATGTTGTGTGCAAGATCATAGAAAAATTTACCCAGACTGTAAAAAAAGAGATTTTGAAGAGGAAATATCCAAGTAAATAAATATAAATTTGGATCTTTTTTGATGATTACAAGAAGAACATTATATAAATATGTGTTTTCATTAATATTTATCTAACATAGTGGTTTTATGTGATCATCTACAACTACATTTAAGAGACACTTAAATCACCTATTTTCTAAAACTTTGAGGGCAAGTCGGCACGGGTTAGAATTAACGTAGGAAGTTGAAATTCTGTATTTGGGTAACTAGTAGACTATTAAACATAATTAGGGGGTATGCGTTTCAATAATCCAAAAAAAAAATTTTTTGCCCATATAAGGGACACCCTAATGTACATATTTAAAAGTGAATTACTTTGGAAAAAAAAAACACTATTTTGATATGTATAATATCCAGTAGATTCCTTTATCCCAGGTAAAGATTGGAAAATATAAATATCTTTCCGTGTCTGAAAAATAATTACTTCGGAAATTTCTTTAGAATATCATAAGTCAAATTTATCTATAGAAAAGTAATACTTTTACATCTTCTATAATCTCCTTCACTTTCTGTTGTGGTTTCATTTTTTTATTTATTTATTTATTTATTTATTTAGGGTAACATACAGCGATATCAATAACATATATATATATAAAAGAAACATTCAGAATAATTAAAATAAGGCCAATTACATGCTACCACAGATTAAAAATAATAGTTAACAATCAACAAATGATAGTGAGAAACATTGAAGTTAAACTAAGACAAAATAAGGTATACATAATATTTAAGAGTTAAAATACTTATAGTACTGGAAATAAAAATTAAATTAAGATAAAATAAAATAAAAAGTAATATACAAGTATTATAATATCATGTTACATCGTGGTCACATCCGCGCCGAAATGTTGCTCCGATCACTTTTTTAAAATTTCGCTCGCTCAAATGAAAGACGTCAATGTCTCCAAAATGTTTGTTGTAGATATCACAGATTCGATACAGTGCCGCGCTCAGAGCGTAATTTGTGCGATAAACAGGAAGGTGGAAAACTTGGTTCGCGGTGTGTCTCGTGCGAGACATGGGGGTATTGAGTGACAATTTGCTGAGAAGTTCAGAATTGTCAATTTTAAAATGAATTATTTTATGAAGTAACATCATATCATATTTGAATAAATAGAATAATACATTGTATTTCCTTTAAATTTGTGCATCGAAGGTTGGGTCACAACCGAACATGTCTGTAAATCGAGAAATAAATTGTTGTAACACAAGCTGTTATTCTATTTATTCAATGCTGTGAGTGCTTAGATTATAACAGTTTGTAGAGTTATAGTTTCTGGGATCTTGGGTATTTAATTTAATTTATTCTGATAAAAATCACAAACATTACAGACATACAATTCCAGATCGTTTGCAATTACATTATAAAAAGAGAAGCATTAAAAAAAAATTAAGTTTAAGAATAAGAAAAAATCATAACATTGATATTGCACCCCTGAGGCAACTCACACTATCACGAAATATGTCGACCTCTGAGGCGATCCGATTAAGCAATGAGATTGCCCTACCCACAGGCATAACCATTGGCAGGTTGGTTCTGCAGCGCGGCAAATAAAACAATCTGTGCTGTCTTCGACGAAGGTAATCAGGGGTATGGTAATTATAAAGGGTATGTCTCATGGTATCCGCTTCTACCGATATTTTGGAGATTGCAGACTTGTACTTGATGAATAAATGACTAATTAATTACCCTGAAGATGGAGTCTTAAACAATATCTGAAATGTTGGTCAAAGAGAATCAAGAGACACGACAGTGTAAACAACAGATGGAGTTGTACTAACCGGCCTACCTTCAGGTAATTTACTGAGAAACATGCAAAAAAGCAGGTTTTTTCATTAATTATATATTAATTTTATTTTTTTAAATTACGAAACGTCCAAAACTCGACCGCACACTTCGCCTTGTGAAACTATCATATTTGTGAAGACTTGTACTCAAGTGTTGTTGGCACACGCGCGTATCCCCAACATTTAGTACATTACTTTTTCTCAAGCGCATACGTGATATGGGATAGCACAGTATGGTACAGTCAAAGTAAACGTATCACGTACGTTCATATACCTAGGATGGTTAAAACAATTTAAAAACAAAAGAAGTATTTTTAAACAAGATTTATTCATGATAAATACACATTTACTAAATTATTTTCTACATTGAAGTACATCTTACATTATTTAGTTGTCATTATGACTACAATTGTCATACACCTATAATATTGCTTTGGGGCTATTAAGAAGCGCAACTATCTCTATCCAACAATAATATACAAGAGTATATGACAAGGAGGAGAATACTAAAAGGTGCACTGCACTATCCCTAACATTATTAAATACTTTTTTCACTATCTGTCAATGATAAACATTATATATATAATTATTGAGATCATATGTCTTGGACATGGCATTAAAGGTTTAATGGGCTCAACACTCCACATTAAATATCTTATTGCTGCTTAAAAAAAATAACAAATACACATTTTTTATTTTAAATAACTAGTGTGAAAATTTGTTATTTATTGATGAAAAATAACCTTTAACACATTTAAAAAATATATAATTACAAGCTAAATTAAGTCTTTACTTGAATAATTCCAAGAATTATTTTTAAACAGTTGTTTCATTGTGAAAATGAATATATTATACATATTTTTATATTGCTACTTTTCTTGCATGGCACTATGCAATATTTCTATAAAGTCTACATTTGTACATTTGGCCTATGTATTTTATAACATTATTATGTGCAATTAAATGCCTTTAAAAAATAGACAATATATTACGACAAAAGCTGTTTCTTGTTTTCCAACTTGTCGAAAAATAGTTTTCAAAAATAGATTATTTTTTAATTCATAAATTGCTAATTTCATCGCCTATAATTCTATTGTAGTAGACGGAGGAATTCTATGTGATTTTTACAGTTCCTTATGTATATACTACAAAATTATGGAAATATTTTAACTATAAATTTTGGCAATCCTTCGAATTTGGTATACATTCCTGATTTGTCCATTTCCAGGTGTTATCACAGTCTATATTATTTTGGCAAAATAATAGTTCTAGTAAGCAGTGTTCCCTCTAAGCATTCATGTTACAACAGAGTGCACAAAAGTTACACCAGCGTTAGGATTTTCGTATGGTTCGTATATTTTGGAAGGGCGTATGAGTTCCTAGCACTGGATTTGCACTGGCAACACCGGCTAAATTGACAAAATTATCCCAGTCATATATTTGACATTTCATAAAAAATAAACACTTTTAACCCTCCCTTCCCTGTGATGGGTATCTTCTACATGTTGCTTCTAAAAACCATCAATATCTCTATAAATATAATAAATACACGGTTAAGATTTTAGGTATACTCCATATTTACGCATTGATTTAAAAAATAATATTAATAATAATCAGAATTTATCGGGTACATTAGAGGTATTTTATGAAAATCGAAAACAAAGTCGCGTATAAACAGCGCTTTGAGTGTGTCACACTATATTCGCATCTCACTCTTGCATATGTTCTAGCTCAATGTTCTCGCTCTCGCCGTCCCGCCGCGCCGGCAGTGCTTTCGGGCTTGCAACCAGAGCGGATCTATGCCCGTTCCGTGAGCGTTGCCAGATGGTTTTTTAATGTTTTTAGCAAATAAATCTCAATTATTATAATTATTTTCACTTTAATTACAATTAATTAAGGGGATTACCTACTTCTTATTTTTCCGATTTAAAATCGCTAATTTTTAATTTGGTACTGGACTACCCAACACAGGAAGGCGCGTTTTTATTTTAGCACCGTAAGGGAAAGGTTAATATCATCCTTTGAGAAATAACAATCAACGGCGATGATTAAGTTGTCAAATGGCGCAGCGATTCAACGGGTGATGTTGGCGCATTCTGTCCTGTCATTTAAATTTCCTTTACAAATTACAACGCATACCTTTTGTGCATATAACTTTCGAAAAATTAGAGGGAACATTGCTAGTAAGTAAATATTATTTAATGGAGCTCCATGTTCCAACAGCGGGTGCAGATGAGGTAGGAGTCCGATTGAGCATCATCGTGCCGTGCTTTATCATGACACACAATGTGCACAAGCTTCAGGTTATCGGCTGTGAATAGCTCCCGGTAGTACCAGTTGGCAGAGAGCCGCACCGCCCCAGCGCGTGCTCCACAACTGTAGCACGCAGCGCTCCGCGGCACGGCTGAAGCCGCGCCCAACACGCTAGGCACAATGCTTCGCGACAGCTCTATCCTGTGGTCCAGATTCCAGGTCTGGAAAAGTATGCGCTCTTCCCGAGTACGGTAAGGATTGATGCGGTGTCCAGAGTACGCGCACCTCTCCTGACTCCACAGCCCTCCACACTGGAACCTCCCCACCGCATCGCATAACCTCTCACTCTCTTTAGCGGTGCGATTGAAATAGCGATCATTATAACGGTTGACCTCTAACATTTTCTGCAGTTGTTTTATAAACACGTCAATTTGTGATTTAAAATTTCCGTTCTTTGAATTAATGTAATCTTCTGATTTCGTAAGTAAACTTTTAGTCTTATAAAAATAGCCTTTGATACGATCTTTAGCCTTTCTGCTCATGAATTCTTCTTTCGTTTTATCATTTGTATCTATTCCTGAAAAACCAATGATAATCAAGTATTATTTTCATTAATTATTTTAAGAACAAAATAAATTATTATCATAGGAAATGATAATATTAGATAGTCAATTATGACTTTGAAATAGAAAAGCTTTATTTTTGGCAAGAGAATGGCAGTATTTCTGCTGAAACGGCTAAAAAGAATATTTTGAATTAAAAATAGTTCTAAACAAATTTCAATATTAAATATATCTGTACACACACAATTGTTTCTACTTTTTATCTATACTACCTAAGTAGGATAAATGCCGTAGAAAATAGATCACTGAGAAGAATGTGCAGGAAAATGATATATAATAGAATACCAAACAACAAAATAAGGAAGAAATGTAAGGCAAATGATTGCAGGATTAACGGAAGGAACGCTTAGATGGCTTGGACATATGGAATGAATGGATGAGAGAAGAATGGTAAAAAAATTGACAGGCAGTTTGAATGTAAAAAGAAGCGGGATGGCCACATTCAAAGTCTGAAAAATCAAAGAGCATGCGCGTTATGATGTATGAATGTAGAGGATTGTCAGGACGGAGCGGTGTGGCAGTCCGTCCTCTCTTGTCTATCACAGCGTTTTACCGGTGGGGTATATGTTTTTTATAGTTTTCATTTGTGTTCTTGATTTATGAAACGTGTGGATTGAACATAATGAATTTGATAATTAAAAAACATACCTTCGAACCAGTGTGGGTCTTGGTCCCTCCCGCTTGAGAGAGTGAGGGGTTCGTCTACAGAGCAGACATAGTCCTGCAAACGTTGGAGCTTCTCCTGCACATCCTGGTTCAAGAAGTGTTGGGCACTCTGCCCAGCGGTCAGATATTCCCGCTTGGTGGATCGGATCACGTCATATAAGTGCTCAAAATCTGAAATTTTCTACCTTTTGAGACCAAATGCTGATTTTAAAACATTAACATGAACCATATTGTCAAATTAAATTGGAAATGGGCAGGACATGTCACCAGATAGGGAACAGATAGGTAGGCACAAAGAGCCTTGACCTGGAAAGCAAAGGAAGAAAAATGAGGCATCGGTCGACTCCAAAAAAGGTGGGTGAGTCACACAGGATAGAGGAAAATAAAGACTGAAGAGGGGTACATCCAGCCATGGAGAGATGGCTAGGGAGAATAAGAAGAACACAATAAAATGCTGCTTTTTTTATTGATATATTTTTAAAGAAGTATAAGTTTTAACCCTTCGTAATATTTTTAAAATACTATAGATAGATGCTACTATCTTTAATTATTTTTGAAAAAGAATATATGTATACTTAGTCTTATACAAAATTACATACTTGAATGTTCATGGGTGAAAGAAATAGGGCACCCTGCCATTATCGGGTATCGAACCCAAGACCGTGTGCCAGTCATGGCACTTATCACTTGGCCACGAAGTTCATCAATCATTATTTTCATCAATCATATCATAATGGCTGTCAATTATATCATAATTAAGGACTGGTGGAAATGAAAAAAATAATCTCAATTGACTATGTATACCTACTGTTTTCTTTTTTTATATCAACAGGCCCGGAAGTGTGCAATTTCCAATAACAGAAATGCTGAAACTTACGTATTCCTGGATTTTAATTGATTATGTTGAAAAAAAAATAAGATTTTTCTTTTCTTATAATCTGTTGAATTGCATAATTATATTTATTTCTAATAAGTTTATTTTTCTATCAATATTCTACCATACAGCTTACCAACGGAGCTCAATAGACTGATTGCCCTGGGGTTCCTGCAGTCTAACTGAGATCCCTTACCCTTGTATAAAGGCATGATAACTACTCTTCTAGTTAGTTAGTTTATTTTTCTCAACATGTTTAGTAGATATTTTACTTTGATGATCGAGAGAACATCAGTCTATTTATATTATTTTATTATTTATACTTTTTATTTCATATCTGAACTGGGTATATATAGTTCTTCAGATAATGAAGGTATAATTTATTCGAAGCATGTTGAGAAAAACAAACTCCAAAGGGGGAAAAAATGCATTTTCATTCAAAAAATACTCTTCAAGATGGGAATCTACACAAAGCATAAGATCTGTCAAGTTGCCAAGAACGATCAAACTAAACTATTAAATTTACAAGCCTAAATTGTCCAAATGATTATTTTAATTTTGTTAAATTCTCTACTCTCTACGCGCCAAAATCATTTTAAAGTTTTATAATTTTATAGCATTTATTGTGGATTAATGTCAAAATACGTTTAATAGTAGAGTATTTGTATGTTAATGAACACACACATTTTTGTTATCAAGGTTATATGTATTTTTTAATACCTGTTTTCATTTTTTCATCTTGCCGAACTACGACTAGAAGACTTTGAGCTGGAAGAGTTTGGAAGTAATCGTCATCGTCCACAAGAGTTCCATCTTCGGCGACGTAACACTTGCAAGTTTGCCACTTATCCTTGACCTGAAATAAAAATAAAATCCGTTATTTGAGAAATTATGGGAATATTCGACAGTTTTATAATAAAAACTTAAATAATTAAATTAAATAGAAGGCCCACTTAGAAAATTCGTTACCATAAGCTTTTCACAAGACTTTTTGAGTAGTTCGTTCAACGAATCGGCGGCCACACCGATCTTTTTATCTCTTGAAAGGTTTGTAACCTTGAGGCCTTTCTTAGTCATTTCGTAAAATTTTCACGTCGTGATTATGACGATCTACTTAAATATTACTCGTATTGAGCATTGTTTCATTTACTTCGCGAACTTCGCAGAACTATATACGAATGTCAGAAATCCCAACCGCAAACATAACATTGACCTTGACATTTAAGACTGTTTACAATTTTTCTGTGGCGAATCTTCTGTCAAAAATAAAACAAAGACAAACAGTTCAATTGTTTTTTCAAACGATGTGTTCACACGCTGCAGGCCTATTAAAAAAAAATTATATTCTTGAACATCATAATGCACCACAGTACATTAACTAATAACACAAATATATTGGTGTAATTTATTGAATATTCAAGATTTTGAGAAATTTGTTATGAATGTATCATCATCAGCCGTCTGTCATCCACTGCCGAGTGTAGGCCTCTCCCAAAGCACGCCACCGCCCCCTATCCATTGGCGCTCCCATCCATCCATGTCCAGTAATCCTCTTCAGATCGTCGGTCCAGCGGGCAGGGGGACGTTCAGCTCTGGGGAATTCTGTACGCGGTCTCTACTCCAGAACCCGTCTCCCCCATCGGCTCTCGGTTTTCCTACAGATATGGCCAGCCCATGATGAATGTTGAGAGAGTGAGAGAAATTTGTTAGGAAAGGAAAGTATGGCAGTCCATTATTTCTGCCTACCCCTTCGGAGAGACGGCGTGATGGTTATTCAGTTAGTTAGAGAAATTAATTAACTAACTAGGTTTTTATTGCATACTCAACCTATTCGAATACATTTTTTTTAGAAAACTGAATACCTTTCAACAAAAATAGTTTATTGTATCAAATACAAAAGTGAATAATTAAATCACTCATGCGTATCGTAATAAAGAGCCAAATCAGTAAAAGTTGCAATCTTAATAATGCATCAAATCCAGCTTTTTTTTTATTTGTTCAATATGTTTAATGAGTATGCATCTTAAGTCACCTTGTTAATGACAAATGCCATAATTTTTTAAGGATTTAAACAAACCAGATGTTTTTTTTTTTTAATATTTCATTCAATCTCTATTAAAAAAAATGATCGTTTGTTTAATAAAAATATTATTTGTCATGGGAGTGACATTTAATATGCTGAACCTTATCAAATGATATTTAAAATAATAACAAATGACATTCGATGACATCACAATAAGACGAAACGCGTTACTCATATAAAATAAAATAAAACTTCTAGGAAACGGACGTTTTCTCATCAACATTTTATATAAAATATGGAGTATACATTATTTAAGCAACATTAATAAGAAAACAATATTAATTTTGTATTTAAAAAAATATCATTTAAAATTGAGCATATTGAGGAAAGATCACATTTTCTAGTATCTTCTATACCACATATCTACATAACAACATAAATTCTCAAATATACAATTTCCTTCAATTCGATTATACTTAACACTGCTCTGAACACCCACATGGTATTAGAAGTTGAAAGAATACCAAAATTTTGAATTTGAAAATTTACGTCAATAGCATGCTGATATTTGACATGTGATATCTATTTTCGTAGGATATAGACAAACATTGGTAGAAATAGAAATAGTAAAGATATCGAGGAGCAAACATCGGAAAAATTAGTAAATTTGTCGAGGAGCATTTTTTAAAAGTATTATTTATTTTATGAAAAAAATCCACAAAATGGTTCGTGGTGCACTAATAGTCCTGGAAGGCTGTGATCGTTCCGGTAAAACTACTCAGTGCGAGAAATTGGGTAAAACATGTACATATTTAAAAAAAAACTTGCTTATCGGCAACCATAAAACTGTCTACCACTACCATCTGCTGAACAGCCGAAGTTTAGTTAATACAAGCAAATTAAATAAATTATAAAGAAATGTATTTATTATTATTGTTATTTTCATTAAAAACAATGTTTATTTTTACCTAGGAACTTTGATAACGAATATAAACAAAGCGATCACCAAGAGAGATACGTTACTTTATGTGAAGCATTTAATTTGTGGTTACATTTGAAAAATGAAAATACAAATATATATTTTTTTAAACTACCGACCGGTTTCGCTCCAACCAGAGGTTTTTCAGTGTAAGTTTGTTTAGATACCCTGACGAAGCTGCGGTAGCCATTTTAAAAAGAATTGTAAATTGGCGAAAAAACAAAAGTATTTTCATTTCCAGATAAAATCAATTGAGTAATCTTAGTACTTATTAGTTCAGCACATATTTCAAATGCTTAACATCGTAGAATACTTTTGCTGCAAAGTATTCTACGATGTTAAACAAGCGAGCTTGAAGGTGCTATAAAGTGTGAGTATATAGTACTTATTTATGAAAAAAATATTTATTTCAGTAAATGCCCTCCAGCAGAAAAACATTAAGGTTAAGAAGTTAAACTTCCCTGACAGGAGCACGGCCATTGGTCAGATCATACATCAGTATCTTGTCTCCAAGGTCAGTTATCATTATTTTTATAGGAACACCTTTATTTTAGTCAATTTTTACATTTCCACATTTTTTAAAACATGACAAACAAAAAAAAATATGCAATAACAGATAAGATTGGCTAAATGTGATAAAAAAAACCTAACTAACCATCACACCATTTTTCCGAAGAGATAGGCAGAGAGGATGGACCTCTACACTGCTGTCCTAAGTGTACCTCTCTATACATTTCTAACATACTTCTCGAGCGTCTTTTACTTTGACACGTTGTAACACACGCTCGTCAATTTTACCAACTTTTAATGCGGTCGTCTTTTAGTAATTGGTTAATTTGGTCATGCCATGTTTTCTTCGAATATCCTCAGCTTCTCTTTCCATTCACACTTCTTCTTCTTCCTCAGCCTATTCCCGTCCACTCCTGGACAAAAGTCTCCTCCATTCGCTTCCATGTCTTTCTGTCCTGTGAAGACTGCATCCAGGTTATTCCGCTGTGTCTGTTCAGATCATCCTTCCACCGTAGTTGCGGTCGCCCTGCACTTCTATTTGCCGTCCATGGTCTCCAAGTCAGCAGTCTTCTTGTGCGATTTTCATCTGAGCTTCTGGCTACGTGACCTGCCCATTGCCATTTTAGAGTCGCCACCCGGTGGATGATGTCAGTGACCTTCGTTTTTTCTCTCACCGTATCGTTTCTGACTCTGTCTCTTAGGCTTATTCCTAACAAGGCTTATTCCTATCAAAGTGCCGAGAAACTACGAATGACCCAAAGGTCATTCGTAGTTTCTCGGCACTTTGATTGGACAATGTTACTGTTTGTATACAATTTTTTAACTATCTTTCTCTCATCCATTAGTTCTATATTTCCAAACCATCCAAGTGATGCTTTTTTAATTTTACTTAGAAAGTTATTATCTGCCTTACGTGTTTTCCTTATTTTGTCATCATGGAAAAAAAAATGATACAGCCATACAGAAAATGTCTCTGTTCAATGTCTCTAAGTGCGTTATGCTATCTTTTACTAGAGCATTGAAAACTGTGTATTATAGATACACAATGAACAACCAGCAACTAGCACATGTATCTACGATGAGAGATCTCGGGATCATCTATGAGAGTAGGCTGACTTTTCGTGCACATATTGAGAGGATATGTGGCACTGCACTGAGGATGTTGGGCTTCATCATCTGGACCGGAAGAGTTTTCAGGGATCCTCATGTGCTCAGAGTCCTTTACAACGCATTGGTTCGGAGCAGACTCGAAAGTGGTTCTGTGATATGGAGTCCTCACGAGGCAAGATATTCTGCTATGCTGGAGAGGGTTCAGAAAAATTTCTGAGGTATCTCTACATGAGAGAGTATGATAGCTATCCGTGGCTCTATCCCATGGCATTTCTTTTGGGAATGCTTGGGGCCAACTCTCTGAAGCTTCGAAGAGATGGGCATCTCATAACTCATTTCTTTAGATTACTCAGGAAATATTTCGAGAACTCGGCGTTCGGCTTTTTGTCTCTAATAGATATCTCCGACAGCGACAGCATAGATTGTTTTACCTACCGGCCGCCAGAACCAACCTGCCTCTGGTGACACCGGTGGGAAGAGCAATTAATCTGCTGAACGTGGTCTCCTCGGAGATCGACGTCTTTCATATTAGTGAAAGTATGTTCAAAAGGCAAATACTCTTAATTCTGCAAAGTATCTTGTCTTCCTAATGTCGAACCATCTCTCATACGTTTCTGGTAGTATACTATACACAATATATTATTTTACCTGTTCTCAATAGATGCCTTAAAAATTAATTTTGTAATGTCTATTGATGAAATAAACTGATTTGATTGATTGATTGAAAAATGTGCAGAGCGGAAGCTCAAGAGGTATCTCAAGGTAGAACTGTGTGACATTCCATCTTCTATGCTTAATCCTCCATAGAATCAGTCAACTGATTCTGTGATGCATACAAAATGGGATTTCAGGTGGAGCTACCAGATGAGGTTATACACCTTCTCTTCTCCGCAAACCGATGGGAACTGTCAGCTGCTGTGAGAAAACACCTCCTGGAGGGGACGACTCTCATTGTGGATCGTTACGCTTACTCCGGAGTCGCCTTCACAGCGGCTAAAGGTGACACATTTCTTTTCTTTGTTATTTTGTAATAATTTTGACAATGTAAAATTCCATAATACATTTTTATGAATTAGAACACTTAAATTTAAAAAAAAATTTCGATATTATATAAACTTTATGATATATATTATATTATCATTCTCCAGATGATGACAGTTGTGTTTTACCAATACAAAAATAGTTTATTTACAAGTCCTGGTGAATAGTATGTATGAGGTATGCATGCGAAATGAACTAATGATGAATGTGAATAAGTCCAAGGTTTTTGAAAAAGAAGAAATCATGACAGTCTGCAACATTAGCGTGAATGGCGAAAATTTGGAGCAAGAAGATGAGTTTGTGTATTTGGGTAGTATGTTTACAAATGTGGTGGGCGAGTGGAGAAGGATATTGAAAGAATGGTTGGGCTAGGCAACAAGTGAATAGTGTGCACTTAAAGTTGTCATCGCAAACAAAAACCTATCAAAAAAAGCTAAAATGGCAGTGCACAATGGTGTTCTTGTACCGACCCTTATGTATGGAAGCGAAGCATGGAACTGGCAAAAGAAGGATGAAAATAGAATAAATGCAGTAGAAATGAGATCTCTTAGACAAATGTGTGATACTCTGTATGATAATGTCGAATGAAAATGAACAAAATAATGAAAGGATCATTAAGATGGTTTGGACATATGGAAAGAATGAATGAAGAAAGAATGGTAAAAAAATTATATGTTAACGATGTAAGTGGAACTAGAAATAGAGGAAGACCGAGGAAAATGTGGCAAGATCAAATAAATCAAATATTGAATTTCGGGCACGTGAGGAGTCAGAGAAATCGATGTGCGTGCATGACACGATGTATAAATGTTGAGGAAGCGAGAGAAATATGTCAGCAAAGAAAAGTGTGGCAGTCCATTCTTTCTGCCTACCCCTTCGGAGAGACGGCGTGATGGTAAGCTAGTTAGTTAGTTTTAGTTGGGGAAACTCTGCCCCAGACCACCGCCCAGTTCTGTCAATATATCTGTTGAAAATATAATAATATGTTATAACATATCTATTGGGGTTAGGGTTGGAGCTGGAGTGGTGCAAGTCCCCCGACGTAGGGCTCCCTCGGCCAGACAGGGTGTTTCTCCTCACTCTCACTCCTGAGGCGCAGGCCCGGCGAAAGGGATTTGGTGAAGAACGATACGAACAAACAGACTTTCAGCGCAAGGTACTCTCTTACATATAGTTTTATAATTATTCAAAATAATAATATGAGGCGTATAGAAACAAAAACGGCAATGTCAGCATCATCAAATTGTTGTTGAACAATAAAAAATGTTTTAATTTAAACCTGTTATACGATGCAACAATTTTTAAATATTAAAACATAGCGTTCAGCTATAATTTGAGTAAATTTTATTTATACCCGTGGTTTCTTTTCCAAGATATCTGCTATTTTATACACTGCTAATTTTCTGGCATTGCCGGTTCTGTTTTGAATGCAGCATGACATTGCCATGCTTGTTATTAACACCTTTTCATACGAATGATATTTGTATGGGACACCATCTTGAAAAATGCCATTTCTCGCATTCCGATTGGTTCATTTAGTAACTGCCGCTTTTGTTCTGATATTTTGCTGATTTTAAAAATTCGAAAATGTATGTTTTAATGGCAGATTTGTTTCAAAACAAATGTACGCTCAGATTGTAATAAATTTTCTCTATCAAACTGAATATTTAACTCATTTTCGCATTTTGCTTGAAATTGCCGTGTTTGTTTCTATACGCCTCATACACATTTGTAAATTACAAATTTCTTAAATATTTATTTGGATTTACCACTAGGTATTTGGATTTATTGAGCATAATTCGTTCCAGAATCTTATTCGTAATGCAATAGATTTTATCCTATATTAGTAAATCTAAAAGTATTATAATGCGCTTCTTGCACACAGAAAAAGAAATACTAAACTAACTAACTAACTAACTAACTAACCATCACGCCGTCTCCCCGAAAGGGTAGGCAGAAAGAATGGACTGCCACACTTTAATCGATGCGGCACTCCATCCTTCTCTTTTCGCCATCGCGAGAGACGCGGTGTGATGGGTTGCGAACCTCATCGCCATTGTAAAAGATGGAAAAATGACGAAAGATATCGAAAGAATGGTTGGTGCTGGGAACAAAATAAATGGCGCAATCAAAGTCACCACTGAAGCAAAGTTGCAAACCTATCACCTTATTAGATTTCTCTTATTACAGTTTTGCTGTTATCTCCTTCTCCCCTGTTGATTCTCCTCCAAAGCTTATTGCTGTGAAACACAATGCAACTCCATAAGCTCTTCGGTAGTCAGCACCCGGCTATGCTCTTTCACAAGCCTATGTTAACATATCGTCTGCGGGTTAGGGATGTGCGATCCTCTCACGAGTTAACTCACTTTGGCGAGCGATGATTCATAAAAAAAGAGCTGTAGGTCAATGATCCTCTGAGTGAATCGTAAATTATCGCAAGAGAGTCGACTCTTTACGACAGGTCGCCGCTGATTTTCTGCAAAGTTGCAAAATTGGGGGAGGGAAATCGTTGGCGACCTTTTTTTATTTTAGCTCATCGACTAAAAATGTAATTTATCTGGTGAGCTAAAAAAAAAAGGTAATCATTGTTTTCCATCAGTTTGTTCTGATGAGCTAAAAAAAACATTTTTTTAGCTCGTTTCAGAAATTCATTTTTACGAATGACTCAAAATGGTGAACCATGAATTATTATAAAGAGTCGGCTCAATTTGCTGATCGGAACTGTTCAGCTCTGATCCCTTAAGCGATTCATTTTGCCCATCCCTACTGCGGGTAGATTTTTTTGGGCTTATCAACGTGCGCAGCTTTTAATTGAAATACAATTATAACATTTAATTTCATGTATATTTTAAAATGTGTTAAAAATACACTTGCAACAGTTTACGAGTCCTTGAAAAAGGTTTGTATAACTTCCCGCCTGTCACCACCAGTCCAGTAAACGTGTATTAAAACTCCCAGCAAACAATGAGTTTATAGAACGAATACTAAACATAGACTGGCTTGAAGCTTTATGAATATTGGTATTTAAATGCAGCTGATTATATACAAGTGATTGTACTTTGATTTTAAATCTATAACTTTCCCGTTTCCTCTTCACTTGTTAATAGAAAGACGATCCTTAAGAGAGTAATTTTTTATAATTTGTATTGCTTTTTATGCGAAATTACTCCTTCCACTATATTGTGTTAAATATTTGTTTAGGTAATGGAGAACTTCTTGAAACTGCGTGACCCATCCTGGGAGATTGTGGACGCAGACCGGACGTTAGAGGACCTCCACCAAATCCTATTGGACAAGTCCGTAGCCGTTCATAATGCTGCACAAGGAGAGGACATCCTTCCGTTGTGGAAGTGACGTTATTGATATACAATTGCAAAATGCTTAACGTGAGGCATACCATATTTTGTATATTCATAGTATTAAGTGAAAATTTGGATCTACAAGTTATTTTTTTAATGTACAGTTTAGTGTTTTATTATTGTTAAACATGTCTTTAGTTTCTTTTTTAATTAAGTTTCAAATATACTTATTTTTTTAAAAAGTATTTTTTATCTACACTCACCTAATTATCCACATCAGGGCTGTCGAAACCAGATGCGATCCAGGGCCAATCCAAATAACTAAATATATTGGAGAGCTGCAGAAACAATATACAGGGATTTCATTGTTGTAATATTATTAGTTCTTCATCTGCATTTTATTTCAATGTCCGGGTCAAGCGCTTAAGTAATAAATAAAATGCAGAATTGAATTCCCACGAGTTGCATTTAATAAAATGAGAACCTTCTTTTGCAACGATAATCTTAACTTGAAACTCCGACAAAGGATGTTTTACTGTATGGCTGCGTATAAAACATCTTTCAAAATGGTCTGAACTGATCCAAATGAAATTTTAACAGTATCAGCGAGGTCTCTAATTGTCAATCGATGATTTTTGAGCACCTAATCTTTGATTTCTTAACGTGTTGTTCATCAGTTGATGTTGATGGTCGTCCAGGGCAATTTTTGTCTTCAACGCATTCTTTGAAATGTTGACCACTTGTAAAAAAAAATTTGTGACATAACCTGGTTACCGAACCCTTCTGCAACATTCTGAATGTTTCCGCAGCAGATATTTCATTCCGCAAACAAAATTTAATGCAACTTATTTGCTAAATTAACTTTTTGTTGTTCACAAAACATGTGCGTGCAAAAATTATTGGACAAATGCAGATACTGACATAAAATTTGACACAGATGTCAGTGACAGTACTACCAACAGAATCGAGGAGCCCATGTATTTTAACCACCCTACGTATTTGAACGTACGTGATACGTTCACTGTGACTGTACCATTCTGGGCTATCCCGTATCACGTACGCGCTTGAGAAAAGGTAATGTACCTAAAATTTACAAACTGTTAGGGATACGCGCGTGTGCCAACAACACTCGAGTACAAGTCTTCATAAATATGATAGTTTTACAAGGACCAGGCGAAGTGTGCGGCCGAGTATTTGACGTTTCGTAATTAAAAAAAAAAAATTAGTATACAATTAAATTTCATTAATAAAAAACCTGCTTCTTTTTTGCACGTTTCTCGGAAAATAACCCAAAGGTAGAGTGGTTAAATTAAATATTTCACCACATTTTTTTATCACAGTAGTATCCTATACATCAAATAAAATTCATTTTCATATAACAATTTTTTATTTATAAAAAATATTTGCCAATATATAAAGACATAACGTATAGATATTATACTATCTTGGAAAGCAATATCTTGGCTCCCGCTGTGGCTTGCTTCGTGAGTTTCTTCGATTCAGGAAGTAAGAGCTTCTTCAAGGCCGCCTGTACGCCTTCAGCATTGTTCTCAAAGAGCGCTATCAAGAAGAAACAACCGCGATTCGTTGTTATCCAATTATTGATCTGAAAAGAGAAATTGTAATAAATCGTTTGTTTTTACAATTTTCTGTATAAAGATTATTTTGATAATTGTCCTGAGTAAATAGAAATATATCGACTGAAGCAAAGATGGCAGTGCACAATGGAGTTCTAGTGCCGACCCTTATGTATGGAAGTCTAGCTTAAATGCCGTAGAAATGAAGTCACTAAGAATAATGTTATACTATTTCATACCAATTGGACGACCAAGGCTGCGATGGGAGGATGAAGTTGGGAGAGATGGGGCGAAATTGTTACGAGTGTCGGATTGGAGGGTCGAAGCGGAGGACAGGAGGGGTTGGAGGCGAAGAATACTGAAGGCTAAGGCTCTAAGAAGAAGAAGAATAATGTGCGAAAAAACAATGTATGACAGATGAATGCGTGATAAATAAAATTAAGAAAGGGTCACTAAGATGGTTCGGACATATGGAACAAATGGATGAGGGAAGAATGGTTAAAAAGATGTATACAAGTAGTGTGAATGGAAAAATAAGTCAAACAAGGCCTAAATCTGTCCCTCAAGGTTATTCCAAGCATGGCTCTTTCCATGGCGCATTGGGCAACCTTGAATCTGTAGACTAGACCTTTTGTCATACTGTCTTCATGACTGGCAAGACGCACTGGTTGAAGACTTTAGTCTTGAGGCATTATGGTATTTTTAAATATGCTAACATTTAAATATTTTGATAATCTTATAAAAATAATAATTAAATCATTTTAATAATGCCACGCCTCATAGTAACTAATGAACTTTTGTCCATCCCACAAAATTTCTGTGCCGTAACAACTATTGAACATTTTGGATACTGAACGGTGTTAATACATTCCATGTCTTCATCAAGGCGATCACTGCAATATTAATATCCTATAAGTTACCACTTGTGATGTGAGATGGCGAGTCATGCTCTCTCCGAATGTGGGGTCTCCAGAGGCGGCGGTTTTGTCATTCTGGGCTAACTTCTTGAGGCACACGTGGAGACCGGCATGCTCGATCCCGGGCACCTCCTTGCCTTCCTCCTGCAGGGTCCAGCCCTCCTTGCAGATGTGAGCGCTCACAATGTCTAGCGCACCCTTTAGATCCTCTCCACTGGCTGGTATATAAAAATGCAATTAATAAAAATAAAATAGTGATGTGCCAATAGTAAATCAACGAATTCGAGCATATGGAACGGATGAGTTAAGAATAACAACTAAAATAAATAAATCCTTCTTGATCCCTTTGAAATGTAGATATATGGTAGAATGTATCAAGGGTCTTCTAAACAAGGTGGCAACTGAGCTTGGCCTAATGCCTTAGAAAGGCGAAACATGTCATTCCCATAAACTATAATAAAACTTCTAGAAAACAGACATTTTCATTCAATTTAACCCTTTAAGGCCGCCTAAGATTTTTGCGAATTGTTCCCTCAGGCTGGCGAAAATTCATTTTTTATATTATAAAAATACATTATATTGAAAATGTTATTTATAAATGGAACCACAACATCGCGCCTTTGAAAACTATTAACGATATAAGAGTCACCCAAAGTAAACACACATTCAAAATCAATGATTCCGACACAGTATGAGAAACCAACACACTGTGTGTGTGTGTGATGATTGGCCGCAAACCGTGATCCATATGGGACACGCTTTACAAGAAAATTAAATCTTTGTACAAATAGGATGAAAGTTTAACTCTAAATCACAGAGAATATGTGAAATACATGAGTGTATATAATACACATTTTTACTTTTGATCCGTAATAGTAAATTTACGGGATATTACACGTTAAACACGGAGAATATATGCGGACTGCTATTGAAGCCAACAATACAAAAACATCAATACTTTTCTAGAAAACAGACTTTTATTTCTATTAATTATTTAATACGAAATTTTACATAATTGTTCAAGAAACAATAAATAATGCACTAACCAGCCTTGAGTACGGCGACAGTAAGCAGACCTCGGGCTCCGCTGTCTAACCAGAGCTGGGGGTTGGCCGAGAGGGCTGAGAGCAGAGCGGGTAGAGCAGCACGCAACAGCTCCTCCTCGCGTTGGGCTGTAGGCTTCTTGCTACCCCCTAACTGCGCACCCGTTCTAAGCCACTTTGTGGTGGTCGGGTGAAAGTGGGACGTGCAACCCGGGGCCACCAGCCATAAAAGTACCTAAGTAACACATTCGAGGAAATTGAAAATAATAATATTTTTAACAAATCTTTTTAACATTATAAATAAATAAGACCTGTCACCTTTTTGATAGTAATGTTTAACAATAAGGAAGCATTGTTGTATCATGTAGCACTCCAAGTTTACTCTCTCTTCTCACAATTATTGACCAAATCATGGCAGCCAAAATGGTGCATAATGCAAATCTTGCATTCTTCAAATTCATTGAAGATGTTAATTGTAAACACTTTAAATTCGGATTTATAAAATACGATTTTGGGCAATTATTATTATTATTTTTTAAATAGATATATCTCACGAATAAACAGTACTCAATAACTGGGGTAAAGGGGAAAAAAGGGAACATTTTTCGTTTTTTGATGAATTTAACACTTAAATAAATATCATAAAACATTCAGAATAACAGAATTCTACATTTTTATGAATCAAAACATTGTTTTTTCCACTTTTGAGCATGCATTTCGAAAGTTTTACACCCTTATCACCGGGAGAACAATATATACTCAAGTTTATATCCTTCTGCTGATGATGAAACTGTAAAATATTCGACACACGTCGACTAAAATATACTAAACAAGTGATTTAATCAAGGTGTTTACAGGACTTATGACCTGTCATTGGTTGGGTTAAGCGCACGCTTTATGCAATTACAACATTCCCCGTTCCACCTTTTTCTTTATGACCATGTAAGACAAATTTTTGGAAGTTGTATATATGTTACAAATCTATGCCTAATTTCACATGTCAGTTTCAATGTGCCATTTATGAAGATTTTGATTAGATATGTTAATCTTTTTTTAAGATTACTCTATATAATCCACATACTAACGCCATCTATGGAAATTAATTTTAGCATTTATCAGAACATCTTTATTAACACAAAGTGAAAGGCTATCGCCATTAGCGCATTGTTAGAAGCCGCCTGGAGATGTCACTCCTATCTATATGCCAAAGAATTTGACCAGATATGATTACAATATTTTTTGTGAATGTATACTTATACTTGTATACGAATACTGGATTTCACCTACCGTGGGTTATTAATTCATGATTTAATTGTATCTCAATAGAGACGAACATGCAAATTGGAAACTAAATATGGTTGATCAAGGTTCTTACAGGACTTATGACCTGTCATTGGTTGGGTTAAGCGCACGCTTTATGTAATCAACCATATTCAGTTTCCAATTTGCATCTTTGTCTCTATTGAGATACAATTAAATCATGAATTAATAACCCACGGTTGGTGAAATCCAGTATTCGTATACAAGTATAAGTATACATTCACAAAAAACACTAAAGAAGTGTTGAAATTCATAAAGTGAAAATGTTATTTCAATGACAGGAAAGTTAATAATGGACAAAGATGTAAAATCTTCGACACATGTCAAAAAATATATGCTCATAAGTGGAACAAAAAATGTTGCGATTCATAAAAAAAAATGTTATTACAATATGTATGACAGGAAAGTAAATGTGTACCTTTCTACCCCATTCTTCACTGGCAATCTTTTCTACATCCTGTAGCAAAACAGAGAGGAGTGCCTTGCCAACTAAGACCGTGTCATCCACGGAACTGAGGATGGCCAGTACCAGCAGGTGGCCGTGCTCATGGGTGCCGAGAGCGATGGCGTGCTCCTTCACCACCTTCAAGATGGTTTTCTTGTCCTTGTTGGAGCCGTGCCACACGCACGCTGCAGCAGACCGCGCCCCTTCCTTGGAATTGGATAGTGCTGCTATCAGGGGGCTTAAAGTGGTGATCAGTTCAGACCGGTCTTCGCTTGAACATTCTTTCATATACTCGTACAATACAGCGTGAACCAAACTGCAATTAAATAAAATAAAAAAGATTTAAACTAATACAATAACTGAAAAATGTCAAAGAAATCATGAAAAATATTTGTTTTTATTATTTTAAATAACTAACTAACTAACAGAAAGATGGAACGCCACACTGTTCTGTCCTGACATACTTCTCCCGCCTCCTCTACATTCATACATCTTGTCATGCACGCACGTAGATTTCTCCGACTCCTCACGTGATCGACATTATTTGATTGATTTGATCATGCCACGTTTTCCTCGGTCTTCCTCTATTTCTAGCTCTGTTCATGTCGTTTACACATACCTTCTTCACCATTCTGTCTTCACTAATTTTTTCAATGTGTCCAAACCATATAAAGGACCCTTTCATTATTTTGTTCATAACACATTCATTCGCACCGCATTCACTTCTTATACTTGCATTTGACAATCTTATACAGATTTACCACACATCGTCTTAGAGATCTCATTTCTACTGATTGTACCGATTAATGAATTAATTATGATTTGTTTTCAATCTTAGTCCAATCCAAAAAATAATTAATGAATTATATAGCGCAGGGATGGCAAACCTGTGGCATGCATGCCACAGGTGGCACGCGAGACGATTTTGCATGGCACGCGAATGAAAAGAAAAAAATAAAAATGATTAAACAATAAATTTCAAAATTGTTTAGAAATACTATAGTATAAAAAAATTCAAATAACATTTAAAAGGCCATGTGTATTTTATTCATTCATCAATAGTTTCACAAAGGACGGAAACGAAGGATACGACGACATTCATGCATAAATAGATCGCATTGTTTAATACTTCCCGCACATTTTTTTTGATAAAGTCTATTTTTTATTTTTTTATTTTATTTTAAAATTAATAAGTACTTAATTATTATTTTCAATGTATTAATGCTTTGTTTATATCAAAAATCTGAAGTTGCACAAACATTTGATGCAATTTTATTTCCATGGCATGTGGCACGCGACATATTATATCTCCAAAATAAATAACTAAGAATAATCCTACGAAGAAGCAGATACACCAAGATAAGAGTGATGCTGAAAGAACTGAAAATGGTGCCGTTTAAAAAAATAATTATCTTTAATGTGTTGTTTCTTGTGCATAAGATTGTTAATGGACACACCTCCCTAGAATTCATGAGGAAGATTAAGAGTAACCAGCATGAACATTCTTATGAGACAAGAAATAAAGACAAATTGAGGCTTCCATTCAGACATACAAAGAAATCACAAAACTCACTAATGTACAAGGCACTGAAGATGTACGAGGATGTTCCGCAGGAGATCAGAAGTGAGAAGAAAATGTGTAGATTTAGAATAGAATTAAGTAAATATGTAACCACACTGTAAAATGAAGATTGTGTTTTTTGTAATGTAACTGTTCTTATTAGGACATATGTATATACATATGTACTATTTTAAGTTAATAAAAAAAAAAAAATAATAATAATAAAAATTGGCACTCGGGCTCAAAAAGGTTCGCCATCCCTGATATGGCTTGTATAAAGGTGAAGTAAATTGAAAGGCCACTAGCCATTACAACAACATGGCGTTACAGCCCACTATGGGCCTCGGTTTCCTCCAGAATTCTTCGCCACTCTCCCCAGTCCATCGCTCGCATTCAAATCAAATCAAATTGCATTCTTCAGTTTGTAACACCAATTGCCCTGAGGACCCCCTCCACACCATCCATCCACCTCAGTTTTGGTTTTCCCACACTTTGCTTTCCATCTGGTCGTGCATTGATAATTTTCCTTGGGATTCGATCTTCTTCCATTCGCTGGAGGTGTCCCAACCACCTAAGATGCTGTATTTTTATAAACTTTACTTTGTTGGGCACGTTGTAAAGACCCAGACTAGCCATTAAATAGGAGAGAAACAAAAAATATTGTTTCTTGAACCATAATGTAAAACTCTATATTAAATAATAATTTTTTTGAATTTGCTATTACTTAGGCTATGCAATTATCATACTGCTAGATAACGCCTGGAGATGGCTCTCCAATTTTTATGCTTTTAACTTGGACCAGTTTTAATACAACATTTTGAATGTATACAAATACTTGTAGACAAATACTGGATTTTACCCAATGCGGGTTAATCATTGAATTAAAAAATGTGAAGTGTTTCTTAACATAAGTAACATATATACATCTTTCAAAACTTTGTCAGACGTGGTGGCCGCAAGAAGGGCGGAATGGGGAATGTTGTTAACATAAAGCGATCGCTTAACCCAACCAATGACAGGTCATAAGTCCTGTAAGCGCCTCGACCACTATATTATGTTTCCAGAAAACAATTTACATCTTCGTCTCTATTGAAATACAATTAATCCTTATAAATAATTAATACATTTGATAACGCCTTATCAAGACAAACTATGTCATTCCCGTAAAATATAATAAAACTTCTAGAAAACAGATGCTTTAATTTGTATTAATTATAAAAAAGTTATTGGTGACATGTTTCACAATAATGCCCTAGTATCAGTGGCGGTACTTCCATAGAAGCCCAGAAGCCCGGCTTGTGTAAGAAATTTTAAATCAAAACCTCTTCTGGTTTACAAAGGTTCAGCTCTTGTGGCTATTCCTCTTACGTCTGATGGGAACATTGTTGGAAGGTGATTTGGTGGGTTGTGATGGTTTATGCAGTGGTATGATTACTTAGATTTGGGGGTTTTGATTACAAATTTCTTACGCAAGCCGGGTTTCTGGGCTTCTATGGGAGTATCGCCACTGCCTAGTATGGTGTAACATTCAGAGGAAATGAATAAGACAGTAGTATGCTTTGGGAGAGGCACAAGTTCAGCAATGTACGACAGAGGGCTGATAAGTGAAAGTGTATATAAAAATGTTTACCCGCAATCGTGAACATTCTTGTTGAGTACTCGGAGAAGGTTGGCTTTTGTGGCCCCCAACATGGCGGCCTTCATCTCTGGACTCTTCTTGTACGTGTCAGCTAAGGTCGTGATGGACATGTCTTTGCTCTGTGTAAAGAATTAACAAATACAATATATTTCCACAAGTAACTACACTACGCCATAATATTAGGTTGGGGAAAAAGTAATTTCGTATTTTGCGCTCTTTTTTTTCAACTAAGTATATCTCATTCATTATTGGTCACATCGGATCATACGATACGGCGTTGTAAAGGTGTGAGTGCATACTACAAACGCTTCTTTGACAGTATTGCGCTTGGTCGGTTCAGTCGTGAACTATCGTGCGTCAAGTATGGAGGTCTCAAAGGAAGAAATTTGCCATATTTTACATTTTTACTACCTGAAAAGGAAAAACGCGTCGAAAGCGACCAAAAAAATTTGCGATATATACGGGGCCGATACTCTTTCGGTTCGTGCTGCACAACAGTGGTTCGAGCGATTTCGTTCTGGTGTAGTAGAGGTGAATGATGCACAGGCTGCCTCTGGCAGGCCCGTCGTTGAAAATGTCGATAAAATCAAGGAAAATATCGACATAGACCGTCATGTTAGCAGTCGCATCGCCCAGGAGGTGAATATTGATCATAAAACCGTTTTGAACCATTTGCAGAAGACTGCATTAAAAAAAAAGCTTTATGTTTGGGTGCCACACGAGCTGACGCAAAAAAACCTCATGGGGCGAATTTCCATCTGCGAATCGCTGCTGATTCGCAACAAAATCGACCCATTTCTGAAGCGGATGGTAACTGGTGATGAAAAGTGGGTCACTTACGACAATGCCAAGCGACAGAGAGGGAATTAAACCTGGTACTTCGCCATTATAGAATACTAGGGTTGACTTAATAATTAATAATAAATTGTTTACTTACGGTTTTATATATATCTCCATAAAACTCTTGTTGTAAGCAAAGCTTTTGCTTACGAATGGCTATCTCTCCGTACGCGTAGTCCAGCACGGGGGCCGACAGGACATGCGAGGCTAGTTTCACCACATTCCCATGCATTGCGGTCAGAACTTGGGCCCGCGTCTCCCCGGAGCCGTACTTGAGAACCCGCTTCACGCAGTTGCGCGCGTACTTGGACTGCAGCATCACGGGGACAGAGGGCAGCAGCTGACGTGAGACCTCCACGCGGATATGGGGCGCGGCGAACTTCAGCAGCCACTGGATGATGCGGGTAGTGTCGTGGGCGAGCGCCATCGGGGCATAGTGTCCACCACGCAGCAGCTTGTGAAGCTCCTCCGTGATCTTCACTCTCTCGTCCACAGTACCCTTCTTTCTGTAATAAAATGTATTTTTTAATTTGTACATAATACAGGTCATTCGAACCCAATTACTATATAATTTAATTAATACGAATGAAAACGTCAGTTTTCTAGAAGTTTTATTATATTTTATGGGAATGACATGTTTCGCCCTACTAAGGCATTATCAAATGTTTGATAATGCCTTAGAAGGGCGAAACATGTCATTTCCATAAAATATAATAAAACTTCTAGAAAACTGACGTTTTCATTTTTGAATGCTTTGATATGGAGTTTTACATCATTGTTCAAGAAACAATAAATGTATATAATTTGATTTTAGCTATCCTTAGAATTTATTGTCAAGTTAATTCTACACCAGTCCAAAGACAGTGCGAGAATCACATTTCCATCAACAGGAATCGAATCCAGGACCTTTGGCGTGGCAGACATAGCTCTTGACACTCTGCCACGAAGGTCCTCAATTAGATAATAATCAGGAAGATCAAAAAGATGGAGGAATAGCTGAGAGTCAACTAACCAAGAGAGGCCAGCCTAATAATAGGAACAGACCAATGGTCTAAAAGGGGAAAAAGAAAATGGGGGGGGGGGGCTAAGAAGGCGCCTCCAAGTGTGGTATAACAGTAACACAGCGCCCCTGGAAATGACACAAAATCGGTCAAACCTTTCAAGAGAAAGGAGATATGGTCCTCTTTAGGCCCATTTCAACAAAAAAAAGTTTGCCATTTGACACGATGGAGAAGTTTAGATAATCCTTTGTTTTGATTGAAACACCGAGACTGCAACATTATTAAATGTTTTAATTTTGAAACACTGTTATTATACGTGTCACTATTTATGTTTATAAGATTGTCGCAACAGCCGTTACGCAAACCTATGTTAGCAAAACAACTGTCATGACAATATCGTGAAAATAAATTGCCATAATAATAATATGCTACCGTTTTTGTGATGTTATCACCTCAAGGGCGCATTAATACGCATTTTAAATCTAAATGTGAACGCTGCATCTGATTGATATTCGCGATCGATTAGAAAGTATAATAGAAAATAAGCAGGTGTTTTAAATTGGGTATGAAATATGAAAAATATGGGTTTTTCAGCTTAGATCTGAAGTCTGTCGGATCATTTATGCATCTGAGGTGTGAAGAAAGATTGTTCCAAGCTGATGGACCGGCTACCGCAAACGCTCGATCCCCGAGATTTGTACTAGGGCAACGCTTTGGCTCAACTAATCATCCTATTATAAGTGTTTCAAAATTAAATAAGATCAGCGGCTCCGTGGTCATCATTGTAGTAGTTTTTTTTTTTTTCAATTTGCCCATATTATGAGCTTATCAAGATTGTCGTGATTTCTCTGGTCTACGATGCTATGAAGCGCATAATAATGTTCCATATAAAAAAAGTTTGTACTAAAACTCTGTTATGTGCAGTCATCTTTGAGTCATTTACGTTATTTCATAAAAATAATTTAAAAATACATGTAGTTTTTTATTTAACAAATGACTTACCTCCGTAAAATCTCACTCAAGGCTTTAGCTTTGACTATAATGCCATGAGCGTCTGGTTGTGTCTTGGATATTTTAGATATACGTCTTGTTTCCCTCAATTCCTTTTTCTTCTTCTTAAATTCTGGCCAGTTCGGAGGCTCTGTTGATTCCGGCTTGTTGGTTTGCGGCTTGCCCTTACTATGAAACTTATTTTTGTCATGACTTTTGGAAAAAGTGTTCGGCTTGCCTGCTAACGTCTTTTTCGATTTATCCGCAAAAGGTTTCGTGGCGTTCTTAGAGAACTTGGGTTTGCTTGAAGTTTCTTTATCTGTTTTTGCCGCATGCTTCTTCAGTTTGGCTGGCTTCTCGGACGCTGTCTCCGTCCTTTTTCTTTTATTTTCAATCATCGTGTTATTGCAACAAGTTTCAATATAAATTTAATAACTCCTTTCAGAAATAATCTGAATATTATAAAAACACACGAGCACACTTTTATAAAATAACAGACATAACCTAATTCTTTGCTATGTAGTTTTACATAAACGTCAATTCAATGTGGTTCAGATAAATGTAGTTGTAAACCAAAGATTTTTTTTTTTCGTTGCAAGTGGGTGTTTTCGCCAGTGTCAAGTATTAAAGAAATATTAATTTATTAAGGTGAGAGTAAAGAAAATGGAGGTTTGAAAATTTCAATAAATAAGTTTAACTTAATAAATAAAATACGAGCATTCGTTAAATAAATACTTTGTTGTCATAAAATTTAAATGCTTGTTATATCTAGAGGTCAGTTCTTTCATTGTTAATACTGAGTAGCTAAACAATTTACACTAATGTGCTACATTTTATTTATTTTAAACATGCCTGTTTTGGATGAGTCGAATCTACTTCTTCAGTATGAAATTTATTATCAAAAAATTGTTTACAAAAAAATATGAACAAAATATTATAGATTTCAAAGAAAGCGGCTTCAAGCTAAGATGCAGGTCCATTCCATCCACCAGCGGAATCCTGAAGTAAAGTGCGAACTCAAAATCACTTGAGATGGTATTAAACTCTAATAAAGCCAACCAAAAACGCTGACTACGTTCATGAAATTACGCTTGGTCGCACAATTAAAACAAAAATACTCCTTAAAAAGCTTTCCGAGAACAAAAAAATGCTCCAGAAATCTGGAAGGGACCTGGCTCTAGCATCCGGAAGCACGGCCCGGCTGACAGACTTCTGGTCAAATGATATATAGGATTATCTCTACTCTGGAGAGTTTCCTGTGTACATTGATAATATCGTCTAGTTTTCACCAATAAATTGATTTAATCTGTTCAAACTACTTTTCGCATTTTATTTTTCTAACATTTGCTCTCTAAATATATCGAAATAATTCGTAAAAATAAACATTTTTTTCTCTTATTCTCACTATTGAAAACATTTGTGAGAAATATTTTGAAATATATTATTATATATTTATGAAAAAAACATTCGTTCACCAAATACAAATACATAGAAACTGATTAGGTACACCTTGTTAATTATATCATCGCGGCAGAATGCAGAATGACAGGAGTCGATAATTAGAGCTGTCTAGTCTCTAGTCTGTGGCGGGAACTAAACAAATTCGTGTCTGAAGTATGCGTTTTATGCGTTGACATAATAAACTAAAAAAACTGTCAAGATAAAGCGATAATTAAAAATAAATAAAAACATTCATGAAACTATTCTGGAATCTAAACTTCAAGAAACTAAACTGGAAACAGTTCAAGTAATGTGTTAATGTGTATAAGCATAATTTCTCCAATTTAACACGTAATTAGCGTATTACAAAATGTGGTCTCTGAGATCAAAAAATGGTAACACAGTGCTTTATATTAAATTTAACCACATGTCTACTGTCGGACGTAACTTTGGAGACATAGTTTTCCCGAACGATAAATCAATTAGCAGAAAACACGCCACGATTTGCGTCAGCTCCGATAAAGTCACAGTTGAAGATCACAAATCTACGTACGGAACGTATATAAACGATGGAATAGCGAAAGGCAATAGGATAAATCCAGGGGTTAAAGTCACAGTAAATGGCAATGATACTATTAAGTTTGGCATGCTGGATAACGAATGGATATTCCAGAAAGAGAAATACGTCACCTGCCTGTCCACTTTCAAGGAGGCGGCGGCGCTCGCGGCCTTAAGGGCTCAGCTGGAAGAGCTAGGGGTGGCAGTGTGCAAGGAGTGGCGCGATGAGTGTACCCATCTCACCATGCCTGGCATCACCCTCACTCTCAAAGTGTTGCAGGCACTGGTTCACGGGAGGCCCATCGTGGGCCCCGCCTTTTGGGCTGAGCTGCTACGTTGCCGCGTGTCAGGAGAGGCTCCGCCCACCACTGCTTCCTTTCTGCCACCCCTCTGCGAGGCGCACCTTGCACCACAGGCCGACTTTGGAGTGCGAGATGAAAGAAAGTGCATATTTCGAGGAAAGTTATTTATATTCTTCACACGTCAGCAGCTAAACATGTACTCAGATGTCATCGCAGCGGCAGGCGGGGAATCTTGCTACTTGAAGGAGCGCCGGATGACCAACGCCCAGTTGTGTGCAGCATCCTCTGTAGTTGTGCAGTACTCCCCCTCGCGTAACACCCAGGACTCCCAGGAGGCTTCGGCCCGCATTGACACCATCGCCCGCTACATGGCCTCCAAAAAATGCCGGATTGTACCTGAATCGGAGATTGGCTTAGCCATTCTTTATGTGTCTATAGAACAGTGTTGTAATCCACGTTTTAACTTCTCATCTGTATTTGATGAAAAGCGAGATGTTTCCCCTTCCCGTGATGCACGCGTGCTGGCGGCTGAGACGGAAGAGGTGGAGGGGGATATTCTGTCCGGTTCTAGCGTGCCCTCCACCTGCGTCCAAGAAACTCTCCGTAGTCTGATTTCTCCTACTTCTATATCTTCTAAGGACAGTTCGCAACTTTTGGACAAGAGTTTAATGAGCGCCCGAGCTTTTAACAAAAAAGTAAAAGCTACTTCACCTAATCCCGAGGAACCCGCACGGAAAAAAAGGAATAATAATGATGAAATAAAAACTGAGGAAATTTCTGAATGCCCCACTCCTAGACAAGATATGCTCTTTCAGTTTATCGAAGAGGAACCCAAGGCATCTACTTCTGCAGCTCCTGAAAGATTACAGTTAACCATTCAAAGTTCCAAAAGGAAGCACACTGCAAGCCCGTGCAAGGAAGATAACTTGTTTAATTTTGTTCCAGAAGAGGATGAAAGCAGAAAATCAATGTGTCTAAATTTGTCCCCTTTGAAGAAATCGAATCCAGATAAAGTAGTGACCGAGTTAAATCTAGGTAAATCTGCAAAACGAAAGTACGATAATTTGGATAGTGTTGACGGAAATTTGAGATCTAAACTCCGCAATACCGGTAGCTCTACATCAATATCTTCCGGCGAGGGGTCTCGAGCCAGCAATAAAAGCGAGCTCGGGGCAGCACAGTGGCTTAACAAAAAGAGTTTCATGGTGACGGATTCCACTGTCAAGAAGGAAGATGTGTCGAGCTCAACGTCGTCGGAAACGTCCGCCGAAAGCGACATTATGACTAAATTTAAAGAATTAGATATAAAACCTGCAATTGTTGAAGTAAATAACACTTTGATTGCCAGAGATGTTACCGGCAATGCTGAACTTAGAAGTGAGTTTCCACCGTCTACTTTGTATCTCGATAGCAAAAAGAATTTTAAAATGTTTTCCAAAGTGAAACCTTTAAAGCCTCACTCAGAAATCGTCTCATCAAACATGTTTGTTGTGTATGAATCTAAAACAAACCAAGATCTAAATAAATTTATGAATACAAGTTCGGACGAAGAAGACAAAAATGAAGGCATTGATTCTATAATGAACGTAGGAAAAAGAAAAAGTGTGTACAAAGGGAAGAGTCGGAGATTGTGATTGCAGAATTAAGGAGTTACTTATAGCTTTCGTATTTTATAGAGATTTGACCTCACATTATGTAAGATTTCCAATTGAAATAGTGTAACATGTCATAATTTTATGTTTTTTGTTTAGATAAAAATATGCACTAGAATGCAGGATTATTTGAATACTTACTAAAATATTAAGTAAACCCCTGCAATTAAATTTATGTTATGTATTATCAATAAATTAAATAACATTTATAATACCATCTTTTCATTTTAAACAAATAATAGCTTTTCTATTAGGTGAGTAAACAACTATTTTTTTCTTAAATTATATTGGTTGGTAGCAGGCCTTGCTTGGAATAGTATAAGGCATCATCAGAGAAGGATCCTTGAAGCCCTTTGCACCACGGAGGTGTGACGGAACAAGAAGAAGTAGAAGAACGCACCATAAGTTATTCTGAATCATTTTTAGTTTAAAAAAATATTTTTCACTAACTAACTTACCATCACGCCGTCTCTCCGAAGGGGTAGGCAGAAAGAATGGATAGTCAAACTTTTCTTTCCTGACATATTTCTCTCGCATCCTCAACATTCATATATCGTGTCATGCACACGCGTGGATTTTTCTCCGTGGCCGACATTCAGTATTTGATCGTGCCACGTTTTCCTTGGTCTTCCTCTATTTCTAATTCCATTTACATCTTTAAGATATATATTTTTTACCATTCTTTCTTTACATGTGTTCAAAACATCTTAATGATCCTTTCATTATTTTGTTCATAACACCATCATTCGCACCGCATTCACTTCTTATATATTCATTCGACACTATCATACACAGAGTATCCACACATTCATCTAAGAGATTTAATTTCTACTGCATTTATTCTACTTTCATCCTTCTTTTGTCAGTTCCATGCTTCGCTTCCATACATAAGGGTCGTTGGAAAAAATAAACGTGAACATATGTTCATATATATCCCACCTGTTACAATTTACGGACAATACAACTGCATCCCACTACACAGCTCACATATGGTAAACTCACAACGGAGATGGCTAGTTTGAGGATTAAAAGACAATATTGTTTTTTGTTTTGCATATGACAGGTCATTTGAACCCAATTACTGTATACAAATTTTTAGTTGTATCTCAATAGAGACGAAGACGCAAACTGGAAACTGAACATGGATGATCAAGGTGTTTACAGGACTTATGACCTGTCATTGGTTGGGTTAAGCGCACGCTTTATGTAATTACAACATTCCCCATTCCACCTTTGGTATTATGATCATGCATGACAAATTTTTGGAAGATGTATATATACTTCAAAATCCATATCTATCTTCACGTGTCAGTTTCAGTCAGCCATCAATGTGTACTGTATACAATTTGCTTTTAGCTATTATATTGATTCTCTTCTGACATGTGATAGGTAGCTAATCTATCACCATTTTATTGTCACGTGAATTCTACACCAGACCAAAGACAGTGACAATCACACTGCCATCGCCGAGAATCGATCCCGGGACCTTTGGTAAGGTAGTTGGCAATAGTCAAAGGTTGGCAATTTGCTAAGTTTAGCAAGAGGATATTCACCCCCACCCAATTGCAGCTATCTTGTATGGATATTTAATGTGTGAAGAAAAAAAAACTCTGTAATCATATAACAAAAATATATATTTATTTGATTCTTTCCATATAAATAATATTATTTTACATAGTTTTATATTAATTTGGTGAGGTCTGGAATGTACTATATTAGACCGAGTTGATCTTATGTACAATGTAAGTTTGTATCCTAAATTATATAGTAGTAAGTGTATATCCTAAATTTTAATCTTTAAAAAATTTTACTTTTGGATTTGAATCCTAATAAAAGTGCACACCTTCTATTCCAAAATAGAACATATTTAAAATACGAGTATTTAATGATAGGGCTCTTGTGAAAAAAAAACCCACTTAAAATAAATTATTAATATGAATGAAAACCTCTGTCTACTAGAAGTTTTATTATATGTATTTTAGATGGAATGACATGTTTCGCCCTTCTAAGGCATTATCAAATAGAACAATGTTTTCATTTATATTAATTATTTAATATGGAGTTTTACATCATTGTTCAAGAATCAATCAATTAAAATAAATTCATGAATACTGACACCACCTGACAAATTAACAAGCAAAAGTGTAATTAGAAATAAACTAAAAACGTCAATAGTTTGTTTAAGCACCACTTTATTTTAAACTACAGACCGGTTTCAAACAAATCAAACATAGGAATCAACACGGTATACATTAAAAATAATAAATAAATAAAATTATGTTTATTTGTAAACATCTAAAAGAGGAGGGGTATCAAGTTTTCTCAACTCGACTCACCATCCTAACACACTAATTACTACTTTCTAGAAGTTTTATAATATTTTATGGGAATGACATGTTTCTACTTGTTATCAAACATTTGATAATGTCTTAGCAAGGCGAAACACATCATTACCATAAAACATAATAAAACTTCTAAATAGACGTTTACTTTAATATGAATTATTTAATATGTAGTTTTGCATTATTGTTCAAGAAACAATTTAAATTTACATTGTTCTCAAGATGAAAAATGTATAATACCTTCAAACAGGGTTTTGATTCATGGGATAACAGATTTATATTAAATAGTTAATTGTTTTGGCTGAAACACTATGATACTTTTACATTATGAACTGTTAAATTATGAAACACTGTTTTCACGGTATCACAATTTTTATTTTTTTATTTTGCGCGACAGAAGTTTTGTCAACATCAGGTGTTACAATAATTTTTTCAACTGTTAAAATAAGTTTCATGATTTTTCGAACCTTTATGTGTATTTGTTCCATATATATTGTTGTACAAATACACATTAAGGTTAAAAAAATCAGGAAAATTAATTTTAAGAGTTGAAATTATTGTAACACCTGATGATGTCTATAAAGGTTGACGAAACAGCTATAAAACGGCGGAATTAAAAAAAAAATTGTGATACCATAAAAACAGCGTTTAATTATTTTAACTTTTCTAGAAGTTTTATTATATTTTATGGGAATGCCATGATTCGCCCTTCTAAGGCATTATCAAATGATAATGTTTTAGAATTTGATAATGCCTTAAAAGGGCGAAACATGTCATTCCCATAAAATATAATAAACCTTCTAGAAAACTGACATTTTCATTTGTATTAAATATTTATATTAGTTTATTTTACAGATGAAATTAATAATAATACAAATTTGTGTAGGTATAAAAATTTATTACAATAGAACTACCACCTCCAATTGTTGAGACGAGATTTGCGCAGCGCACGTAGCGCTCGAGTGGCATGCAGTTGGGCCTGTGTTTGCATGCGCGACGCCTCCTCGCGCTCCGCCAGCCCCACAACCTTGTCGTGTTGGAGGGCGCTCTGCACCCCCGACTTGGCAAACAGTTTCTCCAGTACATATTGATCCGGGTCTTCTGTCACTTCCGGTTCACTCTTCCTTTTCTTGTTTTTCACTTTTGTAACTAATTTCTGGAACTCTTCATCACCGCTGAGATCATTCTCATTCAAACGATTTTTGTGATCCCTTTTTCTTTTTTGCTTCTTAGCTTTTTTATGGTTTTTATTTAGATTTCCGCTAACTATCTTTTCAGATTCTCTTGCAATAATTTTTTCAGTATTTTCAATGTCCTGTTTGATTTCCGATGTAGCTGCATCTTGGGTGCTTTCTGTTATTTCATCTTCTACTTTTGATTCCTCAGCATTTTCTTCTTCTTCCCATTTTAAGAAGTCTAACGGTTCAGGTTTTGTGTACATATTAACAATATCCAATTCAGACAGAACTGTAGAAAAGTTGACCTTGGTTTCTTGATCGTCAATCATGTTGACTTGTGGTTCTTCAGGAGGTGGGGGTAGAGGTAAACGCTTCTGTTTATATCTCTCTCTTGGATCTTCTTCTTGTTTAGCCTCCTCTGTTTTTCCAAACATATTTTTACTAATCTGTTGCGCCAAACGCCTCATAGCTTCCATTTTTGTTTGAGAAAATGAGACACCGCCATTTAAAATAGCACTATCTTTACGAGCTTGGTCCATTTTCTTAGATTTAATTTGTGTATGCTTAAAAATATTTGTGGTTTCTGTGGAACCTTCCTTATCTGGATCTTCTAATGAAAACAGTCCTTGGAGGGTGCTAGTTTTGAGATAATTTTTCTGTTTAGGGTCTAGAAAAACTTTGTTGCCAAGCAACTGTTTGAATACTTGGCGTTGGTAAATTTTTTCTTCTACAGTTCCTGCCGAAAGCAATCGGTAAATTGTGACGTCGCGACTTTGTCCGATTCTCCAAGCCCTCTCTTTAGCTTGGCTGTCTACGGCGGGATTCCAGTCAGGATCATAAATGATGACCCTATCTGCTCCCGTGAGGTTAACTCCGAGACCCCCTACTCTTGTGGTGGCCAAGAATACTAGGTAAGAGCTGTCAGAGTTAAAAAGAGTTATAATGGGCTGGCGAGAACCGATGCTGGTGCTGCCATCCATCCTTAGGTATTTGTAATCACTCTGTTGCAAAAACATCTCGAGGATACAGACCATGGCTCTAGACTGAGTGAATATTAATACACGGTGTCCTTGCTTTTTCCAAATTTTGAGAAGAGAATTTATTACAACCATTTTTCCCGCTCTCTTCCAAAATCCAAAAGACTGACACAGTTCTTTTGGAAATTCAGAATCATCCGGAAGATCCTCATCCACTTCGCAAATAAATAAATCAGGATGGTTACATATTTTTCTAAGAACACAGAGAGCTACAAGGATTCTCGCTCTCATTGGATCCCCGTACCGCCTCTCTTTATCTAATATACTTCTCACATCTGCACTGAGGAGGTAGTTTTTGTAGAGGTCTTTTTGTTCATCACTCAAGCTGCAGAAGAGAACTTGTTCTTTCTTATCAGGAAGTCGGAGGTGATCTTTCACTTCGGATTTAGTTCGCCGGAGCATATAAGGGGCAATAGCATTTTTCAAAGCTACAGCGAGAGAGAGAGCAGTGGTTTCTTGGATTCTGCTGGCATTGGCATATCCGCCCTGTGTGATCGGGGTAGCAAAGTGATCTACAAAGGCTTGAAGAGTACCCAGCAGTCCCGGAGACATAAAATCAAACAATGACCACAGTTCCTGGAGGTTGTTCTGCATGGGGGAGCCTGTGACCACGAGGCGGTGCGGAGTGCGCACCCGGCGTACAGCCTTGCTCACCTGCGTGTCCGAGTTCCTGATTTTGTGACCCTCGTCCAAAATTATGTAGTGCCAGCGTCGACTCTCGATGGAGGCGCTATGCTTCACCATACCGGAGTAAGTAGTGACCAAGATGCCGTGTGCCTGGTGGATATCCCTTATAAGACGCTCTGGAGGGCCGCGGTGAGAGCCAGAGTTATGCAAAACAGCCACTCGTAAAGGGGGCCACCACTGGTGGCAGTGGAGCACCCACTGGTGAAGCACAGTAGCGGGGGCCACTATTAAGGAGGGACCCAGACCACCCCACGTGCCACCTCGTGATAGAGACAGACCTGCTAGGAAACCGATGATCTGCACTGTCTTTCCCAGTCCCATCTCGTCCCCCAGGAGGCCTCCAGATTGCACCTGATGAAGTTCCCACAACCACTTTATCCCTGTCTTCTGATAGCGATAGAGCTTTTTCCAGATAGAGTTGGGGATTTGCAGTCCTCCCTGGAGCTCATGGCAGTCGTTATCCTCGTCCACGACCCTTGTATCCACTTGGACTTCAGTGGATTCTTTGAGAGATTTCCTTTTTTTATTTAATTTCCATTCCTTGATTCTCTCATTAAATCTGTCCACATTGCCGTCATCGTGATATTTGGGCGCATTGCTCGATTCCTCCCTTTTTGTCCGTCTGCCTTTGGAAGTACTTGGCATTGACAAGTCCACCTCCGTTTCACTTTCCCCTGAAGGAACATATTCACTGTCCGAAGCACTGTTGACATTCGCTGTCCATTCATCATTATGATCGGAGTTATCGCTGGAATTATATTCTCGGCTGCTGCTGGAGATTTTTGGAAGGTTAATCTTTTTCTCGTTTTTTACCTGAGTATTATTCGACAAATTCTTCTGATTTTCCATATATTCATCAAAAGTTGACATTTTATTGAACTACAAGTTTAATTGTTTAAAATTGTGCAATAACTGTAATGTTTATTTAGTTAGGACGCACACCGCAGTTTCATCTTTCACTTGCTTGTTTGACATCCGTTTATGATTGTATCGCCGCATTTTGACGTTTATATTATTGCCATTTAAAAAAATATTTAAGTACCCGGTATTGGCTACTGTAGTCTTCATTTTATTGCCGAATATATTTAAAAAATAAATGTAAGTTTGTGACATTTTTTAGCGAGCCACTTGCGGTAATTTGATACTTAAGTTATTGTGATTAGAAAATATTTCTAAATCATCTGTCAGTCGCGATAGGATAGGTGAAATTATTTTTCGCGTCGGTGTGTACGATTTTGAGTAAAAGTTTATTATAAATTAATGTGGCGTGCATTGGAAAAGTAAATGTTGACTTTTTTTTATAGATTCTGTTCTGGATTTGTATAGACCTATGGGAAACGTTATCTACTTAAACTTTGGATAAAACCTGCTACACAATGTCAGGCCGGAAAAGACGAGTCAATCTAAAGTTACAAGTGTCCGATGAGTCCCTCCCTACAGTGTGAGTTAACATATTTATCTTATTGCCGCCCGCCACCCTTACATTCTTCTTCACTAAACCCTTACGCAACTTTGCGGCGATGACAAGTTTAGGTTATGTTTTTGATTGTAAATATTGCACAAAAAAGTTATCAACTCTTGTTAATATTTCCGTTTATCTTTTAACCTAAAACCTGAATCGTAAATCAATTGACTTATTTTTTTTGTATTCCTTCATACATATAATAACTTTATGTTGTTTAAAAAATACTTATTCTTTATATAAATAATCACTAATTAGACTTGTGTTAAGTACTTATTACTAGAATAGCCATTTATTCAACCCTTATCTCTAATTGGTTAGAAGTTATTCTATTTTTGAATTTCATTTTCCAAATGTGCCTTACTAATGAAAAAAAAAAAAAAAAACAGTTTAAAGCTTAGCCACTTTTTTTTTAACTCTATAATGCTGGAATTATTATTTTAAGAATAAAATAGTGAAATTAGTTAGATGTTTGAAATTAATTAAGCTTTTCGAATTACTGATAAAATTGCATTGCATATCGCACCGTGAGTGTAAAACCGAAACAAGTGCAAATATACATTTTGGAGATATGGGAGTTTAAAGACTTCATATTGCTTGGAAAAACTTTTTTTTTTTTTAATAAACCAATGATTTTCGGTTTTAGGTTTACTTAAACCGAAAATCATTGGTTTATTTAAAATAAAACAGTTTTTCCAACCGATATGAAGCCTTTAAACTCCCATATCTCCAAAATGTATATTTGCACTTATCTCGGTTTTACACTCACGGTGCGATATGAATTAGTCAATTTATAATGATTTTATTGACATTGCTAGTAGCTCCGTAAAATGTATATATTTTTAATTAGATACATTATACCCAAACATAAAAAATGCCAAGCATGGCATTGTAGGGTAAAAGAAAATCTTCTTTTCAAATACTATGGAACAACTTGATATACAATATTAGGGTGCTAAATTTGTCTCATACTTTGTAGTTTAGTTTAATGGTTGTCCTCTTGGTTATCATTTATGTATATTATATTTTATTTTAGAGGAGATTGGCATTATTAATATAACGTATATATTTTTTTCAATTTATTATGTCATCCCCCAAAATGGCTGTTTCTTTTAATGTAGAACAGTTTTTAATAAATAAGTATTTTGTTTTTCTACAGCAAACTCGCTTTCATTATTTCATTTCACTCATATAATTTTTTTTAAAGAAATTAAATTGTTTAGGATGGACCCGTTACATTGTATACAAATATCGGTTTTTATTAAATATTGATTTTTTGATAATCATTGATCCAATGGCTTACTTGACAGAGTAAGGACAAATAAAAATTTCCCAGTAAGTCCTTGGACTTAAATTAAGTCAATAAATTCTATTGACGGACATTACTAGATCAATTGCAAGTTTACAAGTCACCATGCATGATTTGACTCCAAAATTGTTCATTAAAGTAATGGAAAACATGTTTAAGACATTGGACTGGACGAACCACGGATTAAACATAAACGGAGAATATTTGTCTCACTTGAGATTCGCTGATGACATATTCTGTTGTCGGAGTCTCCCGAACAACTCCAAGAAATGCTGGAAGCTTTAAATGAATCATCTAAAAAAATTTCCCTTATGATGAATATGACAAAGACAAAAATATTGACCAACACACAAATTGAAGACATTAAAATCCATAATAAAAATATAGAAGTGTTAGATGAATGTGTGTACCTTGGTCATCTGTTGGCTTTTGGAAGAGGGGGTCAAGTCAAGAAGATTGATAGGAGAATACAGTTCGGTTGGTCTGTATTCGGAGGGCTGGGCAACATCTTCAAGTCGGACATGCCACAAAATTTAAAAACAAAAGTGCTGGAGCAGTGTGTGTTACCTGTGATGACTTATGAATGCGAGGCATGGACGTTAACTAAAGAAGCAATGCACAAAATCAAAGTTGCACAACGGGCCATGGAAAGATCCATGTTGGGTATCTCGCTTAGAGACCATATACCCAACGTGGAGATTTTAAGACACACCAGGATCACCCATCTAGGGATACGCATTGCAAGGATGAAGTGGCAGTGGGCTGGTCACGTTTGTCGACGGGATGATGGAAGATGGAGCCAGAGGTTTACCGAATGGAGGCCAAAGTTGGGCCGGAGAAATGTCGGGACACAGCTGACCGGGTGAAGCGATGATAATGTGCAGACGGCGGAAAAGGCCTGGAGAACACTGGCGAGAGACCGAGAGGGATGGCGTGGGGGTGGAGAGGCTTACGTCCAGCAGTGGATGGAGACAAGCTGACGAAGACTAAATCAAATCAACAAATTAAACTAAGTCTTATGACTTCTTGATCTATTTAGTTGTAGGGAATAAATAGATTTTATTCCCTCTGGTATTCTTGGATTACACCTTTATCATCACCTCAGTCACAATTTGTACTCACTAAAGAACTGTCTTAAACTGATGAAATCATTGTAAAAGTTTACATTTAATTAAAAACCTACAATTTCTTAATCTAAAGTCTGCTTAATGGAGATGTGATATTGTGTGTGCAGCACGGCTCCCCGCAACCTGGACAAGCAGACCACCATCACGGTGGGGGAGAACACTTTCACGGTGGTGGCAGACGATCTGGTGAGAATCTGCGACCTCGGGCGTGGGGCATACGGCATTGTGGAGAAGATGTGTCACAACCCCAGCAACACCATCATGGCTGTCAAGGTATCATGCTTAGAATAAATTGTCATTCAAGTCCAATGTTGTTTTTAATAAGTTAAGGCGTACCTAGAATTTCATAATGACAATTATTTTTATAAATCATCAATATTTTCCACTTATTTTATTCCAACTAGCACATATGTACATATATACATAACTAACTAACTAACTAACCATCACGAATCATAGGCAGAAGGAATTTCACGGATATTTTTCATTGTCGACCTCTTTTTTTTGCTCACATGGAAAAATAAAAAAAAGGCCACTACCCTAGTAATAAAAACGTGTCACAATTTTTTAAAACTAACCATCACGCCGTCTCTCCGAAGCGGTTTTCTTCTTCTTCTTTCGTTTCCTCAACATTCATACATCGTGTCATGCACGTGCGTCGATTTCTCTGATTCCTCACGTGGCCGAAATTCAATATTTGATTTATTTGATCGTGCCGCATTTTCCTTGGTCTTCCTCTATTTCTAGTTCCATTTACATCGGTAACATATACTTTTTTTACTGTTCTTTCCTCATTCATTTTTCTCATGTGTCCAAACCAACTTAATGAGCCTTTCTTTATTTTGTTCATACCACTTTCATTCGCACCTCTTATATTTTCATTTGACACTCTATCATACACAGTTTTTTCACACATTCGTCTTAAGAGATCTCATTTCTACTTCATTTATTCTACTTTTGTCCTTCCTGTATTTTATTAAAATATTTTTGGTTGGTTTTTATTGTTCTCCCTTCGTTGTGTAAAAACTTCGAAACATGTTGAAAAAAATAAACTCAAGTGGATAAAATAGTGTTTGAGTTCATAAAAAAATTGTTAATAAGTGAAAATGCAATTTAATCATTACAACAAGAGATAATTTAACATTGAAGAAAATGTTAAATTATCTCTTGTCACATTTTGTAATGCTTCCGTAAACGTGTTTCAGCGTATCACAGCCACAGTCAACAGCCAGGAGCAAAAGAGGTTGCTCATGGACCTGGACATCTCCATGCGTTCCAGCGCTTGTCCCTACACTGTACACTTTTACGGGGCCCTCTTCCGCGAGGGTGACGTGTGGATCTGCATGGAGGTCATGGACAAGAGCTTGGACCAGTTCTACGCCAAGGTCTACAGCAATGGTCGCACCCTCAAAGAAGATTTCCTCGGCAAAGTCACTTTCTCCGTAGTAAGCGCGCTGCACTATCTCCACTCGCAGCTGCGCGTCATACACCGCGATGTGAAACCTTCTAATATCCTCGTCAACCGCAGGGGAGAAGTCAAGATGTGCGACTTTGGTATCTCTGGTTATCTCGTGGATTCTGTGGCTAAAACTATAGACGCAGGATGTAAACCTTATATGGCTCCCGAACGGATTGATCCCACGGGGAACCCTTCAAATTATGATATCCGCAGTGATGTGTGGTCTTTGGGTATCTCATTGCTAGAACTGGCCATGGGCAAGTTTCCGTACCAGAGCTGGGGTACCCCCTTCGAGCAGCTGAAGCAGGTAGTGAAGGACGATCCGCCTCGTCTGCCGCCCGGCTTGTTCTCGCCAGAGTTTGAGAGTCTCATCACGGCTTGCTTGCAGAAGGACTACACAGCGCGCCCCAACTACGACACCCTGCTGGAGCACTCCTTCTGCGTGCACTACCGCCAGTGCGACATCAACGTGGCGCCTTTTGTCCAGGAGATCCTCGACTTGCCCGACACGAAATAGCCCCGACTAACAAACTTGTAGATTTAACCAATTATATACTTTAGGAGACCTATTGCGGAAAAACTTTGCCGCTGTTATTCTCTTGGCATATTTTATGTGTTGATTGCCCCGGTAGGAAGCGGATGTAAATATTTGCCTTGGAATTGACGCCATGTTCTGCGCCCGTGCGTCCAGTGGGGTACGCGGATGAAGGAATAGTACAATTTAGAATGTTAGCCATATGTTAATACTGCGGGAGGGTACCACAGCCACCGATGCCATCCGACGTCTTTTGAGTGCAATATTGTAACTGTAAAAATTGTTAACTGATATTCAGTTTTTAATGAAATTACGTATATATATATAAATAGCGGGTCTTTAAGATGCAGGAGTATTCAATAAAAAGGACGAGTAAAACAAATTGTAAAAGTTTATTGGCAACAAGAAGATGTAGTTAGAGGTGCGAGTGAGTTGGGAACACGACGTCCAGGAGTATTATTTACAACCGCGACTAGTTTGACTAGAAGTCTGCGTCCAGGACACTTTGGCCTTTCTCCGGAGAGAACTTATTTTACTATTTGCAATTATTCTGGAAACATAAAGTGAACCGAGCAGTTCAGCAGAGGGGAGCGCGGGACATCCCTTGCCTTGTCAATTGTACCGAAAGATGTTTAAATATATTTGTAAATAATTTGTCAATAACGAAATAAAATATAATTTTTACAGTCATGTCTTATCATTAAAATATGTACACTTGAGCTACGATGCCGTCTCCGGGCGGAGAGTCTAGAATGGTGAGTTCATGCCAAGTTTGGTGCCAAAGTCCAGACGCGCCCTGCGCTGATACCTCAGGTTGGCTCTGGAAGAAAGAATTGCTTTCACTCATTGATATACCTGACTATATTACACTTTTTAAAAGATATTATATTATGCTTTTGTATGAAGCACTTAATTTATGGTGTGGCATTGTTAAAGTAAATAATTCTACATGTCTAATTTATCTCTAGCAATTCCAATATCAACTGTTAGTAGTTAAATTCTATTGCCTAAGATAGACATTTTTAATTTCAGTGGGGTGGGGTTTATACATGATACTCTAGCATTAATGAAAAAAATACTAACCTGACACCTACATTTAATTTCAAAATGCAGTCATGTTTGAAATTAAATGTAGGTACATTACTGGTTATATATTGTTAATTATCTAAAGAAGTTGTTAAAATGTAATATGTTTGTTATTTTTCATCCGTGTAAAATAATATGATCTCAAAAAAAAAAAACATTCCAAAATTTAAGATTTCTCAATGAAACCCCCAAAGATATATCTTACATTTCTTCCTTAATTTGCCGTTCAATATTTTATCATATATTGTTTTCCCACAGATTCTTCTCAGTGATCTCATTTCTTTTATTCTACTTTCATCCTTCTTTTGCCACCTCCAAGCTTCACTCACATACTCGTATATAAGGGTTGTGATTAGAACATTGATCAACAAAAACTATGATAGGTATGGAGATATACTGACTTGATCTCCTGCCACTTGATGAGCTCGTTGAGAGCGAGGATGACAGGAGGGGCTGCCAGGAGAATGGCTGTGTGCGGCAGGGGCAGGGAGAATTCCCCCTCTCCCAGGCATGTGGTGCACCAGAACAATATCTGCACTGTCAGCCTAATGGAGCAACATCAATAACATTGTTACTTATTAATACAGAAATCACTCTTTGCTGAGTAATCACTAATCCGGTGGTATGACAGTACCGGTACTATCATCCCTACAAATAATTCATTACTAAATTTTTTCCTGAATACCGAATGATACTGACAAGTTTTTAGCAATGTAACTATAATACCGACGGAGTAATTCAAAATTTAAATATTCCGTGATGTCATCACTCTCATGTTGCTTGTCAAGCTTTTATTGACAGAATTTAACAATAAAAAGAATGTTAATAATTTTATGTGAAAAGGAAAAGAAGATTTTGTACTTCTCATTTAAATTGACCTAATCTCAATTGTGTTAAATAAATTAATGATCTGTTCTGACAGACCTATGTTCGACTATTTATGAAAAAAACATTTTTAAGATAATCAAATGATTTTACTGAAATCTCGTGATGGAAGTTCATTTTAAATAATAATTAAATAAAACAATGTTTTATAACTACTTCCACTTTTGTCTTTATTTTGACAGCGACCGGTTTCGCCAGTCTGTCGACGGTTTCGCCAGTGAGCCTGGCGAAACCGGTCGTGTCGAAATAAAGACAAAAGTGGAAGTAGTTAAAAAACTTTATTTTATTTAATTATTATTTAAAAAAACATTTATTTTTTCTCTCTAAATCGCTGAAAATTGATGTTTTTGTAGTAGTTCCTAAGTAAAAATGTATCATAATTTCGTATTCTATTGATGAGTTAAAATAAAATCACTACTGGACGGGTTAAAGGTGCAACATATATTTGTCATACAGCGCAACCCCGCAAGGAAATGGATTGGGTGAAATGTCCAGAAATAATTGATTATTATATTACAATACAAGCTCTGTTGGACAGGCATTGCATGGAACGGCACCAGTTTATATAATATATCGGAACATTGCATCACCGAGAACCTGAATGCGAGGCAGTTTGCATTGCAATCAGCAAAGTCTTCTGCAAAGGGTAGATTGTGGCAAAATGCTGTCCTCGCCCAAATTTTGGCGACTCAGCCTTTCGGTAGCCGGCCCTTCAGCCTGGAAACATCTTCTTGCAGACTTCAAGTGCATTGAGAACCCGCCAGAGTTTAGATCGAGACTCAAAATGAAAACGTTCATATTGTCCTATCCTGATGATGATGTAGATGACTCACGGGTCACCAAACGCATTATGACTGGACTCCCGGGCGGAAGGAGAAGGCTGGGAAGACATGCAGCACAACTTCTTTGGGTGCCGAACTGAAGGACGACTGCTGAAGACAGGGTTTGCTGGAGGCGAAAGTTGACAGAGGCCAAGGCTCGATATGGGCTGTAGCGCCATCAGAAGAAGGTGTAGATGTTGATCAACTGATCAGATGCAGCCTTCATACAAAATGTTTATTTTTTAACTACTTCATAAAATGGTGCATTTTCTACAGCGTCCTTGAAATGATTAATTCATAAAAATGATAATGCTAAGGTGCTGAATATTAATACTCACAGAACAATAACGCAGGCACACCAAGATCTGTTTAGGAGGATGCTCTTATTCCATAGGGAATGCTGTCGATGAACGAAGCTCACAGATATAGTCACTGCAAAAAACATATTAAAAATAAATATAGGTAATCGTCGACTTACAATCAGTTTTGAACAGATCGTAAATTGGTCTGGTCACAAGTCGGCTATGCAATCATTTCTGTAGACATGTAAATTATAGAGCTTGATGATATTATAAGACCAGTTGCTTTGTTCTTGTTATGATCAGCGTATAACCGCTGTTTATCTATTTTTTTTTTCTTCGAGTTTGTCTAAGTTGTCGTTATAATTAGCATTCCTGATATTCAGATATATTTACGTGTTGCTTTGTTTTTTTTTAATTTTACATTTGTTAGGCTAAATAAAAACATGACGCTATAGTAAAATTGGTGAAATATTAGATGAAAATAGTCTAGTGTGTTCTTCTTCTATGGCCCTACAGCCCATATCGAGCCTTAGCCTCCAGTATTCTTCGCCTCCAACTCCTCCTGTCCTCCGCTTCGACCCTCCAATCTGACACTCGTAACAATTTCGCCCCATCTCTCCCAACTTCATTCTCCCATCGCAGCCTTGGTCATCCAATTGGTCTTCTACCACCTGGGTGCCACTCCAGCAATCTTTTTGGGGTTTGCGATGACGGCATCCTGTGCACGTGACCGGCCCATCTCAGTCTATTCAGTCTGACCTGTGTGGAGAGACTGGGAGCTTTGTAAATATGGTACAGCTCGTCATTATGCCGCACTCTCCAGCCTTCACCGTCATTCACAGGTCCTAGAATTCTGCGCAGCACCCTTCTCTCGAAAGAATCCAGTAGCTCTGCGGATTTCGTCATCATTGTCCACGCCTCACACCCATAGGTCATCACTGTTCAGATGATTGTCTTATACAGGGTGATTTTGGCTTCTCAAGTGTGTTATGCATATATTTTTTTTATTGCCCGTATGTTGGCTGGTTGGCAAATTGACATTTTCCTTTTTGTAGAAACCTCGGAAGAATAGAAAGTAGATTAAATGTGGCCTGGGTCCCTCTTGATTTCTTATATATAATTTTTCTAACGTAAGTCTCGCATAGACGAGGGACAGGCCTAGGGATTGCATCAGCGTAACTGACAAAAGGGTGCCGCTGCCTTCTATAACAGCTTCGGGTAAGGGGTGGGTAACCTTATATGGACAAAGCAGCAACTAATACTGCCGTGATGTGTGCGCTGTTGAAGTTTATAAATGAAAGAACAAAAAGCTATCATCTAAAAAAACACTAACTAACCATCACGCCATCTCCGGGAAGGGGTAGGCAGAAAGAATGGACTGCCACACTTTTCTTTCCTGACATATTTCCCTCGCTTCCTCAACATTCATACATCGTGTCATGCACGCGCGTCGATTTCTCTGACTCCTCACATGGCCGACGTTCAATATTTGATTTATTTGATCGTGCCACGTTTTCCTCGGTCTTCCTCTATTTCTGGTTCCATTTACATCGTTAACATATACTTTTTTTACCATTCTTTCTTCATTCATTCTTTCCATATGTCCAAACCATCTTAATCATCCTTTCATTATTTTGTTCATAACACCATCTTTCGCACCGCATTAACTTCTTATATTTTCATTCGACACTCTATCATACACAGAGTATCTTCTATCAATATTTCTACTGCATTTATTCTACTTTCATCCTTCTTTTGCCAGTTCCATGCTTCGCTTCCATACATAAGGGTCAGTAGAAGAACACATCAGCTTTTTATAGTAATAATATTCATTCTTATAATTGTTATTTGACTTAGGCCACATAAAAGAATCAGTAAATGAATTCTTTGATTACTCACAAAGTAAAACAGTGGTCATCAAAAAGACGGTGTGCTGCGCAAATGCATATCCTTGCTGGTGCGGCCCGCCCCACGCGCCCCAGTCCGGATCAGGCCCTCCCTGGCCCGGGGGGTACACGAGCCCCAGGCAGCGGGTCTCGTTGGTCTCAGCTCGCGTCACCTGCTGGCAGAAGTGCCCCAGCAGGGTGACGTACGAGGCAAGCACCGTGATGATGGACGGGAGGAACTTGTAGCCGTAACACCACATCACAAACAGGCACATCTAAATAGAAAATATTTAGTTGAAAATATTTTTATTAATATTACAAATAAATGCTATGCTTAATTTATTAAGTAAATCCAGAAAACAAATTCAGTTACCAATATTATTACTACTTTTTAAAAGACCAAACTAACTAACCATCACGCCATCTCACCGAAGGGGTAGGCAGAGAGGATGGATCGCCACAAAGCTCTGTCCTGGCATACCTCTCGGGATTCCTCTACATTCATACATCGTACGTCGATTATTCCGACTTCGAATGTGGCCGCCTTTAAGTAATTGATTAATTTGGTCATGCCATGTTTTCCTCGGTCGTCCTCGGCTTCTTTTTCCCACTCACGCTGCTTGTGTACAACTTTTTAACCATTCTACTCTCATCCATTCGTTCCATATGTCCAAACCATCTCAGGGATCCTTTTTTAATTTTATCAGTCGGCAGTCATCTGCCTAACATTTCTCTCTTATTTCATCGTTCGGTATTCTATCATACAACGTTTTCCCGCACATTCTTCTTAGTGATCTCATTTAAAAGACAATGATTAAGCTAAAAAATAAAATGATAAAGCTATATAAAAATGTTTCACCTACAAAATAAAATGATTAAGCTATTTAAAAACGATTAAGCTACAATAGAAAATGATTAAGCTACAATAGAAAACGATTAAGCTACAAATGAAAATGATTAAGCTACATTAGAAAATGATTTGAACTTTTTTACAAAAGCCTTTCAATTCTAATATATTTCTTTCCTACCATGGGTGCATTATTGAATTTAAATATCCCTTTTTTAACATTCAAACTCTCACGTGAAGGAGTTATCCTAAATGGGGGGTAAGAAAACCATGGTAGATGTTTACTTATTTTAAATTGAATACGTAAATAAGTAATAATGTCATATGTATGAACGACTATATTGTTAACCATATTGGTCATTAATTGAAATAATATGTTAATATTAATCTTTCTTCTACCTCGTCTCATCTTCGTCATGTTGACTATCAATTGGACGAGAGTTTCATTCAATATACACAATACCTTCTCCACAATTTTCAAGCTGGTACTTTGTGTTGCCAGAAGACAAATGCCTTGGATTAAAAATATTATTTGTGGCTACAGTAAAAGTCCGTTAATTCGCTTGACACATTATTTCGGTCATGATTGGTCAGCGAGCGACGTTGCGATTGGTCAGCATACAGCGCCCAATGTGGTGATTCGCCGATATCTTTCAATTTTAGCCGTTTTTGACCTATCATTATCATTCTGTTTTCGACTCGATTTGTAACGCTTTTGACATTGTGTTTGCAAAGTTTTTACGTTTTTTGTTTTGTTTTATTCTTTAAGTTTATTAATTTTCACCCTTTTTATATACTCATTCTGAAGTAATGTCTCAACAACAACAAAAAGCTTTGTCTAGCTTTGGAATTTCTCCGAAAACTTTGTGAAAGAAATATTGCTAATTTATAGAAAAGAAATGATAGCTACACGAAAGATGCAGAGTATATATGAGGCCGCCAGGGCAAGAGTGGTATAACCCCAAATTTAGACAATGGAGATAAATGCGATTGAAAATTTGACGTTTTTTCCCCATTTTTTTTAAAAAACTGTATGGGTTAGGGTCTTCTTTAGTGATAAACCTTGTTTTTTTTTGGTAAATGTCTTTAGAATAGTATTTTGAATATTGGGAAATATAAAGTTTAAGGATATTTTTTGATGGTTACTTATAATAGACCACATTTGACTCCATATATTTTGATTTTTTGTCAGAGAAAAAGAAGTATTTATGGCGATATCTATGTTTCCATTTGGAAATGCTGGTTAGATTAATTTTTCTTTTATAGTAGGTCACAAATAGGTGTGGGTTAGACCAGTAACTCAATTTTTTTTAAAAATGTTGGTTAGACCACTCTTGTCCTGGTGGCCTCATATGTAATGAAGATATCCTTTTTACATAGTGTTTTCATTTTATCGCTTTGCACTTTTTTACAACGTGATATTTTCAAGAGAAATACGTAATATATAGATATCTCGCTTGCACTTATGTATGTAAGCGCTCGAACCTGATTCTTTCTCATGTGATATTTCACTCCTATATTCATGTCTCGTTTGAATTATTAGAAATCGTCAGTAAATTTTTATGAAAAACATTACGAATTAAGAAATACGCAATATTTCGATTTAACGGTAGAATTTACTATGAAAATATCGTTGTTCGAATTAACGGACTTTTACTGTATCAGATTGGTCAAATAAAAAGTGTGGGAAAAACTGTAAATATTTTAGAATTGTGAATAAAACCTTGGGATGGATTCCTGTGGGGAGTTTGTTGGTGGCGTTGTCCATGACAGTGGCGTCCAGTGGCCCCAGGGCGAGCGTGGCAGCTACCGAAGGTAGGACAACAACCGCCTCCCACAGCACTGCGCCCGCCTCCATGATGGGGGGCACGCCACATGCCACGCACAGTAACTAAACACATCACAAATACATTTGTTTTTCTCTAATTATTCCTTGCCAAAGATTTAAATCAATGGTGTTATAATTTATTTTAAAATCTTCAAGATAAGCAGAAAATATATCATTATTGTGAAGAAGGAACCTGGTCGGGTCCGGGCGAACCCAAGTCCTCTGGATCAGAAGTTTCCCAACTTATTTGACCAAAGTATCTTTTCATAAAAAAAATATATAGCAATTTAAAAATAAATAAAACAAAAAATTATGTACATATCTATAGTGTTAACTAACTAACTATCACGCCGTCTTACCGAAGGGGTAGGCAGAAAGAATGGACTGCCACACTTTTCTTTCTTGACTCCTCCACATGGTCGACATTCAATATTTGATATACTTGATCGTGCCACGTTTTCCTCGGTCTTTCTCTATTTCTAGTTCCATTTACATCGTTAACATATAATTTTTTTACCATTCTTTCTTCATTAATTCTTTCCATATGTCCAAACCATCTTCATGATCCTTTCATTATTTTGTTCATAAAACTTTCATTCGCACTGCATTCACATCTTATATTTTCATTCGACACTCTATCATACACAGAGTATGCACACATTCGTCTAAGAGATCTCATTTCTACTGGATTTATTCTACTTTCATCCTTCTTTTGCCAGTTCCATGTTTCGCTTCCATACATAAGGGTCGGTAGAAGAACACCATGGTGCACATCCATTCTAGCTTTTTTGGATAGGTTTTTGTTTGTGATGACAACTGCATGACCAAAGTATCTTTTCATAAAAAAATATATTAAAATAATTTAATAAAAATTATGTACATATCTATAGTATTACGTAGTAAAAATCAGATTATTAAATATTTCATAAGCATTTATTAAATAATCTTAATCTGATGTACTGCCGCCAATTTATTAATGGTTTGCAATTTGTTATTCGCAATATAATTTAAATTAAAAAAATATAAAGCCAGACAAGATTGGTGTTGAACACTGGAATTTCATAAAGACAGTTTTGTTTATAAAACAAAACACTGTTTTTTCCACTTTTGAATTTATTTTTCTCAACACGTTTCAAATGTTCACTTCATATGTTACATGATATTATAATATATTACTTTATTTTTATTTTCAGCACTCTTTTAACTTCACTTAGTTCAATCTCGTTTCACACTGTCATCTGTTAACTCTTAACCATTAATTTTAGATAAACTTAAGGCGTTAACACTGTGGAATCCCATAATGACAAATTTTTATGAATTAAAACACTGTTTTTTCCACTTGAGTTTATTTTTCTCGACGTGTTTCGAAGGCTTACACCTTCATCATTGGGAGAACAATGATGAAGGTGTAAGCCTTCGAAACATATCGAGAAAAATAAACTCAAGTGGAAAAAACAGTGTTTTAATTCATAAAAATTCATCTTCACTATTATTTTATTTTTGTGGTAGTATGTAATTGGCCAAGAGTTTTCTTTCTAATAAATAAATAAATGAATAAATAAATAAATAAACAATAGGATGAAGGTGTAAGACCTTCAAAGTTTCTTGAGAAAAATAAACTCAAAAGTGGATAAAATAGTGTTTTTATAATTCATAATTTTATTTATTATAAAAGTGTTTCATTGCAAATACGCTAGTGACATGCCTTAATAAAAAAATAAAAAAAACGTGCATAAATACCATCTTTTTATGATTATTTTAAGCGATTTTCACACCTGAAGTAGTGTTAGGCTGCATAGTCCACAGACCCAGTACTGGATGGCGCTCCACAGGGACATCATCAGGTGCCGTGCCAGCGTCACGAGGGAGAACAGTGACACATCTGCCTCGCGCGACTCCTATACGGAATATTATTTAACAATTACCAATGAGACAAAAAACAATTGAATTCAGATTTCATTTGACTCGTGTTCTAAATACGAATTTTAGTCAAAAGTAAAATCAATTATCTATGGTAAGAATAAAACAAATATCTATGGAAAGAAATTGAGATAAAATTTATGGTAGAGTAAAAAAAACAATAGGAGGTAAAATGAGAAAATGAATAAATAAAATTGTTGGGAATTTAAAAAACTCAATAAGTGCTTTTATGTATAAAATTAACTAACTAAATAACCATCACGCCGTCCCCCCGAAGGGAGAGGCAGAAAGAATGGACTGCCACACTGTTCTCACATCGATTTCTTAGACTTCTCACGTGACTGACATTCAATATTTGGTTGATTTGATCATGCCAAGTTTTCCTCGGCCTTCCTGTATTTCTATCTCCATTCACGTCGTTTACGAATACCTTCTTCACCATTCAGTCTTCGCTCATTCTTTCCATGTGTCCAAACCATCTTAACGACCCTTTCATTTTTTTTTTTCATAAAACTTCCATTTGCACCGCATTAACTTCTTATACATATTTGCATTTGACACTCTATCATATACAGATCTATCCTTCATTTCTATACATAAGGGTCGACACAAGAACACCATTGTGCACTAGCATCTTAGCTTTTTTGGATAGGTTTTTGTTTGGGATGACAACTTTAAGTGCACCATTTACTCTGTTGCCTGCCCCAACCCCTCTTTCAATTTCCTTCTCCACTCTCCCATGCTTTGTAAACATACTTCCTAAAAAACTCTTTTAATCCGGAAAAACACATTATCGTGACCCTCTACTAATATTATAACACAAAAAAGTCGGACGGGCTTGCCTTACTGGTTGACCCTAGGCACGCCACTGATCGTAACATGTACGCTTATAGATTTTTCTGACTTCGACTTTAGCCGCCTGTTAGTATTTGATTTATTTGGTAATTTCAAGGTAAAACTAACAGAAAATGAAGTGTAGAGAGAAGAAGGAAATCCTGGCTAGAAAACCTTTGCAAATGATTCAGTTGTAGCACAACAACCCTGTTTAGAGCTGCTGTATCAAAAGTAAAAAGAGCCACGATGTCGTACAATCTCCATTCGGAGGTACACAAAGGAGTAAAATGGGAATATTTCACGAGTAAATTTATCAAAACCATTAAACCCAATACATCATACTATCAAATTCTACTAGTTCAACCCTCCAAGATCAAGCGTTATAACAATTAAGATTTAAATATATACAAAATATTTTTTAGCAAATTTACATCACAGTAGAATCCAAGGAACACATTTTGTTCTTTAAATATACTGATTCAGATCTTAAAGGGTTAAAATAAAAAAATCACTGCAAATTGAAAATAGAAGAAAAATTCTTTATAAAACCTGTAATAACGGTCAAATGTTTACTTAAAGACATAATTCTTTTTACATATATAAGAATGCACAAACAGTTATAATTTAAGAATGAAATAGTGCACTTAATCACCATTTACATTTGCATAAAAAAAATATAATTGCCGTAATCAAAGAATTTTTAAAATAAGAACAAACAGTTCAGGTAGGTTCATAAACTTCCATAGACACAGGACTTTTATGGGTAGGCCCATGTAGTATTTTATATAAGAAACATTTATTTTATATAATTGAGATTAATAACTACACATGTGCATTCTGACAGATGAAAAAAAAAAGAACAACCCAATACAAATCAATACATAACAGTCTAAAACACAAAACTGTACATATATACTGAATACATGTGCGAGGGATACAACAGGCGTGAACGTAGTAACAATTCCTCAGAGTTGTCCAACTACAGCTTGAGTTCGTACCTCCTCCCGCTCAAAACACGGGTTGTAAGTGAGTTGGACAGCCCTGCTGCGGGGAATACCTTTTGGCGGGCCTCCTCCTCGCCCACATGGGCCCCCTTTATCTTGTTAGCGATCTTGGTGGGCAAACATCAAGGAAAAACAACATCATTGTATTAACAAGTCCACACAAACTCCATATTGGGACGTGACCATCAAATACACAAATAAGACGATCACACATGCACAGTGTAACTTTTGAAGTCTGGGAAATACTAGAGCAGATCTGTAGCAGTTCTTTATGTCAAATATATTAGGGAAAACGGAAAGTAATGAATACATATTTTTCTTTTTTATTGTTTCTTGAACGATGATGTAAAACTCTTGGACTTATAAGTATGGAAAGTTGTTTTTATTATTTTCATCATTATTTCAGTTTCAAAACTAACTAACTAACCATCACGCCGTCTCCCCGAAGGGGTAGGCAGAAAGAATGGACTGTCACACCTTTCTTTCCTGACATATTTCTCTCGCTTCCTCAACATTCATACATCGTGTCATGCACGCGCGTCGATTTCTTTGACTTCTCACATGGCCGACATTCAATATTTGATTTATTTGATCGTGCCACGTTTTTCTCGGTCTTCCTCTATTTCTGGTTCCATTTACATCATTAACATATAATTTTTTTACCATTCTTTCTTTCATTCATTCTTTCCATATGTCCAAACCATCTTAATGATCCTTTCATTATTTTGTTCATGACACCATCATTCGCACCGCATTCACTTCTTATATTTTCATTCGACACTCTATCATACACAGAGTATCCGCACATTCGTCTAAGAGATCTCATTTCTACTGCATTTATTCTACTTTCATCCTTCTTTTGCTAGTTCCATGCTTCGCTTCCATACATAAGGGTCGGTAGAAGAACACCATTGTGCACTGCCATTCTAGCTTTTTTGGATAGGTTTTTGTTTGCGATGACAACTTTAAGTGCACCATTCACTTTGTTGCCTGCCCCAACCCTTCTTTCAATATCAGTTTCAATTTATTAAAAAAAAATCATTAACATTACAGACATTTTCCAATGCGTTTATGATTACTTTAAAAAATAATTAATTTAAGAACTTAAAAAAAAGGCATTATCAAATGCCTTAGACAGGCGAAACATGTCATTCCCATAAAATATAATAAAACTTCTAAGAAAACAGATATTTTAATTTGTTTTTCTTCCCGATCTTGGTTATTTTTTTAAATTCCTATGGCATTTTCGAAGTTATTAGATGTCTCTATAAATTTCTAGATGGTCCCGGTAGCTTATTTGACTTCAATATCTTGTCAAATAAAAATAGCATAAAATATTGTGTGTGCCTCCACAATAACCGGCCTGGATATTCTAAACTGATAGTAAAAAGATTTAAAAAATAATAGGAAAGGTAAAAAATAGAGCTACCACCTGTTTACTCGAAGGCAGTTTGAGTTACAGCGCGGCAACAAAAGAAAAAAACATAATTACTTTCTGTTTTACCTAATGTTAGAAACCAAACGGTCTATGGAACCCACTGTTTAAATCTTTTAATAATTTATAGGTAGGAACCTGGACACGACTTTGTTCTTTTTATAAAACATTTTTTGTTTTATTCAGCTTTGAGACAAAATTAAAACATTGAAGATGATTTTGTTGACAAATATTAACACACACACATAGATATATGTTATCTCATTTGGGAAAACAGTGAAACATGTATAAAAAAATGTGATTTATTATTTTATATTCAACATGAATTTTGAATTCGCCTATGCGACTTACTTACAAAATAAAGTGTTATTAAAAGGTTTAATAGAGAAATTGTTTAACCCCTTATAGTGCGGCTGGCTACATTTATATTATGCGTAATTATGCGTATTATGTTGAACTGGGACTATATGTCTAAGCTATAAATGTTACAGAGACCGACACACGCCGGCGAGAAGCCCCGCAGACGTGCCTGTCGTACCGCATTTGGTAGACCGACCCCGCAAATGTGGCTTGGTGTCTCTTTGATTTTCGTAAATGAAATAACAATTAACGTCAGTCCCGGATGGACGGGGGACGGGCCTAGGAAGTGAATGAGCGAGGCTGATGAAAGGGCGTCGCTGGGCCCTATAACAGCCTCGGGTAAGCGGTGGGTACCCCTTCTATGTCTGAGCTATAAATGTAGCCAATCATGGTTGGATTAAAATTTTTATTACTGCAAATGAAGCCAGCCGCACAATGGGAGGTCAAACTTGAACAACTACATTAATATGGATTTTTAGATCAATTAAAACTATTTATTGTTTCTTAAACAAAGATGTAAAACTCCATATTAAATAATTAATATGAATGAAAAGGTCTGTTTAAATAAGTTTTATTATATTTTTGCTAAAGCATTATCAAATGTGGTACAAATATGACCATCGATAATGCCTTAGCAGGACGAAACATGTCATTCCCATAAAATATAATAAACTTTTTAGTTAGTATATTATATTTTATTGGAATGACATTTTTCGTCTTGCTAAGGCATTATCAAATGTCATATTTGTGCCACATTTGATAATACTTTATCAATGCGAAACATGTCATTCCCATAAAATATAACAAAACTTCTAGAAAACAGACATCCTATAAATTATTTAATATGGAGTTTTACACCATTGTTCTAGAAACAATAAATACTTTATGATACATAATGGAGAAAAATCAAATAAACAAATATGTAATGTTTTAAAAACAAATAAGTTTTTATGTCACTGTTTTCAAAAACAAGAGAAAATATTTTGGGGTTAATAGTACATACATAGAAATGAAGTCACAGAATGTTGTATGTTATTGAAAAATGATATATTTACAGACGTGAATGAGAAAAATATTATTTACTAGAATGATTAAAAAATGTGTCAATTACCGAGATGGAGCACGGGACAGAGTTGAGCGTGCGGGCTAGGTCCACGGGCCCCGGGCCGCGTGGCGGCAGGCGGTACGGCGGTACCTTCTGACACAGCACCGGATAAAGTGGTTCCACAGCAATACTGTCAACATTTATAATATTACACATTATCATGTGAAGAAGATAAAAAAATTGCAACGAAAAGTAAAAAATAAATTAAATTAAATACACACTTAGCTCGGCGAACTCTTCCTCAATAGGTAGATTAGTTGAGCCGAAGCGTTGCATGATAGAAGACATTGTGAGATGGGGGAGGAAAAGACGTCGGAACTGAAGAGAACATATAGATGGATGGGAGATGCAAAAATTACCCATGTGGTTGCCCATAATATACCCGTGGGACATCGCCTACCATGGAAAGATAGCTGGTGTTGCACTTCCCAAGAGGATGTCCACCATTCAAAAACACATTGATGATTCAAATTCTCGATTTTTCCAAATATGTAGATGAATATTTGAAATATTTTCCTTTTGAACATTGTTTCATCAATATGAAAAATGTTAATCTCCGAAATGATCATGTTCAACAGAAAGCCGACATTAATTGTTCATTGCTCCGTTACGCAGAACCAACCTGTCTTTGGTGATGCCAGTAGGAAGAGCAATTCCGACGTTGAATCTAATCGTCTCCGTTTTGGACATTTTCGGTGTCAGTGAGGCAGTATTCATAAAAAAAATATTATAAATTCTAGAAAGAGTACTGCCTCACTGACGTTGACATATTTGGGTTCCTTCTGATATGTATGATTTTTTGGTTTCATGTTGTTTTATCTTATTTTTGTAACATCGTTTTGTGTCCAAATGAGTCGCCTAATTTGTTATGTCTTATTTGTGTATAATGTATAAATAAAATAAAATAAAAAATGATTGCTCTTTTCAATGGCATTACCAGAGGCAGGTTGCTTCTCCATGTAAAGTGAAAAACTTGCCTGTGCTGACGCTGTCGAAGATAACCGGAACATAAATATGAATATTCTCCAAGATGGTGGAGTCACCAAAGAATCCCCTAATAAGTCTGAAGAAGAACGTGCATGAAGATACCTCGCATCGGCTTGCATGAAGATCTCCATGTTATCCTTGTTGGCAGCGGAGCCCATGACGCACACCACCTGGCCGTAGTCCTGCATGATGCCCAGCATGCGGCGCGCCGTGCCAGCCGTGCAGTCTGTGAACAGCGACACGAGCAGCGGTACATTGTCCACCTGCTCAATGTGCGGACGGATGTTTTCTATGCCCCGAGGCAGCTTGGCCTGATAAAACAAAATGGTAGAATGTGCTTAGCAACTTTTTCCATGGATCAGTTGGTAGTTTAATCCTGAGCAAAATTAGAGTCGACTTTATAAAAAAAAAATCAATAAAAATGATAGGATAATGAAAAAAAAATTAAAATTAAAAAATTTCTTTATAATATATATTTCGACCAGTTTCGACAGCTTGCTGTCATATTCTGGTCTCATCGTGAGAAGATGGCAGTGAACTGCCGAAAAACTGAATATATGTTATAAAGGGATTTTTTATTGAATAAAATCTTCTACTCGTATATATAAAACAAAGTCGTGTTAGTTACACCATTTATAACTCAAGAACGGGTGGACCGATTTTGATTATCTTTGATTTGTTGGATTTGTCTCCGTCCCGAATAGCAGAATAACTATTAAAACATCGAACCGAGTGCATCCCATCCAGCAAATATAAATGTTTAACAGAAAGTAGTGCAACAATGCTATGCGAATCATTTCGATTCGCTTTAACAAAGCAAATCCCTTGCTGAGTATTCATTTTAACCTTATAAATAACTGAATTTAATTCAACTAATAAGTTAACACAACATTGATTGATTCTGAGGCGGTACGAAGTTCGCCGGGTTAGCTAGTACATACATATATTTATAATAAACTTCTAGCGACCTCTGCAATTAGTAGATTAGTTGAGCCAAAGTGTTGCCGTAGTACAAATTTTAAGGTTCGAGTGTTTGCAGGTAGCTGGTCCATCAGCTTGGAACAATCTTCCTTCATTCCAGTGATCATCCGTTGTCCTCACTATATGGCCGGTCCAATTTCACTTCAACTAGGCTATTGTGAACGCTACGTTGGCAACTTTGGTCCTATCCCTGATGCATTAATTTCGCTTCCTGTCTCACAGACTGATGTTCAACATCCTCCTCTCAGAGCTCGAAATAATATTGACATAGTTTAGCATCGATTGCGGTACTTTTTCGTCATTTACAAATAGGATGATATCATCTGCAAAATTCAGATTAGTCGAGAATTGGGCATCTTTTTATAATCCTTGGGTTTTCCTGTCAAGCTTTTTAAAGACATCCTCAAATTTGGCAGTGAATAGTTTGGGAAAGATGATGTTTCCCTGTCGGACTCCCCTTTTAATATCTATCTTTTGAGTTGGTTCATGTAATTGTAATGTGGAGGTTGCCTTAAAATATATGTTCTTGATAAGCTGTGAGTATCGGTCGTCTATTCCACAAGTTGTTTAGGCATTCTATTATCACCCAATGTATCCACTGCCATCAAAGGCCTTTTCAAAGACAGTAAAAGCTAAAAGTCGTATATTTGTTTTATTATATTATTTTCTAGCCGATCGGGAATATCTCAATGCATCATTGAGGTGATTACATTAGAAAACGGCGCTTTAAAAGTTATTATAATATTATTTAAACTTACCCTGTTGCGCATGTCAAAGTTGACAGGAGCGGAGTGGTCGGTGGAGTCGGTGAGGCAGGAGAGGGAGCGGCAGCCTTCGGGGCCTCCCTCTGCGCCCTCCCCCTCCCCATCGCCTTCTCCTTCGCCCTCCCAGCCCCCCAGCAGGACCGAGTCTTGGGACGCCTGTCCGGAAGCCTGCTGTAAGGAAACTATTAGCAACAACTTCGCAGAGATGTCACAAGATTGGATACGCATACGATTTTTTAATCAACTGTTAATTTAAACAATACATGAAGAAAAAAAAAATCGAGAGCCGATACCCATAGGACTAAAAACCTTCTCAAAGATCAGATCAGAAATGAGATGGTAAGATCTGTCTGTGGTGTTGAAGACACGGCAGGGTGGAGAAGTAGCATCATGTGGACCGCACGGAAGACACAAGGCAAAAAATGAAAATCCCCGCAGCAAGAGACTACCAGGAAGGATGTCGAAGAGATGGAGGTATGCCTGGATGTCATCGTCCCAGGACAATTCACTCAGTTGAGGTATTTAATGTGCTTCCACTCGTGTTTATGTTCGACGAGGTTTCGGTCGAAATCCGAAGCCGAAATCGGTCGAGCATAAACACAAGTGGAAGCACACTAAATGCATAATAATAACGAAATTTTGTATCAAATTATTTTTGTTTTCATTATTTAAAATGAACTTCTACCAAGAAATTTCATTTTAAAACATTAATTATTTAATATTATTATATTATAACCTTACTTTACGAGTCTGCGATATAATGGAGTCATCTCTAGTGTCGTAGCGCACGTGACTGGTCTCCGAGTCAAACTTCACCGTGGTGTGCTCCAGGTTGATGGCTCCGGGGGCTGAGCTGCTCAGGGTCTTACTTCCTTCCAGGGTGCTGAAGAGCAGAACAGTTATGTGTTGGATATTAAGCCTGCCTATTATACGAATTATGCAAACGCAATTTCAAACATCTTTGAAATGTGGTGTTGGCGTCGCATGCTGGGGATTCCGGGGACTGAGGACTACAAAAAAGATGAAAAACTCAGTTCTTAATGAACTCTAAATAATACAGTGGCTATCTGTAGTATGCAGTTAGAGAGTATTGAGTTTCTTTGGTCATATTGCCAGGAGAGACCTGGAAAAAAGTATTGTCACGGGAAGTGTTCCAGGCAAAAGAAGAAGCATATGATGTTGTGATCAGATTAAGGAGATGACTGGAGACCTCTACTCGGTGGTGCAGGCTGTGGAAAACAGAAAGAATTGAAGGTGTTTTGTTGTAGTCACCGGTAGCTCCGTGAATCACAACCCTCAGCAATGAGAAAATGAAGAAAGAAGAAGAATTATGCATTGCCGAAGCAGTGACAAATCTCATTAGTTATGAAGATGGCAACGGTATAAAAAAAAGGAATACTTTATGCATGTTAAATTCTCCACACATAGAATGGATGTATTAATGGTACAGGACAGTAAGTAATTCATATTTGGTTTAAAAAACGTGACTGTAGGCCATAATCAGCTAACTTCGGAACAAGGCAATTGAGATAGACCTCTAAAAATGTATAAAGTCACATAAATTTTCATTAATTACCATATTCTGCTCCATGTATTAGTGTATATAAACAGAAACGAGCTAAAATTTCGTCACATTTGATAATGCCTTAGAAGGGTGAAACATGTCATTCCCATAAAATATAATAAAACTTCTAGAAAACTGACATTTTCATTCGTATTAATTATTTAATATGGAGTTTTACATCATTGTTCAAGAAATTTATGTGTAGTGCTTACTACCATTGCTAGAAAAATTAAAGAAAATCTCCTAAATAGATTTTGAAGGAAAAATCCATATTTTTAAATGAGATTATAAATATTAAAAAAATTTAAATGAGATAAACAATTCTTTTGATTGTTTGCGGTGTGTCAGCTGTCTATAACTTTGACGGTCACCATGACAACACATCAACATAATAAATATTTATTTTAGATATTAAATGCAGGGGTGGTTACAAAATTGCTTAAAAACTAATTAACCAAGGGGTGCGCAGAAAGAATGGACTGCCACCGTTTAAAGTAAAAATAAAATTCAAAGTATTTTTTGCGTGTTCATAAATGAAACGCATTAAACTCGTCCTATGTCTAGTCACTCTCGACACATTATTATTTCCCGTAGGCCACATGTCAAGTGTTACTTGACATTTTGAAATTGCCCAGGTCTATTTATTATTTACAAAAAATTAAAAGGTTTTTTTTTTTATAAATTCAAAAACATTAAATACGAGTACATAAGACACATTTTTTCAGAGAAAATTGTAATTACTGTTTTAAAATCTAACATAAGTTATTTTTCATTTAGGACGAAAGTAGTGAATTATTGACTTCTAAATAGATAATCTGCTGTTTTGACCGAAACACTATGATACTTCAACATTATTAAATGTTTTAATTTTTAAACATTGTTAATATACATACAACAGCTGTCGAGATTGTTGCGACAGCTGTTTTGCCAACCAATGTTGGCATCTCAGGTGTTCCAAACAAATGACTTTAAAATATATTAAAAAGCACAAATAGGAGAGATGAAGTTATTTGAGGTTAAGTGCGAAGTCATTTATGTACAAATAGCAAATTGTTAATGTTTTAGCCTTTAAATAGTGCGGCTGGGTGGGGGGCAAAGGCATACCTCTGAAGCAGCATGACTCCCTCCTCGCATGTCTTGGGGGCCCCCCAGGCCTTCTCGGAGCATGAAGGGGTTGGCAAATTCTGGGAGGTGGCGGGAGACGCAGGCCTGGGCAGTTAGTGAGCCGTTAGTTACTAATATCTATCCATCTATCTATTATAGCACACATCTATCTATACAGAAACATGAGCGGAATTATTCAACATTACTTGAGCAATGGTAATGCAATTTGCAACTCAAACTGCATTCATCACCATAAAAATCTAACTTTAGTAATAGTGTGTTTAATTTGGGTCTTTTTAAAATTAACTAACTAACTAACTAACCATCACGCCGTCTCCCCGAAGGGGTAGGCAGAAAGAATGGACTGCCACACTTTTCTTTCCTGACATATTTCTCTCGCTTCCTCAACATCATACATCGTGTCATGCACGCGCGTCGATTTCTCTGACTCCTCACGTGTCTGACATTCAATATTTGATTTATTTGATCGTGCCACGTTTTCCTCGGTCTTCCTCTATTTCTGGTTCCATTTACATCATTAACATATAATTTTTTTAACATTCTTTCCATATGTCCAAACCATCTTATTGATCCTTAAATAAATTTTCACAAATGATTGATTGCAAAATTAACCCTTTTTTCCAGGGGCCCCAATTGATGTATGTGAAAAATCCAATCAAAAACATGTATTTTTTGTCTATTTGCATTATTATTAACATAATGCATTATTAACATTATTATTAACTGAATGCATTAAAAAAAACTACATCATAAATGAATAAGGTAATTTTCAATAAAAAATAAATATCTTTTTAAACCAAAAACAATAATACGATATAATGCAGAAAAGTGTTATATAAAATATTCAATATTTCTGTTGAAAATATATAAGTAAGTTCCTAAATACACAATTATACTCGTATACTAGATAGATAGGTAGGTACCCAATCTTGATTATTATTTGGTTGCCCATTTTTAATTTATGTGTTCCATTTATGAATATTATGTGCCCAATGCCTAATAAAAATACTATAGACCACAGCAGTGCTCGGCAACCCTTTTATCACTTACGACACACAAATGTTTGATAACTCAAAACTGTAAAATTTAAGAGTTTTACTATTGAACCGGCAGACTGCCTTGGTGCCAGAGTGGCAAGAGCTATGGCTGCCACACCGAAGGTCCCGGGTTCGATTCCCGGCGATAGCGGTGTGATTGTCACACTGCCTATGTTCTGGTGTAGAATTCAGTAACAATAAAATGGCGATAGATTAGCTACCAATCAGTGGCGGTACTCCCATAGAAGCCCGGCTTGCGTTAGAAATTTTGAATCAAAATCTAATTAATCATGCCCCGCATAAACCAACAACCCACCAAATCACCTTCCAACAATGTTCCCATCATAAGAGGAATAGCCACAAGAGCTGAACCTCTGTAAGCCAGAAGAGGTTTTGATTCAAAATTTCTTACGCAAGTCGGGCTTCTGGGCTTCTATGGGAGTACCGCCACTGCTACCAATCACATGTCACGAGAAACAATAGCTAAAAAAAATTGGATGGACGATTATGTCGACCGTAAAATGGACGTAGTGCACGATAAGTTTTACGAACCAAACTATGATTTACAAAATAAATTGGCACAATTTGCAAACGCTCTTCTGACGTCAGTCTATTCATGGTGAAATGGCAAAACTTACTTACTACAAATCAACTGTCAACTGTCAAATTGACAGTCTGTAGAAACAATGTTGCCAGTTTAAAAACCAAACCTCTAAAAAAAAACCTATACGAGTATATCGTAAGTATGACCCCCAAGTTTTTCACTTTTTTTTTTAAGTAGAAGCCAAGTTGTTACAACACGATTCTAAATACATTTTTTAAAATTAGAATCACTTACCTACGCGGTTTTTCTTGAAAGCTGTTAATTAATATTGTTATTTTGCATTATCACAGCCAATATTGTTTTGAGTGCCTTTTTTTAGTGGCGAAAGGGAAGGCGGGCGAGAAAGAGAGAGATACCTGTCCTGGTCGCTGGAGAGGGAGATGTGACAGTTCCAGCCACTCTCGAGGCCCATCTTCTCGCTGAAGACACGCGAGCGGAGCTCGTTCTCCTTGCTGAAGTGAACAAAGCGGATGCAGGCGCGGTCCAGACGCTCAATCAGCTCCACCATGTCGCTCTGCGCCTGATACTGCATTGTGACCATCCCTATAAACACCTGAAACGATCCAATATGAGGTATGCAGGAATTAAAAATAAAAAAAAACTAACCACCATGCCGTCTCTCCGAAGGGGTAGGCAGAGATAATGGACTGCCACACTTGCGGCACTGATGCAGCTGTGGCTCCAAAAGTTATTGACTGATCTGGCTGCAATTTTGGGAGTTTTTTGTCTGTAACATTATCGGAAGGACTAACCTAAAAACGGGGTGCTTTCACACAAATCAGATTTTCGCAGAGAACATTATAGTCTAAGCTTAATTAAGACGAGGGACGCACAGCTTTCAGTTTTGGCCCGCGCTGTACAAGCAGGTATCCCGCAGAACATCGGATCCTCCAACTAACCGGACTAACGGACTAACCTAAAGTTAATAAATTATTTATGTGTTGGACTAGGAATATGTCCCTATTATTTTATTATATACTTTAAAAATCATTTTAAAGGTTTTTCCTTCCGCTGCACATGTCTGTAATCGATAAATAAATATATTTTTTGTTTCAGACTAAAAGAAAATGCAGTACAACTGCAGTAGTTTTCGATGTCACGCAAAAGACGTCTGAAGAAATACCCTACAATGCCGCCATTTTGTTTTATAAAAAAATATAAAAAATGTTTTCCTGTACTTCAGAGTTGTAATAAAATAATGTCAAAATTTCAAAATGATACGTTAATTTTATCACCTTTAAAAAAAAACATAAAAACTGACTCATTTTTGGGCGTCTGAAGGGTTTGCCCCATTTAAGTGCCATAATTAAAAAATATATTAATAGATGATGCTAGTGTACGAGTAGAGTGAACATAAAAATGTAAAGATAAGCGTGAGATTCTAGCATATATGCAAGTTCCAAAAATTTGTCAGACGTGGTGGTCATAAGAAAATGCAGAATGGGGAATGTTGATAAACATAAAGCGATCGCTCAACCCAAACAATGACAGGTCATAAGTCCTGTAAGCGTCTCGGCCACCATATTCTGTTCCCAAAAAAAACAAAAAATAACAATTTACATCTTCGTCTCTATTGAGATACAATTAATCCTTGTAAAAAAAATTAAACTTATCAACTTAATCATTTACAAATTTTTATATTGACAGCTGGAACTTTTAAATAATTTATATAACTATTAGAATATAACATGGCAACACACAGGATGGAGTAAAATGTATGATTAAATTTGTTACTACTTTTATTCCATTTTTTTTTCAGGATTTGCAAACCATTCCGTGAATTTAATGTGGAAACATCTAAATTTATTTTGAACGCAAAATTTGATTTCATCCACAATTTGATGACAAGAAATGAATCCTATTTCCAATTGCTTGGCTTTGATAGACAAGAAAAGCTCCATATTTAGGCCAGTGGCGGTACTGCCATAGAAGCCCAGAAGCCCAGCTTGCATAAGAAATTTTTAATCAAAACCTCTTCTGGCTTGCAGAGGTTCAGCTCTTGTGGCTATTCCTCTTACGTCTGACGGGAACATTGTTGAAATGTGATATTTGGTGGGTTGTTGGTTTATGCGGGGGCACGATTTTTTTAGATTTGGGGGTTTTGATTCTAAATTTCTTCCGCAAGCCGGGCTTCTGGGCTTCTATGGTAGTACCGCTACTGATTTAGGTTATGCAAAATCTAAGAAAGACTGTCCATCACGCCATTTTCACATGCAGTATTGAGTGATAGGTCAAACCTGATTGCACTGTACATCAAAGTATCCCTCCACATCTGTCGCATCTTCCTCTTTTAGGTCATTGAACAGAAGAGAATCTAAAACAATAATGATAAATTTGAATAAATATAATTACACTTAGTATTACAACACTTTATTTCACTTAACACATGTGTTTCGGTTATAACATAATCTTTATCATTGTACACAATTTTATTACTTTTCAATAAAAAAAAAACAGTGGTCACTCAAACTAAAAGGGGGTGGAGTTATGTATAAAGGTGGAGGAGTATAATTAGAAATTATTATGTACTATGAAAATTGGATTGCTATTCTTTTCTTGACTATGGATGACTTTTAGGGGGTACGGGTTTACTGTTGATAATTTAAAGCTCTTCTAAGGTATCAATTATAATTATCCGCTTACCCGTAGAGTGGTAGTGGCTGCTGAGAGGAGGATGGGGCTCACTCCAGCCAGGAGCCGGAGGGTAAAGTGAGCGGCAGTCCGCGGGCAGCTCGAGGTAGAGGGAGGAGAGTCGGGGGCTGACACTGCGCGTCAGGGGCCTGTGATAATAATAATAATAATAATAAATTGGATATTTATAGAGAGCCATTTTTATGAATTAATCATTTCAAGGGCTCTGCAGAAAATGCTCTGTTTTATGAACTAGTTAAAAATAAACATATTTAGTATGAGGGCTGCACCTGACACAGTCGATAAACATTTACATCAGGAAAGGATAAAAAGGTCCATTTTGAGTCTCGATCTAAACTCATGCTGGAAGATTATTCCAGGCTGAAAGGCCGGCTACCTCCAAAGTTTGTGTGAGGACAGCGTTTTGGCACAGTCAATCTACCGATCTGTGGATACGTTCTGATACGTGGAAGGACACCTCGCCAACCCGTCTGGCAAGCGTGGCGTTGTAATGCCAACCACCCCATGACATGTCATACATGGAGAAGTATGGGGGAGGCCTATGTCCAGCAGTGGACGACAACGGCTGTTAAAGAAGAAAGAAAGAATCTACCGATCGCAGAAGACTTTGCTGATCGCACTCTAGACTGTCTGCCATTCAGGTTCTTGTAGATGCAGAGTTCAAATATATAAGCTGGAGCCATTCCATGCAAAGCCATAAAGTGTCCAACATAGCTTGTATTGTATCCTTTCTGTACATTTCAGTCAATGGAGCTCTTTAAGATGCTGTAAAATCACTATGTTAACATACCATGGGAGTGTACCATGAAACTGACAAGAGAAGGATGAAAATAGAATAAATGCATTAGATATCCGAATGTCGGCCAATCACCACGTTGCGCGCCGTATGCCGATCAATCACAAATCGTTCGCCGACCAATCACGTTTCTACTGCGCCGACACATTGTCAAGCATGGCGTAACTGGCAATTTTGAATATTTTTTATGTAAATTGCGGGGAAAAAAAATGTAAAAGCGGGTAAAAAATGTACTAAATTATATCGGGACTGAAAAAATTAAATGCAATTGACGGGAAAATGTTAAATACGGGGACGTAAAATCCGGCTTCCACTGTATTTTATATGCTGTTCCATTAGGTTGGCGTCCCTTATTTTGGTTTTTCATTCCTTTAGTCCACGTTAGAGCTGCATGGATCTGGATTTATGGATGACATGTTTCGCCTTACTAATGCAATATCAAATGTCCTAGTAATTTGATAACGGCTTAGAAAGTTGTAACATGTCATTTCCAAAAAATATAATAAAACTTCTAGAGAGCAGACATTTTCATTCGTATAAAATTATTCAACATGGAGTTTTACATTGTTGTTCAAGAAACAATAAACTATACGATTAGTTAAATGAATACACAAATGTCCACGTGATTACCTGTAAGCAAAAGCTGAGCAGTATGCGGTGAGCGAGCTACGCTGATAGAAATCTAGGACTTTTTTCCTGTCTGCAGGGGACAAGACACACAAGTCCTGCCCGTTCCAGTATTCCACACACGAGTCCAGGATTATGTCCGCTGTACCCTACACAGATGAACCACTTAATAAATGATTGCAATATGAAAAAAAAAGCTTTTTATCCCATGCACGAAACAGCCAGAAGCCCATGTTAATGACCTAACCCTGTGGTTGTAAAAAATGTGGCTCTTGATTGACACGTTTAAACTATATATACTAACTAACTAACCATCACGCCGTCTCTCTGGAGGCGTTGGCAGAAAGAATGGAACGCCACACTGTTCTGTCCTGACATACTTCTCCACATTCATACATCTTGTCATGCACGCACGTCTATTTCTCCAACTCCTCACGTGAGCGACATTTAATATTTGATTGATTTGATCGTGCCACATTTTACTCAGCCTCCCTCTATTTCTAGCTCCGTTCACTTCGTTTACATATATCTTCTTCACCATTCTGTCTTCACTCATTCTTTCCATGTGTCCAAAACATCTTAACGACCCTTTCGTTTGCGCTTATGTCGCAATTTGTCATGCATTATTATTTTTCAAATGCATGACTTTAGACTTCACAGGGACGCATTCATGACAAGGTTATTCTCATTGCATGCTTCATACATTCTCGATATTAAGACTTGAAAATTTTTCCATACTTGTCAGCGGTTAGCACAGCATCCTTAGGATTGGAACAATAAAAAGGAAATATATACAAAAACTGTTAAAACCCAAGAGGTACCTGCGTGATGAGCTGCAGGCCGGCTGCCTGGTCGCGGATGATCACACCCAGCATGTGCGGAAGGGGCACCTTCACGCGGGTGTTGAGGTGGAGAGATCGGGCGAAGCGCGTGTCACGTCGTATCACCTCTGGGGGCTAAAGAACACACAGACACTGTAAGAAACATAGGTTTTTTATAATATGGCCGAGCCATAGAGGGCTCCCTCTGCTTACCCGAAGCTGTTATAGGCACAGCGGCGCCTTTCGTCAGCTTACCTCGTGCACTCCCTAGGCCGTCCATGCGGGACTTACGTTTAAAAAAAAATTATATATGTATATTTGCAACCATGGGGGACCCAGACCACATTTAAGCTACGCGACTCTCCCTTGATGTCCCGCCGTACACACATAGCAATACAATAGCAAAAGAAAATACACAATTGATACATAAATAACATATGTTAGAGAAAGAATAAAAAATAAATAATGCACAGCAGGAGGCACAGGAGGGAGGGAGGAGATAAAATGCGGGATGGGGGAAATAAGGAAATTTATTTAATATGTTGAATAGGGAAGGTAACATGGGAAGTTTATATTATATATATTTAAGAGAAGAAAAATAATGCAATTGAACTAAGGAGGAGGAAGACGAGGCCCAGAATTGCGGGTCAGTCTCCCCTCAAGGTAATCGGCACCCCCTCAAAGGAGCAAGTGACTTCACAAAACGGCAACGTCCGGTCGAGACGGTTGGCCGAGGTTAAAAAATAAATAAACAAGAAATAATGAACAAATGATAATAATAATAACAATAATAAATAATAAACCCGTACCAGGAGCAGCAGCCCCAGAGATAACAAGAAGAAAAAAATGAACGAGCAAATTAAAACAACTTATAATGAACCGGTTTTTATAAGTATGGCCGAGTCATAGAGGGCAAAGGAGGTAAACATAGGTTTACACATCACACTCTCACACCGTACTATCAAATGAAATCAATTTACTCATTAAGAGGCATTTTTATTATGATTGTTCGACTTTATGGCCACTATCCGTTGTCAGTTGTCCGCTTGTGCTAAACGTGGCTCTAGCAGTCTATGAATGGAATGTCTCTTTGGGTTGTGTTAAAAATTAATGGATGATGCCTAATATAGGCATCAGGTATCAAATTATTACAAATATTAACATGAGATAAAAAGGCAAGATATAATAAGGTTAGAGATAATAAGGCAAGACATAAAAAAGGCAATATATAATAAGACTAGAGATAATAAGGCAAGACATAGAGAGGAAAAAGATAATAAGTAAAGAGATATTTAGGCAAGAGGTATTAAGGCAAAATATAATAAGCTAAGAGATAACAAATTAACAGAAAATAAGCCAAGAAATAATAAGGCAAGAGATAATAAGGCAAGAGATAATAAGGCAAGAGATAATAAGACAAGAGATAATAAGACAAGAGATAATAAGGCAAGAGATAATAAAGCAACAGAAAATAAGACATGATATAATAAGGCAAGTTCCAGTACCAGGTGTCTGAAGGTAGCGAGATGTGTCTGCAGGGTGTAAATACTCTTGGCTTCCTCCACGAAACCAATCTGCTTGGCAAGCTCACACAGACATCGCCGGTTGGTCACAGGAACCACGTCCTCACTGCAGTGCAAACATAGTTTCATCACTATAATTACTCCAATAATTTATTCCACATATATTATAATATAAATGGACAATCCTGATTCGGAGGTACCTATGATTGGCCTCGCATGTGAGATGCGAGCAGAAGTTGGTGTAGTGCTCCTGGGTGTCCATGTTGCAGGTGTTCACCAGGATCGCCAGTCCCAGCGGCTTGAGGCAGGTGAGATGGTTCTTCCAGGAGTGATCATCAAACTCCAGTTTGAAGGGGACGTTCTGGTCGTGCGTAAGGTCCAAAACCTGATACAAGTAAAAACATAAGGAACTGAAATGTGAATCAGTGTTAATTTATTCTTTCTTGAAAAAAACATTTAATTCAAGAGATTTATTATATTTTATTTAAAACTGACGTTTTCATTAGTATTAATTGTTTAATATCACGAGGCGAGATATTCCGTTAAACTGGAGAGGGTTCAGAACAAAATTCTGAGGTATCTCTACATGAGGGAGTATGGTAGCTATCCGTGGCTTTATTCCACGGCATTTATTTTGAGAATGCTTGGGACCTTCGAATGGAGAGCTTCGAAAAGATGGGCATCTCATAACTCATTTCTTTAGATTAATCAGAGGATATTTCGAGAACTCAGCGGTGTTAAAGGATGTTGGTATTTTTGTCTTTATTAGCTATCTCCGACAACATAGATTGTTTTACCTATCGGCCCCCAGAACCAACCTGCCTCTGGTGACACGGGTGGGAAGAGCAATTAGCCTGCTGAACGCGAGATCGACGCCATTAATATTAGTGAAATTATCTCCAGAAGACTGAATTAACCATTAATATCAGTACAGGTAGTTTGTTGAACAATGACGTAAAACTCCATATTCAAATCTCAACAGACATTACAAACAATATTAATGATTAAGGCATTAATATTGTTAAATCTATTCAGTACAGGTAAAAAATAATATACATTATACAATATAATACCAGGAACGCATGAGAAATGGTTCGACATTAGGAAGACAAGATACTCTCTAAAGTCAAGAGTATTTGTCTTCTGGACGTACTTTCAATAATATGAAGGGCGTCGATCTCAGTAGCAGTATCAGTACATGCCTTAAACATTAATATTGTTTGTAATGTCTGTTGAGATTTGAATATGGAGTTTTACATCATTGTTCAACAAACAATAAATACAAATCAGCTCACCTCTGCGACGGTGGTAGAAGTGAGATGCGGGATGGTGGTGAGGGAGCCATGCGCGCTGAGCCGGCCGGTGGAGCCCGTGAAGCTGGTCTTGCTGGAAGAGCGCGACACGCTGGAGGAGTTGCGCAGGAAGAAGACCTTCTCCGCCGTGGGGTTGGGCCACGACAGGATTCCCTTCTTGTCTACGCAGCACAAGGCCTAATACATAACAAGTATTCAGTTACAAATCATTATTATTATAAGCCTGAAAACTAAACTTTACTCGTGTGTCTTGCCAGTGACGACATATGGCCTTTATGCCCTATGCTACTTCTCTCATCCATTTGTTCCATATGTCTAAACCATCTATGTCAGGGATGGCGAACCTTTTTCGCAAGTGGGTCAATTTCTTTAACCCTCCCTTCCTTGTGATGGGTATCTTCTACACGTTGCTTCTAAAAACCATCAATATCTCTATAAATATAATAAATACAAGGTTAAGATTTTAGGAATTTCTCCATAATATATTCACGCATTGATTTAAAAAATAATATTAATAATAATCAGAATTTCTCGGGTACATCGGAGGTATTTTATGAAAATCGAAAACAAAGTCGCGTATAAACAGCGCTTTCAGTGCGCCACACTATATGTGTATCTCACTCTTGCATATGTTCTAGCTCAGTGTTATCTATTTGTGTGCGTGTATTACAGTGAACAATGCCAGCACGACATAAGGGGGCCAATTCGGGCTGTCGAACGAATAAAGCAACAAACATGCGAAATAGTAGAGCAAAAAGAACAGACAAACAAATCCAACAAGATAACGAAAATGTGCGTGTGAGCATGTCGCAATTGCGTGCATCTCAATCACAGGAGGCACGAGCTGAACGAAATCACCAACGACAATTGGAACGGATACAAGCCCGCCGGTTCGTAGTTAACACACGCAGAGCAAATGACCAACAACGCCAACAAGTAAATCGAGCATTTACATCCGCTTCGTTCATGCGTCTCGCATTCGAGTACGAGCCAGATATTGAATATTTCGCTCATCCGAAAGTGCTGATTGGTGCTATGGACAAAAAATGTCCCCATTGTCATGCGCTTAAATTTAAACATGATTCAGCCGGAATGTGTTGCGCATCAGAAAAAGTGCAACTACCAGAAATTGAGACACCACCAGAACCATTGAACGGCTTGCTCATCGGCACGGATCCAGATTCCAACCTATTCCTGAAGTCCATACGCACATTCAATTCATGCATCCAAATGACTTCGTTCGGAGCAACAGAAATAGTTCACAATACTGCGGCAAATGGTCAACAATTCAATTCAACGTTCAAAATCAAATGCCAAGTGTACCACAAAGTAGGCTAATTGCTTCCAATGCCAAACGAACCACACAAATGTTTACAAATCTACTTCATGGGGGGTGAGGACATTAATCGTGTGCGACTTGGCATCATACAAATCGATCGATACAGTTTGCGATGCCAACGAAGCTGTAAATTATCCAACTGAGTTTTTGAGCTCACTGGATTTGCCAAGCATGTCACCACACCATCTACGACTGAAAATTGGATCTCCGGTTATTTTACTTCGGAATTTGAATCCACCACGGCTGTGCAATGGCACGCGATTGGTCATTAAAAAAAGGATAAAAAACATTATCGAAGCCATTATTTTGAATGGAAAATTCCGAGCCGAAAATGTTTTGCTGCCACGAATTCCAATGATTCCCACAGACGTGCCCAATTGAATTCAAACGCGTTCAATTTCCTATTAGATTGGCATTCGCAATGACAATCAATAAGTCGCAAGGTCAAACGATGTCTGTTTGCGGCTTAGATTTGGGCACACCATGTTTTTCACACGGACAAATATGTGGCAAGTTCTCGCGTGGGCAAACCATCGAGCTTATTTGTGTTAGCTAAAGACGGACTGACAAAATATATCGTACACTTAATTGCTCTTCGAAATTCATATTGATTTTCTTTATTTCATTTTCCTACATTAGGATAAAAAATATATGACGTTTATTCACTTAACATTTAACTTTTAAGAGATATAACAATGAATATGTCTGTTACTTTAATGAAATACGTTGAATTGAGAAAATGAATGGTTGGTGCATTTTAGTTTTTATCGGCGGTCATCGTCTACAGCGCTCCATTCCTCTTTTTGTCATAGATCCCATCCCCACACACATACAATACATTCGTTATTTTTTATTTAACAACCATAATATTCACTAGAAATAATTTATATGGCAGAACAACGTTTGCCGGGTCAGCTAGTATTTCTATAATTTTTCAAGTTACAAACACCCTCATGTGTTTTAATCATTCTCAGATAACATACAGAGGTCTTGAATCTAACCAACCGCCCTGAAGTTCGCACATATTGAGTAGATGACGAATAATGCGTCCCGGTCAGATAACTCAGATAACTGACCGGGACGCATTATTAACTCAAATCAAATCAGTTTATTAACTCAAAAGACATTACAAACAGGAAAATGTTTAAGGCATCTATTGAGTACAGGTAAAATATTATAAAAATACAACAAAGTACCAGGAACGCATTAGAGATGGTTCGACATTAGGAAGACAACATACTTTCTAAAGTCAAGAGTATTTGTCCCCTGAACGTACCTTCACTAATATAAAGACGTCGATCTCCGAGGAGACCGCGTTCAGCAGACTAATTGCTCTTCCCACCGGTGTCACCAGAGGCAGATTGGTTCTGGTGGCCGTTTGGTAAAACAATCTGTGCTGTCGCTGTCGGAGAAATCTATCAGGGACAAAAAGACCAACACCCTCTAGCACGGCCGAGTTCTCGAAATATCCCCTGATTAATTTAAAAAAATGGGTTATGAGATGCCCATCTCTTCGAAGCTGTAAAGAATTGGTTCCGAGCATTCCTAAAAGAATTATTATTATTCGTCATCTACTCAATATGTGCGAACTTCAGGGCGGTTGGTTAGATTCAAGACCTCTGTATGTTATCTGAGAATGATTAAAACACATAAGGTGTTTATAACTTGAAAATAAAATCAAGAAAGGGTCACTAAGATTGTTTGGACATATGGAACAAATGGATGAGGGAAGAATGGTTAAAAAGATATATACAAGTAGTGTGAATGGAAAACAAAGTCGAGGTAGGCCAAGGAAGACCTTAATGTTGCCGGTCTCAAAACTATCCGTTTTTAGCTTATGGCGTATAAAGGGTTAAAATACAAAAAAAGAATTCGGCCGGGAGTGGGCATAATGAATTATCTCAGGAGACTTTAGCTACCATCTTTTCAGCTCCTTTGTGAAAATCGACCAAGAATTTGGTATCGACCTTTCTTTATTGCTCATTTTGAAAAAGCAACGTCCGATTCGAACTCGTGAGCATATCGCTCACCGCTAGTTCCCACACGACGCGAGACTTATCCAAGATGGTGTCATTTCTAAAAGTTCAAGCGGGTCAGATAATTTTTTTTCCCTTGTTCGCCATCCCCGATCTAAGAGATGCTTTTTAAATTTTACTTACGATGAAATCAACTGCCGTAGAAATGAGGTCACTAAGAAGGATGTGCAGAAAAACAATGTATGATAGAATATCTAATGATGAAGTAAGAAAGGAATGTAAAGCGGATGAATGCGTGATAAATAAAATCAAGAAAGGGTCACTAAGATTGTTTGGACATATGGAACGAATGGATGAGGGAAGAATGGTTAAAAAGATATATACAAGTAGTGTGAATGGAAAACAAAGTCGAGGTAGGCCAAGGAAGACATGGCATGACCAAATTAATCATTACTGAAAGGCGGCCTTGTTTGAAGTAGGAACAATCGACGAGCGTGCATGTCGCGATGTGTAAATTTAGAAGAGGCGTGAGAGTTATGTCAGGATAGAACAATGTGGCGATCCATCCTCTCTGCCTACCCCTCCGGAGAAACGGCGTGATGGATAGTTAGTTAGTTATGAAATCAACTGCCTTATATTTTTTCCTTTTTCATCATTTTTTATTCATACATCGATATCCCGCACATTCTTCTCAGTGATCTCATTTCTATAGCATTTATCATAATTTCATTCTTCTTTTGCCAGCTCCAAGCATCACTTGCAAACATAAGGGTTGGTACTAGAACTCTATTATGTACTGCCATCTTTGCTTGCCGTCATAAATTCTTCCTTCAAAAATATCATTTCTTTAGACTTAGACACATTCATCACAATGTCATTCTTATTGCACGCTTCAAACATTCTTGTATCATAATATTATATTAATAGGCAAACCGGATGTCATCAAGAAAGAGTATTTTGAATACAAGAGAGCGAGAGAGGAATACAGTAAAACCTCGATATAACGGACTAATTGGGGAGAGGGGGTGTCTGTTACAACAGAAAGTCCGTTAAATAAAAATAGGTTTAAAATAAATCCAAAAACTTAATTTTGAAAATATGTACACCGTATTTAGATATAAATAAACAATACAAAACACAAATAAAATTCGATTTATTGTCTTCAGACACTCGTCGTGAAGTGACGTTGCTATTTGAAATCGACACCCTTTCTTTCGGTAATCTTGCTTTGAAAAAGGAATCAAATTTTGTTTGCACTTTTGATGTTTACTGTTTTTTTTATAATCAACTCCCTAAAATTACGAAAATGCGTATAATATAGTTGAACTTCGTTATCTGACGAATAGTCAATAAATTATTCTGATTTTAAAAATTTGGTTTAGTTCATGTGCGCTCCCGTAAATTTGGAGATATTTCGTGTAAAAGTGAATTGTTTTGGCCAATTTGATTGTTGCCGAACTTTATAATAGTTAATTGTGACACGTAATACGTTTGTGCGGTTTTGACGTTAAAATTATACAAGTTTTTTCGTTTATATAAAGAATTTTGACAGGTGTATAAATAACATTTTCATTTGTTCCAATGACAATTTGAATAATTTCTTCAATATTATTTTTAAGTTCTTTCTGGTGTCTGATTGCTTTAAGTACCTAATTGCAGCTAATTTAAAAAAAAAAACGGTGGATGCGAATAACATAAATCTTATAATCACAAAAGTCCGGATCGTCCATGTCAACAAGTGCACCATCTAAAATGAACATTATGTGTTAATATATATTTTTATTTTGTTATTTTATATCATTGTATTTTATATGATTTGTTTTAGATTTATTTTGTGTTTTACGATCGAAGTGTGTGGGAGATGCCTATTGGTGGCGATGAGGTTTGCAACCCATCACACCGCGTCTCCCGCGGAGCGAAAAGAGAAGGATGGAGTGCCACATCGGTTAAAATGTGACAGTCCATTCTTTCTGCCTACCCTTTCGGGGAGATGGCGTGATGGTTAGTTAGTTAGTTAGTTAGTCAATAAATGTTATTAGATCGTCGAGATGTGATCTTACCACTGATAACATCATTTTTGCCAGTGTTGTTTCTTCTTCTTCGCTATCTTCACCTATATCCTTGGCATTATGTCTCAAATTCTAGTATGTATGACGTGATAATCATGTCCGCTAAAAATTGTTTACATGACCCCTGGATCAGGAGCCAAGCGTTCTATCCCCTAGACCACCACCCAATTTAGTTTTGGCAACATTGTTTCTACAGACTGTCAATTTGACAGTTGACAGTTGATTTGTAGTCAGTACGTTTTGTTATTTCACCATGAATAGACTGACGTCAGAACAGCGCTTGCAAATTGTGCAATTTTTTTTAAAAATTGTGGTTCGGTTTGCCAAATTTATCGTGCACTACGTCCATTTTACGGTCGACATAATCGTCCATCCGAGCAAGTTATTCGGAAGACCATGGATCGTTTTCGCACCACGTACATTCTAGTGGATAATATGCATCCACAAAGACGACAATTGTCGAAAATTGGATTTCACGATTGCGCTTCATTCGAGCTAACCGTGGCGCTCATATGCCCGAAATCATATTTAAACAATAATGGCCGTCTCCCCGGAGGGGTAGGCAGAAAGAATGGAACGCCACACTGTTCTGTCCTGACATACGTCTCTCGCTTCCTCTACATTCATACATCTTGTCATGCACGCACGCCGATTTTTCCGACTCCTCACGTGACCGACATTCAATATTTGATTGATTTGATCGTGCCACGTTTTCCTCGGCCTTCCTCTATTTCTAGCTCCGTTCACGCCGCTTACATATACCTTCTTTACCATTCTGTCTTCACTCATTCTTTCCATGTGTCCAAACCATCTTAATGACCCTTTCCTTATTTTGCTCATAACACTTTCATTCGCACCACATTCACTTCTTATACTTGCATTTGTCACTCTATCATAAACAGATTTGCCACACATTCGTCTTAGAGATCTCATTTCTACTGCATTTATTCTACTTTCATCCTTCTTTTGCCAGTTGCATGCTTCACTTCCATACATAAGGGTCGGCACAAGAACACCATTGTGCACTGCCATCTTAGCTTTTTTGGATAGGCTTTTGTTTACGATGACAACTTTAAGTGCACCATTTATTCTGTTGCCTGCCCCAACCCTTCTTTCAATATCCTTAAATTATCTATTAAATAAAGCCAATATCATAGACATTAACATTATTTTTGTTTTTTTTTCATTTTGAATATGTATCGTATACCTCTAAAAAAAACACCCTTTATAATATTAACAGGATGTTTTTAATTTTTTTACATTTGACCAGATTATTTGTCTGTTATATCCGAAGTTCGTTAAATAGAGGTCCATTATATCGAGGTTTTACTGTACTTATATTCTCTCCGAAAGTAATTCGAAATGCACAAGATGCGCGTACCCTTTGAACGTTTTCTGATTATTTTGAATTTTGTTGTATGGTAACGTAGATGTAGAAAACAAAACGAGGGCAAATATTGTTAATTGTGAAATTTTAACGCTTGTGGAAAAAATTACGACTGTACAATGAACCAAGTTTTTAAAGGTTAGAAAAAAATCTTTATTCCGTGAACACTTCACGGGTAGCAACTCGTTATTATTAGTTTACAACAATTTGAGATGCCTACACTGACAGATCCAAGAACATGGACAATGTTAGCGGAACGGGAGACGAGGTCCTCCCGTCCTAGCAGGATGGAGAGGGCTGTACTCCAGACCGGGGCAGGGGCTGCGCGAGGCGGATTCACACTGTCTGGGGCCTTCTCCTCCGGAACCTTTGACACGCCACTCTGGAGCAAGTGTTTGAACCTGCAAACAGGATTACAATAAATTAAAAAAAAAAAGATAAAACCAACTAATTAACCATCATGTCGTATCTCTGAAGGGGTAGTAAGAAAGAATGGACGGCCACACTTTTCCTTCCTGACATACTTCTCTCGCCTCATCAACATTGACGACCTTCGTGGCAGAGTGGTAAGAGGCAGTGTGATTGTCACACTGTCTTTGGTCTGGTGTAGAATTCACGTGAAAATAAAATGGAGATAGATTGGCTACCTATCACATGTCATGTGAATCATCAATATAATAGCTAAAATAAATAATGTGTATACAGTAATTGGGTTTAAACAACCTGTTGTACACAAGAAACAAAAAAAAAAACATTCATACATCGTATAATGCACACACGGCGATTTCTCTGACTCCTTACGTGGCAAAGTTACCATAAACTAAAAATCATACAACGGTCAATGGAGAGGCAAATGCTTGGCGTGTGTCTCCGAGACCAAATAAGAAATAAGACGCCAAACCAAAGTTGCCGACATTATAGGTTGTACAGTTAAATTAAAGTGGCAATGGGCTGGACATACCTAAGACATCTAAAATACTTCAATGGAAGCCTTGGACAAAGAAAAGGAGCGTCGGGAGGCCACCTAAAAGATGCACTGCCGAAATTGCCCGAATAGCTGAAACTACCTGGATGCGGAAAGGACAAGACAGGGACGAGTGGGAGAAAATGGAAGAGGCCTTTATCCAGCAGTGAAAAGAAGAAGGCTGAAGAAAAAGAAGATTATGAAAAACTGGATCTATCTCTGAAACCATTTTTTTTACTGCAAACATAGTTTAATTTCTAGGAAAAGAAATTGGTCTTGACTGCGGTTGGCTACATTTACAGCCCAGACAGTTCATCATAATATTACATATAGTAGTAAGGAACTAGTAAAAAGGTTCATAAGATTCAAATATGAGCTGTATATGCAGTCTGCCGCAGTTCGAAATTTTTTGAACTGCAAATGTAGCCAGCTGCTTAAATAAACATTTTTAAAATTAAAAATTAACCCATTGCAACACAAAGCCGGCGAGTCGCCGGCCAGCGTCACTTGGTCGCTGGTCACTAAGCCGGCGATTCGCCGGTTTGTCTTTGAGATTATTTTTTTTACATAGAAACTTAATGAAAATAATTTTATTCTTATAAATGACATCAATAAGTATATTTCGGTTATTAATTTCATAATAAAATATAATAATCACAGTTGATTTCACATTATTTATTACAAAATATTACGATATTTTAACATCTGTCGATACCTACAAAATGGCAGAACGCGCTCGTAAACAAACTTGTCGCGTTTGTAATATTACATCAAATGAGGATGAAATATAGCGAATACTTTTGGAAAGTGGCAGTGAGAATGAAGTTGATGAATATATGAGTGATTCTAGTGATTTTACGCCTTCCAACAATGTTTTGGAGCGTTCAAATTTGATGCGGAGATACTCCAAGGGTTACAAGAAGATGTTTTTTTACTTGGCAGACATGGCATTATTCAATACATATGTGTTGCATAAAAATATCTTCGATGTAAAGAGAGTTTCATATGGTTACTATAGGATTGATGTAGCTGAGAGAATTTTTGAGCACATCACCCTGCCATCATACAAGCGCCGTGGAAAAGTTTCAGGAGAAGTATGCCCTTTGCGGCTACAAGCATTCCTAGGCAAATTCCACCAAATCCAGTCAAACAAAACTCATCGAGATTACGTAAAATGTGTTCGTTGAAGAAAAAGAAGAGCGAATCTCGATGGGAATGTGAGAAATGTTTGGTGGCTCTCCACATGCCAGAATGCTTTAAAGCCTATCACACCCTTCCAAAACTACCTGGGGATGAGCCATAATGATCCAATTACAAACAAAAAAAATATGCTTTCATGTTTTACTACTATTATTTTGTGTGTAATTTAATTTTGATGTTATTGTAATAAAAAAAGGGGTTAAAATGAATTACCGTGTTGTATGAACAAATGATGTTTCCTTATTAGTGGTGCAACGGGTTAAGGATCATATGTTTTGAAAGTGATGTGGTACCCACTTGGCCATTCCATATATGTTGAGTGCAGTCCAGAGCAATGGGAAGGTGAGGGGCAGCAGGGGGAGAGTGGCGAGGGCGGGCTGCAGTAGGTAGAGGCGCCCCCAGTGTGCCCTAGCTTCCCCCATCTGGTGCCGGTACATCAGCGAGGCCAACAGGCACACGCCCAGCGTCAAGGGCAGGAACACGCGCTCTATGCACTTTATCATCAGCTGAAAATGAGTAATTAATATTAATGAAAATCTCTGTTTTCTAGAAGTTTTGTTATATTTAATGGAAATGACATGTTTCGCCTTGCTTAGGCATTATAAAATATCCTAATAATTTCATAATTCTTAGTAAGGCGAAATATGTTATTCCCATAAAATATAATAAAACTTCTAGAAAAGAGCCATTTTCATATGTATTACAGTGAAACCTGGATTTTCACACCACATGAGTATACATTTTTCTTGTTTATTGTTTCTTGAACAATGATGTAAAACTCCATATTAAATAATTAATACGAATCTAGAAGTTTTATTATATTTTATGGGAATGACATGTTTCGCCCTTCTAAGGCATTTACAAATGTTTGATAATGCCTTAGAAGGGCGAAACATGTCATTCCCATAAAATATAATAAAACTTCTAGAAAACTGATGTTTTCATTCGTATTAATTATTTAATATTTTCAGTCCCGATATACATTTTGCGTTTCAGAAACTGGGGAATCTTACTATTAAAGAACTTCTTCAGATTGCCATATGCCGCCCACCCAAGACCGATTCTTCTCTGAAGCTCAGAAGTCTGATTATCTCTGGAAAGTAAGATGTTGGGGCCGAGATATTTGTATTCTTTGACTTCTTCTATTAGCTGATAGTCAATCTCTATCATTATATTGGTCATGGTTGTGTTTATACAGAGCCCTACTTTTTTTGTCACTTCCATAAGCTCTTTCAGCATGACACGTGCTTCATCCTGATCTAATTTAACTTTAATCAATGAACAAACAAACATATATTCATCCCCACTCCTTAATGCAGTTCCGATATATAATTAGATTCAAAGAACTCTTGATTCTGCACTGTATTTATTTCACATTTCAGAAGCAGAAGAGAAGAATAAATCGATTGAGTCTAGGAACGCAGGATGGCGATTTTATTTTATATATAATACTTAGAAGAATAATAATTAAATAAAAATATGTTTTTTAACTACTTCCACTTTTGTCTTTATTTCGACAGTGACCAGTTTCGCCAGGCTCGCTGGCATCGACAGACTGGTCTGCCTGGTCTCCAGTCTATCGATGCCAGCGACCCTGGCGAAACCGGAGCTTTATTTAATTAGTATTTAAAATGAACTTCCATCAAGAGATTTCAGTAAAATCATTTGATTATCTTAGAAGAATAGATAGAAGGGAGTGGAAAATACAAGAGGAGGCCTACGTCCAGGAGTGGACAGCCACAACAGGATGAAGAAGATAAACTTACAAAATGTCTTTGCTGGTTGTGTACTGTGACTGGCCTTCCGAGAGCTCGGCCAAGAGCCATCCGTAGGTTACCCAGGTAGGGGGTCTCCGTAATCTCAAACAGCCTGTTGCGGTGGGGCTGCGTCGTGCGGGGGCTGGTGAACGCCTCCTTGGACTGCGAGACACACAACACCAATATAGAAGAGCAGAATGGCATTCATCAATCAAATCAAATCATCATTTTGTCATCATCATCAAATCAAAAAAAGATCATTCATTTAATAAAGATAATGGCGTTGAAATTTTGCAAATAAATTTAACGTCAAGTCTAATACTTGATATATTTCCTTTGTTGTAAGTTAATACCTGAACCCCAATAAGAATTTTGAATTATTATTTTTAATTTATTCATAATATTTGTTGTAACAAAAGCATAAACGTTCCAAAATAAATCTTTATAACATCTGTCAAACTTGATCATATTTGAAGACTACAGGGGAAAAACAAGGAATGTCAGTAGAATGTTAATTTGAATAAATTGAGAATAAAGCTAATCAAAGTCTATACATTTCTTAGCAAGCAGCAATCGATTATCTGGCCATAGTCGATGACACACATGATTTTTTAATATGAAAATTTTACTGTGGATAGATACGTACAAATGCCGCTAGATGGCATTATTACATTTATTTTGAATTTTAACTGACATTCCTTGTTTTTCCCCTGTAGTCTCCATTTGTAAACAATTCTATAATATTTTAAATATCTATATAATATCACCCTTCCTCAGTGATATTATAACTAAGTTAGTTAGTTGGTTATAATATCACTGAGGAAGGGCTGGGTAGTCCGAAACATGTTTGATATTTAATTTTAATTTGTTTTAAAAAGTTAGTGTTGTATACAAAATATTTATATAAAAAAGAAAAATACAAATCAAATCAGTTTATTTTTTTAAAAGACATAACTAACTTACCAACACACTGTTTCCTTCAAGGGGCAGGCAGCGAGGATGGAACGCCGTACTGCTCTATTCTAATATACCTCTCTAGTTCCTCTACATTCATACATTGTAACATGCACGCTCGTTGATTTTTCCGACTTTGAACGTCAATGTCAAGATCATGCCGTGCTTTCCTTGGTCTACCACGGCTTCTCTTTCCGTTCACACTGATACAACATTTTAACCATTCTTCTCTCGTCCAATTTTTTGATATGTCCAAACCATCTCAGGGATCCTTTTTTAATTTTACTTATGACCAAATCATCTGCCTTACATTTTTTCCTTATTTCGTAGTTCAATCGTTTTCCCGCACATTCTTCTCAGTGATCTAATTTCCAAGGCATTTATGCTACTTTCATCCATCTTTTGCCAGCTCTAAGCTTCACTTCCATGCAAAAGAGCATTAGAACTCCATTATGTACTGTCATCTATATCACTCTATTATAAAAACTAACTAACTAACCCTTATGCCATCTCCCCAAAGGGGTAGGCAGGAAGAATGGACTGCCACACTTTTCTTGCATGACAAACTTCTCTCACTTCCTCAACATTCATACGTTGTATCATCCATGCACGTCGATTCCTCCGACTCCTCACGGGACCGACTTCAATATTTGATTTATTTGATCGTGCTCGGTCTTCCTCTATTTCTAGTTCCACATACTTCGTTAACATATACTTTTTTTTATCATTCTTTCTTCATTTGTTCTTTCCATTCATCCAAAACATCTTAATGATCCTTTCATTATTTTGTTCATGACACTTTCATTCACACAGCATTCACTTATTATATTTTCATTCGACACTCTAACATATACAGTTTTACAGACATTCATCTAAGAGATCTCATTTCTACTGCATTTATTCTAGTTTCATCCTTCTTTTGCCAGTTCCATGCTTCGCTTCCAAACATAAGGGTCGGTACAAGAACATCATTGTCGTTATAATAACTGGTGAATAACAGATTATTTATATACCCCTGCAGTGGGCTGGTAGATCTGACGCGGCTGCAGGATAAGCGGCGGATCATTGGTGGAGCGACAGTGTCCAGGAGACTCCTGGCCTGGTCGCAAGAGCACCGCATCCCCTCTCACCAGCAGTGCCCATGGGAGGTTCACTAGTTTACCTGAAAGTTAAGTGACAATGGACTATTTAATAATATAACTAACTAACTAACTGTCACGCCATTTCCCCGGAGGGGTAGGTAAAGAGGATGGACCGCCATTTCATTTTCATTAATTTTAGATTTTCATTTATTTTAATAAAAATCACAAACATTACAGACATATCATTCCAGATGATTTGCAATAAAAAGAACATTCAGATTAAGAATTAGAAAGAATCATAACATTGATATTGCATCCCTGAGGCAACTTACACTATCACGAAATATGACGACCTCCGAAGCGACCCGATTAAGCAATAAGATTGCGCATAACCATTGGCAGGTTGGTTCTGCAGCGCGGCAATTAAAACAATCTGTGCTATCTTTGACGAAGGTAATTATCAGGGACAAATAGACCTACATCACTCAGGACATCCGAGTTTTGTATATGGCCGCCAATCAGCTGAAAGAAGTGAACTCCCAAGTGGATATTCCCTCCTTCTCTCCAATGATTGGTAGCTTACCATACCTAGCAAGAATTCAGTCGGAAAGAGCCACGAGTAATAACGGCGCTCCCTGAGGTAAAGAATGTGTTGTGATTAATATTGTGTTAAGATTTATAGTTGTCTAATGGTGGTATTTTATTACCATCCCGGTAAGTCCAGTGCAGTGTGACACAGGGCGAGAAGGGGGCGCATAGATGCGGGTAGGCGTCCTCTGCCCAACTGCACTCCCGAGCGGCTAGGTCCAACTCCGCTGTAATGCAGAAATATAATTAAAGTATCAATACTGCCAATTGAAATTTCTTGGCAGAAGTCCATTGCAAATAAACTAACTAATTTACTCCTGACATATTTCTCTCACTTTCTGAACACAAGTACGCACATTCACATTCATATAAACACGGAATTTAAACACATTTATTTACAAATACCAACCAATGCAGTGCTGTATCCGTCTTGGAATTTCATCTCTACACAGCCGGTCTTCCCTGAATATGAGCAGTAGGTTGGCACACGTGAGAGCCAGCACGATGAGGGCGGCCGTGAGCTGAGACAGGGCGGCCAACACTAGGATGTGCAACATGCAACCGCCTACGCCCCACCACGTCACCAGCGCTGCGGGATTACTGGGGCTCAGAACCCCCCATCTAAACCCACTAATATTATAACATATTTATTAATATTTTCATTCATTGATTAAAAAAAAAAGGAAGCCATTTATCGAAAAAAATGTTTATTAACCCTTACCACTCCTTTGTCGAATGCCAGCCGACATCGCTATATGTACGCTACAACTCAGTTGTCGGCTGGCGGCCGACAAGATAAGACTTGCAAAACTTGACACGTGTCGTTATTTCTTGTGATTATTCGTTAAAAAAACATTTAATTTCACGTTTTAATAAGATTTTGACTTTTCCATTTTTATTTTACTATAAAATAATCCTTGCGAATTCACATAACCTAAAATGGCGGGGACTTCGCGTGATACGTCATGCAGAGGAGCGATTAGAGTACAAGTCCCACTTCATTGCGAAACTGGACAAAGGTTCTAAAGACTGTACTGTGTGCAGTAACAGAAAGATTCCAGGGGGAAGATGGGAAACAGTGTGGTTTTGTGAGATCTGTTCCAGAAAACCTGGTCCAAAATTCATTCTGGAGATTGTTTTAAAAAGTACCATACTATGCAATACATAATGTTTAGTAGTCCATAATGTTTTTTGTAAATTGTTTTTTATTTGAAGAATAAATCATTACAAATGAATTTTTAACGATTTTTTTTGTAACTAAAAATATATATTAACTATTAAAACTGTAAAATATTTTGACATTATTTAAATTAGAGTTGGCTGACAAAAAATATAAAAAAATAATGGAATGGTAAGGGTTAATTATTAAAGTACATAATTTGGGAGTTCATTTCTTAAAAATAATATCGTACAAATGTAAAACCTCCCATTCGCGGTACTCATTTAGTCAAACAGAAAAATTTCTTATGAAGGCTCGACAGGTAGACTCTGTGATGGCTGCTATTTCGTGACGAATATTTTCTTTCAAATTATTATTATTATTCTGATGACTTGTATTTTAAGTGCGCCGTTTTGTAAAATCAATTACTCCAAGGGCGCACTAGGAAATGACTGACCGAACAGTGCAGTCTTTAGAGGTTTGTTAAATTTAATTATTCACTATCCTCATACTTAAAACTAACATGGAGGCTATTCCACGCCAACGGACCCGCAACGCTGAAAGCACGATCATAGAAACTTGCTTTATTGGCTCTGACTGGAATTGTTTTGTTGTTTACACTTGTTTCTACTGATCGGAGTGAACGTTGCCTTTCCGTTGGCATGGGTGTCACACAGAGTTCCGATATATACGCTGGCACTCTCTAGTGTCGAGCCTTAAACACTGTCAAACACAATTTGTATTTCAAATGCATTAGGGAAGTGGGTTTATTGGCCTAAACTTTAGATTTGAGATAACCCCAGAGGAGAAACTCTATAGGGGATAAATTATGAATGCGTGGAGGCCAATTTATGTCACCTCTCCTGGAGATCAATATGCCAGGGAAAATGTCACGAACTCATGGTAGAGCCGTATTGGACGTGTGACGTTGCTCTGTCCTGCTGGAACCATATTTTTTGGTTATAGCCAGGAAAGATTTGCAATTCAGGCAACAATAAGTCGTCTAACATCTCCAGATAACGCTCTGAATTCAAACTTAAACTTTCTTTTGAGACACCTTGTATTTTATGGAAATGGCTCTGACCTCTATTCCATACGTCATGAAGGGGCGAACGCATGCCTTATATATCTTGACTTTACTTTCATTTAGCATGTATTTGTTACTCCATATGGTGTCGCGCAAGCAGCCAGCCAAGGCTGTCGCTTTGTTGGTTTGTGCTCGCACCTCATCATATAGGTCACTGTGGCTACCAATCTCTATGCCTAGGTAAGTGAATCGCATGACTTGTTCAATAGGTGTGTTATTGATGATCAGTTTACATCTGAGCGGCTCTTTTGATATCCTTAAGCCCTTCGTCTTACTAGTAGAAATCGTTATTTTTTTTATGTGAGGTGGAATTTGTAGAGCACTCTCTGAAGGTCATCTTCATTCTCTGCTAATATTGCAGCATTATAAGTACTATTGTGAAAAACTTTTGTTTATAAAAATATTTTTTCAATGACTCAAGTGTCCCGGATAATCTGCTTCACGGTTAACCCGACCCCGGAAAATCGTGAGTGTGTGACAAGTATTAAAAAAATTGTTTTTAGTTGTATCTCAATAGAGACGAAGACGCAAACTGGAAACTGAACATGGATGATCAAGGTGTTTACAGGACCTATGACCTGTCATTGGTTGGGTTAAGCGCACGCTTTATGTAAAGACAACATTCCCCATTCCACATTTGGTATTATGATATGATAAAAAAAAAAAATTTGTCATGCATGATCATAATACCAAAGGTGGAATGGGGAATGTTGTAATTACATAAAGCGTGCGCTTAACCCAACCAATGACAGGTCATAGGTCCTGTAAACACCTTGATCATCCATGTTCAGTTTCCAGTTTGCGTCTTCGTCTCTATTGAGATACAACTAAAAAATTTAATTAACCACCCTTTGGTGTAAATCCAGGATTTCGTATACAGGTATAGTATACACTCACAAATAATTTTATTTTTATTTTTTATCCTAATTGATGTTAAACATAAAGGCCAATAACTGTGCAAAGGTGGCAAATGATTGAACAATAAAATGTAGTTCGAAAATCACCCCAAAGATGCCACCGGTGGTAAACGACATATGTAACAATAAACAGTTTTTTTCTCTTTTTCTTTATCTCATGTTTAAACCACTTAACACCTTTGTAATAACCAGCCTTCAATTTTTGATCAACATTAAAGTGCTTAGGGGAGAAAAGTATGAATTTTTGCACCTTATTATTGAGAGTAAAATCCTGGCTATGTAACATATGGGATTGGGTTGACATACAAACTTTAAGGAACTGTTTTGAGCTGCCAGGGACAGAGGTGCCTACTCTCAAGTGATAGACATGACACTGGGAGAAGAAGAATCAGTATATAATAAATAAATACTATAAATATAAATATTTTGTCTAAGATTATAGAAAGTTTAGCCCCTGATTTAATTAATTAAATATTTTCTTTCATAAATCAGACAAATATAGTAGATTTATAATCCCATACGCTATGAATATTTATTATGGAGAATGTTTTTAATTTAGGTAAACAATTTTCCAACTATTAAAAAAGGCGGTAAGCTGGCATAAACACCGGGAAAACATTATTGCACAAGAAATCAGTCTTTGATTGTAATATCATGTAGGTAGATTTGTATATTTTTTTGTAAAAAATACAAGCCAAAACTAATTGATGTATTTCTAACAATAGAATAAACTGGCAGTTAATAAATATTGATTAAAAATACAATATATATTACACAACAAATCTACGTAATTTACTAACCTAGAAATTTCTTGAGAATTAAAAGTGTTTAATTCAATATTGATATCATTTTTTAGTTGTTCCAAGGCATCTTTTGTAAGTAAGCCAACTTTAGGCTTCTTGTTTGCGTCACTCATCTTGCATAGCTCTAAATGTCATAACTAGTAAAACTTATTTTTTTAAAACATAATAATATTATGATCCATTGTAAAAGTTAAAATTTTTTCACAACATTTTGAAATGTCAAAACACCCATAGACGCAATCAATAAAGAAGTAAAATTTTAATGGTGGACATTATTGGCGACAAATGAGCTGTCGACGTATTTTGTCCTTAAACTTTGATTACAAATACGTGAAGTTAGTCATCAAGATGGATGGAACTCAAATGTCAAATCGTATATTAAATCCTTTCGTTTGATTCCAAAATACTATTTTTCAGGTAAATTTTGGTTTAATTTGAATACAAATTTTTGAATTCTCAATTGAGGCTTATTTACTCATAGTTATGACAGAAAAAAATCTTAGTGTGTACAAAACAAATTTTGTTTTCGAACATTTGTCTGTATGATGGTACACCTGATTCTCTGAAAATTCTTGGAAATTTTATTTATTGGAATCGGTTCGGAACGTTGGCAAATTGTCGTTCGTGATCATAGGACACTGGGATATTTCTAGTTTTTTAAATGATTTTCATTAATTTATTCGGCATCTAATCGTGTTAGTGCAATTAAATAAAGTGTTTTCTCAAATATAAAATCAGTTTGCAAGCGATTGATAAAAACAGCGCACTTCGGTCCACGCTACATCACCGCTGCCCAGAAAAACGCCATTTGGAGTTGGGAACAATGAAAAAAAATATAGAAAGTACCGGGCTTCGTTATAGAACTATTTCATCGACTTGCGTTAAAAATAATGCACGGATAATATGATTATCGGTGCAGTGTCATCCCGGTCGGCGTATACTTCGATTAACGAAAATAATCGCGTACACATCCGCGTCGTAATCAAAACAATGCGACTGAATTTTTTATGACATCGTTTCTCGAACTCCCGATTATTCCGAGGCTGGACTTCCTTCATCCTCGAAGGTACACCGAGACACAAACATGAAATTGACTGAGAGACTGGCGCTCGCGTTCTCGGTTCTTGCCCTGGGCTGCATCAGCGGCAGCACCGGCACCAAGGGCTGCGCCCGCAGCAAAAACTCGCTGGGCCACATCCTACCCTCTGGGGATGTGGCTCTGTTGTACGGCCAGCCGCTGGAGCTGCGCTGCGTGTTGGACAGCCTGGTCCTGGAGCAGGGCTATAACTCGAGCCACCTAGCCTTTTACCGAGATGAGGACCCCGTGGACCCGGAGTTCCTGACGCTGGAAGACTCGCAAACACTGCGCCTGCACGTCCCGCGGCCTGCCATGTCCGAGTCGCTGTACTACTGTAAGGTGCTGCGCTCACTGGGCCACCTGGAGAGCGTGTGCTACGTGCAGGTGGCCGTGGGCAGCAAGCCCGGGCACGTGAACAACTTCGCCTGCGTGTCCAACAACTGGGAGAACCTCACCTGCACCTGGCGCCCGCCGCACAACTTCCTGCGGGCCAACTACACGCTGCTCTACCCCTATCGCAAGGGCCAACCCAACTCCTTCAGTTGTCCCAACGTCACCTGGGAGTCGACGACCGATGAGTACGAGTGCTTCTTTGGCCCTTCCACCAACCCTCAGTATCGCCAGATGCAGAGCTACTTCTACTTCAACCTCACGGGCTACAACAAGTTTGGCAACTACTCGCAGATCATTGTCCTGGACCACTTCGCCCACGTGTGGCCCAGCCCCGTAAACCTCACGCTGCGCAGCCGCAGCTCGCACTCTGCGCTGCTGGACTGGGCATTGCCTTACCCGCTGCAGAACTTCCAGGCTCCACTGGTGTATCGCATGCGCCTGTACAATGATGTGAACGAGACGTGGTTCAACAAAACGGAGGCGCGTGTGCCGCTCGGCCTGCCACCCTTGAACCTTACGGGCTTATCCTACGCGTATCGTTTCTACTCTGTACGTGTGTCCATTCGGCCTGAAGCCGGAGGCGAGAACATGTGGTCCAATGAAACTACTGTGATCTTCCGCACTGACAGTGAGCTGCCCGCCCGCGCTCCCGACACGGATGAAGGCGGCTTTGAGGTCGTTCCCGCCCTCACAGATCGCAGTGTGCGTATCTACTGGCGCCAGATTTTGGAGCACGAAGAGAACGGGGAGAACTTTATATATCGCGTGGACGTGCACATGGAGGGCATGCGACTGGCTCTTAATTACTCCGAAACAAGGAAGGGTTATTTTAATTACTCCCACCTCCCCCTCAAGCCGCTAGAGTTCTTCGTGGTGTCGGAAAATGCCGTCGGCCAATCTGTCAACCGCTCCCGTCTAATCGTACCGGACCAACGGTATGTTCTCCGCGAGCCGGGTTCTTTCACCATGTCCCCCCTGGGCAACGGGACCTATCAACTGACGTGGCGCGCTCCCGATGTTAACCGCACCACCCTGGAGAGTTACACGATCTTCTGGTGCGACAATGTGCGCCCCCGTCCCTATCAGTGCGAGGGCCGGCTGCAGTGGGAGCGCATTTCCCCCACACTCACTTCGCGCAATTTCACCGTAAGCGACGACAGAATATACCAGTTTGCCATCTCCGCCAACGGCTACGGGACCAGTAGCGGGATGGTGTGGGCCTCCTGCATCATTATCCCCAACATGGCTATTGGCAAGATTCGGGACCTGTGGATAATTAATGATGGATCCACATTTATCGAAATAGGTTGGAAGCTAGAGTGCCCGGATAACCTCGGAGTAGTGATCGGCTACAAGCTGCTGTATTGTCCTATCGTAGGCCTTCACAACACGGATTGTCGAGAGCCCGCTGCCACCAGCGACGTTATCGGAGGATTCACTACTCGGGCCAACGTGACCGGGCTGCGGCCCTACACCACCTATAACATTCAGGTGGCCATCCGGGCCAGGCACGAGGTGGGCCGCATGAGTGACCCCTTACTGAGAACTCTGCCAGAGGGAGCCCCAGATCCGCCCGCGCCGCCACGCATAGCCAACCTTTCCAACAGGCTAGCCCTAGTCTCCTGGGAACCTCCGCTGCGAGATAACGGAGTCCTAACCTACTACAAGGTGTCAGTCCGAATGATTCCGTTGCCAGATCAAACATCAGAAGCCCCCTGGGTGTATCACAATGTGGACGTTATTGGAAAGACACGTACATTGGAACTCAACAATTTATTCAGCTACACAAATTACTCCGTACGTGTTCAAGCATGCACCGTGGCTTGTTCTCAACCCTCGGAGGAAGTGCACTTTCGTACAGCTATCGGCACACCTGGAGCCCCCGGCCGCCCGGTGGTATCTCTGCAGAACCTCCTCCATCATCTGCACTGGGAACCCCCTCACCGGCCCGGCGGCACTCTGGACCTGTACGAGGTGCGCATGGTGAAAGTCACCAAGAACTCCAACTCCACAGTCCTTTTCAACACCACCAATACAGAGCTGCTGATTTCGGAACGTTCGTGCCAGGAGCCGGGAGTGTTGGCGCACATATATTCTGTGCGAGCTATTAATTACGATGCCGCCTCGGATCACGGTGCCATCGCTCTCTCGCACTTCGACCACGTCAGTGTGGACTGCCGGGCCCCGGGAGACGGGCCCCTCACCTTCTGGGGACCCTGGAGCCTCGGTACAGAGAATACCTGCACCCCCGCACACACCAATACCGGCTTCATCTGGATTATGGGAATTGCGGGTTTCATAATTGCCATGTGCGCTTCCTTCATGGGGGGGCGTTGGGTGTGGCAGAAGATCGAAGTCATGCGTTCCATAAAGCCCATCCTGCCCGATGGCCTCTCCGGCCTGGACAGCGAAGTCAAGCAGCCACTGGATGCGCGCATCTTGCCACCGCTCCGGCCGGACAAGCTCAGGCCTCCGGCGCCCGCTGATGAGGTGTCTTTGTTGGGGGGTGCCCCCTCATCCCCAGGCACGCGGGACACCAGCGGCTTCAGCACTGCCACCATCTCTACCTCCCTGTCTGGCGGGTCGTCACGACGGGCTCCCTCTCCCGAATATCCAGTCACCTCTCCATACTCCATAGTCGCCACAGCCCCTGAAGACTCGCAGACTATTCCAACAAATACGGATATGCCATATGTGACTCTTGCTCCGGAGATTCCTAAGCGGAATCCAGAGCCACTGAGCAGCGACTATGTGCAGGTGGCATCGCTCACTCCAAAAGAAGTGTTGCACGAGCCCCCGGTAAGCTTGCCGTTGACCTACGTGCTGGCGGCCCCTGAGGTGCGCTCTCAGCCCCCTCCGCCCGCCTTCTCTCCCTACGTGGCCGTGGATGATCCCCGTCTCGCGGTAGCGCCCCCTGCGCCCCGCACCCCATCCTCGGGATACGTCCAGCACGACGCCATCCTCCCCAAGAGGAGCAGCGTGCCATCACTGCTGAGTAAGGTGAGCGAGGACAAGCGGGGCTCCTTGTGCATAGAGCCCGCTCTCCGCTCGTCGGAGTACTGCCGGTTCAGCTGGGACCAGGGGGACTCCCTCACCCCGGCCGCAGCGCCCCCTGAGGAATGAGTGACTCTATTTTTTTCAATTCTGTTTGTGAACTAAGTGTAACGTTTAAAGTGATAAATAGTTGAATGGAGCGACGACCTGACATTAGTGAATTAATTGAAGAGACTGGTTTTGCCTTATATGGACAATTACGTAGTGTATATTTTATTTGGTTAACGTGGCCCGCCCGTCGTGCCTGCTCTCGGGAACCGCCTGATCTATTTTTGGCATTTGGTGAATATGCATTTCATGGTTAAATCTTATTTCTGCTTATGTCTGTTCTCATCTATTAATCCACCCGCTCCATCTGCAAATCCTTCTCTCTCCACTCAATACATAGTAACACTAAATATTCACTAATGGTTTTCTAAATTTATGTTTATATTGATATAACTAAAAAAGATAAACTTAAAGGATTAACACTCTTGAATTCTATCATTTTTTTTGTGTGAATTAAAGCACTGTTTTGTCCTCTGGTGTTAAACACTATTTATTATCCACTTTGTTATTAATGTGTATAATGCAGTGGTATAAATTCTCCTTCTAAATAACTAATACAATTCCACAGTGTTAACATTAACCTTTAATTAAGTATTTTAATTGTTTCAGGTTACATCAAGATATCCTGGTTGAATTCTCTAGGAGCGGAGGTATATTTTTCCGACGACTTTATTTAATTTATTCTGCGCGACTTATATCCAGACAATGGATCCAGTGTACTGTGTCCCTCTCGTGGCCCCCGACCTGCGGCAGGAAGAGAGCATCCTGCAGATGGCCGACACCCTGCAGCATCTGAGCAACGTGGCCCAAGACATCTTCAGGAGGGTGGATCAGAGGATAGAGAAGAACATGGAGCGAACGAGGCTGGTTCGCGAGCGCGTGGCTGCGTGTGCTCGGGGGGTGGAGCGCCTGGCCGGTAGCACGCGCGCCACCGAGGTGCGCTGCGCGGCCAGGTACCCCGCCAAGGCGACCGCAGTCTACAGTGCGTTGTTTGCCGAACCTGGCGAACCTCTTCAGCGCACTCTCCGCCACATTCGCAGCGCTCCAACCGCCAACACGGATAAGGAACTCGAGGTTTGATATTATACATTTTTTAAGTTAATTCGGTAGTGTTATTATTTGTGGTCCCCAACCTTTATGTATGTGTAGGAATAAAGCATGGAGCTGGCAGAAGAAGGATAAGGGCAGAATTAATGCGGTCCCTTAGACGTACGTGTGGTAGAACGATGTAAGAAAGGAATGTAGAGCGGAAGAAGGTATTATGGTTAAAATTATCAAATCAAAACAGTTTATTAACTCAAAAGGCTTTAGAAACAGCAAAATGTTTAAGGCATCTATTGAGTACAGGTAAAATATTATAAAAATACAACGTAGTACCAGGAACGCATTAGAGATGGTTCGGAAGATAAGATACTTTCTAAAGTCAAGAGTATTTGTCTCCTGAACCTACCTTCACTCATATGAAAGACGAAATTATGAATTATGAAAGAATCGCTGTGTTGGTTCGGACATATTGAGTGCATGGATGGAGAAAGATTGGTTAAGAAAGTATACGTTAACATATACAGTTTTTAAAGGTAAATTAATAATCATTAAGTAAGAAGAAGCATTGGAAAAACAATTAATACTCTTATTTTCAAACCCAAGTTGCTACTAAACATGCAATCTTTATAACAGTATATGGTTTTTAATTACAAACCCATTCCTGGAATGCTAGTGTTATTTTAATAATATCTTAAATCTTTAAAGACATTCGATTCATACTTTGGATTACTTGAATAAAGCGAAAAAGTGATTCATAATTGTTAGAATTCTTTCTCTCTTATACACCAATTCAATCAATCAAGACGGTTATCCTTTGAATAACTTTCACACACTTAGGATAAAGAGGATGTGATCAGCGAATCAAAGCGGTCAGTTGATTTGGCTGTTACTTCACTTGTTATAATGGTCCTTTGGCTGTGTGCTCCTCTTGTGGAATTATTAAAGGGGACGTCACCGCTTGAACGGGAGAATCTGCGCCGCGAGACGTGACCTTGCGTCCATTTATGTTTCTACTATTTCAAGTATTCAAATGCTGTGTAGCCATTGTGTTTCGTTTTAGGATTAGCATGTAATCAATATATAAGGCCCGTCAAATGCAAATCAACCATTTACATACTATTGTTTGCAATAGGTTTTTTATATCAGTCTAGTTAGCTGAATTAAGAAATTAAAAATTAATCTTTGATTAACGAGACATGTAACAATATATATTAAAAGGAAAACAATTTGCAAAATCACAATGTTTTAATAGTATATTTCATTATTTCTACCTATCATTTGACACGTTATGATCAGTAGTATTCGTCAAAACGTTAGTTTATTTTTTCTAGATCTTTTATTACAAGTGTATTTTATGGAAGTGATTTCTCATTGCTAAGGCATTATTCAATGTGTATTCTAATTTAGTAATGAAGTTATTTATAGGGAGAAAATAAAACCATTGTCATCTGAGTCATCTGATATTATATTTGTGATTGTTATATTTTCATTATTTCCAAAATCAAGAATTTTCAATTAACAACATGAATATTTTAACCCTTATAGTCTGGCTGGCTACAATAGCAGTCCGCATATATTCTCCGTGTTTAACGTGTAATATCCCGTAAATTTACTATGACGGATCAAAAGTAAAAATGTGTATTACATACTATTATGTATTCTCTGTGATTTAGAGTTAAACTTTCATCCTTTTTGTAAAAATATTTAATTAATTTTTTTTTGTATTGCGTGTCCCATACGGATCCCACACACACACAGTTGCATAACCGCCAAGTTAAGAAGTGATGGTGTCGGAATCTTTGATTTTCAGTGTGCGTTTCCTTAGGGTGACTCTTATATCATTATTAGTTATCAACAGCACGATGTTTTGGTTTCATTTATAAACAACATTTTCAATGTAATATATTTTTATTTGTTTTCTTAAACTCAAAATGAAACAAAAAAATTCTGATTATTTTTATTAGATAAAAAATGTAAAGCATTTGGCTACAAAATACAATTTATTTGATATTTTTATGTATTTTGTGTGAAGAGTAATTTAATTGTTTACAAGAGCGTTCCGATGTTTCAAATTCTCGATGGCCTTTAAGGGTTAATAAGCATTTTCCTAATCTTTTGTTGTCAAATACAAAAATCTTCAGATGTTTTTCTGTCAGTTTATTATTTTATTATTTTTTCATACAGGAAAAGCTGGAGTTCTACCATGTGAAGCTGAGCGAGGGAGGGGCAGGAGAGCCCCCGCCAGACGCAAGTGTGGTGGGGTCTCTGTGGGGGCCGCTACTAGCGCAGGGGGCGACCTTGGGGGTCCCCTCTGAGCCCCCGGCCCCTGGTGGCCTGCATGCTGCCCCCGCCACCGTGGCCCGCCCCACGGCCCCCGCCAGCCGACAGCCCGTGTACCTCTACTCTCCGCACACCGGGGAGGTAGGCACATCACTTATTCATAAAAAAATTAATATAACTTTTAAAGAGCTGTTTTCGTAATGTAATCACCTCAAAGGGTGCATTGAGATGCAATTTAACGACCCTACCTGTAGGTAACTTTCTGAGAGATATGCAAAAAAAATCACTTTTTTATTAACTCGACTCGATCGCACACTTTGCTTGCCCTTGAAGAACTATCTTACTTGTGAAGACTTGTACTCAAGTGTTGGACACGTGCGTGTCCTTAACAATTTGTACATTATTTTATCTCGAGCGTGTACGTGATACGGGATAGCGCAGAATGGTACAGTCGGAGTGTGCGTATCACTGCTGTCTAATATTCACGATCGGTTAGAAAATAATGTAATAAAACTAATATACTAATTGGGTTTTAATTTGGGTATAGAGGCAACAATATTCCAATCCAAAATAAAGTTTTTTTAACTTTAAAATGAATATTATAATAATTTTTTTATTAAAAAATAAATTATTTTAACACTAATCAATACTTCCACATTTTTTTAATCTTGTTAACACTTATAATTCTAACAATGATCGTCGTTGTCTAAAAGACAACTCGGTGCTTGAATTAAAATAATTTCTGTGCAATAAATAATGCATGTTGCTTGAACGCTTGCATGGACAAGCGAGAGAGAAAGAGATAGTGCCTATCTGGTAGTTACTCAGCGTGGTATCTCTTTTACGCACGGACAAAGAAGTGCGTAATTTTTTATTAATAATTACAAATCGTACCATTTCTCGGAAGTATTTTGAAAAACATTGTAACAGGGTTAAAAAAAATTTTTATTTTCACACAAATATTTTCAAAGTTCCTTTCAAGATTTTTTTCAAATGAAAGATAACAATTCTTGATATAGCAAGTGCATGTTGAACGAATACAAATGACATGTCTTGGCAAATCATTTTTAGAAACCGTCATTGGAAAAGGCATTTAAACAGTTGCGATTATCTAAGGCGAGCCGTTCCGCTGTCGTGATAATAGAGAATCCTTTTAGAACTTTATCTACTTTTCTGTTCAGTAGGTACTTTGATACGCCCAGTACCGATAATCTATATGCACACTCATTCTAATTTTGAATAGATTAAAAAAAGTGGTTATTTGCATTTCCGTTATGTTCTGTAGTGAAACGAACACATCATCAACACGGGAGCAGAGAACATATGGCAGATTGCCAAATTCTAAATGATTTATTAGAAATTAATAGATTTTCTTGTTACTCAATCATTGTTTGATCTGTGATGATATAAATTTGATCTGGAATCTGAGAATTCCGAATGTTATGCTATTTCTCTGAAAGTAAACATTTTTTTTTCTATTAATGATTACAAGAAAGCATATTCTGCGGAAATGCTGTACAAAATAAGATAAGAGTGGTTCTGTGTTTCCAGGAATAGAGCATAAATTTATTGAGATATCTCCTTGAAATATTATATATTCAAATATGTCCATTTATGTACATTCCAGGAAATTGCCTTAATCTTATTTCAACATCTCTACTTTGAAATTCAAATATGTCCCCGTCTTGCGGAGGTGGAATAAGAAACCAGTTTATCATCTCCTTAACACATAAATTATTTTATGTTTGACAGAACCTGGGTTTGATTGCTATTTGTTGATTCAAGATAAGGAGAGGTTTTTAATTTGATTACAACAGTTTGTCACATTTATCTTGGGTAGGTTTTTAAAGTCCTTTTACTAAAGGCATTTGAGATAAGCTTTATACCTACTTACTAACCAGTCTTGTGATGGCAATAAGTTATCTCTTTCAAACACTATTTTACTGGAAAGCTTAAAACAAAGTTAATTACTTACTATTTAACCATTGAAAAAAACACAATTTTTTAAATTAACATTTTAAACTGTTAAATTAAATAACTTCGTTTTTGTATCACAATTGTATTTTATTTTACGCGACAGCTGTTTCATCAACCTATGTTGACATCATCAAGATTCAAAAAATCACGAAAATTTGACATTTGATATATTATTGTAACACCTGATGATGTCAACATAGGTTGATGAAACAGCTGTCGCGTAAAATAAAATACAATTGTGATACAAAAACAAAGTTATTTAATTTAACAGTTTACAATTTTTTAAGAATGAATTTTATTTACTGAACATTTATATCCTCTATAAAAGTCATTTCGGGCCCAAAATGGGAGTTGATATTATGGTGCATAGTGTGAAAAAAACATTAGGTATATCGACAACATATTTTATTTTGATGATTGAATCATCGCAGCTGTCTTTTGTCTCCCTTCCACATATCTTAATCGTATTTATTTTCACCTGAGTATATTCGGGAGTAAATTTTTCTGCAGGTAAATCGGTTTGCCCGAGTTATCTCAGATGTGTGAATTTTCGCACATAATTGTCGCCCGAGTATACTCAGGTGTGATCCTTTAGCGGTTAATCAGATTTTGAGTATTTCACATCCTATTTAATGAAATTGCTATGCAAATATTACTATGTATTTATTGAAGATTAAGGTGCTAACACTGTCGAATTCCATTGTTAATTTGGAACCAGAATTTGAAAGATTGTATAATCATTGGAATAACTTTTCTAAAACATGTTTCGGGACACCTTTCCTCGGTATAATGAAACCAAAGCGTAACTTATATACTAAATGAAAAAAGGATATGCTTTATTTATTACATATTTTACAAAAGGTGACCTCCATCCTCTACTTAAACACCTTTATAAAGAAATACATTTTATAATAATTGGTACTATCCTTGAGATTTATTTGAACATTGCAGGTTCCATGGTTGGACGTGCCTCAAGATCTGCCGCACTTGGCAGGGGTGGCCGGGGATCTGCGCTTCCTGTCGGAGGCTGAACCCCTCCCTCCTGCTCCTGAAGAGCCCCTGCCCCCAGCAGCCCCTGCTGCCGTACCTGCCCCCGCTCCCGTTGCAGTCCACGTCATTGCTCAAGCCACTTCTCCACCTCCTCCTCCGCCTCCCCCACCTCCGCCACCCCCGCTAGAACATACGGAACCTGACTCGGCAGAAGCCCCCAAAGCATCCGTGCGGTTAGTATTTTTCCATATTAAAAAAAAAAATCGGCTTATAGTTTTATATTCCATGATGGATTTCCAGTGACACGCGAGTTCATTCCTGTTGTGACTGTGAAACATTGGCCTTTATGTTTAACACCAATTGGGATCAAACTACGCAAAGTGATTGAATAATATAGTGTAGTTCAAACTTCACTCTTTTATATGGCTGAGCCATAGAAGGCTCCCTCCGCTTACCCGAAGCTGTTATAGGCGCAGCGGCGCCTTACGTCAGTTTCACTCGTGCACTCCCTAGGCCCGTCCCCCGTCCATGCGGGACTTATGTTAAAAAAAATTATATATATATATGTATATTTGCAACCAAGGGCGACCCAGACCACATTTAAGCTACGCTACTCTCTCCCTCGATGTCCCGCCGTACACACATAGCAATACTTCACTCGTAACGATACCACCCATGCTACATGACAAACAGTTTTTTTTTCTCTTTTTCTTTGTTTAACTTTGTAATAACCAGCTTGCAATTATTAACACTCGTGTGAATAATATTTGATAATGCCTTAGAAAGGTGAACCATATCACTCCTATAATGGCAGAGTGACAATACCTATGACTGCCACACCTAAGGTCCCGGGTTTCTCACACTGTATTTGGTCTTGTGAAGAATTAACGTGACAATAATGGCGATAGATTAGCTATCTATCACACGTCATGAGAATCAATATAATAGCTATACCCTTTACTCTCGCTGTAATGATGTAAACAGACATTTTTATTCCTATTAATGACAATAAGACATAATCTTCTAGTAAGCCAACAGAATCATGAATGTATTGAATATAGAGTTTTGCATCATTGTTCAAGAAACAATAAATGCTTTCTGTCCCGTTTGGATTTTAGGGAATATATTGCCATGCCATCCTTTGGTTTATAATCCCAGTATTTATTTAATAATGTCTTCTTCTTCTTGTTCCTTGTTGTAGACCTATGTGGTCTGTTTTCTTCTTATAATATCCTCAACCTCACATATCTCTCTTATTCTAGTGTTCCTCACGCGATCTCTCAGTGTCTTGCCCGCTATTGTCCTCGGTGTCTTCATTTCGGAAGTCCTCAAAACTTGTTTGGTCCTTTACTGTGTTATCTGCCCTTGCTTCGACGCCATATGTTATTATTGGTCTTACGCATGCTTTATAGATTCTTGTCTTACTCTTATTGGCCATGTCATGTAATAATATGTGAGATTATTAAATCTTTTGTGTTTAATGTATCAAAATTCAAATGTCTCCAGAGTAAATTCATTGAATTATTCACATAAATCTGTCCTGAGCGCTTACCTTTTCACATAATTTTTTTTACCTGTGTACACATTTCATTGCCACATTCTGGGAAACTATCTATTGTCCATTGTCATGGAGACGAGGAGAGAGCGACATCCTCACAATGATTTAATTATTTTCCTAAAATGCAAATCTTAGTTTCAATGATTTCTAAAAATATGTGAAATAATTGATAAATTTAATCTGATGAGTTCCCGGGAGTAACCTGACCCTTGCCTTATCACCGGGTTCTGCAGAACTCATATCATTTATAATTGTAATTCCAGGGAATTGAGCAGTGAATGGACATAAAGTAGCTTGTTTATTTTTGTTACTCTGTGCAACCAGTTTTCTCAGTATTGCTGCGTGTTGTTGATAACAAAAATTTACGCATTACTATTCACCCCTTGAACTGTACTTTCTTTTACGTCCTGGCGTGTTTTCCTTATCTGTTTTTTATTTATTTTATTTTGTTATGACGTTCATGGACAGTTTCTGTTGAATTATTTGTTTACACCATTCTCTTAAGTGAAGCAACATCAAAGTTGTATTTTTATTTCAAACAATTTTATTCTTTTTTTTTTCTTTATAACAATCTAGAGAGCAAAAAAGTGTTATGAACAAAATTATGAAAGCAGTACTGCATTGATTTAGATATAAGGAACACATGAATAAAAATAGAATGGTTTAAAAGTATATGTTAACGTTGTAAATGGAGTATGGGGTCGTGGGAGACTGAGGAAAGGACTTGACATGATCAAATTAATCCAACTTTAAAGTCGGCCATGTTAGAAATCGGAAGAATCGACATGTATATATAACTCGCTGTATAAATGTGGAAGAAGCTAGAAAGGTGTGTTAGGATCGAGTAGTGTGGCGGTCCACTCTCTTTGCCTACCCTTTTAGATTACTTCATATTCTTTGTCACCTTGTCTCCATCCACTGCTGGACGTAAGCCTCTCCTCCCCCACGTCATCCCTCTCGGTCTCTCGGCAGTGTTCTCCAGGCCCTTCCCGCTGTTCGCACAATATCATCGCTCCACCTGGTTGGCTGTCTCCCGACACTTCTTCGGCCCAACCTTGGCCTACAGTCGGCACACATGTCCAACCCATTGCCACTTCTTCCTTGCAATGCGTATCCCTATATCGATGACCCTGGTGCCTCTTCTATTCTCCACGTTAGGTATATGGTCTCTAAGCGAGATACCCAACATGGATCTTTCCATGGCCCGTTGTGCAACTTTCATTTTGTGCATTGTTTTTTAGTTAACATCCATGTCTCGCATCCATAGGTCATCACAGGCATAGACACAGAGTCAAACACACACATTACAAAATTTCAAGTTATCCAGCTTTAGTATTTAACCCGTGATATGGTATAATCGCTGATTAACTGATTTTTAATCTTGTATACAAGTAAATATTTAGGAAAAAAAAAGGATTTTCATTCTGAATGTTTATTATTTCTCACGTTTTTGATTGTAGGGTATTTGTTTGTAGCATAAAGTAACGAGTGGTATATAATTATATTTGTTTTATTAGGAAGGGGCCCCCACCACCGCCTACCGTAGTGCCCCCTTCCCTGGACAGCAGGGCCAGCCTCATGGATGCCATCCGCCAGGCAGGGGGCTCGGGGAAGGCGAGACTGCGCTCCACTGCAACACGAACCGTGAGTAACCAATTGAGTTCTACTGACAAAAGAAGAGGTGTTCTCAATAAGTTTGTTTAATATTGGTTTATGGCAAACCTTTTTAATTCCCAGTATGCGGCTAGTTAGATATTAATTAGAAGTAAACAGTTCTGTTATCAATCCCTAGGTGGGTATTTTATTTTATAGTATTTCTAAGAAAGGTTGGTATTTTGGAGCTTGTGGTAATTATATTAACTTCATTATTTGTCTTAAATACTTAGAAAACCACAAAAAGTAATATCTGAATACTCATGGTGATATCACTCGCTTGTTATCACGAAGGGAGATAAATAGCCATTCACATTTGTGTATATCCAATTCTTAGATTTATAAATAAATATCAGTTTTTAAAAATAATGAAAACACTGTTATTACCACTTTGAGTTTTTTTTTTTTTTACATTTTTCAAAAGTTTTATACTTTCATATTGGGAGAACAAAGGTATAATGATTAATTTAAAGTCTAACCTAAAAACCCACCTTTTCAACATATAAACATCAGATCGCTAGTGTCAGATGCAGCTCCCAGGACTAAAAAACACTGTTAATGCGCCCTTAGAAGACAGCACCATACAAATTGTCATTATTATAATAAAACCTTCGAAACATGTTGAGTAAAATAAACTTAAATATGGAAATTACGGTGTTTTAATTCATAAAAAAGTTGTCATTATGGAATTTCAGTGTCCTTAGGTTTCTTCTTCTTCTTCTTCCTCCGTCATCTCTCCACTGCTGGATATAGGCCTCCTCCATTTTCTTCCACTCCACTCTATCTTGGGATTTTCTTTGCCACATTCTACTCGCGCGACAGGGATAATGTCGTCGGCCCATCTTTTTTGGGGTCGGCCCACTCCTCTTTTTCTATCCCATGGTCTCCATTTGAGGACTCTGGGTGTCCATCGCTCTGTTCCCTGTCTGGCGACATGACCTGCCCACTGCCATTTCTGCTTAGCGACAAGGTCCATTATGTCTATGTCTTAGACAAACGCCTAAGATTTGTCTTTCCGTGGACTTTTGCGCACATTTTAGTTTATGTACCGTATTGGCAGTTAGCGTAATGGTTTCCAGGCCATAGGTGATCACGGAGAGGATACATGTTTCATATACTTTTCTATTCAGATTTATGGGTATGTCCTTATTCTTTAGTATGTGTTTCATCTTTCCAAAGGCTGCCCATCCTAATCCTATTCTCCTGGGGATCTCTGCTATCTGATTTTCCTTCCCTAGTTTGATCTTATGTCCCAAGATATATTTCCTTACGTTTATTAAAAATGAATTAAATATTGGTATTTTAAAATGTGTGTGGATGGTCAAATATGGTATTATTATATTCTTTGGGATCTTGGGTATCCAAGTGGTATAAGAATACTGACGTTTGGGAGATCGAGATAGTTGATGCTATCAACTACCCTAAAAATGAAGTCTGCAATGATCTTCGAATCATTAGACAAAGGGATATGTACCAGGAGACGTGGATCTATCAAAAATGCTACAGAATACAATATATTTTGAATTTTTCTTATGCGTAATAAGAATGAACATAATTTGATTGAGAGATTACAGTGTATGGTGATGTTGCAGGAAGCTGATGTGCCCAGCGGGAATGCGAATCCAAGCAGCAGCGGCGGCGGCGGTGATCTGATGGCCGACCTGCACGCCCGCCTGTCCATGCGCCGGAAGGGCATCTCGGGAGCAGCGTCCGGGACTGTGCTGGCGGCCATCTCCGCCATCGTGCCCCCGCCGGCCGCCCGCGAGCCTGATACCACCAGCAACTCGGAGGTGTCCGAAGTGGACGAGGACTGGGACTGACCAAACACCTCATCTCCTCGACTCGGACCATAGCAGTGGATTTAGACAAGTCGCTAGTTTTAAACGTGTCATATATCTATGAGTAAATTAGATACTGCTTGTTGAATGGGTAATGTGTATTAATCGCTGTGCATACAATTTTGTCTTTAAAAAAATATGTTGACCTGTGAAGGCTTGCCATGTTTAAGGTTTTGTTATGAGTGAAGAGAATTTTTCTTTTATTTAAAACGGGTAGTATTGATCAAAACTTTACATTAATATTAATACCTCGCATGTAATTTTCTATGATTGATCAGGAAACGCTAAGTTAAAACTTACAATTACATTTCGTATTTTAAAAACACTTTATTTTTCTTTTAGTAAACGTGTTTCAGTTGTGACCGAACCTTCTTGGATGTAGAAATTATTTTTTATAATTTAACCTTGAAATTTGTACAAGTTTGGTTCACAACCGAAACATGTCTGTTAAAAGAAAAACAAAGTGTAATTATATTTATTCAGTTGTGCATCTACAACACGAAGTGTAGACAAATATAAAAATTGTAAACATATTATTACAAGTATACAATTGAAAATGTAAAGGAGTTTTCTTTGACAGATTGCAGGAAACAAGAGTTCTCGCCTTTGAGTAGAGTTTGGATGCATCTGACGCCTTAACTTAAACATACAGCATTAGATTGGCTTGTTTATTTAGTCATATTTTTACATAGGCTTTGGCTTTGTCATAAAACCTAGTTAAGTATTTTAAATATCTAAATGTGTAGATATATTGATACCAGGCATCTATCTATTTTATTCATAAATCTATGGAATGTTTTTGAATTCGAATTGTTTTATACGATATTAAATAGTCACTGTGGTGATTAATGAACTTGCATCTGATTCTTAGGTTTTGACAATGGATCCAGTTAGAGATCTGGATATTTTGTTGTAATAAAAGTGATGAATTATTTTGAAGGTCATAGATAAAAAAAATTATAATTAGAGTTAATTGTAACTCTTATATATTTTTGTGGAAATATGTAAAAAGAGATTTTATATTAGATTTATTTTTAATATTATATAAGGGGTCGGATTATATTTAAAAGATGTTATATATAAGTAGCGGATATCTTCTTTTAAATGTATATTTTTTTTGCTTCGCGTATTTTTCTATACGTATTGTTGTAACCAAATGCTTTTGATTGTTTATTTAGGATATTTGAATAGTTGGCCGCATCGGATGGAATAATGTGTTTGTAAAGGGGTGCCTTACGTTCAGTGGGAGGGCGGGCGTCGTGTGCCGTGATCCATTGACAATGAATTAATGAAGCTGCATTTTACTTATCGCATTTAAGAATAATTTATATTACGTGCATGTTTTTCTATGATTTGTTTAATTAAAAATCTTTATATGTAGTAAAATGAATAAAAAATAAAAGCTCTATTCGTTTGTAAGCATATCTCGTATATCCATCTGTATATAGTTACCGCAATAATGTTGTCAGCTTCGCTGCGCATAGGAGTTTGGATGTACATAGCCGTTGGAGTAGGAGGAAATCTCGCCGGCCCTTGCCAGGGAGGGGTGGTGCTGCCGCAGTGCCTAGGGCTAGTTAGGCTAAGACTACATTTAGGCTAACACAGTTCAAGTACAACCGTTGTTCCTCATTTTGACCTAAGTTGTATGTATTGTGTTATTTTACTACCCTAACTTTTATACTCCTCTATTTTATTATTTTTTGATATGGTTTTTATTTTCCCGAGTAAACTAGTCAACCAATTGTTAGGTAGAAGACTGTTTACGAATATTCCTTCAATAGTGACCCGGCCGTTACACATTTTATAAATATGTTATACGGTGTAAATTATTTCCATATAGTTCCATGAATTGTATACAAATATTACTAATAAAATATTATGCATTGCATTTCTCACGGCCATGAATTCTGTGTTTCATTTATATAAAAAAGTGTAATAAAAGAATGTATTTTAATTATGATGAAATCTAACACTTGGCTCTTCATAGTCATATATATCTTGGCACAAAAGTCGTCACAAATAAATAAATTACAAATAAATCTTGTGTTTGATTTTATACTAATTAAAATCATGTCCCCTCATAGTTTCTAATAAATATCTTTCATCTATGAAAATAATAAAAAATGGATTTTATTGAAGTAAGTATTATAACGAAATAATTATGAAACCTGTTGAAAGATTTCAAGTCTTACTAGGAAGATGTCCGTTAGTATTAGTAACACGCGATAATATCACATTATCTCCGAAAGTACATTTCTTGGTATCGAAAATGATGCTCGAATCAACACTTCTGGGAATCGACGAGCGTAAACAATTTTTCGAGGAATTGGATCGCCTTGTGTCAGGTAAAACTTTTAGGTTGGTAGAATCGTAACAATAATGAAGTTCTTGCAGATTCCGAAAAATTCTTAGCTAAGAATATGTGTCGCCATGTTAAGAGTAATATATATTTTTTAATCAAACTTTAAAAAATTGGGGTTAGTTGGAATTCAAAATAACACTCGAAATCAAAAATTTACAGACGATGTTTTTTATAAAGATTATCGAGTTAATTGATTGACGAAAATATTTTCTTTTGAATTATTTAAACACCCACACTTCCATCGGGCATATATATAATAAATAGATAAATAAAAAAAACATTTAGTGAATAAAGTAATTTATTTAACATTTTGTACAATTATTGCATGTACGAAATTTGTAAGTTTAAATTATTAGGAGGATATGACAAAGATAGAATAATAATTAAAATAAACATAACAAGGATATTTACTTAAGTAAATGAATAATTATAATTTCTCTAAAACCAGAGTCCATCTTCTGTTTCTTCCTCACTGTCTGTGACCTGAAGGTCGTCTTGAATGGCCCTTTCGCCCTGAGGAAAAAAAATTAATTAATTATAATATTTTAATTATAGTAATGAAATAATTGAGATTTTAGTGCAAATCTCTTTAATTATCCCACTGTCCGACCTGCCTAAAGAAATGCTAGAAGGTACGAAAAATCGCAAATATTTGGTATTGAAAAACATATACACTAAAAATATTTTATAAATTTATTGAATATATTGAACCTTGATGGCATTTATAAAATTTTACATAAGGTTGAAGTTTACCTGCCATGGCTGCATCTCTTCCGGTTCTTGCTTGAGCATAGGGGGTGCGGAGTGTGGAACAGGGAGGGGCATGGACTCCCCGGTATCGCCCTGCAAATAATAATCGGTAAATTGTCATATCCTAAAAAGCTGAGATGGCAGTGCACACTGTTGGTACTGACTCTTATAGCGGGAGCAGCCGAGGGATCATGTGACGCCTTCAAGACGAACCCCGGAGGAAGAGGGATGGGAAATAAGTGCGGTATCATTCTGCCACTACTGTACTTCCGATTTTTCGACGCAGCCTTAATCATTCCGATCGCCCCCCCAGTTGTCCCGCGCCCGCCGCTGTTTCCCGTGCTTCACGCCGAAACGGCCGCTAAGGACCTCATGCACGGGAAGAATGACGCAGATATGGGATTCTCGTTACACCGTTCGAGTGTCACCAGATCGTCCGTCGAGAGGGAAGCAGACGAGCTTCTTGCTGCCTCTGAAGAGATCATACCGCAGAGGACGACGCTGCCAATTCGCTATGCTGTATGCCAGAGCACCTCGTCTCTGCCACCGGGGCGGACTCGGACGGCCATCAATGTTGCATTCACTATTGCTGCCAACTCATCCTCTTCGCCATCTACCTCTCCGGACACGTCCTACGAAGATAGCAGCCACTCGCTGCTCCCCGCCACGATCGCTGTCGCAATCTACCGCCAGATGGATGCACATCGCTTGTGGTTCACCGCCACTTGTATTTCATCGATTCATCAGTATAAATAAATGCTCTGTGCTAAAACAATTCATGTTTCACTCAACCGCCCCAATTGCCCCCTAACACATTTAATTTAACCAAATGTTTTGTCTACTATTACCAGGATTAAAAGTAGGATTCATGATCACACTTCAAGACCTCGCAAGTCCCGAGCAATGTGATCACTGGCCTTACCATCAGGTTCATCAATCCACAGAGAAGGCGAGGGGAAATCACTCCAGTTACACTTCCCATTAAATCACTGTGGCGAGCCACAGTGATCGCCTAAGTGAGGGAGACCTGACACAGAACTATTAGAAGTTAAAAATGTGTAAGTTTTTTTACCTTGTATTCCAAAAAGTTCTCTGGCTCCACGTTTTCATAAGATGCCCCTTCGTAGTCATAGCGCTCCTGTTGAGCAGCGAGGTGGAAGGCCCCCGGGTCTCCTCCCGCCCCTCCTTCCACCTCGCCTTCTCCATCAGCCTCCCCATAGTAGCCTTCCGCCTGGCCATAGGATGGTGCCGGCTCCAAGCCCCCGTAATACTCTTCCTCGGGGGGGATAACCTCGCGCTTGACAGACGCCCCACTGATTAGGAAGTCCGATGGGTCGTAGTTAGGATCCACGTCCATTGAACCTTCGTCTAGAAATGAGAAAAGAATAAAGACATGGCAATTGAGAGTAAGATGAGAATTTATAGGGTAAGATTAATAATAACATATGGCCTCAAAGCAAGGGTAGACATAGTCAGGACCAAAAAAGTTCCGGGGACTTCCGAGATGAAGACACTGAGGATGATAGCAGGCAAGACACTAAGCGATTGCGTAAGGAACACTATAATAAGAGAGATATGTGAGGATGAGGATATTACAGGGTGGAGTGCACAGCTAAGAAAGAGGGACAGGTATGGTCATGTACAAATAATGGACACCACCAAACCAGTGGTGGTACTCCCATAGACGCCCAGAAGCCCGGCTTGCATATGAAATTTTGAATCAAAACCTTCAACCAACAATAAACCAACAACCATAAACCAGCAACCCACCAAATCACCTCCCAACAATGTTACCATCAGATGTAAGAGGAATAGCCACAAGAGCTGAACCTCTGTAAGCCAGAAGAGGTTTTGATTCAAATTTTCTTACGCAAGCCGGGCTACTAGGCTTCTATGGAAGTACTGCCACTGTACCAAACCTCCTATATTGCACTACATAATCAGCCCTAAGGGACTCATCCTTGTGGAAGACCTCTTAAAAGATGGAAGGACATGTGGGAATTCAACTCACAGGCGGAGCAACCTTATGGAGAACTGACCACATAGGTCTAAACCAGGCAGAAAAGACGGTGCCCTATTTATCAGTTTCACTCTTGCCTATCCCCTGTTCATATGAGACTGAATTTAATATACTTGTATATTTATGAATGAAGCAAAGCAAAGGGAATCTTGGGTCATATTTAATCGTCTACTTCTTCTTGTTCCATTCCAATCGGAGGTTGGACAACATCATGACCATTTTACTTTGGATTGGATGTTGAACTGCAACTGAACCATTCTTGAAGGTTTTTTATCTAGGATTTTCTTCAACTCTTCACACTTTGTTTTCCTTCAATTTAAGATTGGAAAATCAATTGCAGCGCTTTATATAGGGTGTTTTTTTTAAAAGGTTTGGTTTTTAAACTGGCAACATTGTTTCTACAGACTGTCAATTTGACAGTTGACAGTTGATATGTAGTCAGTACGTTTTGCCATTTTACCATGAATAGACTGACATCAGAACAGCGATTGCAAATTGTGCAAATTTATTTTGGAAATCATGGTACGGTTCGCCAAACTTGTCGTGCACTACGTCCATTTTACGGTCGGTATAATCGTAAACCGAGCAAGTTATTCGGAAGACCATGGATCGTTTTCGCACCATGTACACTCTAGCGGATAATACACATCCACAAAGATGACAATTGTCGAAAATTGGATTTCACGATTGCGCTCCATTCGAGCTAGCCGCGGCGCTCATATGCCCGAAATCATATTTAAATAATAATGGCATAAAATTATCTATTAAATAGAGCCAATATTAGAGTTTCCGTCACATACCCGAGGCTGTTATAGGGCGCAGCGGCACCTTTTCGTCAGCCTCGTTTGTACACTTCCTAGGCCTGTCGCCGTTGATCCGGGCCTATTTAATTTACGCAAACACAATGGGATGCCAGGCCACACTTACTCTACTTTGTATTTCTTTCCGTGTCCCGCACTTCCACATGTAAACTTCTATTTATTTAAAAATATAGAAATAATAATGCTAATAACAATTGTACAAAACAGGGTCATTATTTTAATGTGTTTTTTTTTCATTTTGAATATGTATTGTATACCTCAAAAAAAAAACTATATTTCTGACTTAATCTACAGCCTCTAAAAAATAAGCATAAATAGTTTATATAGAGTTGAGAAAATAAAAACCTGGATTCTGGCAATACGGCAGTCCGGATAGTTGCACCATGGCTTCCGCAGCATCCTGTTGCTGGACTTCTTCCAAATCTGAGCTCTCACTGCCAGAATACTGCAAGTCTATAGAGATATTAAGTTAGTTTTATCAAATTTCTTCTATATTCGCCTTCACTTTGTGTCGTGGATTCATATTTGAATAAATATAACTGCACTTACAAGGGGAGGGCACAACATACACAATTGACTTTAGGTTGGGATTTTTCAGGATCATAGTATGTACCCTCTAAGAGTCGTCCATAGTCAATGTAAGAAAGCACAATAGCCTGCCAAGAGTATTTGTCTTCTGAACGTACTTTCATTATTATGAAAGACGTCGATCTCCGAGGAGACCGCGTTCAGCCGACTAATTGCTCTTCCCACCGGTGTCGCCAGAGACAGATTGGTTCTGGCGGCCGGTAGGTAAAACAATCTGTGTTGTCGCTGTCGGAGATCAGGGACAAATATGCCAACATCCTCCAGCACGGCCGAGTTCTCGAAATATCCCCTGATCAATCTAAAGAAATATGTTATGAGATGTCCATCTCTTCGAAGCTGGATAGAGTTGATCTCGAGCATTCCCAAAAGAAATCTCGTAGGATAGAGCCACGGATAGCTTCCATTCTCCCTCATGTCTCTATACCTCAGAATTTTTTAGCTATAGTTTAATTTTTTAGTTTCAATAGGTAGGTAGCTGCATTCTTTATTTTTCTGGCCAGCTGGTCTCTGGTTCAAAGCCCGCATCATGCATTTAAAAAAAAAAAAATTATTCATATGTTCTTTTTTTAACCTTTCACTTACGGTGCTAAAATAAAAACGCGCGTTCCTGTGTTGGTTAGTCAGTACCCGATCAAAAATTAGGGATTTTAAATCGGAAAAATAAGAAAATACATAGCTAATTCCCTTAATTAATTATAATTTAAGTAAAAAATTGAGAGTTATTAGCTGAAAACATTAAAAATGCCATGTGGCAACGCTCATGGAACGGGCATATTTCCACTCTGGTTGCAAGCCCGAGAGCTACTGCCGGCGGCAGTGAGAACATTGAGCTCCTCGCGCTTCCACAGTGAAGTATGCAAGAGTGAGATGTGAATATAGTGTCGCGCACTCGCGCACACAGTTTATACGCGAATTTGTTTTTGATGTTCACAAAATACCTCCGATGAACTCAATAAATTCTGATTATTATTAATATTATTTTTTAAATCAATGCGTAAATATATTATGGCGGAATACCTAAAATCTTAACTTTGTATTTATTATATTTATACAGATATTGATGGTCATTAGAAGCAATGTAGAAGATACCCATCATAGGGAAGGGAGGGTGAAACAATTATTTCTATACCAACCTTATAAAATTCGTATGGTATAAATGTTTTTTTATAGAAATTGGGCATCTATTTGCACTTACTTTCTTTGACTATCAACGACTCCTAGAGTGTACTTCAATCTTACGAAATCCCATCCAGAAATCAATTTTCAAAATTCGTGCCATCCCCTTGTTAGTATTACAACACTTTATTTCACTTATCACAGACATGTTTCGGTTATAAAATAACCTTTATCAAAGTACACAATTTTAACATTGTGTACTTTGATAAAGGTTATGCTATAACCAAAACATGTCTGTGATAAGTGAAATAAAGTGTTGTAACACAAAATGCAGTTATATTTATTCAAATGGTTTTGTTGACATTGCTGCATGATTATATTAGATTAATAGAGACGAAGATGCAAACTGGAAACTGAATATGGTTGATCAAGGTGTTTACAGGACTTATGACCTGTCATTGGTTGGGTTAAGCGCTCGCTTTATGTAATTACAACATTCCCCATTCCACCTATTTCTTTATGACCATGTAAGACAATTTTTTTTGGAGGTTGTATATATGTTACAAATCTATGCTTATCTTCACATGTCAGTTTCAATACGCCATCTATGTAGATTTGATTACATACGTGCGCTTAACCCAACCAATGACAGGTCATAAGTCCTGTAAACACCTTGATTAACCATATTCAGTTTCCAGTTTGCATCTTCGTCTCAATTGAGATACAATTAAATTCCATGAATTAATCACCCACCATGGGTGAAATCCAGTATTCGTATACAAGTATAAGTATACATTCACAAAAAATATTTATATGAGATTAGATAATGTAACCAACAGAAGATGAACATACCTTCTTCCAGGCTGTTGTCTTGCTTCCTGGGCCGGCCGCGAGATTTCTTTCCAAAACCTGGGTTTGAAAAAATATTCATTTTATGTAAACTTATGGCGTTATTTTAATACACTGTTTTTTTTTTCACTTTTGAGTTTATTATTCTCAAAATATTTCAAAGATTTTACACTTTCATCATCAAGAGAACAATATGAATGATATAATATAAATTTATATTGTTCTCCCGATGATAAAGGTAACCTTCGAAAAATTAATTAAAAAGTGGAAAAAGCAATTTGTTGGAAAAAATATTACACTAAACAATGTTATTGAATATGTATATAGGATGTTTTAATATAGAGTTTTGGTTTTTAAACTGGCAACATTGTTTCTACAGACTGTCAATTTGACAGTTGATTTGTAGTCAGTACGTTTTGGCATTTCACCCAGTTGCTCGATAAAGTTGTAGAAAATTGGACTTCAAGCTCATATGTCCGAAATCATATTTAAACAATAATGGCATAAATTTATCTATTAAGTAAAGTCAATATCATAGAAATTAACATTATTTTAATGGGTTTTTTTTCATTTTGAATTTGTATACCTCTAGAAAACACCCTTATGTTATAAAAAGGGTTTTAAAGATTTTATAACAACAACAAACCATCACGCCGTTTCCCCGCAGGGGTAGGCAGAGAGAATGGACCGCCACACTACTCTATCCTGGCAAACCTCTCTAGCTTCCTCCACATTCATACAACGAGTCATACGCGCACGTCGATTCCTCCGACTTCTAACATGACCAACCTTTAAAATTTGATTAATTTGGTCATGCCATGTTTTTCTCGGTCTGCCTCGACTTCGTACCCCATTTACATCATTAACGTATACTTTCTTAACCATTCTTTCTCCATCCATGCGTTCCATATGTCCGAACCAACGCAGCGATCCTTTCATAATTTTGTTCATTATACCTTCTTCCGCTCTACATTCCTTTCTTATATCAGCATTTGAGATTCTGTCGTATATCATTCTACCACACATACGTCTTAGGGACCTCATCTCTACCGCATTTATTCTACTCTCATCCTTCTTCTGCCAGTTCCATGCTTCGCTTCCATACATTAGGATTTATTTACAAAGATTTTATAAAAATATTAATAGATTTTTCAGTTTGTAGCAAATTTACTAAACCATGAAGTGAAGACTAAAGTATGTGTGAGGATAGCAACATGATTTTAAGAAACTACTTAAGACTTTTCTAATGGCCCACTTGTAACATAAATCATCGTAAACAATAATAATAGTAGGAGCTTACCATCTCCTTCGCTGTCGTCGCTGATCTTGTGCTTGCGGGGGCGGCCGCGTTGGCGTCGCTCGGGGTCTCCCTCACCGCCTGAGGAGCCCCCTTCTCCCTCGCCCTCCTCACGCAGCAGGGTCTCCTGCCGCATCTTCTCCTGCACCTTGGCGATGTTGGCCTCCAGCTGATTGACATGCTCGCCCAACTGGAATAATATTAATGTCAATTCTCAATTAGACTCATGTAATTATTTATTGGGACGCATTTAGGACACATGGGACATATTAGTAAACATGGGGCATATTTAGGGCACACGGGATATATTTAGGACACATGGGACGTATTTAGGACACATGTGACATATTTAGGACACATGGGATGTATTTAGGACATATGGGACATATTTAGGATATATGGGATATATTAGTAAACATGGAGCATATTTAGGGCACATGGGACATATTTAGGACACATGGGACGTATTTAGGACACATGGGACGTATTTAGGACACTATAGTGAAATCGGAATGAACTGAGTCTTGGGGCCATAAATCATTTCCCTATGTCTATCTCGCTCGCACTTACGGGCCTTATGGAGCGGTTTAGGGATGGGCGTAACAATAAAATAAATATATCGATAAGTAACGTTTACTATCGTATCTTGTTCATAAACTTTAACGAGTTAACAAAGTTTTGATATTAAACTTTATTTATGGGTTTTACGTGCGTTTAAATTAGTATGAAATTAGTGACTACCAGATACTAAATTAAATACCAGTAAAAACAGAAAAATTGTTTAATTTTAAAATTTGTATACCGTATGTCTATAAACCCAGAAAGAAAGTTAAGTATAAAAAACAAAGTAGATCATATTGTGGCCCTTAAAAGAGCCGTTTATATTACAAAAAATGTATCAATCCTCATCGGAGTCTTCTTCATCAGTGTCTTCTGCCAAATTTATTATAAGCGGCGCCTGATCTCTAATAAGAGCTTTCTGTAGGTCACTGTTTTGAAGTTCCTCGGCATGTCTCACACATTTGGCCCAGTTTTCTTTTGTGACATTATCGATGGCTCGGTGGAGGTGATTTTCAACATCTGCTATCTTGAATGTATTATTATTATTTGCAACTTCTCCCTTTACTTGTGCCCAAATTAATTATATTGGGTTATATTGACAGTGATATGGAGGCAGCCGTATTACTTCGTGGCCTCGTTCATTTGCCAGACTGTCTAAAGCGTAGACCTTCTGCGGGTTACTGGCTTTTACTTTTTTTATTAACTCTTCTATAATTTCTCTGCTGGAATATTGAATGTTTTTTTTTGATAACCATTCTTGAATCTCGGCTTTCCTTGTGTTTCTTGTGGGTATTTTTTCCAACTGCATCGAATGATAGCTTGCGTTATCGACGATTATAACTGAGGGCTCTTCAAGTATATTTAGGAATACGGAAAACCATGCCATATATGTATCGCCATCCATTTCTGTGTGATAATCAGCATCCTTCGATTTTACCGCTTTAAATATTAGCTTCGCTTCTGGAACAAAGCCAGTCCTTGCGGAACCAGCATGGCAAACTATCAATCTTTGACCTTTTCCTACAGGCTGATTCTTGAAACCTCCTTCATCGTTGCTTCCAAGCCACATACGCTTTCTTGAATGGTTTTGATTAATCCATGTTTCATCCAGATAGAAACGCGGCCGCTGATCGTTAGTTCTTCTAAGTAAATCCAATTTCCTTAAAAAGTCCATTCTGGCACAAACAATATCTGTTCTTTCCATTAAATATTTACGTCCTTCGGCATTTTTCTTATACTTGAACCCAATCTCCTTCATGAGTGTTCTCATCGAAGTTTTTCCGCATTTAAAATCAGGTAATTGCTCTCGGTATTTTTCTAATATTTTCGCCACGGACGGATACTCTCCACTATCATAAAATGAACCTACAGTCCGCTTCAATACACTTTTATCAAAATCGTCAATATTGGTGACAGTTTCTTGTTTCTTAAAATTTGCTCTTGGTGTACAGGGGCTGCTTGATTGCAATAATTCAGTCTTTATTCGGTCCACTGTCACTCTACTCACACCACAAATAAACGCGGCCATTTCACGTGGTTTGTTGAAATTAAGAGAAGCTATTTTATTCGGATCACTTTTCAATTCATTGACAAACAAGAATACGTTGTGAATCACTGTTCGAGTTTGAGGGCTAATATCGCCATGTAATTTCTTCAAATCAATGTTGGAAAATAAAGTATCCATAGTGCGTAACGAGTGGTGACACACAAATGAATTCATTTAATTGCAGTAAACACATTTATAACAAAAAAGCACTGCATTCGGTAAAAACCAATCATTAGTGACTCATCGTACATATCATAACGTACATATCATTACAAAATCATTATAGTGACTCATCGACACCACGAGAGCAGGTAGCCGTATACCGATAACAGTCCTGGGGCTTCCCATCCCTATTTCTATTGACATTTATGGCCCCACGACTCCGTTTGAAACGGCTGTAGTATAGTGACATATTTAGGACACATGGGACGTATTTAGGACATATGGGACATATTTAGGATACATGGGACATATTAAATAAGGTGGCACAGTAAATCCATCAAATATTAAATGTCGCCCACGTGAGAAATCCATGTGCGTTCATGACACGATGTATAAATGTTGAAGAAGTGGAAGGTACTTTTGACATTTTCAAAATAGATGTATTTACAGTAAAAGTCCGATAATTCGAAATTCAAGGGACCGGATTTCCCAAAAAAAAAAAAATTTTTGCGCCTACTGAGCCTACTGCGGCTTGGAACATCGCGGCCATTTTTTCATAATGTCAAGTGTTCATAATAATAATAACAAAAATGTTTGGATAGCATAACGACGTTTGTGTGGATCAAATGGCGGTTTGAAATCAAAATCGGCATTTTTATTAGTTAAAAGAATGCTATTAAGACAGGCATCTCATATGAATAAAAAAAAATATATATAAAAATTAATACAGTGAAACCCAGATTTTACGTTTTCCCGCCATTTGCGTGTAATTATTTCAGTCCCGATATATTTTAGTACATTTTTTTTCCGCAATGTACGTCGGAAATATTCAAGCGACGCTGCGATTGGTCAGCAGACAGCGCCTAACGTGGTGATCGGCCGACACTTTCAATTTTAGCCGTTTTTGTCCTATCGTCATCATTCGGTTTTCGACTAGATTTATTACACTTTTGACATTCGCGATCGTGTTTACATAGTTTTTACGTTTTTTGTTTTGTTTTATTCTTTAAGTTTATAAATTTTCTTCCATTTTGTATACTCATTCTGAAGTAATGTCTCAACAAAAAAAAAGCTTTGTATAGCTTTGGAATTTCTCCACAACCTTGCGAAAGAAATATTGCTAATTTATAGAAAAGAAATTATGGATACACGAAAGATGCTGAGAATAGAGATATCCTTTTTACATTGTGTTCTCATTTTATCGCTTTGCACTTTTTTACCGCGTGATGTTTTCAAGAGAAATACGTAATATATAGATAACTCGCTTGCACTAATGTATTTAAGTGTCCTATGTCTCATTTGAATTATTAGAATTGTAGGTACATTTTGACCAAAAACTTTACGAAATACGCGATATTTCGAATTAACGGTAGAATTTACTGTGAAAAGTCAATTTTCGGACCGAGCAAATTATGAAAATTTCGAATTACGAATTATCATTGTTCGAATTAACGGACTTTTACTGTAATAGGTTTTGATTTTTCAATAATTGCCAGCCCTCGGGGTCCGGCCATATGAATACCTCCCGGCATTTAAAAGTTTAACAACCCAGTAGGGCGAAGAAGTGTCGGCAAGCCGAGACTATGATGGTTGGATGGTTGGAGGCCGAGACTATGATGGCAGACTGTCGGCCCCCAAGGCCGCAAAACAGGGAGGTGGCGACCAGAGACGTTTCTTGAAAAAGTTAAGACACACCAAGGGTTGTAACGCCGAAGATGATAATGATGAATTATTATGATTTGCACCTGGTTAAGGGCATCTCTTGTAGCCTGCAGCATGGTGTGTGCTTGACTGGTGAAGGTGGAGGCACCGTTGTACGCCTCGCAGTTCACGCATATCAGCTCCATGTCTTCCAGGAACTCTGCTCGGCTGTGATACTTGTGGGCTGAAAGATATTAATTATTAGTCATATGCAAAGCTACAGAGATAATTTCTCGATAAAAACACCTCAAGATGCCAACAATGGTCGGTGAAATAACCCAAATTTTGTAAAATAAGCCAATATTGGTCGGCGAAATAAGCCAACACTGGTCAACAAAATAAGTCACCATTGATCGGTGAAATAAGGTAGCATTGGTTGGTGAAATAAACCAACATTGGTCAGTGAAATAAACCAATAGTTGGTCAGTGTAACAAGCCAACATTGGTCAGATTGGTCAGGGAAATAAGCTAACATTGGTTGACGAGATAAGCCAACTTGGTTGGTGAAGTATGACAAAATTTATCAATGAAATACGCCAACATTGGACAGTGAAATAAGCCAACATTGGTCAGTGAAATAAGCCAACATTAGTTGGTGAAATAAGCCAACAGTAACTGGAGAAACAGCTGCTGTGCAGAAAATACGGTCTTTGTTATAATTAAGCATTAAAATGCTAAAATATTAATGTGTTTTCGCCCAAACAATGGATTAAAATAAATTTTAACTTTAACCTACAAAAAAATTGCAAATGAGACATATTATAATATAAACCAAATAACCTTGAATCTTCTTCCCGACAGTCTCCAGATCCATGGGCTTCTTGATGACGCTGTAGTAATCTTTCACCTGCTTCTTGTTGACGGGCTTCAGGAATGGCCACGCCTCGGGCATCACCTTCAACTTGCTGGTCAGCAAGTTCTCCAGGATGAACGACAGCGCCACCTAAATATCAAAATGTGTTGTGTGATGTCATCGTGGTTGTTCAATTTATATACAGATCATTGTATGAAAGAACTAAACGCCCGCGCCAATATGAATGAAATGTCACACTAATTTTAATTTATTGATTTTCTTATGTTTTACAAAGCTTTAGTCAAATACAAAAATATGAGGGTCATCTGGAAAGTAGTATCCATTTAATTTGTAAAGAACATTCCTTAAACTACGAGGTCTGTTCAAAAAGTATCGCGAATTTCGTGTTTTTTCAAAAATTATTTATATATTCATGAATATTTCGTGTCTTTCTTAACAAATTCGTCAATTAAACTTAGCAGTTCATCTGTAATGACTGACGGCCGTTACGAACATTACAGAATTCTCGTATTACAGAAACTGCATTACTGTAGAAATTGTAAAATAATTGATAGTTTTTAGTGTCAGTGAGGCAGTGTTTATAAAAAATATATTACAAATTCTGGAAATAGTACTGCCTCACTGACGTCGACATATTTGGGATCCTTCGGAGATCAAATCAAATCAGTTTATTTACAAGACATTACAAACAGCATAAATGTTGAAGACATCTATTAAGTACAGGTCAAATATTTTACACATAAAACATATTACCAGGAACGCATTAGAGATGGTTCGACATTAGGAAGACAAGATACTTTCTAAAGTCGAGAGTATTTGTCTCCTGAACGTACCTTCACTAATATGAAAGATGTCGATCTCCGAGGAGACCGCGTTCAGCAGACTATTTGCTCTTCCGAACGGTGTCACCAGAGATACTCGTATTATCTCTTAGTTTCATATAGATTGAACTTCAATCTGCTTTCAATGCAGCAGCAAGACTCATTAAAGGCATCCCAAAAAGTCCCATATAACACAATATCTCAAAGAACTTCACTGGTTTAAGAGTCCAGAAAGAATCCAGTATAAACTCTGCTGGACAGTCTTCAAAGCGCTACATGGAATGGCTCCAAATTATATATCCAAACTCTGTATAACGGACAGCCTAAATACAAGAAAATCCACACTTCGCTCGGCGAACTCCTAGGCAATAGGAAGATTAGTTGAGCCAAAGCGTTGCCCTAGTGCAAATTTCGGGGATCGAGCGTTTGCGGTAGCCGGTCCATCAGCATGGAACAATCTTCCTTAACACCTTAGATGCATAAATGATCCGACAGACTTCTAAGCTGAAAACCCATCTTTTTCATATTTCATACCCAATTTAAAACTTGCATATTTTGTTCTATTATACTCTCTAATCGATCACGAATATCAATCAGATGCAGCGTTCACATTTTTCTTTTTTTTTTTTTCTTTTTTAATTTAAATCAATGATATTAGAATTTATTATTACAATCTTCAATGTGAGCAGCAAATAGCTCATTATTATGAAGAAGGAATCTGGTCGTGTCCAGGCTTGAACCCAAGTCCCCTGGATCAGGAGCCAAGCGTTCTATCCCCTAGACCACCACCCGACTTAAACGTCTCCTTGAGGTGATTACATTACAAAACCTGCGCTTTAAAAGTTAGTTTATTATTATTATTTTTGATATTGTATTTATGGGTCCAAATGAGTCGCCTAAATGTTTTTCGTTTGTTATGTCTCATATGTGTAGAAATATAAATAAATATTGATGTAACAATAGAAGGTGAAGGCAGACCTGATCGTTGTCATCAAGTAGCGGGTTGATAGCTTTCTCCAGCTTCATGAGCTGCTCCTCCTTCTCGGCAAGTTTGTCCACGCAGTGTGCCAGCATTCTCTGCGCCGCCACCGTCAGGCTCGTTTTGTTACCTTAAATAAGACAAAACAATCGAATCGAATAATGTATCCAATTAAGAGAAACATCGTCATTTAGCAGAATGTCGTGATGGGGAAGACAGAGAAGACGCTACTGGAGAGATCTTGTGAAGATAAGTAAAGCGCCAAATAAAGTGCCAACAGGAAATCGACCTCCAGGAAGACCACCCAAAAGATGGCGAGACAGTTATACATCTACATCCCAGGAACAGGCTCCGAGAAATAACAGGACACTGTCCTAAATAAAGCAGAAAAAGAAGAAGAGTATTATTATGATTTCGTAATCAATTATTAAAAGGGCACACTAGAAATTCTTTAGAAGTTTCATAAATTTAACACCACTATCCTCATACCTCATACAGTAGACCTACGAGTGTCCACAAGTGACTCCACTCCAACCTTGCTCCACGGTTGTCTTCCTTGTGACCACAACCAGCTTTTGCTACCTCGGTAGTATGATAGCAGGCTCGGAGGTACGGAGGAAGATGTAGCCAGCAGACTCAACAAGGCAAGCGGAGCTTTCGCTATGCTTCGCCCTGTATGGCATTCCAGTATCATTTCGAGAAAGCTCAAGCTCCAAAAATTCAGCAGTAGCGTTAAAAGCGTACTGCTGTACGGATGTGGAACTTGGAAATCTACCGCGGACGTTATAGGAAAACTCCAGGTGTTTATAAATAGGTGCCTTCGCTCAACATTCGAGATCTATTGGCTCCAAACAGTGTCCATTGCCGTCTCTGGACCATGGCAGGCGAAAAGCCAATTAGAGAACAAGTCGCTAGACGCAAATGGCAGTGGATCAGTCACACTCCTGAGACGGAACCCAGCCTGCATCGCTCAGGGCGCATTAGACTGGTCCCCTATGGGGGAAAGAGGAAGCGAGGCAGACCTAGAGCTACCTGGAGAAGAGCCCTGCAGGACAAGGTTAAAGTATGATGTTAGGCATCAGGCATGCGATAGAGTCGGGTGGAGAAGGTTCCTTGAGGCCCTATGCACCACGGAGGTGTGACAGGACAAAAAGAATAATAAGAAGAAGATAAGTACAATAAGATATCAATTTGTGTTCCAAGCAAATTGGAATTTCGCACTTAGTGCAATGGGTCTTGCTTTTACGATCCCGGTTTCTTGGGCAGAAACCACAACACCCCTGTGAGTGACATTCAGACCCAGGAGGATTTTATATCCCTCCTCTTGTATGTAGAAAATACTTATGTTGTTACTACCCCAGCACCCAATGACACTCGTACACACGTCTATACCGTCCCTCTGTCGTCGTGTCACTGGCTAATCCGTAGCTTGTGCATCATAAACCAGAGAAGTAAATATAAAAACAAAACTTTCTGGAGTGCCCCAGCACCTCTTCTAGGGTTCTAGGATTAATACTAACATGGAGGCTATTTGTCCATTCTCAAGACTTAAATCAAGCGTTCACACAATAAGCTAAACAAACATAAACATTCTTTTGAGACACCCAGTACAATGTTTTCAAAAGTTATTAAAAAAGGATTTAAAGTTGACAGTGTCCAGGCGTAGTCTCTCTGCTAATCCCTATAGTTACTGTGTGGTGATTAGTTAAAGAAGTATGAAAATAAATTCTTTTAAGATTTACAGATCACACGACGCATTCGTCAACTACTTTCAGAGCCACTACTCTTCAACAACTCAACAAAGACCCACCGTTGTAGATTGTGGAATTGTCCACGATTTGGTTGACATCCGCCAGGAACTCCTCCCGGCTCTGGTAGCGCTTCTGACGCAGATTCTCTCTGATTGTCTGCAGGTCCATCGGCCGGGACACGATGCGGTAATAGTCTTGTACCAGCTACAATATCAGAAAAAGCCTTCACATTTAGCACAGAGTTTGAGGTAATGAACAATTACAGCTGTTGTGACAATTGCGTAGAAATTACGGGACAAATGAATATAGCATAATGGGGGCCAATGGGATACTTCACAGATGAGATTTACCGACAACACGCATGTAAATCGTAATTATGACGAAGTTTGCATCTTCGTCTCTATTGAGATAAAATTAATCCTTGAATTGATAACCCGCAATGGGTAAATAAAATCCAGTATTCGTCTACAAGTATTTGTATACATTAAAAAAAAAGTTGTATAAAACAAAAACTGGTCCAAGTTAGCATATAAATTGGAGTGACATTTCCAGGCGTTATCTAGCAGTGCGTTAATGGCGGTAGCCTTTCACATTGCGTTATAAAAAGATCTTCTGCTTAATGCTTAGATTTAATATTCATAGATGGCGCTGGTCTGTAAATTGAAATTGACATGTGAATTGTGGTGTTGGATATTAACATATATACAACTTTCAAAAATTTGTCAGACATGGTGGTCATAACAAAGGTGGAATGGGGAATGTTGTATTACATAAAGCGTGCGCTTAACCCAACCAATGACAGGTCATAAGTCCTGTAAACACCTCGATCACCATTTTCAGTTTCCAGTTTGCATCTTCGTCTCTATTGAGATAAAATTAATCCTTGAAGTAAAACACATTTAATTTATTATCTTTACAGATTTCTGTAAAGGATAAATGTAGGTAAGTGTTGAAGTAATTTGTGATTCTAGATTTTTACAATAGATGTCACTACGAGTACTACAAAGTCACAAAACAATATATCACGGCTACCGATGTTAACGGTTAGGAAATCTTACACGTGATATGATGGCTACTGATTCGAATAGGTTAACTATTCTTCTCTCGTCCATTCGTTCCAAACCATCTCAGGGATCCATTTTTAATTTTACTCATCATCCTTACATTTCTTCCTTCGGTATTCTATCATGTATCGTTATCCCGCACATTCTCAGTGATCTCATTTCTACGGCATTTACCCGAATTTCATCCTTCTTTTGCCAGCTCCAGGCTTGTTGGCACTAGAACTCCATTATGTACTGCCATATTTATTTCTGTGGACATATTTCTATTTGCAGTTGGTTCGGACATACGGAGCGCATGAATGGAGAAAGAATGGTTAAGAAATTATATCGTACCTTCGGTAAGACAAGGGCACAAATGCACGTTTTGTAATTTTTCATTAGAGACTCTTAATATGAAATAAATGGTGTTATTCTGGCTATATTGATCATACACTATCGCCCTCTGGCAAAATGAGACTAAACTTAATGAGCGACTTTGTTCCTCCAGATAAAATGATGTTTTTAAAATACATTGGCATACTTTTTCATTCAATCAATTCATTCAATTTCATTCAACTCATTTTGAGAATTTTTCACAATTATGCCCTCGTCTTACCGAAGGTGCGATATGTTAACGAAGTAAACGGAGTACAGAGTCGAGGTAGACCGAGGAAAACATGATATTACCAAATTAATCAATTTTCAAATCAAATCAAATCAAATCAGTTTATTAACTCAATAGACATTACAAACAGGAAAATGTTTCAGGCATCTATTAAGTACAGGTAAAATATCATAAAAATACAACAAAGTACCAGGAACGCATTAGAGATGGTTCGACATTAGGAAGACAAGATACTTTCTAAAGTCAAGAGTATTTGCCCCCTGAACGTACTTTCACTAACATGAAAGACGTCGATCTCCGAGGAGACCGCGTTCAGCAGACTAATTGCTCTTCCCACCGGTGTCACCAGAGGCAGGTAAAACAATCTGTGCTGTCGCTGTCGGAGATATCTATTGGGGTTTCTATCGAGGTATCTATCGAGGTATCTATTTTAAAGGTTGGTCATGTTGAAGTCGAAATAATCGACGTGCGTGAATGACTCGTTGTATGAATGTGGAGGGAGCTAGTGAGGTGTGTCAGGATAGGGTAGTGTGACGGTCCAATCTCTCTGCCTTCCCCTCGTCACCTGAGAGTAAGAGGGTTCCAACTAACAAAATTTCACATTTGGCTTTTTTTCGTGAAAAGGGTTCTTACTAAACTTATCTATAATTAAAAAAAAAACATGTAATAGTATCGTCATTTTGATGTTACGAAAATAATCTAGTTCCATCTGATCATTCAAAACACACGATTCACTGAAGAAAGAATCATTTACACTTAGAACTTTATTATTCCAACTGTCGCCAAAGAAAATTTACACGCTTCTCGGTAAAAGAATTTCATCTGCTTCAGATGGAACCCTTTTATTCCAACATATACACCCGAAACTAACAAAACTTTGACTTCACTTTTCAATGCTTTTTACTTTAGACAGTTGGAACCTTCTTACTCTCAGGTGACGCCCTGCGGAAAAGGGCATGATGATTTGTTTGTTTGTTTTGTTTGTGATGACTTCATGGGTTAAACAATGATTAAATTAGTTATGTGACCTTGGCGTTGACGGGGAACAGGAAGGGCTGCACGTCGGGCAAGTGGCGCATGTAGTTGAGCACGTCCTCCAGCATGCTGGAGAGGGTGACGAGCGGGTCGGTGCGGCGCCGCTCCACGGGCCGGCGGACCAGGTAGTCCGCTGGCTCCGGGCCGGCCCCGCGCCGCCGCGACCCCCCACCCCCGCCCCTGCCCACAGCGTCGCGTGGCACGCGCAGCACCATCGTTCGCCGCTTCAGCTCGTCTGCTTGCTGGAATAAAAATAATCACAAATACCAGTAACTGAATACAGAAGAAATCATAAAATAAATAGTATTCTCTCTTTACAACGATATCCATGGGACTGGGCATTGTCATAGTTATAGAGAGAGATCGCTCAATATTTTGGCAAGAAGCCAATACTTGGTGGTTTGACATGTTTAACCTGTAAGCTGCCGATCGCACGAACAGTCATTTATCACTTTTAGGTACTGTGGGGTTAACAAACCATACAGGACTTTGTCCAAAAACACGAGACCACACGAGTGGAGGCAGTGGACTCAGACTGCTGTACCAGCATATTGCAATGGCGTAACACATTGCATGGACAATCAAAACACCTGACACAATAGATTCTCAGCCTAACGAAGCCGATGACCGAAGGGATCGTGTGCAAAAAACATGATGAATCAGGGCCCAGGTTCATACACAAAGGTTACTAGAGGTTGTCTGGCAGAGTAGGGACAAAGGAAGCAAAACATGTAAAAGCCGTACAGCCAACCACTCTACACGTCAGTCATTATTACAACTTCTAACCGACACGAGTCTACGTTATCAAGTCTACGTCACGAGGGATCTCGGACTCTCTTCCGCTGATCTACGAATCCACTCTACTACGTCACGCAGCTTCTGGCGAGTCTTCGCTTCAGCTGACTCACACTACCGCGCAGCGTAACATCGTTCTCAGCTGCTAGCCCCGCCTGGACTCCGCCCCATTGCTATCGACACCCTGCGTAGTTATGCCGACGTCCATCACGCTCCATCACGATCGAGAATAAATGTTGAAATCTCACCATCTTTCAACCCTCGCCACGCCCCCAAAGTATGATATACTGACATCCCCCCCACCATACTGACATCTTTGAATAATTTTTTATTCTAATATTTGGTTAATTTCTTACGCAAGCCGGGCTTCTGGGCTTCTATGGGAGTACCGCAACTGGCTGGCAGTCCAAATTTTGGGATAATCTGGGAATATTTGAAAAATTTATAAATGAGCCCCAAGCATGGGGGCGTAGGCTATCTGGTCATGTATTCAATGGCTCCACGGTTGTGGTGGTATGCACGAAGAGGTTAACTTCCATGTTTTCAAAGAAAAAAAACTTCCAGACCACAATGTACACAATATAATGACTCATTGGGGATATATTTAATCTCATTCTTGGATTTTCTAAGCCCCAAATGTAGCCTAACAGATCTACCAGATGAGTTGTTCCATTTCAAAATGTCTCTTGCACTACTATTCTAACACCTACACTACTACGACTAGATTGGCATTGATGCGAAGAAGAAAAAAAAATCTTTGTAAAGAGTTTTTGTTTATTAGTGCATGTTAATGTATGTCGTGTATTTGGGTAGTATGTTTACAAAAGATGGGCGAGTGGAGAGGGATATTGAAAGAAGGGTTGGGGCAGGCAACAAAGTGAATGGTGCACTTAAAGTTGTCATCGCAAACAAAAACCTATCTAAAAAAGCAAAATGGTAAAAAAGAAGGATGAAAGTAGAATAAATGCAGTAGAAATGAGATCTCTAAGACGAATGTGTGAATACTCTGTGTATGATAGAGTGTCGAATGAAAATATAAGAAGTGAATAAAAATGATGGTGTTATGAACAAAATAATGAAAGGATCATTAAGATTAAGATGGAAAGAATGAATGAAGAACGAATGGTAAAAAAAGTATATGTTAATGATGTAAATGGAACTAGAAATAGAGGAAGACCGAGGTAAACGTGGCACGATCAAATTAATCAAATATTGAATGTCGGCCACGTGAGGAGTCAGAGAAATCGACGGGCGTGCATGACACGATGCATGAATGTTGAGGAAGCGAGAAAAATATGTCAGGAAAGAAAAGTGTGGCAGTCCATTCTTTCTGCCTACCCCTTAGGAGAGAAGGCGTGATGGTTAGTTAGTTTAGTAAATGTATGTGTGGTTACCTTGAGCAGTTTACTGCTGAGAGTGACCTTGGTGTCCTCCAGGTTGACGAGCTCCTCGTCCTCCTGCGTCAGCTCCCTCTGGATCTCCTCCTCCTGCTCCTCGGTGAGGGCCACGGCCAGGGGGCCAGAGGAGCCAGCGTACAGTGGGCACGCCTTGTTAGTCCGCATGTGGCCCACTTGTCCACACGCACCACACTGCAAGAGGACAAATAATATTAATAATAATAAGCTAACTTTTAAATCAAATCAAATCAAATCAGACATTACAAACATTTTTTATAGTTTAAGACATCTATTGGGAACAGGTAAAACATAATAAATATATAATACCAGGAACGCATGAGAGATGGTTCGACATTAGGAATACAAGATACTCTCCAAAGTCAAGAGTATTTGTCTTCTGAATGTACTTTCACGAATATGAAAGACATCGATCTCCAAAGCGATCATGTTCAGCAGTTTGATTGCTCTCCCCACCGGCATCACCAGAGACAGGTTGGTTCTGCATGCTGGGAGATAAAACAGTCTGTGCTGACGCTGTCGAAGATAACCATCTGGAACATAAACATGGATAGCCTCCAAGATGACGGAATTCTCAAAGAATCCCCTGATAGGTCTGAAGAAATGGGTAAGTGTGAAGTAAAGCGCCGTTTTTGTGATGTAATCACCTCAAGGGTGCATTATGACGTGTTTTAAATCTAACTAACTAACTAACCATCACGCCGTCTCCCCGAAGGGGTAGGCAGAAAGAATGGACTGCCACACCTTTCTTTCCTGACATATTTCTCTCGCTTCCTCAACATTCATACATCGTGTCATGCACGCGCGTCGATTTCTCTGACTCCTCACATGGCCGACATTCAATTTTTGATTTATTTGATCGTGCCACGTTTTACTTGGTCTTCCTCTATTTCTGGTACCATTTACATCATTAACATATAATTTTTTTACCATTCTTTCTTCATTCATTCTTTCCATATGTCCAAACCATCTTAATGATCCTTTCTTTATTTTGTTCATGACACCATCATTCGCACCGCATTCACTTCTTATATTTTCATTCAACACTCTATCATACACAGAATATCCACACATTCGTCTAAGAGATCTCATTTCTACTGCATTTATTCTACTTTCATCCTTCCTTTGCCAGTTCCATGCTTCGCTTCCATACATAAAATGTAAATATCCAAACATCTGATATTCGGGATCGATTAGATATTAAAATAAAACAAATACACAAGTTGGGTTTTAATTTGGGTATGAAATATGAAAAATATGGGTTCAGCTTAGATCTGAAATCTGTCAGATCATTTATGCAACTAAGGTATGAAGGGAGATTATTCTAAGCTGATGAGCTGGCTACTGTAAAGGCTTGATCCTCGAAATTTGTACTAGGGCAACGCTCTCGCTCAACTAATCTTCCTATTGCAGAGGAGTTTGCCGAGGGAAGTGTGGATTTCAATGAATTTAGGCTGTCCGTAGAGAGTTTGGATATATAACTTAGTGGCATTCCATGCAGTGGTTTTAAGACTGTTTAGTAGAGTTTATACAGGATTCTTTCTGGATTTTTAAGCCAGCGAATTTCTTTGAGATATTGTGTTATATGGGACTTTTTGGAATACCTTTCATGAGTTTTGCCACTGCATTGAACGCAGATTGCAAATATTATTATTATAAATAGCATGGAGAGGAGAAATCCATATGCGTATGTGACACGATGTATGAAGTTGCACGTTGAGGAGGCAAGAGAAGTATTTCAGGGAAGAAATGTGTGGCGGTCCATTATTTTTGCATGCCCCTTCAGAGAGGCGGCATGATGGTTAGTTAGTTTTAAATAGAGCTGATATAGTCTCCAATGTGAGTAAAAATAATAGCTCATTATTATGAATAAAAAATTAGGGTTAAATTTCTGCCATTTGTGGGTTATTATTTTCCTTGAATATCATTTAAATAAAGCAAAATATTTGTTGACGGGCACAGGGCAGAGATGCCTTTGCTGCAGTGATCGCCAACGTTGGGGGGGACCTGACACGGCACCGGAAGAAGAATAAATATTTGTTCTAAATCAGGGTTGTCCAGACCAGATATGATCCCGGGCCAATCCAAAAAACTTAATAGATTGGACTTCAGAAACAAACACTTAAACTTTTTAAATAAAAAATAAATATACAAGGACATTACTGTTGTTATATAATTAATTTTACTAGTTCTTCATTATTTTATCTTGTACAATTCCATCGATATCAAAATAAATATTATTTGCCAGACATAGAGCGTGTGTAAGTGACTAAATTTTCGAATTTGCGATAAATCAAAAAAATATAAGCTGCGGGCCATGCTTTGGACGGCCCTGTTCTAAAACATACACAATTTGACTTCTTAGAACCTTTTTAATTCTAGGTAATAATTAAATCAATATATTTTTTACGGTTATTGATAATTTTAATTGATTTTCTATAATGTCCTACCACAAAAGGTGCATATACGTACGTTACTAAAAACATACCCGGTGACCCTGGAAATGACACATATTCAGCCAAACCTTCCAACACGAAGATAAGAGAAAGGGGAGGGATAATGCCATTGATATGTAAAAGATTCAGCTTTTTGAGTATGAAGTCGAGGAAAGCCGTGATCGCGCGTGTATGACTCGCTGTATGAATGTGGAGTAAGCTAGAGATGTGTGTCATGATAGAGTAGTGTGGCGGGCCATTCTCTCTGCCTACTCTTCCGGGGAAACGGCGTGATGGTTTGTTGTTGTATAGCGATTACCTTGAGCTTGAGATCAGGTTTGAGTTTAGCCCTTCTCCTTTTGGGCGAGGCGTCCTCTTGTTTGATGCGATGGGGGGGCATGGGGCCATCTCCTCCTCCGGACAGGCTGCTGCCCCCTGTGACAAGAAGACCACATAAAAAAAACATGGCAACACTGCAGTAATAGTAAAGGATGTGATGATTCAATGTTGCCTGAAGAATGATGACTTACAACCACAATCAATCTATTTGTTCCTGATAGTTAGCTGCGACAGTGCCGACATCAATTGTTTTTTGCTCCGCCACGCAGAACAAATCTGTCTTTGGTGATGCCAGTAGGAAAAGCATTTCGAACGTTGAATCTAATCGTCTCGGATTTGGACATTTTTAGTGTCGATGAGGCAGTGTTCATAAAAAATACAAATTCTGGAAAGAGTACTGGGATTCTTCTGAGATACTCATATTATCTTTTAGTTTCATATCAATATTGTTTACCGTTTTATGTTCAAATGAGTCGCCTTAATGTTTTTCGTTTGTTATGTCTTATTTGTGTGCAAGAAAATAAAAATAGCTACCATACACCCTCATGTAGAGATACCTCACAATTGGTTCCGATAAACTGGTCTTAAGATGGTCTGGTAAGTAAATCTCCGTACGAATGTGAACAACAATGGGAAACTACCACATTAATGAACCAACAACAATGTTACAAATTGCTGCAAACCAATTAGCCAGGATTGAAACTTGAAAAAAAAGAAATGATCAAAGAAATAGAAGCAACTACGTACCGAGAGAGGAGCCCGACATGCCGGGGAAGGCGGGGGTAGTGGTGTTTCCGGCAAGACGCTCTCTCTCCTGGTTTCTTTTGATTCGCCGCAGTTGTTCCTGAAATCAAAAAAATTCCATTTTTAAATTCTATATTCATAATGGAAACATATTTTGACGAACTTATAGAGAAGACCCAATCACTACAACTGGAATATAGGATGGGAGAACAAATTGTCAATGTGGTCAGTTATACAGACGATGCTATAATCATAGCTGAAAACAATAATGACTTACAAAAAATGCTAAACAGCCTACATCACGCCTGTAAGAAATACAATATGACGATCTCTATCGAAAAAACAAAATATATGACCTTTTCCAAAACACCCAAAAAATGTAACATGGTTATAGAAAATCGACCCATAGAACAGCTCAGGACCTTCAAGTATCTAGGCATAGACCTGGTGGGAGGAGCTGATCTGCGGGAAGAAATACAAGCCCAAGTAAACAAGGCAGCTGCAATCTCTGGCACTCTAAAATCCACAATATGGAAAAACAAAGACATGGCCATTAAGAGTAAGACAAGAATCTATAAAGCATGTGTAAGACCAATAATAACATATGGCGTGGAAGCAAGGGCAGACACAGTAAAGACTAAACAAGTTTTGAGGACTTCCGAGATGAAGATAACGCATGAGGAACACCAGAATAAGAGAGATATGTGAGGTTGAGGATATAATAAGATGGAGTAGACAGCGAAAAAGAGACTGGTACGGGCATGTTCAAAGAATGGACACCACCAGACTCCCCTATATTGCGTTGCATAATCAGCCTCATGGGACTCGTCTTCGTGGAAGACCTCCTAAAATATGGAAGGACAGCTGGGAGTCTACCTCACAGGAGGAGCAACACTCTGGAGAACAGACCACATAGGTCTATGACAAAGAAGAAGAAGAACAATGGAAACAGTTGGCCAAGTATTCATTTTATTTTTTAATTAGAATTTATTTTACAATCTACAATTAAACTGGTGAAGAATTTACGTGACAATAAAATGCCGATAGATTGGCTACCTATCGCATGTCACGAGAATAAATATATAGCTATACCCCTTACATATAATATTGTAGGGTAAATTATGTACCTGAATTCTTCTTTTTTCCCTCTTCATCTCTTCCTTCTGAGCGTCGTCCAGGGTGGCAAACTGTCTGATGAAGGCGTCGTCCTTGGTGCTGCGGATCTTGGTGTAGGCCTCGATGACGGGCGCCTTGCGCACAATCTCCACGCGCGTATACTCCTTGCCAGAGTTGTTGCGAAAAGTGCGCACGATTCTCAGCACGCGGCCTGGACGCAACAAATTATACAACTTCGTTTACATAGTATACAGCAATAATTTATATGTAATAAACAAACTATCACGCCGTTTCTAAACAGGGGTAGGCAGATATAATGGACACACCTCTCTAGATTCTTGCACATTCATACAAAGAGTCATACACGCATGTCGATTCTTCTGACTTCCAACATGACTAACGTTGATTGATTTGGTCATGCCATGTTTTCCTTAGTCTACCTCGACTCCGTTCTCCATTTACACCGTTAACATAAAAACATTCATAAAAAAAATTGTGAATTAAAGTTATAATTGAAATAATAACAAAGAGGATTTTTTTCCACTTTTGAGTTTATTTTTCTCGACATGTTAAGGCCTTCATGATCGGGAGAACGATATAAACTCTTTATATCGTTCGTTAAAGTTTAACAAACGATTTAAAGAGTTTATATCGTTCGTAACGTTAAAGTTTTATATCGTTCTCCTGATGATAAAGGCCTTCGAAACATGTCGAGAAAAATAAACTCAAAAGTAGAAAAAACAGTGTTTAATTCATAAAAATTCGTCATTATGGAATTCCACAGTGCTAACGCCTTAAGTTTATCTAAAATTAATAACAAAGAGCTCACTAAATTCAACGATGGAAAAGCTGATAAATTTAGTACATGAATGTGAAAATGATTAATTGGGGGGTCCATTACCGTGAGATGACTGCGGCTGGTCTGGGTCTTTGGAGTTCCGCGCTTGCTTGCTGTCGGACTGGCCGAGGATGAAGCGACGCAACTCTGCGCGTTCCGCCTCTTCGCGCTCCAGCGAAAGCTGCATAACAAAACAATTAAATTAATTGCAAGGTTGGTTATTATAAAGGTGCTACATGGTTTAAACATAAACATAGAAAAATAGTAAAAAAAAAAACTGTCACGGGTGGCATCTTTAGGGTGAAGTTTGAACTACACTATATAAGCCAATCACTTTGCACAGTTATTGGCCTTTATGATTTTAACACCAAGATAAATGCCAACAGTGACTGTCTTTACCTAACTGGTTCTATGCCGTAACCGTCTATAGACGCGGTACTTTAACGCTTAATATCTAGCCAAGTTTGACTGTTTTAACCGTCGCGTTGCCATGTGGTCAATTGAGTTTCCACTGCCAATTTAAATTTGATTTTCTTAAAACCTATGGACCCTAATATTATAAAAAAAATTGTAATCCTCCATTGAAGTGTTCTCAATATTTCGTAATAAAAAAAAAGCAAAAAATTACTTCCTTCATCCCAAAAAAATACATTTTTCTAAGACTGCCCTCACCTTCATTCGTGTTAAGGTAGAATTTGTTTTGCTAATATTTACAACTTTATCAAAAGTGACAAATACTTACTCGCTGTTTTGAACGTATTATAAATTATATCTTTGGCCTTTTCAATAGGTACGTAATAATACCGACTGTGGACGGAAACGCAGCACGCAACTTAATAATATCAGAACTGTGAAAATATTAACACTTTACCAAAAGGGACAAATATTAATACGTACTCGTTGTCTTGAACGTACTATACATTTTGCCTAGGTGCCTTTATCATACGTAAAATTATAGCGCCACGGCGCGGCGGGGCGAGACAAGTTCATACTTGGTGTCAGTTGTTCATATGCTGTCTCGCATTCTATATCAGAAATCGCATGGTTCCAGAAAAAAAAAAATAATGATATGTTTTTCAAATAATCCATGTATGCTATAGATATTGATCTATTCCTAATGAAATTCCCTACAAGATGACATAAATTAAATTTTGATTCATTGAGTCATATGCTTGATATTTAGATAAAGTTAGCGGTAAACTGAATTGACCACATGGGAGCGAGCATTTGTTTTGAACACGGTACGTTAAGGTTTAAGGGATCATTCTGGTTTAGACACTAGAAAAAAGGCTAATTTTATTATTTTTTTAATGAAAATACTAATATAGATAAGTTACGAGCCAACCCTGTCGTTTCCTGAGAACTTAAGTATTATTTATTTCGAGAAATGAAGGCATGAACGAACCACGGATCATTTATATGATAAGCCTTTGTTATTTACTTTTTACATATTTCCAAAAAGTATGTATTTAATACCTCCCGACATTTAAAAGGCTAAAAGATGACTCATAAATGTCCCATGCTGCACTTCCGTACACAAGGATCGGTACAAGAATTCCATCATGCACTGCCATCTTATCTTTTATGGATAGACTTTTGTTTGCAATGATAACTTTAAGTGTATAATTCATTTTGTTACCTGCCCCAACTTTTCCTTCAATATCTCTATCCACTCGCCAATCTTTTGTAAACATACTTCCTAAATAAACAAATTCATCACTTGTTCCAGATTATCACCATTCACACTAATGTTCCACTTATTATCATGCTTTCTTCTTATTAAAATCATTACCTTGGACTTATTCACATTCATCGTCAGATCGTATTGCATACATTCCTCATACATATTAGACACCAGGATTTGTAGTTAATTCTCTCTGTCTGTAAGTAGCACAGCATCGTCCGCATACAACGGACAGTTTACTGACACTCTTCTCATTTTGGCACCTGCATCCAACCCTTTCAGCACTTTTACAACTTTTTCTTGCTTTTATGAACAAGCAAAATAAAACAGATAGTGCACACCCAGCAGTTGATCCGCATGCTATTTCTTTCACAAACGAACAATGAATTTATTTTTTATATTTTTTTTATCGGTTGGTAGCATTGCTCGTTAATATTTTAAAAAACTTCATAGAAGTCAAAAAGGTTACAAAAAAGTTTGATCGTCACATTCATCATCAGATTGTATTGCATGCATTACTCATACATAAAAGTGATAAAATTCAACAAATACCTGTTCTGTGGTCTTCTTGTTGGCCAGCATATTCTCCAAGTTCTTGCCCATCTCCTCGAGGTCCGACTCTTCGCTGGCAGAGCTCTCTGCTTCGTCTGTGGACAGAACCTCCATGCTTGACAGCACCCGGTTCTGCAGCTCGAATATTCGCTGACATTCTTCTTTGTACCTGGAATATCATATTGTTTATATTTTTGACAAGCTAAGATCAAATCAAATCAGTTTATTAACTCAACAGACATTACAAATAGCGTAAATCTTTAGGGCATCTATTGAGTACAGATAAAATATAATATAATACCAGGAGCGCATGAGAGATGGTTTGACATTAGGAAGACAAGATACTCTCTAACGTCAAGAGTATTTGTCTTCTGAACCTATTTTTACTAATATGAAAGATGTCGATCTCCAAGGAGACCGCGTTCAGCAGACTAATTGCTCTATTAATTTTTATGAAATGTTTAATCTTTCTATTTTACATTTGAAAATTTGTCCTTAGAATTTGAAATTTGATGTATTACCAACAGTGGCGTACCTAGAATCAACCAGTAAGGCAAGCCCGTCTGACTTTTTTGTTATATAATATTAGTAGAGGGTCACGATAATGTATTTTTCCGGATTAAAAGAGTTTTATCTTTCTACATTAATTGATTTTAAATCCCATTTTAGACGCATTGGATGCCTTCTAGGTAGATGTTTGTTGGTTGGGTCCTGGCTCGTGAGAAATTGTAAATCATATGCTCCGTTTTGGTTCTGCTGATTCGAAGCCCATTTTTTTCTAGACACATTTGCCATTGCTTTAGTGAGTTTTGCAGTTTGCATTAAATAAATAAAAAATTGTGAATATAGTGAATCTCATCTCTACATAGTTTTAAGCTACATTAACCGTCGCGTTGCCATGTGGTAAATTGAGTTTCCACTGCCAATTTAGGCTAGGCGCTGACTGTGACTTTTTGTTGCAGTAACTTTTTGTAACTGTCACGTTGTGTCACCGTGGATGCGCTCACTACTGGTGACAAAATGTTCATTTAAGCGATGGATTTCGAAGAGGTCGCAGTGATTTGCGCTCTTGAATTACGCAGAAGGAAAATTAAGCGAAAGAAACGCTACTGGGTACATCCCATATATAATAAACGATTATTAAAAGGAAAATTTTACACCCTGTATTCTGAATTACGTCAATATCCTCTTAAGTTTTTAAATTATTTTCGTATGTCAATGAACAGTTTCGACGACTTGTTAAAGTTGTTGCTGGAAATAATTGAATAGAAATCTCTCCCACAATTTCCTTTTTAAATGAATATCCGAAAATTCCTTTAATTTTTTTGTATACAATGCTGGCCTTTTCTCAATCTTTTCTATTAACAACTCATTGTCAATATCATCTTCTCGCAGAGAAGCCGCCATCTTATGGACTGAAAAATTCGCAACACACGTCCGTTCGGTAGGCGCCTCCCGGCAGAGTGACAAAAAGTTTCTAGTGAGCGCACTCCCATACCAATGTACAGGCCGGGTGATAGTCACGTCACGCTAATGTCGCCGGCCGCTGGAACTTTTTGTTAACGTATTGTCACGTCGCCACAGTGAGCGCACTCTCATTTACCTCCATAGCACTTGACTCGGCGACAAAATGTTACTGTGACTTTTTGTAACAATCAGCGGGGGCTCTTAAAGTTGATTTTCTTAAAACCTATGGACCCTAATATTATAAAAAAAATTGTAATCCTCCATTGAAGTGTTTTCAATATTTCGTAATAAAAAAAAAAGCAAAAAATTACTTCCTTCATCCCAAAAAAAAATATTTTCTAAGACTGCCCTCACCTTCATTCGTGTTAAGGTAGAATTTGTTTTGCTAATTTTTACAACTTTATCAAAAGTGACAAATACTTACTCGCTGTTTTGAACGTATTATAAATTATATCTTTGACCTTTTCAATATGTACGTAATAATACCACTGTGGACGGAAACGCAGGACGCAACTTAATAATATCAGAACTGTGAAAATATTAACACTTTACCAAAAGGGACAAATATTAATACGTACTCGTTGTCTTGAACGTACTATACATTTTGCCTAGGTGCCTTTATCCTCGCCCCGCCGGCCGCGGCGCGCAGACAAGTTTATACCCGATGTCCAGTCGCCCGTATGCTGTGACGCATTACATATCAGAAATCGCATGGTTCCAGAAAAAAATTAATAATGATATGTTTTTCAAATAATCCATGTATGTTATAGATATCGATCTATTCCTAATGAAATTCCCTACAAGATGACATAAATTAAATTTTGATTCATCTAGTCATATGCTTGATATTTAGATAAAGTTAGCGGTAAACTGAACTTACCACATGGGAGCGAGCGTTTTGTTTTGAACACGGTACGTTAAGGGTTAAGGGCACACAATTGTTCTTATATTATTAACATTTTCAAACATCTTTTTATTCTCCCCATAGTTATACCCCATTATATATAAGACATTTTGTAATAACTTGTAATAATATCCTTGAAATAAACACCTGCAAGGATCAAATATTGTAATTTAAACCAATAAAGAGAAAAAAAAGAGACATAGAGCTGAGATGAGATAATTACATGCTGACAAGGAGATGAGACAGAGATTAGACATAAAGCATAGAGGTGAGATGTAGAGATGAGACATAGAAATAAGACAATCTCTCATGCGTTCCTGGTATTATATATTTTTTATGTTTTACCTGTTCTCAATAGATGCCTTAAACTTTATATTGTTGTTTGTAATATCTTTTGAGAAAATAAACTGATTTGATTTGATTTGAATAGAGAAAGACAGACTTGAGAATGAGTTAAATAGTAAAGTTAGTTGTATGGTAAGGTTAGAAAAAGTTGAACAACCTCTCTTGGTGCTCCGCAATGGAGAAGCGGTTTCCACGGGAAAACTTTGTCATGCCTTCTTCCCCCGCCTTGGCCTTCTCCGTAGATAGTGTCCTCACCACGTCTATCACCTCCCAGCGGGTCAGCTTCTTGATCTAATAGTCAACAGTTAACAAAAAAAAAATACTCATTCAGAAGGTTCTTATTAAAAAAATAATTCTGTATGATTTACTCTTCAATTCCGCATAAGAGGTGCAACCCATATCTCGTCACATCTGGTCTAGGTACTCCTGGCGAGGTCATCCTCTGCCAATCGATCCCTCGACCATTCCCTCTAATACATCATGCAGGAAACATTTGTGTCGCAACACATGACCAATCCATCTCGCGCGCCTCTCCGCTATGGTGTTCAACATGTGCCTATTCTCTTCAACTCTGCTGAGAATCTCCTCATTTATAACGTGGTCCCTCATCTCAAATGATTCCACATCTCAAATGCCTCCAGTCTTTTGCGTTCTCTTTCGCCCAGGCACCAAGTATCGCAGCAGTACAGTAAAACACTCCACACCAATGTTTTTATAAATTGTTTTTGGAGGTTTAGGTCTATGTTATTGGACTTGAATATTTTAGATTTTTTGTTGAAGGCAAGTTTAGCCTGGTGGATACGACTATCGACGTCTTTCTTTGATCGACCATCCAAGTTTAATACTCCAATTTTAATACTTTGTGAGTGTAAAATAAAATATTTTGTGTGTCTCTGATCATTGTCACAGTTGGATGATTAGTAATCGGAGGAGTAGGCAGAGAGGATGGACCGCCACACTGTTCTGTCCTGACATACCTCTCGATCTTCCTCGTTCACTCATACATAGTAACACGCACGCTCATTGATTTTTCCGACTTAAAATGTGTCCATTTTTTAGTCTCTTCTTCTTTTTTTAGACCTTTGGTCTGTTTCTGTAGTCAGGCTGGCCTGTCTTGGGAGGTTGACTCCCAGCTATCCCTCCATCTCTTTGGTGGTCTTCCGGGGTGACCGTAGCCGGGACTGTAGCAATTTGATGGGCCACAATGTGTGGGATTCTGGAGGGATCCATCCTCTGCACGTGCATTCCAATATCTTCTGCGTTGTCTTCCACCTTGCAGAATTTTGCGGATAGCCGTGTCCCTCACATTATCTCGAAGAGTCTTTCCTGCTTTCACCCTCGGCGTCCGCATCTATGCCACACGCACTTTTAGTAATTAATTAATTTGGTGTTTGTTTGAAATTTTATGACATGTATTATATGATTTTTCCAATGGGTTTTGTGCAAAATCTATAAGTTTTATAAACATAAGCTTTTGCCAAAACACGTAGTTAGTATTTTAATGCCATATTGGAATTAAAAGCTCAAAATAGACAAAAACTGATATGTGTGATTTTACGAAATAGGCAAGGAGTTGTATTTGTTTTGATTGAATACGAGATGTGGCAATTAAATTACGAGAATTTGTAAATAAAACATAGGCAAATAAAGTTAGAAACCACATTTTTTTAACGGCCTTCACAGTAGTCTCCTCCTAACTCAGAATAATGTTTCCAACGTTTCTCCCATGATTGGAAGGAGTCTTGATAGTCCTCTAAAGACGACGGTCGCAGTCTCCTGGACGGCTTCTACGCTGATGATGGGTTCCTTTGAGGTGACTCTTCATTTTAGGGAACAAGAAGAGGTCACAGGGGGCTAAGTCGGGGCTGTAGGGTGGATGCGGTAACGTTGGGATACTTTTTTTTGCCAAATATTCCCTCAAAATCAAGGAGGAATGAGCTGGCGTGTTATCAAGGTGCGAGAGCCAGTCGTTTACGGAAAATACGCTGTCGCAGCTGCTCCAAGACTTCAACATAGAACTTTCAAGTCACTGTCTGGCTCCCAGGAACGTACTGCTGGTGAATAATGCCACGAATATCGAAGAAAATGATCAGCATTGCCTACAGGCGTGATTTTGACATCCTTGTTTCGTTAGGCGCTCCCCACCCTCTTCCACCCACTGTAGGCTTTGTCTACGGGTCTCGGAATCATATTCGAATATCCAGGACTCATCTTCAGTGACTACACGGCCCATCCAGTCTCTTCCACCACTCTCAATGCGGGACAACAAATCATCACAAATTGATTTTCGCATTTGTTTTTGTTGCATTGTGAGAATTTTGGGCACCATCTTCGCGTAGAGCTTTCGCATTTTCAAATTTCCGTGAAACATCTTCTCAATTGTTTCTTTATTTATATTTAACTTGTATGATAAAGCACAAAGGGTTAGGCGACGGTCAGACAGGACTAGCTCTCAAAGACGGTCGACATTTGCATCTGTGTGTGTGAGAATTGGCGCTCCTGACCGCGGATCGTCATCCAACGATTCACGCCCATTTTTGAACCGTTTTGCCCATTCAAACACCCGTGATTGTGACAGACACTCATCTCCATACACCTGCCGTAATTTTCGTAGGATTTCTGCAGGTTTTACACGAGTTACGACCAAAAATTGGACCACAGCACGTTGCTTAAAAACTGAGTCAGTAATTTCTGCAACCGAGTTAAAAAACTTGTATCCGAAAAACACCTGTAAAAAAATGAACCAGACGCCTGATTACCATGTAATCTTCACTGGGACTGAGTGGAAGGACCTATCGAACAAGGCCCATGCGCGCCAGACATGCAGTGTTGCCGGGTCGCACGCCACAACTAAATTCTCGGAATTTAATTGCCACACCTCGTATAGCAGTAGCGAAACGTTGTCGGGTCCACTAATGATTTATTATATATAAACAGAATGTACAACATTTATACCTCTTCCTCAGGCACGCCAAACTTGCGGAGCAGGGCTTTGGCGTCGTTGAGCGAGAGACGTCGAAGATCAGCATCAGTGCCCGTGACGGTACGCTTAGGCTGCTGCTCTTGCTCCTCCTTGCTCTGCGTGGGCTTGTTCGGCACCCGCACGTAGGAGAAGCCCTCCCCGCAGCCCGTGGGGTCCGCCGGGCCCGTCAGCTGCAGCAGGCACTTGCCGCGCATCGCTTGGATGTACGCCCGCGTCGTGTTCCACGGGGCCACTTTGATCTGGACACAAATGTTCAAATGAAATCAGAAAAATGCTAAATATTATATGCAGAGTGAGTATCCAGTTTTTCAAGAATGTTTAATGCTCGCAGAAAGGAACAACCTATTGAGCAAGTCATGCGATTCACTTACCTAGGCATAGAGATCGGTAGCTATAGTGACCTATATGACGAGGTGCGAGCACAAACCAACAAAGCGACAGCCGTAGCTGGCTGCTTGCGCGATACCATATCGAGGAACAAATACATGCTAACCGAAAGTAAAGTCAAGATATACAAGACATGCGTTCGCTCCATCATGACGTATGGAATAGAGGTCAGAGCCGATACCAATATAACTAAGAACCTTCTTAGAGTAGCAGAAATGCAAACCCTACGCTCCATCGCAGGCAAAATCCTCAGAGATTGGATCAGAAATGAAACAATAAGGTCTGTCTTAGTAATTAAAGTAATCAATGGCATTAGAATTTATATTCTTCTTCTTCTTTCCGTGTCCTGTCACGTCTCCCCAACGTTGACTATCACCCTTGAGTAGGCCTCCCTGTCCTGGGCAGCTCGGAACAGCTCCCCCACGGTCCTCAGCCCCGTCCACTCTCGGATGTTCCTCAGCCAGGAAACCCGCTTTCTCCCAACATCTCGTCGACCCTCAATCTTACCCTCCAGATGTAACAGTGCGTACTTTTCGCCTCTCAGAACATGGCCCAAGTAGGATATTTTTAAATTTTAAATTTATATTCTTCTTCTCTGGTTTCAATCCTGGGATTGGTTTGCAGCAATTTCCTCCAATTTCCAGCAATTTATATTACAATCTCCAATATGAGCAGAAATAATAGCTTAATATTATGAAGAAAGAACCGGATCCTGTACAGGATTAAACCTAAGTACTCTGGATCTGGAGTAAAGCAAACTGTCCCCTAGATCGCAAACCATTTATAATTCAAAGTGAAATATAGACATATTTTGCAAAATTAGATATATACATTAAAATTATTTCGCATTAAACGATTGGGTTCATTTAGGCTCACCTCATCATCCATCTTGACTTGCATCTCCTCGTCATCGTCCTCATGCTGAGCAAACAGGAACTTCTCTCCGTAGCCGGCGTCCTTGAGGCGCTGCTCCGCTGCTGCCATGCTGAAGTATGCGCAGCACTGCTCCGGAGACACCATGGCGCGGATCTCCTCTTCAGACGGGAGACGGAACTCCGGCTTTATTACCCACCTGAAATGACCAACACGCACCACAGATTAACAATTTGTAACTGTACAGTGATAAGCGGTACTTATTACCATTACCACTAGAGACAGAAGTCCCACATTAACTCGCTTGGTTGCCTGGATCTGTCTTCACATCTGCAAGTTTCCATAAACGCGGTCTCTCCCTCTTTTATACCTCATTTTAGTTCCTTGTGTTCACGACACATGTACTTGTATTTCATGACACATGTTTTGCTCATGCGACAGTATTTACAGGAATGAAATTACGCGTCTCAGGTCACTATCTGTGGAAATATCAACCTACGGATCGAAAATTTGAGTTGTTGTGATAAAGGGATACTGTCATCTGCAGATGATATAGGCAGAAATCCCGCTGTAATTCATCTCTCTGGCCTCAGACACGTCCTCGCGTACGGACGTCTCTATGTGCGCTCTCTCTAGCCTCAACCCTCTTCTCTCTCCTTCTTTCACTTCATTTCTCTCAATATTGTGTCTGTGAATATGTAATAAATAATTACGACCTCAATCCAAGACTTTTCATTCGCCACACTTCACGAACCACGACATCCAAGTGTTAATATAAATGTATATATAGGAAAACAGGCAGACAAACCAATTGGAATCCAAGCCGGTTCTTTTGAAGTCTGCACAGAGCTTGAGCCTCTTGCGAATGGATGACTCCGAGTGTGCAGGGAAAGCGCGTTTGATATCGTCCATCCGAATACGTCTTGGCTGGTCACGCGACTTCCAGAATAGTCTGTAGATAAACACCTGCAAAGGAGAGAATCGATTAGAAACAATACAATAGGAAACAATGGCAGAAACATTTTTTTTGGGGATTGGTTTGCAGCAAAGTGCAAAAGTTTTGCGTTCTTGGGAAGCCACTTGGGCCTTATAATATAATAATTTCCCATTGCTTTCTACATTTTTGTTTAAAATAGGTTATTTGAACCCAATTACCGTGGCATGCCTAGGGTCAACCAGTAAGGCAAGCCCGTCCGACTTTTTTGTGTTATAATATTAGTAGAGGGTCATGATAATGTATTTTTCCGGATTAAAAGAGTTTTATCTTTCTAAATTAATTGATTTTAAATCCCATATAATATTTTTCTGCGTCACCAAACTGATGTTCTTGTATAATATAATATTTACAGATACAAGAAAAAATATAATTAATAAGAAATAAGCTGTAAAGAGAGAATAATAATAACACCGAAATACGAATTATAAATAAATGTCCGTAAAGAAATTACAAAATCTTTCTTTTCATAACATTTCTGCATGTAACGTAAATGACAGATAACATTCTGACAATAGAAATGTAGTTCGTGACACATCGAATAGTAACATACTTCAGAGTGATAAAGCCCGGCTTCGAATCCGTACAAAAATTGTAGATATCTTCTGGTATATATGCACCTAGCTATATGATTACAAGCCAAAAATACATAAGTGCGACAAAGACCCTTTTACATTTTGCAAGCCCAATATGAAGCCCATCGAGAACATGAAACAAAACATGTGGACGTAGGCCATTTCGCGGGCATCTCATCTATGGTACGTACTACGAATTAAATCGCTTTAACTCGCGTGAAAATTCAAAATATTATTTTATTCGTATCGTTTTATTATAGATTTTTTAAGGCAAGCCCGGCTTTTCGGCTTGTATGAAAATACTGCCACTGGTCTGTACTCACTCCAGACAAAAGTCTTGATCAGATTTTTTCTAATGCTCATATTAATGTTACCCGATTCAAATATCTATGTCTTTTTATTGAAGGCTATTCTGGCTTGCTTATAATGCCTGCCTTTGAGCGCCCATCTTGAGTTATTCTTGTATAGGTTAATATTTTTTTATAGGTTATTAAATTTAGTACCTGCAGGAAGTCTCTGACAAAGTTGTTGGCTCGCTTGGAGTTGGGTCCCGGCACCTCGTACAGGGGGCACTCCTGACCCGCCATGAATACTGCGTCCACCTCTCGGATGAAGTATTGCTGTCTAGAAATACAAAGGATGCTGTACAGTCTCTTCTTCTTCTTTTTGTCCTGTCGCACCTCCGTGGTGCATAGGGCCTCAAGGAACCTTCAATGTTGTCTTCATGTTGTACAGTAAAAGTCTGTTAATTCGAAATTTAAGGGATTTCCCAAAAACATTAGAATTACGCGATCATTAAAAAAATCGAATTTTGCGCCAATTGCCGACGGCTTAGAAAATCGCGGCCATTTTTTCGTTCCGTCTAACTAACTAAGTAACTAACCATCACGCCGTCTCCCCGGAGGGGTAGGCAGAAAGAATGGAACGCCACACTGTTCTGTCCTGACACACTTCTCTCGCTTCCTCTACATTCATACATCTTGTTATGCACGCACGTCGATTTCTCCGACTCCTCACGTGTCCGACATTCAATATTTGATTGATTTGATCGTGCCACGTTTTCCTCGGCCTTCCTCTATTTCTAGCTCCGTTCACGCCGTTTACATATACCTTCTTTACCATTCTGTCTTCACTCATTCTTTCCATGTGTCCAAACCATCTTAATGACCCTTTCCTTATTTTGTTCATAACACTTTCATTCGCACCACATTCATTTCTTATACTTGCATTTGTCACTTTATCAAATACAGATTTGCCACACATTCGTCTTAGAGATCTCATTTCTACTGCATTTATTCTACTTTCATCCTTCTTTTGCCAGTTCTATGCTTCACTTCCATACATAAGGGTCGGCACAAGAACACCATTGTGCACTGCCATCTTGCCTTTTTTGGATAGGCTTTTGTTTGCGATGACAACTTTAAGTGCACCATTTATTCTGTTGCCTGTTCCGTCAAAATAATAATTATAACATCAAGTGTATTAGGTTGACATAACAGAGGCCTGTGACAAGGGCTTCTACGAGAGGGGCATTATGAAGTTGGATTCTCGTTGGCAACAAGCTATCGAACAGAACGGCGCATATTTGACTTAAGTCGGATGATTGTAACACTTTTTACAAAGCATTGAAATAAAGGGAAAAATACGAAATTACTTTTTCCCCAACCTAATAATGATAATAATAGTGTTTGGATAGGATAAAGACGTTTTTGTGGCTTTAATGGCGCTTTAACCCTTAACGTACCGTGTTCAAAACAAAACGCTCGCTCCCATGTGGTAAGTTCAGTTTACCGCTAACTTTATCTAAATATCAAGCATATGACTAGATGAATCAAAATTTAATTTATGTCATCTTGTAGGGAATTTCATTAGGAATAGATCGATATCTATAACATACATGGATTATTTGAAAAACATATCATTATTAATTTTTTTCTGGAACCATGCGATTTCTGATATGTAATGCGTCATAGCATACGGGCGACTGGACATCGGGTATAAACTTGTCTGCGCGCAGCGGCCGGCGGGGCGGGGATAAAGGCACCTAGGCAAAATGTATAGTACGTTCAAGACAACGAGTACGTATTAATATTTGTCCCTTTTGGTAAAGTGTTAATATTTTCACAGTTCTGATATTATTAAGTTGCGTCCTGCGTTTCCGTCCACAGTGGTATTATTACGTACATATTGAAAAGGTCAAAGATATAATTTATAATACGTTCAAAACAGCGAGTAAGTATTTGTCATTTTTGATAAAGTTGTAAATATTAGCAAAACAAATTCTACCTTAACACGAATGAAGGTGAGGGCAGTCTTAGAAAATATTTTTTTTTGGGATGAAGGAAGTAATTTTTTGCTTTTTTTTTATTACGAAATATTGAGAACACTTCAATGGAGGATTACAATTTTTTTATAATATTAGGGTCCATAGGTTTTAAGAAAATCAACTTTAAATTGGCAGTGGAAACTCAATTTACCACATGGCAACGCGACGGTTAAATCAACTTTCTTATTCGATAAAAGAATCCTATTAAGACCGGCGTCTCATACGAATAAAATTTTCCCGCCATTTGTGTGTTATTATTTCAGTCCCGATACATTTATTACCAGTTTTTACGTTTTAGTTTAAAATACGCGAGTTACTAGCGCTTGACACATTATATCTGTTGTGATTGAAGAAATGTTAAATATAAAATTGTCTTAAATTGATGAAAAACTAAATTATGTACATAGGTTAAATAGAATATACACGCACCTGGAGCGAATGACCAGGAAATCAGTATGCGGCATGTTGTGAGGGTAGATGGGGGCACGGTACATGTTGTTCTCCACCACCTGCTGCGACTGCCCGGGGGTCAGAATCCCCAGGAAGGGCGAGGTGTGGGCATATGCCACTTCCCCATACTTGAATGACTTTGGCCCGTTGTCCTGCATCACAAAAACATCAAATCAAATTCAAAACACGTAAAAAAACGTAAATAGACTTTCACAGTGCATTAATAAAGATTTTCTGCTTAATGCTTCCCAATCTTAATAGATGACGCTAGTGTAGAGTGAACTAAAATACGTAAAGATAAGCGCGGGATTCTAGCATATATACAAGTTCCAAAAATTTGTCAGATGTGGTGGTCATAAGAGGGACGGAATGGGGAATGTTGTTAAACTTAAAGTGATCGCTCAACCCAGCCAACGACAGGTCATAAGTCCTGTAAGCGCCTCGGCCACCACATTCTGTTCTCAGAAAAACAATTTAAATCTTCGTCTCTATTGAGATACAATTAATCCTTATAAAAAAATAATTTATCCGCAATGGGTAAAATCCAGAATTTGTCTATAAGAATTTGTATACATTCAAAATGTTGAATAATAATAAAAAATAAAGGTGTTTCTTTAGAGATTTGGTTTTTTAACTGGCAACATTGTTTCTACAGACTGTCAATTTGACAGTTGATTTATAGTCAGTACGGTTTGCCATTTCACCATGAATAGACTGACGTTCGAACAGCGCTTGCAAATTGTGCAAATTTATTTAGAAAATCATGGTTCGGTTCGCCAAACTTATCGTGCACTACGTCCATTTTACAACGATTGTCCATCCGAGCAAGTTATTCAGAAGACCATGCATCGTTTTCTCACCACGTATTGTGGCGCTCATATGCCCGAAATCATATTTAAACAATAATGGCATAAAATTATCTATTAAATAAAGCCAATATCATAGACATTAACATTATTTTAATGTTTTTTTTTTCATTTTGAATTTGTATACCTTTAAAAAAAACACTTTTTATAATCAGCATCGAATGCGATTTTTGGATAATCAATAAATTGGAATGTTGTAGTATACCTTTCCGGCGCATCTCTTGTAGTAGTTCTTGATCTTCGAACACATGCCGACCTGGTTGATGAGGGGCGGGTGCTCCTCGCAGAACTCCACGAGCACCAGCTCTCCGTCACGGCCGCTCAGGTCCTCCACCGAGCGCATGAAGAACACATCACCACCCCCGGATGACATGCGCTCCATCTCGCGTTGCTGCAATTCACCACAGTCTAAATATTTCCATCATAATACTGTTCCACAAATTGGTACATTAGATTGTCAGATTAGTTTTGGGTATGAATTTTTTTTTTACTAAGAACTTGAATATTGAAATTATTGGTTAACCCTTAAACTGCTAAACAAAAATATGTCATTAACCTCTTGACAGTAAAATACAGTGATACCCGGATTTTACATTTTCCCGCCAATTGTGTGCAATTATTTATGACCCACTTTTAAATTTTTTTTTTCAGGATATATTTTAGAACATTTTTTACCCGCTTTTATGTTTTTTTTCCGCAATTTACGTCGAAAATATTTTTTAAAAATTCGCTCTCGGCCAAGAAATCCATGCCACCTGCATATATGAACGCCTGCACTTCTAACGAGCCGACAAAATATAAAAATAGATTTGTTTTAATTTTGTTAAATGAAAAGATTTATTTTACCGACTGTTAATAAATTACAACACATTTAACTTTTGAATTACTTTCTCTAAAATTGTGGTTCATTACAAATCAAATAAATTTATTTCATCAATAGACATTAAAAAATTAAGGTTTAAGGCATCTATTGAGAACAGGTAAAATAATATATTGTACGAGTATATAGTATACTACCAGAAACGCATGAGAGATGGTTCGACATTAGGAAGACAAGATACTTTTAAGTCAAGATTATTTGTCTTCTGAATGTACTTTCACTAATATGAAAACTGTCGATTTTCGAGGAAACCGCGTACGGCAGACTAATTGCTCTTCCCACCAGTGTACCAGAGGTAGGTTGGTTTAGCGGCCGGCAGGTAAAACAATCTATGCTGTCGCTGTCAGAGATATCTATCAGGGACAAAAAGCCGAACACCCTCCGACACGGCAGAGATCTCGAAATATTCCCTGAATAAACTAATTTGTCCCAAGCATTCCCAAAAGAAATGCCGTGGGATAGAGTCACGGATAGCTACCATTTTCCCTCATGTAGATTTTTTCTGTATCTTCTGCGATGTAACGTTGGGTCATACCTTGGCCTTTTTCTTGATGTGCTTGAGAAGAGGGAAGAGCGGGTGCGGACCTTGCGAGGAGAGGGGTCCGTGGGAATATTTGCGCAGCGGGGGCCGGTGGAAGGCACGCAGGCGGGCCGCCCCCATGTGCGTCTGCACCAGGGGGCCACGCAGCTCCACCACTGGCGTGCTGTGCTGAATGAGCTGGCCGCCTCCCGCACGTAGGCGCAGTGTTGATGATCGAGTAGCGTAAAAACTGAAAGAAATTGGAATGACAATACAACTTAATTGTTTTTACAAAATCTAATGGTGGGAGTCCATCATATATAATACAGGTTGCGGCATAACAGACAGTTTTGAAAGGCCGGTACATCCCGTGTGGTGGGGGTAGGAACCTGGGAGTGGTCTCATTGTATCGGGAGGGTCTTGCCGTTTTCAGTTGTTGCCATGGTTTGGTCCGGACAACATCGGGGTTTTGCCGTCCGCACGTTTCTTGAAAATGGCCGTTCTGTCATCCCCACCCAGCAAGCCTTTCGACTGCACTTCAATCTTGGGCATCGTGATACCGTCCCTCACCATAATTTAATTGTGACTTGGGTGCGTAAATTAGAAGGAACTGGTTCCACACTAAGACCTAGGGGTTTAGGAAGACCCAAAACTGTAAGAACACCAGAAAATTTAACGAGAGTGAGTGAAGCATCGGTGCCCTGCCAAAGTGCAGCCGAAAACTTCAGAAATCGCCTTCATCAATCTATTGCTGTTGGGGGCCATCATCTTTCTGATGTCATCTTCAAGACTTGATGCGTAAAATGGCATGATGTACCAAATGAAATAAAATTAATCTCATTTCTCTAAGTTGTGCCGTTTTTTTTAATAGCCTTTTAAAACTGCACTGTCTGCACCATGTAAATGATTCGATTTTCTTGATTGCTTATTATTATCTTGCAACTTCTGCACTATTTGAATTTTGTACGGGTGGAACTTTAACTTCTTCTTAAGAATCGTTTGCAAGTCAACCTGGGGATGCCCAAAACCGTAGAGCTTTTGCGGAACGAAAGTTGCGGATTTTCGACTACAGTATCACTGACGCCTCGCACGTTTTCTACTGTTGATACCGCTGGTCTTGGACTAGGCTCCAGTTTGTTTATTGCTGAAGCTCACCGTTGGTTAGGTACATCTCAATAGTGAAAGCATGCTGCTCTCCTGTCCAACGCTCCATAGTGACTGACGAATCCGCAACGCTCACAATACCAAAACACCCCCTGTGTCTTCCTCGCACTTCCCAACAGAACATTATTCAAATTCTAAATTGGAAATCTGCAGCTGGACACCTTGTAAGTTTTTTTTTTAGAGGTATACAATACATATTCAAAATGAAAAACAACACAATAAAATAATGTTAATGTCTTTGATATTAGCTTTATTTAATAGATAATTTTATGCAATTATTGTTTAAATATGATTTCGGTCATATGAGCGCCACAGCTAGCTCGAATGAAGCGCAATCGTAAAATCCAATTTTCCACAATTGTCGTCTTTGTGGATGCGTATTATCCACTAGAGTGTACGTGGTGCGAAAACGATCCATGGTCTTCCGAATAACTCGTTCGGATGGACGATTATGTCGACCGTAAAATGTACGCAGTGCACGATAAGTTTGGCGAACCGAACCATGATTTTAAAAATAAATTTGCACAATTTGCAAGCGTTGTTCTGACGTTAGTCTATTCATGGTGAAATGGCAAAACGTACTGACTACACATCAACTGTCAATTGTTAAATTGACAGTCTGTAGAAACAATGTTGCCAGTTTAAAAACCAAACCTCTAAAAAAAACACCCTATATAACTTATAGAAAATTGATGTTTTCATCGATATTTAAAATTAAATATGGAATATTACATCTTTATATAATAAAAACTAACTAACTCACTAACTTACCATCACGCCGTCTCTCCGGAGGGGTAGGCAGAAAGAATGGAACGCCACACTGTTCTGTCCTGACATACTTCTCTCGCTTCCTCTACATTCATACATCTTGTCATGCACGCACGTCAATTTCTCCGACTCCTCACGTTTTTTTCGGCCTTCCTCTAAATCTTGCTCCGTTCACGCCGTTTACATATATCTTCTTTACCATTCTGTCTTCACTCATTCTTTCCACGTGTCCAAATCATCTTAATGACCCTTTCCTTATTTTGTTCATAACACTTTCATTCGCACCACATTCACTTCTTATACTTGCATTTGTCACTCTATCATATACAGATTTTCACACATTCGTCTTAGAGATCTCATTTCTACTGTATTTATTCTACTTTCATCCTTCTTTTGCCAGTTCCATGCTTCACTTCCATACATAAGGGTCGGCACAAGAACACCATTGTGCACTGCCATCTTGGCTTTTTTGGATAGGCTATATAATAAACAATAAATAAAACAAGAGAAAGTTTTTTTGTGAATGTATACTTATACTTGTATACGAAATTCTGGATTTTCACCAAAGAATTCTGGATTTTCCTTTCTTCCATATTCAGTTTGCGTCTTCGTCTCTATTGAGATACAATTAAATTTGAATTGACCACCCTTTGGTGAAAATCCAGAATTTCGTATACAAGTATAAGTATACATTCACAAAAATATTTGTAATTATTCTGGTCAACTCTTTGGCAATTAGAATGGAATAATACTCCTGGCGACTTCTAACAATACGTTTATAGGCTACAGCCTTCGCATTGTGTTAATAAGGTAGTTTGCTAAATGCTGAAAATCATTCTCCATAGATGGCGTTAGTGGGTCGGTTGTATAAGTTAATCTTGAATAGATTCACAAGTGCAACCAAATCTACATAGATGGACAATTGAAACTGACACGTGAAGATAGGTATGGATTTTGAAGTATATATACATCTTCCAAAAATTTGTCATGCATGATCATAATAACAAAGGTGGAATGGGGAATGTTGTAATTACATAAAGCGTGCGCTTAACCCAACCAATGACAGGTCATAAGTCCTGTAAACACCTTGATCATCCATATTCAGTTTGCGTCTTCGTCTCTATTGAGATACAATTAAACAAGAGAAAGTGTTTTTTGTCAAAAAAAAGTAATAAACTAACACGTCATTGGAAATGTTGAAGGGATCCCGATCAGGGGACTTGGGTGGCGGGGGTGGCGCGTCCTCCTGCAGAACGTTGATAACCCCCGCTTTGCCCAGCAGCAGCTTGGATTTCTTTACGTGGGGATGCGGGATCTTCACCTTGGGCTGGGGCCCCCTCTCTGCAATGGAAAACCAATTTTATATACAATTCATTCAACTCTTTATAATAAAAATAATTAGGCTAATTTGTATAGCGCTGTTTTCGTGAATAGCTCACCTCAAGGGCGCTTTGACAGTGTTTTTAGTCATGAGAGCTGCATGTGACACCACCAATCAGATAACCGTTGTTTACATTTTATGCGATAGGTGGGTATTTAGGTCAGATTTAAAATCTGGCAGCCTTTGGAAAATTACGTCATGTTCTCACCTCTAAAATACGACAATGCCTCAAGAATAAAGTATTCAACCAGTGCGTCTTGCCAGTCATGAAGTACGGAGTCGAGACGTGGACACTGACAAAAGGTCTAGTCTACAGATTCAAGGTCGCCTGACGCGCTATTTAAAGAGCCATGCTTGGAATAAACTTGAAGGACAGATTTAGAAACGAATTTATTTGACAACAAGCCAAGGTGACTGAGGTGACTCTGAGGATGGGTGGGCTGAAGTGGCGATGGGCTGGCCATATCTGTCGGAGAACCGACAGCCGATGGGGGAGACAGATTCTGGAGTGGACACCGCATACAGGATTCTGCAGAGTTGGACAAACCCCTGCCAGCTGGACCGACGATCTGAAGAGGATTGCTGGACATGGATGGATGAGAGCGGCAATGGGTAGGGGGAGGTGGCGTGCTTTGGGAGAGGCCTACGTTCAGCAGTGTTGTTTGTTTTCAGACTCACATATACAGCCACTTATGAAATCTCCTCCGAACACCGCCCACCTGGAAGACCGCCTAAGAAATGGAGGGACAGCTGGACCTCATCACAGACCTTCAGATCTATTAAAAGAAGAAGACAATATATCACTCACCAGCCTGTATCTTGGATGGATCAATATCGTCGGGTATACCCAACACGATGTTCTCGTCATTTGGGTCGAGGGTCAATAGTTTGGGTTCAGGTAAGGTTGTCATGGCCGCCGCATCCCAGATGACCTCTTCTTCCCAGCGCCCGTACACCAGTTCTTCATTCTCCACTGGGAAAATGCTGTACCAGGTGTCATCTTCACCGCTAAAAAATTTAAATAAAAAAATCATTAACCCTTTAATTGTGTGTCCGGCTTCATTTGCGGTAAAACAAAATGGTCTCGAACGATTGTTTTTTTTAAAGAAAAGACAGCGAAAACTTATCTGTACCCCTAATATTTTATTTATTTATTTATTGATCATTTACCAAGTACATGGTTTTAATACCTCCCAACTGGGGTAACCCGTTCTAGGGAGGCATTTCTAGTACTCTATATAATTTCAATATTTAATATAATTTACAAATTTAGGGAGCAGTTAAGGGAGCAACACATATCCAAAAGTGTATAATTTAAAATTAATTGACTTATATATTATATAACACTATTTAAACACTATATTGTCTTATATAACACTATTTAAACTATTTACTTATTTTTAAAAATTATACTACATTCAAGCCGTCCTTTTTTTAATGTCTCCGTAGTTACATGTTTTTTGTAATTGTGCATTGTCATTTTTTGTGGTTGGTTTATAGATTTGTTAATTATGTTATAGAGTTTGGGTCCAAGATAGTAGAAATGTCTTTGCGCATAAGAAGTTTTAGTTTTTGGTACAAAATGGTTATGTTTGTTGCGTGTGTTGTACGTTTGTTGTGCTTTTAAGTGTCTGTCGGTGTCCTTGTGGTAGTGCACGACTAAATTTCTTATATATAGTTGTATTATGTCCGGTACTTGAAATTCATCGTATAGTTGGTCTGAGGGGAATCAATATGGTTTTTTGTTAATGACTCTAATTATTGTCTTTTGGGCTACAATGACTGGGTTTAGTGTAGTTATTGTAGTTCCCCCCCATCCTATTAAACCGTAGTTTAGGATGGATTGGACGAATGCATAATATACTGTTTTAAGTGTGGTTAGCGTGGAAAACGTGGCACGATTAATTACGGCCACGTGAGGAGTCGGAGAAATCGACGTGCGTGCATGACACAATGTATGAATGTTGAGAAAGCAAGAGAAGTATGTCAGGAAAGAAAAGTGTGGCAGTCCATTCTTTCTGTCCACCTCTTCGGGGAGACGGTGTGATGGTTAGTTATTTAAAATATAAATTATAATTTTGATTTTGCAATTAGATAATTATTAAAAATAACATATACGATCAATTTATTTATCGGTTGTTTAATAATTTGGAAATTGTCTATGGGTGACAGAATGTAAATTTTCTATGGAAATGAGATTGACATCCGTTATCTATATATAATAATTATTATATGAGTATGCATCTTATCACATTACCTATGTTTGCATCGATAATAAATATGCCAATTCATTCACTTTCACCATACACGGTTAGCCATTCGCAATTGCATTATATTTCGCAATTTCACAATCGTAGACTGTCGTGTTTTCTTCTTTCAAGGTTTAAGGCATCTATTGAGAACAGGTAAAATAATATATTGTATATAAAGTAGAAGCGCATGAGAGATGGTTCGACATTAGTAAGACAAGATACTCTCCAAAATCAAGAGTCGATAAAAGACGTCGATCTCCGAGGAGACTGAGTTCAGCAGGTCAATTGCTCTTCCCACCGTTGTCAACAGAGGCAGGTTGGTTCTGGCGGCCAATAGGTAAAACAATCTATGCTGTCGCTGTCAGAGATATCTATGCCTTAAACTATAAAAAATGTTTGTAATGTCTTTTGAGAAAAAATAAACTATTAGGGACAAAAAGCCGAACACCCTCAAACACTGCCGAGTTCTCAAAATATCCCCTGAGCAGTGGCGGTACTTCTATACAAGCCGAAAAGCCGGGCTTGCCTTAAATATTCTATAATAAAATGATGTTTTTTGCGCGTTTGAGCCGTCTATGAATAAAATAATATTTTGAATTTTCGCACGAGTCAAAGAGATTTATTTCACTGCGTAAATGACTCTGCTGACATGCACAGAAATGACCTAAGTGTATGTTTTGTTCCACTCATACGCGCCGTATTTTATTTCACTCATACGTACCGTAGGTGAGATTCCCGCGAAATGGCCTACGTCCACATGTTTTGTTTCATGTTTTCGATGGGCTTCATACTGGGCTTGCAAAATGTAAAAGGGTCTTTGTCGCACTTATGTATTTTTGGCTTGTAATCATATAGCTAGGTGCATATATACCAGAAGATATCTACAATTTTTTGTATGGATTTGAAGCCGGGCTTTATCACTCTGAAGTATGTTACTATTCGATGAGTCACGAACTTCATTTCTATTGTCAGAATGTTATCTGTCATTTTCGTTATGTGCAGAAATGTTATGAAAAGAAAGATTATGTCATTTATTTATGAACATTTATTTATAATTGGTGTTTCGGTGGTAACAAATTTATTATTATTGTGTATTTACAGCTTATTTCTTCTTGCATTTGTAAATACAATATTATTTTATGCAAGTACATGAGTTTGGTGACACAGAAAGTTATTTTTTGTATAGATTTAAAATGCGCCTAAAATGGGATTTAAAATGAACTAATTTAGAAAGATAAAATTCTTTTAATCCGGAAGAATACATTATCGTGATCCTCTACTAATATTATAACACAAAAAAGTCGGAAGGGCTTGTCTTACTGGTTGACCCTAGGCACGCCACTGCCCCTAAGTAATCTAAAGAAATCAGTTACGAGATGCCCATCTCTTCGAAGCTGCAGAGAATTGGTCCCAAGTATTCCCAAAAGAAATGCTGTGGGATAGAGCCACGGATAGCTACCATATTCCCTCATGTAGAGATACCTCAGAAATTTTATCTGAACCTTCTCCAGCATAACGGAATATCTCGCCTCGTGAGGACTCCATATCACAGCAACCAAAAGATTAAGGTTATGTCACCTGTGAGGCGGTGGTTGCTTCGGCAAATGTGGAAGAGGCACACGGCCGGGATGGGAGAACGCTTGTGCTGTACGGTTGCCGGAACTGGGGAGCCAACCAGCTGCGTTGGTCTTACTGTTGAGCCGGGCCAATACCTAAAATATGCAAACACATATTACATTATGAATTCTTTTTTTTTTAAATAGCTAACCATCATTAATATAGGGTGTCCCAGAATTTACACAAGATTTGAATTAAATAAAAAACACAGTTTTTAGTCTTCAGATTGTTTTTTTTATTATTGAATCATAAACTACATAGTATAGGGTTATTTATGAAATAACACATCGGGCAAATAGCCTCCACGGCTTTGCTGGCACATACTCACTCTTTTGTCGATAATTTTCATGACCATTTTGCATAAATGTGTCTGAATTTTGTTGATGCAGCGTTTCATTTCCTGCTGTAATACACGAATAGTTGAAGGCTTGTTGATATAGACCCTTGATTTCAAATAACCCTATAAAAATAAATCTAATGGTGTTAAATCACACGATCTAGGGGCCAATTCTGATCACCGAAATGAGAGAGTACAGACAAACGGATTTTCAACAACACTCTCACATACTTCTTCAATATTGACATTGGAATGGCTTGTTTTTGGACGACCAGTGCGTTTAGCGTCTCCGACTGATCCAGTCTCCCTGAATTTTTCAATTAATCTCTTCACAGTTGTCGAAGTTAAAACACTATTCCGACCATATTTCGTATGAAATTTTCGAACTGCGTCCGCCAAACTTTAATTATTTTTGAGATATTGTTCAATAATGAAAACTTGTATCGTGTAACGCTCCATTTTTACTAACCCCGAACTGTCAGCTACCAAATTGTTTTTTTTCAGTGTTGCCAACAATTTACTGCACAAAATGCGTCAAATTGAAATCTTGCGTTCATTTTGGGACACCTTTATGAATGAAAACCTTTATCTAGGAGTTTTCTTATATTTTAGATAGAATGACATGTTTCGCCCTTCTAAGGCATTATCAAATGTCTTTAGATAATGCATTTGAGATAACGACTCGGCGAGATTCAAGGCTCCGTCTGTTTGTCTTATAATATCTTAAATAGTTGACTTACCTTGTGTTTGATTTCTGTGCCGTCCCACACAACATCATCCTCCCATTGCAGTTGAGAGACCATTAGATAGGCTTCCGGCGGGAATACTTCTGTCTCAGGTTCCGGATCGGATGTCGACTCCTAAAACATATTGATTCTACATTGAAATCCACACATCACAACCAACAGCGACACAAAAGTGTGTGGTGGTAATATATTAAACAAATGCTTTCATATAGAATGATGTTCCGGATAAATAAATATTTCACTGTAAAAAAAATACTACAGGTAATTAGATTGACGACAGAATTGACTGCCAGACCAAAGGTCCTGGGTTCGATTCCCAGCGATGACAGTGTAATTCTCGCGTGTCTTTTTACTATTTATTTATATATTTATTGTAGAGTAACATACAGTGTGTATCAGACGTATGCAAATAGATTCTTATTTTATTTTTCTGTCAAAATTAATGTTAGTAATTTCATATTAATTCAAGTTTTAATTTGTTTCTGTAATTTATTAAAATAAATAAGGCGGTCGGAAAGGAGTGAAGCGCACAGTAAGGAGACGTGTGCAGTAGCTCTGACAAAATAAACCGATAAAATTCTCGGAAATGGTGGCCAGTTGTTACGCCATCGTTAGCTACCAATCACAAGGTGCGCTAGACGCCGCGGTAACTTGGTGTCGCGAAGATTATATAAGCTGGTCGTATTTGAAATCGGTTCTCATTCGCTTTGCGTCTTGAGGCTTGAGCGCTCCTACCTACATGAAAACCAGTCCTTGTAAGGGCTTTGAGCTACTACCACCACTCTCTTCTCTGCAACTCCTGCACCGATCGCCGCATATAAAATAAAACTTTGTTTTATTACTACATTCAAGTATCATCACGCCGTATTCTCCGCTTTCACCATCTACACTACATCTGGAGACGAGCAGCAGTCAGCGTCCTAAATAAATATTAATAGTACGGGGGGAGCAATCTGTCCCGTACACAGTGATTGTTAATACATATACAAATGAACAAACATACAGTTAAATAAAGACAATAATAAACACACAAACAATAATAAACGCCGCCAAATGCGAAAGTACGTCTATACTCCTGCACGGAAAGTACACATTGACGTACAAGTCTGTCCATACTCTTGAGAAGTTAATAGCTTTGGAAGCTAATATAATTGCAATGAGTACTGTTAATAGCATTAGTCATTGCAAATCCTAACCTAACATTACGTGCAGCTGTGGTTACCTTGAGTTTGAAGCCGTAATTAAAGCCCTCCCCGGACTCTGGAACCTGCAGCATGTCGTACCAGACCTGTGCGGGTCCAAATCTCCAGTGGGCAGTGTTCTGCTTCTCTGTTCCGCCGGGGCTGCCCGTAGGCCCGCCTGCTGTGCCCCCACTCTCCTCGCATGGCCTGCCGAAAAAAATTAACCTCAAAAATGCAGCAACTAACTAATCATCACGCTGTCTTTCGAAATGGTAGGCAGAAAGGATGGACTGCCACAGTTTTCTTTCATGGTACACTTCTCTTGCTTCCTCAACAATTATACAATGTGTTATGCACGCACGTCGGTTTCTACGACTCCACACGTGGGCGACATTCAATATTTGATTTATTTGACCAAGCCACATTTTCCTCGGGCTTCCTTTATTTCTAGCTCCGTTCACGTTGTTTACATATACCTTCTTCACCATTCTGTCTTCACTCATTCTTTCCATGTGTCCAAATCATCTTAACGACCCTTTCATTATTTTATTCATATAACACTTTCATTTGCACTGCATTCACTTCTTATATTTTCCTTTCGACACACTATCATACACAGTTTTCCACACATCTAAGACATCTGATTTCTACTCCATTTATTCTACTTTCATCCTACTTTTGCCAGTTTCATGTATCGCTTCCATACATAAGGGTCGGTACAAGATAGGCTATTGTTTGTTACAACAACTTTAAGTACATCAACTTCCTAATTATAATGTGATAATAAAGTTGTACCTTACATTTACTGAAATAAGATGTAAACTACAATTTTATTATAATTAAAGTTTGGTGGTTTAAATTTGTTTAAGGACTGCGTTTTTGCTCAGACAATTTGACCGTCGCAGAAGATATTCCTGATTGCAATATAGACTAACTCACATTCAGGCTCTTGGTGATTCAGAGTTCCAATATGTAAGCTGTTTCCATTCCATGCAATGCCTTTAAACCTTACCACTCCATTATTTGTTGATATTGTTCGTCAGCCAACTCTAATTTAAATAATGTCAAAATATTTTTATTGATAGGTAGTTACAAAAAAAATCGTTAAAAATTCATTTGTAATGATTTATTCTTGAAATAAAAAACAATTTACAAAAAAACATTATGGACTACTTATAATTTTGCTTAGTATGGTACTTTTTAAAACAATCTCCAGGATGGAGACCAGGTTTTCTGGAACAGGTCTCACAAAACCACACTGTTTCCCGTCTTCCCCCTGGAATCTTTCTGTTACTGCACACAGTACAGTCTTTAGAACCTTTGTCCAGTTTCGCAATGAAGTGGGGCTTGTACTCTAATCGCTCCTCTGCATGACGTATCACGCAAAGTTCCCGCCATTTTAGGTTATGTGAAATTGCAAGGATTATTTTATAGTAAAATAAAAATGGAAAACAGTTAAAATCTTATTAAAACGTGAAATTAAATGTTTTTTTAACGAATAATCACAAGAAACAAGGACACAATACACCGCGCGCGCAAGTCTTATCTTGTCGACAACTGAGTTGTAGCGTACATATAGCGATGTCGGCTGGCATTCGACAAAGGAGTGGTAAGGGTAAAGACAGGCAAGCAGAGATTCACAAAAAATTTGGGCACATTCAGGGAGATACAGATTGGAGAATAAATAAACCAACCTGAGCAGTTTGTCTTCGTCGTCGGACATGGGTTCCGGCGGGGGTAACTCGGAGGGGTCTGGCGGAGGTGCATCGCTGGACACAGAGTTGGAGCGTCTCCGTCTGCGTCGTCGCCGCACACCGCGCCAGATTTGAGGCAAGGAGGACACTTTGCCCGGACCAAACAGACGAGAGAATCTCAACACCTACACCAAACATTATTTCAATTTATTTATTTAAAAAAAAAAAAAAACATAAACATTACAATAAATACATATGGAGTATTTATCTATTTAGTATTTCTCATCGTATATAATAGAGCAGGGCTGTCCAAATTAGGGATGGGCAAAATGAATCACTTAAGGGATCTGAGCTGAACGGTTCCGATCAGCAAAGTGAGTCGACTCTTTTTAATAATTCATGGTTCACCATTTTGAGTTGTTCGTAAAATTTAATTTCTGAAACGAGCTAAAAAAAGGCATTTATCCTACTTTCATCTTTATTTTGCCAGCTTCACTTGGACGGCCTTTGGAAATTTACGTCATGTTCTAGCCTCCCACAATGCCTCAAGACTAAATTCTTCAACCAGTGCGTCTTTCCAGTCATGACGCACGGAGCCGAGACGTGGACACTGACAAAGGTCTAGTCTACAGATTCAAGGTCGCCCAATGCGCCATGGAAAGAGCCATGCTTGGAATAACCTTGAGGGGCAGATTTAGAAACGAATTTATTCAACAACAAACCAAGGTAGCTGAGGTGGCTCTGAGGATGGGTGGGCTGAAGTGGCGATGTCCCCCTGCCCGCTGGACCGACGATCTGAAGAGGATTGCTGGACATGGATGGATGGGAGCGGCAATGGATAGGGGGCGGTGGAGTGCTTTGGATGACAGACGGCTGATGATGATGATGAAGCTTCACTTCCATACATAATGATATATATTTAAGACTATCTCCAAGGATTCGAATCAATGGCATTAGAATTTATTTTACAATCTTCAATATGATCAGAAAATAGCTCATTATTATGAAGAAGGAATCTGGTCGTCTATTCACCAAAGTAGTGTGATAGGACATATAGAAGAATATTGATTCAAATCTCGAGGCTACAAATGTTGATAGATAATTATTTTGAATGATCTGATACCTTGTCAACCCGGAAGTCAGGAAAGAGCTCCCGGACATCGACGCTGGCGTATTTCGAGGGCAACATGGCGGCCAGCGGCGTCTCCAGTCGGCGGGGGCCGTCGCGACTGGGGCTTGGGAGAAACATATAACTAAGAAACTGAATAATATTTATTATCTCAACGATACAATATTTTGAACACATCCATTCATCATCTTTATATTCAGAATACATCCATCTTCCCTTGTAGTTTTATTAGTTATTTTATTGTTTTTTGCAGATCAAAATCGCATTCCAGATTATACTGATATACCTCAGGGAGTATAAGTATTATCCTTTTTGTACCCCTCACTGTTTCTCTCAGGAGTGTTGGGTTTCAACACTCTTGAAGCTCGTCGAATGATCTTTCTGGGAAAGCATTTTTTTAACCTATTATCCGGAGGTATTTTCAATCCAGGAATACTGAAAGAGCTAAATTTGTACGTTCCCCATAGTTATAGCAGAGCAAGGGGGCATATATTATTTTATGCCCCAAATTGCCGCACAGAGGCCCTTCGAAGTTCTCCTGAATTGAAAGCGATTCGTCTCTTAAATGAGGTTGCAAAAGAGACAGAACTCTTTGGATGCAATTATGGCGAATTCGTAAATACCCTTACGATAAAGGCAGCAAGCAAATAACTGGCTTTTCTTATTCATAAGGTTCTATGTATATTTCCATTGATATTCTTTTTTTTTTTTTTTTCACCCTTTACATCGATTTGGCTCACGCTGTAATGATGTAAGGGTTTTTTTAAACAAAATAATAATAATAATAAATAAAAAAATTAGTACTTTTTTCAGCATGGAACCATTTATCATATTTTACATCGATTTATATGAGAAAAGTTGTTTCGCTTAACGAGTAAGATTCTGGAACGAATTAATCTCCTTAAGAGAGGTTCCACTGTATTTTCAAAATCGCAGAACTAACATTCCTTAAATCCCTTCGGAGAAATGGTTAGTTAGTCAGAGTACAGGTTATAGCATGAAAATGATGCACACTTTTGCCTGTATATGTATATCGTAAACATGATGAAAAAAAAGTTTTAGAGTAACCAGTTATTTTACCTAGAGGGAGCCTGCGGAGGAGGCATGAGGGACCCGTCCCCTTCCATGTCCCCTTCATACCCAGCCTCATTGGCCGATTCCTGTGGAGCAAGGTAAATGGAGTTAATTAAAAAAAAAAAGAACAGTAATATTTTCAGTTAGAAATATTTGTAAAAATGAATTAAAACATAAAAAATTATTTAACCCTTTTAGTGCTAAGCAATTTTTGCAAAAATGCGTCAATTACTATACATATATTGATTAATTAATAGGAAAAAATAATGGTGTCAAATATGAGTCTTTAATGAGCACCAAAAACACACTGAAACTCGCAGCGTTTTTGCGGTGCGTCGCAATTTTCGATACAAACGATCGCAGCGCTCTTGCGCCGCGTAGCATTCTAATGGTTAAAACGCATGTGTATTTTGTTTTTAAACCAATGATTTCGGATTTAAAATATGTACACTGAAGAAGGATGAGAACAACCAAAGTGTTGTGAGAATAGATTTTTTTTAAAGAGTTATATACATTTAAATTATCTAGTATTAAACTAGTACATGTTGTAATGGGGGGTATCAACTTAAATTTTCTTATGATGCACTCACTTTGTGGTTAGACATTTTGTTCTCATTTTCATTTATTTATTTATAAATATTACAAACATTACAGATGGGTCCAAGTCTTCTGCAACCTCAATATTACATAATAAGATATATTTTCAAAATAATATTTAAAAAACTGATCACGGCCATTAAGTCGCTATACACGGAAAGCACTGCTAGTGTCATGTAAATGGAGATCTTACAGCCTGGTTTGATATCAATAAAGGTGTCAAACAAGGTTGCGTAATGTCCCCGTGGTTATTTAATCTGTATATGGACAATTGTATGAAAGAGCTGAAAGGGTTGGATGTAGGTGCCAAAATGAGCGAAGTGTCAGTAAGCTGTCTCTTGTATGCGGATGACGCTGTCCTACTTGCTGACAACGAGCATGAACTACAAGTCCTGGTGAATTGTATGTATGAGGTATGCATGCGAAATGACCTGATGATGAATGTTAATAAGTCCAAGGTAATGATTTTTGAAAAGGAAAAAACCATGACAGTCTGCAACATTAGCGTGAATGGTGAAAATTTGGAGCAAGTAGTTGAGTTCGTGTATTTAGGTAGTATGTTTACAAGAGATGGGCGAGTGGAGAGGGATATTGAAAGAGGGGTTGGGGCAGGCAACAAAGTGAATGGTGCACTTAAAGTTGTCATCGCAAACAAAAACCTATCCAAAAAAGCTAGAATGGCAGTGCACAATGGTGTTCTTCTAACGACCCTTATGTATGGAAGCGAAGCATGGAACTGGCAAAGGAAGGATGAAAGTAGAATAAATGCAGTAGAAATGAGATCTCTTAGACGAATGTGTGGATATTCTGTGTATGATAGAGTGTCGAATGAAAATATAAGAAGTGAATGCGGTGCGAATGATGGTGTCATGAACAAAATAATGAAAGGATCATTAAGATGGTTTTGGACATATGGAAAGAATGAATGAAGAAATAATGGTAAAAAAATTATATGTTAATGATGTAAATGGAACCAGAAATAGAGGAAGACCGAGGAAAACGTGGCACGATCAAATAAATCAAATATTGAATGTCGGCCATGTGGGGAGTCAGAGAAATCGACGCGCGTGCATGACACGATGTATGAATGTTGAGGAAGCGAGAGAAATATGTCAGGAAAGAAAGGTGTGGCAGTCCATTCTTTCTGCCTACCCCTTCGGGGAGACGGCGTGATGGTTAGTTAGTTAGTTAGTTTATATTTAAAAAAATTATAAAATAACAAAATACACAAGGAGAGATAAATATATAAGAGATAGGACTCAGATACATCTTGAAGATTAAAATTGTTTTGAGCACCTTGGAGGCGAATGACTGCGAGAGGCAATCTTAGACTTTTTTATGATAATCTTCCACGTACCTAATGATAAAACATTGGTGTTTTTCGCAAAATCTTATTCGTGTCATTATAGCCGAATGTATGTGTTTTTTAAAATTAAATTTGTATGTACCAGGCATCTTCAAAAAGTAAGTGTATTAATTTTTGCAGGTTACAATTTTTTTATGTTAATTAATGATGTTATGTTATGTTAATTAAAAAAATTATGTATGGAAGCGAAGCATGGAACTGGCAGAAGAAGGATGAGAGTAGAATAAATGCGGTAGAGATGAGGTCCCTAAGACGTATGTGTGGTAGAACGATATACGACAGAATCTCAAATGCTGATATAAGAAAGGAATGTAGAGCGGAAGAAGGTATAATGAACAAAATTATGAAAGGATCGCTGCGTTGGTTCGAACATATGGAACGCATGGATGGAGAAAGAATGGTTAAGAAAGTATACGTTAATGATGTAAATGGGGTAAGAAGTCGAGGCAGACCGAGGAAAACATGGCATGACCAAATTAATCAAATTTTAAAGGTTGGTCATGTTAGAAGTCGGAGGAATCGACATGCGTGTATGACTCGTTGTATGAATGTGGAGGAAGCTAGAGAGGTTTGCCAGGATAGAGTAGTGTAGCGGTCCATTCTCTCTGCCTACCCCTGCGGAGAAACGGTGTGATGGTTTGTTGTTGTTGTTGTTGTTAACAAAAAAATTACATGGGTACCATAGTACATATGTAAGCTATTTTTCGACATAGTCGCCATTTCTCTCAATGCAGGTGGTGAAGCGGGGTATCTACTTTTTGATGTCTTCCTCGAAGTAGTTTCACGCCAACCCCTTTGTCCACTTCTCCACCTCCTCCTTTACCTCCGCGTCAGTTGTAAACCTTTTTCCACCCATGTGCAGCTTCAGGGAGGTAAAGAGATAGTAATCTGAAGGTACTAGGTCAGTGGAATGCGCGGGATGGTTCAGGACATCCCATTTAAATGAGGCGAGCAGTTCCTTCTGGCATTGTCGTGCAGCAGGCAGACTCCCTTTGTCAGTATGCCTCTCCTCTTGTTCTGAATCGACCTCCGCAATTTTTTTAGGGTCACACAGTATCTTGCAGAGTTGATGGTCTTCCCTTGAGGCATATATTCAATTAAAATTATGCCTTGACAATCCCAAAACACGAATGCCATGATTTTCTTGGCTGGAATTGTGGTTTTGAACTTTTTGGCGGAGGGTGAAGAGGTGTGACGCCACTGTTGAGACTGTCTTTTGGTTTCAGGCGTGTAGTGTGCAACCCAAGTTTCATCTCCAGTAACGATGGAGCGGAGAAATTCATCTCCATGGAGTTTGCAGCGCCTCAAAAACTCTTGCCTGGCGCCGCGTATTTCGCACTTGGCGGGAGATTAGATTGACATTTTTCACGAAACGTGTTGTCGCATCAACACTTCCCAACGTACTGACTTCGAACCGGTCTCGTTGCGGGGGGAAAGGGTCAGGCTGCACGGGAGTGTAGCCAACATGTCGAAAATAAAATCCATCCGGTCGTGAGAGCCTCAGTACACTTACTTTCTAGATATCATCATCATCATCCTAAGCTCGACAGCCCTGGGTGGGCCTTGGCTGAATCCAGGAGCTTCCTCCATTCTTGTCTGTTTGATGCCCCCATTCTCCAATTTCTCACTTGCAACACCGATGCATCCGTGTTGACACTGTCCATCCATCGCATTTTGGGCCTTCCTGGTCTTCTACGTCCCTGTGGTACTGAGAGCGTGAGGCGTTTTGTAGGGTTGTCGTCGTCCATTCTGATTATGTGACCAGCCCATCTCAGGCGCCCTATTTTGATGGATCTGATCACATCGGGCTCTTTATAGATATCATATAGCTCTCGGTTATATCGACGACGCCAACCATTGTGGTCTCTCACTGGGCCATATATTGTCCTAAGAACCCTTCTTTCAAATGCTGCGATGGACCTTTCAGTGTGTTTTGTTATCACCCAGGTTTCAGAGGCATATGTGAGGACTGGTTTGATCAGGGTCTTGTACAATAGTGTTTTTGTGGTTCTTCGCAGTAATTTGGATCTTAACTGTTTTTGGAGAGCGTAGTAACATCGGTTTGCTGCCATTATCCTTCTGTCAATTTCTTCTCGGGTGTTATTATCACTGGTAACTGTTGAGCCTAAGTATTATCTTGTTGTACTTTCTAGATATGCCTTGTATATATTGAGAATATCGAAAAGAGAGAAAATTGAAATAATAAATATTAAGGAAGTTATCGCAATTAGTCATACTTTATACAAGTAGTTCAGATTTATGGTCGGAGCGCTTGGAGAGGAACAACCTTTCTTTCGCAATACTTTTGTATAATATTTTTGCCCTATTAGTTTTGGCGTATTGACTATATTTATAGCGGAAACACACCGTAACATTGTATTGATAGGAAATTGCGTGTAACTGCATGTATACAAAATGAAAGTTGTCCAAGCAGTTGTCAGTTTAGCTGGTAAGTTTGTAGTGCATAGTTAATTTTTTTTAAACTAAAATGCCTTATAAAATAAAAAAAATATAAGATTGATTAAGATTTGAATAAAATACATTATGTATTTACAAAAAGCGGGGGGAAATTTTCGGGCCAAGTAAAGAAAGTTATCGCTTTGAAAAAAAATCAAAACTTGTAGATTTCTCCGTTACTTGGCAACGAGATTAAACATAATGTCCAACTTATTTATAAAGAGTTATCCAGGGATGGTTTACTTGAAATATCCTTGGGTGGCCATACCCAAAATGCTAATTAATGTTTTAAAGCAACAGACATCCAAAACAACTGCATTCTGGGCTTAAAATCATTGAAATCTCAGCCTAAATTGCTGCTGAGATATTTAATGAAGGCTGCACCTCCACTCCCGAGAGTTATGTATAAGTTAAATATATATCTGATAGTATCTAATCCAAAGCTTTCGTTAAAAACACTGATGAGGCGCGAGTAGCGAGGCCGAACCGGATGAATCTACAACAAAAGCAGCTCGTGCAGTCCAAAAACTGCAGCAAGAGGAAGATAACCAGCTTTTCTAGGTATCTGAAGGCTTATTATATGCGCTTGGAATCGCTGATTAATCGGTAAGTCTATCAAACTAATATTTTAATCATATTGAAACTTTAAACGCGATTATCTTGAAATTGCATGTTAAAAAACAGCTGCATCCGTAGATTTAAAAGTTATTGACCGATCTGGCTGCAATTTTGGGAGGCTGTTGTCTATAACATTATCGGAAGGACAGACCTAAAGTTATAAATATATCGCGTAAATATATATATTTTTGTTAGTAGCAAGTTAGTTTCACACATCATTGGGATTGTTCTTAAGAGAGCCTCATCTCTCCTCTTTCTCTGGCCATTGTGGTGGAAGGTTAAGCCGACTTCAGGTCGTTTCCGAGGACACTTGGTGTTGTAGTTTCAGTAACACAACACGTGAAGACACCTTCCATGATCACAAAATGTTGAATAAAAACTTACATTGAAAATGCTTGGAGAATATGTAAATTGTGATATTATTTAGAAAAACTACGAAATTTTAAAAAACAATGTAAAAGTTTCATAAACAAACAACGTTACACAGATATGAATACCAAAGAAATCATTGGGGAAATGTTTTGAAGACTCTTGTGTTGATAAATAAGCTATCCAAATTAAACATTGCTGACCTGAGAAAGAACATCATCTTCAGCCAGTTCTGCGAAATCAAAATAGTCCACAGCAGAAGGACTCTTCTCTCGAAAGTCTAAAAAAAACAAAACAAAAGTTAGTACTCCCTCCAAAACGCAATAAAGTGATTTACAAACTCGTTCAGCGCAAACCTTTGTTTTTATCATCTTCGGGTGGCTCGTCTCCGGGCTCTATGACCTCCGCTAGTAAAGAACCAAGTCCCATTCGTCCAAGGGAAGAGATCATCCGCTTGGACTCTCCGTCAAGTAAATAATCATCCTCCAAACAGCCAGATTCGTCAATATTCCCGAATAAGAAGCTCGTCAGGTCGACTCCGCTTCCCCCCGAATCACCTCCGTCGCTATCACCCATCTTTGTATCAATTTTACACAAAATGCAAATGATTCCAAAACATCAACACACAAAAATGGGTTATGTTGTCAAACATTGCCGATAAAATTTACTCGCGATTACGGTGAAGTAAATAATTAAGGAATAAATTCATAATAACAAAATAATTTGTTTTATCTTTTCAACTTGCGCGTAACTCGATTAATCATTACAATATTATTGCGAAATCCACTACAAATTTTCTGTCACCCTCCGCAACCGAGAGGCATTTTATAACTATAGTTTCCATAGATTATAGATGTTTTCAAAAAGTTTTTGACGTTTACACAAAAAAAGTTTATGCGAATAATATTCTCGTGATCTATGGTAATTGCAACTTCATAGTTTTTTGTACAGATGGCGTTGCTAGTAGCGATGTTTTCAAACAAGAATCAAAGACATAGCAAAACTAACTTAAATTACACCAAAGAAGATTTATCTTGTTATTGCGTAAATTTTCACGGTTGGCAGCAATATGTTTGATGTGTTTTTGGGTAACACCGTGTGATAACTCCTTCTCGTTGATTAAAATTTATCTTTATTCGTTGTTATAATTATTTTATTATACATACGAGTATAGTGGCAGAGTGGTTACGTGCTCTGACTTCCATGCCGAAGGTCCTGGGTTCGATTCCCGGCGATGGCAGTGTGATTGTCACAATATCTTTGGTCTGGTGTAGAATTCACGTGACAATAAAATGGCGATAGTTTAGGTACCTATCACATGTCACGAGAATCAATATAATAGCTAAAAAATAAATATTGTATACAGTAATTGGGTCCAAACGATCTGTTGTGTACATAAAAAAAAACTTAATACTTTTCACCAATAATAAAAAAAAGGTTTTATTTTATCGTTTATTAATAGATTCTATCATATGATGATACGAATAATAATAACATAGGAATTTACGTACTAAAACAATATACGATAATTTATCGTATTATGCAATATTTCAAGTGATCTTGTCTCAGTAAGTGGTTATAAAAATTCGTTTTTCTATCACATGCTAAAAATTAAATTATTACTAGTTTATAGTGAACATTGAAATTATGAAAAATACATTGATAGACGGATTGACGTTTGAAATAAAGTACACGGCACTCGAAATCATTCCTGCCAATATAAATACACGTATGTTATATCGACTGAAGCATAGATGGCGGTACGTAATGGGTTTTGAGTGCCAACTCTCACGTTTAGAAGTAAAACTTAAAGCTACCGAAAGAATTATGAAAAAATGAATGATATCAGTACGAAGAACATATATTAATATTTAAGTAGATTATAATTTTTAATTGTTTAGAAGTTATTATTAGAACGTGTGTTTATTGTACATGTATACTATTTCAAGTAAATAAAATAAAATGGCAATAGATTAGCTACCTAACACTTATCACGAGAATCAATATAATAGCTAAAAATAAATTGTATACAGTAATTGGGTTCAAACGACCTGTTGTATATAAAAAAAAACATTACCTGCCTTTCCATTGACACGAGGAAGAATATAATATTGTTTATTCTTCTTTCGGTGCCGTGTCAGGTCCCCCCAAAGTTGGCGATCACTACAGCAAAGGCATCTCTATCCTGCGCCACTTGGAACAGGTTCTGAACTCTTGTTATTCTTGTCCACTCTTTGATGTTCCGCAGCCAGGACAGTTGCCTTTTACCAACTCTCCGACGTCCCTCTACTTTACCCATTAATATCAGTCGAAGGAGGTGGTATTTTTCTTCCCTTAGCACATGACCCAAATATGAGACCTTTCCAATTTTCGAACTTGACAACACCTCTCTATTGACTTTGGCTTTCTGCAGTACGTCTGCAAATCTGACCCTATCGGTCCACGGTATACGGAGCATTCTGAGTTATATCCACATCTCGAACGCTTCCAACCGGTTCATTACATTCACTTTCAGAGTCCAGGTTTCGCAGCCATATAGTAGAACAGTAAGTACATATGGTCATGAAACTGCCACTCTGACAAAGCACAGTGCAGAGAGACTAAGAGTCATGCAGCGAGCGATGGAGAGAGCCATGCTAGGCCTGTCCCTTAGAGATATAGTCAGGAACGAAACGGTGAGGGATAAAACAAGAGTCACAGACGTGATCCACCGGGTGACGACTTTAAAATGGAAATGGGCAGGGCATGTCGCTAGAGCTGCAGACGAAAGATGGACCAAAATACTGCTGAATTGGAGATCGAGAGACACGAGAAGAAGAGAAGGAAGACCACAAATGAGGTGGAGGGATGACCTGGAACGATACGCTGGGGTGCTATGGATGCAGACTGCGCAGGAGAGATCGACATGGAGGGACGCGGAGGAGACATTATCGTATTGTGTATAGGAATATAGGTATGTCAGGATAGAACAGTGTGACAAATCTTCCTCTCGGTTTATCGCTCCGAGGCGAGGTAACGGTGTGACTGTTAGGGTACGACCATACCGGAGTGCCAGAGTAGGAGTCAAGATGGCGAACCAACATATGACTATGGGACCGGGCACACTATACGCTTCGCGCCACAGTGCGTGATCACAAGCCACCTGTGTCTTGACTCCTCTGACACTCCAGTGTGGCCGTACCCTTAGTGAACTAGTTTGTAAACATCAAGTTAATTTTATTCCTATAAAATGAATGTTAATTGACCTACTTTCGATATTTATAGGTCTCGCGAGAATAAATTGAGTCTCGAAATATTTATGGCCATAATACCTTTAAATCCTTCCGAGCGTTAATTACTTAGATGTTTTATCTACTGTTTACCTCTTAATTACTTATTGTGATCTCCGATAAAAACAGTTTTTATTTGAAATATCAGCAAGGTGGTGTCAATAGGCGTAATACAACATAATACCAGGAACGCATTAGTGATGATTTGACATTAGGAAGACAAGATACTTTCTAAAGTCAAGAGTATTTGTCCTCTAAACGTACTTTCACTAATATGAAAGACGTCGATCTCCGAGGAGACCGCGTTCAGCAGACTAATTGCTCTTTTCACCGGTGTCACCAAAGGCAGATTGGTTCTGGCGGCCGGTAGGTAAAACAATCTGTGCTGTCGCTGTCGGAGATATCTATCGGGGACAAAAAGACCAACATCATCAAGTACAGCCGAGTTCTCGAAGTATCCCCTGATTAATCTAAAGAAATGGATTATTAGATGTCCATCTCTTCGAAATTGTAGAGAATTTTTTCCGAGCATTCCCAAAAGAAATGCTGCGGGATAGAGCCACGGATAACTACCATACTCCCTTATGTATACTCGTACTCGTAGATACCTCAGATTTTTTTTCTGAACCCTCTCCAGCATAACGGAATATCTCGCCTCGTGAGGACTTCATATCACAGAACTACTTTTGAGTCTGCTCCGAACCAATGCGTTGTATAGGACTCTGAGCACATTGGGATCTATGAAAACTATTCCGGTCCGGACGATGAACCCCAAAATCCTCAGTGCAATGTCACAAATCCTTTCGATATGTGCACGAAAAGTCAGCCTACTCTGATAGATTTGATGATCCCGAGATCTCTCATCGTAGATACATGTGCCAGTTGGTGATTTTTCATTGTGTATCTATGATATACAGTTCTCAAAGCTCTAGTAAAATAATGCTCTAGTAATAATATTATCATAGTCCCATTAATTTCACATTTACGAGTATAATCGAAATAAAACTAGACCCTTAATTTTCCGAATTGCAAATATTGTTTATGGTGCTTACGGCCTGGTAAGTATATTCAAGATGGTATTGGCTTTTAAATTAGATTATCAATGCATCTGAGGCGTGTAGGGAGCACATTCCAGGTGGACGGACCTGCCACCGCGAAAGCTCGATTTCTGAAATGTGTACGGGGGCTGCACTTTGGCTCAACTAATCTGCCTATTTCTGATTAGTTTGTTGATCGAAGCGTAGATTGATTTAAATAATGGCTATCACCAAAACAGAGATCAGATATATAAACTCCATATTAAAAACTAATTATTTAATTTTGATTTGCAAATCGCAACTACACAGGTTTTTCATAACTATAAATTCACTCGTTTTATAATGGTTCCGAAGACAACGTTTTATTATTATTTAACATGTATTTATTTTTCAATATACCTTGCGCTTCTCTAAATAAATAGCTCTTATGCTATTTATACATGCTCACAGAATACTGCTTGAACTTGTTTTAATTTCGAAGTTTCGAGAAGTTATGCGAATTCATTATCTTATTTGCAAGTTAAGTACTGAAAGTTTTAAAGCAAATTAAAATTATGAATTCATTTGTATTTACATCGTTGCAAGTAAATATCTTGATAAGTTACTGGGCAGGATACCCAATTTAATATTTGTAGGTACTTACCCATGTAGGTTATTTCTACCCTTTAGTCCTAAATTCGAACCATCTCCACGATTCGAAAATTGGATTATTTCACTTCTGGTCGACTGCGGATGGGATGAGAAGCTGATCTCTGATAATTCTTGTCATTGGGTCTTCGCCACATAACCCTTCTACACTTCCATAGACAATAATTTTGAGAAATACTATATTGCTGGGTTATGGGTGGGTATCGAGGTACCTACCAAATAATATACGAATGGATTCACAAAGTACCTACTTATCACAATGTACATATTTTACATTCCCCACAAAGGGAAATTGGAAATAGTCAATAAATACATAAAAACAATTTAATGAAAATCTGTTACAATACCTTCGACGTTCGTGGCCGAGTGGTAAGTGCATTGACTGGCACCCCGAAGGTTCCGGGTTCGATTCCCGGCGAGGGCAGTGTGATTGTCACACTGTCATTGGTCTGGTGTAGAATTCACGTGCCAATAAAATGGCGATAGATTAGCTACCTATCACATGTCACGAGAATCACTATGATAGGTATAATACCCTTTACATCGATTTGGCTCATGCTGTCATGATGTGAAGAGCGATTCAACAAAATAATAATAATAACTAAATAATAATAATAATAATAATAAAAATAATAATAATAATAACAATAATAATAATAATAAGATAATAATAATAATAATAATAATAATAATAATAATAATAATAATAATAATATAATAATAATAACTAACCATCACGCCGTCTCCCCGAAGGGGTAGGCAGAAAGAATGGACTGCCACACTTTTCTTTCCTGACATATTTCTCTCGCTTCCTCAACATTCATACATCGTGTCATGCACGCGCGTCGATTTCTCTGACTCCTCACATGGCCGACATTCAATATTTGATTTATTTGATCGTGCCACGTTTTCCTCGGTCTTCCTCTATTTCTGGTTCCATTTATATCATTAACATATAATTTTTTTACCATTCTTTCTTCATTCATTCTTTCAATATGTCCAAACCATCTTAATGATCCTTTCATTATTTTGTTCATGACACCATCATTCGCACCGCATTCACTTCTTACATTTTCATTCGGCACTCTATCATACACAGAGTATCCACACATTCTTCTAAGAGATCTCATTTCAACTGCATTTATTCTACTTTCATCCTGAATAATAATAATAATAATAATAATAACGATAATAAAAAAAAATAATACAAATATTATTTGAGTACGGATTTTTACAATGAATTTGTGGTATGATTAAAGAATAAAAATGCTTTTAATAAATATTTTTATGTAAAAGTTAGTCCGTTAAATAACTTATTCACAAAATGTATTTGTTATTTCTTGATGATTACACTGATGTGTAATAAAACTGTATATTAAATATTTAAACCGAATGAAAACGACAGTTTTCTAGAAGTTTTCTAATATTTTATGGGAATGACATGTTTCGCCCTTCTAAGGCATTATAAAATGTTTACTATTTTATACAATTTGATAATACCTTAGAAGGGCGAAATATGTCATTCCCATAAAATATAATAAAACTTCTAGAAACCTGACCATTTCATTCGTATTAATTACTATTCACAAGACATTGTCGTGGATTATTATTTTAATATAATCGTATTATAAATGACGATAATCAACGAACTTCGTGGCAGAGCTATGACTGCCAGACCGAAGGTCGCGGGTTCGATTTTTGGTGATGGCAGTGTGATGTCAAACTTTCTTTTGTCTGGTGTAGAATTCACATGATAGTAAAATGGCGATAGAAAAGTTACCTATCATATGTCAACCTGAGGTCAATATGACAAGTATTGAGGCTGCCATTATCCAAAAAAAAACTGCGCTGGGCTGGTCACGTCGTCAGAATGCCTGAGGCAAGACTCCCAAGGAAGATTGTGTACTCTCAGCTTACCCAAGGAAAACGCTCACACGGTGGCCAGAGGAAGTGCTTTAGGGACTCCCTTAAAGTAAACCTACAAAAGACTGGCATCGACTGTGATTGCTGGGAAAAGACTGCAGAGGACAGACCTAGCTGGAGAACAGCAGTACATAAAGGTACACAAGACTCTTGAGCACAGCGCAGAGACGACGCCGCTGAGAGGAGGATTAGGATAAAGGAGAGACCACTGGGAGACGGTGACGGCTCCATTGCAAGCGCCTTCCCCTGCCCCAGATGCCCCAGAGTATGTGGGTCCAGGATCGGGCTCTTCAGTCGCATGCGGACCCACAACCGTGAAGGACAGTCTTCCTCGGACACGAGGGACAGCTGATGATGATGCTCATATGTCATGAGAATTCTTCGTTCCTCTTCTTTCTTTCTTAGCCTCCAGTATTCTTCTCCTCCAACTCCTCCTGTCCTCCGCTTCGACCCTCCAATCTGACACTCTTAACAATCTTGCCCTATCTCTCCCAACTTCATCCTCCCATCGTAGCCTTGGTCGTCCAATTGGTCTTCTACCACCTGGGTGCCACTCCAGCAATCTTTTTGGGGTTCGCGATGACGGCATCCTCTGCACGTGACCGGCCCATCTCAGTCAATTCAGTCTGACCTGTGTGGAAAGACTGGGAGCTTTGTAAATATGGTACAGCTCGTCATTATACCGCACTCTCCAGCCTTCACCGTCATTCACAGGTCCCAGAATTCTGCGCAGCACCCTTCTCTCAAAAGTATCCAGTCGCTCTGCGGATTTCGCTGTCATTGTCAATATGTCATGAGAATATAAGAAATAAATTTACTTCAAATTCAATAGAAGTCAAGCACGACATTCATTTCTGAAGCAAACTTCCGTTTCCATGATAAATATGAAAAGTAAACAACAGTTTACACAATAATACATTACGGAATGCATTTCCATTTTCCTTAAAGTATTTTCTCGTGAAGATTTTCCCCCTTTCCGCTTGCAGCTTCCGCCTGACTGGCACTGAATGCCCTCCCCCCTGCCTGCCCCAACGGGGAGATCACGGGGTGGAATCAAACAGACACATACTCGTAGTTTGTATTATTCTACTGTAAAAAGGTAAAGCTATATAAGTTTAACATCAGCATTTTTATGTATGAAATTTTATAATTGAGATTTATTTAAATTAGAAGTTTTTTTTCTGGTGCCATGTCAGGTCCCCCTAACACTGGCGATCACTGCAGTGAAAGCATCTCTGTCCTGCGCTATTTGGAAGAGATTCTCAATTCTTGGCAAAAAAAGATGAAAGTAGAATAAATTCCGTAGAAATAAGATTACTGAGATGAGTGTGCGGGTAAACGATATACGATAGAATGCCAAACGACGAAATAAAGAGTGGATGGATGGAGGATGTAAGGCAGATGATTGCATCATAAGTATATTTGAAAAAGGATCCTTGAGATGGATTGGATATAGATTCAAATCAAATCAAATCAAATCAGTTTATTAACTCAAAAGCCATTCTTCTTAAAGTGCCCTGTCAGGTCCCCCCGACGTTGGCGATCACTCTGGTAAACTCTTCCCAATCCTGTGCTGTCCGGAATAGCTCCTCCACAGTTCCGATTCCCGTCCATTCCCTCACAATGCTGCCAAGAGATCTGCCTTCTCCCTGCCCCCCTGTGACCCTCTATTTTTCCCTTCCATATTAAATGCAGCAGGCGATACTTCTCTCCTTGCCGAACGTGACCCAGATATGAAATCTTGCGGACTTTGATTAAAGTCAGCAGCTCTCTATTTACTCCTGCACGATTCAGGACTTCTGTGTTCGTCACTCTGTCTGTCCATGGGATCCTGAACATTCTTCGGTGAAGCCATATTTAAAATGCCTCTAACCGGTTCATTGTTATTACTTTTAATGTCCATGTCTCACACCCATATAACAGAACAGACCACACATACACTTGAATATCCGCTGTCTTAGTTTTAAGTTGACAAACATTGTTTTTAAATTAGAATTTTTTTCTGGTACCATGTCAGGTACCACTAACATTGGCGATAACTGCAGCGAAAGCATCTCTGTCCTGCGCTTTTTGGAATAGGTTCTCAATTCTTGATCATTAAAAAAAGTTTGGACATATGGAAAGAATGAATGGTAAAATAATTATACGTTAACGATGCAAATGGAACCAGAAATAGAGGAAGACTGAGGAAAACGTGGCACGATCAAACAAATCAAATTTTGAATGTCGGCCATGTGATTTAGAGAAATCGACGCGCGTGCATGACACGATGTATGAATGTTGAGGAAGCAAAATAAATATGTCAGGAAAGAAAAGTGTAGCAGTCCATTCTTTCTGCCTTCGGGGAGATGGCGTGATGGTTAGTTTTTCTCATTTCTTGGCAAAAAAGGATGAAAGTAGGATAAATACCGTAGAAATGAGATTACTGAGATGAATATGCGGGAAAACGATATATGATAGAATACCAAAAGACGAAATAAGGAAGAAATGTAAGGCAGATGATTGCATCATAAGTATATTAAAAAAAGGATCCCGGAAATGGACAGGCCTAGGGAGTGTACGCAAATGGCAGTGGATCGGTTACACTCTGAGACGGAACCCAGCCTGCATCGCTCAGGTCGCACTAGACTGGTCCCCTATGGGGGGAAAGAGAAAGCGAGGCAGACCTAAAGCCACCTGGAGAAGAACCCTGCAGGACGAGGTTAAGGCGGCAGGCCTCACTTGGGATGATGTTAAGCATCAGGCATGCGATAGAGTCGGGTGGAGAAGGTTCCTTGAGGCCCTGTGCACCACGGAGGTGTGACAGGACAAAAATAAGAAGAAGAAGAAGGGAGTGCACGAGTAAAGCATTATATGTAGACGCCGCTGCGCCTATAACAGCTTCGGGTAAGCGAAGGGAGCCCTCTATGGCTCGGCCATATATTAAAAAAAAACGCTGTTAAATCAGTATCTGTCATTTTCGGAGAGACACAAGCGAGTCACCAACCGAAACACTTCAGTGTGGCTGTAGCCTAACCCAGCCACCGCAGCCTACTGAGGTTAAAAGGCCTAAACTATTGTGCAATTTTTTTTTTTGACTTGCTTCCCTTTGCCATAAAGCTGCCTATTCCCGTTCCCGGCGAGTTCCGAGTACTCCCGATCAGAGATTTTTCACTGAAACATGAATAGTGCGCATTTTCTCGGTAACAAGTAATAAATTTATCTTATAAATAGTTTGTCTAGAAAACTGGAGAAGCATAAAAGCTATCAAAAGTGTGTATGCGGTCCATTCTCTATGCCTAGCCCGCCAGAAAAACCGATGGACCGCCAAACTATTTTATTATTTTTATTTCTTTATTTGTGAATTAATTATTTTTTTACTTATTGTTACAAACAATAATCATAAATGGTTTGTATTCGTTAAATTCACGAGTTAAAATTACCTATCCAAAAAAGCTAGAATGGCAGTGCACAATGGTGTTCTTCTACCGACCCTTATGTATGGAAGCGAAGCATGGAACTGGCAAAGGAAGGATGAAAGTAGAATAAATGCAGTAGAAATGAGATCTCTTAGACGAATGTGTGGATATTCTGTGTATGGAGTGTCGAATGAAAATATGGTGTCATGAACAAAATAATGAAAGGATCATTAAGATGGTTTGGACATATGGAAAGAATGAATGAAGAAAGAATGGTAAAAAAATTATATGTTAATGATGTAAATGGTACCAGAAATAGAGGAAGACCGAGGAAAACGTGGCACGATCAAATAAATCAAATATTGAATGTCGGGCATGTGAGGAGTCGGAGAAATCGACGCGCGTGCATGACACGATGTATGTTGAGGAAGCGAGAGAAATATGTCAGGGAAGAAAGGTGTGGCAGTCCATTCTTTCTGCCTACCCCTTCGGGGAGACGGCGTGATGGTTAGTTAGTTAGTTTTTTTTAAATTATGAACACTTATATAAAAAAAAAAAGATCGCATAATATGAAAATATTATGTGATCTGTGATAGTTATGATAATAATGAGATATAGAGATGAGACATAGAGATGAGACATAGAGATGAGACATAGAGATGAGACATAGAGATGAGACATAGAGATGAGACATAGAGATGAGACATAGAAATGAGACAAAGAGATGAGACATAGATATGAGACATTGAGATGAGATATTAAGATGACACCTTAAGATGTGACATTAAAATGACACATTGTGATGAGACATTGAGATGTGTCATTGAATAGAGACATTAAGTTGAGACATTGAGTTGATATGTTGAGATTAGACATTGAGATGAGACATTGAAATGTGGCATCAAAAGAAACGTCAAAATTGCTACAAATCAATCTCTTGGATTGGAAAGATAATAAATGATTTTTTTATTCAATATTAAAGCATCGCACCAATAGGTGGCGATGAAGTTCGCAACTCATCATTCCGCGTAAAGAGAAGTATGGAGTACCGCATCGGTTAAAGTATGGCAGTCCATTCTTCCTGCCTACCTTTTCGGAGAGTGGACGTGATAGTTAGTTAGTTAGTCAATAAATTTGAGTTGCTACTAGCAATACAGTCCTGGCAAGTAAGGGTTGAAGTATTATTAGTATTTTCACGCGGAAAGGGAGGTGGAAATCGTTGCACATGTTTTCTCGTTAGAGCCGCATTAGGAGCTAAGAATAATGTTGACTATTTCATTTGTGACTGCAAAGGATTAGCCACTGCGGCGACCGGCGAGTCCTTTGGCGTATCCCCAATCCGGTGTAATCCTTCAGCGCATGCGGATCAGGGCTTTTTAACTGCAGCATCCCAATAATCATCCTTTTCTGCACATTTTGCGCTTGTGCCGACGTTTTGCACCCCCGAAATCCAGGGGTCCGCAACTGTTGACGTCCGTGCGCGCCGATTTCAAATATCTTCTTCGCTCTGCTAGTTTCAATCCATGCGATTGGTTTGCAGCAAAGTTTACATGATACCACTAAGGTCTTTAATGTAGTAGTTTCCCGTTGCTTGCATACACCAAGTTATTTGAACCCAATTACACATTTTGTACACATTTTTTTAGCTATTCTATTTGTTGATGGTTGAGGTATTAGTTTTGTAAAACTCCATTATTAATTTATAATAGTAAACACGATTGTCTAGTGTATTTACTTTACTTGTCCTTATTATAATTTATAATATATAAATTGTGACATTCTCAAACGGCATTCTCAAACTTCTTCTTCCTCTTTTTCTTCACTTTTGATAGACTCAGGAGTCTGTTATTTCAGGCGGGTCCTCTTGAGACGCTGAACTCCAGCTTTCTCTCCACCGTTTCGGGTGTCTTCCTAGTCGGCGTTGTCCGTTTAGCGTTCCATGGAGAGCTATGTATGGTATCCTATTTGAGCTCATTCTTTCTACATGATGATGCCAGTATCGCCGTCTTTGACGTCCCCATCTGACCACATCTTCGACTTCGCAGATTTCTCGGATTGCTGTATTCCTAACTCGATCACGTAGGGTTTTGCCAGCTATAGCGCGGAGTTTTTTCATCTTGGGTGTCCTGAGCATGCTCTTTGTCTTGACAGTGTCTGCCCATGATTCAATGCCATATGTAAGGATTGGTCGCACACAGGTCTTATAGCTGCGTACCTTGCTGTCAGTCCTCATGTCCTTGTTTCTCCATATGACATCTTTCAGGCAGCCTGCAACCGCTGCAGCCTTATCTACCTGTGACCTTACTTCTCTGGGGAGGTTATTAGAGCTGGTTACTTCGATTCTCAAACTGCAAAAATAAAATGTTTTTGATTTTCATGACATGTGATAGGTAGCTAACATAGGGCCATTTTAAATATCGACTGAAGCAAATATCGCAGTGCACAATGGAATTCTAGTCCCGACCCTTATGTATGTAAGTAAAACTTGGAGTTGGCAGAGGAAGAATGAAAGTAGGATAAATGCCGTAGAAATGAGGTGACTAAGAAGAATGTGGGAAAAAACAATGTATGATAGAATATCTAATGACGAAGTAAGAAAGGAATGTAAGGCGGATGAATGCGTGATAAATAAAATTATGATAGGGTCACTAAGATGGTTTGGACATATGGAACGAATGGATGAGGGAAGAATGGTTAAAAAAAATATATATGTAGTGTGAATGGGAAAAGAAGTCGAGGAAGGCCGAGGAAGACATGGCATGACCAAATTAATCAATTACTGAATGGCGGCCATGTTCGAAATAGGAACAATTGACCGAATGTCACGAAGTGTGAATGTAAAAGAGGCGCGAGAATTATGCCAGGATAGAACAATGTGGCGATCCATCCTCTCTGCCTACCCATCCGGGGAAACGGCGTGATGGATAGTTAGTTACTTAAACAATACTTTGGGTATGTGCCTACATTATATATATATATTTTTTGGGTTCATACAATGGGTTTTATTAAGTTTTGAAAAAAAGGAAGTTATGCTGCCGCACCCTGCATAAGTAGAATCAGGTGTTAAAAGTTGTCAGCTGCAGTGTGCAGGCTCGGCTGCGGGATTATGGGGAGGGGGATAGCCCCTACCCAATGCGACCCTCTCTTCCCTTCGCCCATTATTCCAGCAAGATAATTGATATGTGCAGAGTTTGGAGCTTATTCCTAATCCGCACCTGGAGTGTCAACGCTCTGCAGTGCCACGAAAGAAAATGTCTCCAAGAAGATTAACCTGAAAACGTTAATGATCAAAACATTATTTTTGACCCTCGGTCACGCAAAGGGTTAGAGCAAATGATGTGCGTGTATTTCATTTTGTATAAATAATAACTAACTAACTAACTAACCGTCACGCCGTCTCCCCGAAGAGGTAGACAGAAAGAATAGACTGCCACACTTTTATTTCCTGACATATTTCTCTCGCTTCCTCATAACTCGAATTCTCTGACTGCTCACGTGGCCGACATTCAATATTTGATTTATTTGATCGTGCCACGTTTTCCTTGGTCTTCCTCTATTTATAGTTCTATTTACATCGTTAACATATAATTTTTTAACCATTCTTTCCATATGTCCAAACCAACTAAATAATCTTTTCATTATTTTGTTCATAACACCATCATTTGCACCGCATTCACTTATTATATTTTTATTCGACACTCTATCATACACATATTTATTAGTTAAAAAAAATACTTTCAATTAATCATCCTTCTTTTGCCAGTTCCATGCTTTGCTTCCATACACAAGAGTCGGTACAAGAACACCATTGTGCACTGCCATTTTAGCTTTTTTGGGTAGGTATTTTTAAGTGCACCATTCACTTTATTGCCTGCCCCAACCCTTCTTTCAATATCCCTCTCCACTCGCCCATTTTTTGTAAACATACTACCCAAATACACGAACTCATCTACTTTCTCCAAATTTTCACCATTCACGCTATTTTGTATAAATTTTGAAGTATAAGTCATTAGTAGTCATTTTGTATAAATGTTGAACATTTAATTGTTGTTAGTAAATTATAAGTAGTCATTTTGTATAAATAATTAACGTCTTAATTAATTAATTAATTTATTTATTTATTAAGGGTAACATACAAGGATATCAATAACATATATATAATAAAACATTTAGAATAATTAAAACAAGGCCAATTACATGCTACCACAAATATAAAATAATAGTTAACAATTAACAAATGAAAGTGTAAAATGAGATTGAAGTTAAACTAAGACAAAATATGGTATACATAATATTTAAGAGTTAAAATACTTATAGTACTGGAAATAAAAAATAAAATTAAGATAAACAAAAAAAAGTAATATACGAGTATTATAATATCATTTAACATCGTGGTCACATCCGCGCCAAAATGTTGATCCGATCATTTTCTTAAAATTTCGCTCGATCAAATGAAAAACATCAATATATTAATGTTGTCAATATAAAAGTCTTCACCATTGCAATATAATATTACCCCGATGGAGCTTGGGTTAAAGCGAAACTAGTTGGCATGAATTATAATAACTAGGGCTCAGATTTAAATAAATGTGCCAAAATATTCTTTTATATTCTCTAACCCAATGTTTACTGATCACTAGAAAAACTTCAAAGCCAAATTTCTCTACAAGAATCCTGTTCGACCTGATGGACATATGGACATTTTAATATCAACGTGGCATTGAAAATGCTACGATCTGGAGGCATACTCCGGGTCACCCTTCCAGCAATGTCCACCAGACGTTAGAGGAATAGTCACAAGAGCTGAACCTCTGTAAGCCAGAAGATCCCCCAATTTATTTAATATTATGAAATGCTTCCTAAACCTCGTCCTTTGTCCTACATGCCAAAAACTGTACTCCACATTTTTTTTCCCATCCCGCATTTTTCTCCTCTGCCTCTCCTGTTCTTCCCGCTGTATATTCCTGTGGTGTATCATTCTTTTTATCTTTTATATAATGTTCCTAAAATGTTCATGTATTATATTATATATTATGTTTATTTTTTTAATAAAGTACAGCGGAGCATAGAAGTAGGATGGAGTAGATTAAATGTGGTCTGGCACCCCCTTGTTGTAACCGTCTTAAAGTGTAAGTCCCGGATGGACCGGGGACAAGCCCAGGGAGTGTACGAGCGAGGCTGATAAAAGGGCACCGCTACGCCCTATAACAGTCTCGGGTATGTGGCGGGAACTTCTATGTTCCTTTTTAAAAAAAGCCAGAAGATCCAAGTCCAAGCCTAAGCTAGGTAAGTTAAATCACACGACAAGCATGTAATTAATACATAAACACTTAAAAGTAACAAATTAGTAATTAGTGGATTGGAGTTTTTTTAAGTATGTAGATTTTAATGGGGTTTATAGTGGGCCCATAAATACCGCCCCCTTCCTACCCGGAACCGGGTCTCCCCGCGTCACTAATGGCCCCTCACTAAAAGGTTTTATGTTTGTTCTTTTATTTATTTACCCCAAATTGTGTCCTTTTATGGTACACCTGTGTTCATGTAATACGTAGGATATCCTATAGATATAATACTGTATTCATATAATTTCATTTGCATTGCAATACATTTATTAACTGTTTCATTAAAACACTGTTGATGGTAGAGGTATTAATTTTGTAAAACTCCATTATTAAAGAATCAATTGTATCTCAATAGAGACGAAGATGCAAATTGGAAACAGAATATGGTTGATCGAGGTGTTTACAGGACTTATGACCTGTCATTGGTTGGGTTAAGCGCACGCTTTATGTAATACAACATTCCCCATTCCACCTTTTTTCTTATGACCACCATGTCTGACAAATTTTTGGATGTTGTATATATGTCAATCTGCAACACCACCCTTTGCATGGTAGTTTATTCAATCTACACACTAACGCCATCTATGAAGATTGTATTTTAAGCATTAAGCAGAATATCTTTTTACTTTATTTTATATCATTGTATTTTATATTATTTATTTTAGATTTATTTTGTGGGTGTTGCGAGATCAAAGTGTGCGCGGGAGATGCCTATTGGTGGCGATGAGGTTCGCAACCCATCACACCGCGTCTCCCGCGGAGCGAAAAGAGAAGGATGGAGTGCCGCATCAGTAAAAGTGTTCAGTCCATTCTTTCTGCCTACCCTTTCGGGGAGATGGCGTGATGGTTAGTTAGTTAGTTAGTTAGTTATCTTTTTAACGCAATGTGAAAGGCTATCGCCATTTATCGCATTGCTAGAAACCGCCTGGAGATGTCACTCCAATCTATATGCTATAATTTTGACCGGTTTTTGTTTTTTACAACACTTTGAATGTATACAAATACTTGTAGACGAACAACTGGATTTCACCCATTGCGGGCTATCAATTAAAGATAGCTTGATAGCCCGCATGGGTGAAATCCAGTTGTTCGTCTCCATTATTAATTTATAATAGTAAACACGATTGTTTAATGGGTTTACTTGGATTTAATTTTTTATAATTTATATAAATTAAATCCAAGTAAAACCACTAAACAATCGTATTTATTTCTATTTTTCTTTTTAATACACTTTGTATATAAAACACTTTTATTAAAAATAGACATGTTTCGGACCGGCAGTCCTTCTTCAGTAAAGATACATATTTATAAAAATATTATAAAATTGTTGTTGTTTACATGATCTGATAGACGTTATAAAGATTTATTTTGGAACGTTTATGCTTTTGTTATAACAAATATCGTTTATGCTTTTGTTACAACAAATTCAATTTAAATTTTAAAATAGTAATTAAAATTTTTATAATAAACATGTTTGTCCGAAACATGTCTTTATAATTTAATTTTTTGGGTCAAAAACGGTGACTGTAGCGCGTAGAAGATTCTGCAACATTCTAGGTTGTTGCCACTTAAATGATGCACCAAGTATACCTCTTATTCAAGGTCAAAATGTTTTAAGAGACCGGTACAATACTAGAAAAACCAAAATCTGGACCATGATCATCAAGAACGGTAGAAAACGTGAAATCAATCTGTCGATTATCAGTCAGCCGAGCCGTCATAAGAAATTTTACTGTTCGACTAAATGAGTGCCGCGAACGCAAGGGTTTACATTTGGACAATATTATTTTTAAGAAATAAATTCCTTTTCTTCTATGTTCGCCATACTTTGTGTTGTAGATGTTTTATTTGTCTTTTTCTTTTTTATATACTTTGTATATACAACACTAATTAAAAAAAAAATACATATCAGACATGTTTCGGACAACCGGTCCTTCTTCAGTGATACATATTATAAAGATACATACTCGTATTTGTAACATCTGTCAAAACTGATCATATTTGTAAACAATTTTGAATTTTGAACTGAAGAAGGACCGGTTGTCCGAAACATGTCTGATATGTAATTTTTTTTAAGTTAGTGTTGTATATATAAAGTGTATAAAAAAGACAAATAATAAATTCCTTAATTATGTACTTTAATCATTAATAAACATTTATTCGTTAAATGGCTAATTTTTCTTATTCTCGATCCACTAAGTATAAACTTTCTTTTGAGACACCCTGTGCTTCGATTAAATGAATGTGTTTGTAAGAAGATATGAATGGTTGAGGTAAAATAGGCACTAACCAAAAAAATATCAAAAAAACTAAGTATATTTTTTATATTACTATTTTTTTTGGTACTATTATATATTTTTTTGTACTTAGTGCCTATTTTACTTAAACCATTCACATTATAATGCCTGAGTTAAACTAGGTAGATCTAGGAAGCAATTAAGGGTTTTGTCTATTTCGTTTCCCTAATCAGGGTAATATGGGCCAGCTAATGCTCTTAGACAAATATACCCACGCGGGACTTAATTGTCTGAGGGCAAATTGTTCTATTTTTTGAAAGTTTTAATGAAGATTAAATAAGTGCTGTCATTAGTCCATTTTTTTCTAAGAAGGTACTCTTATAAATTGAAGACGTAAACAAAGTGGGAATCCAAATTAAGATTTTTATAGAAAAATGTTTTTTCCACTTTTGAGTTTATTCTACTCGACATGTTTTGAAGGTTTTACTCCTTTATCATCGGTAGAACGATATGAATTCACTCAAAAGAAGAGGACATAACATAGAAAATTGATTCGGGATGGAATCTTCCAGGATTTTAGTACCCCTGAAGTGTCGTTTAAAGTCAAAGTAGGAAAGCGCAATAGCCAACCAATTTTTTAGCGTTGTTTATATATAAAATTATAGCTGTTATCAACTATCAAGGTTCGGAAGATTTCACATCTGGGTCATGTACTACGTGGGGAAAAGTACCACCTTCTCTAACTGATATTGGAGGGGAAAATTGAGGGACGCCGAGGGCCCGGTAGGAGACAGATGTCCTGGCTGCGAAACGTGAGTAAGTGGGCCGGCATCCGAAGTGTGGTCAGGTACCTACCTATTGAAACCAGTGGCGAATTTCCAATATATATATGAAAATTTTAAAGGTTTTTTTTCTAGGGTACTACAATTCTGCAAAATCCCATCCCGAAGTTAATTTCTTATGTCGTGCCCTCCTTTTACCAGTTTATATAGTTCTCTCATGGGACGATACATACTGATACTCAGTGTATATCGTTCTCTTATGGGACGATACATATTAATACTCAGTTTATATCGTTCTCTTATGGGACGATACATACTGATACTCAGTAAATATCGTTCTCTTATGGGACGTACTGATACTCAGTTTATATCGTACTCTTATGGGACGATACATACTGATACTCAGTTTATATTGTTCTCTCATGGGACGATACATACTGATACTCAGTTTATATCGTTCTCTCATGGGACGATACTCGTACATACTGATACACAGTTTATATCGTTCTCTCATGGGACGATACATACTGATACTCAGTTTATATCGTTCTCTTATGAGACGATACATAATGATACTTAGTTTATGTCGTTCTCTTATAGGATGATACATACTGATACTCAGTTTATTTCGTTCCATAATTATTTATAAAGGCTCCCTTGATTTCTATATATTATTATATTTACCACAAATCCCAACCTATGATACTTTATTTTATAGCAATTTCTAACTAACTAACTAACTAACCATTACGCCGATTCCCCGCAGGAGTAGGCAGAGAAGATGGACCGCCACACTGCTCTGTCTCTACACACCTCTCTAGATTATTCTAAATTCATACATCGGAACATGCACGCTTGTCGATTTTTTCGACTTCGAATGTAGCCGCTTTCCTTGGTCGTCCACGGCTTCTCTTTCCACTCACACTGCTTGGACACAACTTTTTAACCACTCATCCATTCATTCGAATTGTCCAAACCATTTCAGGGACGTTTATTTATACTTACGATGCAATCTTCTTACATTTATATCTTATTTCGTCGTTTTGTTATTCTATCATATAATATATCGTTTTCCCGCGCATTTTTCTCAGTGATCTAATTTTTAAGGCCTAATTTATTTTTAATCCTAAATAATAATGAAATAAAACGATGTTTTTTAACTACTTCCACTTTTGTCTTTATTTCGACAGCGACCGGTTTCGGCAGGCTCGCTGGCATCGACAGACTGGTGAAATAAAAACAAAAGTCGAAGTTGTTAAAAAAACATCGTTTTATTTAATTATATAATAAATAATGAAAACAAAAAAATGTTGATTTAAAATTTCTTTATTATTATGTATTTAGTGTGCTTCCACTTGTGTTTATGTTCGACTGGTTTCGGCAGCTTGCTGCCATCTTTTGGTCTACCAGAATATGGCAGCAAGCTGCCGAAACTGGTCGAACATAAACACAAGTGGAAGCAGACTAAATATATAATAATAAAGAAAATTATCTTTGTTTTCATTATTTAATAAGAACTTCTACCAAGAAATTTAAATTAAAAACATTAATTATTATTTTATTATTATTTAAAATGAACTTTCATCAAGAGATATCAGTAAAATCATTTGATTAGCATTTATCCTACTTTCATTTTTCGTTTGCCAGCTTCAATCTTCACTTTCATACATAAGGGTTGGCACTAGAACTCCATTATGTACTACAAATTCGTAACCACGTTTAATTCGAATCACTTATCTCTCTAAGCTGTTGATATAAGTGTTTTGAATGTTACCCTATCCGCCTTTACATTTAAGTCGAGTAATGTGGTACTAATATTTTTTGTGAATGTATACTTATACTTGTACACGAATCCTATATTTCACCCATGGTGGGTGATTAATTCATGAGAGAAATCCAGGATTCGTGTACAAGTATAAGTATACATTCACAAAAAATATTTGTAATCATTCTGGTCAATTCTTTGGCATATAGATAGGAGTGATATCTCCAGGCGGCTTCTAAAACAGTGCGCTAATAGGCGATAGCCTTCTAATTGTGTTAATAAAGTAGTTTGCTAAATGCTAAAAATTAATCTCCATAGATGGCGTGGATTAAATAGATTAATCTTAAAAAGATTAACATGTGTAATAAAATCTACATAGATGGCTAATTGAAACTGACATGTGAAGATAGGTATAGACTTGTAGCATATATACAACCTCCAAAAATTTGTCTTACATGGTCATAAAGAAAATAGGTGGAATGGGGAATGTTGTAATTACATAAAGCGTGCGCTTAACCCAACCAATCATAAGGTCATAAGTCCTGTAAACACCTTGATCAACCATATTCAGTTTCCAGATTGCATCTTCGTCTCTATTGAGATACAATTAAAATTTAATGTGGTACTCCTGAGTGAACGGGCCGAGGTTATCCATCATGGAGAAGCTGCTGATTCCTGCAACTGCGGTTATCCCTCGGGACCCATCTGTCTTTCGCTTGGACACCCGTTAATTCATTAGCTCTTCAGCCTCATCGCTATCATTATCCATTACCCGAGCAGTGGGCCACCAATACATGACACTAGAGTGGCCCTTAACATTTAGGCAAAAAATAATTTAATATTTTTTATAATTTTCACCCCATAATTCTTTTCCTTTAGGGCTAATAAGTAACTGATATTTTTTGTAATTTTATTTTATAGTAACACGTGCCCCAAAGGGTGTGAAAATTGAACAAAATTAGCCAAATTCAAAATTTTTCGCTAAAACTATTTATTAATTTCTCGTTTAAAACGTCTCACCCGTCAAATCTTTTCCTTTAAGGATAGTTGATAACTGGTATTTTTATTAAATCTTAGTAAAAAGAAACAATTATATCACCAACCACACTAATGAGTTTTTTGCCCTATAAATAGTAAGTCTTTTCATTTGTTAATTTAGTTTATTATAAGACCTGATGATGCCAACATCGGTTGGCGAAACAGCTGTCTCATCACTCTCAGTGAATAAAAAGAAATTCTGATATTATAACAATGTTTTAAATTTTTATAGCAATAAGTGTCATAGTGTTTCGGCTAAAACAGTGGACTATTTAAAAAAAACATTTTATTATTATTTTTAAAATAAAGTTATTCATATATTATCAATATTGCTGTAGGGATGTTCTTATTATGACGATTCGAGTACCTGTATTAGGGAGCGCGCCTGGCTGCATTGCATTGCAGGCTGCCTGAAATCTCGCGTCAATGTTTTCCCAGGCATGCAGCAAATGGCGTATTGACGGCCTCAATGAACACGTATGTAACTAAGCTTTAAATATTCTGCAATTTTATCTCTGAAAGTTTTTATGTTCTTGAATATATTTGTCTTTTTCTTTTTTATATACTTTATATATACAAAACTAACTTAAATTAAAAAAAAATTAAATAACACACATGCTTCGGACAACCCGGTCCTTCCTCAGTGATATTATAAAGATATTTAAAATATTATAAAATTGTTTACAAATATTATCAGTTTTGACAATGGAGATAGGTATATTATAACATAAGTCAAAACTGATCATATTTGTAAACAATTTTAAATATCTTTATAATATCACTGAGGAAGGACCGATAAACTCGAAAATGGAAAAAGTATTGTTTTAAATCATAAAAAAAATCTTCAGTTTAGAATTGTATACTGATTAGTTTATTTTGGATCTGAGGCTTTTAGCGAATCTAAAGTGGCAATGGGCAGGTCACGTAGCCAGAAGCTCGGACGAAAATCGGGCAAGAAAACTGCTGACTTGGAGATCGTGGACGGCAAAGAGAAGTGCAGGGCGACCGCAACTACGGTGGAAGGATGACCTGAGGAGACATGTCGGAATAACTGGATGCAGTCTGCACAAGACAGAGTGTCGTGCAAGCAAATGGAGAGGCCTTTGTCTAGAAGTGGACGGGAATAGGCTGAAGAAGAGGGGTTTCAACGTTTTGGAGATCGTTGCAGTCTCTATCTTCAGGTGACCATGTCTATTATATGTATTAAAGTTACAGCGATGTTCTTCGTGGTCTTGTGAAGTACGGAGGCGCGAACTGTGCATTCACAAACTCTGGCACTATTCGCGAACGGTTCGAATAACAGGCCTGATTATAATATCTAGATAAGCACCTACTTTTCGTACAAAGGTGCAAAGGTAAAATGTAGCCACCCTCATTTTGCAATCTCCAAATCAAAACGACGTCTTAAGATCAAAACTTAAACCAAAAATTTCAAAATACTTTTCAACCAAATTCAGGATAAATGCGTTTATTTTATTCGATTCCAGCGTAATGGTGAAATGTATAAGTCATATTAGAAGACATTAGAAGACATTCGCCTTACAGCTAAGGAAACCAAAAAAATTCCGCTACCGGGAATCGAACCCGAGCCTCTTGGGTGAGAGCCAGGTATTCTAGCCATCCGAATTTCTGGGGTCGGGTTAACCGAGAAACGGATTATCTGGGACACCAAAAATATTTCACAATAATACTTATAATGCAAATAAAAATTCAAATCTGTCACAATGACATTTGGCGTCTAGTTCATATTTGCGCCACCGCCAACATACGTTTGTGTGTTTGCAATAAAGCGCCCGCAGCGTAGTTAATACTCATAAAACATAGTCGTTAATTTTATTTTACTGTGTTAAAGTGTCTATAATAATGCATAAACGCAAACGAGTTGTACTTTCAATTGAACGAAAACTCGAAATAATTCAAAAGTTTGAAAATGGTGCAACCGTTAAATATTTATTGAATCAATATATTGTTGGTGATCAAACTATACGGGACATCATTAATAAAAATATAAAATTGATTGATTTTGCGGTAACATCGGATCGGATTAACCGGGAAATCGATTATACGGGATTTTTTTCGCCATCCATCCCGGAAAATCGAGAATGTACTGAATGTTTATGTATACATGAAAATATATGTTTTTTTTTTAAGTTTTATATGTTTCTATAGAGGTGACATGTTTCGCATGTACATTTGATAATGCTCTTACAATTTGAAATAAAAAAATACTTAAAAATAACGTTTTAATCTATATTAAATACCTACTACTTAATTAAATACTGAAGAAAGATATCGAAGGAAGGGTCGATGCTAGGAATGAAATTAATGGCGCTCTTAAAGTCATCATTGCAAATAGAAATATGTCAACTAAAGCATAGATGGCAGAACATAATGGAGTCCTAGTGCCAACCCTTGTGTATGGGAGTGAAGCTTGGAGTTGAGAAAAAAGGATGAAAGTAGGATAAATGCCGCAAGTAAACGATATATGATGGAATACCGAACGACAAAATCAGAAAGAAATGTAAGGCAGATGATTGCACCATAAGTAAAATTAAAAAATAATCTATTAGAGCCTTAGATGATTTGGACACATGGAACGAATAGACGAGAGAATAATGGTTAAAATGTTGTATACAAACAGTGTGAGTGGAAAGAGAAGTCGTGGAAGACCAAGAAAAAGCATGGCATTACCAAATCAATCAAATAATTAAAGGCGGCCACATTCGAAGTTGGAAAAATCGACGTACGTGCATGTTACGATGTATGAATTTGGAGGAATCTAGAAAGGTATGTCAGGACAGAACGGTATGGCGGTCCATCGTATCTGTCTACCCCTACGGGGAAATGGCGTGATGGTTAGTTAGTTAACATATTGAAAGTATTTTTTTTTAGTCTTTATTTGTTTAGTTTTTGTTATATTTTTACACCTGAAGATGGAGGTATCCTCCGAAACATGTCGTGTATTTTAATATTTTTTTTATTAGAAAGTGGTTTAAACAATGTTTTTTTAATTCCGAAAGTATGTTAGTTAGTTTGTTAGTTTTTTTAATACTTAAGATTTAATATTATTGATATAAAATAGTAAATTAATCAATCTTCCAACTTGCGATCGTAAATCAGAAAAATTGACGTAAAATGATATGAAATCAAATTAATATCTTCCATAACATCCCCCATACCAGTATTCCAGGTAATGAAATAAGCTTTTCCGAAGAAATTTCAGGTAGATAGGTACGTTTTTACAGTGAAGAGGGTAACATTTTTTCGAGAATTTCGTTTAAATCCAAGAGATTTGTTTGCAGGAAAGTGTAATATTTTTTATAGTTCTTGGGATGCCACTTGGGCCTTGAATGTGATAGTTTCCCGTTGCTTTACACATTTTTGTATAGAACGGGTTATTTGAACCAAATTATTGCATACATTATTTTCTACCTATTGATTCTCATGACATGTGCTAGGTAGCTAGTCTATCGCCATTTTTATTGTTACGTGAATTCAACCAGACCAACGACAGATAGAGGTTTACAATGTCATCGCCGGTAATCGAACCGGGATGTGGCAGTCATAACTGTAACCACTCTGCCACTAAGATGACGACCTTCGTGGCAGAGTGGTAAGATCCCTGACTTCCATACCGAAGGTCCCGGGTTCGATTCCCGGCGATGGCAGTGTGATTGTCACAATGTCTTTGGTCAGGTGTCGAATTCACGTGACAATAAAATGGCGATAGTTTGGCTACCTATCACATGTTACGAGAATCAATATAATAGCTAAAAAAATAAATTGTTTACAGTAATTGGGTTCAAACTACCTGTTGTATACATAAAATAATAATAATAAAAAATAATAAAAATACAAATAAAGATCGTCGTATTAATAATATTATAGTGAATTAGATTAACAATTGAATTAGTGTCTAATGACCATCTTTAGAATCGATCAGAAGATGGCAGCAAACTGCTGAAACCGGTCGAAACTGAAATAACACCCAAGTGTAATAACACTAAATGATCTTTGAAATAGGTGCGCACCGGTGTCAACAGTTGCGAACCCCTGGATTTCAGATTGCGAACCCCTGGATTTTATTAAATAACGTATATACGTCACCTGAGAGGAAGAGGGTTCCAACTAACAAAATTTCACATTTGGCTTTTTTTCGTGAAAAGGGTTCGTACTAACCTTATCTATACGTACAATTAAAAAAAAATGTAATAGTATCGTCATTTTGCTGTTACGAAAAGAATCAAGTTCCATCTGATCATTCAAAACACACGATTAACTGAAGAAGGATTCATTTAAACTTAGAACTTTATTATTGCAACTGTAGCCAGACAAAATTTACACGTTTTTCAGTAAAAGAATCTCTGGAAATTGGAATAAAACCCTTTTATTCCAAGATACACACCCGAAACCAACAAAACTTTGACTTAATTTTTCTCAGCTTTTTACTTTTGTCAGTTGGAACCTTCTTACTCTCAGGTGACGTATAGTAGAACGACATAGAGTGGCAAGAGCTTTGACTGCCATACCAAATTCTCGGGTTCGTTTCCCGGCGTTGGCAGTGTCTGTAGATGCGAGCGAGCCTGACGAAACCGGTCGCAGTCGAAATAAAGACAAAAGTGGAATTAGTTAAAAAACCGTTTCATTTAAATATTAGGTCCTTACATATGAAATTGGCGTTTTGCCGTACTGGCAACTTTGATCTCAAATATCTTCTCTTTGGTCAGGAATTCCAAATTCAAATTTATACAGCTATTTACTCAAGTATTTGTGTTTTGAAAATTATAATTCATTTGTTTTTTCCTCAATTGTCTTTTTTCATTACGTCACTCAGTTTACAAAATGGAAAACTTGAAATATCGCGTTATTTACGAGTACGAGTTCCACCGTGGCACCAGTGCTGCAGAAACGGCTCGAAGGATTAATGATGTGTATGGCGACGGTGCCGCAAAAGAAAACACAGTGCGTTTTTGGTTCCAACGTTTTCGTTCTGAAATTTCGACCTGCAGAACAAGCCCCGTGGACGGCCGGAGACCAAAGTTGATAATGAAGAATTGAAGGCTATTGTGGAAGCGGATCCATCGCAAACCACGTCCGAGTTAGCTGCAGGCTGCGGTGTTAGTGATAAAACTGTTTTAATCCACTTGAAGCAAATTGGGAAGGTGAAAAAGCTTGAAAGGTGGGTACCTTACGAATTGAGTGAAGAAAATCAACAAACGCGCGTTGACTGCTGCGTTATATTACTCAACCGGCACAATAATGAAGAGATTTTGAATTGAATCATTACCTGTGATGAAAAGTGGATCCTGTGTGATAATCGGAAGCGCTCATCGCAATGGCTGAACCCTGCCGAACCAGCCAAACCATGCCCCAAGCGAAAATTGACTCCAAAAAAGTTACTTGTGAGCGTTTGGTGGACTAGTGCTGGTGTCGTTCACTACAGCTTTCTTAAATCTGGCCAGACGATTACGGCAGATGTCTATTGTCAACAACTGCAAACCATGATGGAAAAGCTAGCTGCTAAATAACCGAGGCTAGTTAATCGCTCTAGGCCACTGCTGCTTCATGATAACGCTAGACCACACACTGCACAACAGACGGCTACCAAATTAGAAGAGCTTCAATTGGAATGTCTAAGACGTCCACCGTACTCTCCGGACCTTGCCCCAACAGATTACTATTTTTTTCGAAATTCGGATAACTTCTTGCAAGGGAAAAAATTCAACTCCGATGGGGCAGTCCAAACCGACTTCAAAGATTTTATTGATTCCCGTCCGAATGTTTTTTTAGTAAAGGGATCGATGAACTACCTATGAGATGGTAAAAGTGCATAGATAGCAATGGTACATACTTTGATTAAATAAATATATTATATTTAAAAAAAATCAACTTTATGTTCCTCCCATACAAATCGCCAATTTCATATGTAAGGACCTAATATTAGTCTAATTTCTAGTTGAATAATTATTGTTATTATATCACAAAATACTTTAAGATGCAATTCCCAAAGTGATTTATCTGTACGTTTCTTTATTGGTGCAGATAAACGAAATTACATCCCGTTCAAATATTTGAACAGAGGCAAAATGAAAATACATTTCCACGGCATACACCGGCCGAGACTGGCTTATTGCTTCCCCAAGACTAGGATAAGACTAGGATACCTAATGTAGATTCCACATATCGGGACAATCTTTTTCGTCTAATGAAAATCTCTTCCGATCTAACTTTATTTGTTAACTGCCTCTTATAAAACTTCGTAATCAATAATAATTATTTACTCTATATTCGCCATACTTTGTGTTGTAATTGCTTTATTTCTCTTCTTCTTTTTTATAAACTTTGTTTATACAACACTTACATTGAAAAAAATTAAAATTACATAGACATGTTTCGGACAACCAGACCTTCTTCAGTGATACATATTATAATGATACATATTTAAAATATTATAAAATTGTTTACATGATCTGACAGATGTTATAAATATTTATTTTGAAACGTTTATGCTTTTGTTATAACAAATATTATGATTCAATTTAAAATTTAAAATAATAGTTTATAGTTCTTATTGAGGTTCAGGTAATTACTTACAACAAAGGAAATAAATCAAAGATTGGACTTGACGTTAAACTTATTTGATTATTTATAATATTTTCTTTTCCTTTTTTTATTAATAATCAAATAAATTTAACGTCAAGTCCAATCTTTAATTTATTTCCTTTGTTGTAAGTAATTACCTGCACCCCAATAAGAACTATAAATTATTATTTTAAATTTTAAATTGAATCATAATATTTGTAATAACAAAAGCATAAACGTTCCAAAATAAATCTGTCAGATCATGTAAACAAATTTATAATATTTTAAATATGTATCTTCATAATACGTATCACTGAATAAGGACTGGTTGTCCGAAACATGTCTTTGTAATTTTTTTTTTTTTAATGTAAGTGTTGAAAAAACAAAATGTATAAGTTCTGGACGTTTCTTATTATTATTATAGATCTTGCGATTTGTTTATGCAGGATATCAAATTTCTTCATGTGATGAAGATAACCAGCCTTCTCTCCATCTCTTTGGTGGTCATCCTGGTGGTCTATGGGCCTCTGGAGTCTCGTTCATCACGATCTTAGGAATCCTCGCTGGATTCATCCTCTTGATGTGGTCTCTCCAGAATCTTCTTATCTGTCTACCCCATCTCACCATGTCTTCAAATCAGGATTTGCGAATCTCTTCTTTGGGTATCCAATCTTAAAGATTTCTACCCACGATAGGTCGCGATGTTTTTATTTATGATACTCTCAGGAGATGGTTGGTTCTGACAGTATCTGCTCTTGCTTCGATTCCGATCTAGAAGTTTGATTATATTTAATATTAATCAAATGTTTCACCTTGCAAATACATTATTAAATGTTCGTAATTTGATTGTCATTCCCATAAAATATAATAAAACTTATCGAAAACCGATGTTTTAATTCGTATTAATGATTAAATATGGATTTCTTCTATGTTCGCCATACTTTGTGTTGTAGATGTTTTATTTGTCTTTTTCTTTTTTTAGTACTATGTATATACAACACTATTAAAATTATATATATCGTTTTACCACACATACGTCTTAGGAACCTCATATCTACCGCATTTATTCTGCTCTCATCCTTATTCTGCCAGTTCCATGCTTCGGTTCCATACATTAGCGTTGGGACCAGAACTCCATTGTGAACAGCTGTTTTCGCTTTCATTGATAAATTCTTGTTTCCAATAACTATAACTATTTTTAAAGCTCCATTCACTTTGTTACCCGCACCAACCCTTCTATTTTATAATATTTTAAATATGTATCTTTATAATATGTATCACTGAACAAGGACTGGTTGTCAGAAACATGTCTTATATGTAATTTTAATAGTGTTGTATATACAAAGTAGGTATACAAAAAAAGAAAAATATTAATTAAATATGGAGTTTGACATTATTGTTTACTGACAAAATATTTAATTAAAATCGTTTTTAGAATTAATTATATGTTTTAGCTAGTTAGTTAAATAAATTTCTATTATATTTGAATCTGTTGAACGTTGGTCAGCCATAGTTCTGTATTGATTAATAATCCAGTTAGATCGCCCCTATACTTGTAAACAATTACGTAATCCCTAGGATAGAGTTAAATCTTACAGCCAGAGTCCTCACACAAACGACTTAGTGGTAAGTTGTTGATAGGCCCCCCATTAGCGACCACAATACATCAAGTTGGCTGCCATAGAACAATAACAACCAATCTTAATTACCAAAAAGCAGAGAAATTTGCGGAGTAATCCCCTCTTACAATTATTTGAAAGGTTCTAGAAACAACATCTAAATAAACCAATTATTCAATTTAACTAACTAACTAACTAACCATCACGCCGTCTCTCCGAAGGGGTAGGCAGAAAGAATGGACTGCCACACTTTTCTTTCTCAACATTCATCGCTTTCTCTGACTCCTCACATGGCCTTACATTAAATATTTGATTTATTTGATCGTGCCACGTTTTCCTGGGTCTTCCTCTATTTCAGGTTCCATTTACTTCGTTAACATATTTTTTTTTTACCGTTCTATTCAATTTATATTGTCATTATATTCGGTCGATTCATATTAGAATTTATTTTGAAAAACAAAATGTATACATTTAAAAAAAAACTAATACGTTACAATGATGAATTCCAACAATACGGTGCAATTCCATTATAACGATATATTTTATGAAACAAACTACTGTTTTTTTCTCCATATTTTCCACAGGTTCAAAATGTGAATCCACAACACAAAGTTATGGCGAATATAGGAGATATAAAAAATATTAAACAGTTTTTTTTAAGTTAATAAGTATATCAAATGAATCAAATAAATCAAATAAATCATAAATCAAATAAATCCAATAAATAAAATAAATCAAATGAATCAAATAAATCGAACAAATTAAATAAATAAAATATTGAATGTCGGCCATGTGACGAGTCAGAGAAATCGACGCGCGTGCATGACACGATATATGAATGTTGAGGAATCGAGAGAAATATGACAGGAAAGAATAGTGTTCTGCCTACCCTTTCGGGGAGACGGCGTGATGGTTAGTTAGTTAATAAGTATAATTTTGTTTGTTTTTTCACTTTTCAGCGTGTACTTTTTAACATGATTAATTTTTTTAACCATTCTTTTCCATATTGTATATTAGCCTTCCAATTGTGTTGTGAATTCACTTTCGAATAACTTTTTGAAAACATTGTATTTTCACAACACTTTTTCGCACTTATCACAAACATGCCCTTCCTCAGTGTAGAAATTTTAAGTTTTCAAACATTATTTTATTACCTATTTGTTCCAAATATCCAATGAATTCACTTCTTATATTTACATTTGACAGTTTAACTTAAAAACCAACCATTAACCATCACGCCGTATCCCCGAAAGGGTGGGCAGAAATAATGGACTGCCACACTTTTACCGATGCGGCACTCCATTCTGCCCTTTTCGCCCCCGCGAGAAACGGAAGAATATAAAATTTATATATATGAATCGATATAATTGATTTATTTATTTACTTAAAAAAACATTAACACATGTTCTAATAAAAACGTTAACAATTAAAAAATAATAACTTGCAAATGTTAAAAGGTTGCAATTTGGTAACATGTTTACTTAATTCTATTTTGAATATGAATTCATTTTATTAAATGCAAATCTTGCTGTCTCAATTCTGTATTTTATCTCTACAACTGGATCAAGAGATTGGGTTAGTATAGACATTTTAAACTTATATGCAGGGTAATTATATTAGGTCCTTACATATGAAATTGGCGTTTTGTATGGGAGGAACATAAAGTTTTTTTTAAATATAATATATTTATTTAATCAAAGTATGTACCATTGCTATCTATGCACTTTTGCCATCTCATAGGTAGTTCATCGATCCCTTTACTAAAAAAACCATTCGGACGGGAATCAATAAAATCTTTGAAGTCGGTTTGGACTGCCCCATCGGAGTTGAATTTTTTCCCTTGCAAGAAGTTATCGAAATTTCGAAAAAAATAGTAATCTGTTGGGGCAAGGTCCGGAGAGTACGGTGGATGTCTTAGACATTCCAATTGAAGCTCTTCTAATTTGGTAGCCGTCTGTTGCGCAGTGTGTAGTCTAGCGTTATCATGAAGCAGCAGTGGCCTAGAGCGATTAACCAGCCTCGGTTGTTTAGCAGCTAACTTTTCCATCGTGGTTTGCAGTTGCTGACAATAGACATCTGCCGTAATCGTCTGGCCAGATTTAAGAAAGCTGTAGTGAACGACACCAGCACTAGTCCACCAAACGCTCACAAGTAACTTTTTTGGAGTCAATTTTCGCTTGGGGCATGGCTTGGCTGGTTCGGCAGGGTTCAGCCATTGCGATGAGCGCTTCCGATTTTCATACAGGATCCACTTTTCATCGCAGGTAATGATTCGATTCAAAATCCCTTCATTATTGTGCCGGTTGATTAATGCAACGCAGCAGTCAACGCGCGTTTGCTGATTTGCTTCACTCAATTCGTGAGGTACCCACCTTTCAAGCTTTTTCACCTTCCCAATTTGCTTCGAATGGATTAAAACAGTTTTATCACTAACACCGCAGCCTGCAGTTAACTCGGACGTGGTTTGCGATGGATCCGCTTCCACAATAGCCTTCAATTCTTCATTATCAACTTTGATCTCCGGCCGTCCACGGGGCTTGTTCTGCAGGCCGAAATTTCCAGAACGAAAACGTTGGAACCAAAAACGCACTGTGTTTTCTTTAGCGGCATCGTCGCCATACACATCATTAATCCTTCGAGCCGTTTCTGCAGCACTGGTGCCACGGTGGAACTCGTACTCGTAAATACCGCGATATTTCAAGTTTTCCATTTTGTAAACTGAGTGACGCAAAGAAAAAAAACAATTGAGGAAAAAACAAATGAATTATAATTTTCGAAACACAAATACTTGAGTAAATAGCTGTATAAATTTGAATTTGGAATTCCTAACCAAAGAGAAGATATTTGAGATCAAAGTTGCCAGTACGGCAAAACGCCAATTTCATATGTAAGGACCTAATATTACTGGGTTAACTGCCCAGATGAAGCTAGGGTTCATGCGAAACTAATTATAATAACCATACCGTGGTTAACCATCACGTCGTCTCCCCGACGGGGTAGGCAGAAAGAATGGACTGCCACACTTTTCTTTCCTGACATATTTCTCTCGCTTCCTCAACATTCATACATCGTGTCATGCACGCGCGTCGATTTCTCTGACTCCTCACATGGCCGACATTCAATATTTGATTTATTTGATCGTGCCACGTTTTCCTCGGTCTTCCTCTATTTCTGGTTCCATTTACATCATTAACATATAATTTTTTTACCATTCTTTCTTCATTCATTCTTTCCATATGTCCAAACCATCTTAATGATCCTTTCATTATTTTGTTCATGACACCATCATTCGCACCGCATTCACTTAATATATTTTCATTCGACACTCTATCATACACAGAGTATCCACACATTCGTCTAAGAGATCTCATTTCTACTGCATTTATTCTACTTTCATCCTTCTTTTGCCAGTTCAATGCTTCGCTTCCATACATAAGGGTCGGTAGAAGAACACCATTGTGCACTGCCATTCTAGCTTTTTTTGATAGGTTTTTGTTTGCGATGACAACTTTAAGTCCACCATTCACTTTGTTGCCTGCCCCAACCCTTCTTTCAATATCCCTCTCCACTCGCCCATCTCTTGTAAACATAATTTTTTATTATTATTATTTAATATCTATAAGATTGTTACATCATTTTGTAATTTTCAATTTTCATTACAAATGAAGTAGAATTAGTCTAAAAATAGAACAGGAACCAAGAAAACTTGTTAAAACTCAAACAATTAAAACGGAATGATAGTTTTTGAATTTGGAACTATAGAAGTGGACTCTCGCGTGGAGTGCGAGGAACATAAATCACATTTAGTGAAGTTGGCTTATTCGGTATTAACTCGTCCCCAATAACTCACCATAACTATCGCCCAGGGCGGCCCTGTAAACTTTAGACAAATTGAGTCTGAAGCACATTGCGCGCCTCGAATAGTTCTTAACAGCCCTTCAACTAAAACTACGGCTTTGGAAAACTGACTCAAAAGTATAATCAAACATTTATTGATTGGTTATTATTAGTTAGAATGTAATTTGTCATTCTGATTATGTTTATTTTTTCCGCTTTTGAGTGTGTGGAAAAAGTGGACAAAAACAGCGTTTTAACCGCCCTACCTTTGAGTAATTTTCCGAGAAACGTGCAAAAATCAGGTTTTTTATTAATGAAATTTAATTATATATTAATTTTATTTTTTTAAATTACGAAACGTCAAATACTCGGCCGCACACTTCGCCTGCCCCTTGTAAAACTATCATATTTATGAAGACTTGTACTCGAGTGTTGCTGGCACACGCGCGTATCCCTAACAGTTTGTACATTTTAGGTACATTACTTTTTCGCAAGCGCGTACGTGATACGGGATAGCGCAGAATGGTACAGTCACAGTGAACGTATCACGAACGTTCAAATACGTAGGGTGGTGAATTAACTTATTTTTTAAAATTATTATTATGAAGGAGTAGGCAGAAAGAATGTTCTGCCACACTTTTCATTCATCGTGTCATGCACGCGCGTCGATTTCTCTGACTCTTCACGTGGCTAATTCAATATTTGATTTTTTTTATCGTGCCACGTATTCCGCGGTCTTCCTCTATTTCTAGTTCCATTTACATCGTTAGAATATACTTTTTTTACCATTCTTTCTTCATTCATTCTTTCCATATGTCCAAACCATCTTAATCATCCTACCATTATTTTGTTCATAACACCATCATTCGCACCGCATTCACTTCTTATTTTTCATTCGACACTCTATCATACATTTATTTTGAAGAAAATCAAATGATTTTACTGAAATCTCTTGATGGAAGTTCATTTTAAATAATAATTAAATAAAACGATTTTTTTTAACAACTTCCACCTTTGTCTTTATTTCGACAGCGACCAGTTTCGCCAGGCTCGTTGACATCGACAGTTAAAAAACATCGTTTTATTTAATTATTATACATTTATTTATTAAGTTATAAAAAAATACTTAAGGTAGTATATGACATTTTAAATACATAATAGTTAAATGTATAATGAAAACAAATTTAAATAAAAACAGTTACAAAACACCCAAAGGAGGAATTTAACAAAAAAAAAACATTAATAACTTTAAAACTTTAAAATGTGACCGTACACCATACATTATTTGAGGGTACGGCCACACCGGAGGGTCCGAGTAGGAGTCAAGATGAACACCTAGCGAACTAACGTACGATTATGGCGTACTATGGGACCGGCCACACTATACGCTTCACGCCACAGTGCGTAAATACAAGCCATCTGTGTCTTGACTCCTTCTCAGAGTCCATCTTCAGGGTGGTTAGCTTTAACCAGGGTGGTTAGTTATAACAACTCTGAAAATGGAGTCTGCAACAATCTCCGAAACGCCGCTCCAGAAAGACGAGTTTCCCGGATTTTTCCAAGATCCCAAAAAACATAGGACCTATACCGTTCATAAAGGTAAAGGTTCATCAGTTCCTACTTACTTCCAAACGATATAGGGCCTGACCTGGACAGGTGTCCGCCGTTTGGGTTCTCCCCTTACCACTGTCCCGGTCAGTGCTCCGCAGTCAACGTGTTAACCCAGTATTTATGTTATAAGAAGCAATGTGTACAAGCTACACTGCATCGGCAAGGGAAGGTTAATATGCAGACGTTTCATTTCATCACCCGCAAGAGCAAGTTGTAACATTGTTAATGGAGTTGGCAGTGCAAATTGTTTACGGCTAATTCACATGCACAGAGTCACCGTTTAACGCGGCGAACTTGGTTCCGGTCCGGCCGGATGTGCGACCACGTGGAGGCCGGAAGATCGCGCCCCCCGGGGGACACTTCCGGGGCGCATTGTGACTAACGCGGGCGGCGTGATTCATTACGAACTGGACTTTGTTTAAGAATATCCGTTGTTGTTCACATCAGAGATGTGCTCATTTCTAGCTTTATGCTTTGAATAACGGGAAACATTATAAGATTTTTCGTCTTTTTTTAGTGTACTGTTATTTTTAGAAGCCTGTTCCTGCCATGTAGATGTGCAATTGTCTCGCCATCTTTTGGGTGGTATTCTTATACAGTCTTGGTTATCCGACCTTCAGTTATCCGACCTTCCGAGTTATCTGACCTACCGGGGAATGCCCCTTTCCTTTACCCGACTGCACGCATTATATTCGCGCGCCAGGCGACAGTCTACAGTGCTTACGTAGCTCTTTCGCTGAGAGGGCGTGTTGCGCATTGTTTCCTTGATTCGTTTAATTTGAAAGTTTTCGATATTTGATGTGCAAATAAAATTAACACATTTTCAATGTCGTTTTTATCATTTTCCGTGTTATCCGACCTTTTCGCTTATCCGACCTTGCTGTGGCCGGTTTAGGTCAGAAAATCAAGACTCTATTGTAGTTCGATTTTCTGGTGGTATTTTATTTGCGCTTTCTTTGTTTTTCCATCTCCTGACATCCATCGACGACTCTTCTCCACCCCGTTCTATCGGTTTTCAACTGTCCTTTTACTTGTCTACACTTTTCACAGTATCCAGGTTGTCCTAATATCTCTTGCGCTATCTCCGGTGTTTTTTTTTTTTTTTTTTTTTTTTCATTTTATTAGTTCACTATATAAGTAGTGTGACCAGACGTCACGTTTTCACCGGGACAGTCCCGTTTTCAGGCAGCGTGTCCCGGTGTCCCTGAAAACAGCTTCGTTCGAAATTTCACATATTATTAATGTATGTTCATTTTAATTTAACTTGACTGAACCATAGCAACGCGTGGCCGGGTGTAGCTAGTAATAGATCCAAATAAAACTGATATAAATTTAAATCATTTTTAGTTTACGTAATTTTACTTCTACTTATTGTTATGTCAAATCTAAACTAAAATTTGGTTTATGGTTTTGTCCAAGTTTAACTAGTATAATTGTTTATGGTTTTGTCTAAGTTTAACTATGTATAATTGTTAATGGTTTTGTCCAAGTTTATAACTGTGTATAATTGTTTATGGTTTTGTCTAAGTTTAACTACATATAACTGTTTATGGTTTTGTCCAAGTTTAACTATAATTGTTTATTATATTTTATGGGAATGACATGTTTCGCCCTTCTAAGGCATTATCAAATGTCAAACGCCCTTCTGAGGCATTATCAAATGTAAAACTTCTAGAAATCTGACGTTTTCATTTGTATTATTATTTAATATGAAGTTTTACATCATTGTTCAAGAAACAATCAATAATTGTTTAGTTTTTGGTCCAAGATTTACTATAATATGTATATTGTTTTGTGCAAGTTTAACTATTATATAATTTCTTCTATATACGCCATACTTTATGTTGTTATGATGCTTTATTTCTCTTTTTCTTTTTTATATACTTTGTATATACAACACTTATATTTAAAAAAATACATAGACATGTTTCGGACAACCAGTCCTTCTTCAGTGATACATATTATAAAGCTACATTTTTAAAGTGATACATATTGGAAATACATATTTAAAAAAAAAGTTCATTCATTTAAAAAAGATATTGGGGTTGAAATTTTGCATGTTAATAATAGAATTATAACTTTAAGCAACCTCGAAATTTTAGAAATTAATAAACGGTTAAAAATAAAGAAAATATTATAAATAATCAAATAAATTTAACATCAAGTCTAATCTTTGATTTATTTCCTTTGTTGTTAGTAATTACCTGAACCCCAATAAGAACTTAAATATATTATTTAAATTTTTAAATTGAATCATAATATTTTTTACAACTAAAGCATAAACGTTCCAAAATAAATCTTTATAAAATCTGTCAGATCATGTAAACAATTTTATAATATTTTTAAAATGTATCTTTTTAATATGTATCATTGAAGAAGGACTGGTTGTCCGAAACATGTCTATGTAATTATATTTTTTTAACATAAGTGTCGTATACACAAAGTATATAAAAAAGAAAAAGAGAAATATTATATAATTGTAATGGTTTTGTCCGTGTTTTACAATTATTAATTGATTATTTTGTCTAATCTCTGATTAATTTTTACATATTCTGTGAACTAGTTTCAGTGAATATGAAGTGAATGGTGCACTTAAAGTTGTCATCGCAAACAAAAACCTATCTAAAAAAGCTAAATGATGTTCTTGTACTGACCCTTATGTATGGAAGCGAAGCATGGAACTGACAAAAGAAGAATGAAATAAGAATACATGCAGTATAAATGAGATCTCTTAGACGAATGTGTGAATACTGTGTGTATGATAGTGTCGAATGAAAATAAAAGAAGTGAATGCGGTGCGAATGTTGGTGTTATGAACAAAATAATGAAAGGATCATTAAGATGGTTTGGACACGTGGAAAGAATGAGTGAAGAAAGAATGGTAAAAAAATTATATGTTAATGGAACCAGAAATAGAGGAAGACCGAGGAAAACGTGGCACGATCAAATAAATCAAATATTGAATGTCGGCCATGTGAGGAGTCAGAGAAATCGACGCGCATGCATGACACGATGTATGAATGTTGAGGAAGCGAGAGAAATATGTCAGGAAAGAAAAGTGTGGCAGGAAAGAAAAGTGTGGCAGTGATGGTTAGTTAGTTGTTTTTTTAGTTTCAGTGTCAACAGTGTTATCGTAATTAAATATAATGATAATTATTTTGTAATAGCTTTGCGCGTAGGGGTAGAGGGGTTTTGAATGTTTTGACTGGATGTTAATGGACGTGTATATGTACGTTAATCATAAAAAAATAATTGCATTGCAGGGTTACCGTTGAACGTAAAATAGCACGTATTTTATTTATTTTAGGGATAGTGTGTTCTTAGTCCGCCAGATGGCACCAGCTTAGGTGTTCTTTCACAATCCCGGGGAAAAGAAGAAAAGTTAGCGGAGACACCTTCCTCTAACTAAATTAGTAAACATTGGAGGAGGTTCGGAACTCCGCCAGCTCGGAGATTTCCTCCTCGATGCCAAAGTTAAATAAATTCTAGGAAAATTAAAGAATTTCTTTGAGTGCTTTACGTACAAAGGAAAAGCTAGTTTTCATACGAATTTCAGAACTTTTTGAAAAGTTTATTTTTTTAAACATTTTTTTTATATAAATAAAGAAAAGCCAAGTATTCGGCTTTTTTATGCACAACGAAATATTTCAACTCGCTCCACAATAGCTTGGTTTTTAATTAAAATGCTTCATTTGCAAAAACCCCTGTAGATTATAAAGGATTTATAAAGCATGTTGTTGTTGTTGGTATTTATAAAATGTTTTTTTAATTGAGTTATTTAATCTATACGTCTACCTGGGAAGCATGTATACAAGAGATGGAAAAATGGAGAAAGATATCGCAAGAAGGGTTGGAGCTGGAACCAAAATAAATGGTGCACTCAAAGTCATTACCGCGAATAGAAATATATCGACTGAAGCAAAGATGGCAGTGCACAATGTAGTTCTAGTGCCGATTCTTATGTATGGAAGTGAAGCTTGGAGTTGGCAGAAGAAGGATGAAAGTAGGATAAATGCCGTAGAAATGAGATCACTAAGAAGGATGGGCAGAAAAACCATGTATGATAGAATATCTAATGATGAAGTAAGAAAGGAATGTAAAGCGGATGAATACGTGATAAATAAAATCAAGAAAGGGCCACTAAGATGGTTTGGACATGTGGAACGAATGGATGAGGGAGTGGTTAAAAAGATATATACAAGTAGTACGAATGGAAAAAGATGTCGAGGCCTTCCAAGGAACACATGGCATGACCAAATTAATCAATTAATGAAAGGCGGCCATGTTAGAAGTAGGAACAATCGACGAGCGTGCATGTCACGATGCGTGAATGTAGAAGAGTCGCGAGAGTTATGTCAGGATAGAACAATGTTGCGATCCATCCTCTCTGCCTACCCCTCCGGGGAAACGGCGTGATGGTTAGTTAGTTAGTTAATTGAGTATAATAAATTCAAACGGGTTGGCTAAACCCCAATTAGTATCTTTAATAAGCTATCTTTCAAATTAAAAAAAAATGGGCAATTGATCTAATTCCAGAATCGAACCCTTGTCCTCTTGGCATCGGTCAAGCGTTCTGTTGCCGAGAATTCAATCTGGATTTAGCACATGAAAAATTACATTTATAATGCTTTCGCATGACGAAGCATGTCGCTTCGGAGACCGATGTCTTTCATATTCGTGAAAGTACATTCAGAAGACAAATACTCTTGACTTTGGAGAGTATCTTGTATTCCTAATGTCGTACCATCTCTCAATAGATGCCTTAAACAATAAAAAATGTTTGTAATGTCTTTTGAGAAAATAAACTGATGTGATTTGATTTGATTTTTGATTCACATAAAATAAGTTAAACTTCTAGTAAACAGACGTTTTAATTCGTAATTATTATTTTATCTGAAGAATTACATAATTTTTAAAGAAACAAATAAAATAAAATTTCTTTAATCGGACGTTCTCATTTCTATAAAATAGTTGTATGTAGTTTAATAATAAAATTCATAGTAAATAGTGAAAAAATGGATTTTTTTAATTTTATATTTATTTAAAATCCACTAATTTTTGTGTCTTTGACCGGTTTCGGTAGCTCGCTGTCATCTTCTGTTTTTTTTTTTTTTTTAATAATTTTTATATTTTCTATATTATATTATATTAACAAAATTAATATAATTAATCGTTATTTCCGAATTCAATTTCGGGGTTCAAAAGGGTAGCAGGGCTACGACGGGGTATGTTTTGCTTTAATGTATGCCTCTACAAAATGTCGAAAGGCGCCATGTTGCATTTACAACAGCAACACTACTATCAAGTCCAACTCTCTAGCGTCCACGAGAGGTCTTTTAAAGACAAGTCTTTTAGAGGTCTTTTAAAGACTTTAATGTGGCGCATATTACTTAGTGCCATAGCAGATAGAGAGAGGACGAATGGCGAGCTTCCAGCGCCATAAAACTGGATACACCCAGCTAAGGGAAGGTAACCCCGACAGAATATCCTCCAGAGAAGGCAAGAGGATACCACTCTGGATATCTTTCCCCAGGTCATCACTATGAAGGTGATAGTCAACGTTAGGGAGACCTGACAGGACACAGAAAGAAGAAGAAGAATCGTTATTCAATAAATAATAAATAAATGAATTGTGATATAGTTACAGTTTAAAATAATATGGTAATATATAAATATTACATAATAATAGTTATTTAAATGAAACATTGTTTCCGCAAAATAATGGATTATCCGAAAAAAAAATTTAAACCACACTTTACCTTGTCTGGGCATATGATATTATTTTGGTGTAATTATATAAATGATGTTGAAGTGCTGATTCTGGTTGTCAGATGTCACTGTCTGTCGTCTCCAGGTGAGCTGGTGTCAGGACGGGGGCGGGGAGACGCAGGAGAAGGACGGTGTAATTAAATTAGGGAACAAATTAAAAGCGCCCCCAACCGCCGGACCCCAGACAAGCGGGGAGCCACTTATCTCGTTTGCGATAATTTCCATTATATAACATTCGCCGACCCTCGAGACGTCTGCCACAAATGAAGACGAATCTCATTCTCATTCTAAGAATATTTTTTAAAAGCAATAAAGTCATTAGTCTTAAGTACCTACCTACTTTTATGGCAAAAAAAAATCAAATATATACGAGTACATTCTGTTTTTTCGACACAAGTACCTAACTACCTAGTATTTGTTAAAATATCTTTAAAATAATTCGATTCAAGGATATTCGTTGTTTTTTTTATCGTTATAAGTACCTACTAACTATTTAGTAAAAATAACATATTTCACTTCAAATACATTAATTGTTTTTTCTTCTCATAAGTACCTATCTTCAACCACCTTTATCTCATTTTATATATCAACCCCACTGCCATATTGGTCCCGGCCCAAGACCAGCGACCTACATCCAAGGCCACTCTGTATCCAGAACCAACTGGCTTCCATTTAAGGCCACTCCCTGTCACCGTACCTCGGTCTACATCCAAGACCTCAGCCTCTGTCCACGGCCACCCCCGAACTCTTCATGCTCCTCCCTACCCGGATAGTCAGGTCCAAATGTCGGACCCAATACTTCATATCCTCCAAGAAACCCTCACTATACCATCAAACAATATCCAACCTCAATATCGAACAATAGCCTCCGGGATGGTACTCTAACTGGTACTCCCAAAAAGACAATTTCCAAGAATCCAACTTCAAAATATTTAAATTCAAGAATTAATAACAACAACAACAAACCTTCACGCCGTTTCCCCGCAGGGGTAGGCAGAGAGAATGGACCGCCACACTACTCTATCCTGGCACACCTCTCTAGCTTCCTCCACATTCATACATCGAGTCATACACGCACGTCGATTCTTCCGGCTTCTGACATGACCAACTTTTAATATTTGATTAATTTGGTCATGCCATGTTTTCCTTGGTCTACCTCGACTCCTTACTCCATTTACATTGTTAACGTATACTTTTTAACCATTCTTTCTTCACCCATGCGCTCCATATGTCCGAACCAACGCAGCGAACCTTTCATAATTTTGTTCATAATACCTTCTTTCGCTCTACATTCCTTCCTAATATCAGCATTTGAGATTCTGTCGTACATCGTTCTACCACACATACGTCTAAATCGTTCTACACACATACTCGTACGTCAAGAATTAATTGTATCTCAATAGAGACGAAGATGCAAATTGGAAACAGAATATGGTTGATCGAGGTGTTTACAGGACTTATGACCCGTCATTGGTTGGGTTAAGCGCACGCTTTATGTAATACAACATTCCACATACCACCTGTTTTTCTTATGACCACCATGTCTGACAAATTTGGAAGTTGTAATTATTTTAATCTGTAACACCACCCTTTACATGGTAGCTTTTCAATCTACACACTAACGCCATCTATGAAAATTGTATTTTAAGCAGAAGATCTTTTTAACGCAATGTGCCATTAGCGCATTACTAGAAACCGCCTGGAGATGTCACTCCAATCTATATGCTAATATTTGGACCAGTTTTTGTTTTTAAAACATTTTGAATGTCTACATACATGTACTCGTATGTATACATAAAACATTTACGAGTAAGTATACATAAAACATTTTGAATATATTTAAATTCAAATCTATTATTTCTTTTCTCGTAATAAGTACCTACCTGATAATTTATTATGAAAGACGTCTTCATCATAGAATCATAATTGATATATTTTACAGAACGCAATATCTACAGAAATAAGAAGATTAGTTAATATCATTTTTCATAAGTGCTCTTAGAATAATGGAACGTGCAAGTATTATAATAAAGCAAATAAAATCAAATACTCTTTTGCGTTTTTCATTGAGGTTTATAGATAAATAATAAATCAAATGTATGGGTAGTCAATAATGCGACCGGATAACAGAGCTCAGCGAAATAAATGAGATAAAACTTATTCCAATCCTTCGACGATTCTCCCGCGCTTCAAGCTGTCAGGGTGAAACAAAAGCTCGCGATTCGAACAAATTTGAGTTTCAAAAGTTCCCGTTTAGTCTCTGGTCAGGCAGACATCGGGTAAGGAGGTGATTCTCTACAGTTTATAACAGAAATAGACTATGCTCGCGAATTATAGTAATCATACATTATGGTAACGTGAGAATAAAATATATTAATCATGCAAGAGACGAACGAATCACGTTCTTCTAAAAATGAATAATATTTCTGTAAATTGTTTTTATTTTGCTGATTTTTTTAGAACTTCTTTTACTTCTGTCTCATGTATAAATGACCAGAGACGAGTGACCAGAGTTATACGTCAATTCATTACTGCCGGGACTGTCGCGCGGGCAAGACGTACGGACATACGTTGCATGTGAATTATTTTAACTTGTTAGACGTTTAATTTAGACGACCTTTAGACCTTTAGACAACCTTTGTGACCGAGTGGTAAGTGCTTTGAGTGCCATACCGAAGGTCCCGAGTTCGATTCCCGCCGATGGCAGTGTGATTGTCACACTGTCTTTGGTCTGGTGTAGAATTCATGTGACAATAAAATGGCGATAGATTAGCTACCTATCATATGTCACGAGAATCAATATGATAGCTATACCCTCGATGTAATGAGGTAGAGAACGAAATAATAATAATAATAATAATAACAATTCATGATAAAACCGCTTTGATAGCAATCGAAAATTCACATTGTTGGTTTTAATTATTGTTTCTTGAACTATGGTGTAAAACTCCATATTAAATAATTAATACGGATGAAAACGTCTGTTTTCTAGAAGTTTTATTATATTTTATGGGAATGGCATATTTCGCCTGTCATTGCAGATGGTTTCATTTGCATGAATTATTATTGGTTTTGCTTTATAATATAATAATAATAAATTGAATGATTTATAGATTGCCACTTTTATGAATTAATCATCTCAAGGGCGCTGTAGCTCCATTTTATTAGTTAGTTGAAGATAAACATTTTAGTTAAAATGAACATTTTGGTTCAAAATAAACATTTTGTTAAAAACAAACATTTTGTTAAAGATAAACATTTTTGTTAGAAATAAAACATTTTAGTACGGGGGCTGCGCCTGACGCAGTCGATCAACGTTTGGGGGTTTTCAATGCACTTTAAGTCTGCAGGGAGACCGTTCCAGTCCGAGGGGCCAGCTACAGCAAAGGCCCGGTCGCCGAAATTTGTGCGAGGATAACGCTTCGGTACGTACAATCTACCCATCGCAGAAGACCTCACTGATCGCAACGTAGACTGCCTCGCATTCAGTTTCTCGGTGATGCAGAGTTCAGATATGTAGGCGGGTGTCATTCCATGCAGCGCCTTAAATACAGTCCAGCAGAGCTTATAGTGTATTCTTTCCGGATATTTCAACCAATAGAGCTCCTTAAGGTGTTGCGTTATGTGACAATACTTCGGAACACCCTTAATCAGTCTAGCTGCCGCGTTAAATACAGACTAGAGTTTATAGATTTGCTGTTTTGGAATGTTGGCGTAGATTCCATTGCAGTAATCTAATCGTGACACGACGAAGGAGTTGATCAGCGTTTTAAAACTGTCAACGGGAATATTTCTTTTTACAGATCTTAATTGCCTTAAATGAAAGAAGCTGTTGCTGACTGTTTTATTGATTTGAGATTTCAATGAAAGATCAGTCTCTAAATGGACGCCAAGAAGTTTTATTGAGTTTTTAGGAGAAATGTCTGTGTCGGGTGTGGATATTTATATCAATATTAAACGCATTTTTACAGTATACATTTAGCATCTTAAAGTAGGTGTTTTTAGTGTATTATTTTCTGTAGATTTAGAAAATTATTAATTTAAACCAGCGTAAAATATGCAAATAAACATATATGCTTCATATTAAAAACACAAAATAAATAATACAAGTATTTGATTTGTAGAACGTTTGAATGGGCACCCAGGTATCCCGGTCGTGTTGGACTTAAGTGATAGATAGCTCTCTGCAGAGTTATAATTTCGGACATACCGAGATGTCCGAATAATATACTGCTATTGGTTCACAGTTCTCCCTGGAAGTAAGGGCTACACAATTCGCAAATTTTAATTAATTCAGCCGAGCAAAGTTGTGATTGAATTTGAGAAGTTAAATTTAATATTGTTCAACACATAATACACGGGGTTAAATAAGATATAGCTAAGGTACTAGCTTTAGACGATTCCCTACTTTTGGATAGATTTCAAGTTTGGAATTAAATGATTTAGAAAAAAGACCAACCCATAGGATTTAAATCATAATTTTTTTGACCCATGGCCCCCCTTCAGACACAAAATTACACTAGGCCTCTTTGGAAATTTACCTTTTTAAATTAAACAAAACAGAAAAATGTAGCGAACCTATTTATTAGGAATTAATTGTATCTCAATAGAGACGAAGATGTAAATTATTTGGAAACAGAATATGGTGGTAGAGGCGTTTACAGGACTTATGACCTGTCATTGTTTGGGTTAAGCGATCGCTTTATGTAATACAACATTCCCCATTCCGCCCTTCTTACGAACACCACGTCTCACAATTATTTTTGAAAGTTGTATATATGCACGATGTTGAGAAACATTTCTCGTATTTTAGTTCAATCTACACTAGCCATTATGACAGGTCATAAGTCCTGTAAACGCCTCGACCACCATATTCTGTTTCCAAATAATTTACATCTTCGGCTCTATTGAAATACAATTAATTCTTAATGATTAATACACCCGTAATGGGTAAAATCCAGTATTTGTCTACAAGTATTTGATATACCTACATTATACATTAAAAAAACATTTATTATTTACTTACTTATTGTGTTATAAATAAGATACACCGATACTTAAATTGTTTAATAATTCATCTTCTTCTTCTTCTTCTTCCTCAGCCTATTCCCGTCCACTCCTGAACAAAGGCCTCTTCTATTCGCTTCCATGTCACTCTGTCTTGTGCAGAGTGCATCCTGGTTATTCCGACATGCCTGTTCAGATCATCTTTCCACCGTAGTTGCGGTCATCCTGCACTTCTCTTTGCCGTCCACGCCACGGTCTCCAAGTCAGCAGTTTTCTTGTCAATTTTTCATCTGAGCTTCTGGCTACGTGACCTGCCCATTGCCATTTTAGAGTCGTCACCCGGTGGATGATGAGAAATTTAAATTTTTTAAATAAAACAAAACAGGAAAATGAAGTGAGCCTATTTTTTATTTACTTACTTACAGCGTTATAAATAAGATACGCCGATACTTAAATTGTTGAATATACTGTCAATAACAAATCTGCTGTGAAATCATCAAAATTATATTTAACTACGAGAGTATTTTTTTAATTTTAGAAATAAAAAAATTCGAAAAAATACATTATAAAGATTATTATTATTAGTGAATAATATCAGAAAAAATGTAAAACTAATACATGTGTACGTATATGATTATTTGAAACATCGCAAAATCAAAGATGATATTTTTTTAAAGGTGATTTTATCAAAAACTTTTAGTGCATATGTAACAAATTATATACGTACTCGTATGTACATCGTGTAATAACGCATTTTGAAAATTCTATAATATTTTACATTAGAGACATATAATTCCAGATCGTTTGCAATTAAATTATAAGAATTTATAAGAGAAGCGTAAAAAAAATTAATCTTAAGAATTAGAAAGAATCATAACATTGATATTGCATCCCTGAGGCAACTCACACTTTCACGAAATATGTCGACCTCCGAGGCGACCCGATTAAACAATAAGATCGCCCTACCCATAGGCATAATCATTGGCAGGTTGGTTCTACAGCCCGACAAATCAAACAATCTGTGCTGTCTTTGACAAAGGTAGGACAAATAGACCTACATCACTCAGGACATCCGAGTTTTGTATACGACCGCCAATCAGCTAAAAGAAGTGAACTCCCAAGTGGATATTCCTCCTTCTCTCCAATGATTGGTAGCTTAGCATACCTAGCAAGAATGCAGTCGGAAAGAGCCACGGGTAATTACCGCGCTCCTTGAGGTAAAGAAAGCGCAGAATTTTTTTCTGCACTCACTCAACCTTCAGAGAATATCGGATCCCAGGCGGCAGGAATATTTTAGCACCTCATGGCCCCCTTTTTCTTTTTTAGAGCTCCCCTACTCCCTCAGGGCCAGAATTACCTTCTTAGCTCTCTCCAGGGCCCCCTGGGGGGCCAGGGAGCCCAAATTGGGAACCTATGATTTAAATCAATGGTATTAGAATTTATTTTACAAATTCCCGTCCACTCCTTGACTAAGACCTCTTCCATTTACTTCCACGTCACTTTATCTTGCGCAGACTGCATCCAGGTTATTCCGACATGCCTGTTCAGGTCATCCATCAACTGTAGTTGCGGTCGCCCTGCACTTCTCTTTGCCGTCCACGGTCTCCAAGTCAGCAGCTTTCTTGTACATTTTTCAAATGTTTTATGTATGCAAATATATTTTATTTATTGATTCTTGTACAAGGATGTAAAACTTCAAATAAAATATGTAATTAAAGATTGTATTTAAATAAAAAAAATACACTTTGTTTTTTCATAATTTTATATTTTTTGATTTGCATTCATGTTTGAGTGGTTCGATTTTCTTCATCGCACAAAATTTAACAATAATGACACAGAATCGTCAATTATATACTAAAAAAGGGGTTGAGTCATGTCTAAACGTAGGGGTAAATTTTAATTATACAACAACAACAACAAAACATCACGTCGTTTCCCCTCAGAGGCAGGCAGAGAGAATGGACCGCCATATTACTCTATCCTGACACACCTCTCTAGCTCTCTCCACATTCATACAACGAGTCGTACACGCACGTTGATTCTTCCGAGTTCTAACATGACCAACCTTTAAAATTTGATAAATTTGATCATGCCACGTTTTCCTCGGTGTGCCTCAACTCCGTACTCCATTTACATCATTAACGTATACGTAATATACGTACATCATCAATAATTATACAAAACACGAACCACAAAAACACTATTGTACAAGACCCTGATCAAACCAGTCCTCACATATGCCTCTGAAACCTGGGTGATGACAAAACACACTGAAAGGTCCATCGCAGCATTTGAAAGAAAGGTTCTTAGGACAATATATGGCCCAGTGAGAGACCACAATGGTTGGCGTCGTCGATATAACCGAGAGCTATATGATATCTATAAAGAGCCCGATGTGATCAGATCCATCAAAGTAGGGCGCTTGAGATGGGCTGGTCACATAATCAGAATGGACGACGACAACCCTACAAAACGCCTCACGCTCTCAGTACCACAGGGACGTAGAAGACCAGGAAGGCCCAAAATGCGATGGATGGACAGTGTCAACACGGATGCATCGGTGTTGCAAGTGAGAAATTGGAGAATAAGGGCATCAAACAGACAAGAATGGAGGAAGCTCCTGGATTCAGCCAAGGCCCACCCAGGGCTGTCGAGCTTAGGATGATGATGATCAATAATTATACATCAATAACGTATACTTTCTTAAACATTCTTTCTCCATATGTTGGAAACAACGCAGCGATCCTTTCATAATTTTGTTTTTAATTTTGTTAGCGATCCTTTTTTATATCAGCATTTGAGATTCTGTCGTATATCGTTGTACCACACATACGTCTTAGGGGCCTCATCTCTAACGCATTTATTCTGCTCTCATCCTGATTCAGCAGTTCCATGCTTCGCTTCCATACATTAATGTATGGACCAGAACTCCATTGTGGACGGCCGTTTTCGCTTTAATTGATAAATTCTTGCTTCCAATAACTATTTTTTAATTCATTAGGATAAATGCATGGAGGTGGAGGGATAATGGGAACTTTTTATAAATGTTGTTGCAAAAAACTCCGTAAATTTATAATTATTTTTTAATATAATCTAATGATTTTACTGAAATCTCTAGATTGAAGTTCATTTTAAATAATAATTAAATAAAACGATGTTTTTTAACTTCTTCAACTTTTGTTTTTATTTCGACAGCGACCGGTTAACTGTCGAAAAATTGTTTTGTTTGATTTCAGACCATTGCAGCTATAATGGATGGGGAAAACCGAATAAGGCGATGCCAGCCTAATGTACCAAGAACTATAACTTATTATATTTATATTCAATAATAATAAAAACAAATACTCATTTTTCAAACGTTATATATAATTGTGTCAGCTATAATAAAACATTTAATCCATTATATTGAATACGAATCTTCTTGAATAACTTTAATACCAATATTTAAATTCAGTAAATTTTACATATTTATTTGAAGATTATTTTTGTATAAAATCTTGTTTACCACCCCTGATCAGTATGCCAATAAAATACTCGGTTTGCAATAGTGTCACCGGTCTGTTTAGTTATAAAAAACATCGTTTTATTTAATTATTATTTATAATTAGTTTGTATTTAAATTTATACCATTCACATTTGTTGTTCAAATTTGTGTGTCGTAGAAGGTTGGGTCACAACCAAAACATGTCTGCAAATCAAAAAATAAAGAATTATGAAAATGCGTTATTTTATTTATGAATCAACAACAGAAAGTGAAGGGGAATATAGAATAAAAAAGTCCATTGTTTTGGCCAAAACACTATTAAAAAACTTTGTTTTATGTAGCACAAGTGTATTGTATTACTTTACGCGACAGCTGTTTCGTCAACCTATATTGATATCATCAGGTGTTACAATAATCTATCAAATGTCAAATTTTCGTGATTTTTCGAACCTTTATGACTTTCCTCTTGTCCAATCCCGAGACCCACTCGTCTGGATGCAGTGTTCAGTTCATCAAGCATGCCTTCGAGTTCCCCCACAGATTCCGCCAGAATGACAATGTCATCTGCAAAGCGAAGGTGGGAAATGCACTCGCCATTAATGTTGAGGCCACGTTCAAACCAGTCCAGAGTTTTAAATATATCTTCCAAAGCACAGATGAACAGCTTCGGAGATATCACATTCCCTTGTCTGACTCCCCGTTGTAGTTCAATCGGTTTGGTCTTCTGGTTTTGGATTTGCACGGACATTGTGGCATTATTATAAAGGCATTTTAACACTTGCACGTAATTTCAATCAATTTGGTTTCGCTGCAGAGACTCCAGAACAACCCAGGTCGCGACAGAGTCGAAGGCCTTCTCATAGTCCACAAAGGCAAGGCATAGGGACCGATTATATTATTCTATTTTCTGGATAATCTGCCTAACGGTATGGATGTGATATATGGTGCTAAAGTTCGTTCGAAACCCAGTCTGCTCCAGAGGTTGGAAATCTTATCGAATATTCTTAATAATATTAAACTTACAAAAAAATGATTTAAAATAATTGTAGGCTTTCGTTGCTCGCAACACATTAATAATTATTAAGAAATCTATTACTTAATTCAAAATGGTCCCTAAGCGGTGTCTCTGCTAGCGCCATAGATTACAATCAACACTCCCTCTCTACCCCCGGGCTATCCCCACTCTTGAGTCGGGATAGAGTCCGCGTCCTCACCGGAAGTCCCCCCCAAACCGGAAACAGTTTCCTGCCGCACAGGAAACGCGCAACTTTTAACTACGTAGCCTTCTAGCTTGATAGAAAATACAGGCCGCGCCGGGCCCAGTGCTTGAACATGGACATATTTCATAAAAATGTTAATTAAAATAAAATATGTAACGAAAACTCTTTTTTTAAACTAACCATCACGCCGTCTCCCCGAATGCCTAGGCAAAAATAATGGACTGAAACACTTTTCTTTCCTGAAATACATCTCGCTCTTTCTCAAACTTTTTACATCGTGTCATGCACGCACGACGATTTCTCCGACTCCTCGCGTGTCCGACTTCCAATAATTGATTTATTTATCTTCCTCTAATTCTAATTCCATTTACATCGTTAGAATATACGTTTTTACCATTCATTCTTCATTCATACTTTTGTGTGTCTAAATTATTATAGTTTCATTTTATTATTTTGATCATAACATTTTCATTCACACCGCATTCACTTCTCATATTTTTATTCGACACAAACTGTTCAAGAGATCTCATTTATACTGCATTCATTCTAATTTCATAATTTTTTTGCCAGTTCCATGCTTCGCTTCAATGCACATTTTAATTAATTTATTATAAATATCAAAATATATGCCCTCCGGAAACCGTCCACCTGAATGACTACCTTCGAGATGGAGAGACAGTTGGACTTCATCATCTCAGGAGACGTGATTTCCGTATCACAGATCGTCAGATAAAAAAAAAAGTTCTTCGTAATACTAATCAAACCCAAATATACAAGTATACAGACAAACAAAACAAATGGACAAACCTGACCAAATTCGAGACCTTGAAAATTGTACACAGAATGACCATAGATGAGACAACAGACAGCAGGTACAAATTAACCTAAAATTCAGACGTACACAGACACTGGACCAGGAACTGTGACAGATATCATTGATTACAGATATCACCGATATCACCGATTGCGCGAACTAAGACAGGACAATCAAGGATATTGAATAATAGACTGAAACTTTACAATGAACTACCAAAAGCCCCAAGGAGTCTCACTACAAATCAATTTAAAATATACGATCTAAAAATGTATCTATATAACCCAATTGGGTTTTAAAAAAATAAATAGTTCTGATTTTGAAAATTTGGTTTGGTTCATATGGTGCTCCCGTCAATTTGGAGATATTTCGTGTATATGTGAATTGTTTGGGTCAATTTGATTATTGCCGCTCTTTATGATAGTTATTTGTGACAAAAAATACGTTTTTACTGTTTTGGTGTTAAAATTATATAAGTTTTTTCGTTTATAAAAAGAATTTTGACAGGTGTAAAAATAAATTTTTCATTTGTTCCAATGACAATTTGAATAAATTCTTCAATAATATTTTTAAGTTCTTGCTGGTGTTGGATTGTTTTAAGTGCCTAATTACACTAAATAAAAAAAAAAAACAGTGGATAACGTGGAATAAAAATTAAATAAACACAAATGTCCGGATCGTCCAGCTGACGACAAGTGCACCATCTAAAATAACATTATGTGTTAAATTATTTTTCTTTGTTATTTTATTTTATATCATTGTATTTCAGATAATTTGTTTTAGATTTATTATGTAGGCGTTGAACGATCGAAATGTGCGCGGGAGATGCCTTTTGGTGGCGATGAGGTTCGCAACCCATCACACCGCGTCTCTCGCGATGGCGAAAAGAGAAGGATGGAGTGCCGCATCGATTAAAGTGTGGCAATCCATTCTTTCTGCCTACCCTTTCGGGGAGACGGCGTGATGGTTAGTTAGTTAGTTAGTTAAATTATTAAGATGGTTGGGACATATGGAAAGAATGAATGAAGAAAGAATGGTAAAAAAATTATATGTTAACGATGTAAATGGAACCAGAAATAGAGGATATTGAATGTCGGCCATGTGAGGATTCAGAGAAATAGACGCGCGTGCATGACACGATGTATGAATGTTAAGGAAGCGAGAGAAATATACCAGGAAAGAAAAGTGTGGCAGTCCATTCATTCTGCCTACCCCTTCGGGGAGACGGCGTGATGGTTAGTTAGTTAGTTAGTTAGTTTTAAATAAAATAAAAAATAATAATTAAACAGCTGTCGCGAAAAATAAAGATACATAAAAACAGAGTTTTATCATTCAACGGTTTATAATGTTGAAGTATCTTATAAAACAATGGTCTATTTAAAAAATAAAGATTTATAAGGAATTGTTTGTTTCCATTTCCATATCTGGTTTTAAAGTCGACTGGCTGGAGAATAATGTTATCCTCGTTAGAGTTATAAATATTTGATATCACGAGGTTTGAAGGCTTAGGGGGTTCAGCAGAGGACGGGGGCAGGCACTTGGTGGACCTAAACAGTCATCGAATTGTATTAGCTCCGTTTATATAGACTACTGCAATATATATGTTTTTAAATACTCATTTTAAAAATCATCCCATGATTGTAGAATAAATGCAGTAGAAATTAGATCTCTTAGATGAATGATGTGTATTATTTATGAATTTACGGTTATTAATTCATTATTTTTTACTAGAAAGCTGTCTGGAGACATTTGTTTTTGCCTAGGGTTCAACATTTGCTTAATATGTGACACAGCATTATCACTGAATAAATTTTTATAACGCAGAGCCACCTACTTATTAGGGTGATGCTTCTCAATGTACCATGCAACAGTTTCTCGTGCATTCAGCAGTCTCTTATTGCGACAGAAGGTTGTGGCTCTGCTACTTCCCTTTCCTCCCCTAATAAACTCTCCTCCATAACTTCTTGCTGTGAAACACGTTGAAACTCCATAAGCTCTTCGGTGCTTAGCTCTTGACAGTGCGCTTCCACGAGATGGAACTTCCCCTTTCTGCGTCATAGTGATCTCATTTCTTCTGCATTTATTCTACTCTCATCCTTCTTTTGCCAGTACCATGTTTCGTTTCCATACATAAGGGTCCGTACAAGTGCACCATTGTGCATTGCCATTTTAGCTTTTTTGAATAGGCTATTGTTTGCGATGATAACTACAAGCGCGACATTCACTCTTTTGCCTGCCCCAACCCTTCTTTCAATATCCCTCTCATATCCATCATTTGCAAACATATTACCGAAATATACAAACTCATAAGACAACATAAGAAGTGAATGCGGTGCGAATGATGGTGTCATGAACAAAATAATGAAAGGACCATTAAGATGGTTTAGACAAATGAATGATGAAAATGGTACCAGAAATAGAGGAAGACCGAGGAAAACGTGGCACGATCAAATAAATCAAATATTGAATGTCGGCCATGTGAGGAGTCAGAGAAATCGACGCGCGTGCATGACACGATGTATGAATGTTGAGGAAGCGAGAGAAATATGTCAGGAAAGAAAGATGTGGCAGTCCATTCTTTCTGCCTACCCCTTCGGGGAGACGGCGTGATGGTTAGTTAGTTAGTTAGTTACAAATTCATCTATTTGTTTCTACATATTCATTTCTACTGCATTTGTTCTTAAAATTTATAAATTATGAAAAAAGTTAACAATTATAATTAAAGAGGTGTAAAGAGGTTAAAGAGGTGCTAGGGACAATAGTTTGGGCATGCTGTGGACCAATAGTTTGCATATAAGGAGAGATGCGTGCACACATACCCATTTCTTCAGACTTATCAGCGGATTCTTTGAGAACTCCGTCATCTTGGAGGCTATCCATCTTAACGTTCCGGGTTATCTTCGACAGCGTCACCACAGACTATTTTATCTCCCAGCACGCAGAACTAACCTGGCTCTGTTGATGCCGGTGGTGTGAGCAATCAAACTACTGAACTTCGGAGATCGACGTCTTTCATATTCGTGAAAGTACGTTTAGAAGACAAATCTTCTTGAGATAATCAAATGATTTTACTGAAATCTCTTGATGGAAGTTCATTTTAAATAATAATTAAATAAAACGATGTTTTTTAACTACTTTTTCTTCAGGTTATCTGGCATCGACAGACTGGTGAAGCGAGCCTGGCGAAACCGGTCGCTGTCTAAATAAAGACAAAAGTGGAAGTAGTTAAAATACTCTTGACTTGGGAGAGTATCTTGTATTCCTAACGTCGAACCATCTCTCATGCGTTCCTGGTATTATATATTTATTATATTTTACCTGTTCTCAATAGATGTCTTAAACTTTAATAATTGTTTGTAATATCTTTTGAGAAAATAAACTGATTTGATTTGAAAAAATAACCCTTCTTTCAATATCCCTCTCCACTCGCCCATCATTTGCAAACATTCTACCGAAATATACAAACTCATGTACTCGTTTATACTGCATTTATTCTTAATATAAATAAATTATTCAATTATTAAATAAATTATAAATAATGAAAAAAGTTAAGTATTATGATGAAAGAGGTGTTAAGAGATAAAATAACCTCGAAACAAAAACGCCTATTTTTCAGAAAAGAGAATTTAACATTTCATATTTTATAGCTAACATACAGTATTGAACTACGATATATGACAATAGTTTGACCCAGGGCCACTCAGATTAGGTTGATCTGAAAAATTGTACGTAGTAAAAAATATCGGAAATATGGCGGGAAATAGAGTCGTAATATTCTCGCCTCGGTACTTTTTGTCAATCATTTGCATTCCTGGCAAAAAGCGGATATCAGAGACGGTCTGGCGATGTGAGGGAATTTCCAATAAGCGAAATCGTATACACAGGGTCGGCAGCAGATTGGAATAGTTTTCACAGACGGTCACAGCGTAAAGCTGGGTTCACATTGAACATAAGAAAGAGCGCAATATTTTGTTTTATTTTATTGCTTATTTCGACAATTTCATATGGAACAGTTTCATTCCACAAAAGTCATATGATGTTTATTACATATTTAAATACAAGCATATTAAGAATGAAAAAAAAATTAAAGATATTTTTTAAATGTATACTCTTTGTATGACTCTTTGTATGAATGTGAAGAAAGTTAGAGGGGTGTGTCAGGATAGAGTATTGTGGCGGTCCATTCGCTCTGCCTACCCTTCCGGGGAAACGGCGTGATAGTTTGTTGTTGTTGGTTACTTGAAGCAAACTGTATTTATCTCCCCGCAGAATGTGACCCATATATGAAATCTTACGGACTTTAACTTCCTTTAGCAGTTCTTCTTCTTCTTCTTCTTCTCCTTATAGACCTTTGGTCTGTTTCTGAAGTCAGGCTGGCCTCTCTTGGGAGGTTGACTCTTCGGCGGTCTTCCGGGGGGACGGCAGCCGGCAGGAATCTGATGCGCCACAGCGTGTGGGATTCTGGTGGGATCCATCCTCTGCACGTGCGCATTTCTCTCCACCTTGCGGATCTCGCGGATGGCCGTGTTCCTCACCCTATCGAGAATAGTTCTTCCTGCTATCATCCTCAGCGTCCTCATCTCTGCCACTCATACTTTAGCCTTCGTTCTTTAGGTACCCGCTCTGGTCTCAATGCTATACGAGTATATCAGTATAGGCCTTACACAGGTTATATATATTCTGGCCTTACTGTCAGTTCTCATATACTTCTATTTCCATCCTTGAGACGACCTGATACCGCCGAAGCCTTGTTGACTTGTCCTATTGTTTCACTGACAAGATCATTTTGACTGAGCAGATCCACTCCCAGATATCTAAACTTTGCAACCTGTTCCAGCATTCTGTCATTTAAGGATAACCTGCATCCTAAGGGTTCTTTTGAAAATGTCATGGTTTTTGTTTTTTCGACTGAGATCATCATATTGAAGTTGGCCGATGTCTGAAATCTATTAAAAAGTCTTTGCAGTTGTCTAATACAATTGGCTCTCCTCAAAACCTCCAAATTGCTGGCGAAATCTGTCCACGGTATGCGAAGCATTCTCCTGTGCAACCACATCTCGAACGCTTCCAACCGGTTCATAGTGTACACTTTCAGGGTCTAAGTCTCCGAGCCACAGAGTAATACAGATAGCACTTCAACATTCTCTGCCTTAGTTTCAAGTTCAAGTTGTCATTGCAGAATATTGATCTCATTTTGTTGAATGAACTACGGGCCGCTTCGATCCTGCACTTCACTTCCATATCTGGTGCACATATCGAGAGGATCTGTGGCATCGCACTGAGCATGTTGGGATTCATCGTCCGGACCAGAAGAGTTTTCAGGGATCCCAATGTGCTCAGAGTCCTATACAACGCATTGGTTCGGAGCAGACTCGTGGTGGTTCTGTGATATGGAGTCCTCACGAAGCGAGATATTCCGTTATACTTGAGAGGGTTCAGAAAAAATTTCTGAGGTATCTCTACATGAGGGAGTATGGTAGTTATCCATGGCTCTATCCCACGGCATTTCTTTAGGGAATGCTCGGAACCAATACTCTACAGCTTCGAAGAGATGGACATCTAATAACCCATTTCATCAGATTAATTAGTGGATACTTCGAGAACTCGGTCGTACTGGAGGATGTTGGTCTTTTTGTCCCCGATATATATCTCCGACAGCGACACTAAGATTGTTTTACCTACCGGCCGCCAAAACCAATCTGCCTCTGGTGACACCAGTGGGAAGAGCAATTAGTCTGCTGAACGCGGTCTCCTCGGAGATCGACGTCTTTCATGTTAGTGACAGTACGTTCAGGGGACAAATACTCTTGACTTTGGAAAGTATCTTGTCTTCTTAATGTCGAACCATCACCAATGCGTTCCTGGTATTATGTTGTATGTGTATTATATCTTACATGCACTCAATAGATGCCTTAAACATTTATGCTGTTTGTAATGTCTTTTTAGTAAATAAACTGATTTGATTTGATTTGATATCTGGGTCCATATACGAGTATGATGTAATCATACTGCACAGGTACTTTAAGTGTTCCACATAATATTATAAACCGGATCAAAATGTATCATTCGTTCGGTCTATATTTGCATGTCTTTCTACGTTTAATAGGAGAGTTACAATGCGTTTATATTACATAGTCGATGTTGTCAAGCAGGAACGGCCGCAGATGACAGATGGTCACGTGACTGGCGACCAATGCGGTCGCTGCATGTGAGCGGCCCGCTGTGGCTAGGGGTAGTATTGCCCGTGAAGGGTAAGCGGACGAGGGTGCAAAAATACATCGTTTTATTTTTATAATTCCATTTGATCTATAACTTTATTTTCTTCTATATTCGACATCACTTTACGTTGTGAAATCTTTTTTGCTCTTTTCACAAACAAGTTTCGGGCCATAGATGCCCTTCCTCAGTATAGAATTTGTAACAATAATTAAAGTAATACATAATCGGTACTTATGTACTAAATGAAAAATTAAAAAGGGAAGGAATTGAGTCTAGGTAGTGTTAATTGTTATTTTGTATTTATTGTTATTTAGGCACTGTGCATAGTGGTATTCTCGTACCAACCCTTATGTATGGAAGCAAATCATGGAACTGGCAAAAGAAAGATGAAAGTATAAAAAATTCTGTAAAAATTAGATCTCTTATCGAATATGTGAAAAACTATCTCATATAAAGTGTGGAATAAAAATATAAGAAGTGAATGCGGTGCGAATGAAAGGATCATTAAGATGGTTTGGACACATGGAAAAAATGTATGGTTAAAATGTATACGTTTACGATGTAAATGGAATACGGTGGAAAATAGAAAGAGGAAGACCGAGGAAAACGTGGCACAATAAAATAAATCAAATATTGAATTTCAGTCACGTAAGTGTCACTAATATGGTTTGGCCATAATGAACGAATGGACGAGGAGAGAATGGTTAAAAAGACATATACAAGTAGTGTGAATGGAAAAAGTAGTCGAGGAAGACCGAGGAAATTGTGGCACGATCGAATAAATAAAATATTTAATGTCGGCCACGCGAGGAGTCGGAGAAATCGACGTGCGTACATGACACTATGTATGAATGTTGAGGAAGCGATAGAAGTATGTCAGGAAAGAAAGGTGTGGCAGTCCATTTTTTGCCTTTTCCTTCGGGGAAACGGCGTAATGATTGGTTAGTTTTAAGGCGTGAATATTGACGAGAAAATTAAAATATTCGTCAATCGCAATTCAATTGAAATCATCAATACCGTAAACAAATATTCAATTAATTATGTATGAAATACACTTTAAATCAATCATTTTATAAGATATACAAAAAGTCAAACAGCTTACAACGACACATTCTATTTGATATTTTATTATGAATTAACCATTTTTGTCCGTCTGTGAATTTCATAATACTCGTATGTATAAAGATTTGGTCCAGATCTTAAGAGGATATAACTTATAACAAAATAAAGAAAATGTCATCTCCCAGCTATCCCTTTAGGTCTTTACGCATTCAAATAATGTCTTCTATAAGTAATCTTGCCTAAAAACTATCACTCATCGGTTTTTGACCCATTCGTCATTATCCCTTTGTCTATACCATATTTTACCCAGTTTATAAAGTTCTTCAATTCCATGCCGTCTGTTCTCCAGATATTAAGTGCTATATATCTTACAAGTGCCTAGATTTTCACGATTGCTAGCAATACGTTTTTTGGGATCTTGGATATATCAATGTAAATTATCGTTTTCGACCGACGTTTTGGAGAACGTTACCGTGGCCTTCTTAAGGGTAGTTCTCTGCATCTTATTTTTCTTTTAATAGATCTGACGATCTGTGACGCAAAAATCATGTCTCCTGGGATGATGAGGTTCAGCTGTCCCTCCATCTCTTGGGCGGTCTTCCGGGTGGGTGGTGTCCGAAGGGGATTTTGTAAGCAGCTGTACAGGTATATGCGAGTCTGTCACTATCCACTCTGACTACATGGTGCCTCTAGTATCTGCTTTTAGATCTACTCCACCGAACGATATTCTCTATTTCGTAAGTTTTTTTTTTATATCTGCGGACACAATCTCGGAGGGTTTTTCGAGTAATGAATTTTATTTTCAGTGGAACAGGTGGAAAAATTTAGATATCTGGGTGTGGACTTGTGTGGGAAAACGGATCTACCGTGTGAAGTGATGGGGCAAATAAACAAGGCTGCGGTTATTTCAGGATGCTTGAAGAATTCAATGTGGAAAAACCCTGACATGAAGATCAGCAGCAAAATGAGAATCTAAGACTTGAATATGGGATCGAGTGCAGGGCGGACACCACAATCACAAAAAAACGCGCTCAGAGTGTCAGAAATGAAGACGCTCAAATATACGAGTATACTCGTATCTGGCAGGACACTGCAAGAGAGGATAAGGAATACACGGATAAAGGAGATATGCGAGGTCGAGAATATCGTTAGGTGGGGAAGGCAAAGGAGAAGATACTGGTATGCACACGTGAGGATAATGGATCCATTCAGACTCCCCTTCATTGTGTTGCACGGCCAGCCCCATGGTAGACGACCCCCGGGCAGACCACCAAAGAGATGGATCAACCAATTCCTCTTTAGAAACAGGCCACTAGGCCTACAATAAGAATAATAATAAGAAGAAGGATTTTAGGACATTCATATCAAGTTCAGGGTAATTATGTTAAATTTTAATTGTTTCTCAATAGAGACGAAGACGTAAACTGGAAACTGAACATGGATGATCAAGGTGTTTACAGGACTTATGACCTGTCATTGGTTGGGTTAAGCGCACGCTTTATGTAATTACAACATTCCCCATTCCACCTTTGTTATTTGTGATCATGCATGACAAATTTTTGGAAGATGTATATATACTTCAAAATCCATATTTATCTTCACGTAGCAGTTTCAGTCAGCCATCTATGTAGATTTGGTTGCACTTGTGAATTTTTTCAAGAATTAACCTATACAACCGACCCACTAACGCCATCTATGGAGAATGATTTTCGGCATTTAGCAAACTACCTTATTAACACAATGCGAAGGCTGTCGCCCAACATATTGTTAGAAGCCGCTAGGAGTATTATTCCATTCTATATGCCAAAGAATTTTGACCAGAATATTTGAAGACCAAATATTTGTGAATGTATACTTATACCTGTATACAAATCCTGGATTTACACCAAAGGGTGGAATAACAAATAACAATAAATAACAAAGGTGGAATGGGGAATGTTGTAATTACATAAAGCGTGCGCTTAACCCAACCAATGACAGGTCATAAGTCCTGTAAACACCTTGATCATCCATGTTCAGTTTCCAGTTTACGTCTTCGTCTCTATTGAGATACAATTAAAATTTGAATTATCCACCCTTTGGTGTAAATCCAGGACAAGTAATTATGTTATATAATTGATTCGAATGTTTTTTTTCATATGGACCAATAAGGGTTAATTAAAATAAGTGTCGCCACGAAGGTTTTTGCTGACTCATTTCTTCGTTCTTCTTTCGTCTAGTCATTTCCTTTTATTTTAGGTCGGCTCTCCTAGTATGGTTCCGTCAAGCTCGCGATTCTGATAATCTGGCTGTCCAGTCGCAGCGCCATCAAGTCGTTCCTGACTGTGGACATCCACGTTGCAGGAGGCCGACACGGTCCTCTCCTTCCATTTCGAGAGAATGAGCAGAGTTGAGAACCTGTTCCAAGTGACGCAGGACAGATATGCCTTCGCTGTAGTGATCGTTGGGGAGACCTGACACGCCTCCAGAAGAAGAAGAAGAATGATTTCAATTATCAATGTTTTCCATTCTTTCGCGCGTATTGTAAAATCCGATCCATCATAGCAGTTAAGGCGGGAAAATTAATTAAATCCAGTAATATTCAAATGAACAGAAACTGTTTTTCATCTCAATCGGCGATCGAAGGTGGCGCCCCGAGCGGCGGAGATTTATGGGATCCATTCGTCTTCGACTGTCGGTGAAAAATTCACCGGATTAACCAGTCTGGACAGAGCCTCCCCCCGAGGCCGATAGGGAAGCATTTTCCTGCCTGCTAGTGCTACGTTGAAACTGTTTTCCACTGCATACTTAAAGAGATTTCGTTGAAGATCGATAGGAAAGATTCCATTTATTTTCATTGCAAAGTTTAAGAAGCCACACAGCTTTCGAATTTAGTAATAATCAAGATAATGATGTGAACATTTTAAATCCCTTTAGAAAATACAAGCGAGGTTTAAAAAATAAACGGATGCCAAAAAAAAAAGTGTTTTATCACTGAACACTTTTTTTTTTAAATTGCCACGCGGATACTGAGTATATTCCTGTTGCGTGGTGTGTGTACATTTCTAATACTTATTATGAAATAATAAATTCCCCTATACATCTCTATAGAGAGTATTTCGTCATTACTCTCTTTATAAAGTAAATAATACGAATGAAAACGTCAGTTTTCTAGAAGTTTTATTATATTTTATGTGAAAGACATGTTTCGCCCTTCTAAGGCATTATCAAATGTGACGAAATTTCAGCTCGTTTCTGTTTATATACACTAGTATATGGAATATAATATGGTAATTAACGAAAATTGATGTGACATTTTTAACAAATAATTATTTGGGTAGGTCCAGAAATATTGGAAAGTGTTTCTTGGAACTATTTTTTGAAGAAATTTTATGACAATGATTACATAGTTAGGGGATACTTAATGATATTATATAAATCAAAAATAAGTTATTTGAGGTAGGACGAAATAAAGTGTTTTTAAGAAAATTGTTTACAAATGATATTTTAAGGTGACCAATGATTCTAATGTGGAAAGCAACGGAAAACTACCACATCAAAAAGGCCCAAGTGGCATACCAAGAACCAGCAAAGATATTATTAAACTTTGCTGCAAACCAATCCCAGGATTGAAACATAAGAAGAAGAATGATTCTAAGTATTATATTTAAAATAAAATCGCCATCCTGTGTGCGTAGTCTCAATCGATGTATTCTTCTCTTCTGCATCTGAAATGCGAAATAAACACAGTGCAGAATCAACAGTTCTTTGAATCTAATTATATATCGGAACTACATTAAGTATCGGGAATGAATATATGTTGGCTTCAGGGCTTTTATGGGAGTACCGCCACTGTGTATGTGAGAATAAGTATAGGTATATATTGGATAGATATTGAATATGAATGCTACTAGAAAAACAGTGATATTATTGGGATTTTCTATATAACATGTATTCAAACTGTGTTCATATTTCATACCATCCGCAATTGTGTAAAATTAAAAACTGTATGATATGATGATTTAGTTAATTTAATAGAGGTTGAGTAGAAATTTCATATACCTAAATGATATTAGAAATATAGTTGCACTTTTAACATCAATTTTATTAACGTGCCATTGCGTAAAATTATTATTTTTATATGGTTTTTGTTTTTTTATTCTCATATGGTGAATACTATTAAGATAATGGAATTCACTGTTTAAATATGTTCATATATTTCCTTTAAATAGTGCAATTTATGATGTATTAAAATGATCAAATATTATGTAAAATAATTTTATAAAGCTACAAAATGTTCATATTGTAAAATGTTTTAGTTTTAAGTCAATTTCTTTTTCTGTTTTCTGAAGGTCCATAATTATTTTATATGTAACCTATCCCTTCTGTCCCTTAATGAGTTTTCTACTCATGGGAATACAATGTAACTATTGTATGTTTATAAATAAAATAAAATAAAAAGCTTGTTCATTGTTTAAAGTTAAATTAGGGTTGTTGTTATGATCTTTAGAGAGTATTTTGATTAAAGTCAAAAGTTTTTGTCTTCTAAACGTACTTTCACTCTAATGAAAGACGTCGATCTCCGAGGAGACCGCGGTCAGCAGACTAATTGCTCTTCCCACCGGTGTTACCAGAGGCAGATTGGTTCTGGCAACCAGCAATCATAGTCGTTGCCACTCTGCCACGAAGGTCGTCGAAGTTATGTATTAGTTTGTCACATTTTTGTAAGGCGTCCGAGACGAGGTCGAGATTAGTATATACACATCTGTAAACCTAAATGCCCCGAGTTCGGATAATTAGATTTGACAGTCCGGGTCCGGCAGTCGGCGAAAAGTAATTTATTTAAAATGCCATCACTCAAAAGTTTCTCACTTCATTAATTCGTGTTGGAACTCGCCCCAACTTTGGGGAAACATTTTATTGAAATTTTGCTGTGATTACTTGAACTAATGTTTAAATCGGCTTTCCGGCGACTTAATTTTCGTGAAAAATTCTACGAATTGTCGCCTCAACTTTCCCATTGTAAATAAGGATTTTCTTCGGCACAAATATGTAAGTTTGAGCACTTACAGTTTTAAGGCGTGCTAACAAAAACAGTACAAAGTTCAAAAAATCAAATCAAATCAGTTTATTTACCCAAAATACATTATAAACAACATAAATGTTTAAGGCATCAGGTAAAAGGTAAAGTAAAAAAAAGCTGAGTACTGGTAAAATATTATATTAATGTTAAAAATGACAGTACATAATGAAATTCTAGTTCATTATGTACTGCCATTTTTATTTATAATTTATTTATACATGAGTTATTTTAGAATTCTAATGCTTTTTCCTTATGTATGGAAGTGAAACTTGGAGCTGGCAAAAAATGATGAAAAATGATAAACACCGTAAAATTCAATCACTGAGAAGAATGTGCGGGAAAACGATATATGATAGAATACCAAACGACGAAATAGGGAAGAAATGTATGGCAGATGATTGCCTCATAAGTAAAATTAAAAAATACCTTTGAGATAGTTTGGACATATGGAACGAATGAACGAAAGAAGAAGGGTTAAAATGCTGTATACAAGCAGTGTGAGCGAAAAGAGAAGCCGCAGAAGACCAAGGAAAGTATGGCATGAAACACGGCATTCCGCTATATCTGCAAAGACAACGCAGAATATACTGGAATGCGCACGTGCAGAGGATGGATCCCACCAGAATCCCACACGCTATGGCACATCAGATTCATGCCGGCTACCGTCCCTCCGGAAGATCACCAAAGAGATGGAGGGATAGCCGGGAGTCAACCTCCCAAGTGAGGCCAGCCTGATTACAGGAACATACCAAAATATATTATTTTAAATGAATATCCAATATTTCAGTAAAATCTTTACGTAATATAGGGTGTTTTTTTAGAGGTATACAATACTCGTACATATTCAAAATGAAAAAAAAAATACATTAAAATAATGTTAATGTCTATGATATTGGCTTTATTTAATAGATAATTTTATGCCATTATTGTTTAAATATGATTTTGGGCATATGAGCGCCACGGCTAGCTCGAATGAAGCGCAATCGTTCACGATTTTTGACAATTGCCGTCTTTGTGGATGCGTATTATCCACTAGAGTGTACGTGGTGCGAAAACAATCCGTGGCCTTCCGAATAACTTGATCAGATGGACGATTATGTCGACCGTAAAATGGACGTAGTGCACGAAAAGTTTGGCGAACCGAACCGAACCGAAAAATAAATTTGCACAATTTTCAAGGGCTGTTCTGACGTCTGTCTATTCATGGTAAAATGGCAAAATGTACTGACTACAAATCAACCATCAACTGTCAAATTGACAGTCTGTAGAAACAATGTTGCCAATTTAAAACCAAATCTCTAAAAAAAACCTTTATAAATTTTTTGAAATATCATTAAAGATTAAACTGGTAATAAGTATAGATTGCTAAAGCATATGCGGAGCTACAGGAACTAGTGAGGAGTTTACCAAACACTCCAGATACCGTACAAAGAATACGCGGACTCGGTTGCCGATCGCATTTCCAGGGAACCAAACTTATAACGAAGTGAAGCCGCTGTAAGGACGGGGAAACTTATACCAAAGGTGTTCCGTGACTTGTTTTATTAAATCTTCCATTGAAATAACCAGATAAAAAATATTCTTTTACTGCTAGCACACATACTACATCATATTTAATATTGATGAAAACGTCCTGATGTTTAATTATACTTTATGAGTGTGACAAGCTTCGCCCTGCTAAGGCATTATCAAATGTCAATAATCACCTAGCAAGGCGAAACATTTCATTTCTGACAAACTTTGAAACTCATTTTACCACTTTGAGCATTATTATAAAACACAGTTTTTACAGACACAAATATAAAATTTACGAATTAAAACAATGGTTTTTGCGTGTTTTTATAAAATTAAACATTGTTTACAACTATCCAAAGTAAAAAATAAACAGCGTTAATGTATGTGGAGAATTAAAACACTGTTTTTTTACTTGAGAGGGAGGGAAAATAGTGTTTTATTTAATAAAAACAGACAAGTGCATAGATGTAAAAAAACAGTGTTTCAATTCACACATACTTCATCAAGTACTGACCGCGCCCACGGTTGCTTAAGGGGTCAGGGCAGTCAGGGGTAGGAAAAAACAAGTATTTAAAATAAAAAATCTTTGTTAGTTTATCATATAAAACGAACAATATAAAATTACTAAATTGTTTTAACTTGAATTGAACTAAATTTGAAAAAAATATATATATCAATTATATATGAAGTTATCGCCATATTTGTTTGAACCCTGTTCCATAAGTGATGCTTTCCGGTGACCATTATAATTTCATTCAGGTTCAGCTAAAATCATTCAAATAAAAATATATTATTTTAATAGTTAATCTAGTGCTTGATCGAATGATTTTTTTTCTTTTTAAAAACATATATTCTTTCTTTTTAAAAACATATATTCTTTTTAAAAACATTATTTTTAAAAACATTCTAGAAATAAATAGGCTAAAATACAATACCCCTGACCAAGTAGTTCTTAATGACCAACTACTGTTTGTGCACTCTCCGTTGCTATACCCCATATAAATAAATAGAAAATATTCCTGGAATCGATTACTGCCCAAAATGTGTTTTTGATTGATTCCAGACCCTAGCAGCTATATGGATGGGGAAAACCGAATAAGGCGATGCCAACCTTACGGACCAAGAACTATAACATATAATATTTAAATTCAGTAATAATTAAAACAAAATTACCATTTTTCAAACATTATATATGAATATGTAAGAGATAATAAAAATTAAAACCCATTGTATTAAATACGAACCTCCAAGAATACCTGTAATACCAATAGTTAAATTCAGAAAATTTTACATAAATATTTGAAGATTATTTTTGTATAGAATCATGTGTACCACCCCTGATCTGTATGTATATAAAGGACTAAGATTACAATAGTGTTACCAGTCTGTCGATGCCAGTGAGCCTGGCGAAACCGGTCGCTGTCTAAATAAAGACAAAAGTGGAAGTAGTTAAAAAACATCGTTTTATTGAATTATTATATAAAAACATATATTTTTTATAACCAATTAACTGTTGCATTTTTCCTTGAAAATCCGTAAATAAATTACCAGAGGCCGATATTTTGTTAATTTAAATTTATTATTTAAGTTTATTGTTCGGCAAAAAATGCTTTGGTCAGGCACTAGATTAACTCCTTAATTAAATTTTTTTTATTTGAATGATTTTAGATGAACCTGTAAGAAGTTTTATCACCGCAAAACACCACTTATGGAACAGGATCCAACAAATGTGGCGATAACTTCATATGTAGTTTCTTTTTCAAATTAAGGTCAAATCAAGTTGAAACAAATATAATAATATGATATTGTTGGTTTTATAAAATAAATTAAACTGCTGACATTTTTAAAAAATTGAAAATACTTATTTTGACATACTTTTTACATGTATTGCCCCTAACCCCTTAACTTCGGTAATCATCAGTAAATAATTTAGACATAAAACAGATCTTATTTTTAAATTATTTATTAAACTAATATGTAAGTATAATTATTGACTAACTAACCAACACGCCGTTTCCACGAAGGGGTAGGAAGAGAGGATGAACGAAAAATTGAGAAAAACATCGAAAGAAGGGTTGGTCCTGCGAACAAAGTTTACTCATCTTCTTTTATCTTCCACCTTAAGGATTTCCCGCCAAATAATAAACTGAAACGGAAACGGAAAAAACAATTACCTCCGTAACTGGTTGTTATATATTCACGCCTGACGATGGAAGACATCTCCGAAATATGTCGTGGTTAATGTTTTTATTTTATATAAATTTTTATTCAATTAAAGTGAAACAGAAACAGCGTTGTTATTCACATTTAAGTTTATATAAATATTATGTTTACAATTTTTCATTTTTGGGAATATTATTTTTTTTATGTTTCGTAAGTTTTATTATATTTTTGGCCAATAGCCAATGTTGCCTTGAGCGGACTTTATCAAATGTAGCCAGAAATAAATGCCAAAAACTCAATTTATAAATACGAGTTAATGGAGCAGATTAAGATTAAAAAGTTTTTTTTTCTTCTAAAAATAGCAATAAAATGGACTGCTAATATAAGAAGTAGGTAAATAAAATTTTATACAGTAAAATACTAAATTATTTTATTTTATTTTATTATTTTGCTCCATTAACTCGGACATAAATAGAACGTGTTACTTTCTCGCGAAAACTGATAATGCCCTAGCAAAACGAAACACGTCACTGATAAAATATAATAAATTTCTATAAAACGGACTTTTTACTTAAAATTAATGTAAAACTCCATATTAGATAATTAATACGAATGAAAACGTCTGTTTTCTTGAAGTTTTATTATTATAATTTATGGGAATAACATGTTTCGCCTATCGAGAGCCTCTTTAAAAGACATTTGATAATGCTTTGAATGGCGAAACATGTCGTTTTCAAATATATAATAAAATTTCTAGAAAACAGACATTTTCACTCGTATTAATTCTTAAATATGGAGTTTAAATAAAGAAAAACAATTATTAAACAAAATAGTCACCTATGTAAGTGATTTTTAATTATATACGAGTAGAAAACAATAACACTTCCAACTTAATAACGGTAATGGATTATTTAGAATCAGTTAAAATTAATAATCCCCCACCACTATTATTTATTGATGTAGGTACCAGAAGATGGCACCAAGCTGCCGAAACCGGTCCACAATAAACACAAGTGGAAGCACACTCAATATTTAAAAAAAATTGTATAATTTTTTGTTTGTTTTCATTATTTAAAATGAGCTTCTACCAAGAAATTTCAATTTAAAATATTAATTAAAAAAATACATATAAATAAAAGTCCATTGTTTTGGCCGAAACACTATGATACTTTAACATAATAAACTATTAAACTAAAAAACTTTGTTTTATGCATCACAATTGTATTTTTATTTTATGCGACAGCTGTTTCTTCAACCTATGTTGACATCATCAGGTGTTACAATTATATATCAAATGGTAAAATTTATCAAATTGACATAGGAACAGATACAGAAAAATCACGGAAATTTGACATTTGATATATTATCATAACACCTGATGATGTCGACATAGTATTAGGATGACGAAACAGCTGTCGCTTAAAATAAAAATACAATTGTAATATATAAAACAAAGTTATTGAAATTAATGTTTATTTTAAATTGTTTTTTAATCTAACTTTTTTCAAGGGTTCGACGTGACAATTTTCACAAAACACCTATAGGAACAATACACGCAATAAATATTTATCAAATCTACGTTTGAAAAGTTCGTCAATTCGCACCAGGACGCACAAAGTTTTTTAAGATTGTTCCGCATCATATTGTATAGGTGAGAGGGGGAAAAAGCTTTCTGTGTTATTTTAAAACAGCCGCGAGTATCTGGGGCGGGCCGGGGGATGTTTTCGGAATTGAATGTCTGTGTCGGGGAAAGTTTTTCCAGAATCTGAAAGTTCCCTTTGTCCTAGGTCCTAGCATTAAGAGAACTTTGCTTAAGTGGGTGTGTCTTTGTAAAGTCCCATCTTCTTGTTTCTCTTTGGGAACGGTACGCGGACCATTCTTTCATCTTCACCCTTCGCTCTACACTGTTATGAGAGTGTTATCGAATTTATCCAGTCTCAACCATTGACGTTTCAAATATCCATTGAAGTAATTTTAAACAAGAGTGTACTGCAATAAATTTAAAATCTAAAATTTTTATGTGTATGAATTAAATCCTTTTATGCCCCGTAAATGGTCAGCAATGTAAGGAAATGATTTATATTATTGGTGGTTTTAATTGATTGACGGAAATTAATATTTTGTGTGAATTAGAAAAAATTATGTTTTAAAAAACATAAAATTTGAATCGAATGAACACTTAGTGTTGTAAATTCATATTTAAAAAAAATATATATATTATTTAATTTTTTTAAATTGAAAAAAAAAGTTGTATTTTTTTTTAGTTGCAATCTTAGGGATTGGTTTGCAGTAAGTGTAACATCTTTGTTGGTTCTTGTGATGCCACTTGGGCCTTTAACCCCTTCAGACCCCCTGTGCAGAATTATGCACATAATATTTGAAACCTTATAAAATTGTAATTTTAAATATTTGAAATAGTTTTAAAAAAACATTGTTTTATTTCATTATAATATAATGGCTTTATCCACCGAAGTCAGGCGTTATTGACAGCAATGACGCCTGACGATTCGACATATGTGAATGTTACAAATGACAATCGCTTGTTATCTATACAATCAATTGGTCGAATATCATGTCAACATTTACTGACCAACTTAAGAGTACCAGTGCTCCGCAATCTTTTCTCACCTACGGCACACACAAATTCTTCCTAGAATTCCGCGGCACATCAAAACCTAAAATTCGGTCTGGACGTGGGCGTCAATCAGCTTTGGAGACGTTTTTTTTAGCTCATCGGCGACTTCCGGCTAGTAGAAATCAGCAGTGACGGTTTTTTTGCTCCTCCCGAAAGATCGAAGGACAAAATTTTCGCGAATTCTACTGGCCGGAATTCGCTGTTAAGTTAAAGAACCAATTTACCTAAGGTTATGCCCGTGGGCAGGGCAGCAGGGCAATAATCCTTCTAAACCGCATCTCTTCGGATGTGGACATCTTCCACGATAGTGAGGCTACCCTCAGAAAATATCTATCTCTTAAATAATTTGTTGTTCTTCTTATTGTTTCTAATTACTAAATTCTATTGTTTGTATTGTAATTTTTAAATTTCATAATTGTATATTCTGTTTAACCCTTAAATGCATTCTGTTGTATATCTGCAACAATTTATTTAAGTGCTTATAACTCTGTATGCATGCAATAAATTAACTCCAATGCATAGTGTTGCGTAAGTGTAACAATACGACGAGCCATCGTGTTTCTAAATTATTCGAGTAGATTTCTCTGTAAGCAAGAAATTTACATTTTAATAAAAATAATAAAAAATTTGGTGCAGATGTGTCACATTTCTGAGAGTTTGAACATTTATTTTCATTGGTGCTACTGGATATAAAACGAAATAAAATAAAGTTATATACTCCATAAAGGTGAGTCTACCATTGTTTATTATTTTTTGACTTAAATTTTTTGTAATGATTGCAAAAAGTAAACAAATTATGCAGTGAATAAAATATGAATAAAATCCACAAATAAACTTACATATTTTTTTAATTATTTTTCACGTTATTTTCAAACAAATTTTAGTATACAAATATTTTTATTTTAAATTTGGTAAAATCATGCATTTAAGGGTTAAAATAGTTTTTTGTTTTTGTTTTTGTATCTTACCTGTATAGTCAAAAGCGCTATGGTTAGCGCCTCACTGTAATGTTTATGATTTAAAAAAAAATTGAAATTGAAAAAATTGAGGTTGCCAGCAACATCCGGCCAATAGAAATCAGCGCGACCGATTTTTCACGGATGACCTAAAATAAACAAAAAAAAGTCACCAATATCTCCTGAACTGATTTACGAAAGAGTCGACTCTTTCGTAATTCACGAGTTCCGACATGGCTTGAGATATACCCGCCGCACACCTGCATCCGGCTCACGGCACACCGGTTGCGGAGCACTGGTCTAGAGTATAGTTCACCCATAAATGAACAATTTAATAGAAACAAATACGTATATAATAGTAATAAAATTAATTGCTTTCACGGGTTACTAGTATGCCACGCTTCGTTTGAAATGATAAGGTTATTATTAGGTTGAAGGGCGCTCATTACATTTCGTTGGATTCATTTCCTTGTAGATCCCTCCTAGACCCCATTATTCAAAGGAAAGTTCACCCACCGACAGGTAAAGCCATTGAAATTAGGTAGTTTCAACTGGACTTTGGGGTTTATGTATAGTTTGTGAATTGTACGTTTTCCGAGAATACGCTTGGTTCTGCGTCGTGCCGGGCTCGGCCCGAGGCCCTATCGTGGATAAAGCCTTAATTAATATATATTATAATACTCGTATTATACATAGCAGCCAATCCAGAAATGAACACCAAAAAAATAATTATTTGAAACAATATATAACTATTTCTCTTTTATATATAATACTTTGTTCCAACACTAACTTTATGACATGTTAAGGGTAACCCGGTCCTACCTCAGTGATTTTAATATTTAAAATTTAATTTATTTTAATTTGAGTTTTTGTTTGCATTATAAGTATAATTGTGAAATATGATCGTTCCCCCTAACGGCATCACCAGGGGAAGGTTGGTTTTTCATATTGAGAGATATACCAGTCTGTGAGACGCTGTTCCGGAATATAGGTACTCATAAATATGATTATTCTCCAATATGTTATAAGAATTCCCTAGTAAGTATAAACAAATTAGTAAATGTGAATCCATTATTTATTATCAGTAAACTGTGGGTCCCTATCAACGTAAAAAGATTGCAGTGGGATAAATAAAGCCAGGGCTAGTTTAAAAAAACTCCCTCATGTAGAGAAAAAGCAGAAATCTTTTCTGAATATATATATATTATATAATAATATGAATATGTATAACACAGAAATATAACAAAAATCTAAATAACACAGAAATCTTTTCTGATATCGACGAGCGTGCGTACACAGTTGTATAAAAATTTTGTTGAATTTATCTTTACACTATTACAGCGCGAGCCAAATCGATGTAAAGGGTATAGCTATCATATTGATGCTCATGTTATGTGATAAGGAGCTAATAGTCATTGCCGGGAATGGAACCCGAAACCTTCGGCGTGACAGTAATGAGTGTCGTCTTGAAATCAGAGTATTTATTTTTAATTTAGTTTAAGTAGCCGGACGTACAGCGGTGTCAGGACTTAGCCTGACCCTCGCCCAAGCACGTATCTCGTATAAAAGTCCGTGGAATGGTCTAAGCAGAAGTTTTTATCCTTTTATTTTGGCGAGAACAAAGTTACCCCGCGGCCACAGCTGCCGCTAACTTCAGCTGATTGATCCCAGTTTTAAATTTATGGCAAAGGGCAAAGGGCGCCATAGCTGCGGCTCTGGTAATTGTTCTATGTAAACGGATTTGCGGATTCAAATTCCAAAGCGGATTGCGAATTCTCATACATGCTTTTATACTATCATTGTTACGTCGACCTTATATGTAATTAATATCTTATTATTCCTCTTCTTTCATTAGATCTGACGATCTGTGGCACGGACATCGTCTCCTGGGATGATGAGGACCAGCTGTCCCTCCATCTCTTAGATGGTCTTCTAGGTGGGCGGTGTCCGGAGGGGATTTCGTAAGCGGCTGTATATGCGAGTCTGTCATCTGTCACCATCCAATTTAATATAATAAATATATTGAATAATATTTTAAAAATCTAAAAATAATGTTTTTAGAATATCTTTTTTAATGTCTGTCGCAAGACTCAATCTCATTGCCAAACGCATTAAGTGCTTTAAAACCAAATAAGAAAACATAAAATATGATATTTAGCATCATTTCTTACGAGATGCATTCATATCACAACTATTCATTTATCGGTGCTACATCCCGGTGTGGGACTTGGCCTCCTCCACAACGGTCCTCCACTGACTTCTGTCTCTGGCCACCTTTCTCATTCCCCAGCTCTTACCATTTTCCCCCAATCTCTTGGTCTCTTTTCGCGGGGCAGCCATCTGGATATAATTTGTGGTGTTCTACCCTCTGGCATTCTTTCCACATGGCCAGCCCACCGTAGGTGTTGAGACTTACAGAATCTCATTACTGTTTCCTGGTTGATCAGTTCTTCAAGTTCGAGGTTTCTTTTATTTCTGTAAGTGCCATCCTCCAGTGCAGTGTGGGTCCAAAATATTTTTATATATCAGAACTATTATATATATTTTTTACTTACAAAGAAAACAAAATGTATTTTTCACTAATTCTTCTTCTTTTAGGTCTAATGACCTGTTATTGATTGTATCTCCGTCATCCTGGGAAGTGGACCGCCAACTATCTCGCCATCTTTTCGGTGGTCGGGAACCCTCTGGAAGACTGTCTTGAGCTATCTTTGTACGTATCTTTCATCTGTGGCATTTCAAACAGTAGACAACATGGAATAAGATTTGAGACGGGTTCAAAGAAATTTTCAAAAGTTACTTCTTGAACCATGATTAAGCTGCAGTTATCTCCGGATGTCTAAGGCACACTGTCTGGGACAATAAGCATATGCAAGCAAATTTACAATTAATAAAAGATGCATCAGGCCCATATTGACATAAGGAATTGAAGCAAGAGCAGACACTGTCAGAACCAAACATATCTTAAGAGTAGCAGAAATGAGAACATTGCGACCTATTGTGGTTTGAACTCTGGAAAATAGACTACATAGGTCTACCACAAGGAAGAAGAAAAAAGAAGCTCCCAACGTGTTATAATATTATTTACACCTGTTCATCCTGTATTTACTTACCGCATTCGTTTATTTCTCGAATATAATTTCGACGAGTTAGTATTTCGTTTGATTTAACTTCCACGGATCGGTCAGTTGGAAATTTTTGTTGGTTAACTCACGCGTCCCGACGTTTTGTATAAATTATATCTGGTTTGTGGCGAGCGAGAAGGGAGGAATATTCATGCCCTGAGTAGGGTCCGCTCGGGGCGGGAGTCGTAATGCGGGTATTTGCTACACTGTTGATTTTCAACGATTTCAATGAAAATGCTAATTTGATAAGTGAGAGAATGGTAACATAATAATGTAACTTGTAGCGGCTAACAAATTAATGTTTTTATTGAATTAATTTTGTTTAATTATAACAGCGGCTGGCCATGAATCAACATTGAAATGTTTATCTCGACTTATACGTCTTTAAGAGCAAAATTTATATGAAATAACTCTTCTGCAATGATAACATTAATTTGAAACTCCGCCAGAGAATAATCAAATGCAATGTGTCGTATGTTTTGTTATTATTATTATTATTATTATTTTGTTGAATCGCTCTTGACAGCATGAGCTAAATCAATGTAAAGGGTATTACAGCTATCATTGTGATTCTTTTGACATGTGATAGGTAGCTAATCTATCGCCATTTTATTGTCGCGTGAATTCTACATCAGACCAAAGACAGTGTGACAATCACACTGCCATCTAACCCAGAACCTTCGGGGTGGCAGTCAATGCACTTACCACTCGGCCACGAAAGTCTACGTCGTGTTGTATTGTATAGATGTGAAACGTGAACCTTTTAAAATCAACTCAATGAACAGAATGGAAACATTTGAATTGTGGCCTTATCGCCGAATGCTCAGAATTCCCTGGACAAACATGGTTACCGCTACCGAAGTCCTGAGGTGAGCTAGAGTTGACAGGGAGCTGTTATCAACTATCAAGGTTCGGATGATTTCACATGTGTTTACTACAAACAATCGTGTTTACTATTATAAATTAATCATGGAGTTTTGCAAAACTAATACCTCAACCATCAATACAATCGAAATATGTGTGTACGTTTGAGTCCAACTTCACATTATTTAAAATACATCTATCTAATATTATCATGCGAGCGAACAAAATGCTTGGTTTTGTTCTACGGAACGCAAGATCTTTTTCCAACACAACGGCGATTCGTCGACTGTATGAAGCGCTGGTTCGTAGTAACTTGGAGTACTGCTCTATCATTTGGGACCCCAGAGAAAGAACAGTAATCTTGGAACTAGAAAGAATCCAGAAACGATTTTTAAGATATTTATACCTCAGGGAGTATAACTATTATACATTTTTGTACCCCTTACTATTTCTCTCAGGAATGTTGGATTTCAACACTCTTGAAATTCGTTGAATGATCTTTCTAGGAAAGCATTTTTTTAAACTATTATCCGGAGGTATTTACAATCCAGGAATACTGAGAGAACTAAATCTATACGTTCTCCATAGTTATAGCAGAGCAAGGGGGCAAATATTATTTTATGCCCCAAATTGCCGCACAGAGGCCCTTCGAAGTTTTCCTGTATTGAAAGCGAATCGTCTTTTAAATGAGGTTGCAAAAGAGATAGACCTCTTTGGATGCAATTATGGCGAATTCGTAAATACCCTTACGATAAAGGCAGCAAGGAAATAACTGGCATATTCCTGTTCATATGGTTCTATGTAGGTATATTTCCTTTTATATTCTTTTTTTTCACCCTTTACATCGATTTGGCTCGCACTGTAATGATATAAGGAGTTTTTTTTAAACAAAATAATAATAATAATAATAATAATAATGTGTGTGAAAAGTGAAATAAAATGTTTTGTAAATACGAAGTGTAATTTTATTTATTTAATTGTGAAGGCGAATATAGAAGAAATCAAATACAATCATTTCAAATGAGATAAAATGTGATATATTTCGTCAACATTATTACTAAATCTGTAGAGTAAAGGTAAGATGTTAGATGGATTAATCAATAGATATGTGTCGGTTACTCAATTTGAAGTGGGTTTAAACGAACGATGACGGCAAATATCGGAATACGAATAATTGAGAGGCATTCTGTTCCTCCTTGGGCTTAGTCGCTTAGCGCACTAATCGGGGCTGTATTGGGGTGTAGTGAGTATATATCGGAGAAGGGCGCGGGGGTTAAAACACACTTTCCAAGGGTGGCGATAGATATTTTCTTTAAAGTAATCTCAAAAATGTGGTATGCTATGCTGACGATGCAACTTTACTGGCAGAAAGTGAAGACGATCTACAAAGAATGCTTTATAGGTTCCATCTTACGTCTGACTGGTATAATATGATGATATCCGTCGCAAAAACAAAATGTCTAACAATATCCAGACAGCCTCTCTAGAATTTATAAAAAAAGTATCAGGCCATATGGAACGCATGGATGGAGAAAGAATGGTTAAGAAAGTATACGTTAATGATGTAAATGGGGTACGAAGTCGAGGCAGACCGAGGAAAACATGGCATGACCAAATTAATCAAATTTTAAAGGTTGGTCATGTTAGAAGTCTGAGGAATCGACGTGCGTGTATGACTCGTTGTATGAATGTGGAGGAAGCTAGAGAGGTTTTCCAGGATAGAGAAGTGTGGCGGTCCATTCTCTCTGCCTACCCCTAAGGGGAAACGGCCCATAATGACATACGGAATCGAAACAAGAGCAGACACTGTCAGAAGCAAACATCTCTTAAGAGTAACATAAATGGGAACATTGCCACCTATTGTGGAGACATAGTCAGGTGGAGTAGGCAAAGAAGACGATTCTGGAAGGACATCATCGAGAGAATGGATCCATCAAGAATTCCTAATATCGTGATGCACGAGACTCCAGAGGACCGTCGACCACCAGGACGACCACCAAATAGATGGAGAGAAGGCTGGTCGTCTTCACCACAGGAAGAAAGTTGATATCTTGCATAAACAGATCGTAAGATCTACAATCAGAAGAAGAAGAAGAATCTCAACAAAAATATATATTTGGTGGGCTGGTGAATGGAGGAGCTGTCTCATAAAGTGATAAAGAAAAAAAAATCGCAATCAGCGGTTATTTGAAAAAAAATTCACTTCACTCAAGACAATAAGTACCAACTGGCAGAACGCAGGCTTCATAGACTTTTCGATGATCGGTATTTTCCTGTTTATAAGGATGTAACCAATGTTTCCGAAAGCTGCCCAGCTTAGTCCAATTTTTCTCTTAACACACACTTAAGGTAACTTAAGCCGATTTTCATGTCTTTTTTGGGTAGCGTTTTTTTGTAGGAAAATAAAAATGAATCGTTTTGGAAATTTAGGATGTTTTTTATTTACATATTAAAGATACAGATTTTTATTTTTGAAAAAATTGAATAGTTTATTGATCGAAGTTGGCACCTCGAAAAAAAAGCGCCTGGGTGGCCCCGGTGATTTTGGCTCTTGATGTTATCTGAAATCAAAAATTCTTGAAAATTCTTTATCTCTTTAGATTAGAGATAGTAGTTCCGACGAGAATGACATGTCTTTACATGTCATTCTCGTCGGAACTACCGAGACATTTTTTCACCCCTAACTTTTTATTTTACCTCTTCTTTGCTGACTTTTTTTTCTTCAAAGTTCGCCATTTTGTTATTTATCTTCCGTAGTTCCGTAACTTCTGTAAGTATTAAATTTTTTTCTATCTTTAATATGTAAATAAAAACATCCTAAAAATTCAAAACGATTCATTTTTATTTTCCTACAAAAAAACGCCCTCCAAAAAAGACATGAAAATCCACTTAAGTTACCAGACTACCTTAAGTTATTTTTTAAATGTAATTTTCGTCATTCTCGTGCCGCTGTTGGAAAGGTAGGACCCTCGTCACCCGATGTTTGGTTTGAAATTGACACAGACTCAGAGTTCGGCACCTAGATAGAAATATTTGTTGTCCGGCCAAATCCATGCGAGCCTGCTATCTGTCGTCCGTCTACCCACACCGCAAAGCCCCACTTGTCTCTCTATTATTCTGAGAAAACATTATAACGTGAATTATGTAAGCGTCCTGAAAGATTCTACGTCATTATTCTAAAATCAACGTGTAAAAACAAAGAAAGTACATTTTTATTGACAATGGTTGTTTTGGCCGAAACACTATGATACTTAAACATTATTAACTGTTAAATTAACTGTTAACTAACTAACCATCACGCCGTCTCTCCAAAGGGGTAGGTAGAAGGAATGGACTGCCACACTTTTTTTTCTGACACATTTCTCTCGCTTCCTCAACATTCATGACTTTGGAGAGTATCTTGTATTCCTAATGTCGAACCATCTTATTATTATTATATTTTACTTAAACTATAAAAATTGTTTGTAATATATTTTGAGAAAATAAAATGATTTGATTTGATTTGATTCATACATCCTGTCATGCACGCGCGTCGATTTCTCCGACTCCTCACATGGCCGACATTCAATATTTGATTTATTTGATCGTGCCACGTTTTCCTCGGTTTCCCTCTATTTCTGGTTTCATTCGTTAACAGTGTGAATGGAGAACGGACTTGTGGGAGACCGAGGAATACTTGGCATAATCAGATTAATCATATTTTAAAGTTCGGCCATGTTAGAAGTCGGAAAAATCGACTCACGTGTATGACTCGCTGTGTAAATGTGGAGGAAGCTAGATACGTGTGTCAGGATCGAATAGTGTGGCGGTTCAATCTCCCTGCTTCGAAGAAACGCCGTGATGGTTTGTTCTTGTTTTTCCATTCAAATATCTCTCAGTGGCTCACCACGTAGCCCAGACTAGGCCAATTCTTCCTGGAATTACTCATCCACTTGGTCTTATGGGTATTGACTTTCAAACGAATTCTGGCTGCTGTATCCTTAAGCTTTTAGTACATTTATATTAAATCATACAAAACGGTCATATGGCCGATCCTCACTTATGCAGCCCCAATCTGGGGCTATGCAGCTTCGAGTCACATACGAAAACTCCAAATCCTGCAAAATAAGGTTATCTGTTTATCGCTTGGTGCGCCTTCATGGAGCAGGATCACACAACTGCACCTAGAATCGGGAATCCCGATGATAGATGAATTCATTCTGAAATTTGCTGAACCTTTTTTACAAAGGACTCCCTCCAACTCCACAAAAAATTGCTCCTCAAATTACGACCCGAAAACCTCCAAATCGATCCTCCTTCAGAGGAACACTCCGGGCCACACAAATCATGCCCCCACATAAACTAACAACCCATCAAATCACCTTCCAACAATGTTCCCATCAGACGTAAGAGGAATAGCCACATGAACTGAACCTCTGTAAGCCAGAAGATCCAAGTCCAAGTTCTGTACTATCACCAGTCAGTTCGAAATAATGTTGCCCAGCTATGCAAAAGCATGAATTGAAATAAATGCAAAATTTAGATAAGCACGTACATTCAGTTTTATTTTGTTGTCTGTGGTCGGGGTAACCCAATTCCATAGAGAATATCTGATATTATTATCTTTATCTGCTGAATCAGGATTCACCTGTGTGGGCCCAGCCAGCAAAGACATTTCGGGCACCCTTTGCCCACTCTCGGTGATGTATGGAGCTCCTGAACAGACGTGACAAGCAATAAGACAAAATAAAACTAAGCGATTTGCCCTTCTGCTGTCTAGGGCCGAACGTTCGCCAGGTTTTTGTTAGGGATGTGACTATTGTATATTTTTTCATATTATTGATGTAATATTCTAAGATATTCGCTTTCATTATGTGTAATAGATTCACATTTGAATAACTTTTAAATTATTTATGTTATTATTATAGTTGAAATTATTTGATGACGTGATAAATAAAATTAAGAAAGGGTCACTAAGACGATTTGGACATATCGCACGCTTAATACTAAACTGACCGATTATGGTTTAGGTTATAATTGAGTTAACATTATAGCTATCCATTCGTACGTACGATAATCGTTCAGAATGTTAACGCTATCCATTCGTACGTGTTTTTCGACTGTTTTTGTTAAAACACCGACTCATGTCAGATTGAGCAAAACTTTTTTGAGTTCTATTAAGCGTGCGATATGGAACGAATGGATGAGAGAGGAATGGTTAAAAATATATAAACAAGTAGTTTGAATGGGAAAAGAAGTCGAGGAAGTCCAAGGAAGACATGGCATTACCAAATTAATCAATTACTCAATCGACGAGCGTGCATGTCACGATGTGTGAATGTAGAAGAGGCGCGAGAGTTATGTCAGGATAGAACAATGTGGTGATCCATCGTCTCTGCCCACCCCTCCGAGGAAACGGCATGATGGTTAGTTAGTTAGTTATTGTTTCTTGCATAATGATGTAATTATCTATGTTAAATACATAATTAATACAAATGAAAAAGTCTGTTTTCTAGAAGTTTCAGGAATTTTATGGGATTGACATGCTTCACCTTGTAAATGCCAAGTATATTTTTATATAAAACTTTTAGAAAGCAGGCGTTTTCATTTCTATTAATTATCTATTGTAGTAATTTTTTAGTTTTCCGGGATTTAGTAACATTATGCATATTCGCCTCTTAGCAGCAGACGTATCTTTTCATGGGTGTAAGAAGCTTCTGGGCTCTAAGCTACTCAGCAGGAATACCAAACTTTTAATATATATGTAAGACTATCATAAGACCGGTTGTCACCTACGACTGTGAGACATCACTCTAATGCAGAGAGAGGAAGGCAGGCTGGCAGTTTTTGAGAGGAAAATACTATATAATTTTTGGACCCACGCTGGAGGATGGGACTTACAGAATTAAAAGAAACCTTGAACTTGAAGAACTGATTAACCAGGAAACAGTAGTGAGATTCTGTAAGTCTCAACGCCTACGGTGGGCTGGCATTGTGGATAGAATGCCAGAGGGTAGAACACCACAAATCATATCCAGATGGCTGCCCCGCGAAAAGAGACCAAAAGGCAGACCGAGAAAAAGATGGGCTGATTGCGTGGAAGAAGATTGGAAGAAAATGGAAGAAGCTGGGGAATGGAGAGAGATGGCCAGAGACAGAAGTCAGTGGAGGACCGTTGTGGAGGAGGCCAAGTCCCACACCGGGATGTAGCGCCGAGAAATGAATGAATGAATGAAGTAACATTTTTTTTCTTAAAAAAAGACTAACATCAAGGATTTACATCAATGATATTAGAATTTATTTTACGATCTTCAATGTGAGCAGAAAATAGCTCATTATTATGAAGAAGGAATCTGGTCGTGTCCAGACTTGAACCATGTCCCCTGGATCAGGAGCCAAGCGTTCTATCCCCTAGACCACCACCCGAATGCATATAAAACGTGTTTTAGTGTTTCCGCACACAATATGTCAATGAAACGATAAATAAAGTTAAAAACACGATTAGAAAAAACACCCTTAAAGAATACAGCAGTAAACCTCAAATGTAAAACCACATTTTTTTTATTGAAAGAAGTAAATTTGTAGTAGAATTCTTCGGCACTTGTGAGGGACACGGCTGGCGAAGCGGACTGAGATATTTTAAAATCCTCTAAAATAAAGCGTTCCTTTTCACTGAAAAAGGACAGAACGGATGCAGAGGCGTAAACGAAAATATACGAACCTCAAATTTTCAAGTTCTAAAATAACCAGTGATGTCACAACACCAATCATTCTTTTACCGTATATTGTACCATCATATATGCACAAATCCTCTTCTTCTTCTTTTAGATTCAGTTTAATCTTCTTCTCCTTCTTAATGAAGACCTTGTGGCCTGTTTCTTAGGAGGAATAAGCCTCCTGCGAGGATGACTCCCAGCTGTCGATTCATCTTTTGGTGGTCTGTCCGGGGCTTATCTGCATTGGAGTTGGCCGTGTACACATGAGGGGGAGTCTGTATGGATCCATTCTCTTGTCTTCCCCACCTAACGACATCCTCGACCTTATCTCCCTTATCCTTGAGTTCCTATTGATAATAATAATTACAATAATTTACTTAGGAAATTGAAAATAAGTTTGTTTAATCCACAAAATATTTAAAAACACGACATGTTTCGGATGATACCTCCATCTTCAGGTGTAAAAAAAATAATTTACACCTGAAGATGGAGGTATTCTCCGAAACATGTCGTGTTTTTTTTAATATTTTGTGGATTAAACAATGTTATTTTCAGAATTTGTTTTTTTGTATACAAATACTTGTAGACAAATTAATACTGGATTTTTACCCATTGCGGGTTAATCATTTTTTAAGGATTAATTGTATCTGTAGTAAGAAGGGCGGAATGGTGAATGTTGTTCAACATAAAGTGATCGCTTAACCCAACCAATGACAGGGCATAAGTCTTGTAAACGCCTCGACTACCATATTCTGTTTCCAAATAATTTACATCTTCGTCTCTATTGAGATACCATTAATCCTTTAAAAAAATATTTTTATTTTCCTAAGTATATACCTATGGAATTCCATAGTGTTTATGCCATAGCGTTCAATAAGTTGATTATAATAATAATAATAATAATAATGATAATAATCACAATAATAATAAAATACTTCTATCGGGGTGGCCCTCTGTATTCTGTCCCCTCAACCGCCTGTATCGCTTACAATTGGTTTTAAAAAAAATTGTGTTCTTTTTTCAAATTATGGGGATCTACTTTTATCCGTGTTACCGCAGAGAAAGAAAGGATATTGTATGAAAATTGTTTGTGAGGTACACTAGAAACGGGTAAACCGCGGCGGGCATTACTCACGCCCGGTCCAGGCGGGAATTATTTCACATTTTTAGGGACAGCTAATGGCGACCCGCCCTGCCTCCCGGGCGAGGAATGCAAAAGAGATCCATCCAGATGATGTGTAAATCTACTGATTATAATACATCAGGCGGCCCTGTAGGATACAGCTGAAGGTTTTACGAGGAGAGGTATATGTGTGTTACCGGGACACAACAAAACTTGAGCTACATATATTCGCCGTCATTTGGTTGTGGATTCGTATTTGAAAAAATGAAATTAAAATAATCTAATGATATACTTAGGAAGTTGAAACTAACTAACTAACTAACTAACCATCACGCCGTCTCCCCGAAGGGGTAGGCAGAAAGAATGGACTGCCACACTTTTCTTTCCTGACATATTTCTCTCGCTTCCTCAACATTCATACATCGTGTCATGCACGCGCGTCGATTTCTCTGACTCTCACATGGCCGACATTCAATATTTGATTTATTTGATCGTGCCACGTTTTCCTCGGTATTCCTCTATTTCTGGTTCCATTTACATCATTAACATATAATTTGTGTACCATTCTTTCTTCATTCATTCTTTCAATATGTCCAAACCATCTTAATGATCCTTTCATTATTTTGTTCATGACACCATCATCGCACCGCATTCACTTCTTATATTTTCACTCGGCACTCTATCATACACAGAGTATCCACACATTATTCTAAGAGATCTCATTTCAACTGCATTTATTCTACTTTCATCCTTCTTTTGCCAGTTCCATGCTTCGCTTCCATACATAAGGGTCGGTAGAAGAACACCATTGTGCACTGCCATTCTAGCTTTTTTTTTATAGGTTTTTGTTTGCGATGACAACTTTAAGTGCACCATTCACTTTGTTGCCTGCCCCAACCCTTCTTTCAATATCTCTCTCCACTCGCCCATCTCTTGTAAACATACTACCTAAATACACGAACTCAACTACTTGCTCCAAATTTTCACCATTCACGCTTATGTTGCAGACTGTCATGGTTTCTTCCTTTTCAAAAATCATTACCTTGGACTTATTAACATTCATCATCAGATCATTTCGCATGCATGCCTCATACATACAATTCACCAGGACTTGTAGTTCATGCTCGTTGTCTGCAAGAAGGACAGCGTCATCCGCATACAAGAGACAGCTTACTGACACTCCGCTCATTTTGGCACTTATATCCAACCCTTTCAGCTCTTTCATACATTTGTCCATATACAGATTAAATAACCACGGGGACATTACGCAACCCTGTTTGACACCTTTATTGATATCAAACCAGGCTGTAAGATCTCCATTTACTCTGACACTAGCAGTGCTTTCTGTGTATAGCGACTTAATTGCCGTGATCAGTTGAAACTAACTTTGTTTAATCCACAAAATATTTAAAAACACGACATTTTTCGGAGGATACCTCCAAATTCAGGTGTAAAAATATAATAAAAACTAAACAATTAAAGACTAATATAAAAACGGATTTAAAATTCGATGCAATAATACAAATTTAAAAATTAACATGGGCTATTTGGTATAAGTACTTATAATAATTATTACTTTTTTTTCTTTATTTAATCTTTTTTTTAAAACAAATATTATTAGTTAAATAATGAAAACAAATGAAAATTATACAAAATTTCTTTATTGTTATGCATTTACTAAAAAATAAAATTAAAACAAAAATAAAAATCATACATTTCTTTATTGTTATGTATTAAGTTTTCTTCCACTTGTGATTATGTTCGACCGGTTTCGGCAGCTTGCTGCCACTGCCGAAACCGGTTGAAGACCCAAAAATAGTGTATTTTAACTCAATATACATTTTTTTCATTATTTATATACATTTTCTTCATTATTTTTCTACCAAGAACAACAACAAACAAACACGCCGTTTCCTCATAGGGGTAGGCAAAGAGAATGGAACGCCAATCTTCTCTATCCTGGCACACCTTTCTAGATTCCTCCACATTCATACAGCGAGTTATACACGCACGTCGATTCTTTCGACTTCTAACATGACCAACCTTTAAAATTTTATTGATTTTTTTATGCCATGTTTTCCTCGGTCTGCTTCGACTCCGTACTCTATTTACATCATTAACGTATACTTTATTAACCATTCTTTCTCCATCCATGCGCTCCATAAAATGTCCGAACCAACGCAGCGATCCTTTCATAATTTTGTTCATAATACCTTCTTCCGCTCTCTATTCCTTTCTTATATCATTATTTTAAACATTTTTAATAATTTATGCATTAACAGATTTGTCAAAAGAAAAATAAAAAAAGAAATTTTATAAAATTTTCAATTTATTGAAACATTTTAATACAAAATTAATATGACATCAATTAATAAAGAAAATCTCGGATGATTTAATGTGGAAATATTTTTATCTTAATATCTTATATTGTAATTATTGTTATGTATTTTCGTAATCCTTATATGAATGTCTTAAATAATTCCACCAAACGAGAAGAAATGACGAAGCGAAAGAGACGGATAGCTGTCTCAGATAATTACCAATTACCTAAATGATGGCTCATCACTTCTGGTCACTAATACTGAGATAGGCGGTGACGGAAGACCTCCATTAGCGATGATGATGATAGACACGATCACGAATATCTAACGCCATCTTGCGTCGTTTGCCAGAAATCTCCTCCCGATTTAATAATGTACACACAATTAAAAAATATATCCGGGGAACGCCTATTCATCTTCCTGATTATGTCAAGATCCCTTTCAAACATTCTTTGACGGCTGTACACACTGATACGTAATTCGCATTATTTAGTTGGTAACAATGGAACAAGCATTTGCATAAAAAAATTCAAAGACCTCTTGAAACGCAAGTGAAACAAACAAACACAATCTCAACGGAGATATTCAGACTTTGAAGAAGAATTCTTGAAAACTGCAGTGCGCACTTGTTAAAAATCACAAAAAATCAGTGTTTTCTTGTTTTAATTTTTGCTAAATCGTTGTTATACTTGGTTGTTTAAGCCAGGCTTACTCTTCATTAGGGTAATCCGGAGAAAATGTATGTCTACAAGGGTACAAAAGTCGTTTCACTTTTAACTTTTTTTGAAAATGGGAGCTTTTGGGGATTTAGGAATTTTAATTATTCATATTATGAAAACGGTGGATACGTGGAACTTAAATTAAATAGACAATATGTGCACCATCTAAAAAGAAAATTATGTTTTTAATTGTATCTCAATAGAGACGAAGACGTAAACTGGAAACTGAACATGGATGATCAAGGTGTTTACAGGACTTATGACCTGTCATTGGTTGGGTTTTTTGTTATTTTATTTTATATCATTGTATTTAATATTTTTTGTTTTAGATTTATTTTGTGGATGTTGGACTATCGAAGTGTGCGCGGGAGACGCCTATTAGTTACGATAAAGTTCGCAACCTATCACACCGCGTCTCCAGCGGGGCGAAAAGAGAAGGCTGGAGTGCCGCATCGGTTAAAGAGTGACAGTCCATTCTTTCGGCCTACACTTTCAAATCAAATCAAATCAAATCAATTTATTTTCTCAAAAGATATTACAAACAACAATTTTAGTTTGAGGCATCTATTGAGAACAGGTAAAACCTAAAAATATATAATACCAGGAACGCATGAGAGATGGTTCGAGATTAGGAATACAAGATATTCTCCAATGTCAAGAGTATTTGTCTTCTGAACGTACTTTCACGAATATGAAAGACGTCGATCTCCGAAGCGATCATGTTCAGCAGTTTGATTGCTCTCCCCACCGGCATCACCGGCATCCTTTCGGGGAGACGGCGTGATGGTTAGTTAGTTAGTTAGTTAGTCATATTATGAATGTGTGGAAAAATATATATTCTCATACCGCAAAAGTATAAAGAATTATTTGTTTAAATAATTATTTTTGATTCATCTTTAGCTGGGAAATCTAAGGAAAGTCAATTGTCTTTAAGAGTTATCAAATCCTGTATCACCAATTTTAATTAATTAAATGACTTAAATCTGTTATTGTTTTTCAATATATCATTTATATAAATAAAAGCCAAAGTGTGTTATTGTGAAGACCTACTCGGTAAATCCGTAACAGATCCTCTTGAAAATTTCAAAATTGATTAATATACAATTTAGTATAACATTGTAGTATACTTCATCTAAGAATGTTGCCATTGAATAACTGTTTGATAAAACTTTTGTTTACCTGGGAAGTAACATTACATGGGATCGTCGATCAAAGAAAAACGTCGATAGTCGTATCCACCAGGTTAAACTGGCCTTCAACAAAAAATCTAAAAAAATTCTAATCCAACAACATAGACCTAAACCTCCGAAAACAACTTATAAAACATTGGTGTGGAGTGTTTTACTGTGCGGCTGCGAGACTTGGTGCCTGGGCGAAAGAGAACGCACAAGGCTGGAGGCATTTGAGATTTGGACCCACCGACGAATTGCTCAAGTTTCATGGAGGGACCTGTTACAAATGAGAAGGTTCTCAGCAGAGTTGAAGAGAATAGGCACATGTTAAACACCATATCGGAGAGGCGCGCGAGATGGATTGGTCATGTGTTGCGACACGAATGTTTCCTGTGTTGGAGGGAATGGTCGAGGGATCGATTGGCAGAGGACGACCTCGCCAGGAGTACCTAGACCAGATTTGCCGAGATATGGGCTGCACCTCTTATGCGAAGTTGAAGAGAGTTGCCGAGGACCGAGCAGAATGGAAAAGAAGATACGTCGCCTTGCTGCAGACCTATCATTAGATTAAGACCGGAGAAGAGGGAATGTAAGTTATGACCAAACAAATTGGATAATTATTTATTATATTAAGAGGCTATTGGGTGATCTATTTTTCTAAAACAGGGGGGTAGGTCAAACATGTTCTGTATCCTAGGTAAGATTAGGCGATGTGTTTATATTACGATTTTTCTCCGTTTGTTGATATTTTAAAACATAGATCAATGTTATTAACAATATTTCACTTTTTTTACTGCATGTTATAAAACTGTAGAATCCGATTTTAAGACAACTGAAAAATATTTACATATTTAAAATAGGTTGGTTGTAGTTTGTGTGAACGGGAACAATACCAGGAACTCAAGAGAGATGGTTTGACATAAGGAACACAAAATACTCTCTAACGTCAAAAGAATTTGTCTTCTGAACGTACTTTCACTAATATGAAAGAAGTATTATAGTATTTCCACCAAAATAATGGATGATCTTAACTTTTTTCGAGTGTGTATTCAATGATTTATTATTACAAAAACTTATTTGGAGCTGACAAAATTGGACCTAAGTTGGCCCTTGTAATAAAAATGTTTCAGATTCAGGGAAGAAGTCACTTATTTATGGCAGACATTTGTTTCTGCCGATAAGGGACGCGTCTGATCTGCCCGGGAAGGTGTGTGGGGTGGGTGGGGGGTGGTTCTAAGAAGGTGTAAATATTACTTGCGCCCCCGAGGTAGTTCATAGTGTTAGTTACACGTGACACCTGAAGGGAGGTTATCAGTTCTAATGTTTGATCTTAAACGTGGTAAATTAATATCATTATTTTTTAAGTAGATAAGTTTGTGTATTTGGGTATTATGTTTACAAAAGATGTGCGAGTGGAGAGGGATATAGGAACAGGACAAAAACCTATCCAAAAATCTAAAATGGCAGTGCACAATGATGTTCTTGTACCGACCTTTATGTATGGAAGCGAAGCATGGAACTGGCAAAAGAAGCATGAAAGTAGAATAAATGCAGTAGAAATGAGATCTCTTAGAATAATGTGTAGATACTGTCCACTCTCTTACATTTCGCAGCCAGGACATTTGTCTTATACCGGGACCTCGGCGTCCCTCAATTTTCCGCTCCAATATCAGTTGGAGAAGGTGATACTTTTCCCCACGCAGTACATGACCCAGATGTAAAATCTTCCGAACCCTTATAGTTGACAACAGCTCCCTGTCAACTCTAGCTCGCCTCAGGACTTTGGTATTGGAAACCATGTCTGTCCAGGGAATTTCAGAGAATTCGGCGATAGAGCCACATTTCAAATGCTTCCTGTTTGTTCATTTAATTGATTTTTAAGATCCACCTTTCCCATCCATACAATAAAACAGACCACACATAGCATTCGGCCATTCTCTGGCGGAGTTTCAAATTAATGTTATTATATTAATTGATTACTTATACCCTTCTCTATCTAATAGGTACCACCCCCTTCTCCCCACTCTCTATTTAATTATAATTTTAGTTTGTGTATATAGCCCTGAGGAGGCTCGCTACAGAGTGAAACCGGTTGGCCCTACTTACTCAAATAAAGTGGTGTTTACATACTAAGTGATAAAGTGTTTAATTTTTTTTATTTTATATTTTAGACTCTTTTGACACATTTTTTAAAAAATATACCCTTATTTAAATTAACTTAAGTTACATTTTATGAGGATTATTATAATAATAAGTGCTGTTTTACAAGGATTATTATAACTAATTATTGACTTTAAAAATAAAAAAACTTTGTTATAAATATCACAAGTGCTTCGCTGCTTAGCTAACCGATGTAAGCATCATCAGGTATTCTAATCAGCTAAAAGATACCCCAGAAAGACTTTGTTTATTTACAAAATTATTAGGTTTAGATTACTATAAGTAGATAACTATAACTAGATTATTATTATAAGGATTATTTGTATCTCAATAGAGACGAATATGCAAATTGAAAACAGAATATGGTGGTCGAGACGTTTACAGGACTTATGACCTGTCATTGGTTGGGTTAAGCGCACGCTTTATGTAATACAACATTCCCCATTCCGCCCTTCTTACGACCACCACGTCTGACAACTTGGACTTGGATCTTCTGACTTATTGGAGTGAGACTCGGAAGTCTGTTACTCCTTCCCATTGATGAGTGAACGTCTGACAAATTTTTGGAAGATGTATATATGCTACAATGTAGGAGAACACTTTAGATTTTTTAGTTCAATCTACACTAGCTCCATCTATTAAGATTGGACTAAGCATTAAGCAGAAGATCTTTATTAACGCAATGTGAAAGGCTACCGCCATTAACAAACATTGCTAGATAACGCCTGGAGATGTCTCTCCAATTTTTATGCTTTTTTAACTTGGACCAGTTTTTTTACAACATTTTGAATGTATACAAATACTTGTAGACGAATACTGGATTTTACCCATTGTGGGTTATCATTTTTAAGGATTAATTGTATCTCAATAGAGACGAATATGTAAATTGGAAACAGAATATGGTGGTCGAGGCGGGGTCTTCGTCTTTATTGAGATACAATTAATCCTTAAAAATGATAACTCGCAATGGGTAAAATCCAGTATTCGTCTACAAGTGTTTGTATACATTCAACATGTTGATTATTATTTTATTGAACCTACTTTCCATTTTTGTATGCTTATTATGAATCGATTTACGTTAAAATTCCCTGTATCGTATCTACCACGTAAATCGAAGGATGAGTGTACATTATATTAAATGAAAATAAATTTTCTTCCATGTTCGCCATACTTTGTGTTGTAGATGCTTTATTTCTCTTTTTCTTTTTTGTATACTTTGTATACAAATTACATAGACATGTTTCGGACAACCAGTCTTTCTTCAGTGCATTCCATGTTGACCCGCTTAATTAATGTACCACTTTCTTTAGAAAATTATAATAATGAACTAAATACAATTAAAAATATAGCTAATAACAATGGTTACAATAATAATTTATTTGATAATATTTTAAAAAGAAAAATCAAAAATAAATTTACTAAAGCAATCTTGTATTCTCCAGCTCCCATTAACAATAATATAAATGAAATAAGTTTTATATAATATATTAATAATTTAACAAATACAATTACAAAACAACTCCCATGTGACATAAGACCCGCGTTTTATACAAACAATTATTTATGTAAATTAATAAAAATAAATAAAGACAAGGAAGATAAATTTTCTCAATCAGGGATTTATAAACTGAAATGTAATGATTTCTCATATTTTTATATAGGTAAAACAAGGCGTAATTTTAAATTAAGAATAAAAGGGCACATAAGAATAAATGTCTCTCTCATAATAATTTTTCTGAATTTGCTAACCACCTCATTGAAAAAGATCATTAGTTTAATAAAGATAATTGCGTTGAAATTTTGCATGTTAATAATAGAAATATAACTTTGAGCAATCGCGAAATTTTAGAAATTAAAAAAACAATTAAAAATAAAGGAAATATTATAAATAACCAAATAAATTTAACAAATAAATAAATTTTAATCTTCGATTTATTTCCTTTGTTGTAAATAATTACCTGAACCCCAATAAGAACTTTAAATCATTATTTTAAAATTTAAATCGAGTCTTAAACAAAAAACATAAACGTTCCGAAATAAATCTTTATAACATCTGTCATATGTTAACAATATTTTAAATATGTATATTTATAATATGTATCACTGAAGAAGGACTGGTTGTCCGAAACATGCCTATGTAATTTAAAAAAAAAATTATTGTACGTGTTGTATATAAAAAGTACAAAGTATGTAAAAAAGAAAAAGAGAAATAGAAAATAAATGTCTTTATTATTTACGTTTGGGTTGTCTGACTACGGGTTATATGTAATAATAATTAACATAGGTAATTTATTTACCTTGTAATTTTTAAGTTGACAAGAGTCAATGACTTCTTGTAAATAAGTGTTGTTTTGTATCTTTATTTACCCCTCCCAGTAAAGTACCTTACTTCAAGTATATCACTTACTTACGAGCCAACTTCGCGATCATTAACTCTAACTTTTCATCTCGCCAAGTTGGCTACATTGTGTGTCCTGTGTAAGGTGAGGGTACACTTAATGTACCCGGGAAGGTACAAGACGCACGGTTGGTTAAAGATGTCAGGGAAATTAGACGCTTAACCTTTAGTGGGCGTACCTTTATTTCCCCGTGAATTAAGTTTGTTTGCCCGGCCAGTAAATAATGTATTCTCTTCCAGGAGTTAAAGACCCCTACTTAATGTCAACGTTCCCTCCTGTTACACAAACAATTTTTGTTTGTACCTAGAATGAGATACAAATAAATTTTCTTGGAAAATTAATGAAATTATTTACTCAATGAAAACAAATATTTAACAAGCGAATTAAAATAGAATTTCGCTTGAATTCTTATGTAACCATCATTATATTTTATTATTTTTTTAATTAAATTGTATATGATAGAGTGTCTAAATGAAAATATTATATAAGAAATGAATGCTGTGGGAATGAAAGCGTTATGAACAAATTAATGAAAGGAAGTTTAATTAAGATGGTTTGGACAAGGAAAGAAAGAATTGTAAAAAAAGTGTATGTTAACGATGTAAATGGAATTATAAATAGAGGTTGAGCGAGGAAAACCTGGCACGATCAAATAAATCAAATATTGAATGTCGGCCACGTGAGAAGTCGGAGAAATCGATGTGCGTGCAAGAGACGATGTATGAATGTTGAGGTACGAGAGAAGTATGTCAAGAAAGAAAAATGTGGCAGTCCATTCTTTCTGCCTTCCCCTTCGGTGAGACGCCATGACGGTGAGTTAGTTAGTATGTTAGTTTTTTACATTGCATTTACACATTTTTGCATTTTACACAAACATATTATAAATATTGCAATCACATCGCATACGAATACATTTTTACCCATTCTTTCTTTCCAAAGTAACGCAGTGATCCTCTCTTAATTTGGTTCTACATGCTTTATACCATGTTTAAGCTAAAACACTACAATACTTCAACATTATTAACTGTTAAATTTACGACACTTTTGTAAAAGCTGTATGTAACACCTGATGATGCCAAGATCGGTTGGCGAAACAATCGTAGCGACTTTTTCAAAAAGTGTCAAATTTAAACATTTTATTATATATTATAACATTGTTGTAAATTTGACAGCTATATATCTTAAAATAAATAACAAATGGTATAAAACTAAATACGAGTATATACGAGTATATTATAGAAAAAATATGTTATTATATGAAAAAGTATTTTTAATAAAAAAATCCCTTATGATATATATTAAGTTTAATTTCTTGATTTTGAGTATATTATAGAAAAATTATGTTATCATATGAAAAATTATTTTTAATAAAAAAATCCCTTATGATATATATTAAGTTTAATTTCTTGATTTTTACTGCTATCTTCAGATGAACGCTTCAAGCTTCGATACATATTAATGGGTAAAGTGGAGTGATGTCGAAGAGTTGGTAGAAGTCAGCTGCCCTGGATGCGGAACATCAAAGAGTGGACAGGAATAACAAGAGTTCAGAACCTGATCCAAGTGGCGCAGGATAGAGATGCCTTTGCTGCAGTGATGGACCTGACACAGCACCGAAAGAAGAAAAATCTTTTTATGGGACTATAATACTTTTTCTATTATTATATTTTCATTATATTTTAAAGAAAGTTTATTAATTTTATGACATTCATCATTCAAAATTAATTTCTACCTAGAAATTTTAATTCACAATATTTATAAGGTTATAAGATTTTTTATAGTTTAAAATGAAAATTCCGTTCTATGATGATTATGTGCGTAGTCTCAAGACATTCTCAACACGTCTCTGTCCGAGAGGAGTTGTAAAACACATCCATTGTAAAATTAGTTTCCTTCACCTTTCTTGCCTCAGTTCGCCTCATCCCTCACCTCTCCTCAGCTCGCGGCTCGCACCTCACACGCCCTGATTGATACACTTAACTTTATCAGATTTACAAGCGCCCCTCACCACTCCTCCGACACGAGGTCCCGTTGGGTTGTTCCGAAAGTAACTTTTAGTGTTACTCACATTGGGGTTCTTACTAACTTTCTTATTCTCTTAACACTAGCCGCACGGCGATGGATACAGGGTGACCGGTGGCACTTGACACAAATGTTCACACGTCTTACCCGCGTGACAGTCTCAAGACTGTCGCGCGGGTAAGACGTGTGTACATTTTTTAAAATTATTTGTACATAATTCGACGTTTCATTAGTTATAAAAATGTATTGATATAAAGTACATGTTTTTAATACCTAATAAACGGGGTAACCCGTTCTAGGGAGGCATTTTTCGCGCACTCTATATAATCTCAATACATTGACGAAAATTTTAACTTTCAATTAAATTTAAAGCAATTAAAAAAAAAAGAAAAATATCGGTTTCTTATTTAAAATCAGAATAAATTGGATATAAATATTAGAAATCTGGTCTATTGCCTCACTTTAATTATTGTATGAAATACGTGACTATTTGACGAGAGGTCGTGATAGATTCCGACTCCGGAGACCCAGACTTGAAAGTACAGAGAAAGGTGTTTTTTTATAGAGGATTTAAATTATATAACGAATTACCAAATGAGGTAAGAGTTGCCGGTTATCTTGCGATCTTTCGTCTAAAATGCTTTCAATATGTTCTAAGTACCGATATTTAATGTTTTTGTTGTTTTTTTCATTTGCGATTTTTATACTATTAATTGTTTATAAAATATTGTTTTATAAGTTGCAAAATGTTCCTGTAATTTTTTATAACTTTATTTAATTAAATAAATAAATAAAATAAAAGACAAATTTACGGAACAATTAATGACCATGGGGAACAACACATCTTAAAGTGTAATAATATAAAACATATTGTATTATTTAATTCAATGTATAATTAAAAAATCATAAACATCACAGTATAATCCCTAAATCGCTTATGACAATAGAATACAAAAAAAACTTTTTTAAACCAAAGAAGATACAATTGTGAAATTTAAAAAAAACAAAATACAATATACCATAAACAATAAACATTAACACAAGATAATTAAAAATTTAAGAAAAATTAAGTGGTGGTGGTATTAAAAAATTCGGGTGGTGGTCTAGGGGATAGAACGCTTGGCTCCTGATCCAGGGGACATGGGTTCAAGCCTGGACACGACCAGATTCCTTCTTCATAATAATGAGCTATTTTATGCTCACATTGAAGATTGTAAAATAAATTCTAATATCATTGATGTAAATCTTTGATATTAGTCTTTTAAAAAAAAAAAAAAAGTAAACAGAAACAATAAGAAGAACAAGAGAAGCAAATATCAATTTTATATACTATAATATAAGAGATAGATGCTTTCTGAGGGTAGTCTCACTATCGTGGAAGATGTCCACATCCGAAGAGATTTTAACATTATAAAAAGAATCTAAACACTTTTGTTCAACTCTGACGAGGTTGGACTCTAATCAAAAGTAAATTTTAAATTGAGCATATGTTTCAAATTGATTTCTGGTAAAATATACTAAATTAATCTTTGTTCATCGTAATAAAAATCATCATCATCATCATCATCAGCCGTCTGTCATCCACTGCTGAATGTAGACCTCTCCCAAAGCACGCCACCGCTCCCTATCCATTTATTATGAATACATAATATAAAATAAGAGCACGTAATGAAAAAAATGTACAAAAATGAACTCTGAAAAAAGCTCGTCTCTCGGTATCAATCACCACACGGCGAGTGTTATTTTCGAGGTAAGTAATTCACTACTTGGGAATGTGGGCCAATTACAAAGAAATTAATGCGCTTACTTGGCATTAAAATATCGAAATTAACCAAGTAGCCATTATAACTTCCCCCTGAAGGCAGAGAGGATGGACGACCTATTCCATAAAACAAGTTATAAGATCCTCAAATCGTATTATTTAATATTTACGAGTTTAATAAAAATAAGAAATCATGACAGTCTGCAACGTTTGCATGAATGGTGAAAAGGAATAAGTAGTTGAGTTCGTGTATTTGGGTAGTATGCTAACAAAAGATAGGCGAGAGGAGAGGGATATTGAAAGAAGGGTTAGGGCAGGCAACAAAGTGAATGGTGCACTTAAAGTTGTCATCGCAAACAAAATTTTATCCAAAAAAGCTAAAATGGCAGTGCGCAATGGTTTTCTTGTACCAACCCTAATGTATTAAAGCGAAGCATGGAACTGGCAAAATAAGGATATAAATGAGATTTCTTAGACGGATGTGTGGATACTCTGTGAATGATAGAGTGTCGAATGAAAATACGAGAAGTGAATGCGGTGTGAATGATGCGTATTATGAACAAAATAATGAAAGGATCATTAAGATGGTTTGGACATATGGAAAGAATGAATGAAGAAAGAATGGTAAAAAAGTATTTGTGAATGATGTAAATGGAACTAGAAATAGAGGAAGACCGGGGAAAACATGGCACGATCAAATAAATCAAATATTGAATGTCGGCCACGTGAGGAGTCAGAGAAATCGACGCGCGTGCATGACACGATGTATGAATGTTGAGCAAGCGAAAGAAATATAGAAATATGCCTACCCCTTCGGAGAGACGGCGTGATGGTTAGTTAATTTATCAAACTGCTAAATAAATAAATGATTATACTTTTGCTATACTATACTTTTTATCAATTTAAAACTTTATCAGATAAAATTAAGTATGTAGAATAAAATAGTTTTTATTTTATAAAATATTAACTAATTAATAGATTGATAATAATTGACATACGGACATACTTTTTTACCATTCTTTCTTCATTCATTCTTTGCATATGTCCAAACCATCTTATTGGTCCATTCATTATTTTGTTCAAAACACCATCATTCGCACCGCATTCACTTAATATATTTTCATTCGACACTCTATCATACACATATTTATTAGTTAAAAAAAATACTTTCAATTAATCATCAAAGCGCTACATGGAATGGCTCCAAAATATAAATCCGAACTCTGTATAACAGACAGCCTAAATACAAGGAAATCCCCACTTCGCTCGGGGAACTCCTCGGCAATAGGAAGATTAGTTGAGCCAAAGCGTTGCCCTAGTACAAATTTCGGGGATCGAGCGTTTGCGGTAGCCGGTCCATCAGCTTGGAACAATCTTTCTTCACACCTCAGATGCATAAATGATCCGACAGACTTCATATCTAAGCTGAAAACCCATCTTTTTCATATCTCATACCCAATTTAAAACATTCATATTTGGTTCTATTATACTTTCTAATCGATCGCGAATATCAATCAGAAGCAGCGATCATATTTAGATTTAATACACGTCATAATGCGCACTTGAGGTGATGGTATCACAAAAACGGCGCTTTAAAAGTTAGCATTTTATTATTATTATTGTTGGCAATGTAAATAAATGGTATTGAAATGTTTGTATCAAACAGAAATAAAAAATTGCGTTCAGTTCTAGCAATCCGAAAAAGTTTCATAAAACTTTTCCGCGTCCCCATGTGGCATGTGGCCTACCCGCATCCGGCGGCACGTGACCGGCCGCCGGCCACTTCCGTCCGCCATCTTGTCGTTATGTTCCGGCCGGAGACGAAATGGCGCCAATCCGGATTGGCGCCGATAATAATGGCTGTTGGAAACTGCAGTTAAATTAATCCCATTCACAAATTCATAGGATTTTAAACAGTTTTAGCACTTTAGTTGTGAAATCGTCATCTAGAGTAAGGTGGGGTTAGGTTAGGTTATTACAGACATATCTCATTTGCTGGTATTTTTTTAAAATTTCGGTTTTCACGAATTCTACTAGCCGGAAGTCGCTAATGAGCTTAAAAAATGAGGTCGCCAGCAACTTCCGGTCAGTTGAAATCGGCGGCCACCCTTTTTTTAGCTCATTCTGGCACAGCGTTTGTCGAATACTGCTCTAGACTACCACCCGATATTGACAATCACTGTAACTAGAACGTTCTTTTCATAGTGATTCCCTATAAAGTATTCCTGTAGTGGTTTTTAGTTGCCTTCTCCAGAAAGGATGTGTACCTATTATCCGAAATATATTTGCAAAAAGTGCAAAGAGGTGTTGTAAAAATATAGTGTTTTTTCTAAAGTTATACATACTGAAGTATAATTAGTGTTCATCAAACAGCATTCTTATTACCAAATTAATTCATTAATCAATGGTTTTATGAAGGTAAGCAAATAAAAATGTAACATCAAAGATGGTGCAAAAGTTTTAAGAGCGGATTGCATGTAACACTTTGTTTCGCTCAGTTTTACTGACTGACGACGGGTCAACTTTCCACACCTGTTCGCACTAAAGTCGTTGTTCTTACTTCTAACTTCATACAATGTATACAGGAACATTCTAGCCACGCTGTTATGCACTTGCCTTTCTTACTCGACTGCAGTTTGAGCAAACATAACATTTTATATGTATTCCTTACAAGAGATAGATAAAAAGTTGTTTCATGTTACAATGCTCGCCTTGGGATTCCTATTAAATGATAAAAATGTATCTACAATCAAATTATTCCACTAATTTTTAACTAATATTTGAAAACGAATAATTTTTATGATAAACATCTATTTCTATTGTTGAAAACGTCATTTTTGCAAAATAAATGTCCGTTTTATAAACAGTTACTTGTGACTCTTCGGTGATTGTGATTCTCCCATTATACGTTAGTATAATTATTTTTCTTTATTTCAAATCAAATCAAATCAATTTTTAATATCTGCCAAAACAGTCAAAATTCTTGAAATTTAAAAAATATATATATTTATATCACTGATGAACGGCTTCTATGTCCGAAACACGTTTGTTTTTTTTAAATTTTTTAATAAATTTGGTGTTGTGTACGAAGTAAAAATTATTATTATGTAATTTATTTTTATTTTTATATATTCATAATAATAATAATAATTAATATTATTATTATAATAATGTACAAACAATAATAGTAACGATAAATAGAAGAACTATTTGTTCTGTGAGATCTTGGGTATATTCGTGTATCTTAGTATTCTATTCAACTTCATATATACCCAAGATCCAAGTTAATCTATTTCTACCAACAGTGAAAATCAATAGAATTACTGGTTTTGTAAGGGTGAAATGAGGAGTTATGCAGATTGCGGGTGTACTAAAATTAAGGCGCCCAAGTATTATCTCCCAACTAAGATGCAATAAATTTAAAATAAAAATGTAGACAAAATGTAGATTACCGGTTCTGATTTTGAAAATTTGGTTTGGTTCATGTGGTCTCCTGTAAATTTGGAGATATTTCGCGTATAAGTGAATTGTTTTGGTCAATTTAACTGTTGCCGCACTTTATACTAGTTAATTGTGACACGTAATACGTTTGTACTGTTTTGCTGTTAAAATTATATTAGTTTTATCGTTTTTATAAAGAATTTTGACAGGTGTAAAAATAAATTTTTCATTTGTTCCAATGAAAATTTGAATAATTTCTTCAATATTATTTTAAAGTTCTTGCTGGTTAATTACAGCTAATTTAAAAAAATGTGGATACGTGTAACATAAATTAAATACACACAAAAGTCCGGATCGTCCATGTCAACATGTGCAACATCGAAAAAAACATTATGTGTTATGACATTATGTGCTAAATTAAAAAACGGTGGATTCGTGGAACATAAATTAAATAGACAATATGTGCACCATCTAAAAAGAACATTGTGTTAAATTATTTTTATTTTGTTATTTTATTTTATATCATTGTATTTTATATTATTTGTTTTAGATTTATTTCGTGGGTGTTGGACGATCGAAGTGTGCGCGGGATGCCTATTGGTGGCGATGAGGTTCGCAACCCATCACACCGTGTCTCCCGCGGAGCGAAAAGAGAAGGATGGAGTGCCGCATCAGTAAAAGTGTGACAGTCCATTCTTTCTGCCTACCCTTTCGGGGAGACGGCGTGATGGTTAGTTAGTTAGTTATGTAGACATTAAAATGATGTTTTACTAATATTATAATAGTAAGATCTAAAATATGTAATGGAATATTATGTAAATTCTACGATTTAACCTTTCATTATTTAATTTTATTTAAAAAAAATCCCAGCTGGATCAGGTGTAAGAATTATAAGTCTGTTTTTAAATTATTTTCTTCTTTTTCTTCGATGGCCCTACAGCCCATATCGAGCCTTAGCCTCCAGTATTCTTTGCTTCCGACTCCTCCTGTCCTCCGCTTCGACCCTCCAATCTGACATTCGTAACAATTTCACCCCATCTCTCCCAAATTCATCCTCCCATCGCAGTCTTGGTCGTCCAATTGGTCTTCTACCACCTGGGTGCCACTCCAGCAATATTTTTTGGGTTCGCGATGACGGCATCCTCTGCACGTGACCGGCCCATCTCAGTCTATTCAGTTTGACCTGTGTGGAAAGACTGGAAGTTTTGTAAATATGATACAGCTCGTCATTATGCCGCACTCTCCAGCCTTCACCGTCATTCACAGGTCCCAAAATTCTGCGCAGCACCCTTCTCTCAAAAGTATCCAGTCGCTCTGCGGATTTTGCTGTCATTATCCACGCCTCACATCCATCTGTCACTACTGTTCGGATGATATTTTTATACAGGATAATTTTGGTTTTCCAATGAACGTTTCTTGACGTGAGCGCTATTAGTAGAGAGAATAATGTTTTGTTACCAATTGTGATTCTTCTTTCGATTTCTTTGTGATCTTCGTTTTCTTGTTTTAAAATTATATGGTATCATATTATTTTTCAGACATATTTTTATTATTTCTATGTAAACTAAACTAATAACAATATTTCTTCTTTTTTGCGGTGGCCCAACAGCCTATATTTGGAGCCTGATCCTCCATTATTCTTCGCTTCCATCTCCTCCTGTCCTCTGCATAGACCCTTCAATTTGAGATTTGTATTTTTTTTTAAATCTGTACATTAAAAATTAAATTATCATAAGACCGGTAGTCATCTACGGCTGTGAGACATGGTCTCTAACGCAGAGAGAGGAAGGCAGGCTGGCAGTTTTTGAGAGGAAAATACTGGGAATAAATTTTGGACCCACGCTAAAAGATGGGACTTACAGAATTAAAAGAAATCTTGAACTTGAAGTACTGATTAACCAGGAAACAGTAGTGAAATTCTGCAAGTCTCAACGGCCACGGTGGCTGGCCATGTTCAAAGAATGCCAGAGGGTAGAATGCCACAATTTATATCCTGATGGGTGCCCCGCGAAAAGAGACCAAGAGGCAGACCGAGGAAAATCTGGGATTGCGTTGAAGAAGATTGGGAGAAAATGAAAGGAACTGGGGAATGGAGAGAGATGGCTAGAGGCAGGCGGTGAAGAACCGTTGTGGAGAAGGCCAATTCCCACACCGGAATGTAGCGTCGAGAAATGAATGAATGAATTTTATAACATAATTTTATTATCATCTCTTATGCCGCTAAGAAAGAGTTACAAATGCCATTTTCTGAGTTGTTATAGCTAGCGAAATGTCAGTCAGATGATATATTGTTAGCCGTTAATGGGTTTGGATTATTCAAATCCTGAGTTGGATCCTAACTAACATCAACTATGGTATTTGTAGCCATAATCACAATGGAAGTATAACAGGACAATAAATAGCAGAAAAGATACACGATCAAAGCAATTTAATCTAGTGATATCCAAAGTGGGTAATATCGCTTACAGTGTTCAATTAAAGCCTATTAAAAATCTATGCTTTGGAAACCTTGTTGTATATTTCAGCACTAAAAAGACTAACTACTTTCGACGTTTTCAGCAATAATAAGTATTAATAATTGTTTCGTTTGTAGAAGTTTTACTATGCCTTTTATACTTGCTATGACAAAATCTTATGTATTACAATATACTAAAAAGGAAAAATATAAATAAAAGGTCTGTCGATGTCAGCGAGCCTGGTAAAACCGTCGCTATCGAAATGAAGACAAAAGTAGAAATAGGAAAAAAAAACTAACTAACTAACTAAACATCACGCCGTATCCCCGAAGGGGTAGGCAGAAAGAATGGACTGCCACACTTTTCTTTCTTGACATATTTTTCTCGCTTCCTCAACGTTCATACATCGTGTCATGCACGCGCGTTGATTTCTCTGACTCCTCGCGTGGCAGACATTCACTATTTGATTTATTTGATTGTGTCACGTTTTCCTCGGTCTTCCTCTATTTCTAGTTCCATTTACATCGTTAACATATACTTTTTTTTTAACATCCTCTCTTCATTCATTCTTTCCATGTGTCCAAACCATCTTAATGATCTATTTTGTTCATTACACCATTATTCACACCGCATTCATTTCTTATATTTTCATTCGACACTCTAGCATACACATTTTTCACAAATTCGTCTAAGAGATCTCATTTCTACTGCATTTATTCTACTTTCAGCCTTCCTTTTGCCAGTTCCATGCTTCGCTTCCATACATTAGGGAGGGTACAAGAACAACATTGTGCACTGACATTTTAGCTTTTTCAGATAGGTTTATGTCTAAAAATACGTCGTAAAATACATCGTTTTATCTAATTATTATTTAAGATAAAAAATGTTAATACCGTATTTAAAAATATAAAAAACTTTATTAATGAACGTTTTTATCAATTCTGGAATAACTTAATTAAATTTATTTGAAAACATCAATTGATACGCGTTATTTTGTATTTTGAGTAAGGCAGAAAAATAACAAATGTACATTATGTGTATCTTCTTAGAGAGTTCACAAAATCACGTAGTCAAAAGATTAGATATTTACAATTTATTTATTGTAATAACGGAAATAACCTTATTTATCGTCCCGATGCTCTCTCTTCGGCTGGCAGTGGCGGCGGTGAAACAATTCGTTCTAAAATAATAATAAAAATACTGTATGGAAGCGAAGCACGGAACTGGCAGAAGAAGGATGAAAGCAGAATAAATGCGGTAGAGATGAGGTCCCTAAGAAGTATGTGTGGTAGAACGATATACGACAGAATCTCAAATGCTGATATAAAAAAAGGAATGTAGAGCGGAACAAGGTTTTATGAACAAAATTATGAAAGGATCGCTGCGTTGGTTCGGACATATGGAGCGCATGTATGGAAAAAGAATGGTTAAAAAAGTATAGTTAATGATGTAAATGGAGTACGGAGTCGAAGCAGACTGAGGAAAACATGGCATTACCAAATTAATCAAATTTTAAAGGTTGATCATATTAGAAGTCGGAAGAATCGACGTGCGTGTATGACTCGCTGTATGAATGTGGAGGATCTAGAGAGGTGTGCCAGGATAGAGTAGTGTGGCGGTCCATTTTCTCTGCCTACCCCTACGGAGAAACGGCGCGTTGGTTAGTTGTTATTGTGGTATAAAAAATATTTTTAAATTTGCGTTTAGTTTTATAATACATGTTTTATTTAATTTAGACCGGTTTAAGTAGCTCGCTGCCAAAACCGGTCCAAATAAAAAATAATAAAAAATCCTACATTTTATTGAAAATTTAAAGAATCGTCATAAAACTGTATCATTTTGGTTGTAAAATTTTTTTTTGTTCTATAAGATTAAAACAAAAAACTTTAGAATGTTATAACACATAAAGTTGAATAAATTAAAAATAATTAAAATATTATATATATTAAAAAGTTTAAAAAAACCAAGATCACATTTTTAAAAGGACTAATTTACATGGCAGCAGTTTACATGATTTCAAATTAAATATGACTCAAATGTACATAAAAAATTATGAAAACCTGTATTTTCTAGATTTTTATATTTTATAGATATATGGAAAAAAATGATTTCACTATTCAAGAAGTTAGCAGCGAGCTGCTGAAACTAACCGTTTTCTTGAATAAAATCAACTGTTTTCTAGAAGTTTCATTATATTTAATGTGAATGACATGTTTCGCTTGTCTAAGGCTGTTGCCAAACCACATTTGATAATGCCTTAAAGAGGAGCATGTCATTATATAATAAAACCTCTAGAAAACAGTCGTTTTTATTTGTATAAAATATTTAATATGGAGTTTTACATTATATTTAACAATATGGTATAAAAGAATAGTGAAAATTAATTTGTTTTTATTATTGGTAAGACACATAATTACACTTCAACTTCACTGTCTAAGTGTTTACAGTAATTGGGTTCAAACGAACTGTTGTAAACCCTTTTGCCTTTTGCTTATTTTTCTGGAACGGTGCATTCCTTAGTCAATGTAAGCCCCACGTGGACGGTGGACGGGTCTAGAAAGTGAACGAGCGAAGCTGACGAAAGGGCGCGAGCTGCGTCCTATAACAGCCTCCGGTAAGCAGTGGCTTTTCTTCTGGTAAATTATTTTTATTGTGAATGTTAACGAGCTGTCACTGGCGCCGAACCGTACGTATAATATTTCGCAGTTGTAAATCATTAGATGTAAAATTAAAATTCCATTATGTCTCGCTCATTTCGTTCTGCTTAAACAGTTTTATGGAACAACAATGGGGCCCTGTCCGCCCTTATCCGCCGCCTGTCCCTGCTCCCCAAGAAAACTCCGAACACAAATTTAACTTCACTTCAGATCATATCTCTCGCATTATTTATGAACAGCCCGTAATGTCTCACGGCAGAAACACGGCGCTGTGCAAGATAATGTTTTTAATTTATAATACTGCTTAACGGTTCAACGAAGTTATTGTACAAAACTTACGCAGAAGTATATTTAAGACTTTTTAAATGTCGACGCAAATATTTCTTTTGTAATACGAGTATATAAGGTGTCTCAAAATAAAGTTTAAGCTGCGTTGCAGAACGCTATATTGAGTTAATTCCAATTCAGAACCAATAAAGTACGTTTCTCAGTTGTTTCAAAATGGCGCCCATGGACAGCTGTCATTTGAAGCTTCTCACAATAAAAAAATATGCATTTTGGCAATCTTTTAAGATTTAAAACAGCTCCATATACAAGTATATGCATCATCGTGTGTGTTTTATTGTTTTTTATTGTAGCAGACTCTATTACTCAAATTGTATTTCGCTCTACACGTCTTCCCATCAGCCAGTTAATAAAAATGACAACCTCTGCTTGAATACAACCTCCGGTGCCGCCGCCACAGTTCTTGACCATCGTAGTCGCTCACTATCAATTTTGCCATTGCTACCATCTTCCTGACCCGCTGCCATCTCCAAGTCTGCTGGCGTTCCTCGAACGCCTCTATCCCTTGCTTCTCCTGCCGCCGTCGACGCAGCCTCCTCCTGCACGCGAGGGTTTACATTTCAACGATATTATTTTTAAGAAATAAATTCCAAAATTGTGTACTTTAATAGTAAATCTTTTTTTTTTTCAATAAATGGCTATCATTATTTTAATAAATTCACTAAATATATACTTTCTTTTGAGATACCTTGTATTAAAGTGAATATGTAAGGGTACGCAACGAGGCTGTTGCAGGGCACAGCGGTGCCGTTTCGTCAGCTTCACTCGTTCAATTGCTAGACCCGTCCCCCGTAGGACTTCTATCCTAATCCTAATAGGACTTCTATACTTATGACTAACTAACTAACTAACCATCAGACCGTCTCTCTGAAGGGGTAGGTAGAAATAATGGACCGCCACACCGTTCTTTCCTGACATTTTTCTCTTGAATCCGTCACGTCATTTCTCCGACTCGTTACGTGGTCGACATTCAATATTTGATTTATTTGATTTTACCACGTTTTCCTCGATTTTTTTCCTTGTATACAACAGGTCGTTTTAAACCCAATTACTGTATACATTATTATTTTTAACCATTATATTTAATTGATAGGTAGGTAGCCAATCTATCGCCATTTTATTGTCACGTGAATTCTACACCAGACCAAAGACAGTGTGACAATTACACTGCCATCGCCGGGAATCTAACCCGTGACCTTCGATATGGAAGTCAGAGCTCTTACCACTCTACCACGAAGGTCTTCCTTAATTTATAGTTCCATTTATAACGTTAACCGATGTTGGCATCAACAGGTGCTACAAACAAGTGTTGTTTGCAACACCTGATGATGCCAACATCGGTTAGCGAAACAGCTCTCGCGAAAAATTTGAAATTAGCAAAAAGTGAATTATAATAATTCTGATATCATTAGAGTGTTTTAAATTTTAACGAGTAATAACATTTTGTTTGTTATCTAATCCATGAGATAACATTTAAAGTACTTATTAGTTGATTAAAACTAAAAAACTTTACCTGTTCTATTTTTAAAATGTAATTATACTATTTTCTAATAATGCTTTCATAAACAGCCCAGAATAAAAGTTGCCCAATTAAAACTAGTGTTCCAACTTTGAATTTTTCACAAAAACGTAGATTAAATTCTGAATTTGATGCAACATTAATGAGTTCCAGTATTTATGCACTCTGTTATGATGGACGTTTGTTCCGGAAAAGTTTGTTGCGGCTCTCGCGAGTATAATAATATTATTTTGAGAAACTGTGGAAGTTTCTTCATCGTATAAACTGACCAACTCAAAACGGCGAACATCAGGATTAATTTATTAAGTGTTCGTATGAAGCATTCACTTTGTGAAGATTGATTGTATCTCAATAGAGACGAAGATGTAAATTGTTTTTTGTAAACAGAATATGGTGGTCGAGGCGTTTACAGGACTGTCATGCACGCACGTTTTTTTCTTTCGTAGAATTTACGTGACAATAAAATGACGATGGATTGGCTACCTATCACATGTCATGAGAATCAATTTAATAGTTAAAAATAATTTGTATACAGTAATTGGGTTCAAAACGACCCAGTATACAATGAAAAAAAAAAAGTTCGAGGAAAACCTGGTAAAATCAAATAAATCAAATATTGAATGTCGACCACGTAACGAGTCGGAGAAATGACGTGACGTGTGTGTATGACACGATGTATGAATATTGGGGATTCAAGAGAAAAATGTCAGGAAAGAACGGTGTGGCGGTCCATTATTTCTACCTACCCCTTCGGAGAGACGGTCTGATGGTTAGTTAGTTAGTTAGTCATAAGTATAGAAGTCCTATTGGACGGGGGACGGGTCTAGCAATTGAACGAGTGAAGCTGACGAAAGGGCTCCGCTGTGCCCTGCAACAGCCTCGGGTTAGAGTTGCGTACCCTTCCATATTCACTTTAATACAAGGTATCTCAAAAGAAAGTATATATTTAGTGGATTTATTAAAATAAAGATAGCCATTTATTGAAAAAAAATTGATTTATTATTGCATGACACTATGTATGAATATCCTGTCATTGGTTGGGTTAAGCGATCGCTTTATGTTAACAACATTCCCTATTCCGCCCTTCTTACGAATCCCTTCTTACCACGTCTGACAAATTTTTGGAAGTTGTATATATACAAGTTCTCGGGCATGCGCATCGTGTGCATTTCGAATTACTATCGAGGAGAATCGAAGTATTCCTCTCTCCTACCTTGTATTTTAAGTATTCTCGTACTCTTTCCTGGCGACATCGGGTTTTTTGGCTATTTATATAGAGGATCTGTTAAAGGCAGTGTAAGCAAAAAAAAACATGTTTTGGTCGATTATGTTTTTTTTAATATTAAATACTCTATTTTACATTTTGTTTTTTTGAATGTATAAAAAATACTTGTAGACAATGTGTGATAATTGGGTTGATAGCCTTTCACATTATATTAATAAAGATTTTCTGCGTAATGCTTACATCTAATCTCAATAGATGGCGCTAGTATAGATTGAACTAAAACATGTTAAATGTTTCTCAACATGTAGCATATATAAAACATTCAAAAATAATTGTCAGACGTAGTGTTCGTAAGAAGGGAGGAATGGGGAATGTTGTATTACATAAAGCGATCGCTTAACCCAACCAATGACAGGTCATAAGTCCTGTAAACGCCTCGACCACCATATTCTGTTTTCAAATTATTTACAATTTTGTCTCTATTCAGATACAATAAACTCTATTTTAAATCAAGGTAGCATTAATATTCAACGAAGTGTAGACTCAGTCAAAATATTCATATCACACGGTGTTAATGATTTTATTATGGAGATAAAATTTTCCCGAAAACCTTGACATTTCGTAAACTTCTACAAGGGCGAGGGTTAAGGTATGCATAGTCGACTGCTCAACGCGAAACCATCAACAACTTGCTGAAACAAGTGGAAAACTTTCGGCGAAATATTGTCTGCGAGAGCAGACAGCATATTTAAGAAAACTGACTTCAGTTACTTTCAGGATATTCGATAGACAAAAAAGTACGATTTCATTTTGAAATTGTAAAATAGGTTTCTATATTCGCTTTCAGTTTCCGTTTTTTAGTAAACAAGTGAAAATTCTGTTTTAATTTATTGTTAAAATTTGTATATCGTAGAAGGTTAAAAAAAATAATTGTTATGATTAAGATCGTAATGATAATTAAATGGTTTGATATCACAAAGGGTATTAAGCAGGGCTGCGTGATGTCTCCATGGTTGTTCAATCTGTATATGGACAAGTGTATGAAAGAACTTAAAGGAATTAATGCTGGTGCTAAGATGAGTGATTGGTCTGTAAATTGTCTGCTCTACGCGGACGATGCCGTTCTCGTTACGGATAGTGTGAACAAATTAAAAGTCTTGGTGTCGAGAATGTATGAGGTATGCAAGTCAAATGATTTCATGGTGAATGTCGGAATATCAAAGGTGATGGTTTTTGAAAGGGAAGAGCAAATGACAGTTTGTAATATAAGTGTGAACGAAGAGAACTTGGAACAGGTGAGGGAATTTGTGTATTTAGGTAGCATGTTCACAGCAGATGGCCGAAAGGATAGTGACGTCGAAAGAAGGGTTGGTGCGGGTAACAAAGTGAATGGAGCTTTAAGAATAGTTTTTGGTAACAAGAATTTATCAATGAAGTTCAACGAGTTCTGGTTCCATCCCTAATGTATAGAAGCGAAGCAGGGAACCGGCAGAAGAACGATAAAAGCAGAATAAATGCGGTAGAGATGAGGTCTCTAAGACGTATGTGTGGTAGAACGATATACAACATAATCTCAAAAGCTGATATAAGAAAGGAATGCAGAGCGGAAGAAGGTATTATGAACAAAATTATGAAAGGATCGCTGCGATGGTTCGGACATATGGAACCCATGGATGGAGAAAGAATGGTTAAGAAAGTATACGTTAATGATGTAAATAGAGTACGGAGTCGAGGTAGACCGAGGAAAACATGGCATGACCAAATTAATCAAATTTTAAAGGTTGGTCATGTAAGAAGTCGGAGGAATCGACGTGCGTGTATGACTCGTTGTGTGAATGTGGAGGAAGCTATAGAGGTTTGTCAGGATAGAGTAGTGTGGCGGTCCATTCTCTCTGCCTACCCCTGCGAGGAAACGGCGTGATGGATTGTTAGTTTGTTCGTACATATTTTAATTTGAATTTAGAACTGAAATCACTTGAAACAAGTTAGATTAGAATGTCGAGAGATAAAACAGCCTTAATTAAAGCAGTCCGTGATACCCGACCGAAATTTTAAGACGAATAAGTGAGTTTGTATTTGTAAACAAGACGCTTCAGAATCGAACACTATTTGATTGATGAACACCATACACCTTAGGTTCTCAATCTTTTTTAGACCACTGCCCCCTTTACAATAAAAAAAAATTCCAAAGTAAAAATTAAAATAATGTTCTAATTTATTCAAATACACTTATTCAAAAGTGGAAATAACAAATTAAATATTTAACTGTTTATACTCACAAAGTTTATATTAAAAAAAATATCGAATATTTTAGAAATGATTGTAATTAGAAAGTTTCTTAAATTAATTTAAGTAAATAGTAATTATAAAGTATTTATTAAATAGTCCATTGTTTTGGCCGAAACACTATGATACTTCAACATTATTACTTTTAAAATTTAAAACACTGTTATAATATTACAATTCATTTTTATTTACTGAGAGTGTTGCGACAGTTGTTTCTCCAACCGATGTTGGCATTATCAGGTGTTACAATAAACTCTGATGGTGTTACAATTAGGGTGTTACAATAACACCTGATGATTCCAACATCGGTTGGCGAAACAGCTGTCGCGACACTCTCAGTAAATAAAAAGAAATTGTGATATTATAACAGTGTTTTAAATTTTAACATTATTATTATTAGAAAGTACTTAATTTTTTTAAATACAATTTCTTGGTAAAAATTCATTGTAAAAAATGAAAATAAAAATAAATGTTAAATGTGGTGGCAGCGAGCTGCCGAAACCGATCAAATACACAAACATTACTGGTTTTAACTAAATACACATAGAAAAAAAATTCATCGCACCCCATTTACCTTTGGTCCCGCTACCGCCCCCCTTGAAAGTACCAACGCCTACTGGGGGGCGGTACCGCTCCCATTGTAACCTACGCCATAGACGATTTCTATCAAATATAATTAAAAACCTTGAACGAGAATACAAACAGTGAAACTGGAATTGGGCCGTATTACGTGGCGGTTTTTTTAGAGTTTTTCTCAAGTCCAGAAAACTCATACAATTATTATTACGCTCTCGGCTCCTCGTTTAGACGGACATAACAAACACAATTTCCTAGGATCCTTGGCCCGTCTTGTCACCTCCCCGGCGTATCAGGAGGCCATTTCGCAGAGAGAGTGAAAAACCGGAAATTACAGATGTTTTAGTTGTTAGGCACCCCCCCTCCCTGCGCGGGGCGCGTGGCGGGGGTGTGATGGACGTTCATTTGTTTTCATATTTTCGCCAGAAATAAGGGTGCGTATACACTGTGTACAACACGTCACGGGGCGTCAGATTGTCGCTACTGTGTCGCAACAGACTCCGCCTATTGTGATTACTATTGTGTTATTGTGTTCAATAGAAATTATTATAATTATATTATTTAATCGCTCTTCACATCACTACAGCTCGAACCAAATCGATGTAAACAGCTATCATATTGATTCTCATGACACGTGATAGGTAGTGACACATGACACGTGATCTATCGCCATATTATTGTCACGTGAATTCTACACCAGTCGATATTCGTTATGCTGGAGAGGGTTCAGAAAATATTTCTGAGGTATCTATACATGAGAGAGTATGGTAGTCACCGGTCTGGTGACACCGGTGGGAAGAGCAATTAGTCTGCTGAACGCGGTCTCCTCGGAGATCGACGTCTTTCACATTAGTGAAAGTACGTTCAGAGGGCAAATACTCTCAATTCTTGAGAGTATCTTGTCTTTCTAATGTCGAACCATCTCTAATGCGTTTCTGGTAGTATTACTCAATATATTATTTTAACTGTTCTCAAAAGAAAAGACCTATACTGACACACAGCATTGAGACCAGAGCGGATACCACAATAAAAAAGGCTAAAGTACGGGTGGCAGAGATGAGGACGCTGAGGATGATAGCAGGAAGGACAATTCGAGATAGGGTGAGAAACACGGCCATCCGCGAGATCTGCAAGGTGGAGGATGTCGTGAGATGTGGCAGACAATGCAGAAGATACTGGAATGCGCACGTGCAGAGTATGGATCCCACCAGAATCCCACACGCTGTGGCGCATCAGATTCCTGCCGGCTGCCGTCCCCCCGGAAACCGCCGAAGAAATTGAGAGATAGTTGGTCAACCTCCCAAGAGAGGCCAGCCTGATTTCAGGAACAGACCAAAGGCCTATAAGGAGAAGAAGAAGAAAAAGAAAACGTTCAGGAGACAAATACTCTTGACTTTAAAAAGTATCTTGTCTTCCTAATGTTGAACCATCTCTAATGCGTTCCTGGTATTATGTTGTGTAATATTTACCTGCTGTTTGTAATGTCTTTTGAGTAAATGAACTGATTTGATTTGATTTGATTTGAAAAGGCGTTGTGGCAAGTTGTAGCTCAATGCAACCTTACGACAAGTTGCTGTTCCGATGCAAAATGCGTACCGTGCGTTCGCGTCCTTATTCCTTCCCCCTGAAGATGATGGAACCGTTTCATTTCGCTGTGAAAATTGAATCGGGCCGCGTAGCTTACGATTCGCGATTCGGTCATTAACTAAAGCGAGGTCATCTGTTAATCCTAATTGATATTCGGGCTCCGGCCCGCTGAACGAGACTAATCGTGTCATTCGGCTATTTCTGAACTGTTCCGGTATTTTAATTAGTTCGAGTATAATGGTACTATCGCGCTAGTACTGACGGAAAATAGAACAACATTCGAATCATTAAGCTATCAGTTGGAGAATACACAAATTGCAAAAATGTTAACCTTTAACCACTTCAATACCGTAACCGCTACGTAGGCGCACCACCAATACCGTAAGGTTGCATTAAAAATGATTCCGGTAGGAATTTTAACAATTTTATATTGTGTGGCTAGCGATATCTATACACTATCTCTGCAAGGAAAATGAACCTTCTGACGTTGGTCGATCTTATTGAAAAATAGATTTTTGTAGAAGTCGAGCACTAGGGTTACCACTTATGGTGAGATTGATATAAAGGATCAAAAGGATATCACTTGAAAGAATTAAATTTCAAGTGATAATATACTAACTAACTAACCATCACGAAGTCTCCCCGAAGGGGTAGGCAGAAAGAATGGACTGCCACACTTTTCTTTCCTGACACATTTCTCTCGCTTCCTCAACATTCATACATCGTGTCATGCACGCGCGTCGATTTCTCTGACTCTTCACATGGCCGACATTCAATATTTGATTTATTTGATCGTGCCACGTTTTCCTCGGTCTTCCTCTATTTCTGCTTCCATTTACATCGTTAACAAAAAAAAATTACCATTTTTTTCTTCATTCATTCATTCCATTTGTCCAAACCATCTTAATGACTCTTTCCTTATTTTGTTCATGACTCTTTCATTAGCACCACATTCACTTCTTATACTTGCATTTGTCACTCTTTCATATACTGATTTATGCTACCTAAATACACAAATTCACTCACCTACGCCAAATTCTCTTCGTTCACACTTATTTTACAAACTGTCATTTGCTCGATTTTTCAAAAAAATTATATTTAAATTACATTTAAAAATAACATACGAAAATTAAAAAAAAAATTGAATAAAAACTGTCTAAATAAAGACAAAAGTGGAAGTAGTTCAAAAACATCTTCTTCTTCTTCTTTTGATAGATCTGACGATCGATCTTCTTCTTCTTTTGATAGATCTGACGATCAAAAACATCGTTTTATTAAATTATTATTTAAAATGAACTTCTATCAAGAGATTTTAGTAAAATCATTTGATTATCTTCAAAACTGGATAGCGTCACTCATCGGTTTGAAAGTTGCGATAGCGTGTAAAAGAGACGTTTGGTCGCTCAATTGATAATTACGAGGTGAAACATACGCGGTACATTGGCTATGGTGATAGTGCCACTTACAAGGGATTGTTGAATTTGAATCAATATGATGTTCCGGTATAGCAGGTTAGCAGTAGCTATGAAATTTTGCGATTTATAACCATGAAATCACTAATATAGAGTGTTTTTTTAGAGGTTTGGTTTTGAAACTGGCTAAATTGTTTTTCTTCTTCTTCTTCTTCCTCAGCCTGTTCCCGTCCACTCCTGGACAAAGGCCTCCTCCATTTGCTTCCATGTCATTCTGTCCTGTGCAGACTGCATCCAGGTTATTCCGACGTGTCTGTTTAGATTATCCTTCCACCGTAGTTGCGGTCGCCCTGCACCTCTCTTCGCCGTCCACGGTCTCCAAGTCAGCAGTCTTCTTGTCCACTTTTCATCTGAGCTTCTGACTACGTGACCTGCCCATTGCCATTTTAGAGTCGCCACCCGGTGGATGATGTCAGTGACCCTTGTTTTTTCTCTCACCGTATCGTTTCTGACTCTGTATCTTAGGCTTATTCTTAACATGGCTCTTTCCATGGCTCTTTGGGTCACTAGTAGTTTCTCGGCACTTTGTTTGGAAAATGTAACAGTTTCAAGACCATAAGTACCAACTGGCAGAACGCAGGCTTCATAGACTTTTCGTTTCAAGTTAATCGGTATTTTCCGGTTTTTAAGGATGTAACTCATGTTTCCGAAAGCTGCCCAGCTTAGTCCAATTCTTCTTTTCAGCTCTGCGGTTCGGTTATCTCGGTCCAATCGAATATTCTGTCCAGGTATATATATATATATATATATATATATATATATATTCTTGGACATTCTCAATTCTGTTGCCGTCCACGTTGATTTCAAGCCTTTCCGTGCCCATCACCTTGGTTTTATATACTGTCCAATTGACAGTTGATAGTTGATTTGTAGTCAGTACGTTTTGCCATTTTACGATAAATAGACTGACGTCAGAACAGCGCTTGCAAAATGTGCAAATTTATTTTGAAAATCATGGTTCGGTTCGCCAAACTTATCTTGCACTACGTCCATTTTACGGTCGACATAAACGTCCATCCGAGCAAGTTATTCGGAAAACCATGAATCGTTTTCTCACCACGTACTCTCGTGTAGATAATACGCATCCACAAAGACGACAATTGTCGAAAATTGGATTTCACGATTGTGCTTCATTCGAGCTAGCCGTGGCGCTCATATGCCTGAAATCATATTTAAACAATGATGGCATACAATTATCTATTAAATAAAGCCAATATCATAGACATTAACATTATTTTAACGTGTTTTTTTTTCATTTTGAATAATATTCAAAATGAAAAATATTATGTATTGTATACCTCTAAAAAAAACACTCTATACTTTGAAAGCGTTTTTTTCGAAACATAATTTTTCAAATTTGCTGCACTTATAACTCAAAGACAATTCATCCGACCGTTTTCATTATTTTTTCAGCTTCTTTGATATATATTTTTGCATATCACGAACCTCCAGTTTTCCGATAGAAAAAAAATCTACTTTCGCGCGAAATTTAATTTTTTTTTAAATCTCCGCCATTTTGTTAACTAATTTTTTATTTATTAAATTTAACAAAAGGGTCATGGTGCGAAAAATATCTTCTAGTTTAATAAACTTTTTATTTTAATCTTTTTATTTCAGGTACTGTGAAGGGGGACTTTTTTTGAGCCTTGGGAGATTGTGAATAACCCGCTGAATTTTTAGTTTTTTGGTCCAAATTTTTATTATATAAACTAACTAACCATCACACCGTCTCCCCGAAGGGTAAGGCAGAAAGAATAGACTGCCACACTTTTCTTTCCTGACATATTTCTCTCCCTTCCTCAACATTCATACATCGTGTCATGCACGCTCTTCGATTTCTCTGACTCCGCATGTGGCCGACATTCAATACTTGATTTATTTGATCGTGCCACGTTTTCCTCCGCTCATTTTGGCACCTGCATCCAACCCTTTCAGCTCTTTGGTAGGTAAGTGCTGCCACCGTCAGTTCACAGGGAACGACGATTGTTCGCGCGTATTTCAAAATATTTAAATCGTAGAATGCCAGATTTAAAAAAAAATCACGATTCTAATAACAAATGTACTCAGGCCACACATAGTAGCTTAGTGGTCCGCAGACCGCATGTTGATTAAAGCTGCTCAAGACTGGTCTATTGTACTTAATTTAAATATTATTTTTGAATATTTAAGCCATTGGAGTAACAAGAATTGGAATTATGAGAGAAATCTCAGTCTCACCTTTTATCGATTTGCTGCCACATTGAACGCAGACTGGAATAACATATTTTAGTTAAAAAAATATTAAATAAATATATAATTTTTCGCTTGGAGCCTAAGAGACAGAGTCAGAAAGCCTAAATAAGCCTAAGAGACTGTGAGAGAAAAAACAAAGGTCACTGACATCATCCACCGAGTGGCGACTCTAAAATGCCAATGGGCAGGTCACGTAGCCAGAAGCTCAGATGAAAAGTGGACAAGAAGACTGCTGACTTGGAGACCGTTTACGGCAAAGAGAAGTGCAGGGCGACCGCAACTACGGTGGAAGGACGACCTGAACAGACATGTCGGAATAACCTGGATGCAGTCTGCACAATACAGAGTGGCGTGGAAGCGAATGGAGGAGGCCTTTGTCCAGGAGTGGACGGGAATAGGCTGAGGAAGAAGAAGAAGTTTCGCTTGGACCCAAGCTTCATCAGGGCAGTAAAACAACTAAACAAAAAACAGAAATCACATTTACATATAATAATAAACGGCGGTGAAATCAGAGAAGCGGGTGTGAGAGGGAAAGGGATAATCGAAAAAATGTTTACCTTTGAAATAGCACAGCAATTTTCTAGGAAATTTCCTAGAAAATCGCCGATCTTTTTTGAAATTTTCAATTAAAATGTTTGATGTCTGGTATTTCCTAATGTTTACAGACAATTTTAGTTTTTGTATTGATAATGAATGCCTGTTATGTTTACTAATTAAGAAAAAAACAAAAGTTTGATTATGACCAACAGTTATTTTTTAATTAATTTATAAAACACCTGACCTTGGATAAATAGAAATATTTAAAAAAAAATTAAAGACACTACAAGAGAGGATAAGGAATACACGGATAAGGGAAATATGCGAGGTCGAGGATGTCGTTAGGTGGGGCAGGCATAGGAGAAGATACTGGTATGCACACGTGAGGAGAATGGATCCATCCAGACTCCTCTTCATTGTGTTGCACGGCCAACCCAAAGGTAGACGAACCCCGGGCGGACCTCCAAAGAGATGGATCGACAGCTGGGAGTTTAGCATAATAATACTTTAGCATAATCCCTTAGATGACATATTTCATCGGTAGAACCTCTTAGAAGGAATTTATTCAATAGCCAATAAGCCTGTATAAATGAGTCAATTTATAACAATGTCACCAGTCTATCTATGCTAGCGAGCCTGGCGAAGCCGGTCACTGTCGAAATAAAGAAAAAAAGGTGAAATAATTTGATAACGTTTTATTTAATTATTATTTAAAATGAACTTCCATCAAGAGATTTCGGTAAAATCATTAGATTTTTTTTTATATCAATATTATTATATGAGAATATTTTTACGGAGAGAACACGTTAGAAGTAATGGAGCAGAAGTCGGTTTAGTCTGCGATGTCTCCGCTGCGATAAGGACTTTTCATCAACAGGCATTATTAGGGAGCTGAAGGGCCAGAGTCAGGACTGTGGTCGAATATCGCCCGCCGCAAATACGCAAGAACTCAGAGGAGACGGGTCAAGATCGTTAAATAAACTATTTTTTGTTTTAAAAATACTATTAAATAACCTACCGTTAATAATAAATTAATGTGTTTAAATACTTACTTACTTACTACTACTTCCTATGGCCATACAACTGTTGAAGAGTTTTAGCCTCCTTGATGATTTTTCGCCATGCTCCTCGATCCTGCGCCTTTTGCTCCCAGCAGTCCGATTCGCCCAACCTAGCCAGATCAGCCAGAACATTGTCCATTAGGCGCTGTAAAGGCCTTCCTAGAGGTCTTACTCCAGTCGGTCTAGAGGCGTTCAGTGTCTTAATTGCTCTAGTCTCTTCGGCTCGGCATACGTGCCCACTCCATGCTAGGACACCGGCTCTCACGGTGCTCGTTAAAAGGGGCTGCTGGGTCATCGTACGGATCTCTTGGTTGGTCCTACGCCTCCAAGTTCCCGCTGCAACACCAGGTCTGGGTCCCAGGATAATTCTAAGTATTCTATTCTCAAACCAGTAGATCCTTTGTTGTTCTTTTATAGTCATTGTCCATGACTCAGAACCATATGTCACCACTGGCTTGATGATGGTGTTGTAAATACGCAGCTTGGTGTTTCTGGATAGAAGATTAGACTTTAGGAACATTTGCAAGGAGACTGCAGCTCGTAGGCTTTCGTTTAGAAATAGGCTGGCTTCTGCGCTTTCTTACTTTCACTATGGACGACTCTTAGAGGGTACTATAATCCTGCAAAATCCCATCACGAAGTCAATTTCCTGTGTCGTTCCCTCCCTTTGTAAGTATGACAACGATTCAACAGTTTGGTTAGCAGAATACCCCAATACCTCAAGAATAAAGTCTTCAACCAGTGTTATTGCCAGTGATGACATACGGAGCCGAGACGTGGACACTGACAAAAGGTCTAGTCTACAGATTCGAGGTCACTCAACGCGCTATGGAAAGAGCCATGCTTGGAATAACCTTGAGGGACAAATTAAGAAACGAATTTATTCGACAACAAACTGAGGGAACTGAGGTGTCTCTGAGAATGGGCGGGCTGAAGTGGCGATGGGCTGGCCATGTCTGTCGGAGAACCGACGGCCGATGGGGGAGACGGGTCCTGGAGTGGAGACCGCGAACAGGATTCCGCAGAGTTCGTCCCCCTGCCCGCTGGACCGACGATCTGAAGAAGATTGCTGGATATAGATGGATGGGAGCGGCAATGGATAGGGAGCGGTGGCCGCCTGGTGGAAGCCTACATTCAGCAATGGATGACAGACGGCTGGTGATGATCTAAAATGTCATCGAATGATTTTATTGAAATCTTTTAATTGAAGTTGATTATAAATCTCTTCTTCTTCTCAGTCGTACTCCTCGATATTGAGGGTCGTGTCCATCCTGTAAACCATTGACCATGGCACGCCATGCGCTTCTGTCAAATGTCAGTCTCCAGGCTGCAGCTTATGAGAGACCAGTCAGCTCCTTGATTTGATCGGACCAGCGGCTCGGTGGTCGTACTTGTGGTCGCCTTTCCCCGCATTTTAAATAATAATTTTGTCTTTATTTCGACAGCAACTGGTTTCCTGGCATTCCAGTCCGTCAAAGCCAGCGAGCCTGGCGAAACCGGTCGCTGACGAAATAAAGACAAAAGTGGAAGTAGTTAAAAAAACATCGTTCTTCTTCTCTGGTTTCAATCCTGGGATTGGTTTGCAGCAATTTCCTCTATTCTTCTCTTCCATTCTTCCCTGTCTTGTGCGGCTCTTTTGGAATCTGCATATGATGAGCAGCGCACGTCCACCAACAGGTCCTCCAGGTACTCTCGGCGTGGGCGTCCCCTAGAGTTTGTCCCCTCGGTCATACCCTCTATTATGGCATGCAAGAGACCTTCTTGACGTATTACATGGCCGATCCATCCTGCACGCCTTTCGGACAAGGTCCTGAGCAGGTGCCTTCCTCCTTCGATTCCTTGAAGAACTTTCTCATTTGTGATGTGGTCTCTCCAGAAAATTCCTATGAGTCTTCTATAGGACCACATCTCAAAAGCCTCTAGTCTCCACTTATCCCTTTCGGATAGGCACCATGTCTCGCAGCCGTACATCAAGACACTCCATACATAGGTCTTAATGAAGAGTATTCTCAGTTTTAGGTCTATATTATTTAACTCTATTATTTTCGACTCTCGTTCTATTTAATTATTATCTAAAATGCCATTTTTAATGACATATTTTTGTGTCAGTTTTCTGTTTCTTAATTCATAAACCCATCTCTGAAAAGTTATGCTTTGGAGGTCAAAACATTATCACGTTTTCGCAAATATGGCGCCTATTCGAAAAGTTTTAATCAGCGCCGTGTCCGCTAGGGGTGGCCACTGCGCCCCCTACCCACCAAGAGCCGCCCAGCGGTATGCGGGGATGCTTCGTGCTTTGTGAATATTAACCGCCAAATCTGTATCGGTTAATTACTGAAAGCCTTAAAAATAACGTGTAATTTTCGCTGCTTGAAACGAATTTATAGGCATTTTTATAGATTTTTCGTGTAAATGGGTGATGATATTTATATCATTCTTTGGTAAATATGAACTAGTTCTTTGTATTTTCTGGAATTGATAAAACTTGATAGGAAACAATTAATTAAAAGACGTACAACGTAAAAAATATTACGAGTTAAAGAAAATATAATCGTATACGTGTTTAACCTTTAGACTCCCAGTGGTCCCGTATGGGACCGCCGATTTGCTTCGTTCAATGCCCAGAGGTCCCGTACGGGACCGGTGATTATGGTGCATTTCGCTATCGGATTACACTGATTGATATGAACATTAGCTAAAGTTAATAATGTCTTTGAGAAACCGATCCAAAAAATTTATTATCAATTCCGATAAATATTTTTGGCATTATGCGTAATATTAGTGTTTATACCTGCGTTACAAGGTTCGACTCTTGGGATATGCTTTGTGTTTTATAATCGTCCGCTTAATAGAAATAATAATAGAATCGTAAGGTCTATATTTAAATTCCAAAAATGTAAAATAGGTCTCCGCATAGACAAATGTATTAAAGTTTGGCATACGAAAAAAAACTTTAAATTTAATATTATTTTTTCATGTTTTAATTCTTAAACTTTAATATGTATTGATATAAAATGTGAAAAATTACAAACAAAGGTTTTGTAAATTTTGAACAATCTTTTATTTTGATAATGCTTTTATATTCCCTTATTTGAATGACTAATTTAAGAGATATACTTATTTTTATAACAGCTGCGCGTTGATCGCAAGTCACGCGAATATTTCTCAAAAAATGCTTGGGCAGTGGGCTCCCTTTATTGTACGCGGCGCACGGGCGTTAAAAGGTATAGATTCTTTGATTCATTTTTCAATAACAAACAATCGCCAAGCACACCAAAACATGAGTTACCTTTATATCTGTCAAAAACAAACTAAAAATGCAAAATGACTGTAAATTTTAACATATGTTTGGGACATGTGTACAAACATAACAAAAAAAAAACTTTCGAAAATTGAATATACGTAGCCCGCGAAATATGAAAAGTCCCATTTTTTTAAATAAAAAAAGTTTATATTAGTATGCTTATTGTTTTTGTAGATTTTACGATCTGTTTGGACAGCATATCAATTTTCGTTCTGTAATGATGACGTCCAATATTCACTCCATCTCTTTGATGGTCGTCCTGGTGGTTGACGGCCTCCTGGAATTTCATGCGTGATCTTGGAAGCTGGGTCTATTCTCTCAAAGTGGTCTTTCCAGAATCGTTTTCTCTGCCTAATACATCTCACAGTGTCATCAATATTGCTGGTTTTGCGAATCTTTCTGTTGTGTATTTTATCTCTAAGGTTTCTACCCACGATATGTCGTAATTTTTTCATTTCTCCTGTTATAAGATGTTTCGTTCTGACAGTGTCGTGTCTATTCTTGCTTCGACCAAGCTTCGCAGCAAAACGTTACTTCTTCTTCTTCTTTCTGTGTCCTGTCAGGTCTCCCTAACGTTGACCCTTGAGTAGGCCTCCCCGTCCTGGACAGCCCGGAACAGCTCCTCCACGGTCCTCAGCCCTGTCCACTCTCGGATGTTCCTCAGCCAGGAAACCTGCCTTCTTCTAACACCTCGTCGACCCTCAATCTTACCCTTTAAGATCAGATGTAACAGTGCGTATTTTTCGCCTCTCAGAACATGGCCCAAGTAGGACACCTTACGGATTTTGATGTTCGAAGCTCTCTGTCAACTCTGGATCTATGGAGAACGTTTGTGTTTCTGACCATGTCAGTTCAGGAGATGCGTAACATCCTTCGGTGTATCCACATCTCAAAGGTCTCTAATCGGTTCATAATATTGACTTTAAGGGTCCATGACTCCACCCCGTATAACAGCACTGACCAATCATAGCATCTGACCATTCTTTGTCGTAATTTTAAATTAATATTCGCGTTACTAGACTAATTATATTGATTTGATGGTGCCATATATAATTACATGTTTTATATAACGGGTCGTTTGAACCCAATTACTTTATACAATTTGTTTTAGTTATTAGGTTGATTCTCATGATATTTGATAGATAGCAAATCTATCGCCATTTTATTGTCGCGTGAATTCTACACGAGACCAAAGACAGTATGAGAATCACACTGCCATCACCGGGAATCGAACCCGGGACCTTCGATGTGGTGGTCGCTCTTGCCACTCTGACGCGAAGGTCGTCAAATTTTCCTGGTTATTAGGATTTGATTTCATAACTTAATTTTTACCTTTGCCCTTACCCTGCATTTTTTTCCTATATTTATATGTCCAAACTATCAAAACTGTATTTTCCCAAACTTTTTGACCAACGGTCACACTTTCAGAAAAAAATACATTCAAAAGTGTCATTCAATTTGATCATCTAAGAGGCTGTATTTTCACAATTATTTCAGTCTCATTGGTTTGTAATACAGCATGGACCAACATGACCTAATGGTTCAAATTCGTTGCAACTAATTTATCCTAATATTTTTATTTAAAATCTAAATAAATCAAATTTTAATATAGAAAAATTATATTTGTGTATAATGTACAATATATGTAATTTATTCTAAAATGAAGTTATTACAAATTAAAATCATTAAGATCATTTTGCGCGTACTTAAATAATTGAAATATTTTAATGAAACAAACAGTTAAAAATTATTTTATTTATTTATTGATTTATGTAAATTTCATTAGTGTTATACATACACATATATATATACATATATATATATATATATATATATATATATATATATATATATATATATATATATATATATATATATATATATATATATATATATATATATATATATATATATATATATATATATATATATATAGTATATATATATATATATATATATATATATATATATATATATATATATATATATATATAAATAATATGTGTGTGTGAGATAATAAATTTAATATATACATTATCGGCATATTTCCATAAGTATAAATTTTCAAATACAATACATATTTACATTTCTCAACAGAATATACTGAAATCTACCACACAGTTATGAAGTAAGCAAAATTATAATTGAATTCTGTATAAATCATATTTATCAAATTTTATTGTATAAACACATTCAGATTATTAAAAAAATAAAGTTTAAATCAAAATGGAAGGAATTTTTTTAATATTTATATTTGTTGTAAAAACATATGCAGTCGGATTTATTTTCTCCAATCTCACTTAAGATTCCCAATTTCTTGAAAGAAACTATTAATTAGGAGATTAAGAATAATTCATTTTAGCGATATAATCCATCAGGTTTAAATATATGTTATCGATATACCAGAATTTCTTGGATATCTCTGAAACATGTTTTCTTGACAATGATAAATGATAAATAAAAATAGTTTAAACACAAAGTTATAATTTATTAGAAATTAGCAATGGAATTCCACAGTGTAAACTTAAGATTGAACAGAGTTAATAGCATCCTTTCAAATATAAAATAGTAGTAGTATATATTTAAAACAATGTTGAGAAATTAATTAAAGTGAAAATAATAGTGTTATAAACTAACTAACTAATAACACATTCTTTAACACTATATCTTAAACAGATTTTCCATACATTCATCTTCGAGATCTCCTCTTTACTGCATTTATTCACTTAACAATGTAATTATTAATCAAAATTTTGCATTTTGGAAATCTACGAGCACATAGGTTAAACAGAGTTTATCTAAAAAATATATTTGTATACATTAAAAAAAATATTTAATACTCAAATCATAACAATATTAATTCAAAAGCATTATTAATTTTGCGTAAAGTTTTTAATTAATTGAAAATTTTAGTCAAATTATCTTATGTTTTGAATAAAAAATAAATAAAAACTGAAAGATGAATATTTCATTGTTATTGAATCTAACAAAACCATTGTCTGTGGTGTTGTTAATGGTAAAAAATTATTGTTATAATTATTTTTTATTAAAAATTATACTGTTAGTATTAAGTGATATTATTTATCATAAACTTTTAAAAACTATCATATTGTTATATTCTAAGTTTATTATTTACATTTCATAGTGAAAATAAGGTTTCATTGAGATAATTAAATAAATTGAATGATATGAAAATTGTGTTTTTAAGATAATTGAATGATTTGATTGAAATGTCTTGATGAAGGCCATTTTAAATAATAATTACTATGTACTTCCACGTTTGTCTTAATTTCGACAGGCTCGCTGGCATCAACGGACTAGTCTGTCGATGCCAGCAGCCCTGGCGAAACCGGTCGATCGAAACCGGGAAATAAAGACTAAAGTTTTTTTAACACTTAAAAAATATCGTTAGATTTCATTATGTTTTATTTCCCAAGTTTTATTATAAATCCTAAAACAAGTGGATTTAAAAAATACAAATATATCAATCAAACAAGTGCTGCTTTATCATAACAGATGAAAATATTAATTAAAAAATAATTAAATTTATACTTCATTACATTTTTGCTGTTAATATTTTAAAACATTTGATAAAGGGCAAATTTTGGTAATAATATGATAGGCACAATGACATTTTGATAAATTAAGCAATGTTTCTGACACACAAGTTAAACTTAAGAACTGTCTTGCGATTGCAAAATAGTTCGGTAAGTTTAAATCTTATATTAAAAGCTGATTGTCACTGTGTAATATAAAAAAAAAGTATGGATTAAAAGAAATCGAACATAGAAAAAGAACATTATAGTAATAAATATCGGTACTCTAATTATATAATCGAATCTATCTTACATATAAAAGTTAGGAACGACTCGTTTAATATAACATATTATAAAGTTTCATCATTTTTTAACAACATTTCAGATACACAATTTTGTATATTCATATTTTTATATTTTTTTGTTAAAAACAGTTCCACTAGAAACTATTTTTATTTCTTATTTGACGAAATAATTTTTTTTCTTGAATTATTTTTTCAATTAATAAACTCAGATAAAAAAATTCGTATCATATTTAATTTGTTTATTAACAAAATATGTTAATGATTTGTAAAATTGTTTAAAAAAATGATAAAATAAATTACGAGTGATTATATACTAAACTAATATTATTTTTAAATTAGATTAAAAATTACAAACCAAACATGGTATTTAATTAAAAACTTATTATAATTGAATCCAATAAACACAGCAAATGATAATAATATCTTCAGTCAAATAAAAACACTCTCAATTTAATATATTTTTTATTAATCGAAACAAATCGTTCCATGTTACCTCAATGGTTAACACTTAAACATTTGAATGAAAGATTCATACAAGTAGGATGCTTAACCATTGTGTGCATATTCCAAAGAAATTGTACACTTTTAAGCACGGTTATTCGGGTGTCAACCCCCACTGTGCGGCTGGCTTCATTTGCAGTGAAAAAAAACTCAATTTTCCCTACATTTGCAGTTCAAACAGACAGTCTCAGTTTATAATAATTTACCTTTTTTTTTATAAGAAACTGAAATTAATTGGTATATAAGATACATTCAAACACAAGCTGCAAATGTAGTTCACCACAATTCGATACCATTTTTTGGGCTGCAAATGTAGTCAATCGCACTAACGGGGTTAACAGCAATTATGTATTAATAATGCTGAATGTGATTTGTATCAGTGTCCTGCACTCCAAATAAATTTTAAAAAGCGCCTATTCGCTTTTTAACATTAAGGTTCTTAAAATATTAATTTATTTCGAATAAACTATCTTTTGAGGTACCTTTTTTAGCGATAAATAATTTTTTACGATGACTTATGGCAATATGTAGCTTATTGGATGCAATCCCCTGATTTGTAGAATATTTTGAGGAACAATAGCTTAACGAACGTAACAAATGTTCAAAAACGAATATTCAGCTTGTGAATTTTCAAATTTAATAAGGTAGTATCAAAACATAAAAATACAATTTAGTATGTTATAGTTTGTAATAATTTAATGTTTAACGGGCGAATTCCGACTCACAAAAATTAATAAAATTCGGTGATAAAACTTCATATGAATCTTAAAAGATATTAAAAATATTCTGATTTTATAATAAAATTAAAAAGAGCGATGATACTTTTGTACATGGATATAAAAAAACTGTTTAATAAAACAAACTCTTAAACTATTTAACCACTCCTATTCGGTATTTAAAAATCTGGCATAAAACCATGCAATGTGTGGACGTTTTGTTTTAATAACAGTGGCATACTTACCACAAGTTACGAGCTGCCCTTGCTAACACATTATAATAGCTGATTGCGTTAATGAAATATAAAAAAAAACATATTTTTGACGTACTCGCTTTACGGTGCTGAACATTTTTTGTCCTTGATTAACACTCGCTTTACGGTGCTGAATATTTTTTGTCGTTGATTAACACTCGCTTTACGGTGCTGAATTTTTGTCGTTGATTAACACTCGCTTTACGGTGCTCAACAATTTTTGACGTTGATTAACACTCGCTTTACGGTGCTGAACATTTTTTGTCGTTGATTAACACTCGCTTTACGGTGCTCAACAATTATTGATGTTGATTAACACTCGCTTTGCGGTGCTGTACAATTTTTGTCGTTGATTAACACTCGTTTTACGGTGCTGAAAATTTTTTGTCGTTGATTAACACTCGCTTTACGGTGATGAACAATTTTTTGACGTTGATTAACACTCGATTTACGGTGTCTTTATCCACAATGTTATAATCTAGCTGTAAAAATGGTTTTACCGTGAATTAAACGTTAAATGATATAAAATAAGTAGAAGAAATGTTCACACGTCTTGCAAGTGCACAGTCCCGACATGAATGATCTTGCGCGTTAATGATCATTCGGTATTGATCACCGCACGGCGAGTGTTAACACTCGATTTATGGTGCAATGTTCAACTTTTACTCAACTAGTAAACTAAGAAGTAAGATAAATTCATAAGTGAAAAAACAGTGTTTTGGTACGCACAAATCATTTTTATATGATTTTACAGCAATATCGACTGATTGTATTTAAAATATTTCATTTTAACATTTTCATACTTATAAAAATGTGCATTGATAATTATAAATATAAATAATTTTAGAAGGCCATACGCTACATAAAAAATAAGACACAAATAAATAATTATTATAGTTATATTATAATAACAAGAACATTTAAATCACTAATACTTATAAACATCTTCATAACATTAATTTAAATAAAGTAAAGTTGTGTTTACAAATAATTTAAGGTCATTTTAGATAAATTAGTATCTGTTGAATCCATCAATAAACTTTAAAAATATATTCTCGATACAATTAAAACAAAATATTTTTGTTTTATAATTCTTGTGTGTAGTTAACACGTGTGATTTAGTAGCGGAAACAAAACACAATTGTTTTGTTTTATAATAAAAAATACTCATGGTCACCCTATTTCATCGTTGAGTGTCAAAGCATTTTTTAATGGTGATCGTATTCACCTTTACAAAAATTAAAAGTTATGATGCTTTTAAAAGGGTGACCACACGATATTTAAATTCATAAGTTTCAAAATAAATTTATATAATCGAGCGAAAAAATTGTTACGCTTTGAAGAATTTTTTATTTGTGTTGTATGTATTTAATACACAAATAAAATTGTATCGATTTTTTCGACATCGAATAAGTCGATCACAATGTTTTTTATCTCATCATTCTTCTGAAAACTTTGAAAATAATTACTTTTTAATAAACAATCTAATCCTATGGCATTACTTAGTTAATATTTATGTTAGTATATTTACAAATTTCAATTCAAGATTTCAATAATATATCTTAACAATAGATTGTTTACAATACTGCAAAACCGCAAAAAAAAACTATATGCAAATTTTGATTTTGAAGCATTCAGTTGTTTTAATTCATACGCCATTTTGTGATCGAATAAACAAAATGGCCGCCAGAGTTAAAAAATCTATCAATTTCATGTATAGTTAACTCAAAACTAAATGCTTCTATAATATTTTTACTTGAGTGAATCTATAAGGCGAATGATATAAAAAGAAAAAAGGATTTTTTTATATAGTTATAGTAATTTATAAAGGTATATAAAATGTGTTATAGGCACAAATGTACATTTTATTATATTTTGTATGCATCTGTTGGCTCGTTTAATAGAGAAAAATAATATAATGTATATTTTAATAGAATGAAAATTAAAGCAATCGCTCCGGTATTTTGTTGGTTTTCTCCAGTTCGCTATAATAAAATATTTTTCTAAAGAGGTTTGATTCTACATAAAAGGTTTTACAATCTTATGAAATTTGAATACATCATACTTTCACCATCGGAGAACGATATAAAAATAAGAATATCGGCGCAGTATCTAAAAGTAATGCTTAATTTCTTATCACAAACACATTAAAAATAAAATTCCCTTTGGGTCACCTTCACAGTGGACAATAAAGGAGCCCCTACGTGTGGTGTTAATATAACTTTAACCGGCGCCCCTGGAAACGGTAAAAACAAAATCTAGCAAACCTTCCAGCACAGTGGCAAGAGAATAGGAGAAATAATTACATTTTAGGGACATCCCTATGGGTGCAGTTTGCCATTGAAACGAAGAAGAAGATATACAAGGGGTATATTTAAAAAAAAACTTTAACTTTAATACGAAGCCATTACTTGGCGGTTTCATATATTATATTTAAAATAAAATCATAAAAGCTTTACACTAACAGTTTGTGTATAGCCCTGAAGAAGCTCGCTACAGAGTGAAACCTGTTGGTGCTACTAACTCAAGTAAAGTGGGTTATACTTAGTGAAAAAGTTAAGTAATTTTTTTTTTAATCTGTTAAATGTCTGCTGCATTTAATTTTGAATGGAAAAATAGAGGGGCGCAGGGGGGCAGGGAGACGGCAGATCTCTTGGCTGCGCAATGTGAGGGAATGAACGGGAATCGGAACTGTGGAGGAGGTATTCCGGACAGCGCAGGGTAGGGAAAAGTTTACCAGAGTGATCGCCAACGTCGGGGGGACCTGACAGGGCACTTTAAGAAGAAGAAGAAATGTAAAATCAAAACCTTTAGATATTTCATAAAATTCGAAACGTTCTATACAGCGGTAATATATATATTTTTAAATGCATTCTAATTGGCAGACGTTCAATTGTTTGATATTTCATTTGTCTTCGCCTTTCTAGATCATAATCTTAAATGATATACAGTAAGGACACACGGTAACTAACACCTTTGACTTCGTGACGTCAGGGCCGGCAGTAAGGTGTACAGAGCCGCCAACACAGGTAGTATAATAGCGAGCAGGGACGGACCGACTGAGGAACCGGACCCGTCCATGAAACTAGCGCATTGGTCGCTTCCCTCAGGGTATTCGGAGCAGTGCGTCTGAAACACAAAAATTAAGCGATATTCAGTAAGAGTTTAAATGAGGGAAAATATTTTTTTAAATACAGTAGAGTCTCGGTTATCCGACCTTCGGTTATCCGACCTTCCGAGTTATCCGACCTACCGTGGCAATGCCCTTTTCCTTTACCCGACTGCACGCATTATATTCGCGCGCCAGGCGACAGTCCTCAGTGCTTACGTAGCTCTTTCACTGAGAGGACGTGTTGCGCATTGTTTCCTTGTTTCGATTCTGCCGTTTTGTTAGACTGTTAGTTGTGTTTTGATGTTTTAGTTCGTTACATTCAGTTATGTTACATGTACATATTTGATAAGTGCAAATAAAATTAACACATTTTCAATGTCGTTTTTATCATTTTCCGTGTTATCCGACCTTTTCGCTTATCGGACCTTGCCTCGGCCGGTTTAGGTCGGATAATCGAGACTCTACTGTATATAATATTTAACGATAGATAAACAAACAGCGATTGTTGTAAACTAGCTAGCTAATTAACCGTCACGCCGTCTCTCCGAAGGGGTAGGTAGAAATGAAAAAATGAACGGACTGCAATACTTTTCTTTCCAGATATACCTACTACTCTCGTTTCCTCAACGTTCATACATCGTGTCATGCACGCACGTCGATTTCGCCGACTCCTCACGTGGCCGACATTCAATATTTGATTTATTTGAGCGTGCCAAGTTTTCCTCGTGCTTCCTCTATTTCTGGTTCCATTTACTTCATTAATATATACTTTTTTTACGTTCGTGATTATGTGAAAGTTTTCCTTTGGTAAGCTGAGAGTAGGTACATTATTTTCTTACAAAATACATTGAAATAATAAATAAGGAAATAATGGTAAAAAAAGTATATGTTAACGATGTAAATGGAAATAGAAATAGAGGAAGACCGAGGAAAACGTGGCACGATCAAATAAATCAAATATTGAATGTCGGCCACGTGAGGAGTCAGATAAATCCACGTACGTACGAGGTCTGTTCAAAAAGTATCGCGAATTTTATATTTTTTCAAAAAGTATTTTATTCATGAATATCTATTTTGTCCCCTTCAAAGTAATTCCCCTCGGATATAATACATTTATGCCAACGTTTTTTCCAATCCTCGAAGCACTTAAAAAAATCATTTTTTGTGATCTTGTTCAGCTCCTCCTTCGATGCCGTCTTTATCTCCTCAATCGTGGCGTAGCGTCGTCCTTTCATGGGCCTCTTCAGTTTTGGAAACAGGAAAAAGTCACAGGGGGCCAGGTCTGGGGAATACGGTGGCTGCGGCACCATTACTGTGTTGTTTTTGGCCAAATATTCGCGCACAAGCAACGATGTGTGAGCAGGGGCGTTATCATGGTGCAAAAGCCAGTTTTTGTTCTTCCACAAATCCGGGCGTTTCTGGCGGATTGCTTCGCGCAAATTCCGCATAACTTGCAGGTAATATTCCTTATTGACCGTACTACCCTGTGGCAAGAACTCATGATGCACCACGCCCCTGCAATCGAAGAAAACTGTGAGCAAAACCTTCACGTTCGACCGAACTTGGCGCGCTTTTTTTGGTCTTGGCTCATGCGGCAGCTTCCATTGGGATGATTGAGCTTTGGTTTCCACGTCATAACCATAAACCCATGATTCGTCACCAGTTATGACCCTCTGGAGCACATTTGGGTCGTCACGGACCGAGTCCAACATCTCCTGAGCAATGTTAACGCGATGCTGTTTTTGGTCGAAATTGAGCAATTTTGGCACGAATTTCGCGGCGACCCGACTCATGCCCAAATCATTGGTTAAAATCGAATGGCACGAGCCAATCGATATGTTTAGGTCCTCAGCAACTTCTCTAACGGTGATTCGACGATTGGCTAATACTATTTTCTTCACTTTATCAATGTTTTCGTCTGTTGTTGACGTGCTCGGGCGTCCGGCACGCTCTTCGTCGTTCATATCTTCTCGGCCCTCTGAGAACATTTTGTACCACCGATAAACGTTGCTTTGGTCCAAGGTAGCTTCACCATATGCCACAGTCAACATTCGAAATGCGTCCGCGCACTTTATTTTGTTTTTCACACAAAATTTGATACAGATTCTTTGATCCATTTTTTGGAATAGGCAAAAATCGAAGACGAGCCAAAACACATCCAAGCAAAACAGCTGTCAAAAATTAACTAAACATTCAAAATGGCCGACCTTGTCAGCATAAGTAAGGGACATGAGTACCAACATAACGCTACAAAAAAATCAAAAATCAAATATACGTAGCCAGCGGAAATTCAAAATTCGCGATACTTTTTGAACAGACCTCGTACATGACACGATGTATGAATGTTAAAAAAGCGAGAGAAATATGTCAGGAAAGAAAAGGGTGGTAATCCATTCTTTATGCCTACCTCTTCGGGGAGACGGCGTGATGGTTAGTTAGTTAGTTTGGGAAATATTTTCCTTAGGTCCATATTAAGAGTCAATGACCCTTTCAATGTGAGCTACTAACTAACTAACCATCACGCCATTTCCCGGAGGGGTAGGCAGAGAGGATGGATCGCCAAAATGCTCTGTCCTGGCATACCTATCGGGATTCCTCTACATTCATTTAGCCGCCTTTTAGTAATTGATTAATTTGGTCATGCCATGTTTTTCTCGGTCGTCCTCGGCTTCTTTTTCCACTCACGCTGCTAGTGTACAACTTTTTAACCATTCTACTCTCATCCATTCGTTCAATATGTCCAAACCATCTCAGGGATCCTTTTTTAATTTTATCCATGATGCAGTCATCTGCCTTACATTTCTTTCTTATTTCATTGTTCGGTATTCTATCATACAACGTTTTCCCCGACATTCTTCTTAGTGATCTCATTTCTACGGCGTTTATCCTGCTTTCATCCTTCTTTTGCCAGCTCCAAGCTTCACTTCGATACATGATGGTTGGCACTAGAACTCCATTGCGTACTGCAATTTTTGCTTCTGTGGATATATTTCTATTTGCAGTAATGACTTTGAGTGCGCCATTTATTTTATTCAGGGTTTATGATATTTAAGGATTAATGACCCTTTAAATATGAGCTATGTACAAAACAATGTTAGGAAAGGCGAATTAACACTACCTTTATTAAAGAGTCTCCCATTTTGTGGAGGAATTCTCTGGTGAAGGCAGCAGATTCATCTCCGCATTCTCCACGCACCGCCTTCTCAGAGCACGCCATGTAGGCCTGGAAGGAGCTGGAACAAGAGACAAACATGAAACATCAACATCATAATAATTTCCTTTAAGGTAGTATGACGAAGACAACGCTCTACAAATCCGAAAAAAAACGATTTAGAGTGATTGTGTCTTTCTTAAACGCGATGTGTATTATTAACCACCAGTATGGTAGTACAATAATGTGATTTGTGATTTAGAGTGAAAAATTTCTAGTCCTATTTCAAAACGTAATCTCAGGTTTCTTCTATCATTTTTACAATGTGACAATTGTTTCTTAAACATTATAAATACCAGCCGGCGTTGAAGCATGCTAATATTGTTTCAAATAAAATCAAATCAGTTTATTTCATCAATAGACATTACACAATTATTTTTTAAGGCATCTATTGAGAACAGGTAAAATAATATATAGTGTATAGTATACTACTAGAAACGCATGAGAGATGGTTTGACATTAGGAAGACAAGATACTCTCAAGAATTAAGAGTATTTGCCTTCTGAACGTACTTTCACTAATATGAAAGACGTCGATCTCCGAGGAGACCGCGTTCAGCAGATTAATTTCTCTTCTCACCGGTGTCACCAGAGGCAGGTTGGTTCTGGCGGCAGGTAGGTAAAACAATCTATGCTGTCGCTGTCGGAGATATCTATCAGGGATAAAAAGCCGAAAACTCTCCAGCACGGCCGAGTTCTCGAAATATCCCCTGAGTAATCTAAAGAAATGGGTTATGAGATGCCCATCTCTTCGAAGCTGTAGATAGTTGGTTCCAAGCATTCCCAAAAGAAATGCTGTGGGATAGAGCCACGGATAGCTACCATACTCCCTCATGTAGAGATACCTCAGAATTTTTTTCTGTACCCTCTCCAGCATAATGGAATATCTCGCCTCGTGAGGACTCCAATCACAGAACCACTTTCGAGTCTGCTCCGAACTAATGCGTTGTATAGGACTCTGAGCACATGACGATCTCTGAAAACTCTTCCGATCGTCGTTGTGGCGATGAGGTCCGTAACTCATCACGCCGCGGTTTCCGCGGGGCGAACAGAGAAGTATGGGGTGTCGCATTGTAACTTGGAATATAAGAGGAGGTATGGGAAGAAAGATGAAATCTATCAAATATTAAATGTCAGCAACGTGAAGAGACGTGTATGACAAGATGTATGAATGTTGAGGAAGCGAGATAAGTACGCCAAGAAAATACCGTGAGGCGTTCCATTCTTCCAGCCAACCTCTCCGCGATGGTTTATTGCTGTTGACTCTTCACAACCTCAATATTATATTATTCTCCATAGAAACTATGTAGATAGGACAATGAAGGAGAGTATAGAAATATCAAAGCATCCCGTAATAAATGATTCTTTTGAGTCAGGTGACAAAAGTGATGTCACAGTACGAATATAGTCTCCATTCAAACGTCTCTTCGACAATTAATCATGTACGAACGAATACGAAACCATTCAAACTGATGGTCGCCATTTTGTTAAAACCATGTAACCAAATGACACGTAGAAATATTTTTGAGTTCCATCGTTATTTAATACATTAATATGTAAATAAATATTATCCCTGGTCAATCAAATATTATTTTTGCCACGAAAGTAGTCAGAGAAATCGACGTGCGTTCATGAAAGGATGTATGAATATTGAGGATCGAAAACAGAATGCCAGGATTTTCCGACTCTTCACGTGGCCGATATTTTATATGTAATTGATTTGATCGTGTCACGTTTTCCTAGGTCTTTCCATATTTCTAGTTCCGTTCACAAGTGGTTCACAAGTACAAGTGCACCATTCCCTTTGTTGCCTGCCCCAAACCTTCTTTTAATATCCCTCTCCACTTGCTTATCATTTGTAAACATACTACCTAAATAAAAAATCTCATCTACTCGTTCCAGATTTTCACCATTCACACTAATGTTGCATACTGTCGTGATTTTTTCTTTTTCGAAAATCATTACCTTAGACATATTCGTGTACATTTTCAGATCATTTCGTCTGCATACATCATACATATTTTTTTAAGGATTGATTGTATCTCAATAGAGACGAAGATGTAAATTGTTTTTTTGTTTTTTTTAAACAGAATATGGTGATCGAGGCGTTTACAGGACTTATGACCTGTCATTGGTTGGGTTAATGAATCGCTTTATGTTAACAACTTTCCCCATTCCGCCCTTCTTACGACCACGACAATTTTTTGGAAGTTGTATATGGTATATGCAACTATGTTGCACCACACTTTACATGTTTTAGTTTAATCTACACTAGCGCCATCTATTATCATACATATAATACAAGTGTCCAGGACTTTTAGATCATGCTCGTTGTATGCAAGTAGGACAGCGTCATTCGCATTCAACAGACAGCTTACTGACACTCCGCTCGTTTTGGCACCTACATCCAACCCTTTCATACTATAAAACAATCAAACAATTCTTTATATGAAATTGTAACAACAATGTAATTTTCTACTCGGGTCAATGTAACAGCTGTGTGGAACACATAATGAACATCTTTTCACGAGCGTTTATATTATTGAACTCTATTAACTCCACAAATCGGCAACCTCGACTGCCCTATAAACGACAATCACTCATAACAATATAAACATAAGTCAATGAATATCAGAACAGCCATTTGAGCTGCGAACAACAGTGCTAAGTATCACGTATTTAAATAAAGGCAAGTACTCTTTCACACTTGCGTGTAACAAAAAACTACACCCAAACAACTGTTCGCATTCATTATTGAATCGACAACCTTTTGTGTATTTACCTTTACAAATTAGAATCTTTTGTTGTAGTTGTGAATTTACATGTATTGGTGTAACGAACCTCAGAGACGGTCAGTTATTTTTTGATATTGATGAAAACGTAAGTTTTCATCAATATCATTGTGGATTTTTGATATACAATGCATAACTCGGATGTCCCGAGTAATGTAGGTCTATTTTTTATTCTTCTTCTTCCTTTTAGTTTAGGTCGTATAACCTGTTTGTGACGGTGGGCTGTCCTGGGATGATGATGTCCAACAATCTCTCCATCCCTTCGGCGGCCTTCCTGGTAAGCTCTTGCTGCTTGGGTTTTCATCTTTAACATTTTTTTGCAATTCTCCATGCGGTCCACGTGGTCTCTTCAAAAGCGCCTTCTGCTTTTTCCCATCTCACTATGTCTTCAACACCACAGACAGATCTTATCGTTTCATTTCTGATCCGATCTCTGAGGGTTTTGCCTGCGATGGAGCGTAGGGCTTGCATTTCTGCTACTCTAAGAAGGTTCTTAGTTCTATTGGTATCGGCTCTTACCTCTATTTCATACGTCATGATGGGGCGAACGCATGCCTTGTATATCCTGACATTACTTTCGGTTAGCATGTGTTTGTTCCTCTATATGGTGTCGCGCAAGCAGCCAGCCACGGCTGTCGCTTTGTTGGTTTGTGCTCGCACCTCGTCATATAGGTCACTGTAGCTAACGATGTCTATACCTAGGTAAGTGAATCGGATGACTTGCTCAATAGGTGTGTTATCGATGATCAGCTTACATCTGAGGGGCTCTTTTGATATTGTTAAGCACTTCGTTTTACTAATAGAAATCGTCATGTTATATTTGTTGGATGTGGTCTATTTGTTCCTGATAAGTCAAAGACAACAATACAGATTGTTTTATTTGCCACGCTGCAGAACTAACCTGCCAATGGTTACTCCAAGGGGTAGAGCAATAGTTTTTGCTTAAACGGGTAGTCTCGGGAATGCGATACCAATGTTATGGTTATTCTTTCTGATTCGTAATCTCTATGTTTTTTTTTTTGAATTTAAAAAAAATCTTATTGCGTAATGATAAACCATTTTTTTTAAATAAAATAAAGAAAGCTGTAGTGACAGTAATTTATTTATTTATTTAAGTATCCTGTCTCTAGAAAATTTAAATAATAAGTATCTCCTGCGATGAAGAATCAAGAAGAGCTTGTCACATTCGTCATGTTTGTCGTCTTGACAAATATTTGCCCATCAAGCAGTGAAACAATCAATTGGCTTCGTCAATTCGCGTAAAAAGTCGCAAACAATAATCGATCCATTGCTTGCATCAAAAAGCATCATTACTTAAACATAAACAATTTAATTTTAGATAAACTTAATGCGTTAACACTGCGGAATTCCATAATGACGATATTTTTATGAATTATCACAGTTTATTTTTCTCGACATGTTTCAAAGGCTTACACTTTCATCATCGGGAGAACGATATAACCTTTATAACTCATATTGTTCTTCCGATGATGAAGGTGTGTATACCTTCGAAACATGTCGAGAAAAATAAACTTTAAGGTGGAAAAACTGTGTTAAAATTAATATTTTTTATTTTTTCTTCTATGTTCGCCGTACTTTGTGTTGTAGATGTTTTATTTGTCTTTTTCTTTTTTAATATACTTTGTATATACAACACTATTGAAATTACGTATCAGACATGTTTCGGACAACCAGTCCTTCTTCAGTGATACATATTATAAAGATACACATTTAAAATATTATAAAATTGTTAACAAATATAATTAATTTTGACAGTTGTTTGTCAAAATTTATCATATTTGTAAACAATTTTATAATATTTTAAATGTGTATCTTTATAATATGTATCACTGAAGAATGACTGGTTGTCCGAAGTATGTCTGATATGTAATTTCAATAGTGTTGTACAAAGTATACATAAAAAAAGAAAAAGGCATATAATAATTTTTAGTTTAATTTCATCAAGAAATTTCAGTAAAATCATTTGATTATCATAAAAATAAACTCGTCATAAACCATTTATTGACTGTCTCTAAGGGGTTCTACCTTCATAAGAATGATTTTTGCTTTACGTTTGAGTGAAGTACAATTGCGTACAATGAGGTAAAGTCTTACCGATAATGATTTCTAGGGGCTTTTCGATTGAGTTCGGAAAAAATGGCAACAAAGCCATCAAATATATCATATGCGTTTGATACTTGTGGATTTTAAAACACCTAAGTCACAATAGCACAATAGCATACTTTTTACATTAAACGTTGAATACAAGTAGAAATTAGCTGAATATTAATTCGAAAATACAAAGTATAATGATATAACAATGCATATTTCTTAATTATTATTGCAATGTATTTTTTGACATAAATCTCTCAGTGGAATCCCATTAGATCTACGAGTATATACTCGTATACCATATAATACAAAAATTATATAATGTAACCATTGCTAGTGTAGATTGAATTATATAAGTAACATGTGAAGTGTGGTGCAACTTAGTAGCACTTCCAAAAATTTGTCAGACGTGGTGTGTTCGTAAGAAGGGCGGAATGGGGAATGTTGTTAACATAAAGCGATCGCTTAACCCAACCAATGACAGGTCATAAGTCCTGTAAACGCCTCGACCACCATATTCTGTTTCCAAAAAACAATTTACATCTTCGTCTCTATTGAAATACAATCAATCCTTAAAAATGTAACCATTTGGGTAACATTATACACCTTTTGAGGAATTGAAAAATAGGTTACGTTAAAAAGTTATCACGATAATTATATATTAAAGACTTGGACTTGGACTTGTATCTTCTGGCTTACAGAGGTTCACTCATGTGGCTATTCCTCTTACGTAAAATAGAATAATTGTTCTAAAAAAATAACAATAAAAGAAAATGGTTTGAACCTCTAACCCCCGCAGTCCGGACGAAGTGCTTTACATTCCGATTAAGCCACAACGAAAATTCTATTGTTAAATCATTCGAGTCTTGCAAAAAAGGTAATGTTTTTTTTAAAGTAATATGCTTCTTAATATAAAAAAAATATGCTACGCATAGAAATAATCGCTAGTAGGTAGGCACACAGGCATAACAAAAAAGTGATGACGTCGGTTCCAAGAAATAATAACAAATGCCGAAGCAATAATTACCTGTATATACAAGGTGTCCAGCGGCAGAATTCCGATTTTGAATTTAAATAATGTTCTATTAGGAAGTGCGCGGGAGACGCGGGGGGCGTTTTGGTATCGTGAGAATTTCAGATTCGTCAGTCACTATGGAGCGTTGGACTGAAGAGCAGCGTGATAACGCTATTGAGGCGTACCTAACCAATGGCTTTTCATCTATTACCGCGTGGCGTAAGTATTGTGCTCGCTTCCACATACGCCGCATTCGTGATGCGCCATCGACTAAATTAATTAAGAACTGGGTAGCACGGTTTAGAGCATCAGCTTCAGCAATAAACAAACTGGGGTCTGGTCAAGACCAACGGTATCAACCGAAGAAAACGTGCAACGCACCAGTTATTCTGTACAAGAAAATCCGCAACTTTCGATCCGCAAACGCTCTATGGTTTTGGGCATCCCCAGATCGACTTTGCAACCGATTCTAAATCAGAAATTAAAGTTCCACCCCTAAAAAATTCAAATTGAGCAGAACTTACTTACTTCCTATGGCCATACAACTCTTGAAGAGTTTTAGCCTCCTTGAGTATTTTTCGCCAAGCTCCTCGATCCTGCGCCTTTTGCTCCCAGTAGTCCGATTCGCCCAACCTAGCCAGATCAGCCAGAACATTGTCCATTAGGCGCTGTCTAGGCCTTCCTAGAGGTCTTACTCCAGTCGGTCTAGACGCGTACAGGGTATTGATTGCTCTGGTCTCTTCGGCTCGGCATGCGTGCCCAAAAAGATAATGATTACGAATCAAGAAAATCGTATCTCGAAAATATATTGGAGAGATTTTCGACTGATTACCGAATGGGGAACATCTTCTTTAGCGATGAAGCCCATTTTCATCTCGACGGCTATGTCAAAAAAAAAAAAAACTGTCGCTACTGGGGTTCAGACAATACGACAGAAATGCATGAGATGCCCCTGTACAGTCAAAAAGTCATTGTTTGGTGTGCCGTTTCAGCGGGATTATAGGGCCTTACGTTTTTGAAAGCGAGCAAGGCGCAGCCGTGAATGATTGACACGTTTTTTAGACAACACATTGAAGGTGGTTCTTTCTTCAATCGAACCACATGGTTTCAACAAGATGGTGCAACTGCCCACACAGCCCGACCATCAGTAAATGCAGTTAGGCCATTATTCCCAGGAAAAGTGATCAACAGATTTGGCGACATCGCTTGGCCCGCAAGATCTTCCGATCTCAGTCAATGTGACTTTTTTTGTGGGGCTATCTCAAAAGTCTCGTCTACAAAAATTAGCCTTCCAGTATCGCACAGTTAAAAGACAATATCCGATCTGAAACAAACGTAATTTTCAAGACACCGTGTAGGCAGTGGCGGTACTCCCATAGAAGCCCAGAAGCCCGGCTTGCGTAAGAAATTTTGAATCAAGACCTCTTCTGGCTTACAGAGGTTCAGCTCTTGCGGCTCTTCTTCTTACGTCTGATGGGAAGGTTATTGGAAGGTGATTTGGTGGGTTGTTGGTTTATGCGGGGGCACGATTTCTTAAATTTTGGCGTTTTGATTCAAAATTTCTTACACAAGCCGGGCTTCTGGGCTTCTATGGGTGTACCGCCACTGTGTGTAGGGGTGTTTTTGAAAATATGAGGACAAGGTCGACATTTTGAAAATTTGAATATTTTTTCTATTTTTTTATACTTTTTATAATTTTATATCATAGTCAATGCTACGAGAAACATATATTAAGGAATAAAAATAATATTTACACCAGTAAACATGATTTATATCAAAATTCTTAATATTTTATTTCGTGGGTAGTACAAGCGATATTTTAGAAAAATATCATCAGGCTTTAATTATAAGCGCATACGATCATGTACGCCCGTACTCATTTGGGGAACGTTTTGTTTGGACGACCATGTACGGCCATACTCCCGAACAGGTTAAAAAAATCTGTTTTTGTCTTCTATTCATAATAATAAATAGTTTTGATCAATATGATTTTGTCATTATTTTTAATAAATTTTCGAAAGCGGAAATCTGCCGCTGGACACCTTGTATTAATGTTATGTAATATGGAAATAAGCACTTGAATATATGCAAGCACATTATTATGTGTAAGCCTTGTCGTTGTGTGCTCAGTGTAAAAAAATCCTCAATAGGATCACGCCACATTATGACGTCCTAGTCAAAAGGGCCGGATTCGCGAAGAGTCACTTCAGTATAATCACTTCCTTGAATAAGAAATGAAATTTGCAGAATATTTTTAGAAATATATTGATAATTCGTATTAGAATATGTCTGTTTCTTAAAAATGTATGTCGTAGAATATAAATGCGTTTAAAAAATAGCCTCTATTTATTGAATAGGTGATAGATAAGACGATTTTTTTACTAAAACATCATAAAGTAAAAACTAACTAACTTACTAACCATCACGCCGTCTTCCTGAAGGGATAGATGGCAGAAATAATGAGCTGCCATATTTTTATTTCCTGACATACTTTTCTCGCTTCCTCAACATTCAAACATCGTGTCATGAAAATCGATTTTTCCGACTGCTCACGTGGCCGACATTTAATATGTGTTTTATTTGATAGTGACACGTTTTCCTCGCTCTTCCTTTACTTCTAGTTCCATTTACATCATTCACATACACTTTTTTTACCATTTTTTATTCAATCATTATTTCAATGTGTCCAAATCATCTTAATGTTCCTGCCATTTTAGATTTTTTGGATAGGCTTTTGATTGCGATGACAACTTTAAGTGCACCATTCTCTTCGTTGCCTATCCCAATCCTTCTTTCAATATTCCTCTCCACTCTTTCCATCATGACAGCATGAGCCAAATCGATGTAAAGGGTATTATAGCTATCATAGTGATTCTCGTGGTATATGATAGGTAGCTAATCTATCGCCATTCTATTGTCACGTGATTTTTACACCAGACCAAAGACAGTGTGACAATCACACCGCCCTCGCCGGGAATCGAACCCGGAACCTTCGGGGTGGCAGTCAATGCACTTACCACTCAGCCACGAAGATCGTCTAATATATCGTAGATATGAGAGTATTTCGAAGACTGTGTAGGTTAGTTAGTTAGGCCAGTTAGAAAGATCTTGATATTGTAATATGTTCGAATGATAAATTAGGATTTTCTGATTAAAAAAAAATTATGGATAAAATAATGTTAAAAATAGTAAACTTAGTACGGATCTGTTACAATACATAATTACATATGCACAAGCGCGTATAGACATGAACGTACTATAATTATCTTAAAAGTATGTAAATAAGTGGCCAAACGTAGTATTGTTTGGAAAAGTATGAGCAATTTCAAACATAATTATCATTTTCATGTTCACGCCTTTATAATTAGTATATATGTATATACTAGGAAATAGATGGATTTAAATAAGTAGTTTTAAAACTAACTAACTAACTCACCATCACGCCGTCTCCCGAAAGGGTAGGCAGAAAGAACGGACTGCCACACTTCAACCGATACGGCACTCCATCCTTCTCTTTTCGCCCCGCGGGAGACGCGGTGAGATGGGTTGCGAACCTCATCGCCTCAGTTTTAAAAACTTCAGTATATTCCTTAAATCGGCTTTAAGAAACCGAATCGGTTCTTGGAACCAGGTTCAAAAATTCGATTCAGTTCCCGGAACCAGGTTCAAGAACTCGAATCGGTTCCCGGAACCAGGTTCAAAGAGTTGATCGGTTCCCGAAACCAGGTTCAAGAACTCGAATCAAAATAATTAATGTTTTTAATTGAAATTTCTTGGTAGAAGTTCATTTTAAATAATGAAAACAAAAAAATGTTGGTACAAAAATTTCTTTATTATTATGTATTAAGTGTGCTTCCTTTTGTATTTATGTATTTATGTTCGACCGGTTTCGAGCAGATGACCAGAAGATGGCAGCAAGCTGTTGAAACCGGTCGAACACAAACACAAGTGGAAGTACACTAAATACATAATAATAAAGAAATTTTGTATATTTTTTATTCATTTTCATTATTTAAGTAGAATATATTCCTGTAACTGTTTTTCTTAATTACCATTTAAAACTATACCACTCTAGAAACTGGAATGGTTTTTACTTTTTGTTTCTTGAACAATGATGTATTAAATAATTGATTCGAATGAAAACTTATGTTTTCTAGAAGTTTTAATATATTTTAATCTAATGATATGTTTCGTCTTTCTAAAGCACTACCAAAGATACCACCCTAGAAACTTGGAACAATTGAATAAAAGTCACAAGTGACGTTTTTAAATTTTGAAGTACATTTATTGTTTCTTGAACAATGATGTAAAACCCAATGAACAATAATTAGTTGGAATGAAAACCTCTGTTTTCTAGAAATATAATTATATTTAATGTTTATGACATAAAATATAATAATATTTTGCTAAGTCATTATCAAATGTTTTGGTAATGAATTAATACGAATGAAAACGTCAGTTTTCTAGAAGTTTTATTATACGAGTATTTAACGGGAATGACATGTTTCGACCTTCTAAGGCATAATCAAATATCAAATGTGGAAGTACACTAAATACATAATAATTAAGAAATTAAGAATAATTTTTTTTTTGTTTTATTATTTAAAATGAACTTCTACCAAGAAATTTCAATTAAAAACATCAATTATTTAATCAAATGTCATATTAAATAACTAACAAACTAACTAACCATCACGCCGTCTCCCCGAAGGGGTAGGCAGAAAGAATGGACTGCCACACTTTTCTTTCCTGACATATTTCTCTCGCTTCCTCAACATCCATACATCGTGTCATGCACGCGCGTCGATTTCTCTGACTCCTCACATGGCCGACATTCAATAATTTTATATCATTTAAATATCATTTGATAATGCCTTAGAAAGGCGAAACATGTCATTCCCATAAAATATAATAAAATTTCTAGAAAACTGACGTTTTCATTCGTATTAATTATTTAATATAGAGTTTTACATCATTGTTCAAGAAACAATAAATATGTTTTGGTAATGCTTTAGCAAGGGAAATAATCTTCTGCTTAATGCTTAAATCTAATCTTCATAGATGGCGCTGATCTGTAAATTGAAACTGACATGTGAATTGTGGTGTTGAATATTAACAGATATACAACTTCCAAAAATTTGTCAGACATGGTGGTCATAAGAAAGGTGGAATGGAAAATGTTGTAATTACATAAAGCGTGCGCTTAATCCAACCAATGACAGGTCATAAGTCCTGTAAACACCTCGATCACCATATTCAGTTTCCAGTTTGCATCTTCGTCTCTATTGAGAAAAAATTAATCCAGGAAAATATTTCTTTACAGGATTCTCCTCCTATGGTGCTGAACTTCAGCTATCTCTACGTCGTTTTGGGGGTGTCCATGGTGGACGCCGTGCATCTGGTAATCCATACAGAGCCATGTATGGAATTCTTGTGGGATTCATTCTCTGGACATGTTGGTATCAGTACCACATACGTTGTGATAATGCATATAATGATAATGAACATAGTGATTATGAACGTTGTGATTATGAACAAAGTGATAATGAACATTGTGATAACGAACATTGCCGTACTCGTTACAGTGCGTTCACGATTACTCAACTAGTTGAGTAGGTAATGAATGCGAGTACAGGCGAGAGACGGGATATAAATAGACCAAAACAATTAACATAGTGAGAATGGAAAATAACACGTATGAATATCTCCCTGTGAGGTCATTCGTGTTTGCGTAACATAGGTATAGGAATCCAAACAGTTTATTTTTTATGAATAATAAGGCGACAAATGTTATTTAAACTATATCTAATTGCGCATGAGCGAACTCATGACTTCACATTGGTGATGTGATTGCTTGAACAATGACGTAAAACATTATACTTAGTGCTTATTGATGAAAACGTGAGTTTAATAAATATGTTTTATTTTGTTGTGCGGGAATGACATGTTTCACCTTGTTAAGGCATTTGCAAATATCACATTTGATAATGCTCTTGCAAGGCGAAATACATCATTTCTATGTGAGATTATATGGTATTATAAAACATAATAAACGGTCGTTTTTTTCTACGTTTTCCTTAATTTAGAGTATTAAGCATAGATTAAAACGTCCGTTTTCTGGAAGTTTCATCACATCAGCTTGACATGTTTCGCGAGTTGTTCATAAAACCATAGTAAGGCGATGTGATGAAACTTCCAGAAAACGTACGTTTTCCTTAATTTAAAGTATTAAGCATAGAAAAAAAGTACGTTTTCTGGAAGATTCAACACATCAGCTTGACATGTTTCGCCTTGCTTTATGAACAACTCTCCAGAAAACGTGTGGTTTCCTAAAATAAGAGTATTTAGTGTTATTAAGCGTTTTTATCTGTGCTTAATACTCTAAATTGAGGAAAACGCATGTTTTCGGGTCGTTTTATCACATCAGATTGAGATATTTCGCCTTACTATGGCTTTATCAACAGCTCTCAAAACACTTCTAGTACTAATAAGAACATGCTGTTAAATCATCGGCGAAATTTGTTGTGTAGTTTTTGAGTATACAGAAAACAAACATACAAACATTGGCTTTATTTATTATTTATTATTTTTTACTATTACTTTTTTTCTTATACAACAGGTCGTTTGAATCTTATTACCGTATTATTTATCACTATTTATCTATCACTCATTGTTCTACAACAGACCATAGACAATGTGAGAACCACACTGTTATTTAAAGGCCTTTTTATTACTAAAATTTCATGGTTACTTAATGTTAGATTACACTGGTCGGCAAAAAATAAAAAAATTTGCCCCTGACATAATTTTTGCTGATTCTTATGTAAAATGACCTCTTAAATCCGAATATGACCTTAGTTTTCCCCCATCACCCACTGTTTTTGAGGGATGGCTCCCCACCTATTTTGATCACTTTTCAACTTCAACAAATTTTGTAGGGATGAAAAGGGTTATTTTCGCCTTTACATTTCTTCTGAGGGGCTTGAGAGGTGAAAAGTTCTAAAACATGAACATTTGTAAGGAGATAGATTCGGGGGGGGGGGGGGATTTCCCCCTTAAATAAAAAAAATCATTAAAAATGATCAATTTTGGAGGAATGATGTGAACGGTGTTAAAATGTTGCATTTTATTATTATAATAGTGTTATTATTATTTGAATGCAAAATTTTAACACCGTTACATTTATTAAATGAATGATCGTTTTTAATTAGATGTATGGTATAGCAAATTCCGAAAAAGAAAAATTCCATTTTTTAGAAGTTTTAAATTTTATACTCTTAGCATGCCCAAGTGGAATGCACGCTAGAGATGATTAAATCTGTAATCTAAATTGAAAAATGCGAGGTTACTTTACATTAGAGAAATCCTATAATTTTTATTATCGCTCGAAAAAAAAGTAAGTACGAAATAATTCAGATCGAAAGATAGCGACTTTATGCGTAGACGCCATGTAGTTAGAGAGTTTATGGAAATTCGGGACATATTTTGGGACATAAAAATAGTTTTTGTGAAAGCCTAAACTGGCTCTAACCACGAAGGGTTAAATTTACCTAAACAGTGATAAGAGTTGACCTTCATTAAGGTATTTATTGGTGTATTACTACGTATTTTTATCATCGAATTTGTGGCTTAATTAATATTTAAAAAAAACTAACTAACTAACCATCATACCGTCTCCCCGAAAGGGTAGGCAGAAATAATGGACTGCCACACTTTTCTTTCCTGACATATTTCTCTCGATTCCTCAACATTCATACATCGTGTCATGCACGCGCGTCGATTTCTCTGACTCCTCACATGGCCGACATTTAATATTTGATTTATTTGATCGTGACACGTTTTCCTCGGTCTTCCTCTATTTCTGGTTCCATTTACATCGTTAACATATATATTTTTTTACATCCTTTCTTCATTCATTCTTTCCATACGTCCAAACCATCTTAATGATCCTTTCATTATTTTGTCCATAACACCATCATTCGCTCCGCAATCGCTTCTTACATTTTCATTCGACACTCTATCACACACAGATTATCCACACATTCTTCTAAGAGATCTCATTTCTACTGCATTTATTCTAATTTCATTCTTCTTTTGCCAGTTCCATGATTCGCTTCCATACATAAGGGTCGGTAGAAGAACACCAAAATATTTATAGATAACTAATATTTATAGAAACGATAATATCATATACGTAATGAAATGAAGTGTTTAGTAAGTATACAAGGGCATATAATATACAGGATGTCCCGTAAGCAATGGACCAAGAGAAGTCGATGTTACAGAGGGTCATACCTAACGTAACCATTTATTTTTCCGGATTAATTGTATCTCAATAGAGACGAAGATGTAAATTTTTTTGGAAACAGAATATGGTAGTCGAGGCGTTTTACAGGACTTATGACCTGTCATTGGTTGGGTTAAGCGATCACTTTATGTTAACAACATTCCCCAGTCCGCCCTTCTTACGACCACCACGTCTGACAAATTTTTGGAACTTGTATATATGCTACTATGTTAAATAACTGCATATTTTTTAGGTCAATCTGCACTAGCGCCATCACTTCGGGACGCCAAAATGTCCCGTTTTCGAAAAGAAAGAAATGGTCACATTAGTCATACCTAACGGAAACTATTTTCTTTGTCTCATGCTATTGACTTACTTTACCTGATTTGTATATGTCTTCTTTGTCTTTGCTATTCCCTTGCTATATAATACGGCGCTTTAAAATAGTATTTTATTATTATTATATTGTAAAATTCTAGCTATTTTTTAAGGGTATATGAGACTGTTTGTATGTTTATTTTTCTATTGGTAAAAAAGTTATAATCGTATTGTTCGAGAAACCTCACACGTACAGAATTAGCGAAAATCCTATTAAATTTAAACAAGATTTCGCAAATACGTATTGCGCCGAACATTTCAAATGGGTGGTACTTAATTCGTGACGCAGTTAAGGAATTGTGTGACGCAGTTAAAGAACTGCGTCAAGGTGCGATGTTAATTTGTTTAAAAACTTACGCGTTTGGCTATGAGCTTAATCATATACGTAATGTATGTTATTTACTTATTATATTTATTTGGTAACGTGCCAGTTTAATAATGTGCACGTCTACCAGGCTGGATAAAATATATTATATTTATGGTATTTTCACCGTGGGCTGGCTATATTTGACGAAAAGCTGACAGCCAATGGAGAAGACGGATTCTGGAGTCTCCATGCCCGCTGGACCGACGATTTAACAAAGATTACTGGACATAGTTGGATGAGAGTGGCAATGGATAGGGGACAATGGTGTGCTTTGGAAGAGGCCTACGTTCAGCAGTGGACGACAGACGGCTGAAGGGCAGTGGCGGTAGTCCCATAGAACAGTGCTCCGAAACCGGTGTACCGCGGCACACTGGTGTGCCGTGAGTCGGATGCAGGTGTGCCGCGGCATAATGAAATTTTTTTTTTAGTTATAGTTAATTTTCACTCGAATTGCGAAAGAGTCGACACTTTCGTAAATCAGTTCAGTAGACATTGGTGACTTTTTGTTGTTGTTTATCTTAGGTCATTCGTGAAAAATCGGTCGCCGCTGTATTTTACTGAAAGTTGCTGGCAACCTCAATTTTTTAACTTAACAGCGACTTCCGGCCAGTAGAATTAGCGAAAATTTGGTCCTTCGATCTTTCGGGAGGAGCAAAAAAACCGTCGCTGCTGATTTCTACTAGCCGGAAGTCGCCGATGAGCTAAGGAAAACGTCTCCTGAACTGATTGACGCCCACGTCCAGACCGAATTTTAGGTTTTGGTGTGCCGCGGAATTCTAGGAAGAACTTATGTGTGCCGTAGGTGAGAAAAGATTGCGGAGCACTGCCATTGAAGCCAAGAAGCCCGGCTTGCGTAAGAAATTTTGAATAAAAACCTTTGAATAAAAAGCTTACAGAGGTTTAGCGTCTTGTGGCTATTCCTCTTACGTCTGATGGGAACATTGTTGGAAGGTGATTTGGTGGGTTGTAGGTTTATGCGGGGACATGATTACTTGGACTTGGACTTGGATCTTCAGGCTTACAGAGGTTCAGCTCTAATGGCTATTCCTCTTACGTCTGTAGGAAACATTGTTGGAATGTGATTTGGTAGTTGTTTTATGATGGGGCTGTTAAATGTATGGCCCGTAGTATCCCTCCGAAAGAGGGCGAGGGGGGATTTAAGGTTAGATTTGGGGATTTTGATTCAAAATTTCTTACACAAGCCGGGCTTCTGGGCTTCTATGAGAGTACCGCCACTGCTGATAAGAAGAAGAAATGACGACTCATGGAAGTATCCATTAATTTCTGTCGAACTTGACTGCTATACATGCTACCAGTCCTTCCAATGGGCATTATTGGCCTTCTGCTACACACTCGCCAAGGAAGTTTACGATTATTTGATATCACAAGTTTCACTAGATCTTGTTTATCTAACCGCTGTTCAATGTTCTTAATAAATTTAAATTACGTTCATGGTTGTGCAAACAACCGTTATTCATTTGTTTATTTATAATTCGAAATTTAATATCTTTACCACATATAAAATAGTATTCCACTTTAAGCACATGAGAAACTTGATAATTTTATACACGAAATACTGGTTCTACAATTTACTGCTGTTCACTTGTTTATACCATAGTGATTCCAAATTTAATATCCTTAACCACAGACAATTTATTATTTCACTTTTAGTACATAAGAAACTTTAATAATATACGCGAAATATTAGGAGGCCTGTTTAATACACTAATGTTTCCGAATTATGCGAATTTTAATCCCAAATACGGCGGCGCGGCAAATTAAGACAAGATAATATGCTAAAATAACAACAGTTTCCTGGCATTCGCCGGCATTTTAAAAATTTTATGTGAATTCTCGGCGTGTCGGAACTTTTAGGCGTTAGGATTAACCTAAAACAGTGGTCGGCAATTTTAAACATCAGCAGCGCAATGATTTATTGATTGTTTTATTGAAGGTTAAGGCGTTAACACTGTGGAATTCCATTATAATTTCAAATAAAATTATTAACACTGTTTAACCCTTACGTTGCCGGCACTTCTATTATTTAATTTATAAACTTATAAACAGCGTGTAAAATAAATCTTTTATTTCTTTTATAACATCTATCAAAACTGTGTATATTTTTTAAACAATTTTATAATATTTTAAATATCTATTATATATAATATCACCTTATTTTCTCACCTTATTCACTCTACTGATCCCCTATATTATGCTTACATTTTATAAAAAACAATTTCAAAGACGGTTTTAACAGTGGCATAAACCTACATCTTCTTCTTCTTCTTCCTTGTTGTAGACCTATGTGGTCTGTTCTCCAGAGTGTTGCTCCTCCTGTGAGGTAGACTCCCAGCTGTCCTTCCATCTTTTAGGAGGTCTTCCGGAGGTCTTCCACGAGGACGAGTCCCATGAGGCTGATTATGCAATGCAATATAGGGGAGTCTGGTGATGTCCATTCTTTGAACATGACCATACCTGTCCCTTTTTCTATCTATCTTTTTCTATCACATATCTATCTTATTCTGGTGTTCCTCACGCGATCTCCATTGTCTTGCCTGCTTTCGTCCTCAGTGTCTTCATTTCGGAAGTCCTCAAAAATTGTTTGGTCCTTACTGTGTCTGCCCTTGCTTCGACGCCATATGTTATTAATGGTCTGATGTAAAGAGCGATTCAACAAAATAATTAAATAATAATAATAACATTTAATTTTATGGATAAATCTGTAAAAAATATTCCAAAAGTTTAAGCCGAGTCCTTGAAAGGGGTATTTATACTCACCAGTTCAGTAAATGGATATTGATACCCTTCTCTCTGACAATGAGTTGAGTAACATTATAGCCAGTTTGGCTCGCGAGCCGTAGTTTGTTGACCGCTGGTCTACTCGTAGAAAAGCAGAAAAATAAGTTCCCGATGGCGAACACGATACCGTAAATATTCCGGCGGCAAATAAGGCGATTAAGGCGGGTAATGGGTCAGAAAAAAGTAAGATTACCTTTATTCGGCCGCTAACCAGAGGTCCTCGCTGTCTCGAGTAGCCGGTCGTTGTAAATAGGAGATGAGTATAGGCTAGGACCAAAGGGTAATTGGCCGAAAATGTTAGCCAAAATGGAGGGTGAATTCATCGAATTCAGATTCACCGAAAAATTTAACGAAAATCCTTTTGTCTCTTTGGATTTGTTTTCAGTTGTTTGGATCCTGTTTTCAGAAGTTAACTTTTTTAAGTTAACTAACACACCATTATGCAGTTTATCAGAGGGTTAGGCAGAGTAAAAATAGATGGACTGACACATTGTTCTACCCTTGTAATTATAAAATTTTTGGATAAGTTTTTGTTTGCGACGACAACTTTAAGTGGACCATTCACTTTGTTGCCTGCTCCAACCCTTCTTTCAATATCCCTCTCCACTCGCACATCTTTTATAAATAAACTACCCAAATACACGAAATCGTCTACTTGCTCCAAATTTTCACAATTCACGCACATGTTGCAGACTGTCATGATTTCTTATTTTTCAAAAATCATTACCTTGGACTTATTCACATTCATCATACCTCATACATACTATTCACCAGGACTTGTAGTTCATGCTCGTTGTCTGGAAGTAGGACAGCGTCATCCGCATACAAGAGACAGCTTACTAACACTCCGCTCATTTTGGCACCTACATCCAACCCTTTCAGCTCTTTCATACACTTGTCCATATATAGATTAAACAACCACGGGGACGTTACGCAACCCTGTGTGACACCTTTATTGATATCAAACCAGGCGGTAAGATCTCCATTTACTCTGACACTAGCAGTGCTTTCCGTGTATAGCGACTTAATTTATATCGTAATATGACATGTTAATGACATTTGGTAATGCCTGAAAAAGGTAAAACTATCATTCCCATAAACAATAAAAAAAAAACTTCTTGAAAACAGACGTTTTTATTCATATTATTAATTTAATTCCATTTTTTTAAATGTTACTAAAATATACATTATAATATAAAAGAATGTATTTAAATATCTAAATATGAAAACAGCGGTGACCTTTACGGATAAATTATTCAAATTGACGTACAAACAAATACACATGAATGTTCGAAAAATCACGAAAATTTTACATTATATATATTATTGTAACACCTGATGATGTCAACATAGGTTAACGCAACAGCTGTCACGTAAAATAAAAATTCAATTGTGATAAATAAAACAAAGTTTTTTTTAATTTAACAAGATTATGATGTTAAAGTATCATAGTGTTTCGGCCAAAACAATGGACTATGTATAAAACTAGTTTCCATTGATACGAAGAATAATGAGAAATATTCGTATTTTGAAAATTTGTTTGGTTATCATAAACGCCGTAGAAATGAGATCAATTAGAAGAAGAATGTGCGGGAAAACGTTGTATCATAGAATACCGAACGATGAAATAAGAAAGTAATGTAAGTCAGATGACTGCGTCATGGTTAAAATTTAAAAAAAGGATCCCTGAGATGATTTGGACATATGGAACGAATGGATGAGAGTAGAATGGTTAAAAAGTTGTACACAAGCAGCGTGAGTGGAAAAAGAAGCCAAGGACGACCGAGGCATGAGAGAACATGGCATGACCAAATTAATCAATTACTAAAAGGCGGTCACATTCGAAGCCGGAATAGTCGACGTGCGTGCATGGTACGATGTATGAATGTAGAGGAAGCCCGAGAGGTATGCCAGGACAGAGCATTGTGGCAATCCATCCTCTCTGCCTACCCCTCCAGGGAAATGGCGTGATGGTTAGTTAGGTAGCATATATCTGTATATGATAGAGTGACAGATACAAGTATAAGAAGTGAATGTGGTGCGAATGAAAATCTTATGAACAAAATAAGGAAAGGGTCATTAAGATGGTTTGGACACATGGAAAGAATGAGTGAAGACAGAATGGTAAAAAAGGTATATGTAAACGGCGGGAACGGCGGCGGCATGGTACGATGTAAGAATGTAGAGGAACCCCGAGAGGTATGCCAGGACAGAGCATTGTGGCGACCTATCCTCTCTGCCTACCCCTCCGGGGAAATGGTGTGATGGTTAGTTAGTTAGTTAGTTAGTTTCGACAACATATGGCGATCAATTGTCACTTTCGACGAACCGGCAGTACTCTTTTCGAAGAATTCGCCGCCCTTCTATCATGTTACCGGAGTACTTTGTCTGAACGGAACAAGGAAACGAGTGTGTTCGGCCCGCGGCCCGCGCCCCGCATCGCTGATGATAATGCCTGATTAGAGGGCATAAAAATATATTACTCTAATTTGGGACCCGGTTATTGCACAAAGTTAGATTGGTTCGCGTTGGGTAATATCGGATCGATTGTGTTAACATCCGAACTGGGACGGGGACATCGGAGACACAAGCGGTACCTGTTATTATCATGCTGTGTAGATGACATTTTTTAGTCTTAACCCTAGAGGGCATGAAGCATTTTCCGTTAGTTACCGAGGTACCCAATGTCTTAAAAACAATATTCAAACAATTGATGAGATACTTTTAATTGTGTAGATTTTTATGGTTGGTAGCAATATGATTTTTGGGATCTTGGAAATATCCGTGTACTTGTCTTTCTGGACAACGAAACGTCGGTCTAGAACCTAGGTTCTCAAAGTGGGCAATAACGCCCCCTTGTTGGCGTTTGAGACTTTCAGGGGGGCAGTAGAAGACCCAAAAAAATAGATATCGTGGGCAGATAAAAAAATATAGTCTAAAAAGACAACAACAAAAACACGCTAATCACGTAGGTACTAATAAAGCAAATTAAAGTTAAATATAGGTTTATTTTGTTATTGTATGTATTGTTATCATTTTCCCATATTTCGGTAGTTCGGAAGTGGCTGAAAATTGAACTGAAAGATTCCTTTACACTCAGATCTACATAAAATTGTATGATATTAAAAAAAAAAATTGTATATGAGAGACAAATTAAAGCAGTCAAGGGGGGCGGCCGTGATGTAGGTACCTATTTCAGAAAATAATAATTAAATCAACTTATTGAACGCTAAGGCATTAACACTGTGAAATTCTATAGTAATATACTTAGGAAATTGACAATAACTTCGTTAAATCCACTTAATATTATTACTATTTTTTAATGTTATTTATTATTTCTTATTGATAAAAAATAATTATTAACTAGCCCAGGTTAATTTTTAAATTTAAATTATTGTATTGAATTTTAAATGGGATTTTTATATTATCCGTTAGTTACCGTCTTTCTTTGTTTAGTTTGAAATTCAACTTTGTGTTTCTAAATATTTTAAATAACTTTTATGGGATGGGGGCGTTGAACGTTTATTTTTCTTGTAAAGGGGCGGTGGCCCAGAAAAGAATGGATTAAACTATGGTCTAGAAAGACGAGGAACACGGATTTTCCCAAGATCCCACAAAACATATTGATGAGAGATACATAACTCTTGTTATTGTCTTATTTCACTGGTGCAATGGTTATTGCCTTCATGTCTTAAAACAGATGTGGCGAACCTAGAGCACTCGTGCCCGAGGTGGCACGTTCGATAATTTGGATGGCACGCGAACGATTTCGTAGTTATATATTATATCTAACCTAACCTAACCTAACCTAACCATCACGCCGCCTCCCCGAAGGGGTAGGCAGAAAGAATGGACTGCCACAATTTTTCTTTCCTGACATATTTCTCTCGATTCCTCAACATTCATGCATCGTGTCATGCACGCACGTCGATTTCTCTGACTCCTCACATGGCCGACATTCAATATTTGATTTATTTGAGCGTGCCACGTTTTCCTCGGTCTTCCTCTATTTCTAGTTCCATTTACATCGTTAACATATAATTTTTTTACCATTCTTTCTTCATTTCCATAATTATGTTCAAACCATCTTAATGAGACTTTCATTATTTTGTTCATAACACCATCATAAACTAACTTAAGTTTAAATGTAAATAATATTAATGGAACTATTAATGGAACTAGAAATAGAGGAAGACCGAGGAAAACGTGGCACGATCAAATAAATCAAATATTGAATGTCGGCCATGTGAGGAGTCAGAGAAATCGACGCGCGTGCATGAGACGATGTATGAATGTTGAGGAAGCGAGAGAAATATGTCAGGAAAGAAAAGTGTGGCAGTTCATCTTTCTGCCTACCCCTGGGGTGAGACGGCGTGATGGTTAATTAGTTAGTTTGTTAGTTATGTATATTTTTTCGGTAATCATAAAGATATACACAATGTTTACATATATATTTTGCGATAGGGTTTTTGATTAAAAAATCTCACCGCTCAAAATTAGTATACAAAACCTCAGAATATTTGTAGTAGAAAAAAGTTACCCTGATACCAAATCGTGCACACAAATGTTAACCAAGCGGTGGGTTAAACCAGGGTACCATTATCAGATAAGGTGATCCTTTTGTTTGCCTTACAATATTGTGTTTAAAGATATCAAAATATCTACAATGGCCAACAACAAAAAAGGAAAGAGCACGAATGAAGACATTTCAATACCCGTAAAATACTTGTATGTTAACTGAAATTGCCACATGTCGGCCCGTGTTGCCAGTCGCATGCGGCACTCTGAGACAATAATACAGCGTGTCGTACGATCTCGTCAATATCCAAATAGTAGTGGATGAGTACAGCAGAAAACGGACGACATGGAATGAAATAAAAAGAAAAGAGCTTTAGTTATGAAAGACTACCATACAACAATAATAATAATAATTAGGCTAATTTGTATAGCGCCGTTTTCGTGAATAGCTCACCTCAAGGGCGCTTTGACAATGTTTTTAGTCATGAGAGCTGCATGCAACACCAGCAATCAGATAACCGTTGTTTACATTTTATACGATATTTTGAAAAGGTGGGTTTTTAGGTGAGATTTAAAATCTGTCGGATTGTCAATGCATCTGAGGCGTGCAGGAAGCATATTCCAGGTGGACGGACCTGCCACTGCTAAAGCCCGATCTTCGAAATTTGTCCGGGGGTTGTGCTTTGGCTCAACTAATCTGCCTATTGCCGAGGAGTTTGCTGATCGAAGCGTAGATTGTCGCAAGTTAGGGTTATCAGCAACACAAAGTTCAGATATATAGGCTGGTGCCATTCCGTGAAGCGCTTAGCGTCCAGCATAGTTTATACTGGATTCTTTCAGGACAATTGAGCCAGTGAAGACCTTTTAGATGTTGTGAAATATGCGAGTTTTTTGGAACACCTTTTATAAGTCGTGCTGCTGCATTGAAAAAAGATCGAAGTTTATTTGTTTGTTTCTTGGGTATATTGGCGTAAATGCCGTTGCAATAGTCGAGTCGAGATACGACGAAGGAATTAACAAGTGTGCATGGATGGGAACATTTCTTTTGATTGCTTTTATCTGCCTTAGGTGAAAGAAACTAGCGCTCACTGTCTTATTTATTTGGGTTTTTAATGAGAGATCTGCTTCGAAGTTGACTCCAAGAAGTTTTATAGAGTTATTAAGGATGATGGCGTTTAAAAAATATATTAATTATAAAAATAAAAATCGAAATAAACAGTGAAAATTCGGGAATACACTCGTATAATATAATAAAATTTTCCAGCTCTTTACTGATATAAAATATACGCAAACCAGGAACTAATTTTGATTCGTTTAAAAAGTTTATTTCGAACCACCAACGCATCTGTTCTTGATTATTACGCAATATTTTCGCGTGGGGATACAAATATAGAAATAGGCCAATAGCCAAAAACATTTTGAGTAATGCCGACATAGTTTGGCTATTTATGAATCGATTTATTGATACGAGTACGTTATTAAAAAAAAACAGAATCAAAGTCTTTATGTACTAAACGCGCCAAAAGATGTATAGTTTAATAAATAAATAAATCTATCGTTGACCTCGCTCCAGAATGTAGTTTTCAAATCAAATTAAACCCGTTCATTATCTCAAAAGACATTACAAACAATAATAAGGCATCGGAGTACAGGTAAAATATAATATGAGTATATACAATATGATACCAGGAACGCATGAACGGAATGAATTCGAATACATTTTTTTTATATAGACAGTTTACTTAAATCTATAAACATTTTAAAAGTAACGGTAAAAATTAAGCCTTAGACGAGTTAAGTCTATGATCAGTATTAAGAATATAGGTAAGTATTGTATTTAGATTATTAATGAAAGAAGGACATTATTCAACTTACAACATAATTCATAATCAGATTCCTCCTTTTATTCCTTTCTCCTTAAAAACTTTGTCTACTTTTAGTCTCCCAAGCTCCCATTCCCAATCAAATGCAAATTAATCATTTATTAATTTCTATATAAATTATGTCTTTTCAAATGTATGTTTATTCTAAATTACAGTTTAATAATTTTTATATTATCATCATGTATTATTATTGTTTAATATTATTTATTAGTTCTTATTGAAAAAAAAAATTATTAGTACTTACAACAAAAAGCACAGGATAATTTTTAAATATAAATTATTGTATCGAATTTCAAATGCGTTGTTTATATTAGTCTTACTTTGTTTAGATTTTATTATATATTTTTACACCTGAAGTTGGGGGTTTCCTCCGAAACATGTCGTGTTTTTTAATATATTTTGTAGATTAAACAAAGTTATTTTCATTTATAATAATGTCGTATCCATACAAGTATAACCCAAATGGGTCTTTGAAAAAAAAAACTCGTTCGCAAAATTAAGGGTTTGGTGGAGGTTGATATATATACCTGGGACACAATATTCGATTGGGCCGAGATAACCAAACCGCAGAGCTAAAAATAAGAATTGGACTAAGCTGAGCAGCTTTCGGAAACATGAGTTAGATCCTTAAAAACCGGAAAATACCGATCAACCTGAAACGAAAAGTCTATGAAGCCTGCTTTCTGCCAGTTGGTACTTATGGTCTTGAAACTGTTACATTGTCCAAACAAAGTGCCGAAAAATTACGAGTGACCCAAAGAGTCATGGAAAGAGCCATGTTAGGAATAAGCCTAAGAGACAGAGTCAGAAACGATACGGTGAGAGAAAAAAAAAGGTCACTGATATCATCCACCGGGTGGCGGCTCTAAAATGGCAATAGGCAGGTCACGTAGCCAGAAGCTCAGATGAAAAGTGGGCAAGAAGACTGCTGGCTTGGAGACCGTGGACGGCAAATAGAAGTGCAGGGCGACCGCAACTACGGTGGAAGGATGATCTGAGCAGACACGTCGGAATAACCTTGATGCAGTCTGCACAGGACAGAGTGACATGGAAGCGAATGGAGGAGGCCTTTGTCCAGAGGTGGACGGGAATAGGCTGAGGAAGAAGAAGAACAAGGAGGTCGATAAAAATACAAGATACTCTCTAAAGTCAAGAGTATTTGTCTTCTGAACGTACGTAGTTAAAGTAAAATCTTACCAGCATAGCGTTTTCAGTTTATCCCCTGACTGTTGGCCTGTGGTGTTCTGTGCTAAGGCGTCCACCTCGAGCTGGTAGGCCGCGGCGCACCGCTTGTACTGCGGCTTGAGACCCTTCAGGCAGGGCGCGTGCTTCAGGAAGCGCTCTTGGTAGGGCCCCTCCGTGCAAAGCTCCCGGACGGCGGATCCAGTTCCACGGTACAGCTGCCCGAAGTGTCTCCTCTGCTCCGGTGACATACATCGTTTCGTGTACGAGTGTATGCAACGCAATCCCGTGAACAGGTCGCTGAAAAGAAACAAAAAAATCATTAGAAATAATTCATGGCCATACTAATGAAGCAGTTAATTTTTGGCGTGGCATTATTTAATATAATTTTAATTTGTTTTTATATCACTTTATTTTGGTAAAACTAATCGATTTCGCTCACGCTGGAGCTTCGTCAGAGTTACAAAAGACACTGTCTCAGTGACACCTTTCATTATTTTGTTCATAGCACCATCATTCGCACCGCATTCACTTCATATATTTCTTATATTTTATCAGGTTATTGGAACGAACTATTTGTTTTTTACCCTGATAAAGTTCCGGTATTTATTGATTCTTGAACAAGTATATTAATTTATTTCTTTATTTATTAAGGGTAACATACAAGGATATCAAAAAATACATCTTTTTTAAAGACATAAATATTAAAGTAAGGACAATTACATGCTACCACAAAAAAGAATAATAGAATAGTAACAGACGACAGAATGAAACGAAATTGAAATTAAATAATAATAAAAAAAAAATTATATTATATAATACAATATTTCTTTATTATTATATAGTCCATTGTTTTGGCTCAAACACTATAATACTTTAATATTTTATAACTGTTAATGAAAAAACTTTGTTTTTATATCACAAAAAAATACTTCGTAAAATAAAATGCAACTGTGATATAAACACGAAGTTTTTTCATTAACTTTATTATGTATTTAGTGTGTTTCCACGTGTGTTTATGTTCGACCGGTTTGGGCAGCTTGCTGCCTTCTTCTAGAATTTTTAACCAGAAGATGACAGCAAGCTGCCCAAACCGGTCGAACATAAACACAAGTGGAAGCACACTAAATACATAATAATAAAGAAATTTAGTATCAATTTTTTTTTGTTTTCATTATTTAAAATGAACTTCTACCAAGAAATTTCAATTAAAAACATTAAATATTTAAAATTGAAGTTAATGGTCTCACGCCGAAAGGTTGGTGAATAGCATTTAAAACTCTATATAAATTAATTAAAACGAATTAACATTTGATAATACCTTAACAAGGGGAAATATGATATCCCCATAAAAAAGTTAATAATAATAACTGACTTCACTCCAAGCGGAACTTGATCAGGCAAACAGAACGAAATCAGGGTAAAAAACTATAAGTTAAAAACTATTAAGTTCCAGTATTGCGTTTTATTTTAAAAAAGTTTTCAGAAAAACCCTGTATTCTCGAAGACATTGCGACAGCATAAACAATTAATTATATATGTGTGTAAAAAGTTTTTTTTTATTATAATAATGTCTGATTATAGACAATATACGCTTTTTATACTCCGGAAAGTTGGCTACATTGTCAGTCGATTGAGAATTAGTTTTGTCTGTTTGTTCGCTTGAATGTCGGCGCCATTGACACTGAGGGCGGTAATCCGAAACGAAGAATCATTTCCTTAATGAACACCCTGTTCCGGGAAACCTTATAAAAGGAGGAAAACATTGTAAATGTGTTGAGACCACACCCATACATGTATACAAACTCATACGTACGCAAGATAAGGTATACAACGTGTGATCATATGATTTGAAACATCAAAATTATATTTTAAGAGATTTTAGATTTTGACGATTTAGTCGTTTTTAGAGACAAATAAAAAAGTCTATTTTCTAGAATATTCGTTATATTTTATGGAAGAAGTTAGCTAATGAACCGGGCTAACGTAATTTCAAATTTAATGCAAAACGTTATCATTCATATCAAATAATATTTTATGGAGATGTAAACAGTTATTGCCTCTTTAATCATTATTAAAGAGGCAATAACTGTTTACAGTTTTTTTAATAATGTATGATAGAATATCTTATGATGAAGTAAGAAAGGAATGTAAGGCGGATGAATGCGTGGTAAATAAAATTAAGAAAGGGCCACTAAGACAGTGGCGGTACTCCCATAGAAGCCCAGAAGCCTGGCTTGCGTAAGAAAGTTTAAATCAAAACCCCCAAATCTAAGTAATCATGCCCCCGCCTAAACCAAAAACCCACAAAATCACCCTCCAACAATATTTCCATCAGACGTAAGAGGAATAGCCACAAGAGCTGAACCTCTGTAAGGCAGAAGAGGTTTTGATTTAAAATTTCTTACGCAAGCCGGGCTTTTGGGCTTACATGGGATTACCGCCACTGCACTAAGACTGTTTGGACATATGGAACGAATGGATAGGGAAGAATGGTTAAAAAGATATATATTCAAGTAGTGTGAATGGGAAAAGAAGTCAAGGAAGGCCAAAGAAGACATGCCATGACCAAATTAATCAATTACTGAAAGGCGGGCATGTTCGAAGTAGGAACAATCGACGATCGTGTATGTCACGATGTGTGAATTTCATTTTCATTTCATTTCATTTAATTTATTTTGATAATAATCACAAACATTACAGATATACAATTCCAAATCGTTTGCAATTACATTATAAAAAGAGAAGCATTAAAAAAATAAAAATTAAGCTTAAGAATAAGAAAAAATCATAACATTGATATTGCATCCCTGAGACAACTCACACTATCACGAAATATGTCCACCTCCGAGGCGATCCGATTAAGCAATGTAGAAGAAGCGCGAGAATTATGCCATGAAAGAACAATGTGGCGATCCATCAAACCGGGGAAACGGCGTGATGGTTAGTTAGTTGGTTAGTGAGTTGTCAAATGTATAACAATCATTAAAAATTTATTAGTTCAAAGAAAAGTCGCGGTGCAAATATTTTGACCATAGTATGTAAAGAAAAAATATTTAGCCGGAGGCTGGTTGAGAGTCTGCAGTAAGATAAACACGCCTCATCCCGAGCTGCAAACATGACATCTCATTTGCTCTCATCCTGCTATTTGTTATCAAGTCGCAAACTGGATCCGTCAACATCTCTGGCCTCGTTCACTTTGTCTCGTTACTTTACGAGTAAACATATAAAATAACAGAACCACTTTTAACAGTATATGGCATATTAAAGGCACGTATCACATAAAATATATTATAAATTGAAAAAAAAAAACGTTTTCATAAATATAAATGCAAAAAGGAAAGACTCAGCCCTTAAGGGGTTAGGGGCAGTCAGAAGTATGAAAAATCAGGGCAGTATAACAACTCGAGTTGTTATACTGCCCTGATGAAGCTTGGGTCCAAGCGAAACTAGTTGGCATCAAATATAATAACCATACCGTGAGTAAATACATTTTTTATTCAAGGATTAATTGTATCTCAATAGAGACGAAGATGCAAATTGGAAACAGAATATGGTGATCGAGATGTTTACAGGACTTATGACATGTCATTGGTTGGGTTAAGCGCACGCTTTATGTAATACAACATTCCCCATTCCACCTTTTCTTATGACCACCATGTCTGACAATTTTTTGGAAGTTGTATATATGTTAATCTGTAACACCACCCTTTACATGGTAGTTTTAATCTACACACTAGCGCCATCTATGAATATTGGATTTCAAGCATTAAGCAGAAGATCTTTTTAACGCAATGTGAAAGGCTACCGCCATTATCGTATTGCTAGATAACGCCTGGAGATGTCACTCATTAATTATAAATGAAAAAATTAAATTGTTACAAATATTTTTTAAGTATTGCCACACTACAAATTAAGTGCTTCATACGAAAGTTTAGAAATATTTCCTATAATATATTAATAAAAAACTAACATCTATTAAGATATTTCGATAAAAAAAAATCAAAAATGATACCGTTTCCTCAGAAGAGTAGGCAGAGATAATGGACCGCGATAATAGTTTATCCCTGTTGTGTTTCGAAGGCTTTATACCTTCATCATCGGGAGAACGATATAAACAGTTTGGTCTCTAGTTCAACCACATTCGTACAGCGTATATAATCACTAACTAACGAACTAATTAACCATCACGCCATTTCCCGGGAGGGGTAGGCAGAGAGGATGGATTGCCACAATGTTCTGTCCTGGCATACCTCTCGGGATTCCTCTACATTCATACATCGTAACATGCACGCACGTCAATTATTCCGACTTCGAATGTGACCGCCTTTTAGTAATTGATTAATTTGGTCATGCCATGTTTTCCTCGGTCGTCCTCGGCTTCTTTTTCCACTCACGCTGCTTGTGTACAACTTTTTGTATATAATCACGCACTTCGATTTTTCCGACTTGACCTTCAACAGAAGAAGATACTGGAGGGACCATGTAGCCCTATGATGGTGACAGACTTGCATATACAGCCGCTTGTGAAATCCCCTCCGGACACCGCCCACCTGGAAGACCGCCTAAGAGATGGAAGGACAGCTGGATCTCATCATCCGACGAGACATGATTTCTGTGTCACAGATCGTCAGATCTATTAAAAGAAGAAGAAGAAGGCCTTCAACAGAGCAACCACAAATAACACGATATTGGAATCTAGTTCGAAATATTATGTGTTATTTAACTTAAGAGGATTTAAAAATGGAAGTTTTCAGTGTAAAAGTTCCCAAGTTACAAATTGTCTTGGCAACGAAAACCCAACCAAAGAGTCGGATTTCAAGACGTCAATTTTTTTGGACAGCTTTGAAAAGTGATGTGAAAAGCTTTTTCCAAAGTTTTGAAAGCTTTATCCTCTCCAGCCAGGGATTCTTACGGCGGGCTTACTTTATTAGGGTTAACTTTTTAGGCCATGACACTACAGCGGGTGATCAAATTATAAGGAACCCTTTATTTTAAAACAGAGTATGATATAACAACTGTAAACTTACAAAGTATATTTACAAAAGATGGACGAATGAAAATGGATATCGTGATAAAATGATTTAAGAATAATAATTTTTGAGTTTATTTATCCCCACGTGTTTCGAAGGCTTTACACCTTTAAAGCCATGCCACACTGTTTTAAACAAGCTCTACACATCGGTCTCCACCGGCGGTTTAAAACTGTGTAGACACTTGTTTGAAACCAAAATTCGTTTGACCTTCAACAACTTTTGGACGGACGCGCATAGTATGCGTGTGGATCCACCGTTTAAACACGCATTCCACATGGGGAGAGCTTGTTTACAACAGTATGTGGAAGCTACACCAACCGTGGGCTTCACAGCTCTCCACCAAGGTCACCCCTGTGGAGAGCTTGTTTCAAACAGTGTGGCACGGCCTTCACATCGGGAGAACGATATAAACAGTTTAAACAAATTGTTAAAAATGATCGCTTCGGAGATAGACGCCTTTCATATTAGTGAAAGAAACGTTCAGAAGACAAATACTCTCGACTTTGGAGAGTATTTGTATTTCTAAAATTCATCTCTCATGCGTTCCTGGTATTATATATTATATACGAGTATTTACCTGTTTTCAATAAATACCTTAATCTGTATTTGTTGTTTGTAATATATTTTGAGAAAATAAACTCAAAAGTGGAAAAAACAGTTTTTTTATAAATATAAAATTCGTCAAATAGTCCATTGTTTTCGCCAAAACACTATGATACTTCAACATTATTACTGTTAAAATTTAAAACACTGTTATAATATCACAATTTCTTTTTATTCACTGAGAGTGTCGCGACAGCTGTTTCGCCAACCGATGTTGGCATCATCAGGTGTTATTTTTTTAATAAAAAAAATTGTCATAATTTAACCGTGATTTAAATTGGAACAGTAATACTCGTAAAATCGTCATTATGGAATTCCAGTGTTAACGCCTTAAATTTATCTAAAATCAAGATTTCGAGTGTTTGTTTACTAACTAACTAGCGTTAGCTACCATCACGCCGTCTCCCCGGAGGGGTAGGCAGAATGAATGGAACGCCACACTGTTTTGTCCTGACATACTTCTCTCGATTCCTCTACATTCATACATCTTGTCATGCACGCACGTCGATTTCTCCGACTCTTCACGTGACCGACATTCAATATTTGATTGATTTGATCGTGCCACGTTTTCCTCGGCCTTCCTCTATTTCTAGCTCCGTTCACGCCGTTTACATATACCTTCTTTACCATTCTGTCTTCACTCATTCTTTCCATGTGTCCAAACCATCTTAATGACCCTTTCCTTATTTTGTTCATAACACTTTCATTCGCATCACATTCACTTCTTATACTTGCATTTGTCACTCTATCATATACAGATTTGCCACACATTCGTCTTAGAGATCTCATTTCTACTGCCTTTATTCTACTTTCATCCTTCTTTTGCCAGTTCCATGCTTCACTTCCATACATAAGGGTCGGCACAAGAACACCATTGTTTACTGATTATTTGATATTCGAGGAAGATACTGAAATAATCCATTAATTTTAACAACTAAACCAACCATTACGTATTTTCTCCGGGGGGTAGGCAGAGAGGATGATCCGCAATACTGTATATCTTTACAAAACTCTCTCAACATTTCTACATTCACATACTTTGTACACACGGTCGTCGATTGTTCCCATGAAACTATTATATTAAAAATATGTTTTATTATTAAATTAAATTACCAGTTATTTTAAGCTGGAAAGAATATCATGCTTTTTATACATTTTAAAGAGAAATTATTAAATACGAAAGTTTTAACAGCGCTTGTGAAATTTCCGTAGTTGTCTTGAGTTTGATTATAATAGGCAAGTCTTTCCTACAACAAAAAATCTCTTAATGATATTATTTTCTTGTTATTGTATACATTTCTTCTGTATTGTTTTTCGCAACTAAATGAGATATTGATAAACTACAGGTTTTACAAAATAAAGGAATGAGAGCTATACTTGGTTGGGGTAGATATACTAGGATTTCTACAATAAACATATTTAAAAAATGTAATTCAAGAAAACTAGTTTTTTACAACGCTTTGATTTTTGTTTATAAAATTAAGAGTAATATGGTGCCTGCATATCTAACTAAAAATATAGCATATAGTTATGAATTACATGACTATTCCGACTCCGGAGACCCAGGCTTGAAAGTACAGAGAAAACTGTGTTTATAGAGGATTTTAATTATTTAACAAATTGTCAAATGAGGTAAGAGATGCCGGTTCTCTTGCGATCTTTCGTCGAAAATGCTTTCAATATGTTCTAAATACCGATATTAATTTTTTTTTTGTTTTTCTCATTTGTGATTTTTATATAATTAATTCATGTTTATAAAATATTGTTGTATAAGTGTATAATGTTCCTGTAATTTTTTATAACTTTATTAAATAAATAAAATAAATAAATAAATTTATTTAAAGTAAATATATTTTTTACAGAGTATTGCGATGGAAAGCGAAGTTTATAAAACATGCATCAGGCCCATTAAGACATACGGAATCGAAGCAAGAGAAGGCACTGTCAGAACCAAACATCTAAGAGTATCAGCAAAAAAACATTGCGTCCTATCGTGGGTAGAAACCTTAGAGATAGGATACCCAAAGAAGATATTCGCAGAACCTGCAAAATTGATGACATAGTGAGATGGAGTAGGCATAGAAGACGATTCTGGAGGGACCACATCGAGAGGATGGATTAAGTGAGGATTCCTAAGATCGTGATGCACGAGACTCCAGAGGGCCGTCGACCACCAGAACGACCACCCAAGAGATGGAAAGAATGTTGGTCGTTTTTATTGCAGGAAGAAAGTTGATATCCTGCATAAACAGATCGCAAAATCTACAGTTAGAAGAAGAAGAATTGCAAATGATTCTAATGGGCTGAATACTATATATAACCATTAGATTATCTTGTATCTTAGAGACTAAACAGATAAAAAATAATAGAACTAATTATTCGTAATGTGAAATAACAAAACACTATCGCGCGTTCTTTTCAATTGGTTTTTAAATTCAAATGCGAAAGGAATTTGTTTGGCGCTGCGATCTCAAGGATTATCTAGGTTGAAAAGTTTCTGAGTGGAAAAACAAATTATATTTACTATTTATATACATTAATGATTCTGGTGACCAAGAAACATGATTAGATAAGGAACATGGTTACTCAATGAAGCTCACAGAAGGTAACAATTAACATGTTTATAAAACGTAGCTCACAAAAGGTACCAATGAACATAATTGCACATTGTAGCTCACATAACGTACCAAAGGACACGGTTGCACAATGTAGCTCACTGAAGAAAACAAATAACATGGCTACGCAACATAGCTCACAGAAAAATAATAGGAACGTGATTACACAACGAAGCCTGAGAAGGTTACATTAACATGTTTACAAAACGTAGCTCACAAAAGTACGAATGAACGTAATTGAACATTGTAGCTCACAAAAGGTAGCAAAGAAAACAATTGCACAACGACCAGATGAAAACAATAAAATGTTCACAGCATAGCTTGCAGAAGAAAATAAGTTACGTGGTTATACAGCGAAGCTCACAGAAAGTAACAACAAACATGTTTATAAAACGTAGCTCGCTAAAGGGACGAACGAATGAACGAAATTGCACAGTGTAGCTCACATAAGAAACCAAAGTACACGGTTGTAAAATATAGCTCACAGAAGAATAAAAACATGGCATCACAATACAGCTCACAGAAGAAAATAAGGAACGTGGTTACTCAGAGAAGGTAACAATTAACAATTTACAAAACGTAGCTCAAAAAAGGGTACCAATGAACATAATTGCACATTGTAGCTCACATAAGGTTCCAAAGAAATTTTTTTCTCAATGTAGCTCACAGAAGAAAACAAATAACATGGCTGATTTACAGAGCTCATAAGAGAAAATAAGGAACATGGTTACACAACGTAGCTCACAGAAAAAAAAATAAAGAACTATCGTAAGAAGGACGGAATGGGGAATGTTGTTAACATAAAGCGATCGCTTAACCCAACCAATGACAGGTCATAAGTCCTGTAAGCGCCTCGACCACCATATTCTGTTTCCAAAAAACAATTTACATCTTCGTCTCTATTGAGATACAATTAATCATTATAAAGAACTTTGTTATACAACATAGGTCACAGAAGGATCATTGAATATAGTTACAAAAAGTAGAACGCAGAAGGAACATTAAAGGGTTTAATTATTATTAGAAACATAACCATGAAAGAGCTTAATTATTATTTTTAAATAAAAAAGTGTCCATTTGTTTATATTTCATTAGACCAAAGAAGTTATTTAAACTACCAAATAAGCAATTAAAATAGTAATTTGCCGAATTATAAATTGAATTCGTTAAAATAGTCACCATCACGCGACATTATTGAAGCATTTATCAACGGGAAGATAAAGGAGAGTCGTTTTATTTATACAAAATTAGGCTACAATTAAAATTGTAGCCATTAAAATTTAAATTAATTGCAAAACAAAATTGAAAAACGAATCGGCAACGAGGGTCCAAACAATCCCGAATAAACGTCCGCGACAAACATGAAGTCGTACAAAATCAATCGGCGGTAAAATTGGGCGGGAGATTGGGACTAATCCAATGAAGCGATCCGCTTTTAAAAACCGTTTGAAAATGGAATAAATTCATAATTAGAACACCCGGACATTGCGACTGTTCCCGCCGGTGGAATTTTGATTAAAATTTTCCCGCGTCGGCGATAAAAAAAAGGCGATTTTCAACGGCGCAGCTAGGAAATATGCGCCCCAATAAATGATTTTCAATTTTCTGCAGTGATAGTTTGAAATTGTGAGCGGGATTATGTGATAGTTCACAGAGAATTGAAGAAATTTAACGTTTCTTATGGAATTTCGTATGAGACCAAATCACATTTCCAACAGATTCAAGTCCAAGTCGATTTTATTAATATGAGTCGTTATCGAGATATCAAGATGGCCGCAACCCTCAAGTGGCGATGGGCGGGACATGTCGCTCGCGATCCAGATGAAAAGTGGACAAGGCGACTGCTGTGCTGGTGGCCAAGGACGGCAAAGCGTGGAGTTGGGCGCCCACAGTTGCGTTGGCGCGACGATGTCTGGAGAAGTGCGGGAAGTGCCTGAATGCGGATCGCTCAGAATAGAAGAGAATGGAAAATGCGAGAGGAGGCCCTACGTCCAGGAGTGGACGGTCAATACAGGCTGAAGAAGAAGAAGAAGAGTCGTTTTTGTGACCGGTTTCCACATTATCTACAGCATAGGTTTCCAATCGTTTCTGGGCCACCGCCCCCTTTACAAGAAAAATAAACGTTCAACACTCCCCTCCCATAAAAGTTATTCCATATATTTAGAAACACATAGTTGAATTTTGAAATATTATTCAATCTTTTTTGTATCTGGTACACGACATATGGTAGAATACCGAACGAAAAAATGTATCGCAGATGATTGCATCATAAGTAAAACTAAAAAAGGATCCCTGAGATGGTTTGGACATGGACGAGAGAATAATGGTTAAAATGTTGTATTCAAGCGATGTGAGTGGAAAGAGAAGTCGTGGAAGACCAATGAAAGACTGACGACCTTCGTGGCAGAGTGGTTACGAGCTCTGACTTCCATGCCGAAGGTCCTTGGTTCGATTCCCGGCGATGGCAGTGTGATTGTCACACTGTCTTTGGTCTGGTGTAGAATTCACGTGACAATAAAATGGTGATAGATTGGCTACCTATCACATGTCACGAGAATCAATACAATAGCTAAAAAATAAAAATTGTGTACAGTAATTGGGTCCAAACGACCTGTTGTGTAAATAAAAAAATTTAAAAAAAAACATGGTATGACCAAATTAATCAAATACTGATTGGCGGGCACATTCGAAGTCGGCAGAATCGGCAGAATGTGGAGCAGGCGAGAGAGGTATGTCAGGACAGAAAGGTGTGGCGGTCCATCCTGAAATAGGTACCTACCTCACGGTCGCCCCCTTGACTGCTTTATTATATATATATATATATATATATATATATATATATATATATATATATATATATATATATATATATACTACTATATATATATATATATATATATATATATATATATATATATATATATATATATATATATATATATATATATATACTGCTATATATATATATATATATATATATATATATATATATATACGAGTATATATATATATGTATATATAACAATTTTATGTAGATGAGTGTAAAGGAATCTTTCAGTTCAATTTTCAGCCACTTACGAACTATCGAAATATGGGAAAATGATTACAATACATACAATAACAAAATAAACCAATATTTAAGTTCAATTTGCTTTATAAGTACCTACGTGATTAGCGTGTTTTTCTTTGTTTTTTTAGACTATATTTTTTTTATCTGCTCACGCTCTCTATTTTTTATTGATCTTCTAGTGCCCCCCTGAAAGTCTCAAACGCCTACAAGGGGGTGTTATCGCCCACTTTGAGAACCTAGGATCTATAGTATCGATACACTTAAGGTCCATTTACACTGGACCGTCATCAGCCGATACCGACACGTCACGCGTTTGCGTTGAGCAAATAATCGTTTTGTTTGTTTTGATTGCGTCTTGTTACTTTTAATTAATGCCGATTCCGTTCATGTCATATTTTAATTCCGAGATAATCACCTTCTCCACGGCGAATTTAAATGGTAGTAAAAATGGTATTCTGTAAAAAACAATTATATACCTTAAGAAACACAACCAAAAAATATTGATCATTTTTATTAAGTGTCAATTTTATGTAGGTAGGTGCTTTCTTCGACAACCCCCGACGGCGATTTTATTATAGCATTTGAGATAACGAGTCAGTGAGATTCAAGGCTATTTTTATCGTGACGTGTCGGCATCGGCTGATGACTGTCCAGTGTAAATGGACCTTTAGAAAGACATATGAATGAAAGGAGTTTTGATATATGGAAAGAATTAATGATGAAAGAATGGTATGACGATGTAAATGGAACTAGAAATAGAGGAAGACCGAGGAAAACGTGGCACGATCAAATAAATCAAATATTAAATGTATGAACATTGAGTAAGCTAGAGAAATATGTCAGGAAAGAAAAGTGTGGCAGTCCATTCTTTCTGCCTATCCCTTCGGGGAGACGGCGTGATGGTTAGTTAGTTAGTAAGTTAGAAAGGCATTTTTTGTATAAAATACGGGAAATTACTGATAGGGTTGTAAGCAATGAATAAGCAACTTATAATTAAAAATATATCACCTGGAGCCCCCGGAAAACTTCCACCATAATGACTAGAAAAAATATAAGATATAAGACCATGCCATTGACACGGCAGAGGCCTTTGAGAGGTTGAGTTTTAAAAAAACATAAATTTATAGTGACCTTCGTAGCAAGTGGCAACAGCTATAACTGCCACACTGAAGATCCCGGTTTCGATTCCCGGCAATGACAATGTAATTCTCACACTTAACAATGAATATTTTTATTAGAGAATTTTACATAATTACGCCACTGTGTCGAAAGGGGAAAGGGGGGGTTATTATTTGATGTATCCCAGCACCGTGCGACCTGTAAGTTGAACCCGAAAGTTTGCACCTTCTCGCCAAAGTGATGCCGATTAGAAGAGGAATAATGCGAGTGTGCCAGCTTGCCAAAGTCACAAATCACAAAACTTTAGGGAAAGAAATCCAAATTTGATGATTTTTGTACAAAAAATTATAATTTGAAAATAGAATATCTATTTTTTAAGTGAATTACTTTGAAAAAATATTTTATGTTAAAAATAAGGTTAATCGGTAAATCTGTATATAATAGAGGGTCAAATGTAAATATAACAAGTGAATGCAGTGCGAATGAAAGTGTTATGAACACAATAATGACAGGGTCGTTAAGATGGTTTGGACACATGGAAAGAATGAGTGAAGACTTCAATGAATGAAGAAGGTATATGTAAACGACGCGAACGGAGCTAGAAATAGAGGAAGGCCGAGGAAACCGTGGCTTGATCAAATAAATCAAATATTAAATTTCGGTCACGTGAGGAGTCGGAGAAATCGACGTGCGTGCATAACAAGATGTATGAATGCAGAGGAATCGAGAGAAATATGTCATGACAGAACAGTATGGCACTCCATTATTTCTGTTTACCACTCCGGGGAAACGCCGTGATGGTTAGTTAGTTAATTAGTTAGTAAAAATAAGTGTCTGAAAAAGAGCGCTCGATTAGAAAGCGAAAGTTCCCTGATTTGAGCTCTGCTGGTAGCGTCGGTGGCTATTAAGTATCAATTTTTCGTTACATTCTTAAGATGTAATTTAAATATTAACATCACAGGTTCTCAAATTTATTTTTTAAATTATTTTAACAAAATGGATTGAGTTCAAGTCCGGCTGCTAGCGTCTTTGATTATTTCGTATCGATTTTTCATTGTATTTGGGGTACCAGAGGTTCTCAAACATCTTTACGAACCGTCCATTTAACGAAAATAATAATTACTTGCTTCTCAGATCGAACCCCTTCATAGTTTCTGTAGGAATTTCAAAATCCCCAATCTGTCTAAGAGTTGTACGTAAAATTAATTATGTAAAATTTAAATAATACTGTTTTCAACTAAGATGTACAAAAATATAGACGAAAAAACAATATTTGAACACACTTCTTCTGAAATATTATTATTTTTATGCCATCGACAAATATGTATGTAATTACCCAATTTTTTGTGAACAACACGGTCATGTGTCTGCAGGAACATGGATAATAAATATCTGGTGGAAAATATTTTCCTTCCGTCCAATTAAGGGTTAACAACATATATTTTTTTCGCAGGGCAGCTACAATCTCTGGCGCTCTGAAATCCACAATATGGAAAAACAAAGACATGGCCATTAAGAGCAAGATGAGAATCTATAAAGCATATAGCAATAATAATATATGGCGTCGAAGCAAGGGCAGATACAGTAAGGACCAAACAAGTTTTTAGGACTTCCCAAAATAATACACTGAGGACGATAGCAGGCAAGACACTGTAAGATCGCGTAAGAAACACCAGAATAAAAGAGATATGTGAGGTTGAAGATATTATAAGATGGAGCAGACAGCGAAAAAGGGACTGGTACGGGCATGTTCAAAGAATGGACACCACCAGACTCCCCTATATTGCATTGCATAATCAGCCTCATGGGACTCGTCCTCGTGGAAGACCTCGTAAAAGATGGAAAGACAGCTGGGAATCTAGCACACAGGAGGAGAAACACTCTGGAGAACAGACCACATAGGTCTACAACAAGGAAGAAGAAGGTTAGTAAATAACGTGTTTTTTTTAATTCAATGCAATATCCATAAAAAGAAATATTCAATGCAGATCCATAAAAAGAAATATTCCCATTGACAGTTTTAAAACACTGATCAATTCCTTCGTCGTATCCCGACTAGATTACTGCAATGGTGTCTACGCCAACATCCCCAAGCAGCAAATAAATAAACTCCAGTCTGCATTCAATGCAGCAGCAAGACTGATAAGGGGTGTGCCAAAGAGTTGTCACATAACACAGCATCTTAAGGAGCTCCACTGGCTGAAATGTCCAGAAAGGATACAATACAAGCTCTGCTGGACGGTCTATAAGGCGTTGCATGGAATGGCACCAGCTTATATATCTGAACTCTGCATCAACGAGAACCTGAATGCTAGACAGTCTACATTGCGATCAGCTAAGTCTTCTGCGATCGGTAGATTGACTGTGCCAAAACGCTGTCCAAGCACAAACTTTGGCGACCGAGCCTTCGCGGTAGCCGGCCCTTCAGCCTGGAACAGTCTTCCAACAGACCTTAAGTGCATTGAGAATCAACCAGAGTTTAGATCGAGACTCAAAACGCACCTTTTCAAATTATCATTTCCTGACAGGAAGGGCTGATCGATTTCGTCGGGTGCAGCCCTCATACTAAATATGTTTACAAATATTTTTTATCATCATTATTATTATTATTATCTAGTTGATAAAACGGAGCATCTTCTACAGCGCCCTTGAGATGAGCAATTCATAAAAATGGCGCTTTATAAATTATCCAATTTATTATTATTATTACTATAATAAATTGGAAACCATGAGTAAGCACTTTTTTGCTAACTGACCAATAACAGTATGCACCAGTAAAAAGCAGAGCAAACTTGGCGGCCAGATAAGTCGGGCGGCAGCAGGGTTAAGCCATTTCTGCGGCTTAACTCGGGCCCAGGTGCCGGGGTTAATTGGAGCCCGGAACAGTTGCGGCCTTTTTTGCGGCCGATTTAACCCTCGCCTGCCGCGTGCATAATTCAATTTGGAATTAAAGCCGGGCGATAATTCCGTTTGGTGACTTACGGCCCTAGTTTTAATTGCCACCTGGGCTGAATGCCTATTTCTGTAATTTATATGCCAATTTGTAAAAACGGGTCTATATAACACTAGACTTCTGGCATTGATTGTATAGGTTGGCCGTTCATACAACAAATTGTCAATTTAACGAGCATCAGAAAAATTGATTTTCAAAGTAAATATTAGGAGAGCCGACATCAAATAATAGAAAATGGCTAGGAAAAAGAAGATGAATTTTGAAAGCTAAGTCCGCCAAAATGACGGTTTCCGTAAATCTTATAATAAAGTTAAAATGTTAATTTGTTGGAGATGCCTATTGTTGGCGATGAGGTTTGCAACCCATCACACCGCGTCTTCCGCGGGGCGAAAAGAGAAGGATGGAGTGTGTGAAAGAGTCGATTAAAGTGTGACAGTTGATCCTTTCGGCCTACCCTTTCGGGGAGACGGCGTGATGGTTAGTTAGTTAGTTAGTTATGATAATTTTTACGTTTTCTTTTTAAAATCTTATTTATTAAATAACACCCGGTGTTTTTCTCCTAGCAACTAAATCCAATGCTTGTCTTCCCAGGGCATAATTACCCCAAATAAGTTGATTTGGGAATAAAATAAAACAAAAATATTTACTTTCGCCATGGCGAAGGTATCAAATTGATATTTGCTTTTTATTTGTTATTGCGAAAGTGAAACTTAAATCCTCCCTCGCCCTCATTCGGAGGAGCACTCTGGACCACACGTCTAGCCCCCGCATAAAACAAACGCCATCTCACGTTTCCAACGATGTTTCCAACAGGCGTAAGAGGAATAGCAATTAAAGCTGAACCTCTGTATGTCAGAAGATCCAAGTCCAAGTCCGCGTATATATATTTAATTAATGATAAGTTTATTGATAGAAAGGTGAACATTTTAAACAAACAAATTAAAAATTAAGTAAATCTTAGGAAATTTAAAATACCTTTGTTTACCACAAAAACAAACAAATTAAAAGTTAAGTTAATCTTAGGAAATTGAAAATACCTTTGTTTAATCCACAAGATATAAAAAAATATGAAAAATCACGACATGTTTTGGAGGACACCTCCATCTTCAGTTGTAAAAATATAATAAAAACTAAAAAAAAAACACATTTTAAATTCGATACAATGATTAAAACTTTAAAATTAACCTGCGCAATTTGTTATAAATACTAATAACTATTTTTTATCAGTAAGAACTAATAAATAATATTAAACAATAATAATACATAATGATAATATAAAAAAATATATAAAATTGTAATTTTAAAAACATACATTTGTTAAGAACATACATTTGAAAAGACATAATTTATATAGAAATTAATAAATGATTAATTTGCATATGATTATGATTATAAATATTATATTATAAATAATTATATTTTGTGCAACAAATTCTTGTAGACAAATACTGGATTTTACCCATTGCGGATAAATTATTTTTTTATAAGGATTAATTGTATCTCAATAGAGACGAAGATGTAAATTGTTTAAACAATTTACATCTTCGTCTCTATTGAGATACAATTAATCCTTATAAAAAAAAAATTATCCGCAATGGGTGAAATCCAGTATTTGTCTACAAGAATTTGTAAACATTCAAAATGTTGTATAAAATAACCGGTCCAAGTAGGCATAAAAATTGGAGAGACATCTCCAGGCGTAATCTATTACTGTATGATTTGCAGAGACTTTCACAGTGCATTAATAAAGCTTTTCTGCTTAATGCTTCCCAATCTTAATAGATGACGCTAGTGTAGAGTGAACTAAAATATGTAGAGATAAGCGCGGGATGCTAGTATATATACAAGTTCCAAAAATTTGTCAGATATGGTGATCATAAGAAGCGCGGAATGGGGAATGTTGTTAAACATAAAGCGATCGCTCAACCCAACCAATGACAGGCCATAAGTCCTACAAGCGCCTCGGCCTCCACATTCTGTTCCCAGAAAAACAATTTACATCTTCGTCTATATTTTATGGATTATAAACCAAGTTATTTTCAATTTCCTAAGTGTATTTCTATGAATTTCCACAGTGTTATGCCTTAGCTATCAATAAGTTCAAGTAAATCTGGTTAATCTAAAGATTATGTCTTCCAAGTACCTAACAATCAAATTGGAGGGACCTTGATAATACTTCAAGCATTTATTTAAATATTCTTACAATAATCGCACAACTCTCGGTAAAAAAAGGGATTTTTATTCCAAAATAAACCATCGAAAAGAAATTAAAGGCCGTGCCACACTGTTTGAAACAAACTCTCCACAGGGGTGACCTTGGTGGAGAGCTGTGGAGCCCACGGTTGGTGTAGCGTTCACACACTGTTGTAATCAGGCTCTCCATACGTGGAATGCGTGTTTAAACGCGCGTCCGTCCACAAAGTTTGTTGAAGGTCAAACGAATTTTGGTTTCAAACAAGTGTCTACACAGTTTTAAACCGCCGGTGGAGACCGATGTGGAGAGCTTGTTTAAAACAGTGTGGCCCGCCTTTAAATCAAATCCAAAATGACGCATTAAAGTATCAACTCAAAATGGCGCATAATAGGGTCAACATAAAATGGCGCATAAAAGTGTCAATTAGTTGTTTGTTGAAAACAAACTGCGATGTAATATTTTATCTAAATGGATTATAATAATAGCAATTACAATACGCTTTAATCCGTTATAGCAAACTGCAGTAATATATGTTAATAGTGCAATAACAAGTAAAATCCAAAAATATGTTCGTCATGATGAAATGGTCACAATTCGATTTTAACGTGTTTTTTTTATAGAAAATATCTTTCAAATTATCTTTTGTACAAAAATTCAAAATAAAAATATCCTTCCATCTTTTAGGAGACCTTCCACGAGCACGAGTCACATGAGGCTGATTATGCAATGCAATATAGGAGAGTCTGGTGGTGTCCATTCTTTGAACATGACCGTACCAGTCCCTTTTTCGCTGTTTGCTCCATCTTATAATATCCTCAATCTCACATATCTCTCATATTCTGGTGTTCGTCGCATTTGTATTCAATTCAATTTACCCAACAGTGAAAAAGGGTTTTAATTAATATATAAATCATAAACAACTTGTCTCTGAAACTACACTTTGCTTCTTCTCCTTCTTCAGGCATCTCTTCACTGCTGAACGTAAACCTATTCGATGTATTTCCATTCCTCCATTTTTTAATTGTCCGTACCAACCCTCTTCTAGCGACTGGAATAGCATCATCGCCTTTTTGGAGCAGGCCTATTCCTGCCTTTTTATCTCACTGTCTACATCTTAAACTTTTGGGTCTCATCTTCTAGTTTCTTGTCTAGCTACATTACCTATTGCCATTTCAAATTAAATTGGACATAATTAAAATTTTATATTATTTTTCAATTCGCCAATTTATTTTTAACAACAAAACAAATTGACATATTTCACTAACTTACTGACTAACTAACCATCACGCCGTCTCGCAGGAGGGATAGGCAGAAATAAAAGAACGTCACATTGTTCTGTCCTGACCTACTTCTCTCGATTCCTCTACATTCATACATCTTGCCATGCATGCAAGTCGATTTCTCCGACTCCTCACATGACCGACATTTGATATTTGATTGATTCGATCGTGCCACGTTTTCCTCGGTCTTCCTCTATGTCTAGCTCCGTTCACGTCGTTTACATATACCTTCTTCACCATTCTGTCTTCACTCATTCTTTCCATGTGTCGAAACCATCTTAACGACCCTTTCATTATTTTGTTTATAACACTTTCATACACAAAGTATCCATACATTCGTCTAAGAGATTTCATTTCTACTGCATTTATTCTACTTTCATCCTCCTTTTGCCAGTTCCATGCTTCACTTCCATACATAAGGGTCGGCACAAGATCACCATTATGCACTGCCATCTTAGCTTTTTTGGATAGGCTCTTGTTTGCGATGACAACTTTAAGTGCACCATTTACTCTGTTGCCTGCCCCAACCCTTCTTTCAATATCTTTCTCCACTCTCCCATCCTTTGTAAACATACTTCCTAAATAAACAAATTCATCCACTTATTCCAGATTTTCACCGTTTACATTAATGTTGCAGACTGTCATGTTTCCTACTTTTTCGAAAATCATTACCTTGGACTGATTCATATTCATCATCAAATCGTATCGCTTGCATACCTCGTATATACTAGACACCAGGGCTTGTAGTTCATGCTCGCTATCTGCAAGTAGAACAGCGTCGTCCGCGTACAACAAACAGCTTACTGACACACCGTTCATTTTTGTAATTTGATTCTGTTTGTTTTGGTATGTTTTCATTTTTTTTTAAAGCACGTGTCTGTAAAAAAATTGTTAATTCTATAATATTTCAAAAATTAACTTTAACTCAAGCCAACCTAAGACGTCAATTTTTATTGTCTGTATTTAGTAAGGTACGTTGTGTATGTTGCTTTTACGTCAATGAATCGAAAATAGATTTTAATTTGGGTTTTTAATATACCAAATGAACGTTGACAGACTTTTTTTGCCGTCATATCATAATTATACTCTGCTATAACCCGTTATAATCCCTACGATAAATGTTTAACAAGTTCTTGAAAAATCGATCTTGGACATCTGGTACCTTTACTTGGCGTTCTTATGTTGATAGACACAATATTTTACAGTTTTAAACGAAATAACTTTCTCAAATGGACAAAGAAAAGTGGCTTCCATTGCGTATCATCTGCAAATTTAATGAGCTTAAGCAACTTGTCGCAATAGATCGTCACCTGAGAGTAAGAACCTGACGACCTTCGTGGTAGAGTGGTTACGAGCTCTGACATCCATGCCGAAGGTCCTGGGTTCGATTCCCGGCGATGGCAGTGTGATTGTCACACTGTCTTTGGTCTGGTGTAGAATTCACGTGACAATAAAATGGCGATAGATTGGCTACCTATCACATGTCACGAGAATCAATATAATAGCTAAAAAATAAAAATTATATACTGTAATTGGGTCCAAACGACCTGTTGTGTACATAAAAAAAAAAAAATAATAAAAAAAAAAAGAAGGTTCCAACTGACAAAAGTAAAAAGCTGAGAAAAATTAAGTCAAAGTTTTGTTGGTTTCGGGTGTGCATCTTGGAATAAAGGGGTTTTATTCCAATTTCCAGAGATTATTTTACCGAAAAACGTGTAAATTTTGTCTGGCAACAGTTGGAATAATAAAGTTCTAAGTTTAAATGAATCCTTCTTCAGTAAATCGTGTGTTTTGAATGATCAGATGGAACCTGATTCTTTTCGTAACATCAAAATGATGATACTATTACATGGTTTTTTAATTGTACGTATAGATAAGGTTAGTAAGAACCCTTTTCACGAAAAAAAGCCAAATGTGAAATTTTGTTAGTTGGAACCCTCTTACTCTCAGGTGACGAGATGTTAACACAGAAAAATATCCAATGTTTTGGCGAAACACTATGATACGAGGGCGGTTTGATAAGTCAGTGACTTTTTGAATATAGGATGTATTTTTCGGCAAATAAGAATTTTATTTCTCAACATAGTCTCTTTTTAGCTCGATACGTTTTGTCCAGCGTTTTTCCAATTTTTTTTTTCCTTCCAAAAAATTTGTTTTCTCAAGGCCCTCAAAATAGGCGTTTGTTTCAGTGATGACCTCTTCGTTAGACCCAAATCTCTTACCACCCGGCCATTTCTTCAGGTTTGGAATTAGAAAATAGTCGCAAAGGGGTAAATCTAGAGAATATGCCGGACGGGGTAGCAGTTCGTAGCCCAATTTATGGATTTTTGCCATGGGGACTACACACGTGTGTACCCATGCATCTTCGTCAAATGCGGTCGTTTCTGCTTCAATCAATATCGAATCTGTCCAAAAGCTCTGAATAATATTCGCCGGTGATCATTCTACCCTTTTCAAGGTAATCGATGTGTATGACATCGCGCGCATCCCTAAAACTGTGGCCATGACGTTGTTGGCCGCCCCACCCATCCTTGCAACGACATCCGTTACTCCCGACCTTCTACGTATTTCGGTAATTCTTATCCGATCTGAGAGTCTTGAGATGGCTCTTTCATATTTTCTGAACCCTATCTAACATGAGCGAGTATCTCGCCTCGTGGGGACTCCATATCATCGAACCACACTCGAGCCGGCTCCGGACCAATGAGTTATACAAAATTTGCAAAACATAGGGATTCCTGAAAACTCTAGCAGTTCGGAGAATAAATCCCAACATTTTCAGTGCAACTATACATATTCTCTCGATGTGAGCATGGAAAGTCAGCATACTTTCATAAACAATACCAAGGCCTCAGCAGTCTGATTATCTCTGGAGAGTAAAATGTTATAATTATAAATACCATATGAAAACATTTTTTTCCATTGATCTATATTTCATATTCGATTGCGTTTCGTATGCTATAACAGCGAGTTCCGATGGAATCATCCCCACTGACGGATGCGAGAAAATAACGAGGGATGTGTGCTTGGGGTGTGTGTGGCTAAGCGGGGAGCGGGTGGGACTCGAGCCGCGTTTCCGTTACAGTTTTGGTCAGAAGCCTTCCGCCGCCACTTCCGGTGCGCCGGATAACGCACACTGTCAAACTTCGAGACGCGATGTTGAAACAGACCTTGTGGTTTGGTTTATCCAAAATATAACGACATGTCAAACAAAACAAATAAACTTATTGATGTTAAAGCAAACGCCGCTGGACTAAAGGAATAATACTAATAATTATTATTATTTTGTTATTTTATTTTATATTATATCATTGTTTTTTTTATTATTTTTTTTTAGATTTATTTTGTGGATGTTGGACGATCGAAGTGTGCGCGGGAGATGCCTTTTGGTGGCGATGAGGTTCGCAACCCATCACATCGCGTCTTTCGCGGCACGAAAAGAGAAGGATGAAGTGCCGCATCGGTTTAAGTGTGACAGTCCATTCATTCTGCCTACCCTTTCGGAGAAACGGCGTGATGGTTAGTTAGTTAGTTATATTAATTAAGCTAATTTGTATAGCGCCGTTTTCGTGAATAGCTCACCTCAAGGGCGCTTTGGGAATGTTCTTAGTCATGAGAGCTGCATCTGACACCAGCAATCGGATAACCGTTGTTTATATTTTATGCGATATTTTGAAAAGGTTTTAGGTGAGATTTAAAAACTGTCGGATTATTAATGCATCTGAGGCGTGCAGGAAGCATATTGCAGTCGGACGGACCTGCCACTGCGAAAGCCCGATCTCCGAAAATAGTCCGGGGGTTACGCTTTGGCTCAACTAATCTGCCTATTGTCGAAGAGTTTGCAGATCAAAGCGTAGATTGCCGCAAGTTAGGGCTATCAGCAATACAATGTTCAGATACGAGTATATAGGCTGGTGCCATTCCATGTAGCGCTTAAAAAAACGTTCAGCATAATTTATACTGGATTCTTTCAGGATTCTTGAGCTGATCGAGTGAAGATCTTTTAGAAGTTGTGAAATATGAGAAAAATAAAATAATCTTGATATTTGAAATATCGCGATAGAAGTTCAATGTAAATAATGAAAATAAAAATAAAAATTAAAAGATATTTTTTAAATGTATATTTAGTTAAAATCCACTAATGTTTGTTGTGTCTTCGACCGGTTTCGGCAATAAATGACAGCGAGTTGCCTAAACTGGTCGAAGACACAACCATTAGTGGATTAAAAAATCATTTTTACGTTATTTATAAAGAAAAAAAAGTTTTGTTTGAAATGGGATATATCAAGGATAAGTTATAGATTTTTTTGGATATCGTTGACAAACTCTGGAAGACTTGAAGACAGAAAGTTAGAAAGAAAGAACTTTAAAGTGTGGAAAAATATCAAGATACGTTAGTGGTATGAATTAAAAACAAATTAGATAAGTTTTTAACCATTCTTCTCTCATCTATTCGTTTCATGTCCAAGCCATCTCAAAAATACTTTTTAATTTAACTTATGATGCAATCATCTGCCATACATTTATTCCTTATTTCGTCGTTTGGTATTCTGTCATACATCGTTTTCCCGCACATTCTTCTCAGTGATCTCATTTCTGCGTCATTTATCCGACTTTCATCCTTCTTTTGCCAGCTCTAAGCTTAACTTCCATACATAAGGGTTGGCACAAGAACTCCATTATGTACATTCTTTGCTTTAGTTGATATATTTCTATTTGCAGTTATGACTTTGAGGGCGCCATTTATTATGTAACACAATTACTGCATAAGTTATTTTAGAAATAAAGGGCAGGGTAACATATTGTTTAGTTCGAATTATGAGACATGGGAAATAAATCAATTATGGGACTAGAAGTTAAGTTTAGTCAGTTGTTTTTAATGGCCTTTTTAATTTCAAAAATTTCTAGATTATTTGAAGATATATATCTATTATTTATGTGTGAAATTTCAACGCCGTTATCTTTGTTAAACGAATGTTCTCTTTTTTTGATTTGCTAATTCCGAAAAGTTATTTTTAGATAAGTATCTTAAATTTTCTTTAATTCTTTAATTAAAATTTCGTCTTGTTTTACCTACCTAGAAAGATGACCAATTATTGTCTTAAAAATTCTTTATTGATATTTCAAGTAAAGTTTGCGCTTTCATTCACTAAAGCGCGGTTGTTATGAAAAAGGGGTGCTTCGATCCAAACGGTTGAGGAGCCTGCGCAAAACTCCAGCAGAGTAATCTCAGCAAAGCAGCTTAGCTTCAGAGATGATCCGACAAAAGAAATATTATATAACGATGTTAATCCTTTCCGTCTTCCCCTCTGCCTGCCCCTTCCGACTGCCTCCTAATTGGCTGAGGCCGATGCCAGATGTGAGCGCGAATACCAAAAGTAAATTATTAAATTGAAAGAGAGAACCCTTTTGTTCTCTGCGATTTTGTTGAGAATCAAATTGTGATTATGTTATGTTTTTGTTCGTTCAATAGCGCGCAGTTATAAAACAAACCAAAAAACATTACACCGTTTCCCCAAAGGGGTAGGCAGAGACCTCCACACTACTTTATCCTGACACACCTCTCTACCTTCCTCCACATTCATATGAGTAATACAAGCACGTTTAATCTTCCGACTTCTAACATTACCAACCATTAAAATTTGGTCATGCCATGTTTTCCTATCTACCTCGTTAACGTATACTTTTTTAACTATTCTTTCTCCATCCATACGCTCCATATGTCCGAATCAACGCAGCGATCCTTTCATAATTTTGTTAACTTCTTCCGTTCTACATTATTTTCAAAAATCAGCATTTGAGATTATATCGTACATCGTTCTACCACATATTTTGTTCATAACACTTTCATTCGCACCACATTCACTTCTTATACTTGCATTTGTCACTCTATCATATACAGATTTGTCACACATTAGTCTTAGAGACCTCATGTCTACCGTATTAATTCTTCTCTCGTCCTTCTTCTGCCAGTAACATGCTTAACTTCCATACATAAGGGTTGGGACCAGAACTCGATCCCCCAACAAACATACATCGTTTCATCTACAAACGTAGTACTTTCTGACTACTCACGTAGCCAACATTTAATATTTTATTGATTTGATCGTTCCATGTTTTCCTTGGTCTTCCTCTATTTCTTGTTCCGTGGACATCGTACACATACACTTTATTTACCATTGTTTCTTCATTCATTATTTTCACGTATTCAAATCATCTTAAGGCCCATTTCATTATTTTGTTCATAACACTTTAATTCCTTTGTAATATTTGCATTTAACACTATCATAAAAATATTTACCACACATTCTACTCAGAGATATCATTTCTACTGCATTATTCTTCTTTCATCCTTCTTTTGCCAGTTCAATGTTTCACATTTCCTTGTTGTAGACCTATGTGGTCTGTTGTCCAGAGTGTTGCTCCTCCTGTGAGGTAGATTCCCAGCTGTCTTTCCATCTTTTAGGAGGTCTTATACGAGGACGAGTCCCATGAGGCTGATTATTATTATTATTATTTTATTTTTTATTATATATGTATACAACAGGTCGCTTGAACCCAATTACAGTATACAATTTTTTTTTAAGCTGATATATTGATTCTCGTAACATGTGACAGGTAGCCAATCTATCGCCATTTTATTGTCACGAGAATTCTACGCCAGACCAAGGACAGTGTGACAACCACACTGCCATCGACGGGAATCGAACCCAGAACCTTCGGAATGGGAATCAGAGCTCTTACCACTCTGCCACGGAGGTCGCTTATTATGCAATGCAATATAGGGGAGTCTGGTGGTGTCCATTCTTTGAACATGCCCGTACCAGTCCCTTTTTCGCTGTCTGCTCCATCTTATAATTTCCTCAACCTCACGTATCTCTCTAATTCTGGTATTCCTAACGTGATCTCTTAGTGTCTTGCCTGTGTCGTCCTCAGTGTCTTCATTTCGGAAGTCCTCAAAAATCCCCTGTTTTATTGATCTTACGCATGCTTTGTAGATTCTCATCTTACTCTTAATGGCCATGTCCTTGTTTTTCTATATTGTGGATTTTAGGGCCCCAGAGATTGCAGCTGCCTTGTTTACTTGGGCTTGTATTTCTTCCCGCAGATCAGCTCCCCCCACCAGGTCTATGCCTAGATACTTGAAGGTTCTGACCTGTTCTATGGATTGACTTTCTATAACCAGGTAACATGTTTAGGGTGTTTTGGAAAAGGTCATACATTTTGTTTTTTCGATAAATATCGTCATGTTGTATTTCTTACAGGCGTGATGTAGTCTGTCTAGCATTTTTATTGCATTATCAAATGTTCTTAATAATTCTTAATAAAACTCCTATAACACAGACGTTTTCATTTTTATTAATTTTTTAGTATGGAGTTTTCCATTATTGTTCAAGAAACTATAAAAAGATATCTACAGTTTCAGAAGCTCGACAAGCGTTACAGTATAGTTGATTTAATAATCGGTATTTATTAAGGCTAACGGGCTATTTACACGGCCCACATGTTGGGAAGCTGGGACAGTGTAAAGCAAAGTGTCGTGTTTGCTAACAGTTAACTGGGAGTACAGTGCAGCGGGAATATATAGTCCCGATCATATTTCACTAAACTATAATATTATATTAATTATTATTAAATGGAGAAAGATATCGGAAGAAAGGTTGCAGCTGGAAACAAAATAAATGGTGCACTCAAAGTCATTACCGCAAATAGAAATATATCGACTGAAGCAAAGACGGCAGTGCATAATGGAATTCTAGTGCTGACCCTTATGTATGGAAGTGAAGCTTGGAGTTGGCGGGAAAAGGATAAAATTAGGATAAATGCCGTAGAAATGAGGTCACTAAGAAGGATGTGCGGAAAAACAATGTATGATAGAATATAATAATTAAATAAAACGATGTTTTTTTAAAAAGGGAATGTAGAGCGGATGAATCCGTGATAAATAAAATCAAGAAAGGGTCACTAAGATGGTTTGGACATATGGAATGAATGGATGGTCATGAATTAATCAATAATCAATTACTGAAAGGAACAATCGACGATCGTGCATGTCACGATGTGTGAATGTAGAAGAGGCGCTAGAATTGTGTCAGGATAGAACAATTTGGCGATCCATCCTGATAGCGATATCCTGATGGCAGATATATATTTTTTTGAAAATGATGTATTACTTAACAAAATATTGGAAAAAGGGTTCGGTTTCAACTGCTGAATTACCATTAAAAATAATTTTCCGAATAATGGTGTATATACGAGTATAACTATGTTAGGAAAGTGCTGTAAACTTTGATCAGTGAGTTTATAATAGTCTATTGACGGAGACACGAAATTTCAAGGATTAAAGCAGCCGCCGCTGTTGCCACCTCAAGGGAGAGGTAACCCTTCGATAAATATTAGCAACTAAATCTAATGTAACGCGCCAGTCCATTGTTCTGCGTTCACAGTCGAGAAATTCGATTATACCTCAAGCCCTTCAATACTGACATAAGATTAGGCAAACATTTGCCTATTCGGGAAATCCACTTAGCCTGCCGCACACAAACTCCCGTTCAATGTTCCATGCGATTGAACCCGATTTAAAACGTCTTCTTAAATAATGAAATTAAAATCTTTTTAACTAACTAACTAACTAACCATCACGCCGTTTCCCCGAAAGGGTAGGCAGAAAGAATGGAGTGCCACACTTTAATCGATGCGGCATTCTATCCTTCTCTTTTCGCCATCGCGAGAGACGCGGTGTGATGGGTTGAGAACCTCATCGCCACCAATAGGCATCTCCCGCGCACACTTCGATCGTTCAACATCAACATAATAAATCTAAACCAAATTATATAAAATACAATGATATTAAATAAAATAACAAAGAAAAATAATTTAACACAAAATGTTATTTTTAGATGGTGCTCATATTGTCTATTTAATTAATGTTCCACGTATCCAGTTTTTTTTTAAATTAGCAGTAATGAGGCACTTAAAACAAACCAACACCACCAAGAACTTAAAAATAATATTGAAGAAATTATTCAAATTGTCATTGGAAATTCTTTATATAAATGAAAAAAAAAACTTTTATAATTAGAACATCAAAACAGTAAAATCTTTTTACTTTCATATTAATAATACACTGGTAACATTTTTATATAAACCACTTTATTCTTTACAACAATCAACCGGTTTCGCTCCCGCCGGAGCTTCGTCAGGGTTACAAAATACACTAAACATAAAATCAGAGAAGAACCCAATATATAAGATAGAAATATAAAATGGAGGGGAGAAAGAGGGGTAGGAGAAAGTGTGCACGAGGGCAAATAGGATGGTAGAAAAATCTTTTTCTGCACCTGATCATTGAGGGCAAAATCTGATAGATGAGGTGTTTGCAGGAGACGAATCTCTTGGCTCCATAATGTAGTTTTAGTGCCAACCCTTATGTATAATACATAAGTGAAAATTGGAACTTTCAAAATTAAATGTACGATAGGAAACCGACAAGATCGTTTTCGATTAGTATATTATAATTATAAGAAAAGATAACCATCTGGAACATAAAGATGGATAGCCTCCAAGATAACGGAGTTCTCAAAGAATCCCCTGATAAGTCTGAAGAAATGGGTAAGTGTGCACTCCCAGTGTGGGATAAAGCCACGGATAGCTACCAAACTCTCTCATGTAGAGATATCTCAGAAATATTTTCTGAACCTTCTCTAGCATGAGTGAGTATCTCTCCTCGTGGGGACTCCATATCACCGAACCACACTCGAGCTCCGGACCAATGAGTTATACAAAATTCGCAAAACATAGGGATTCCTGAAAACTCTACCAGTTCGAAGAATAAATCTCAACATTTTCAGTGCAACTCCACATATATTTTTTTTTACTCCACACATATTTTTTTTCTTTTTTTTTATGTACACAAAAGGTCGTTTGGACCCAATTACTGTATACAATTTTAATTTTTTAGCTATTGTATTGAGTCTCGTGACATGTGATAGGTAGCCAATCTATCGCCATTTTATTGTCACGTGAATTCTACACCAGACCAAAGACAGTGTGACAATCACACTGCCATCGCCGGGAATCGAACCCAGGACCTTCAGCATGGAAGTCAGAGCTCGTAACCACTCTGCCACGAAGGTCGATGTTACTATTCTCTTTATTTATTTATTATACGAAGGCCACTATTCTCTCGATGTGAGCGGGGATCACATTGAATCAACGTAGTAGATTCTACGGGATCGAAACCCGAATGTCACCGTCGCGACTTTCGCTATTCCCTATCACGGCGCCCCCGAGCCCGACTTGTTGGCAGCTCGCTAACGGTGTTTGCCCTAATTAGTGTCGGGCAAGACAACTCACTTAACGCTGGGTGGGGCAGCATTAGCTGCGGTGCAAGGTAAGTGAGTACCTACCCGATGGAACAAGGCGAGGTGCACTAATTACCTAAGTACCTACCAACGTAATGCGTACGTAAACACTGAAATTAACCAGGGCTTTTTCCGTTACCAATAAAAGTGGGGTATTTTTAGAAAAAAATATTTAAAAATGTGGGGTAATTTTAATGTTTGAGAAAGCGTCCTTTTACTATTAGAATCTTTATTATATTTTTAGTTATATGTTTTGCCTTACTGGTTGTTATGGTCTGTTGATGATACCTGATGATAAATTACCATAATCATAACAAAATGTAAACAATATTCTTCAATATTAAATGGGGGGTAGATACTGAAGCGAGAGATGCGTTCTGCCAGTTGCTACTTATGGTCTTGAAACTGTTACGTTGTCCAAACAAAGTGCCGAGAAACTACGAGTGACCCAAAGAGCCATGTTAGGAATAAGCCTAAGAGACAGAGTCAGAAACGATGCGGTGAGAGAAAAAACAAAGGTCACTGACATCATCCACCGAGTGGCGACTCTAAAATGGCAATGGGCAGGTCACGTAGCTAGAAGTTCGGATGAAATGTGGACATGAAGACTGCTGACTGGGAGACCGTGAACGGCAAAGTAAAGTGCAGGGCGACCGCAACTCAGTGAAAGGATGATCTGAACAGACACGTCGGAATAACCTGGATGCAGTCTGCACAGGCCAGAGTGACATGGAAGCGAATGGAGAGGGCCTTTGTCCAGGAATGGGCGGGAATAGGGTGAGGAAAAAGAAGGAAGAAGATACTGAAGATAACTAAAAAATGCGTTATGATCACTCAGAAATATTATATCGTTTCTGCTATTGTGATAGATGAAAACTCCTAAACTTCAAGAGTTGTTTGTCCATAGGAAGAAGAAGAAAAATACGACTTCGTGGTGGAGTGGTAAAAGCGTGTGATTGTCACACTATCTTTGATCTGATTTAGAATTCACGTGACAGTAAAATGGCGATAGATTAGCTACCTATTACATGTCATGAGAATCATAATAGCTGAAAAAAATAGTACTGAAATGGTGCATTCCCTAGTTAACGAAAGTCCCGCGTGGACGGGGGGCGGGCCTAGGAAGTGTATGCGCGAAGCTGACGAAATGGCGCCACTACGTCCTATAATAGCTTCGGGTAAACGGTGGGTCTATGTTGTATACAAAAAAGATGTTTATTTCGATAAATAAATTAATTTGAATTTTAAATAAAGTTATAGTCACTGTAATGGTGTCTTTACAAATGTTTGGAGTGTAAGTAGGTACCTTAAAATGTTTGTAGAATATTCTCCAAATTTGAATTCCGCGCTCTGTTTACCCTCGCGATAACCTCCACACATCATTTTAAACAATCTCATTACCGGGAGTATGCGCCAAACACACATTAAACTTCTCGAGTAAAAGCTTATCTCGAGCCATACATAAATTATCTCGTTTGGGCTCGAACTTGACTCGAGTTGTATTGGAGTCTTCAATTCACCGAGTACTACTCAAGCAGGAGTTCACTTCACCTATTCTGTCTTTTGTTTTGAAGTAAGGGTAGAGTTGGATACTGCTGCACATCCGATCGTATCAGAATTCACGAAATACCTTCTCTAACTTTATAATAAATTACCATCACGCCGCGCCGTTTCCCTGAAGGGGACCCTCTGTGATAGAGTGGCAAGAACTATTAATGCTACACCGAAGGTTTCGGGTTTGATTCCCGGCGATGACAGTGTGATTATAGCACGACAGCACGTTGCCACTATAGTTTTGCTAGTAAAAGTATGGCAAAACAACCCGAACCCTAAATCTTCATGTTGCAGAAGACTTACGTTGTCTTCGTAGTATTGGCTTTTCGGAATTTGCCAATCATTTGATAGAAAAAGACCACACTATCCACAAGGAAACGGGAGCCGAATTTCTTCACAAAAATAAAATAAGTATCCGATTAAATAACTAAGAAGCCCTGGAAATCAAAAAATCCTTATATATTAATGGCCAAATTCTAAACAATCAAACGAATCTCTCGTATAGTCCGATATTAAATATGTTTCCATTGTCGTTTAACCCTTACCACTACATTATTTTATGATATTGTTTGTCAGCCAACTCTAATTTAAATAATGTCAAAATATTTTTATTGATAGGTGTTTACAAAAAAAATTGTTCAAAATTCATTTGTAATGATTTATTCTTCAAATAAAAAAACAATTTACAAAAAACATTATGGGTTACTTATAGTTTTGGAAAGTATGGTACTTTTTAAAATAATATCCAGGATGGAGACCAGGTTTTCTGGAACAGGACTCACAAAACCACACTGTTTCCCGTCTTCCCTATCTTTCTGTTACTGCACACAGTACAGTCTTTAGAACCTTTGTCCAGTTTCGCAATGAAGTGGGGCTTTAACTCTAATCGCTAATCTGCATGACGTATCACGCGAAGTTCCCGCCATTTCAGGTTTTGTGAATTTGCAAGGATTATTTTATAGTAAAATAAAAACGGAAAACAGTCAAAATCTTATTAAAACGTGAAATTAAATGTTTTTTTAACGAATAACCACAAGAAACAACGACACGTGTCAAGTTTTGCGCGCGAAAATACACCGCGTGCGCAAGTCTTATCTTGTCGGCCGCCAGCCGACAACTAGGTTGTAGCGTATATATAGGGATGTCGGCTGGCATTCGACAAAGGAGTGGTAAAGGGTAACCACCCAGTTGATGCCTTTACGCTTACCCCTTCCCCTCCCTCAACAACCAATAATCATTGTTAGAAATTTAAAAAATCGACGTGCTTTTAAGACGTGCTGTATGAATGCGGAGAAAGCTAGAGAAGTGTGTCAGTATATTCTCTCTGCCTATCCTTACGAAAAACGCGTTAAGTTATTAAGATGTGCTTATATACCTAAGTTTCCCCTATTTTGTACGTAAGGTATACGTGCGAGTTGGTTGTCTGAACATTGAAACTTCGCATCAAGTCATAGAATGGTTTCTAACTTGTTGACAATGAGTCTTTGTATTGTGTCTAATTCAAAATAGTAATAATGGTACTGACGCCACACGGAGGAAGAAGTCCTTCACAGGAAAAAGCATTTGTTACTAAAGTTTTAGGTTAAAGGTACTTTCAGACATTAGACTTTCAGACTTAAAGTTATCACCCTTATGATAATGATTAATTATTAAGTTTCAATTTCATAACAGATTTAAATAGTTTTTATTATATTATATTAATATTTAAGATTTTTAAAAAGTAAAATGATTTATACTTTTGTATGAAGCACTTAATTTGTGATGTAGTATTTTTTTTAAATAATGTTATCTCACAAATACTTTCACAGAATCAAATAAATAAAAAATTCAAAAAATATAAATTTTTACTCGAAGTATAAATAAATTGCTCAATGTATAAAATAAATAAGTATTCGTATAATATACAAAATAAATAAACAAATTTTACTTAATGTACAAAATAAATAAATATTCGAATTGAGAATAAATGTTATTTACTATTTGTTCTGTGATCGCAATTCGTTATTGCCCATTACTTTAATTGATTAATTCATAATTAAAGTAAATATAAAAACTTTATCAATATTTCATCTACGAGTATTCGTATATTCGTCATCTCGTATATTCGTCTTCACTTTGTGATGTGGATTCATATTTGAATAAATATAATTACACTTAGCGCCAGAAAAAAGAAGAAGAGTTATCATTTTTATATTTAAAGGGGGTGGAGTAATGCATAAATGTGGAGGAGGTATAATTATGATTGAGGAGAGGGGAGATGTTACGAGAATATTTCTAACATGAGAATTTTATTTAAATTTAACAGGTATTTTATTTTACGAGTATTTTAAATATTTTTGAAGTGTTAAGTGAAATTAAGTGTTTTAATGGGAAGGGTTTTTATATTTATACATATTTAAACAATAGCTTGACATTTTAAAATAAAATAATTTGATTATGTTGGTAAAAACCTATCTTAGAACGCTAAGATGGCAGTGCACAATGGTGTTCTTGTGCCGACCCTTATGTATGAAAGTGAAGCATGGAATTGGCAAAAGAAAGATGAAAGTAGAATAAATGCAGTAGAAATGAGATCTCTAAGACGAATCTGTATATGATAGAGTGACAAATGCAAGTATAAGAAGTGAATGTGGTGCGAATGAAAGTGTTATAAACAAAATAAGGAAAGGGTCATTAAGATGGTTTGGACACATGTAGAGAATGAGTGAAGACAGAATGGTAAAGATGGTGAAGACAGAATGGTAAAGATGGTATATGTAAACGGCGTGAGCGGAGCTAGAAATAGAGGAAGGCCGAAGAAAACGTGGCACGATCAAATCAATCAAATATTGAATGTCGGTCACGTGAGGAGTCGGAGAAATCGACGTGCGTGCATCACAAGATGTATGAATGTAGAGGAAACGAGATAAGTATGTTAGGACAGAACAGTGTGGCGTTCCATTATTTCTGCCTACCCCTCCGGGGAGACGGCGTGATGGTAATTGAGGTAGTTAGTTTATGTTGGTAAATCAGTATCTGTCATTTTCGGACAGACAGCAAGCGAGTCACCAACCGAAACACGTAGCTTCAAGTAATTTTGATTCGGCAATATGTACGAGTAGTATTATACATGTTTGTATTATATAATACAACTGGAAAAGGTAAATATTAACCACTAAGCCCAAATTTTGTAAAGACATCATTAGGCAGTATTTGTCTCCGGTAATACCGTACGTAATCTCGCTAATGAATCAATGGTTTAATCTGATATAATGTTCATCTTATTCGCAGATATTCTGCGTTATGTATTAGGGGTACCCATAAGTAATGTCGTTTTTTCGATGCGTCATCTTCAAAATAGTCTCCTTTGGTCTGTTAGGGAGTAAAGACGTGTTATAAGTTTATTTTGTGTAGCGGCTACCTGCTCATGGCCTAGAGACAACAAAACGGTTTCTTTATCCCTTTAACAACAATGGGTGAGACGTGTCCGTCAGAACAACATCTGAGGAGCTCTATACTTTTTATTCTTCTTCTTTATCTTCTCCTTATTGACCTTTGGTCTGTTCTTGAAATCAGGCTGGCCTCTCTTGGGAGGTTGACTCCCAACTATCTCTCCATCTCTTCGGCGGTCTTCCGGGGGGACGGCAGCCGGCAGAAATCTGATGCGCCACAGCGTGTGGGATTCTGGTGGGATCCATCCTTTGCACGTGCGCATTCCGGTATCTTCTGCGTTGTCTGCCCCATCTCACGACACCCTCCACCTTGCAGATCTCGCGGTTGGCCGTGTTCCTCACCCTATCTCGAATAGTCCTTCCTGCTATCATCCTCAACGTCCTCATCTCTGCCACCCGTACTTTAGCCTTCATTCTTGTGGTTTCCACTCTGGTCTCAATTGAATATGTCAGTATAGGCCTTACGCAGGTTTTATATATTTTGACCTTACTGTCAGTTCTCATATACTTGTTTTCCATATTATATCCTTGAGACAACCTGATACCGCCGAAGCCTTGTTGACTTGTCCTATCAATTATATTTACGAGATTTACGGTGACATATTGGATGTCAGGAAATGTCAACGATGGTTCATAAATTCACCCTGTTGCATTCTCCATACTCGCTGGTTCTCGCACCATCTGATTTTTACTTATTTCGTTCTAAGGAACATTTTCTAAGAGATCAAAATTTAAATTCCTTAGAAGAGGTGAATACAGCCCTTTCAGAATATTTATTATTATTATTATTATTACTCTTTTGTTGAACCGCTCTTCACATCATGACAGCATGAGCCAAATCCATGTAAAGGGTATTATAGCTATCATAGTGATTCTCGTGACATGTGATAGGTAGCAAATCTATAGCGATTTTATTGTCACGTGAATTCTACACCAGACCAAAGCCAGTGTGACAATCACACTGCTCTCGCCGGGAATCGAACCCGGAACCTTAGGGGTGGAAGTCAATGCACTTACTACTCGGCCACGAAGGTCGTGGTCAAGTCGAAACCCACTGAATTTCTGAAACCCGCATTTTCAGTCAAAACCCGCTGAATTTTACAAGAAGGGCATGGATAATTTGAAAAAAAGGTGGCAGAAGGTTGTGGATAATATGGGGAATTATTTTATATAAGAAAAGTTAAATAAAGTATAAGAATTGTTGTTTTGAATTTCATTGAAAAGAAAAAGACATTACTTATGGGTACCCCTAATATTATATAATACAGCGACACCCTTTACATAATATTTCACAATGGTAAATAGAGCTTTATGTATAAACTTTACTAATTCGTATTTATTGTTTCTTGAACAATGATCTAAAGCATAGGTTTCCGAACTTATTTGACCCATGGCCCTCCTTTCAGACATAAAATTACCCAAGGCCCCCCTGGAAACTTACCTATTTTAATAAAATAAAATACAACTTTTAAAAAATATGCGTTTTCTTCAATATTTAATATTGAATTTTACATGTTTATTCATGAAACAATATAAACTTATTAAATTTAAAAAACTTAGTTATAAATATCAAAATTGAAATTTTGGCGCGACAGCTGTTTCGCTTACAGATGTTAGCATCGTCAGGTGTTAAAATCAACTCGGTTGTCTTACAATTAACCCAGTTGATTGTAAGACCGAACGATGCTAACATCGGTTAGCGAAACAGCTGTCGCGACAAAATATAATCAATTGTGATATTTATAACAAAGATTTTAATTTAAATATTTAATAATGTTGAAATATCAAAGTGTTTCCGCCAAAACAATGGATTATCCATAAAACAATAAATATATGTAATATTATTTTTTAATTGTTATAATACAAATAAAAACATTCGTTTTCTATAAGTTTTGTTATCGTTTATGGGAATGACAAGTTTTTAATTTTTAAGGCATATTTATCAAATGTCATTTAAAAATGCCTTAGAAAGGCGAAACATAGCATTCCCATAAACGATACTAAAATTTCTAGAAAACAGATGTTTTCATTCATATTAATTATTGAGTTTTACATTCTTGTTCAAGAAATAATAAATATAATGTTTTAAATCAATGTTTTTTAATATGTTTTTATTTCAGGCGGTTAATAGGCAATCAAAGCGGTAATTTGGAATGCAAATACATGTAAATTATTATGAAGTCTTTTTAAATTAAGAATAGAAATGGGGTAAGTATGTGTCGTTTTATATGTAATATAAAACTGAATCACAGGTCAATAGAAGAGTTATTATTATTTTACATATGTAAAGATATGATCCTCTGAACATTAATGTATCACAGTACGTGGGAATCGGCGCCATTAATTATCTGGACGGCCCTGGCACTGATTAACCGCGACGGGGCGGAAACCACCCCCAGAACGCTTGTCACCGACACTTTACAGCGTTAATCAATAAGCTTATCAATTATCAGTCATTACTATCTGACTCCTACCAGAGGGGGTATGTGTAATTAAAGATAAGGTACATAGATTTGTATATTTATAGATGCATTCAATTACTGTTATGAGCGTGACGTCATGTGGCAGAGCCGAACTGTCACGTCTGAAAAATGGCAAACACACATTATCGCCGTTTGAATGGATCGCCTGATGGAACTGGCACAAGAAGGATGAGAGGAGAATAAATGCGGTAGAAATGAGGTCCCTAAGACGTATGTGTGTTAGAACGATATACGACAGAATCTCAAATGCTGATATATAAAAAAAGGAATGTAGAGCGGAAGAAGATATTATGAACAAAATTATGAAAGGATCGCTGCGTTGGTTCGGACATATGGAGCGCATGGATGGAGAAAGAATGGTTAAGAAAGTAAACTTTAATGATGCAAATGGAGTACAGAGTCGAGGCAGACCGAGGAAAACATGGCATGACCAAATTAATCAAATTTTAAAGGTTGGTCATTTTAGAAGCCAGAAGAATCGACGTGCGTGTATGACTCGATATATGAATGTGGAGGTGTGCGTGATAGTTTGTTGTTGTTATTGTTGTTGGTATTAAACATAAATAAAGACTGTCCAAAAATTCTTAATGATCTACTTACGTCTATTCGTTCCATAAGTCCAAACCATCTAAGGGATCCTTTTTTAATTATTCTTATGATGCAATCATTTGCCAAACATGACATATGGAACAAAAAAACAGTTTAAGCTTATTTTCTCTGCTTTATGTTTAAACCACGTGGCACCTTTGTAATAACCAATTTTCAAAGATAATATAAATATCTCACGAATTCGCTTTAACTGCATCTAAAGAGTTCTATCTCAGTTGCCACTTCGAGAATATGATTCTGTATAGTCCAAAGCTCTCAAATTTAAAGTAATATGGAGAAGACGAGTGAAATAACAAGAGGAATAAGAAACAAAACACATAGAAATGGTAAAAAAAAAAATCCGTACGCCACTGGAATGAATTTGACGTCATTGATATTATCTGGAAACATCTGCATATGTTAATTTATTATCCTCTGCAATTATGATTCTGATTAAATACCTGTCAATTATTTATCACTTCATTCTAATGAACAATGATATAATCAACATCGAATATCAATTATCTTATTAAATTGTTATAAATTGAAGAAATATGACGCTAGGGATTACATGCATGTGTCAATATTCAAAATTGATTATCTGAATTCGGACCAGATCACACCAAATTAATGTTTGAAATAAAATAGACACCAAATACATTTTTTTTCAATTAATTATGCAGTTTAGATCTATATGCCATATAGATCGAAACTGTATATTAAATTAAATAAATAAATGAATATTTTTTATCATGAATTATCATTTTATTATGAATTAAGGCGTTAACACTGGATTTACGTAATAATGATTTTTTTTATTAATTAGAACACTTTGTTTTTGAATGTGTAAAAATACTTGTAGACAAATACCGGATTTTACCCATTGCGGGTTAATCATTTTTAAGGATTAATTGTATCTCAGTAGAGACGAAGATGTAAATTGTTTTTAGGAAACAGACTATGGTGGTCAAGGCGTTTACAGGACTTATGACCTGTCATTGGTTGGGTTAAGCGATCGCTTTATGTTAACAACATTCCCCATTCCACCCATCTTACGACCACCACTGATTGAATACCTGTCAATTATTTATCACTTCATTCTAATGAACAATGATATAAACAATATGTTGTTAACATGAAGCGATCGCTTAACCCATCCAATGACAGGTTATAAGTCCTGTAAACGCCTCGACCAGCATATTCTGTTTCCTAAAACAATTTACACCTTCGTCTCTATTGTCTGGTCTCCCGTAAATGAAGGTGTTAAGCCTCCAATACACGTCGAGAAAAATAAACTCAAAAGTGAAAAAAACTGTGTTTAAATTTAAAAAAAATCGTTTTTATTTTTTATTGGGTATTTAGTGTCTATTCAACTTTAACTTCAAGTTATTGTAATATTTTTTTAAAATGCAAGTAGATGATTAATAAAAAATGTTTAATAATTTATCGTGTAATAATTAATATTTTATTGTGAATATAAACGTCTGTTTTCTAACTAATTAACCATCACACCGTTTTCCCGGAGGGGTAGGCAGAGAGGATGGATCACCACATTGTTCTATCCTGGCATAATTCTCGAGACTTTTCTACATTCACACATCGTGACATGCACGCTCGTCGATTATTCCTACTTCGAACATGGCCGCCTTTCAGTAATTGATTAATTTTGTCATGCCATGTCTTCCTTGGCCTTCTTCGACTTTTTTTTCCATTCACACTACTTGCATATATATTTTTAACCATTCTTCCCTCACCCATTCCTTCCATATGTCCAAACGTTCTTAGTGACCCTTTCTTAATTTTATTTATCACGCATTCATGCGCCTCACATTCCTTTCTTACTTCATCATTAGATATTCTATCATACATTGTTTTTCCGCACATTCTTCTTAGTGAATTCATTTCTACGGCATTTATCCTGCTTTCATCCTTCTTTGCCAACTTCACTTCCATACATAGAGGTCGAGAGACTAGAACTCCATTGTGCACTGCCATCTTTGCTTCAGTCGATATATTTCTATTTGCGGTAATGACTTTGAGTGCAGTAATTTTGTTTCCAGATCCAACCCTTCTTCCGATATCTTTCTCCATTCATTCACTTGAATCTAATCATCTCGGACTTGGACATTTTCAGTGTCAGTGAGGTAGTATTCATAAAAAAAATATTGCAAATTCTGGAAAGAGTACTGCCTCACTGACGTCGACATATTTGGATTCCTTCTGATTTGTATGATTATTTGGTCTCATGTTGTTTTATCTTATCTTTGTAACACCGTTTTGTGTGCAAATGAGTCGCCTAAATGTTTTATCGTTTGTAATGTCTCATTTGGGTATCATGCATAAATAAATAAATAAATAAAATCTCTTGTAAACCTTCCTAGATAGAAGTTTTATTTAATTTAATAGGAATGACATGTTTCACCTTGCTAATAAAACACTTTGCATTTGATAATGTCTTAGCAAGGCAAAACATGTCATTCTGATTAAATATAATACAACTTCTAGAAAACAGACGTTTTCATTCGTATTAATCATTTAATTGTAGAAATTATGGAATGGCGATTAGTAGTATTATATATAGAACGAACGCCAATTCGTTATGCGGTAATGATTTCCTCTCGTGGCAGTTTCCGAATGATCAGTAATAATTCCAGAGATTTCTCTCGAGGCAGGAACTTATGCTATGTAATCCGCTCATCATAACATCAAGTGGATGATAAATATAACAAGGGCTAAATACCCCACTCCCGCTCAGCGTTCAACCCCTCCATTTCCCGCACTCCACCTCGTTGCTATAAGCCCTTCAACAGTTCAGTATTAGTAATACATCGTGGATATGTGCGCAATACGATAGATCAATACATAATTTAACAATTATATATTTCGTATAATGTACATACAATTTTAACGTTTGTTCCGCAAATCACATTGAAAATTCTTCTTCTTCTTCTTTCTGTTAGTTAAGGTCAAAGTCCGTTGTCCAAAGTGTCAAATGCCGTTCTCTGGACCATGGCAGGCGAAAAGCCAATTAGAGAAGTCGCTAGGCGCAAATGGCAGTGGATCGGTCACACTCTGAGACGGAACCCAGCCTGCATCGCTCAGGGCGCACTAGACTGGTTCCCTATGGGGGGAAAGAGAAAGCGAGGCAGACCTAGAGCCACCTGGAGAAGAACCCTGCAGGACGAGGTTAAGGCAGCAGGCCTCACTTGGGATGATGTTAAGCATCAGGCATGCGATAGAGTCGGGTGGAGAAGATTCCTTGAGGCCCTATGCACCACGGAGGTGTGACAGGACAAAAATAAGAAGAAAGAAGAAGGTCAAAGTCCCATATAACACACATCTCAAAGAATTTCACTGGCCTAAAAGTCCAGAAAGAATCCAGTATAAACTCTGCTGGACAGTCTTCAAAGCGCTACATGGAATGGCTCCAAATTATATATCCGAACTCTGTATAACGGACAGCCTAAATACAAGGAAATCCACACTTCGCTCGGCGAACTCCTCGGCAATAGGAATATTAGTTGAGCCAAAGCGTTGCCCTAGTACAAATTTCTGGGATCGAGCGTTTGCGGTAGCCGGTCCATCAGCTTGGAACAATCTTCTTTCACACGTCAGATGCATAAATGATCCGACAGATTTCAGATCTAAGCTAAAAACCCATCTTTTTCATATTTCATACCCAATTTAAAACCTGCATATTTTGTTCTATTATACTTTCTAATCGATCGCGAATATCAATCAGATTTAGATTTAAACACGTGTTAATGCGCCCTTGAGGTGATAACATATTATTATTATTATTAAGGTCGTATGACCTTTTTGTGACGGTGAGTTGTCCTGGGATGATGATGATCATATAACGAGTCATACACGCACGTCTATTCATTTGACTTCTAACATGACCAACCTTTCAAATTTGATTAATTTGATCATGCCATGTTTTCCTCGGTCTGCCTCGACTCCGTACTCCATTTATATCGTTAACGTATACTTTCTTAACCATTATTTCTCCATTCATGCGTTCCATATGTCCGAACCATCGCAGCGATCTTTTCATAATTTTGTTCATAATACCTTCTTCCGCTCTACATTCGTTTATTATATCAGTATTTGAGATTCTGTCGTATATCGTTCTACCACACATTCGTCTTAGGGACCTCATCTCTACAGCATTTATTCTATATAATTTAATTAATATTAATAATCACTCGATTATATTACTACCCTTAAGATCTCCATATTCCTCTATCGACAGCAAGATCAGAATCTATAAAACATGCGTGCAACCTATCATGACATACGCTGTAGAGACGCGGGCTGACACTGTGCGAACCAAGGGACTACTAAGAACATCGGAGATGAAGGTCCTAAGATCAATTACTGGAAAAACCCTCCGAGATCGTGTCCGCAACGCAGACATAAGAAAAACCTGCGAAATAGGAGGATATCGTTCAGTGGAGTAGATCCAGAAGAAGATACTGGAGGGACCATGTAGCCCGAATGGATGGTGACAGACTCGCATATACAGCCGCTTATGAAATTTCCTCCGGACACCGCCCACCTGGAAGACCGCCTACGAGATGGAGGGACAGCTGGATCTCATCATCCGACGAGATATGATTTCTGTGTCACAGATCGTCAGATCTATTAAAAGAAGAAGGAGAAGAAGATCTCCATATCGTCGGTCCAGAAAGAAGAGTTAGACAGATTTTTCCAAAATCCCAAAATTGCTACGAACCGTGAAAATCTAGGCAATTATTTTTAATAGCGGAAGTGTAGACTGTGGATACCAACAACAGGCGAAAGTTTGAGGACCACTGCCATATAAACAGGAAGAATCTCAAGTGCAGCAAACGTGTACATAGAATGTGGAGTTAGATGATATCGTCAAAAGTTGTAGAGGGTAAATAAACACTTCAAGCAATAAGCACCATATTGCTTTTCCAATGAGAGGCATGGATCACACTTTATGATAAGAGATCAACTTAAATAATAAAAGCTAGCTTCTACTGCAAATACAAATACGAGTATATCCACTGAAGAAAATAAGAGAGAAAATAATGGAGTTCTAGTGCCTACCCTTATATGTAAGTGAAGCTTGGAACTGGTAAAATAATAATAAGTCTAATTAGCTATAATAATAATAATAATAATAAACAAAATGCTAATTTTTAAAGCGCCGTTTTTGTGATGTAATCACCTCAAGGGCGCATTAAGACGTGTTTTAAATCTAAATGTGAACGCTGCATCTGATTGATATTCGCGATCGATTAGAAAGTATAATAGAACAAAATATGCAGGTTTTAAATTGGGTATGAAATATAAAAAATATGGGTTTTCGACTTAGATCTGAAGTCTGTCGGATCATTTATGCATCTGAGGTGTGAAGGAAGATTGTTCCAAGCTGATGGAATGGCTACTGCAAACGCTCGATCCCCGAAATTTGTATTAGGGCAACGCTTTGGCTCAACTAATCTTCCTATCGCCGAGCGAAGTGTGGATTTCCTTGTATTTAGGCTGTCCGTTATACAGAGTTCGTATATATAATTTGGAGCCATTTCATGCAGCGCTTTGAAGACTGTCCAGCAGAGTTTATACTGGATTCTTTCTGGACTCTTGAGCCAGTGAAGATTTGAGATGTTGTTTATATGAGACGTTTGATGTCATCAGGGTTGCAGAAAAAATAAGCTATATTATACAGCGCCGTTTTCGTGAATAACTGACCTCAATGGCGCTCTGTCAATGTTTTAAGTCGTGAAAGCTACATCTGACACAAGCAAACAGATAAAAGTTGTTTATATTTTATGTGATAATTTGAATGTGGGTTTTTAAGTCGGATCTGAGGCGTGCAGGAAGCATATTCAAGGAGGACGGATGATCTCCGAAATTTGTTCGGGGGCTGCGCTTTGGCTCAACTAATCTGCCTATTGCCGAGGAGTTTGCTGATCGAAGCTACGACTTGGACTTGGATCTTCTGGCTTCTTGGCTTACAGAGGTTCAGCTCTAATGGCTATTCCTCTTACGTCTGTAGGAAACATACATTTAGCTCCATGGAAAATTTGAACATCGATGTTCATATACCAAGCGTTGATTGCCGCATGTTAGGGCTATTAGCAATACAAAGATCAGAAAAATAGGCTAGTGCCATTCTGTGAAGCGCTAGAAGAATGATGAAAGTAAGATAAATGCCGTAGACATGAGATCAATAAGAAGAATGTGCAAGAAAACGAAGTATGTTCGAATTCCGCACGAAGAAATAAGGAAGATAATTAGCACGTATGAAAACGTATGTTTTCTAGAAGTTTATTTATACAATACATATTCAAAATGAAAAAAAAAACACATTAAAATAATTAAAATATGATATTGGCTTTATTTAAAAGAGATAATTTTATGCCATGTCTTCGACCGGTTTCGGCAGCTCGCTAACATCTTCTGGTGGATTCATGGTTTAATTTTCATTATTTACAATCTACTTCTTCTTCTTAAAGTGCCCTGTCAGGTCCCCCCGACGTTGGCGATCACTCTGGTAAACTCTTCCCTATCCTGCGCTGTCCGGATGTACTTGTATGGAAGCGAAGCATGGAACTGGCAAAAGAAGGATGAAAGTAGAATAAACGCAGTAGAAATGAGATCTATTATACGAATGTGTGGATACTCTGTGTATGGTAGTGTCGAATGAAAATATAAGAAGTAAATGCGGTGCGAATGATGGTGTCATGAACAAAATAATGAAGGATCATTAAGATGGTTTGGACATATGGAAAGAATGAATGAAGAAAGAATGGCAAAAAAATTATATGTTAATGATGTAAATCGAACCAGAAATAGAGGAAGACCGAGGAAAACGTGGCACGATCAAATAAATCAAATATTGAATGTCGGCCATGTGAGGAGTCAGAGAAATCGACGCGCGTGCATGACACGATGTTTGATTGTGGAAAAAGCTAGAGAGGTTTGCCAGGATAGAGTAGTGTGGCGGTCCATTCTCTCTGCCTAACCCTGCGGGAAAACGGCGTGATGGTTTGTTTGTTTTGTTTGTCAATTCGTTTCAATTGAACAAATGAAAGTGTGGATTATATTTATATTGTTTGGTTCCATATTTGTTGACGTAGAAGGCAGAAACGGCGGTGTAATATTAGGCTAACAGCCTCCGCCCTCAGCACATTCTCGTCGCTCGCCCATGGCGCCCTATCTCCGGGGTAATGAGGCGACAGAGATTTCATACAAATTCATAATGAAAAATTACCCTAGCGTGAATAACAGAGCGGCAAATGGCCAAAAATACTACCCCGTAATAAGCCAATCTTGGCCAGCTTTAATTACGTCGGCTAATTTTACACGTGTCACCGTCATTACAACTTTACTCGTTTCGCTTGTTGACAACATTATCTACTAACTAACTAACCATTATTATTATTATTATTATTATTATTTTGTTGAATCGCTCTTTACATCTACTGCGCAAGCCGAATCGATGTAAAGGGTATAATATCGTCGGTTCAAATGTAATACTCATTAAGTGACATTTTAATTTAATTATAATATTTTTTTTGCAATTTTTGTATCAAACTTGTGAATTCTACGTCAGAAAATAATCACCAAATGTAATTATTAAAGAATAATTGTTATTATTTAATAAATACACTTGGTGATTATTTTCTGACGTAGAATTTACAAGTCTGATACAGAAATTGCAAAAAAAAAAATTATATTAAAATGTCAAATGAGTTTTACCTTTGAACCGACGATATAATAATAAATTGGATAGTCGGCAGTATAGCATATAGATTGTAGTGACAACTCCAGGCGGTCTCTAGCAATGCGCTAATGGCGGTAGCCTTCACATTGCGTTAAAAAAGATCTTCTGCTTATATATTATGCTTAAAATACAATCTTCATAGATGGCGTTAGTGTGTAGATTAAAAAAAAAACTACCATGCAAAGGGTGGTGTTGTAGATTAACATATATACAATTTCCAAAAATTTGTCAGACATAGTGGTCATAAGAAAAAAGTGGAATGGGGAACGTTGTATTACATAAGGCGTGCGCTTAACCCAATCAATGACAGGTCATAAGTCCTGTAAACACCTCGATCAACCATATTCTGTTTCCAATTTGCATCTTCGTCTCTATTGAGATACAATTAATTCTTAAATAAATTGGATAATTATTTGAGCGCCATTTTTTATGAATTACTCATCACAAGGGCGCTGTAGAAGATGCTCCGTTTTATAAACTAGATAAAAAAAAAAAAAAAAAAATGATAACAATAATTATAAACATATTTAGTATGAGGGCTGGACCTGACGTAGTCGATCAGCCCTTCCTATCAGGAAATGATAATTTGAAAATGTGCGTTTTGAGTCTCGATCTAAACTCTTGACTGACTCTCCATGCACTTAAGGTCTGCTGGAAGATTGTTCCAGGCTGAAGGGCCGGCTACCGCGAAGGCTCAGTCGCCAAAGTTTGTGCTTGGACAACGTTTTGGCACAGTCAATCTACCGATCGCAGAAGACTTAGCTGATCGCAATGTAGACTGTCTGGCATTCAGGTTCTCGTTGATGCAGAGTTCAGATATATAAGCTGGTGCCATTCCATGCAACGCCTTATAGACCGTTCAGTAGAGCTTGTATTGTATCCTTCCGTAGTGGAGCTCCTTAAGATGCTGTGTTATGTGACAACTCTTATAGCTATCATATTCATTCTGGTGACATTTGAAAGGTAGCTTATCTATCGCCATTTTATTGTCACGTGAATTCTGCACCAGACCAAAGACAGTGTGACAACCACACTGCCATTGCGGGGAATCGAACACGGAACCTTTGGGGTGGCAGTCAAAGCACTAACCACTCGGCCTTGTACTTTTTCGTCAATTATACAATTATACTTTCTTACCGATCGCGAATATAAGATGCAGCGTTCATATTAAGATTTTTAGATTTAAAACACGTCTTAATGTGCCTTTTAGTGGAGTTCAGAGCTTATTCCAAGTGGTGCAGGACAGAGATGCCCTTGCTGCAGTGATTGCCAACGTTAGGGGAATCTGACACGGCACCGGAAGAAAAAGAAGATGAATTTCCTGGAAGCGAGAGAAGTATGTCAGGATAGGACATTGTAGCATTCTATTCTTTCTGCCCACCCCTCCGGGGACACAGCGTGATGATGATCACAACAACAATAAGAATAATAATAATAATAATAATATAATATACTTCCTTCAACTTTTGTCACCTTTCCTATGTAATCTGCTTCCTGTTATTGTTTATCGTTTTTAATTTATTATGTTTCATCGTTTTTGACTCTATACTGTGTGTAATTGTTCCTTCTAATTACTGTTTAATTATTATTATAATTATTTTTACTATTATATTTTCCACCTTTAATATGTTCTCCTATAAATAGTCACTATCTGTTCTTTTAATTAAAATATTTTGGTACCTTACTCAATTTCAGCTAGAGCTTCAAAGTTATATCAAAGAAATTATTCAAATTAACATAGGAACAAATACACGTAAAGATTCGAAAAATCACGAAAATTTGATATTTGATATATTTTTGTGATGACAACATATGTAACAGGAAACAATTGTGATACAAAAAACTAAAGTATTTAATTTAACCGTTTAAAATGTTAAGGTATCATAGTGTTTCGGCCAAAACAATGGACTATTTAAATAATATGATGAATGAATCACCTCAAGGGCGCAATAAGACGTGTTTTAAATCTAAAACATGAACGCTGCATCTGATATTCGCGATCGATTAGAAAGTAAAATAAAACAAATTGAATTTTAATTGGGGAATATAAAAAAGGTGGGTTTTCAGCATAGATCTTAAATGTATAGGATTGTCGGGGTTAAATGCATAACCCATATAAGCATATTTCATGATGAAATATATGACACGAATAATCGAAAAACGCCTGACTCAGGACCTACTTATCAAAACTGATGATTCGAAGGCCCAGATTTATTCAGTTTGGTCACTAGGTCACTAGAGCAGAGCATCGTGTACACAGCATATAAAAGCGGTACTTCCGACCACCCAATACGTCAGTCAGTATTACGGCTTCTAACAGACACGAGTCTACGTTAATAAGTCTACGCCACGAGGGATCTCGGAAGCCCTCTCCCGCCGACCTACGAAGCCACGCTACTACGTCATTCCTTCTCGCGACTTCGAACCGACACGAGTCTACGCCGTCAAGTCTACGTACGAGAAACCTCCGACCTTCCTACGGAGCTACGCAACTGTCCACACTGTTACGCCACGTAACTTCCGACGAATCTTCACTCCAGCCGACCGACGCTACTGCCCAGTGAACCATCAGCCCCAGCTGCTATCGACGTCCAGGCGCACGCTCCATCACGAGTACTTAATACTGTAACGTATGATCACGTGTGACCTCCAATAAACGCTGAAACCTCCACTGCTTTTAACTCTCACCACATCCCCCAAAGGATCATTCAGGTATAGGCTCTTCTAAGGTACCATATGAAGGGAGATTGTTCAAAGCTGATGGACCGGCTACTGCAAAGGCTTGATCCCCGAAATTTGTACTAGGGCAACGCTTCGGTTCAACTAATCTTCCTATTGCAAAAGAGTTCACAGAGCGAAGTGTGAATTTCCTTAAATTTAGGCATTATTGTCACGTAAATACTTCAACATACGAAAGAGACTGTGTTAGAATCATACTGTTATCGCCGGAAGCGAACACGGAACATTCGGTGTGGCAGTCATAGCTCTAGCCAATCTGCCACGAAGGTCGCTGAAGAAATATCACCCAATACATCAGATAACTTACGCAAGCTTAACTAACAAGATCTCTAATTTCTATTTTAAAATTATGTATTTATTTTATATAAGAAAAGTAACGTAAAACTACAGTGTTATGTTGCAAGTTGTATTGTTTCTTTCTCGTTTGCGTTCAGGTGTTGCCACTAAAACTGAAGTAAACTCCAGTTAGGAACTTATTTAGGTACTTACGCTGCACTCCGCATACGGGGGGAGGGTTGGGAACTTGCAGGGAGAAATGGGGGTTATTTACGATGATGTACGGTAAGTGCGGGCTAATGCAACACAACTAGCGACATCGTCTGGTGGGAGATGGCACTAATTTTACATCAATGTGTTTTCAAACAATTGAACATTTAAATGGCGCGTTAACTCAGCTAATTCACATATAAGCAGGATTCACAACTTAGGTTACAATTACGGCGATATGATTATTTTACATGCTAGTAGTTGTCAATAAATACAAAGTTTTATAATGTAACAGTTTATAATTTTGAAAAAATATCGTAGTGTTTCGGCCAAAACAATGGATAATTAATATAGAAGTTTTATTAGAAGTTTTATAGAAGTTTTGTTATTTTCATAGAAATGATTATGTAATCAATCCAGGAATACTGAGAGAGCTAAATCTGTACGTTCCCCGTAGTTATAGCAGAGCCCTTGCTCATATATTATTTTATGCCCCAAATTGCCGCACAGACGCCTTTCGAAGTGCTCCTGTATTGAAAGCGATTCGTCTCTTAAATGAGGTTGCAGAAGAGATAAACCTCTTTGGATGCAATCATGGCGAATTCGTAAATACCCTTATGATAAAGGCAGCAAGCAAATAACTGGCTTTTCCTATTGTTTTTTTTCACCCTTTACATCGATTTGGCTTGCGCTGTAATGATGTAAAGAGTTTTTTCAACAAAATAATAATAATAATAATAATAGAAATTTATAACCTTACTAAGACATCAAATGACAATCGATATTTGCAAGGTGAAACATCAATTCTTATTAAATATAATAAAACAATTAGAAAACAGATGTTTTCATTGGTATTAACATAATCCCCACTATGAACTGGAGAATGAAAAAGAAGAGAAAACAAAGGAAACAGATTATAATTTAATATAGATGGCAGTGTAATTGCCAGTGTCACACTGCCTTTGGTCTGGTGTAGACATGTGACAATAAAATGTAGATAAGTCACCTTTAGTGTTTTTTTAGAGGTTTGGTTTTTAAACTGGCAAGATTGTTTCTACAGACTGTTAATTCGACAGTTGATAGTTGATTTGTAGTCAGTACATTTTGCCATTTCACCATGAATAGACTGACGTCAGAACAGTTCGCCAAACTTATCGAGCACCACGTCCATTTTACGGTCGACATAATCGTCCATCCGAGCAAGTTATTCGGAAAACCATGGATCATTTTCGCACCACGTACACTCCAGTGGATAATACGCATCCACAAAGACGACAATTGTTGAACATTGGACTTCACGATTGCGTTTCATTCGAGCTAGCCGTGGCGCTCATATGCCCAAAATCATATTTAAACAATAATGGCGTAAAATTATCTATTTTTTGTGAGTGTATACTTATACTTGTAAACGAATCCTGGATTTCACCCACGGTGGGTTATTAATTCATGAATTTTAATTGTATCTCAATAGAGACGAAGATGCAAACTGGAAATTGAATATGGTTGATCAAGGTGTTTACAGGACTTATGACAAAAAAATATTGTAATCATTCTGGTCAATTCTTTGGCATATAGATAGGAGTGACATCTCCAGGCGGCTTCTAACAATGCGCTAATGGCGATAGCCTTTCACATTGTGTTAATAAAGTAGTTCTGCTAAATGCTAAAAATTAATCTCCATAGATGGCGTTAGTATGTGGATTATATAGAGTAAGCTTAAAAAGATTAACATATGTAATCAAAATCTTCATAGATGGCATATTGAAACTGACATGTGAAGTTAGGCATAGATTTGTAACATATATACAACTTCCAAAAATTTGTCTTACATGGTCATAAAGAAAAATGTGGAATGGGGAATGTTGTAATTACATAAAGCGTGCGCTTCACCCAACCAATGACAGGTCATAAGTCCTGTAAACACCTTGATAAACCATATTCAATTTCCAGTTTGCATCTTCGTCTCTATTGAGATACAATTAAAATTCATAAAATTATCTATTAAATAAAGCCAATATCATAGACATAACATTATTTCAATGGGTTTTTGTTTTCATTTTGAATATGTTTTGTATTTCTCTAAAAAAAACAACCTCTACAACATCATAAAAAAATTAAAAACAGTACAATTAATCTAATTTTTAATGTAGGAAATAATATTTTGAATCAAGAGGAGAATAGATAAAATCGTGTGGCGATCAACCCTCTTTACCTACTCTATCGACGTCACGACGCGATTGTGATTATTAGATAGTTAGTATATCCGAAGAACAGCGTCCCTGCCACCACACGGAAGTGCGTATTTATAAAATAGCCACCCAGATATCAGATAACAAATTCTAGAGCACAAAACCTTCGGTTATCTTTTCGTTAACGAACGCTATTAAATTTAAGTGATCATTGAATTTGGAAATCATTCGGCATTCGATTTCTGCTATCAGGAAATTGAGCACCTTTCTCAAAGTATTTCAGGTAATTGAATCGGCGAGTAACAAAGACTGAACGGCCACTTTTGGCGTATTGTTCCTCTTGTGCATGTATTAGATGCGGCGAGTGAAGATGCTTTTAGATTGGCCATACTTTGTAATTTCGGCAATCGAAACTTCGTCCACATCTCGGAGATGTTAACTAGTGTGCTAACTACGAAAGTTTGACTACGGCGTAGTACTACGTGACGAACGATATGTGAAAGCGGAGACAGTGATGATTTCGAAGTAGAAACTGAACCAGCTAATTAGCCCCTATTGTGCGGTTGTCTACATTTGCAGTCCAAAAGACATTGTCTTGAACGATGGCTTACTATATTTGCAGTTCAGACGGATAGTCCTAATATATCACAATATTAATATCCCAATCTAACATAAAGAACCAAGGTTTTCTAATTATTTGTTTATCCCATATTTTGGTTTGTGTTGTGAGATTGGGACATAGAAGTGGATTGAAATTAAACTGGATTAAATGTGGCCAAGATCCTCTAAGCCTGCGTTCTGCCAGTTGATTCTTATGTTCTTGAAACTGTTCTTGAAACAAGCAAAATGTCGAGAAACTGCGAGTGACCCAAAGAGCCATGGAAAGAGCCATGTTAGGAATAAGCCTAAGAGACAGATTCAGAAACGATACGGTGAGAGAAAGAATGAGGGTCACTGACATCATCCACCGGGTGGCGACTCTAAAATGGCAATGGGCAGGTCACGTAGCCAGAAGCTCAGATGAAATGTGAACAAGAAGACTGCTGACTTGGAGACCGTGGACGACAAAAAGAAGTGCAGGGCGACCGCAACTACGGTGGAAGGATGATCTGAACAGACACGTCGGAATAACCTGGATGCAGTCTGCACAGGACAAAGTGACATGGAAGCGAATGGAGGGCGGGCCTAGGGATTGTTTGAGCGAAGCTGACGAAGGGGCGCCGCTGCGTCCTATAACAGCTTCGGGTAACCTTCTATGTATTTATTTAACTGTAAGTTTGTTCATTTGTATGTGCATTAACAATCAATGTTTGTAACTCTACAATAAATAAATTATTAGATTATCCTTTATAAATGTTTTAATAGGATCACATCATGCAAATGTGTATACACAATGTAGTGATTAATGTGAGATCGGAGTGATTTAATTATTTTAAATATTCGATCAGTAGCTGGGTACCTGGATCGGTGTTCCGGCGGCCGTTGGTCTAATCCGCATGGAGTGAAAGCCGCTTTAAACTACTACCCTTGGGAATTAAGGGTCCCTTTCCTCGCCCATCCCTTATCACTACAGCTTCCACCGCCCCAACGCTACACCGCCAACTAACAAAGCGTTTTAACGAGATATAATGAGTATGTTATAATTATAAATATTAGTATTAGATTCAAATCAATTCTTCGATTAGGATATCAACAATAATGAAAATAAAAAAATACTGAACATTTAAAAAAAAAAATTTAGAAAAATTCACTAGTATTTGTGACTCCGACCGGTTTCAGTTGAATATACGAAAATTAGTGGATTTTGACTAAACTTAATTTTTATTTATTTGCATTTTCTACAATCAACTTGTTCCAGGAAGGACAATAACATTTTCAAGGATTTATTTTATCTCTTATCTACGAACATGTAAATTATTTTTTGGAAACAGAATATGATGGTCGAGGCGTTACAGGACTTATGACCTGTCATTGGTTGGGTTAAGCGATTGCTTTATGTTACACAACATTCCCCATTCCGCCCTTCTTACGACCACCACGTCTGTCAAATTGTTGAAAGATGTATATATGCTAATATATTAAGGAACACTACACATATTTTTGTTCAATCTACACTAGCTGTTGAATGTTGTATTACATAAAGCGATTGCTTAACCCAACCAATGACAGATCATTAGTCCTGTGAACACCTCGATCACCATATTCTGTATCCAAAAAAACAATTTACATCTTCGTCTCTATTAAGATAAAATTAATCCTTAAAAATGACTAACCCGCAATGGGTTAAATCCAGTATTTGTCTACAAGTATTTGTATACATTCAAAATATTGTACAATTACTTTTTTTAAGGATAATAACACCTTTATTTTACCTCAAATAAAGCATTTATTTTATACACAGTATATTCTCTATTAATGTGAATGAAAATATCTGTTTTTCAGAGGTTATATTATGGAAATAGGGTGTTAAATAATGAAGACATAAAACAGTTGTTTTCACATAAAAGTTTTTTTGGGCCTTTCAAAGGTTTTGCACGTTCGTTGTCTTTAAAACTATTATATAATACATAATTGTGAAAAACTGCAGTTTTACAATCCATAAAAAAACTCATTATGGAATTCTACAAGTTATCACAAATAGAACTATAAGAATTTTGTTTTATTATATTTTATTGGAATGACATGTTTGAATGAAATGTCAAATATAATAACACTTTTAGAAAACAGACGTTTTCATTCGAATGAATTATTAAAAAAAAAGTTTTACATCATTATTCAAGAAACAATAAATATATAAGTTAGTTTGCTTAAAAGCCGTGCCACACTGTTTTAAACAAGCTCTCCACATCGGTCTCCACCGGCGGTTTAAAACTGTGTAGACACTTGTTTGAAACAAAAATTCGTCTGACCTTCAACAAACTTTGTGGACGGACGCGCATAGTAGCGTGTGGATCCCGCCGTTGTAAACACGGATTCCACAATGTGGGCGCTCCACATTCCACCAGTCAAGGTCAGTTGCATAGCGGCATCGCATCGGTGGAGTGCGGACGTACTGAACGAAAATGGTGTCTACTGTGGATACCACACCAACCGTGGGCTCCACAAAGCTGACCCCAGTGGAGAGCTTGTTTACAACAGTATGTGGACGCTACACAAACCTTGGGCTCCACAGCTCTCCACCAAGGTCACCCCTGTGGAGAGCTTGTTTCAAACAGTGTGGCACGGCCTTAAGTTATAGAAAGTAAAATTATAAATCGACACACTAATCGATAGTATTTATCAGGCCTCCTCAACGTCGTTTTTAACAATTATTAATTTTAATTAATGTGCGGGAAAATGATATATTTTATGATAGAATACGGAACGATGATGTAAGGAAGAAATGTATGGCAGATGATTGCATTGCACCCTGAGATGGTTTGAACATACGGAACAAATAGACGAGAGAACAATTTGAATAAACTTTTGGAAATATTGTATTATCACAAAACTTTTTTGCGCTTTTTACCACCATGCTTCAGTGTATGAATTTTCACAGTTAAATGATATTGAGTTAGTGGAGGGGGGAAAAGTTAAATTTAGTGGCAGGGTAAATTGGTGTTTACTTGGAATTACTCGTATGACAGGGGGAAGGGAAATAAATCAATGAAGGGACTAGAAGTTTAGTTTAGTTGGTTGTTCATAATATCTTCTTTGTTTTTAATTGCCTTTTTGATTTCCAAAATTTCTAGATTATGTAAGGTTATATTTCTATTATTTATCTGTAAAATTTCAACGCCAGAGAAAGCAATTGTTAAAAATTTGTATACAAGCAGTGAGAGTAGAAATTGAAACCGTGGAAGACTAAAGAATGCATGACATGACGAAATTAATCAAAGGCGACCACGTTCGAAGTCGGAAAAATCGACGAGAGTGCATTTTACGATGTATGAATGTAGAAAAATCTCGAGAGGTATGTCAGGACAGAGCAATATGGCCGTCCAGGGGGTTTATTAATTTTATATTATATTACACCAGATGATGTCAACTTCAGAGAGAGCAGTTTAAAAAAATCTGACACCAATTTTAATAAATTGTAATAAGTTTTCCCCAAAATAATTGATTTTATACAATCGATTTTTCCGACTTTTCAAATAACGAAATTTATAATTTAATTGATTCGATCGATCGCTCTGGGAAGTGTTCCCTCAAAACAGCTATCCCGTAACAGAAATCCAGTGTTTATGTGAACCGTTCAGGGACATTAAAAGATTTTTAGACCAACATCCAGGAAGAAATTGCCAGGATAACGCCTGATATGCTGGCAAGAGTCATGACAAACGCCAGAAATCGGTTTACTCAGTGAGTAGAGAATGGGGGACGTCACCTACCTGATTTGATCTTCAAAAACTAAGTAAAAAAAATTTTTTTTGTATATGTCTACATTATAAAAAAACAAATAAAAAAATTCGGATTCATACAATGGGTTTTATTAAGTTTTGAAAAAAGGAAGTTCTGCTGCCGCACCCTTGAACATCCGTTCGAAAAGAAGGCCTCAACGGCAAGCGCACGCTACTCACTGTTCCAACGCATGATGCCGACTAAACTGTATCAGGACAAAACTTTATACTTCCGCCTCTCGAACGAGACCACTAGCGCTCCACTACGAAAAACCGACTGAATGGCGCGCATTTAAATAAATGAAGTTATGCTGCCGCACCCTGTACAAGAGACCTAACTTTCCGCACACAATATATTTGATTAAGTAACTAACTAACTAATCATCACGCCATTTCCCCGGAGGGATAGGCAGAGAGGATGGATCGCCACAATGCTCTGTCCTGGCATACCTCTCGGGCTTCCACTACATTCATTCATCGTACCATGCACGCACGTCGATTATTCCGACTTCGAATGTGACCGCCTTTTAGTAATTGATTAATTTGGTCATGCCATGTTTTCCCCGGTCGTTCTCGGCTTCTTTTTCCACTCACGCTGCTTGTGTACAACTTTTTAACCATTCTACTCTCATTCATTCGTTCCATATGTCCAAACCATCTCAGGGATCCTTTTTTAATTTTATCCATGATGCAGTCATCTGCCTTACATTTCTTTCTTATTCCATCGTTCGGTATTCCATCATACAACGTTTTCCTGCACATTCTTCTTAGTGATCTCATTTCTACGGCGTTTATCCTGCTTTCATCCTTCTTTTGCCAGCTCCAAGCGTCACTTCCAGTACTTAAAAACATTGTTTTATCATTGTGAATAATTCCAAATTCAAAATTATGATATAATTGAAATTAAATCTATGGCTGAGGGTGATTTCATCCTTACAATCGTATCTCTTGTTAAATTTAAACTATAAAATAAGGATGCCATTACACCACACCAATCTGACACGCTCTGCTAGACAATCACACCACACCGATCTCGAGTCTATTGAAATGATCGAAACCAATTTGTAATATCGGCCCAAACTTCCGACGGGTTTTCACGACCGGGTAGGGGAATAACATAGTTTTCTGGACAGGCGATGAGCTCACTGGACCGGTGTATGAAGGGGAGGAAGCCGGGGATGGGTGCATAATTGGTATTTGTTAATCCCCTGAAACAATCACGAATTTGGAAAACCGTACACAGGTTGTCCCAGTACGACAGAACTACCCGCCACAGCGGGCGGAATTATGAAACTATACTCAATCTCGAGTTGTGCTCAAGATTAACTAGACAAAAATATAAGTATTGATTTTTTGTAATAAAAAATATTATTACTAATACAAATAGGCAGAGAATGGATCCAGCAAGAATTCCTAATATCGTGATGCACGAGTATCCAGAGGGCCGTCGACCACCAGGACGACCACCAAAGAGATGGAGAGAAGGCTGGTCATCTTCATCACAGGAAGAACGTTGAAATCCTGCATAAACAGATTGCAAGGTCTACAAACAGAAGAAGAAGAAGAAGAAATAGGCAAAACCCGATGTCACCAGGAAAGAGTACAAGATTGTTTTTAATACAAGCAAGCGAGAGAGGAATGCTCCTTTGAATTTTTTTTTGATAAACTTAAAGCGTTAACACTGTGGAATTCTATAATGACGAATTTTGTTCTGATTCTTAGTCTAATTTTAAATTTTGTTCAAATTATTGTTGTATTGTAAAATTTTACATTAAATGATAAAATTTATTACTGATTACGATTATACACTTAACCAAGTTTTTAAAGGGTAGAAAATCTTTACTTCCGTGAATATTTCACGGGTTGCAACTAGTTTCAATATTTTTCTAAAACAATTATATTATATTTTCACAACACATTTTGCACTTTTCACAAACATGTTTTGGGACACAGACGCCCTTCAGATCAATCTGTCAAAATTGATCATATTTGTAAACAATTTTATAATATTTTAAATATGTATCACTGAAGAAAGACTGGTTGTCCGAAACAAGTCTGATGTGTAATTTTAATAGTGTTTTATATACATACAAAGTATATAAAAAAAGAAAAAGACAAATAAAACATTTACAACACAAAGTATGGCGAACATAGAAGAAAAGTTTTTTTCAATTTCCTAAGTGAATAACAATGAATTCCACAGTGTTAAATCAAATCAGTTTATTTTCACAAAAGACATTACAAACATTTTTTATAGTTTAAGGCATCTATTGAGAACAGGTAAAACATAATAAATATATAATACCAGGAACGCATGAGAGATGGTTCGACATTAGGAATACAAGATACTCTCCAAAGTCAAGAGTATTTGTCTTCTGAATGTACTTTCACGAATATGAAAGACATCGATCTCCGAAGCGATCATGTTCAGCAGTTTGATTGCTTTCCCCACCGGCATCACCAGAGGCAGGTTGGTTCTGCATGCTGGGAGATAAAACAGTCTGTGCTCACGCTGTCGAAGATAACCATCCGGAACATAAAGATGGATAGCCTCCAAGATTCTCAAAGAATCCCCTGATAAGTCTGAAGAAATGGGTAAGTGTGCACCCATCCCTTCTTATCTGTAAGCTATTGGTCCCCAGCATGCCCAAGAGGAATGCAGTGGGATAAAATGCCTTAGCTTTCAATAAGTTTCATAATTTCGCCTTGAAACAATATATGATATTACCCAGCATACTTATGTATACAATATCCCCCGTTTATGTGGGATTAACATACATTAAATGATGAACTCAGATCCTACAGTGTGCAATTGTTCTATTATAAAATGTTTAAAATAAATTTACACGACTCAAAGACATAACAACTGCCATAGAAACATTCAGTCGTCGTACGCTCCACAGATTTAGTGGGAAGATCATATCGTTGAATACATTATGTTCTCTAACGCAAGGAAATTAAATTCCTAGCGAGTTTGGTGGACTGGTCATTGTGCCACATTCCGAGTACTTACATATCCATTATATAGAGCAGGGGCTCAAAAAATAATTCGCTTACCGTTTATGTAGGATTTCTAGACAGCATTTTGCAAAACCCAATATTTTCAAGACAAAATTTTGTAAAACCAAACATTGTCTAGACAAGATTTTGTAAAACCCAATATTTTATAGACAGAAATTTTTAAAACCCAATAGTATGTAGATAAAATTTTGTAAATCCAAATATTCTGTAAAGTCAAATATTTTATGTTTTTTTGTTTCTTGAACAATGGTGTAGAACTAACTCTATATGAAATAATTAATACAAATGAAAACGTCAGCTTTCTAGAAGTTTTATAATATTTTATGGGGATTACATGTTTCGCCCTTCTAAGGCATTTGATATTTTGACATTTAATAATGCCTTATAACGGCGAAACATGTCATTCCCATAAAATATAATAAAACTTCTAGAAAACTAACATTTTCATTCGTATTAAATATTTTGTAGACAAGATTTTGTAAAACCCAATATTTAATATTTCATTTATATGTTTTACATAAGCAATACTGTAGAAAAGAAAATCCTTAACAATAATGTAAAACTGCAACTTAAATATTCTAGAAAACTTATTTTGCTTTATGAGAATGACATTGTTCACCTTGCTAAGGCCTTATCAAATCCGCCCATCAAGTCCAATGCAGTTGATAATCCCATGGCATTCCCATAAAATAAAATAAAACTTCTATAAAACTCTATCAGTTTTCAATAATTTTTATTTTACTTAATATAAATGACAAGTTTCGTCTTGCTAAGGGATTATTTAATGTCAAGACAAATTCATTTGATAATACCTTTGCAATGCGAAACATGTCATACTCATAAAATAAAATAAAACTTCTAAAAAACAAACGTTTTCATTCGTATGTTTTTTTTATTCGGAGTTTTAAATCGTTTCACAGACAGATGATGTCAACAGAGTTTTTAATTTTATTTTAATTAATAAAAATATATAATTCTGCGGCATACATATTATTAAAAGCGATACGCCTGGCGCCATGTCAAATGTGACGTTAGATAATGTCCCAGCAAGATGATACGTTTCGCTATCATATATTATACGAGTATAATATAATGCAATAAAACTTGTAGAAAACATCAATTTTCTCTTAATGTTACATCTAGTAACAATAAAAACACTAACTAGACTTGCTTGGGGATTATTTAATGGCCGAAACACTATATAACTGCAAAATTATTTAATATTTTGATCACTACTATTAATTTATTTTTACGAGATTTACGCAATTTTTTTCGCCAATCTATGCTGGCATCATCAGGTGTTTGTTACAAACAACTCATTTAATATTAATTCAGTTATTTTAAGTTTATTTCATTTATCCGTTTTATTAAATTTATACATACAATGAGGACTTTTTCAATGATAACTCTGAAGGAGCCACCCTCATCGGTCCTTGTTCAGAACACCTGGTTCGAACAGAGTGTGGCACTCGTCCACGGCTCCATCCAGTCAGCGTAACCTACCCTGCACATCATGCGCAATTTTTTAAATTTAAAAATACTATTGGAATTTATAATGTGTTCGCATCCCTGGATTTAACAGGAAGAAGAATTTAATATATATTCTGTCTAACCCGTACGGGATGATCGATGCACACCGCATTACAGACATCAAAAAACTTGATTTTTACGAATACAAACGTCTGTTTTCTATAAGCTTTATTATATTATATTTTAAAATATAATTAGATAAAACAAACGTTTTCATTCGTATTGATTATTTAATGTAAAGTTTTATATCATTGTTCAAGAATCAAAATACTTAGAATTATTCTGGGACCCAGACCCTGTGTTGCAGCGGGAACTTGAAGGCATAGGACCAACCGAGAGATCCGTACAATGACCCAGCAGCCCCTTATAACGAGCACCGTGAGAGCCGGTCGCCTAGCATGGATTAGGCACGTATGCCGAGCCGAAGAGACCAGAGCAATCAAGACCCTGTACGCGTCTAGACCGACTGAAGTAAAACCTCTAGGAAGGCCTAGACAGCGCCTAATGGACAATGTTCTGGCTGATCTGGCTAGGTTGGGCGAATCGGACTGATGGGAGCAAAAGGCGCAGGATCGAGGAACTTGGCGAAAAATCATCAAGGAGGCTAAAACTCTTCAAGAGTCGTATGGCCATAGGAAGTAAGTAAGTAAGCTAAAGAATCAATAAATTCTTATAAAATAATTACGAGGGTACTCACGGGCAAAGAAGGTCAAGCTCTTCCTTCTTGGAGACGAAACTTAGGTCTGAGGTGTCTGACAAAACCTGGAGTGGACGAGCGCATCTCGCCAGTTCTTGCTGACCGCAATCTTGCTCTGAGGCACTCAAACCTGGAAAATGAAATCATCTTATTAAAAATCAAATCAATCATAAATGAAATGTCGGCCGCGTGAGGAGTCGGAGAAAACGACGTGCGTGCATGACACGATGTATGAATGTTTAAGAATCGAGAGAAGTAAAAAAAATATATAACAACAAACCATCACGACGTTTATCCATTTCATTTCATTTAATTTAATTTATTTATTTATAAAGATTACAAATATTTACAGGTGCGTCCAAGTCGTCAAAATTACATAATTAGATATACATATTATCAAAATAACATTAAAAAAGATAACAAAATACATAAATCTACAGAGATAAACAAATACATAATATCAGAGATCACAATCACAACATTGATGTTGCATCCCTGAGGCAACTCAACTGTTCCAAGCTGATGGACAATATATATCTAAACCCATCCCAGGGATCGTTTTTATAATTTTACTTATGATGCAATCATCTGCCTTACATTTCTTCCTTATTTCGTCGATCGGTATTTCATCATATATCTTTTTACGCACATAATTCTCAGTGAACTTATCTCTACGGCATTTATCCTACTTTCATCATTTTTTGCCAGCTCCAAGCTTCACTTCCATACATGACGACCTTTGTAGCCGAGTGATAAGCGCATTGAATTCCACCCCTAAGGTTCCGGGTTCGATTCCCGGCGAGAGCAGTGTGATTGTCACATTGTCTTTGGTCTGGTGTAGAATTCACGTGACAATAAAATGGCGATAGATTATCTACCTATCACATATCACGAGAATCACTATGATAGCTATAATAATATCCTTTACATCGATTTGGCTCATGCTGTCATGATGTAAAGAGCGATTTAACAAAATAATAATAATAATAATAAGAGTTGCCACAAGAACTCATTTATGTACTACCATATTTACATAATATATATTTTCAAATTTCCGTTATTTCATTAAGCATTTAATTAATCTAATAGTAATTAAAAAACCGCAGAAGTTTCCAACTTATACTGAAAGCGAAAAAGAAATTATGTATAAGATCTCATTTTCAAAATGAGAATGCTGGAAAATTAAGTGGGCTTAAAATAAATCGGACGCCTTGAAAGTAAACCACAATAGTGTATTTGCATTACAATACGCGGCCTGTGAATTTTATTCAAGACCGCTCTGTTTTGTGGGAAATGTAGAAAGATTTCGAAGGAGCCGAGATCGGGCCTTAAGCCAAATTCGGATTCTGTGTGGAAATGAAATTCTTCGAAGGGAAATGGCGCGGGTAACGGGATTAAGCGGAGAAAGGGGGTGAGAATAGTTTGAGAGGATTTCCGTACGTTTAACGGATGCTGGTCGCTTAAATTGCAGAGGCGATTTGAAAAGATGGAACGTTAGTTCAAATTAAAGAAGAAATCTAGTGCGATTTAAAAATTTCAACAACCATATTCGCGGATCATTTTTTTTGTATACAACAGGTCGTTTGAATCCAATTACTATATAAAATTTATTTAAACTATTATATTGATTCTTATGACATGTGATTGGTAGCCAATCTATCGCTATTTTATTGTCACGAGAATTCTACACCAGACCAAAGACAGTAATCACACTACCATCGCCTTCTCGAGACCTTCGGTATGGAAGTCAGAGTTCTTACCACTCTGCCACGAAGGTCGACATTTAAATTAAGAACCAGAAAAAAAGATTTAAAAATACGTTACCTATACTTCTTCACGGATATTGTCTTTTCAGGAGTACCAGCCCGAAGGCTATTGCTCCACCAGATGTTGGAAATTTCATTCTTGAATGATGAGGTTAGATATGGTTGGATGCTGAGGGAAGGGTTTCTTGAAGATGTAGTGGGTTGTGTCCGACATTTGGACCGGACTACCCGGATAGGGAGTAGTGTGGAGGGGCGGGGGTGGCTTTGGAAAGGAGCCGAAGTCTTGGGTGGAGACCAAGGGACGGAGACAGGGAGTGGCCTTGGGTGGAAGCCGGTTGGTCCTACATACGACCTAGAACCAAGTGGGTCAAGAGTGGTCTTGGGCGTGGGCCGGTAGCCAAGGTTAGGGACAGATAAGGCAATGGGGTTGAGATACAGGATGGGATAAGGATGGTGGAAAGGAAAGAGTAAGGGCATGAAGCGTTGGAGTAGACAGCAGAACGGCAGCGATGGCGGCGACAGGAGAAGCAAGGAATGGAGGTGTTCGAGGAACGCCAGCAGACTCGGAGATGGCAGCGGGTCGGGAAGATGGTAGCAACGGCAAAATGGATTAGTGAGCGATTACGATGGTCAGGAACTGTGGAGGTGGCACCAGTTGCAAAAGTCTCTTCAGGGAGAGGTCTTCATTTTAGCTGGCCGGCTGACGAAAAGGCGTGCAGAGCGATGTAGAATTTGGAGTGTGCACTGTTTGATGTTTTTCCATGTTGAAGCACCACAAAATCACAATAAATCACCCACGATGATGCATATACATATATATGGAACTGTTTTTAATCTTGAAGGATTGCTAAAATGCAGATAATTATTTTTTTGTGAGAAGCTTCAAATGACAGCCGCCTATGGGCGCCATTTTGAAACAACTCGTCACCTTTACTACCAACAGCAAAATAAAAAATAATAATTTAATATGAATTCCTGATTCGTGAATAATATCCGTGAAATAAATCTATACATAATCAATGTTGATTGTTAAAAATTATTGCATATAAAGATTCTTATTTATTTATTCAAATGCTAAATATAATATTAACTGTTTAAATAAATTAAAACGTTGTTATAAATATCACAATTTATTATATTTTGTCGCGACAGCTGTTTCGTTTACCTATGTTGACATCGTCAGAATGAATGCGTCCTTAAGAATAATAAGAAGAAGTCCACTAAGATGGTTTGGACATACGAGTATGTAACGAATGGATGAGAAAAGAATGGTTAAAAGATTTATACAAGTAGCGGGAATGAAAAAATAAGTCCAGAGAAGCCAAGCATGATTAAATAAATCAATTATTTAAAGGCGGCCATGTTCGAAGAAGGAACAATCGAAGAGCGTGCATGTCACGACGTGTGAATGTAGAAGAGACGCGAGATTAATAACAGGATAGAACAGTGTGGCAGTCCATCCTCTAAACCTAACCTAACCTAACCTTCCCTAGAAACGGAGTGATAGTTGGTTAGTCAGTTAGTTTTTAATTTTTTTTAAAGAAACCCTAATTTTGAAATTATTGATTGATTCTTGAACAAGAATGTAAATCTCCATATTAAATAATTAATATGAATGAAAACGTCTGTTTTCTCAGAGTTTTATTATATATTAGATGGAATGGCATGTTTCGCCCTTTTAAGGCATTATCGTGGCCATCCACGATTTGGCAGAGCGGATTACTCCGCTCTAACACTACGACTCGGTGGTGAACCATTGGAGAGGGTGGAACACTTTAAGTACCTGGGCAGTATGATTACATCATCTATGGACCCAGATATGGAAGTGAAGTGCAAGATCGAAGCAGCCCGTAGTTCATTCAACAAAATGAGTTCAATATTCTGCAATGACAACTTGAACTTGAAACTAAGGCAGAGAATGTTGAAGTGCTATATCTGGTCTGTATTACTCTATGGCTCGGAGACTTGGACCCTGAAAGTGCACACTATTAACCGGTTGGAAGCATTCGAGATGTGGTTGCACAGGAGAATGCTTCGCATACCGTAGACAGATATCGTCAGCAATTTGGAGGTTTTGAGGAGAGCCAATTGTAGTATAAAACTGCTAAAGGACGTTAAGGTCCGAAATATTTCATATCTGGGTCACATTGTGCAGGGAGATGAATACAGTTTGCTCCAACTAATACTGATGGGAAAAAAATAAGGGGCAGCGTGGTCCTGGTAGAAGGCAAACGTCTTGGCTGTGCAACATAAGAGACTGGACCGGGATGAGACATGTGGGGGAGCTGTTCCGGGTTGCGCAAGATAGAGAAGCCTTCACCGGAGTAATTGCGGAGATACGGAACGCGAAGAAGAAGAAGTAGCCTTTAATGGTAAAAGTGACCAGTAATGTAAATAAAAAAAACTTATATATTTAATCTATAAGTATTTTTTATTGGTTTAAACAGAATAACATCAAATCCCGCGTGATAAAATTAGTGACAATTAGATACAAAACTGGTAAGGGTTGATTCTACTGAAAACTAAATACTTCGTTCTTAGGGTTGTTCCAGAGTAAATACATGAAATTTCTCAAGCAAAATTTCACTCGGACCGCGCAGAGATTAAAAATACATTCACGAGTTCTGCACACGGCAGGATTGAAATTAAAAAAAAAACGGTGCATTTTGTGTGCAGGGGCAGCGGGGGCGAGGCGGCGGGGGTTGCGGCGGCGGTACTAGCAACAACAGGATAAAAACCGTCCAGAGTGGGAATTTAATTTGCGCAAAACAAAATAATTGAGCGTGAATAATACGGCCAGTCTGGAGCAGGGTCGAATCGGGGACGTGATATAAATAATAAAAATAAACAATTTAAACTTTAATGAAAATATTTCCCAATTAATACAAGGTGGACACATAGCCCGGAGAGATCAGAACAACCTTGAAAAGCTCATCATCATGGGCAAAGTGGAAGGAAGGCGACCACAATGACGACCACCGAGCCGCTGATCCGATCAAATCAGGGATCTGACTGGTATCTCATTAGCTGCAGCCTGGAGACTGGCGGGTGACAGGAGCGCATGGCGTTCCATGGTCCATGAAACGACCCTCAATCATGTCTGTTTTACGAGTTTAATTCTATGTATTATAAAACTAACTAACTAACCATCACGCCGTCTCCCCGAAGGGGTAGGCAGAAAGAATGGACTGCCACACCTTTCTTTCCTGACATATTTCTCTCGCTTCCTCAACATTCATACATCGTGTCATGCACGCGCTTCGATTTCTCTGACTCCTCACATGGCCGACATTCAATATTTGATTTATTTGATCGTGCCATGTTTTCCTTGGTCTTTCTCTATTTCTGGTACCATTTACATCATTAACATATAATTTTTACCATTCTTTCTTCATTCATTCTTTCCATATGTCCAAACCATCTTAATGATCCTTTCATTATTTTGTTCATGACACCATCATTCGCACCGCATTCACTTCTTATATTTTCATTTGACACTCTATCGTACACAGAATATCCACACATTCGTCTAAGAGATCTCATTTCTACTGCATTTATTCTACTTTCATCCTTCTTTTGCCAGTTCCATGCTTCATTTCCATACATAAGGGTCGGCACAAGAACACCATTGTGCACTGCCATCTTAGCTTTTTTGGATAGGCTTTTGTTTGCGATGACAACTTTAAGTGCACCATTTATTCTGTTGCCTGCCCTAACCCTTCTTTCAATATCCTTCTCCACCCTCCCATCCTTTGTAAACATACTTCCTAAATAAACAAATTCGTCCACTTGTTCCAGATTTTCACCGTTTACACTAATGTTGCAGACTGTCATGGTTTCTTCTTTTCAAAAACCTTAGACTTATTAACATTCATCATCAGATCATTTCGCATGCATACCTCATACATACAATTCACCAGGACTTGTAGTTCATGCTCGTTGTCAGCAAGTAGGACAGCGTCATCCGCATACAAGAGACAGCTTACTGACACTCCGCTCATTTTGGCACCTACATCCAACCCTTTCAGCTCTTTCATACAATTGTCCATATACAGATTAAATAACCACGGGGACATTACGCAACCTTGTTTGACACCTTTATTGATATCAAACCAGGCTGTAAGATCTCCATTTACTCTGACACTAGCAGTGCTTTCCGTGTATAGCGACTTAATGGCCGTGATCAGTTTTGTACTTATTCCATATTCAGACAATATTTTCCACAACTTTTCTCTATTAACGTAATCATATGCTTTTTGTAAGTCGACAAATGCACAGAAAAGTTTGCGATTTTTGGCCAGAAACTCTCTGTCAATGTACGAAGTCCAAAAATTTGATCCATACATCCTCTGCCATTCATAAAGGCACCTTGCACATCCCAAACTTTGTCACTCGTCAATTTTCTTACTCTTTCTATTAAAATTCTGCCATAGACTTTACCAACGACACTCAAAAGACTAATAGCTCTGTGGTTTCCACATTCCATACGCGATCCTTTTCCTTTGTACAGGGGCATAATTACTGCTCTCCTCCAGTCTAGCGGCGTATATCCCTCCTCCAAGCACTGGTTAAATAACTTACATAACCATGTAGAAACCACTTCGCCACCGCTTTTAAAAAAGTCTATGGCAATACAATCAAACCCAACAGCTTTTCCACTTTTCATTGCACTCACGGATCTTTTCATCTCATTCGTACTTATTTTTTCAATATTATCATTCATAGTTCCCGCACTCGCACTAGCTGTCATATTTTCGATCACGCTTGTATCACCACCATACATCTCCTTAAAATATTCCATCCATCTTTCTTGTATGATCTTACTCTCCGTTAACATTCTTCCCTCGTTGTCTAAAATTGCTTTCATACATCCACTATCAGGAGGATTTCGGGCTTTTTTAACTTCTTTCCAAAACATTTTTAAATTTGCTTGGAAGTTGTTTGTCATTTTGAGCCCTTCTTCCTCTTTCAGCTTTTCTTTCCGCGCTTTCACTACCGACTTCACTCTCTTCTTGCATACCTTATACAAATCTTTTGCTCTTTCATACTTAACTCTGTCATTCTTATTTATCGACAACATATTCAACCAAGCATCTTTCTTCTCTTTAACAGCAATCTTTACGTCATCATTCCACCATGCATCCCCTTTCCTTCTTCCTTGTACACACACACCACACGATTCTTTCGCTGATTCACACAAACTCTCTTTCAAGTATTTCCAGGTCTCGTCAATACTCAACTCACTTACATCCCGCTCACTCAATCTATCTTTCACTTTTCTTACGAAATTATTTCTTACGTCATTGTTTTGCAGTTTTTCAACTTTGACTCTAGTCGGTGCGGCTATGTATTATTATGTGTTATATTATTATATATCATTCTACCTGTTCCATCATAATCAAATTATTGTGTTTTTGTACATTGTCATGATTTCATTTATATATTCTCGTTGTCATAATTCCTTCTGCTTTGTATATTCTTATGTGAATCACGTGATTGTTCTAATGTGAATTATATGTTATTGTACTTATTTTGTAAAAGCCATTGTGGCGTTCATGCTTTAAATAAATAAAATAAATAAATGAGGAATACGACTGAAAAGAAGAAGAAGTCTCAAAACAGAGTTAACCTATATTTAGTGGAATCGAAAAAAAAGTAAGCCATTTATCGAAAAAAGTACCTACCATATATAATTTGGGAATTTATTTCTTAAAAATAATATCGTCCAAATGTAAACTCTCGCGTTCGCGGCACTCATTTAGTCGAACAGTAAAATTTCTCATGACGGCTCGGCCGGTAGGCTCCGTGATGGCTGCTATTTCGTAACGAATGTTTTTTTTTTCAAATACGCCAGGAAAGTCCGTATATTAGCGTAAACTTTAGATTTGTGATAACACCCCAGGAAAAAGTCCATAGGGGTTAAATCAGGACTGCGTGTACAATTTCAATGTCTCATATATGGTCAGTGGCGATGGGCGGGACATGTCGCTCGCGATCCAGATGAAAAGTGGACAAGGCGACTGCTGTGCTGGTGGCCAAGGACGGCAAAGCGTGGAGTTGGGCGCCCACAGTTGCGTTGGCGCGACGATATCCGGAGAAGTGCGGGAAGTGCCTGGATGCGGATCGCTCAGAATAGAAGAGAATGGAAAATGCGAGAGGAGGCCTACGTCCAGGAGTGCACGGTCAATACAGGCTGAAGAAGAAGAATATGGTCAGATCTGAAATGTCCATTTGTTTTGTTTGTCTGTATACACAAACATTCTGCAATTTACCCCCGCGCCGGCCCTGGCACTCTGAACAGAGCAGGTAGGAGTGAAACAATAAAGCGACCCATAAACGTCGAGGAGCACATAGGTGCCGGTAAATGAGGGCTAACTGCGGCACACTTGTCGAAGCTAAATGCGAAGGTATCGGAACCGTATCGTGTAAAGTGGTGACAACGTGTATACACAGGGTAATTAGTAAATAGCACTCACACGGTGTTACAAAATTAACCCCAAACATCCTGTCGTTTCCTTGTTTTATCAGGTCCATCCAGACGTTGATGATCCCCGAAAAATGCCTCTTTATCCTCGACAACGTGAAACAAACCCTCCAATATATTATATACTAACTAACCATCACGCTGTTCCACTGGAGGGGTAGGCAGAGAGGATGGACCGCTATACTGCTGACGATCGGTAAGTGGTTTAACTTTTTTTTATATGTAAGTTATTTGAGTGAATGTAATGAACCGGTTGGAAGCGTTCGAGATGTGGATATACCGCAGAATGCTCCGTATACCGTGGACCGATAGGGTCAGTAATGCAGACGTACTACAGAGAACCAGAACCAGAGGGGAGAAAAATTCCACCTCCTTCAGCTGATATTAATAGGTAAAGTGGAGGGACGTAGGGGAATTCGTAGAAGGTAGCTGTGCTGGCTGCGGAACATCAAAGAGTGGACAGGAATAACAAGAGTTCAGAACCTGTTACAAGTGGTGCAGGATAGAGATGCTGCAGTGATCGCCAACGTTGAGGGGGCCTGACACGGCGCCGAAAGAAGAAGAAGATTATTTTGGGTTTATTCTTTCCAAAAACAGCTTACTCGTAAATGCATAACATTGAAGTCTCGACCTCTTAGACTTAAGATTCTGAGTCGTTAATGAAGAAAGGAGTTTCCCAACCCTTAAGCGGCTCCCTCAGACCCTCCCAACCAATGATAATAATAATTAAGCCCACGACTATTGGGAGAGAAGAGGTTGGGGTGTCCAGGAGACGGCCCGGCCCGCCCATTACACTATTATAATCACTATGAAATTACGTGTACGTGACGCGTTTAGCATTTTCTAGGACATTACATAAATGTTCTTGCCGCGCCTTCCAAGATCTCCCTGATATTAATTGAGATAAACCTTTCTACACCTAATGCATTGAATATTTCAGAGCCAAGATATATATATTTTTAATTTCAATCTTAGTTATTAAAAAACATTAACTAACTAACTATCACGCTGTCTCCCCGAAAGGTAGGCAGAAAGAATGGACTGTCTCAATTTAACCGATGCGGCACTCCATCCTTCTCTTTTCGCCCCGCGGGAGACGCGGTGTGATGGGTTGCGAACCTCATCGCCACCAATAGGCATCTCCCGCGCACACTTCGATCGTCCAACATCCACAAAAAATAATATAAAATACAATGATATAAAATTAAATAACAAGATAAAAATAATTTAACACGAAATGTTCTTTTTAGATGGTGCACATATTGTCTATTATGTGATTTAATTAATGTTCCACGTATCCACCGTTTTTTTTTTTAAAACATCGTTTTATTAAAAAAAAAACTAACTAACTAACCATCACGCCGTTTCCCCGAAGGGGTAGGCAGAAAGAATGGACTGCCACACTTTTCTTTCCTGACATATTTCTCTCGCTTCCTCAACATTCATACATCGTCTCATACACGCGCGTCGATTTCTCTGACTCCTCACATGGCCGATATACAATATTTGATTTATTTCATCGTACCACGTTTTCCTCGGTCTTCCTCTATTTCTGGTTCAATTTACATCGTTAACATATAATTTTTTACCATTCTTTCTCATTCATTCTTTCCATATGTCCAAATCATCTTAATGATCTTTTCATTATTTTGTTCATAACACTTCTTATATTTTCATTCGACACTCTATCATACACAGAGTATTCACACATTCGTCTAAGAGATCTCATTTCTACTGCATTAATTCTACTTTCATCCTTCTTTTGCCAGTTCCATGCTTCGCTTCCATACTTAAGGGTCGGTAGAAGAACACAATTGTGCACTGCCATTCTAGCTTTTTTGGATTGGTTTATTTATTTGTTTATTTAGTTTATTTTCGTTTTATTTATCGTTTTATTTATTTGTTTATTTAGAAAGTGTGTTAACAAAAGTATGGGAGTGTGCAGAATGATATTGAAAAAAGGGTTGGGGCAGGCAACATAGTAAATGGTGCACTTAAATGTGACATCACAAACAAAAGCCTATCCAAAAAGACGGCAGTGTATCATGGTGTTCTTGTGCCGACCCTTATGTATGGAAGTGAAGCATGGAACTGGCAAAAGAAGGTGAAAGTATAATAAATGCAGTAGAAATGAGATCTCTAAGACGAATGAGTGGTAAATATGATATATGATAGAGTGTCAAATGCAAGTATAAGAAGTGAATGCGGTGCGAATGAAAGTGTTCTGAAAAAAATAATGAAAGGGTCGTTAAGATGGTTTGGACACATGGAAAGAATAAGTGACAAGACAGAATGGTGAAAAAGGTATATGAAAACGACGTGAACGGAGTTAGAAATAGAGGAAGGCCGAGGAAAACGTGACACGATCAATTCAATAAAATATTAAACGTCGGTCACGTAAGGAGCCGGAGAAATCGACGTGCGTGCATGACAAGATGTATGAATGTAGAGGAAGCGAGAGAAGTATGTCAGGACAGAACAGTATGGGGGTCGATACAGACTGCATACCCCTCCGGGGAGACAGCGTGATGCTTAGTTAGTTAGTTTCATTTTATTTAATAATTATGTGAAGATAATTTTTTTTAGATTTAGAGCAATAAAAGTGTGGAATTTCAAAACCAATTTTTTTGTATTGAAATGCGACATTATCATTCCGTTATTTAATATATATAACAACGTCTGTTGAAGTTATAGAATAGAAGATTTATTATGTTTGACCACTCGTAAAAATCAACTTTTCAACAAACTTCCGGAAAACCAACGTTTTCATCTATTACTCGTATTAATATAGTATTTTACATCATTGTTCAAAAATATATATACGAGTATACGAGTATACAAGTATGTGTGATTCTTTGATGATTAACAAAATTCCATGTTAAATAATTAATATTAATAAAACTTTGTGTTTTCTAGAAATTTGTTATATTTTATTGTCATTCCCATTAAATACAATAAAACTTCTAAAAATCGGACGTTTTCATACAGGATTATTCTGATTCTTTCCGTTACTATGATGAATCGGCCTTAATCGGAAAAGACGGAATTCGTGGCAGATTGGCAACAGCTATGACTGCCACACTGAAGGTTTCTGGTTCGATTCCCGGCGATGAAAGTGTGAAAAAAATCTCACGATGTTTTTGGTCTGGTAGAATTCACGTTACAATAGATGAACTACATATCACATGTCATGAGAGTCAATAGCTTAAAAGTTGGATACAGTAATTGGGTTCAAATAACCTGCTGTGCACCAAAGTGGAAAGCAACGGGAAACAACCACATTAAAGGCCCAAGTGGCATCCCAAGAACCAGCAAAAATGTTACACATTGCTGCAAACCAATTCATTGTATGAACTTCTTCTTCCTCAGCCTATTCCCGTCCACTCCTGGACAAAGGCCTCCTCCATTCGCTTCCATGTCACTCTGTCCTGTGCAGACTGCATCCAAGTTATTCCGACGTGTCTGTTCAGATCATCCTTCCACCGTAGTTGCGTTCACCCTGCACTTCTCTTTGCTGTGGCTCTTTGGGTCACTCGTAGTTTCTCGGCACTTTGTTTGGACAATGTAACAGTTTCAGGACCATAAGTACGAACTGGCAGAACGGAGGCTTCATAGACTTTCCATTTCAGGTTGATCGGTATTTTCCGGTTTTTAAGGATGTAACTCGTGTTTCCGAAAGCTGCCTAGCTTAGTCCAATTCTTTTTTTTTAGCTCTACGGTTTGGTTATCTCGGCCCAATCGAATATTGTGTCCCAAGTATGCATATTCTTGGATATTCTCAAGTCTGTTGCCGTCCACGTTGATTTCAATCCTTTCCGTTCCCATCACCTTGGTCTTTGCCAGGTTCATATTCAAACCTACAGCTTTGGATACATCGTTTAGTTCTTTCAGCATTTCAACTAGTTCCTCCGGAGTGTTGCTCACGAGTACGATGTCATCGGCAAAACATAGATGGTTTAAATATTTTCCATCAACACGGATTCCGAAGCTTTCCCTTTCACGGATTCCGAAGGATGAACTAACGAAGCGAAAAATAAAATAACCAGAGTTTTCATTCTTTAAAAAATCGGGTGTTTAATAAATTAAAAAATGAGATTGGATGTGAATATTCATCCTGTGAAATGTACCTATTTGCGTTCATTGCGTCACACGTATGAAGAGCAACCGGTTTCTAAATTAATGAAAGCTTGCATAGGTAATTGCTGGAGATGTGCGACGCCCGCACGGGTGAGGGCCGCGTATTTGCGATGGAAATCCCGCACTTATCCGGCATTAGCGGGGAGGGGCCCATCTCCGGGGATCCGGCCTAATCCCGGATACAGCCAGCATCTCATCACCGTCCGGATCCAAAGCCGATTACCCGCCACTCTGGAGCAATTAGGGCTTATCAATTACAGGGAGTGTTACCAGATAATCAAAAATAACAAAAACAACTAAAATTTATTATGTATTGTTTCTTGAACATTTCATATTGAATAATTAGTACGAGTGAATACGTATGTTTTACACAAGTTTTATTTTATTCCATGGAAATTACATGTTTTGTCTTGCTAAGGCAATAAACATTCTTCTTCCGATGGCGCTACAGCCCATATCGAGCCTTGGCCTTTGTCAACTGGGGTATAACTCCCTCGAACTGAGGAGGGAAGGATTAATGTCAACGCATTTTTTGACGAGTACCCCTATGTTCTGGAGCAACTAGGTCTTTGTGTTCCTGATGATTACCTGTGACAGCGCCGACATTAATTGGTCTTTGCTCCGTCACGCAGAACCAACTGCCTTTGGTGATGCCAGTAGGAAGAGCAATTCGGACGTTGAATCTTGTCGTCTCGGATTTGGACATTTTCAGTGTCAATGAGGCAGTATTCATAAAAAATATATTACGAATTCTGGAAAGAGTACTGCCTCACTGACGTCGACATATTTGGGTTCCTTCTGATGTGTATGATTTTTTTGGTTTCATGGCGTTGTTTTATCTTTATCTTATCTTTGTAACACCGTTTTGTCTCCAAATGAGTCGCCTAAATGTTTTTCGTTTGTTATGTCTCATTTGTGTACCGTTTTGTCTCCAAATGAGTCGCCTAAATGTTTTTCGTTTGTTATGTCTCATTTGTGTACCGTTTTGTCTCCAAATGAGTCGCCTAAATGTTTTTCGTTTGTTATGTCTCATTTGTGTACCGTTTTGTCTCCAAATGAGTCGCCTAAATGTTTTTCGTTTGTTATGTCTCATTTGTGTACCGTTTTGTCTCCAAATGAGTCGCCTAAATGTTTTTCGTTTGTTATGTCTCATTTGTGAATTATGTATAAATAAATTAACTTTCATCTACAACAGTCCCTGTCCTCAGCAGTCGTCCCCAGTTCGGCACCCAAAGAAGTTGTGCTGCATCCCTCTTTAATTCGTCCTCCCACATCAGCCTTGGCTCTTCCCACCCTTCTCCTTCCGCCCGGGTGTCCAGTCATAATTTTTTTTTTTTTTTTATGTACACAACAGGTCGTTTGGACCCAATTACTGTGTACAATTTTTATTTTTTAGCTATTATATTGATTCTCGTGACATGTGATAGGTAGCCAATCTATCGCCATTTTATTGTCACGTGAATTCTACACCAGACCAAAGACAGTGTAACAATCACACTGCCATCGCCGGGAATCGAACCCAGGACCTTCAACATGGAAGTCAGAGCTCGTAACCACTCTGCCACGAAGGTCGTCAATGCGTTTATGATGCGTTTGAATAATTTAGTTTGTTTCTCTCCGTAGGGGTAGGCAGAAAGAATTGATCACCACATTGTTGTCCTGAATACTGATTTCGATTCCTTTACATTTATAAATCGTGTCATGCGAGCACGTCAATTTCTCTGACTTCTCGCGTGGCCGACATTTAATATTTGATTGATTAGATAGTGGCGCGTTTTCCTCGGCCTTCCCTTTATTTCTAGCTCCGTTCACGTCGTTTACATATACCTTCTTTACAATTCTGTCTACGTACATTCTTTCCATGGCTCGAAACCATCTTAACGACCCTTTCATTATTTTGTTCATAACACTTTCATTCGCACCGCACTTCCTTCTTCTATTTGCATTTGACACTCTATCATATACAGATTTACTCTTCGAGATCTCATTTCTGCTGCATTTTTTCTACATTCATTCTTATATTCCCAGTTCCATGCTGCGCTTCCATACATAACGGTTTACTTAATTATATATTTTTGAAATCAGGTAACATTCTTCGTAGTAATAAAACTGCCATCCCTGCTTTTGAAAACATTCCATAGATGTCGCATTATTGAGCTGCTATATTTGCATTTTTGTTCCGAGCCCTCAAATTGGATATGAGAATTTCTTTTGTCAATTACTTCTTAATTTTGAAAGGACCTTAATAACGTTTTATGTCCTCGGCCATTCCGTCCTAAAGCCCTTTATGCTGCACTAATAGGGACTAATTCGAGAGTTGATTAAATTGCCAAGAAAAGGGAATAGAAACAGTCTAGTTTTAAAAGAAAGGAAAATTTATTACGGCTTAAATTTTATTTTACACATTTTTTTACGTAATTAAAATGTCCGATAATTAAATTTCTTTCGATATTTTTTTACTTGTTTTAATTCTAAGATACTTAAACTTAAATAGAGTTTTTTTTAACTTATTAAGTGGTGTTTAAGAGGCGCCAACTGTTGATGTTTTAAGGAAAGTTTTTCACAACTGTGATTGTTATGTACGTTGATTTTAATGAACACAAGGTTTTATTGTATTTTATGTAGGTGACATTTTTCGCCTTGCTACAGCATTATCAAATAATGAGGTGAAAAAAATTCACGAGTTTTACATCATTGTCCAAGAAACAAAAGACAAAAGCTTTCTTCTATACGAGTATATCTGGTGAATGCGTAAAATGGGTGAATATAATATTTTATGTTCATAGAAGAAAGGGTTTTTAATTTTTTTTATCAACGTGTTCGTTGCGGGTAGTGCGGACGAATTACAAGTCTTAGTGTCGAGAATGTATGAGGTATGCAAGTCAAACGATTTAATGATGAATGTCGGAAAGTCAAAGGTGTTAGTTTTTGAAAGTTTTTTTTTGGAACAGGTGAGGGAATTTGTGTATTTAGGTAGTATGTTCACAGCGGATGGCCGAACGGACAGTGATGTTGAAAGAAGGGTTGGTGCGGGTAACAAAGTGAATGGAGCTTTAAAAATAGTTATTGGAAACAAGAATTTATCAATGAAAGTGAAAATGGACGTTCACAGTGGAGTTCTGGTCCCAACCCTTATGTATGGAAGCGAAGCATGAAACTGGCAGAAGCAAGATGAGAGCAGAATAAATGCGGTAGAGATGAGGTCCCTAAGACGTATATGTGGTAGGACGATGTACGACAGAATCTCAAATGCTGATATTAGGAAGGAATGTAGAGCGAAAGAAGGTATTATGAACAAATATATGAAAGGATCGCTGCGTTGGTTCGGACATATGGAGCGCATGGGTAAAGAAAGAATGGTTAAAAAGTATACGTTAACGATGTAAATGGAGTAAGGAGTCGAGGTAGACCGAGTAAAACATTGCATGACCAAATTAATCAAATATTAAAGGTTGGTCATGTCAGAAACCGGAAGAATCGACATGCGTGTATGACTCGATGTATGAATGTGGAGAAAGCTAGAGAGGTATGTCATTTATTTTAAGGCTTTAAAAGCTTCCTTTTTTATGACAACAGCAAGATTCCGTGGTTTTCTGAATAACTTGCTCGGATGGACGATTACGTCGACCGTAAAATGGACGTAGTGCACGATAAGTTTGTCGAACCGAACCATGATTTTCAAAATAAATTTGCACAATTTGCAAGCGCTGTTTTGACGTCAGTCTATTCATAGTGAAATGGCGAAACGTACTGACTACAAATCTACTCTCAACTGTCAATTTGACATTCTGTAGAAACAATGTTGATGGTTTAAAAACCAAACCTCTAAAAAAAACACCCTATAATAAAAATTAAATAAAAATTACTTTATAATATACTCTTCATCCCTGTAGGCCCTGTAGCCTGTCTATTAAGAAGAATAGGCCCCCTGCGAGGTTGACTCCGAGCTGTCGATCTATCTCTTTGATGATCTGCCCGGGGGTCGTCTACTTTGGGGTTGGTCGTGCAACACAATGAGGGGGTGTCTGGATGATTCCATTCTCCTCACGTGTGCATACCAGTATCTTCTCCTTTGCCTTCCCCACCTAATGACATCCTCGACCTCGCATATCTCCTTTAACCTTGAGTTAACTATTCAATCTCGTAGCGTCTTGATCTATAATATATATTTAGTTCATTAATTATCAAATTTGACATTTGATATATTATTGTAACACCTGATGATGTCAACATAGGACAACAGCTGTCGCGTAAACAATTGTGATACATGAAACAAAGTTATTTAATTTAACAGTTTAAAATATATTTAAAAACCGGAAAATTCCGATCAACCTGAAACGAAAAGACTATGAAGCCTGCGTTCTGCCAGTTAGTACTTATGGTCTTGAAACTGTTACGGTGTCCAAACAAAGTGCCGAGAATAACGAGTGACCCAAAGAGCCATAGAATAAGCCTAAGAGACAGAGTCAGAAACAATACGGTGAGTGTCAAAACAAAGGTCACTGACATCATCCACCGGGTGGCGACTCTAAAATGGCAATGGGTAGGTCACGTAGCCAGAAGCTCAGACAAAAAGTGGACAAGAAGACTGCTGACTTGGAGACCGTGGACGGCAAAGATAAGTGCAGGGCGACCGCAACTACGGTGGAAGGGTGATATGAACAGACACGTCGGAATAACCTGGATGCAGTCTGCACAGGACAGAGTGACATGGAAGCGAATAGAGGAGGCCTTTGTCCAGGAGTGGACGGGAATAGGCTGAGGAAGAAAAAGAAGAAGAAGTTTAATTCCACTTAGGTTTATGGCTTCGATCGGTTATGGGTGTGCGAGGACATGAACTGCGTCTCATATGTTGAGTTGAAGAGGTCTGCAGAAGACGATACTGAATGCAAACAAATTCTGAGGATTGAAGACTGTGTTTTGAGAAATTAAACTGAATTGATCGATTGATTGATTGATGAAAAAAGTGCACTGACCACCACTGGACACTGCTACTTGCAGACAATTGCTAATGAGCGGAATTTGTATTAGTAAGTGGGAGTACCACCCACATGGCTATTGTAGTGTTGAGTTTGCAGTATCTTTGAGAGTAAAGTTATTACTTAGTCTATACTCGACCATTTTATTGGGTATACCATGCCATGTTACAACGACACAAGGTCGAAGAGGTTAAAAAGATGGTGCTCGTGAAACTTATCATATATTTTCTTGTGTTTTAAAAATACAAGTTACCACTTTGGAATTTAAATTAGTTTTTAAAAAGTTTCAGAACGTAATCCCCTTTATCTAAAGGGTGGCATAAAATAACCTTCATGGTTTAATCCGTAATAACTTTTAAATATTCATTATTTTTTTTCTTAAAAATTAAGAAAGAAAATTCGAATTTTCTTCACTTTGTGATGCGTTGATCAATTTGGTCATATACGTGATCGGTTGATCTATTTCAGGGGTCTCCAAACTACGGCCCGCAGTACCCAAAATCCCGCCAGTGTCATCAATCCGGCTCGCGACAGCTAATGACAAGTGTCATCAATCAAGCCCGTGATAACTAATGGTTTATTATTGTTATGGTGGTTTTGATAAGTTGGTAAAACATCACAAAATATTTGTTTATTTATTATTGTAATTAGGTTTTATTTACTTGTTAGGTAAAGCTTAATGACAAGTATAATACGCAGAAAATTTAACTTAAGCAAAGTTTTCGTATGAAGCGTTTAATTTGTGGTGTGACATTATTAAATAAAATAATAATACATTTTTAGTATTTAATATTATAACATATAAAAACAAGAAAATTATAACGGTTTTGGCACTTGAAACTTACGAGAGTAATCAGTATGGCCCTAAGGCTGGAAAGTTTTGAGACCCCTGCTCTATATGATCAGTAACTCAATCAGTTGATAAATCTGATCAGATTCTAGCTCTGTGTTTCATATAAAATGGTTTCGCGTATTTATTGTGTTATAATAAGGTTGATTTTACATATTCTTCTTCTCCCTAGCTATCTCTCCTCTCCACTGCTTTCAATCCTACACGACTCTCATCCATCTTCTTCCCCCGACTGGTATTATATCGTCAGTCATCGAAAGGGTACCGCTACGTCCTAAAACAGCTTCGGGTAAGCGGTGGGAGTCCCTCTATACTGTTTTTTTTAAAACTATCTCTAAATCGAAGCAAGAGCAGACACTGTCAGAACCAAACATCTATCTCAAGAGACATCTCACGACATCCTCCACCTTGCAGATCTCGCGGAAAGCCGTGTTCCTCACCCTATCTCGAATAGTCCTTCCTGCTATCATCTTCAGAGTCCTCATCTCTGCCACCCGTACTTTAGCCTTCGTTCTTGTGGTATCTGCTCTGGTCTCAATGCTATATGTCAGTATAGGCCTTACGCAGGTTTTATATATTCTGACCTTACTGTCAGTTCTCATATACTTGTGTTTCCATATGATATCCTTGAGACAACCTGATACCGCCGAAGCCTTATTGACTTGTCCTGTTGTTTCACTGACAAGATCATTTTGACTGAGCAGATCCACTCCCAGATATCTAAACTTTGCAACCTTTGGGTGTATATATATCTACCAATAATATTTATAAATATATACCGATATGAAAGGTGCGTTGTATAAATATATATTTGAAGTAATAAATTCATCGCATGTAAGCAGAACACCTTATGAATAGGAATGTAAGAAGACAGGAAGTAAATCACACCAGTAAAACGTCTCATTCCAAACAGTTTGCTTTGGAAATTCCGGGCACAATATTCCATATTTCCCGGAGATATTACATAGATACCGGGGTATGAGTACGTGTGAAAATTGTCACAGATCACAAAAATATATTTTGAAATTATATTTGAAATTCAGTGACAAAATTATTATGATAACAAAAATGCTAAGAACTATTGTAGAAATAAACGTTCCCTGCTTCTTCTTGATAACAATTATGTGGTTATATAACAGTTATTATATTGCTCTGATAAACCTTGGGTCCAAGAAGCTGGCCCCTCGGCCTAGAACGGTCTCCCTGCAGACTTGTGCATTGAAAACCCGTCAGATTTTAGATCGAGGCTCAAAACGCACCTGTTCAAACTGTCATATCCCGATGCAAATGTTGATCGACTGCGTCAGGTACAGCCCCTATACTAAAATGTTTTAAATTTTACAAAAATGCTTATTTTTGACTAAATGTTTATTTTTTACAAAAATATTTCTTTTAAAAAAAAAATTTTAACAAATATTTTCTTTTTAACTAAATGTTTATTTTTTACAAGATGATTATTCTGAAAAAAAATTTATTTTAACTAAAATGTTTATCTTTAACTAGTTCATAAAATGGATCTACAGCGCCCTTGAGATGATTAATTATTAAAAATGGCGCCCTATAAATCATTCAATTATTATTATTAAGAGAAACTAGTTAGATAGAACTTTTAATAATCAACATTGATTATGTACAGTCCGAATTAACGCAGCGATCCTTTCATAATTTTGTTCATATTACCTTCTTCCGCTCTACATTCCTTTCTTATATCAGCATTTAAGATTCTGTCGTATATATATGATAATAATAAAAGTTGAATATGAGAAAATGCTATTTTTGTATTGGCATGCCATTGTAAGCGGTATTAATTTAAATAACGGTAGTAATAGCTTCGAATTTCAGACATTTCATGAACTAGTCTGAAGAATTTTAACTTAATGTAAACTTACGTCTGAATTCCTGAGATCACTATCTGCTTCCTTAAATACGGAAACGGAATAAACAATTTGTTAAATGCTTACTGTATCAGGAATTCCTTTCCCGAATGTCCGGGAATAGATTGCTCTGCACGCTAAATGATAAATTAACCAGATCTTTAACAATTAATTATTTTTCTTTGAGTCGCAACCGGCACGAAGGGCTTCGAATTCCCAATGAATATTTATAAACCTAATGTAAATCTAGCCAGCTCTTTTACACATAAAGCTTTTTCTTCTTCTTCTTAGAGTAGGCTTTGTGGCCTGTATAGTGTTTAGTGAGAACTTAAGGGGTTAGGGAGAGAGTTAGTTAGAGAACTGTTGTCGAGAGTGAAAATTAGAAAGGTCTCATATTTGGGTCATGTGCTAAGGGGAGAAAAATACCACCTCCTTCGACTGATATTAATGGGTAAAGTGGAGGGACGTCGGGGAGTCGGTTAAAGACAGCTGTCCTGGCTGCGAAACATCAAATAGTTGACAGCTATAACAATAGTTCAGAACCAGTTCCAAGTGGCGCAGGATAGAGATGCCTTTGGTGCAGTGATCGCCAACGTTGGGGGGACCTGACACGGCACCGAAAGAAGAAGACGAAGGGGTTAGGGACAGTCAGAGGTATGAAAAGATAATTTATTTTAAATATTTTTTTGTCAGTAATTTATTTTATTTTATGAAACCAACAATATAAAATTATATTATATTATTATGTTTTAACTTGATTTGACCCAATTTTGGAAAAAAATATAAAAATTATATATTAAGTTATCGCCATATTTGACGACCTTCGTGGCCGATCGTCTTTTGCGATCGGTAGATTGACTGTGCCAAAACGCTGTCCAAGCACAAACTTTGGCGACCGAGCCTTCGCGGTAGCCGGCCCTTCAGCCTGGAACAGTCTTCCAGCAGACCTTAAGTGCATTGAGAATCAATCAGGGTTTAAATCGAGACTCAAAACGCACCTTTTCAAATGATTATTTCCTGAAAGGAAGCGCTGATCCACTACGTCAGGTGTAGCCCTCATACAAAATATGTTTATTATTATTGTTATCATTATTATTATTATTATTATCTAGTCGATATAACGGAGCATCTTCTACAGCGCCCTTGAGATGAGTAATTCATAAAAATGGCACTCTATAAATTATCCAATTTATTATTATAATATTAATTACAGTTGTAATATATCACAAAGTAACCCGTCCCACGAAAATAACTAATATTACCCTACAACATAAAATCTTAACAAAATGCAACTTAAATAATATAAGATAAAGGCGTTTCGAAAAGAGATTTGATATACTTATTTCCGCTTGTAACTTTTATGCCCTACAGAAAAAAGTAAATTCACCAACTTAGCAAGAGCCCATAAATAACAGCTCGGTATTTTTTCTACTGAATCTGTCTAATATAAAATAATGGAGAAAGAGAACCAACACTTTCGTGGCGTTTTCTCGCGAGCATACTTCATTTTTTGCTCCCACCCTTCTTCCTGCGTATCTATCACTCCTCTCTGGGGAGCTGAAACGCGAAATCACCACATATCACAATTAATGTATGTTTTTACGGTAGACAGGGGAGGTTAGAATTCTAAGTTTTAAATTGATTAATTAGTTTTATTTGACATTTGTAAGTAAACAGCAGTCCCTTATAACGAGTACTGTGAGTGCCGGTTGCCTAACATGGATTGAGCAACGTATGCCAAGCCAGAGAGACCAGAGCAATCAAGACCTACAAAGTGCCTATATCTATATTTCTCATATCTATGCCTCATATGTTAGTCTATTTCTATGTCTCATCTCTGTCTCATCGTTATGTGTCATCTCTATGCCTCATCACTAGGTCCCATCTCTATGTGTCATATCAATGTTTAATATCTATGTCGCATTTCTATGTCTCATTTCGATAGCTCATTTATGACTCATGTATATGTTTCATAATTGTGTCTCATCTCTGTCCCATCTCTAAGTCTCATCTCTATGTCTCATCCCTATATCTCATCACTATGTCCATATCTCGTATCATATCTATGTTTAATATTTATGTCGCATTTCTATATCACTTTTCTATGTCTCATTTATATGTCTCATTTATATGACTCATCTATATGGTTCATATCTATATCTCATCTCTATGTCTCATAGTTGTCTCATATCTATGTCTCATCTCTATGTCTTATCTCAATGTCTCATCTCTATGTCTCATCTCTATGTCTCATCTATATGTCTCATCTCTTCGTCTCATCTCTACGTCTCATCTCTGTCTCATCTCTATGTCTCATCTCTATGTCATATATTTGTCTCATATCTATGTCTCATCTCTATGTCTTATCTCAATGTCTCATCTCTATGTCTCATCTCTATGTCTCATCTATATGACTCATATCTATGTCTCATCTCTTCGTCTAATCTCTACGTCTCATCTCGATATCTCATCTCTATGTCTCATCTCTATATCTTATCCCTATGTCTCATCTCTATGTATCATCTCTAATACTCATCTCTATGTTTCATTTCTGTGTCTCATCTATACGTCTCATCTCTGTCTCATCTCTATGTCTCATCTCTATGTCTCATCTCTATGTCTCATATTTGTCTCATATCTATGTCTCATCTCTATGTCTTATCTCAATGTATCATCTCTATGTCTCATCTCTATGTCTCATCTATATGACTCATATCTATGTCTCATCTCTTCGTCTTATCTCTACGTCTCATCTCGATATCTCATCTCTATGTCTCATCTCTATATCTTATCCCTATGTCTCATCTCTATGTATCATCTCTAATACTCATCTCTATGTCTCATTTCTGTGTCTCATCTATATGTCTCATCTCCACGTCTCATTATTATTTTAATTATCACAGATCATATTTTGCATTTTCTCATTATTCGATGTTTTTTTATATAATTATACTGAAATATTCAAATATTTCACTTATTCCCTGAAAGTGATACCACAATTCACGGTAATATTATTTGTATTGTATGGTAATAAAACAAAATAAAAATAAACATATAACAAAACTTCTAGAAAAGATGTTTGTGTTTGTATTGATTATTTAAATGGAGTTTCACATCACTGTTTTAGAAACAATAAATAAATCAATTTCACTTTTAATTCAATTTTAGTAACTGTAGAGTAATTGGTCTCGCGTCTGTGCCCCCCAATCCGAGTTTTGTAAAACATTTTAGAGAATTAACACAAACAAGACGAGCCTCCATTCAATAAATAGAGGCGTCATCACTTGAGACCTGGAAGGGCTTAAGATAAATCTGGCTGACGGATTTAGGCGGGAAAAGGTTCATCAAAGGGAAAATGGAGGCTACGCGGCTCGCGGCCAACTTCAGACAATCACTCAAAGGATTTTTGCATTTGGAAATGGTGGTGTGAGAATAACGGAAAATGAAAGGTAACTGGAATTAATGTGAAAAGAGGAAAGCTTTACCAGGAAGGCCTTACTTATATTTTATTATTTTCTGTAATTATTAACATTGTATTTTCCATAGCTGATCGATAAATATTTTTTAATCCAGGGAGATATATTATTGTATGATTCTAAGGTTGTCTCTTGTGGTTTCTTCATAGTTTAATCAAATCAAATCAAATCAGTTTATTTTCTCAAAAGATATTACAAACAACAATTATAGTTTAAGGCATCTATTGAGAACGGGTAAAACATAAAAAAAATATATAATACCAGGAAGCATGAGAGATGGTTCGACATTAGGAATACAAGATACTCTCCAAAGTCAAGAGTATTTGTCTTCTAAACGTACTTTCACGAATATGAAAGACATCGATCTCCGAAGCGATCATGTTCAGCAGTTTGATTGCTCTCCCCACCGGCATCACCAGAGGCAGGTTGGTTCTGCATGCTGGGAGATAAAACAGATTTAGGAGATCGTTACAGATTTCATCTTCAAGATGATGAGTGTGTAAAAAATAATGTTGTTATTTGAAATTTCACGGCAGCAATTCATTGTTAATAAAGAATATATTTTTTTTTTAATTAAAAATTATAAATGTATATAATATTTAGTTAAAATCTACGATCTCGGAATCATCTATGAGAGTAGGCTGACTTTTCGTGCATATATCGAGAGGATTTGTGAAATTGCACTGAGGATATTGGGCTTCATCATTCGTACCGGAAGAGTTTTCAGAGATCCCAATGAAAGTCTAATACAACGCGTTGGTTCGGAGCAGACCCGAAGGTGGTTCTGTGATATGGAGTCCTCACGAGGCGAGATATTCCGTTATGCTGGGGAGGGATCAGAATTTTTTTGAAGGTATCTCTACATGAGGGAGTGTGGTAGTTATCCGGCATTTCTATTGGGAATGCTCGGAACCAATTATTTACAGCTTCGAAGAGATAGGCATCTCATAACCCATTTCTTTAGATTGATCAGGGGATATTTCGAGAACTCGACCGTGCTGGAGGGTGTTGGTCTTTTTGTCCCTGATAGATATCTCCGACCAATCTGCCTCTGGTGACACCGGTGGGGTGAGCAATTAGTCTGCTGAACGCGGTCTCCTCGGAGATCGACGTCTTTCATATTAGTGAAAGTACGTTCAGGGGACAAATATTCTTGACTTTAGAAAGTATCTTGTCTTCCTAATGTCGAAACATCTCTAATGCGTTCATGATATCATGTTGCAGTGCAGCTGCCGCCTTCGTGTCAGAAAACAACTAGGATCTCCCAGATATCACGATCCTACTCCCGTTGTCGTACTCTGGTGGCCGAAAGGCTTCTTTTGGTGCCTCCAGGAATCTCAAGAAGGACGCCTATGCGTGGGTTCGTTTAATGTGGAAACGTTGTTGCACACCAACTTTCCCACAGTCTGTGGCAGGGCTGAACATTGGTCCGATGGCAAGGAAACCTGGACGATCGGATGAGCATCCCTGTTGCAGCCCTCATTCGCCGAAATCAACCGCTGAAATTTGATTTCCCTTCTTCCGCCCAGTTAGCCGTTGAGAGTTGTTGTAATCTTCTTCCGCCCAAGGATGTCGTTGAGGGATTTCTACCTTCTTCCGCTTATGTCGCAGAAACAAGAAGAAGGAGAAAGGAGAGACCACTGGGAGACGGTGAGGGCTCCATTTCAAGCGCGTTCCCCGCCCCAGATGCCCCAGAATTTGTGGGTCCAGGATCGGGCTCATCAGTCACATGCAGACCTATAACTGTGAAGGACAGTCTTCCTCGGACACGTGGGACAGACGATGATGATGATGGTATTATGTTGTATTTTTATAATATTTTACCTGTACTCAATAGATACCTCAAACATTCTCAAACCTCAATGTTTTTTGAGTTAATAAACTGATTTGATTTGATTTTTTTTTACGTATACAACAGGTTGCTTGAACCCAATTACAGTATACAATTTGTTTTTTTAAGCTGATATATTGATTCTCGTAACATGTGACAGGTAGCCAATCTATCGCCATTTTATTGTCACGAGAATTCTACGCCAGACAAAAGACAGTGTGACAATCACACTGCCATCGCCGGGAATCGAACCCAGAACCTTCGGAATGGGAATCAGAGCTCTTACCACTCTGCCACGAAGGTCGTTTAATATTTTAATAAATAAATTAAATTAAATAATCTTTGCTATCAACGAGATAATCTGTTCATGTAGTGTCAATCAAAATGTGTTGTTTTTATTGCCAGCGTTTGTATAAAAACCCAAATGCAGCGAGGATTGGGCCGGTTCCACAGGGTCTCCCGTTCGGGGGTGAATGCATTGGACCATTATAGTAATATATGTGCGGGCTGTGATTTAATCCGGCCGGGGTCTCTCCGCTCCCATTCTGCAGTGGAAACGGTTTCCATAATGCCGGCAAAGCAGAGGTTAATGGAGGCACGTCCGATATAACTTGCTTACAATATTCTCAAATCGGATACGAACATTTCCATCAGAGGGGGCATTCGAGACTTTCGAACAGACAAAACACTTATACCACAATTTGTTATCTTTTTACATATGGTACATATGAATTTTACAGAATTTAAAAGCGTTCATGAAAATACGTAATTGAACAAAAACGTATATTTTCTATATATTCATGTGAATGACATGTTTCGCCTGTTTAAGCCATTATCAAATGCGAAACATGTCATTTATATAAATTATAATAAAACTTATTTATTGTTTATTGTAACAAGATGTAAAACTCCATATTAAATAATTAATAATCTAAGGCATTATCAAATGTTTAAGAAAAATTTGATAATGCCTTAGAAGAGCGAAACATGTCATTCCCATAAAATAAATTAAAACTTCTAGAAAACTTACGTTTTCATTCGTATTAATTATATAACAAAATTTCTATAAAACAAACATTTTTATTCTGTTTTTAGATTAACTTAAAGCGTTAATACTGTGATATTCCATAATGACGATTTTTTTATGAATTAAAACACTGATTTTCGACTTTTGATTTTATTTTTTTCGACATGTTTTGAAGGCTTACACCTTCATCATCGGGAGAACTATGAGTTGATGATGAAGTTGTAAGCCTAAGAAACTTGTGGAAAAAACAGTGTTTTTATTCATAAAAAAATCGTATTAAATTTAATTTTTATTTATTAAAGAACGAATAAACTAAAATCATTATTTATTAATAATTAAAATATCAGTTTTCTAGGAGTAAAATTATATTCCAGGGAAGTGACATGTTTCGCCTTGCTGAGACATTATCAAATGTGACTTTTGATATTCGGTAATGCCCAAACAAGGAAAAAAAGTCACTAAACGTCTAAGCTGCGCAACATTACAGACTGGAGTGGAAAAAGGAGCGTAGAAAACTTATTTCAGACGATGCAAGAAAATTCGGGGAAACCTGATACGGTACAAGAAGAAGAAGAAGAATTGTTTACGTAAGTATTTGAATTGTTAAGCCTTCGTTGATTGTGGCGTGATGGTACATGAATAAAACAAGTAATTCTCGCTGAAGTTTAGCGCTAGAAAGCAAAGAATATCACCCTTAAAGGTACCCACCAAGTGCCGTTACTACTTTGGCTCTGTTCGCTGAATGCTCATTGGCTCATTCTGGCGCCTAACGCGGGGCACGTTTTCTAACAGGAGTTCTCGCCTCTTCTAGAACGATCCACCTAAACACAAAAGTCTATTTAAAAGAGCGAAGAAAGACGTGGACTAGGGATATGACTCTTTTGAAAAATCTAACGACCAAATCAGTTTATTTTCTCAACATATATCACAAACAACAATTTTAATAATAATAATAAATTGGATAATTTGTAGAGCGCCATTTTTATGAATTACTCATCTCAAGAGCGCTGTAGAAGATGCTCCGTTTTATCAAGTAGATAAAAATAAAATAATAATAATGATAATAATGATAACAATAATAATAATAGGCAAGACACTGGGGGATCGCGTGAGGAACACCATAATAAGAGAGATATGTGAGGTTGAGGATATTATAAGATGGAGCAAACAGCGAAAAAGGGACTGGTGGGGTCATGTTCAAAGAATGGACACCACCAGATTCCCCTATATTGCATTGCATAATCAACCTCATGGGATTCGTCCTCGTGGAAGACCTCCTGAAAGATGGAAGGACAGCTGAAAATCCACCTCGCAGGAGGAGCAACCCCCTGAATAACATGCCACATAGGTCTACAACAAGAAAAAAGACATAAGTTGGGAGCCATCGTAAAACAGACTGACTCTATCAGAAAGATTCGAAGCCTCATTCAAGCACTTGCCTTAAAACGTAAAGTCATTTCAAGCATTTGTGATTATAAAGACTTTGGTAGCTTGAAATATGTTATTTTTTACGCTACCGTATATGACAACAGTAAAAATTCTATTTAGTCCAACTCCCTGGTATCCTTGAACGATCCTTATGATCCCAAGAGTCCTGGAGAATGTGATCACTGACCATACCATTAGGGTGATAGCGGACAGGGAGAGGGTTAACGGCGTATCTTCGATGCCACAAAACCCACGAACTAAGGGAAGGTTACCCCTACAGAAAATCCCTGGAAAATGCAAGGGAAAACCACTCCAGTTACACTTCCCAGAAAATCACCGTGGAGAGAAAGTTTTCGCTATAGTGATGTTTAACGTTTAGGAGACGATTTATTTGATTAATAATGTTCTATTCTGATTTTTATATCTTCTTCCTACCTCTTAGTTTAGGTCGTATGACCTGTTTGTGACGGTAAGCTGTCCTGGGATGTCCAGCCATCTCTCCATCTCTTTTGCGGCCTTCCTGGTAATCTCTTGCTGCTTGGGTTTCCATATTAAACAATTTTTGCAATTATTGTATTATCTATGCGGTCCACGTGGTCTCTCCTAAGCGCCTTCTGCTTCTTCCCCATCTTACTATGTCCTCAACACCACAGACAGGCCTTATCTTTTCATTTCTGATCCGATCTTTGAGGGTTTTGAGAGCTTAGAGTTTGCATTTCTGCTACTCTAAGAAGATTCTTAGTTCTATTGGTATACGCTCTGACCTCTAATCCATACGTTATGATGAGGCGAACGCATGTCTTGTATATGAGGCATTCAAAGGAAAAGTGGACTAACCCCATCCACCATAGATTTGAGTAATGGCGCATTTTATAAATTATCAAATTTAATCTCTTTGTGTTACGTAATTTTTACAACAAATACTAATTGTAAAGAAAGATTCTTGGTAAAAAAGATAAGTTAATTTTAATGTAGATCCGTTTTTGGCCAAAAAATTAATAAATACCTCTTTTTTGGTGGCTTGGTCCACTATTGCGTTGAAGTGTTATTATGTTTAGTCCATTTTTTTTATTAGGATAGAAGAAAAGTGAAATGAAATTTGAGGTATATAGAAAATATATCTATTATTATTTTAATCCCTTTCGGAATCAGACACGTCTCTTAAATCTGACTGAATATTATTGGTCTTCAAATTGTTATAAAAATGTTGGCAAATTGGCGGTACGAAGTCAAGAAGGAAATTAAATCCTTCTTCTTCATCGCTGTGATAGTATTTCCTTGTGGATACAATGCATCTAGAGTAGTGATTGAGACTGACTGAATCTTTTTTAAATATTCACTATTGAGAAAATCAAAATGGAGCTGAAAGGGTTGGATGTAGGTGCCAAAATGAGCGGAGTGTCAGTAAGCTGTCTCTTGTATGCGGATGACGCTGTCCTTCTTGCAGACAACGAGCATGAATTACAAGTCCTGGTGAATTGTATGTATGAGGTATGCATGCGAAATGATCTGATGATGAATGTTATTAAGTCCAAGGTAATGATTTTTGAAAAGGAAGAAACCATGACAGTCTGCAACATTAGCGTGAATGGTGAAAATTTGGAGCAAGTAGTTGAGTTCGTGTATTTAGGTAGTATGTTTACAAGAGATGGGCGAGTGGAGAGGGATATTGAAAGAAGGGTTGGGGCAGGCAACAAAGTGAATGGTGCACTTAAAGTTGTCATCGGAAACAAAAACCTATCCAAAAAAGCTAGAATGGCAGTGCACAATGGTGTTCTTCTACCGACCCTTATGTATGGAAGCGAAGCAAGGAACTGGCAAAGGAAGGATGAAAGTAGAATAAATGCAGTAGAAATGAGATCTCTTAGACGAATGTGTGGTTACTCTGTGTATGATAGAGTGTCGAATGAAAATATAAGAAGTGAATGCGGTGCGAATGATGGTGTCATGAACAAAATAATGAAAGGATCATTAAGATGGTTTGGACATATGGAAAGAATGAATGAAGAAAGAATGGTAAAAAAATTATATGTTAATGATGTAAATGGTACCAGAAATAGAGAAAGACCAAGGAAATCGTGGCACGATCAAATAAATCAAATATTGAATGTCGGCCATGTGAGGAGTCAGAGAAATCGACGCGCGTGCATGACACGATGTATGAATGTTGAGGAAGCGAGAGAAATATGTCAGGAAAGAAAGGTGTGGAAGTCCATTATTTCTGCCTACCCCTTCGGGAAGACGACGTGATGGTTAGTTAGTTAGTTAGTTAGAGAAAATCACTTTTTATACAAAATATTTGAAAAGTAACCTATAAGTGTTAAACGGTTCATCGACTTAAACCTAATCTGGTTATCTGTCAACAAATCGAATTTAAAAACCTTCTTCCCACGACACGTGACTTTCACGCTTTCGGAATAGCAAAAAAAGAGTGGATGACCCTACTTAACCCGAGCTAACCTGACCCGATGCGACCCCCGTAGACCTAACCCTACCTAAAGCTGACCCCAGTACATTCCATTACAGAAATGAGATTTCAATTTAGCGCCAATTTCAGCTCCATCTAAAGCTTATGAAGCCGTTTTTACATAGCAAACATTTTCATTTTTCAATTATGTACACAGCAAGGGACCTGGCGAGATGGGAAATGTCCGGGCAGGGGTTTCAAACATTTTTAACGATTTTTTAAATTTCACAATCCTAATTTCATAATAGTTAATTGTGACACGTAATACGTTTGTACTGTTTTGCTGTTAAAATTATATTAGTTTTATAGTTTTATCGCTTGGAGCGGCAAATTAAGAATGAAAGTAGGATAAATGCCGTAGAAATGAGATCACTTAAAATAATATGCGGTAAAACTATTTATGGTAGAATATCGAACGGCGAAATAATGAAGAAATGTAAAGCAGATGATTGCATCATAAGTATAGTTAAAAAAGGATTCCTGAGGAGAGAAGAAGGAGAGAACGAATGGAGGAGAGAAGAATGGTTAAAATATGTAAAATTTAAGGCTTTTTTCTCTACATAAGATGGTTATTGCGCTTTCTTACTATGACCTTCGACGACTCTTAAGATACATTTACACTGGACGGTGATCAGTCGATACCGACACGTCACGCGTTTGCGTTGAGCAAATAATCGTTTCATTTGTTTTAATGGTGTACTTTAATGAATTCCGATTCCGTTCATATTATATTTAAATTATGAGATAATCGCATTCTCCACGGCGAATTTAAATGGTAGTAAAAATGGTACTATGTAAAAAATAATTATATAATTCCGATTCCGTTCATATTATATTTAAATTATGAGATAATCGCATTCTCCACGGCGAATTTAAATGGTAGTAAAAATGGTACTATGTAAAAAATAATTATATAATTCCGATTCCGTTCATATTATATTTAAATTATGAGATAATCGCATTCTCCACGGCGAATTTAAATGGTAGTAAAAATGGTACTATGTAAAAAATAATTATATACTCGTACTGTAGGAAACACATCCTGAAAAATATTTATCATTTCTATTGAGTGACAATTTTATGTAGGTAGGTGCTTTCTTCGGCAACCCCCGACGGCGATTTTATTATAGCATTTGAGATAACAAGTCAGTGAGATTCAAGGCTATGTTTATCGTGACGTGTCGGTATCGGCTGATAACTGTCCAGTGTAAATGGACCTTTAGGGACCCAAGTAAATTTTCCATGTCGTGCGCTCCCCTTGTTAGTAAACAGTTGGATACCCCTGATTACTATCCTGTGTATGACGTCATTAACAGAATGCGTGTACGGTGGAAAGACGTTATATGATCGTGGGAGAGATGATGATATTAGAAAAGTATGCAAAGTAGCCTGGGATAATGTGGGAGTTGAAGGGACATTTAGATGGTATAACACCAGTCGTTGGGTTTTAAGTAAAAACATGAAGCAGGGTTACAGGGAGGGTAAGTAACTAACTTTCAAGATTTCTCATATTAAATTTTACTAAATAACTATCCTTTTGCAGATTACAGTAGAAACACAACTTAACACTTTGCAATCCAAAGGTTTTTCAACCACCACGTCTAATCATGATGGCAGTACACAATAGAGTTCTAGTGCCAACCCTCATTATTATAAACTAACTAACTAACCATCACGCCGTCTCCCCGAAGGAGTAGGCAGAAAGAATGGACTGCCACACTTTTCTTTCCTGACATATTTCTCTCGCTTCCTCAACATTCATACATCGTGTCATGCACGCGCGTCGATTTCTCTGACTCCTCACATGGCCGACATTCAATATTTGATTTATTTTATCGTGCCACGTTTTCCTCGGTCTTCCTCTATTTCTGGTTCCATTTACATATAATTTTTTTACCATTCTTTCTACATTCATTCTTTCCATATGTCCAAACCATCTTAATGATCCTTTCATTATTTTGTTCATGACACCATCATTCACACCGCATTCACTTCTTATACTTTCATTCGACACTCTATCATACACAGAGTATCCACACATTCGTCTAAGAGATTTCATTTCTACTGCATTTATTCTACTTTCATCCTTCTTTTGCCAGTTCCATGCTTCGCTTCCATACAGAAGGGTCGGTAGAAGAACAACATTGTGCACTGCCATTCTAGCTTTTTTTGATAGGTTTTTGATATTCTCATTATTATTATTATTATTATTATTATTATTATTATGTTATATTATTATTATTATTATTATATATTATTATCTTATTATTATTAATATATTATTATATTATAATATTTTGTTCAATCACTCTTTGCATCATGACAGCATGAGCCAAATCGATGAAAAGGGTATAATAGCTATCATAGCGATTCTCGTGACATAGGTAGCTAATCTATCGCCATTTTATTCTCACGTGAATTCTATACCAGACCAAAGACAATGTGACAATCACGCTGCCCTCGCCGGGAATCGAACCCGGAACCTTCGGGGTGGCAGTCAATACAGTTACCACTCGGCCACGAAGGCCGTTTGGATGTGAATCTTGGAGCTGGCAAAAGAAGGATGAAAACGGGATAAACGCCGTAGAAATGAGATCACTAAGAAGAATGTGCGGAAAAAGTTGTATGATAGAATACGAAAGAAATGTAAGGCAGGTGACCGCATCATGGATAAAATTAAAATGGATCCCTGAGATGGTTTGGATATATGGAACGAATGGATGAGAGAAGAATGGTTGAAAAGTTGTACACAAGTAGCGTGTGTGTAAAAAGAAGCCGAGGACGACCGAGGAAAACATGGCATGACCAAATTAATCAATTACTAAAAGGCGGCCACATTCGAAGTCGGAATAATCGACGTGCGTGCATGGTACGATGTATGACAGAGCATTGTGGCGATCCATCTTCTTTGCCTACCCCTCCGGAGATATGGCGTGATGATTAGTTACGTTTAAGCCATTCAGTGAATTTATTCAATATTAGGTTTTCCCGGAATTAATGTCGTTTTTATAGTAAAATTTAAACTTAAATTTTTTCAATTATTTTTTTTTTTATAAATTTACAGTATTATCTACGATTCTTTGCCGTCTATTTACTAGATCTAAAATTCCTCTCTCATAAAAGGCTTTTGGTTTAGATTCAAAGAACTCCGAACGACCCGATTTTAGTTCTTCGATATTGTCAATTTTTTTGTTGCTTAATTGCGTTTCTAAAGAGCAAAATAAGTGATAGTCGCTCGGTGCCAAGTCCGAAGAATAAGGTGGATACAATAAAATATCCCAGCCAAGGTTCTAGATTTTTTTCCGGGTTATATCGGCAACGTGCAGCCGGGCGTTATCATATTGAAGAATTACATACGAGTATGTTGGCACTTTAATAAATTATTCTGTAATGTAATAAAAATATATTCATTTAACTAATAAAAATATTGATAAAAATTGCGCCAAATTTTCTGGAAGCTCATTCTTATATTATTCCTGTAAACTTTTCGTAGCCGCTATGAGGTGATTGCACCAGTGGGGTTGGATAATATTATCTATCCAGATGAATTTTCCCGCAAAAAGTCCACTCATGAATCCGTAATGGAGTCGCTGAAAACAAAATGGCGACCGATCTTCACAAGATGGCGCGAATATTATGGAAATTCAAATGAACAAGGGTTAAAGAGTATGCATTCATGTTTCTATTAGTATAAAATAAACCGTTCTGCATATTTCTATCTTTATTATTCAAATGCTGTTCAAAATGAAAAAAGAATAAACAGCTTCAGTTATACACTGCTCCTTAGAAACTTTAATCGAAATAAAAGTGTATTATTTAACTAACTAACTAACCATCACGCCGTCTCCCCGAAAGGGTAGGCAGAAAAAATGGACTGTCACACTTTTACTGATGCGGCACTCCATCCTTCTCTTTTCGCCCCGCGGGAGACGCGGTGTGATGGGTTGCGAACCTCATCGCCGCCAATAGGCATCTCCCGCGCACACTTTGATCGACCAACACCCACAAAATAAATCTAAAACAAATAATATAAAATACAATGATATAAAATAAAATAACAAAATAAAAATAATTTAAAAGATGGAACAACAGCTGGGAATCTACCTCACAGGAGGGCAACTCTCTGGATAACAGACCACATAGGTCTACAATTAGGAAGAAGAAGAAAACTAACAAAGACCAAGAGCGTGGTATTCTCTCGAGCTCAGGTTAGATGTAGCGTGTCTGTGGGGGATGTCTCCAATGGAACAGTTGGAAAAAAATCACATTTCTAAGAATGTAAAAATCAGACGTAAGAGAGAGTTATCAGACCTGTACCCCTGTATGCCAGAATATTGCAGTCCAAGTCTAAGGAAAATACACGAATAATAATTTGTCTCTCTCACACTTCCGAATATAGTAGTAGCGAGAATAAGACGTAAAGAGCATGTTTCAATTCTGGGATTGGTTTGCAGCAATTTCTTCTATTCTTCTCTTCCATTCTTCCCTGTCTTGTGCGGCTCTTTTGAAATCTACATATGATGAGCAGCGCACGTCCACCAACAGGTCCTCCAGGTACTCTCGGCGTTGGCGTCTCCTAGAGTTTGTCCCCTCGGTCATACCCTTCATTATGGCATGCAAGAGACTTTCTTGACGTATTACATGGCCGATCCATCTTGCACGCCTTTCGGACAAGGTCCTGAGCAGGTGCCTTCCTCCTTCGATTCCTTGAAGAACTTCCTCATTCGTGATGTGGTCTCTCCAGGAAATTCCTAAAAGATCACATCTCAAAAGCCTCTAGTCTCCGCTTATCTCTTTCGGATAGGCACCATGTCTCGCAGCCGTACATCAAGATACTCAATACATAGGTCTTGATGAGGAGTATTCTCAGTTTTTGGTCTATATTATTTAATTCTAGCATGTATGTGAGAGTATTATGTTGTTTAAAGAGGTTGGGTAAATTTAAACCAATTTTTCTTGGAATCACGTATTTTGTACGTAAACGTAAAGTTCTCGCAAATGAGCGTCGTGTATTTAGGGAAAAACATTTCCAAAGTTGTAATGTGCAAACATTATACTTAAAACTCGTAAGTAAGACACACGCTCGCAGTAAAAACTTGCGGATAAGTCATCCGGGAGCAATGACGAGTCGGAATCTGCTCATTACTCTCATTAACAAGTGGGAGTTGCCGCGTTTGGACGGCGGTGGGCACACTCCCGGGGAGATACCGTGCCGCCGGCATGTGTCGCCTAATGAGTTGGGGCTAATTGAAAGGAGTTTGCAGATCGCGGCCGATAGAGGGCTAACTTCGCCGATGGACGCCAGAGCCGGACTTCGCTTGTTGACATACCCGATCATTCTAATTCGATGTAGGTACGTATTATACATATGTTGATATGTAATCGATTATTTTATTAGATATTCGCTGAAAAGTATAAAATTATTATTTTATAATTCACCATAACTTTGTGTTACAGATTCATTGAACAATTTTTTTTTTAACTTTGTAAATAATACAAACTAAAAAAAAATCATGATTGAAATTTTCACGATATTTTTTAATTTTTAATAATTTGTTTATTGGACTTGGACTTGGATCTTCTGGCTTACAGAGGTTCAGCTCATGTGGCTATTCCTCTTACGTCTGATGGGAACATTATTGGAAGGTGATTTGGTGGGTTGTTAGTTTATGCGGGGGCATGATTTGTGTGGCCCGGAGTGTTCCTCTGAAGGAGGATCGATTTTGGGCGCTTGTGGCGACTGGAGGTGTTTGGGTCGTAATTTGAGAGGTCTTTTATTGTGAAGTTAGGATGTGAAGGGAGTCCTTTGTAAAAACGTTCGGCAAGTTTCAGAATGAATTCATCTATCATCGGGATTCCCGATTCTAGGTGCAGTTATGTATACGATATTATAGTATATGATCTTATAAAATACTGTTTAAGGGCTTCTGTGTCCGAAACATGTTTAAATTTGTATTATTTTTTTTTTAATACAGTTCGTTTGTTTACAAATTTAAAAAAAATATATTGTTCGAATTATTTATTATTCCTTGTTATACGCTTCAGCATTTCTTACAACGCAATAAATAGGTTCCTGAAAAATTAATTGTAGAAATTATTCGTAAAATGTAACCTGTCTGATAAAAATGGCAAAATAGTGACCGTGCAAACCACCTGCTTAATAGAACTGCTAAGGCATAGGTTCCCAAACTTTTTCGGACCATCACCCTTTACTAGAAATAAAAATTCTAACGCCCCCTCCCCCTATCAGTCATACCAAACATTATACTAACTAACTAACCGTCAGGCCATCTTCCCGAAGAGGCCAGCTTCTGCCAGCATACTAGAGACATAGGTTAGTTGGGTGTGTGGGTTTAATCCTCCCACTTCCACATACAATATATATATATATATATATATATATATATATATATATATATATATATATATATATATATATATATATATATATATATATGTATATATATATATATATATATATATATATATATATATATATATATATATATATATATATATATATATATATATATATATATATATATATATATATATATATATATATATATATATATATATATATATATATATATATATATATATATATATATATATATATATATATATATATATATATATATATATATATATATATATATATATATATATATATATATATATATATATATATATATATATATATATATATATTTTTTTTTTTTTCATCTTCAAGTGCCCTGTTGGGCAGCTCCTCCACACTCAGGATGCCGGTCCACTCCCTCACGTTTCGCAGCCAGGACATTTGTCTCCTTCCGGGCCCTTGGTGTGCCTCAATTTTCCCCTCCAATATTAGTTGGAGAAGGTGCTACTTTGCTCCACGCAGTATATGACCCAGATGTGAGATCTTTCGAACCTTGATAGTTGATAACAATTCCCTGTCAACTCTAGCTCGCCTCAAAACTTCGGTATTGGTAACCATGTCTGTCCAGGGAACTCTGAGCATTCGGCGATGGAGCCACATTTCAAATGCTTCCAGTCTGTTCATTGAGTTAACTTTCAGGGTCCAAGTTTCACACCCGTACAATAAAACAGACCACACATAGCATTTAATCATTCTCTGGCGGAATTTCAAGTTCAAGGAAATTCATAACGTATATCATTGCAGAAGAGTGATTTCATTTTATTAAACGTAGCTCTTGCTGCCTCAATTCTGCATTTCATCTCTACATCTGGGTCAAGAGATTGCGTTAGTATGCTGCCGAGGTATTTAAATTTTTCCACCCTTTCAACGTTACGGCCGTTCAAATGCAATACTGACCCACTGTAGTCAAGCTGTCCGTCCCTTCGGAATTTTTTTATTAAATATTAAATATTAATATTTTTTATTTATTAAATATTAAATATTATTTTTTTTATTTATACTGGTGTGGGCACCACATGAAAATAAATATTGCCTGTTGATTGAAAAAGTACAAAAAAAGTTCTTACGTTTTTTGTACCTCAAAGATAACGGTTATTACCCCTGGCTGTACCCAACTGATTTCTTGCTGGGTATGCTGGACTACCAATCATTAGAAATTAGACGAACTATCCATTTGGGTGTTCATTTTTTTCAACTGATTCGTGGTCGAATACATAACTCGGATATTTTGAATGACTTAACTTTGTTTGTCCCTGACAATTATCTGCGACAAAGGCAACATAGATTATTTCACCTGCCACTGTGTAGAACCAATTTACCTAAAGTTATGCCCGTGGGCAGGGCAATAATCCTTCTAAATCGCATCTCTTCGGATGTGGACATCTTTCACGATAGTGAGGCTTCCCTCAGAAAACATCTATCTCTTAAATAATGTGTTGTTCTTCTTATTGTTTCTAATTATTTATTTGGTCTTTATTTTTTAATTATCTGGTGTTTTTTGTGTTTTTGTCTATTTTTAAATTTCTTTATTGTATTTACTGTTTAAAATAATTATTTTTTTTACCTACCTGTATAGTCATAAGCGCCTTGGTTTAATACTGTAATGTTTATGATTTAAAAATAAATTGAATTGAAATTGAATTAAAAATAAATTGAATAAACATTTTTTTTACAATGAACTTCTACCATTAAATTTCAAACCACCATTTTTTGCAAAAGTATCATTTGCATGAAATGAATAAATAAATCAAAATTTTCAGAAAATTTTTCTGTAGAGTTTTTCAGTAAATCAAAAGAGTACAGTAATAAAATAGTTAAAAAAAAAAACAAGAACAAAATTAAAAACATGGCCATTGCTTGTGTTGTAATTTTATTATTTCTTTCCCCATTATTACTTTATTTAGTAACTATTCTCGCAGTGCAGGGTCTGTATATCATAATTCATCTCCCCAGACTTGTCCAGAGCGTGGAGCGCCATGATAAATCAAAAGGAACGTAAAAATATGAATAAACAAATATCAAGAGACCCATCACAGCTGGCGGGCCCTGGGCCCCGCTACCCTTGCACCCTTACCCCTTCCACCCCCAGCCACAGTCGTTCACCGGAACAAGAGATCAAATTGATTTGCCGTACGCGAATTTAATCTTACTCAGAAAATTCGCTTCAATTACGCACAAGATAGATGGCTACTAGCATCATTAATAAAATAAAGTCATTAAATCAATAATATAGTATATATAATAATAAATAAATAATATAACTGAGAATACTCCTCATCAATACCTTCTTCTTCTTCTTCTTCCTCAGCCTATTCCCGTCCACTCCTGGACAAAGGCCTCCTCCATTTGCTTCCATGTCATTCTGTTCTGTGCAGACTGCATCCAGGTTATTCCTACGTGTCTGTTTAGATCATCCTTCCACCGTAGTTGCGGTCGCCCTGCACTTCTCTTCAACGTCCACGGTCTGCAAGTCAGCAGTCTTCTTGTCCATTTTTCATCTGAGCTTCTAGCTGCGTGGCCCGCCCATTGCCATTTTAGAGTCACCACCCGGTGGATGATGTCAGAGACCTTTGTTTTTTCTCTAAACGTATCGTTTCTGACTCTGTCTCTTAGGCTTATTCCTAACATGGCTCTTTCCATAGCTCTTTGGGTCACTCGCAGTTTCTCGGCACTTTTTTGGACAATGTAACAGTTTCAAGACCATAAGTACCAACTGGCAGTTTTTAAGGATGTAGCTCAAGTTTCCGAAAGCTGCCCAGCTTAGTCCAATTCTTATTTTTAGCTCTGCGGTCTGGTTATCTCGGCCCAATCGAATATTGTGTCCCTATGTATGGAGTATCTTGATTTACGGCTGCGAGACATGGTGCCTATCCGAAAGAGATAAACGGAGACTAGATGCTTTTGAGATGTGGCCCTATAGAAGACTATTAAGAATTTCCTGGAGAGACCACATTACAAATGAGGAGGTTCTCCAAAGAATCGAAGGAGGAAGGCACCTGCTCAAGACCTTGTCCGAAAGGCGTGCAAGATGGATCGGCCATGTAATACGACAAGAAGGCCTCTTGCATGCCATAATGGAGGGTATGACCGAGGGGACAAACAGGGAACGCCCACGCCGAGAGTACCTGGAGGACCTGTTGGTGGACGTGCGCTGCTCATCAGATGATGCAGATTTCCAAAGAGCCGCACAAGACAGGGAAGAATGGAAGAGAAGAATAAAGGAAATTGCTGCAAACCAATCCCAGGATTGAAACCAGAGAGAAAGATAGTAAACTGATCATCGATAACACACCTATTGAGCAAATCATGCGATTCACTTACCTAGGCATAAAGATCGGTAGCTACAGTGACCTATATGACGAGGTGCGAGCACAAACCAATAAAGCGACAGCCGTGGCTGGCTGCTTGCGCGTCACCATATGGAGGAACAAATACATGCTACCCGAAAGTAAAGTCAAGATATACAAGGCATGCGTTCACCCCATCATGACGTATGGAATAGAGGTAAAACCCTCAGAGATCGGATCAGAAATGAAACGATAAGGTATGTCTATGGTGTTGAGGACATAGTGAGATGGGGAAGAAGCAGAAGGCGCTTTTGGAGAGACCACATGGACCGCATGGAGAAAACGAGAATTGCAAAATTTGATAAAGATGCAAACCCTAGCAGCAAGAGATTACCAGGAAGGCCGCCGCAGAGATGGACATCATCATTCCAGGACAGCCCACCGTCACAAACAGGTCATACGACCTAAGCTAAGAGGAAGAAGAAGAAATAAATAAATAATATGTTTGTAAATCAGTCATTCCCATAAATTATAATATAACTTATAATTTAATGAATCGAAACCAGGACCATCGTTAGAGCAGTCATAACTGTTGCCACTCTGCCATGAAGGCTGTTAATTTGAAAGTATTATAAACAAATCTACATCACGCCTAACAGACTACATCACGCCTGTAGAAAATACAACATGACGATCTCTATCGAAAAAACAAAATGTATGACCTTTTCCAAAACACCAAAAACATGTAACCTGGTTATAGAAAATTAACCCATAGAACAGATTAGGACCTTCAAGTATCTAGGCATATACCTGGTGGGAGGAGCTGATCTGCGGGAAGAAATACAAGCCCAAATAAACAAGGCAGCTGTAATCTCTGGCGCTCTAAAATCCTCAATATGGAAAAACAAAGACATGGCCATCAAGAGTAAGATGAGAATCTATAAAGAATGCGCAAGACCAATAATAACAAATGGCGTCGAAGCAAGGGCAGACACAATAAGGAACAAAGAAGTTTTGAGGACTTCCGAAATGAAGACACTGAAGACGATAGCAGGCAAAACACTGAGATATCGCGTGAGGAACACCAGAATAAGAGAGATACGCGAGGTTGAGGATAGTATAAGATGGAGTAGACAGCGAAAAAGAGACTGGTACGGTCATGTTCAAAGAATGGACACCACCAGACTCCCCTATATTGCATTGCATAATCAGCCTCACGGGACTCGTCCTCGTGGAAGACCTCACAGGAGGAGCAACACTCTGGAGAACAGATCACAAAGGTCTACAAAAAGGAAGAAGAAGAATAAACAAATCTTATAAATTCATTCACATATTCTTTTGTGATTAATTCGACGACCTTCGTGGCAGAACGGCAAGAGCTTACGACTACCAGACCGAAGGTCCTGGCAGTGTTATTGTCTCGTTGTCTTTGGTCTAGTGTAGAATTCACGTGATAATAAAATGGCCATAGATTAACTACCTATCACATGTCATGAGAATTAATATTTTCTTCTACTTAATGCAGGCCGTGTTGCCTGTTTCTTAAGAGGGGCTTCCTGCGAGGTCGACTCCCAGCTGTCGATCCATCTCTTTAGTGGTCTGCCCGGGGGTCGTCTACCTTGGGGTTGGCCGTGCAACACAATGAAGGGGAGTCTGGATGGATCCATTCTCCTCGCGTGTGCATACCAGTATCTTCTCCTTTGCCTTCCCTACCTAACGACATCCTCGACCTCGCAAAGAATCAATATAATAGCTAAAACAAACTGGGTTCGAACGATCAAAAAAAACTTCTAGAAAACACATTTTCATTCGTTTAAATTCGTATTAAATATACAGTTTTACATTGTTGTTTACAAGTTTTCATACGTAAGTTTTTAAGGTATTAAAATCAACATCTTCAGTTTATTTTTAAGAAAATCTTAGAAAACCGGATCCGACGTATGATTGATTTTTAAAAACTAAATGGATAAACTTAGAGCCTACACAAGCTAAGGACAAACTTTACCCTTCGAAAGCTTACTTCCACCTCTACACAATTTAATTTTAATTCAGGATGTTTGATTACTTTTCCCGCTTATCACGGTGTTTTTGAAACCCGGCGAACCGTGAAGCGCGAGGAAGGGCGGCGCACCCCTGCGGGGGTGGAACATTTTGTAAAACGTTGCGAACAACCCTTATCAATTCTCATATTCTTCTGTCATACTATTACCCACTTTTTCACTCCCGCCGCCGTTATTCATTTAGCTAAACAGGCTGTTATTTCTCGCTAACTCCCATAAAAATATCTCGGCGAGTTTAGATTTTACGGGGAAACTCTGCGATAAAATGCCAGATAGATGTTGCCTTCAACTGAACAACTCACAACATCAAGAGGTAAACGGCGGGAAATTTATTTTTAGTTAACCCCCATTGTGCGGGCGACTTCATTTGCAGTAAAATAAATTATCTCGAATGCGGCTGGACTATATTTGCAGCTCAAACAGATGGTCTCAGTTCGTCATAATATTACATACAATTTAATAGTATTGAACGCTAAGGCATTAACACTGTGGAATTTCATAGTAATATATTTAGGACAGACATGGTTACCAATACCGAAGTCCTGAGGCGAGCTAGAGTTGATAGGGAACTGTTATCAACTATCAACGTTCGAAAGATCTCACATCTGGGTCATATACTGCGTGGGGAAAAGTACCACCTTCTGCCAACTGATATTGGGGGGGAGAATTGAGGGACGCCAAGGGCCCGGAAGGTGACAAATGTCCTGGCTGCGAAACGTGAGGGAGTGGACCGGCATCCGAAGTGTGGAGGAGCTGTTCCGAGCGGCGCAGGACAGGGACAGGTTCGCCAGGGTGATCGCCAACGTTGGGGAGACCCGGCAGGGCTCTTGAAGATGGAGAATACTTAGGAAATTTAAAATAACTTTGTTTAATCCACTAATTATTTAAAATATATATTAAACAACAGGACATGTATCGGAGGATACCTCCATCTTCATAATTAATAATCAGATTCCTCCTTTTACTCCTTTCTCCTTAAATACTTTGTCTACATTTAATCTCTCAAGCTCCCATTCCCAATCAAATGTAAATTAATCATTTATTAATTTCTATATAAATTATGTCTTTTCAAATTAATGTTTTTTCTAAATTACAATATTATATATTTTTTATATTATCATCATGTATTATTATTGTTTAATATTATTTATTAGTTCTTACTGATAAAAATAATTATGAGTACTTATAGCAAATAGCCCAGGTTAATTTTTTTATTTAAATTATTGAATCGAATTTTAAATGCGTTTTTATATTAGTTTTTTTTTTTACTTTATATTATATTTTTACACCTGAAGGTGGAGGTATCCTCCGATACATATCATTTTTTAATATTTAGTGAATTAAACAAAGTTATTTTCAATTTCCTAATTTAATAATAAGATACAATCAAATATGCGCTGCAAATATAGTCTCCCGCAATTTGAAATAATTTTTTTTGGACTACATATAGTAGTATATGTTTTCTAGAAATTTTATTACAGTTTATGGGAATGGTATGTTTCGCCTTTCTAAGGCATTAACAAATATATTGTTTTGCGTGCATGACATGATGTATGAATGTTGAGGAACCGAGAGAAGTATGTCTAGAAAGAACAATTCGGAGAGACGGTGATGTTTAGTTGGAACATGAACCAGCATGAACATCGTTATAAAACAATAAAAATACAGAATCTATAGCTCCCACTTAGAAGAAAAACCAAAATATATAAGTCTCTGAATTTGTATGACGAAGTTCCAGAATAAGTCAGAAGTAAAAAAACATATTTATAAATTTTAAATAAAATTAAGTAAACATATAACGATTTGTAAAACCTTTTGATATGTAAGTTATTATTTTTGTCTTATGTATTATACGACGTACGACTCGTACATGTGTTATTTAAAGCTAATATAAAAACAATTTGTCTGTCTGTCAAATAACCCAGTCTATAGAGGGCAGTGTACCGGGCGAAACCGGTCGCTGTCGAAATTAAGACAAAAGTGGAAGTAGTTAAAAACATCGTTTTATTTCATTGTATCTCAATAGAGACGAAGACGCAAACTGGAAACTGAACATGGATGATCAAGGTGTTTACAGGACTTATGACCTGTCATTGGTTGGGTTAAGCGCACGCTTTATGTAATTACAACATTCCCCATTCCACCTTTGTTTTTATGATCATGCATGACAAACTTTGGAAGATGTATATATACTTCAAATCCATATCTATCTTCACGTGTCAGTTTTAATTAGCCATCTATGTAGATTTGATTGCACTTGTGAATCTTTTTTCAAGATTAACCTATACAATCGACCCACTAACGCCAGTTTCCAGTTTGCGTCTTCGTCTCTATTGAGATACAATTAAATTTGAATTAACCACCCTTTGGTGAAAATCCAGGATTTCGTATACAAGTATAAGTATACATTCACAAATAATCGTTTTATTTCATTATTATTTTAAATGAACTTCCATCAAGAGATTTCAGTAAAAAAATTGGATTATTTTAAAATGAAATGATTATTAAATTGATGTTATTATTTAAAATTTTATGGTAGAGGTTCACTATAAATAATGGATTTTTTTTAATGTATATTTTGTTAAAATCCACTCATGTTTGTGTCTTCGAGCGGTTTCGACAGCTCGCTGCCATCTTCTGGTACCTATATAAAATTTTGTTAGGTTTATATATGAAATTAAAATGGTGGGGGGTAGAAATTTAACGAATCTATATAATCCAATAGAGGATTCGAACTGCATTAATTTTTTTTTTTTCGTAAATTAATTTATTTTTGGTTTCTATATTATAAAAAGGAAAATTATTTAATTATTATTATTCCATCATTATTGTCTCTTTCTTTACTATTGCTCCTATATACGTACTTATTTTATTTTATTTTTTTAATTACGCGTTTGTAATTTTGTTGTTTTTTTATTTTTTATTTTGCTAAATTACTTTCTATGACGACTGTAATATAAACATGTTAATTGAATTTAAGCATAATTTTGCGAGTGAATAAATAAATTAATTATCAAATAAATAATGGTGAAAAATACACATCATATATCAAGTATACCTGTTTAATATATACTCGTATATTAGGTGTTTCGGAAAGTTCGGTCCGTTTTACAATAGAGGGCTCTGGCTGCTTCAAGCCTTCAAATCTGGTGGCCATTTTTTTTTGTAAGCCTGAGCATCTGTGAATTAAGTTCAAAGGTTTTAATTGAGTTAAACATTAAACAACGAAAAAATAAAAAACGGTTAATTGTAACAGGCGTCATGTTGCACGGGTGGTATCTTTGGGGTTCAGTTTGAACTACACTACACTATATTATTTCAACAACTTTTTATTTTTTTGTGTACAACAAGTCGTTTGAACAAAACTTTTTTTTTTTTAAAGACTAACATCATGGATTTATATCAATGATATATTAGAATTTATTTTACAATCTTCAATGTGAGCAGAAAATAGCTCATTATTATGGAGAAGGAACCTAGTCGTGTCCAGGCTTGAACCCATGCCCCCTGGATCAGGAGCCAAGCGTTCTATCCCCTAGACCACCACCCGGTCTGTATACAATTTGTTTATAGCTATGATATTGATTCTCATGACATGTGATAGGTAGCTTATCTATCGGCATTTTTTTGTCACGTGAACTCTACACCAGACCCAAGACAGTGTGACAATTACACTGCTATCGCCAAATATCGAACCCTAGACCATCGGTATGGTAGGCTGAGCTCTTACCACTCTGCCACGAAGGTCGTCTTGGAACTTGTACCTTTGAACAGTTATTGGCATTTACGGTTAACACCAATTTGGATCAAAAACCCACTTTAAAAAATATGTACCTTTATTATGATCAGCCCTCAGTTGTAAAGCTGTTAAAAAAATATATAAAAATTCAAAAAAAAAATGTATGCATGTTGTAACAATTTTCCTTCAATATTCGCAACTTTGAAACAGGTGAGTCGTATAACTCAGCACAAATTCGAATTTTAAAAAAATATTAAAATAAATGAAATTCTAGTCAGAACGTTGAAAATACCTGGCTCCAGTGGTTGTCAGGACCGAACTCAGGCCCGCGGGAATAATTAATTTCAATCACCGTGCCACGAGCCCAGGTCGCTAATGACGCCACCAGGGACGGACCAATCACGTCTCGTTGCGGGGCGTTTTTTTTTATTTGGCCACTTTATCGCCATCCACGGACAAGCCATTCGATCTCGTTAATGTCGGAATTGAGAAATGGCTAGAAACAACCAATTTGGGTAATAAAATTTCGTCATTTTGTTAGTAATTTAAAAATACACGATTTACATACTAAATTTCAATGCAATAATTATGATCAATCTTTCAAAAAAAGATATGCTTTAGATTTCGGGCAAAAAATATATATTTGAATAGAAAAATGGGCTGAGGATCTAATTCCAGTCAGGGGAAGAGATGAATGAGAGTCGCACGGGATAGAGAACGTTTGAAGTAGCCTACATCCAGCAGTGAGAGACAGCTAAGAAAGAAGAAGAATGCAAAAAGTAGTCGAGAAAGAGTAAGTAAGACTTGACATGATCAAATTAAACAATTACTAAAAGGCGAACATGTTCGAATTTGATACAATCGACTAGCCTGCGTGTCATGGTGTGTGAATGTAGAAGAGGCGCGAGAGTTGTCAAGATAAAACAGAGGACGATGGGCGGCGGGTGACAGAAAAGAAAAGTTAATATTATTACTGTTAAAATTTAAAACACTGTTATATTATCACAATTTCTTATTATTCACTGAGAGTGTCGCAACAGCTGTTTCGCCAACCGATGTTGGCATCATCAGGTGATACCATTTACTCATTGTAACACCTGATGATCCCAACATCGGTTGGCGAAACAGCTGTCGCGACACTCTCAATGAATAAAAAGAAATTGTGATATTACAACAGTGTTTCAAATTTTAAAAGTAATAATGTTGAAATATCATAGTGTTTCGGCCAAAACAATGGACCATTTAATAGTTAATATGTTAAAATCATATAGCGGATACCATTATTTTTAAAAAAAAATGAAATAAAACGAAGTTTTTAAACTATTTCCACTTTCGTCGTTATTTCGACAGCGACCGGTTTCGCCAGGCTCGCTGGCATCGACGACTGGTGATACTGTTATAAACTGACTCCTTTATATTCATACAGATAATCACTATTGTTTTCAGTTTACAATGACACGTTTTTTTTCAATGAAAATATTATATAACCATAAATTTAACTTAACTAACTAACTAACTAACCTTCACGCCGTCTCCCCGAAGGGAATAATTAAATTTAACTTACAGTTTTTAAATCTACAAACCTTTGTAAGGCTGTTTTTTTTTTTCGTTGACGTGTCAGCTTAGGAATTAAGTCATCACATACCTGAAACAAAAAATTCAAAATGTTATTTTATTGTGTGTCAATGTTATAAATAAAATGAAATCATTCTTCTGCAATGATAACATAAATTTGAAACTCCCCCAGAGAATAATCAAAGCTATGTGTGGTCTATGTTATTGTATGGATGTGAAACGTGGACCTTAAAAGTCAACTCAATGAACAGACTGGAAGCATTTGAAATTTGGCTCTATCGCCGATTGCTCAGAATTCCCTGGACAGACATGGTTACCAATACCGAAATGCTGAGGCTAGCTATAGTTGACAAGGAGCACTTATCAACTTCACATCTGGGTCATATACTGCGTAGGGAAAAGTACCACCTTCTCCAACTATTAATGGAGGGGATAATTGAGGGACGCCGAAGGCCCGGCTGAAAGTAGAATAAATGCAGTAGAAATGAGATCTCTTAGACGAATTTGTGGATACTCTGTGTATGATAGAGTGCCGAATGAAAATATAAGAGGTGAATGCGATGCGAATGATGGTGTTATGAACAAAATAATGAAAGGATCATTAAGATGGTTTGGACACATGGAAAGAATGAATGAAGAAGGAATGGTAAAAAATTATACGTTCACGATGTAAATGGAACTAGAAATAGAGGAAGACCGAGGAAAGCATGACACGATCAAATAAATCAAATATTGAATATCGGCCACGTGATGAGTCAGAGAAATCGACGCGCGTGCATGACACGATGTATGAATGTTGAGGAATCGAGAGAAATATGTCAGGAAAGAAAAGTGTGGCCGTCTATTCTTTCTGCCCCCCCCCCCTCCTTCGGGGAGACGGCGTGATGGTTAGTTAGTTTTTTAGTTATGATTATGTTAGTTCTACTCACATAGAGCAAGTTCATTGAACTGGGTAGTGGAAAAGTCATAATTCTGATTTACGATCATAAACTAGAGCGTTGTTTATCACGTGCAATAAAATCTAAAATACTAAAATCCATATTATTATACTTGTAATACAGTGCTCATAGGCGGTTCGTTATATTTTTACGGGCATTACACAAAATGCTGAAGGCATTTACCAGTATCGTAAATTTTAAAATAAAACAAACGACGATAAAAAGTAACTCCACTAACATGATTTGATATTTCACTTCATTGCTTAAAGAATTTACATAATTCATATTTACTTTGTGTTAAAATACATTCACTAAACTCTGGTATATAGTACAGAATATTGACGCGTATTGAAATTTTAACACATTGAGTGGGGAAACATATTTATTTCTTCTTCTTCTTTTTCTTCCTTGTTGTAGGCCTATATGGTCTGTCCTCCCGAGGGTTGCTCCTTCTGTTAGGTGGATTCCCAGCTGTCCTTTAATTTTTAGGGGGTCTTCTACTAGAACAAGTCCCATGAGGCTGATTATGTAGTGCAATGTAGGGGAGTCTGGTGGTGTCCATTCTTTGAACATGACCGTACCAGTCCCTTATTCGCTGTCTACTCTTCTCTTCTTTCCTTTTGCCATTTCCCATCATCTGGGATTGGCCCTCCTCGTACGAAAACGACAAACTTTTCTATTTTGACTCATCTCCACTGTCAGATTCTCGAGTTGGAGCTCCTTTTCCATGTTGGCCCACCATGTTGCCATTGGGCGACCTCTTCTTCTTTTTGGCGAAGGCCGCCAAAGAGATGGAGAGATGGCTGGACATCATCATCCTAGGACAGCCCACCGTCACAAACAGGTCATACGACCTAAACTAAGAGGAAGAAGAAGCACTTCGTATTTTCACAAAACTTTGTTTTTCTTTTTAGAGACATGTGTCGATTGTAACTCAACATTTTGTGAAGTACAAATTTAAACAATAACAACCTAATTTTTTGTACAAAAGCGAGCTAGATAAGCTGGTCCACTTCCATTACCCTTCTTGCAGAATGGTCAGCTGGGCGTCGCATAACGTGGCCGTACCATCATGGCCACGGTTCTCCTCAAGTTTATCCGAGATTGGCCTCACTCTTCAACTCCCACGGATATGTATGTTCCTGATGTGGTCGAGCAACGTTCACTCATCTCAACTCACCTCAGCATCCTCATTTCAGTACTGTGCAGATTATCCTCTTGTTTTTTTTGAGTGGCACCAAAAAGAGTATATCTTCACTTCTTCTTCTTCTTTTTCCTCAGTCTATTCCCGTCCACTCCTGGACAAAGGCCTCCACCATTCGCTTCCATGTCACTCTGTCCTGTGCAGACTGTATCCAGGTTATTCCGACGTGTCTGTTCAGATCATCCTTCCACCGTAGTTGCGGTCGCCTGCACTTCTCTTTGCCGTCCACGGTCTCTCAAGTCAGCAGTCTTCTTGTCCACTTTTCATCTGAGCTTCTGACTACGTGACCTGCTCATTGCCATTTTAGAGTCGCCACTCGATGGATGGTGTCAGTGACCTTTGTTGTGTCAGTGACCTTTGTTTTTTCTCTCACCGTATCGTTTCTGACTCTGTCTCTTAGGCTTATTCCATGGCTCTTTGGATCACTCGTAATTTTCGGCACTTTGTTTGGACACTGTAACAGTTTCAAGACCATAAGTACCAACTGGCAGAACGCAGGCTTCATCGACTTTTCGTTTCAGGTTGATCGGTATTTTCCGATTTTTAAGGATGTAACTCATGTTTCCGAAAGCTGCCCAACTTAGTCCAATTCTTCATTTTAGCTCTGGGGTTTGGTTATCTCGGCCCAGTCGAATATTGCGTCCCAGGTATGCATATTCTTGGACATTTGATTTCAAGCCTTTCCGTGCCCATCACCTTGGTCTTTGCCAGGTTCATATTCAAACCTACAGATTTGGATACATCGTTTAGTTCTTTCAGCATTTCAGCTAGTTCCTCCGGAGTGTTGCTCACGAGTACGATGTCGTCGGCAAAACGGAGATGGTTTAAATATTTTCCATCAACACGGATTCCTGTAGTTTCCCAGACTTTTGAAAATGTGTACACATCTGGAAAATTCTGTAGCTTGCTAGTGTTACGAAATACCCGCATACAATGTGTTAATACGCACTCACAGCTCACACATGGAAGTTTTATGAATATCGATTGTTCTATGGTAAGTACTGACTTTGTGGGGCACAAATAGCCGACCGCGCGGCGCCTATAACCAGCATGTAGCGTCCAAACAAAACGAGGTTGTATACACACGCCCGTACATATCCTGCGTTACCACAACAAAGTGCCACTGGAAAGGTTAAGCACAAAAAATTTAATTATTCCGGGAAAAGTATTAATATATTCCGACATCGACACTTTACGCCACGCTGTATCGCCGATATTCTGAACATACTCGTATGAAAACAAAAACGAAAATTTTAGTCTGTTTTGGAGGCGGTAACACTGGAATTTGAATATTTTAAACTGACACATCGTGGAAGGTAAAAAGACAAATTATTAAGCGCCATTAACGTGATGTAATCACCTCAAGGGCTTATTTTGTTTAAAGCCATGTTTCATGTTTAAATCCATGTTTCATGTTTAAATCCATGTTTCATGTTGTATCCATGTCTCATGTTTAAATCCATGTTTCATGTTTAAACCCGTGTTTCATGTTAAAATCCATATTTCATGTTTAAATCCATGTGTCATGTTTGAATCCATGTTTCATGTTTAAATCCAAAATGAATGCTGCAACTGATACGGGCCACATCAATTACCTTAAGCCAACTAAACATCACACTGCCTCGTAATAAAACTTGATTCAGTGGGTTAAGTAAACGCCACCCCAACAGAAAATCCCATAGAAAAAGCAAGGGGAAACCACTCCGAATATCATTCTCAGGTCATCATTATAAGTCATAGTCAATGTCGGGGAGCGGGCTATTGTAGTTTGAATAAAATAATGTAATAATAATAGTAATAATAATAATAGTTTTTTAGAAAGAGTTTGAAAACCTGTCGATGTACGACAGAATTTCAAATGCTTATATCAGAAATGAATGTAGAGCGGAAGAACGTATTATGAACAAAATTATGAAAGGATCACAGTGATGGTTTGGACATATGGAACGCATGGATGAAGAAAGAATGTTTCATAGAGTATAATAGTATAGAGTATAATTCGTTTGCAATGCGAATGGAGTAGAGTCGGGGAAAACCGATGAAAACATGGCATTACCAAATTAATCTAATTTTAAAGATCGGCTAAGTCAAAAGTCGGAAGAATCGACGTGCGTGTATGATTCGCTGTAGAGGAATCTAGAGATGTGTCAGGATAAAGTACTGTGGCTGTCCATTCTCTCTACATTTTAGAGAGAGAGAGAGAATGTGGTCTGTCACCCTTTTGATTGATGACAAGAAAAGGCTAAATTAAATTAACGTAAGTCCCGGATGGACAAGGAACAGTCCTAGATAGTGCAGCGAGACTGACGAAAGGGCGTCGCTGCGTCCTATAACAGTCTCGGGTGGTGGTGGGAACCTTATATGTCCATTCTCTCTGCCTACCCTTCTGGTCAAACAGTGTGGGGTTTTAGTTGTTGTAAAATTATTGTAACATTAAACATTCACCAGAACTCTTAAAAATATAAAGTATAGCATTTCAAACGCGTTTCTAAAAAATGGTTAAAACTACAATACGTACGTCATTCAAATAATATAACAATAGAAAAAAATAAACAAAACGTTTCTCATACTAAAAAGAAGCTACATGAAACAAAAGACAAACAAAATCATGTATCTTTTATTTTACCGCTCTTCCATAGTCTATACCTGTCTTTGCCGCGCTTTTAGCTGTCACGAAAACTGGCGTTATTTTACCGTCGAAGTGTGAAACTAAATAAATTATGCGCGATTCATTAAGCGAAGTGTAGATTAACGGCGGGAATATCCACAGACAATAATAATGGATCGAACGTGTTAAAATGGCCAACAGTAGCGCTGAGGTTATTAGTGTATGCAGATCGCGCACTGGACTAATTTGTCTATGGTTATATGATAATAGCCAACTATGGAAACAACCATAAATATCAAAAATGGAATATTTCGTTACGAAAAATTGCAATTTAATAAAATAAATACATTTTGCACTAAAATTCAATACTGAAAATATAAATATACCGTTTATATGAAGCACTCGTTAGATATTTTGTTTCAACACCAATATTTTTTTGACTCCATTTACCGGGTTTGTTCCAACAGAGCCTAAACGAGGTAAAAATAATATGATGTTACTGCAAATGAAGCTACATTTGGAGCGAAACCGGTAAGTATAAATAAAACAAATATATACATATTTAATTCTACTAAACAGAACATATTTAAGTGTCGAATATATTTCATTTTCATTTCATTTATTTTAATAAAAATCACAAACATTACGGACATATAATTCCAGATCGTTTGCAATTGCATTATAAGAATTTATGAGAGAAGCAAAAAAAATTAAGCTTAAGAATTAGAAAGAATCATAACATTGATATTGCATCCCTGAGGCAACTCACACTATCACGAAATATGTCGACCTCCGAGGCGACCCGATTAAGCAATAAGATTTCCCTACCCACAGGCATAACCATTGGCAGGTTGGTTCTGCAGTAGGGCAAATAAAACAATCTGTGCTGTCTTTGACGAAGGTAATTATCAGGGAAAAATAGACCTACATCACCCAGGACATCCAAGTTTTGTATACGGCCGCCAATCAGCTGAAAGAAGTGAACTCCCAAGTAAATATTTCTCCTTCTCTCCAATGATTGGTAGCTAAGGATAGTTAGCAAGAATTCAGTCGGAAAGAGCTACGGGTAATAACCGCGCTCCCTGAGGTAAAGAAATCGCAGAATTTTTTTTCTGCACTCGCTCCACCATAAGAGAATATCGGATCCTAGACGGTGACCAAATAATGAAACTCTATTCCAGCCGACTACCAGGGAATTATACAACCCCCGAATTCTGTAAATATATTGAAGCAAAGGTTGCAATACATAATGGAGTTCTATTGGCAATCCTCATTAAATGAAGTGAATCGTGGAGCTGGCAAAATAATGAAAGTATATACAACAATTTGAATGTATACAAATACTTGTAGACGAATACTGGATTTTACCCATTGCGGGTTATCAATACAAGAATTAATTGCAATTTAACAATTAATTCAGTATTCGTTTACAAGTATTTGTATACATTCAAAATGTTGTAAAAACAAAAACTGGTCCAAATTATAACATATAGATTAGAGTGACATCTCCAGGCGGTTTCTAGCAATGCGCTAATGGCGGTAGCCTTTCACATTGCGTTAAAAAGATCTTCTGCTTAATGCTTAAAAATACAATCTTCATAGATGGCGTGTGTAGATTGAAAAACTACCATGCAAAGGATGCTGTTGCAGATTACCATATATACAACTTCCAAAAATTTGTCAGGCATGGTGGTCATAAGAAAAAAGGTGGAATGGGAAATGTTGTATTACATAAAGCGTGCGCTTAACCCAACCAATGACAGGTTTTTAGTCCTGTAAGCACCTCGATCAACCATATTCTGTTTCCAATTTGCATCTTCGTCTCTATTAAGATACAATTAATAAAAGTATAATTAAATCGTGTGCATTCGAATATTTTGAATTATTTTCGGAGAACATCGAAGTATTCATCTCTCGCTCTCTTGTTTTCAAAATATTCTCGTACTCTTTCTTGATGACATCGTTTTTTTGCCTATGATTGGCCATGTTACATAATGTAATGTTAGGTTAGGTCAGGTCATGTGTTTACTAGTGCAATTCCACAAGAGCGATTGTGACGTCACTATTGCACAGCCACCTGTATCCTGCACCGGCTATTAATCTGTCAGCCGCCGCGTGACGTCATTCAATTAGCTGCAACGTCATAAATCCTACCCCCTCCCTCCGGCCCAACAATAGGCACGGTTTGCAGTTAGACGGACAGTCTCACTTGCTATAAGCAAATCACTGTTACGTAGTTGGAAATAGTGTTGTGGACGTTGAAGTATGAAAAATATTATTTTGAAAAAAAAAAATTATTTACACCAAAAAGCTAAGATAGCAGTGCATAATGGTGTTCTTGTGCCGACCCTTATGTATGGAAGTGAAGCGTGGAAAATTTTAGCAGCTCAGCTTCCCAGAGCTCCCCTACTTCCTAATTACCCCCTCAGCTCCCTCCAGGGCTCCCTGAGAAGCCAGGGGGCCCACTTTGGGATCCTATGAATAAAAAAGTCCATTGTTTTGGCTGAAGCACTATGATACTTCAACATTATTAACTGTTATAGGCTATTAATGGTATCACAATTTTTTATATTTTTATATTTTTCCAAACTAAATTGCCTTCCAAACCTCCCCTGCCCGCATTTGCCTCCTCTGATCCTCACTTGACCTCCCCCTGTTATGTAACCATGTGATAGTTTCCAGTAGCTAAGTTTTATTTTTTTTAAATATACTAACTAACTAACTAACCATCACGCCGTCTCCCCGAAGGGGTAGGCAGAAAGAATGGACTGCCACACCTTTCTTTCCTGACATATTTCTCTCGCTTCCTCAACATTCATACATCGTGTCATGCACGTTTTAAAAATATTTTATATTATATTGTGTTTATTAAATAAATTTACATTTCGGCGGGATATAAGTAGTTTAAATGTGGCCTGGGTCCCTCTTGTTTTTCTTTAATAACAACCCCAGTAACGTAAGTCCCGCATGGACGAAGGACGGGCCTACGGATTGATATAGCGAAGCTGACGAAAGGCGACGTCTGCTTTTAACAGCTTCGGGAAAGCGGTGGGAATCCTCTAAGTTTTCCAGACAGCTGTTTCGCCAACCGATGTTGGTATCATCATTTATGTAAAATAATCGCATAAGAAAAGCGGTAGAGGTGAGGTCCTTAAGACGTATGTATGTGTGGTAGAACGATATATACGACAGAATCTCAAATACTGATATAAGAAAGGAATTAAGAGCGGAAGAAGGTATTATGAACAAAATTAGGAAAGGATCGCTGCGTTGATTCGGACATATGGAGCGCATGGATAGAGAAAGAATGGTTAAGAAACTAAAAAACTCACTAAGTAACCATCACGCCATTTCCCCGGAGGGGTAGGCAGAGAGGATGCTCTATCCTGGCATACCTCTCGGGGTTCCTCAACATTCATACATCGTACCATGCACGCACGTCGATTATTCCGACTTCGAATGTGACCGCCTTTTAATAATTGATGAATTTGGTCATGCCATGTTTACCTCGGTCGTCCTCGGCTTCTTTTCCACTCTTGCTGCTTGTGTACAACTTTTTAACCATTCTACTCTCATCCTTTCGTTCCATATGTCCAAACCAACTCAGGGATCCTTTTTTAATTTTATCCATGATGCAGTCATCTGCCTTACATTTTATTCTTATTTCATCGTTCGGTACAACGTTTTCCCGCACATTCTTCTTAGTGATCTCATTTCTACGGCGTTTATCTTGCTTTCTTCCTTCCCCAGCTCCAAGCTTCACTTCCATACATGAGGGTTGGCACTAGAACTTCAATGGTTAAGAAAGTATATGTTAATGATGTAAATGAAGTACGGAGTCGAGGCAGACCGAGGAAAACATGACATGACCAAATTAATCAAATTTTAAGGTTGGTCATGTTAGAAGTCGGAAGAATCGACTTGCGTGTATGACTCGCTGTATGAATGTGGAGGAAACTAGAGAGGTGTGCCAGAATAGTGTAGTTTGGCGGTCCATTCTCTCTGCCTACCCCTGTGGGGAAACGGCGTGTTGGTTTTTTTGTTGTTGTTTATGTGGAGAGTTTTGACACATTTTATAACAGGTAACCAAAAAAGTTCGATAAATTATAAGCATCCCTTAAAAATAAAATAAAAACGTCGCTTTAAGCCTATATCCTCCAAAATCGATTGTGGATATGAATTGTTGGTACCCATCACTACGGCATAGCTACCGGAATGGTCATTGCTGGTGATTTACAATGTACGTGAAATGTAATTACTTGACATGTGTTCTATACAGAAATACTCCACAATAGGAGAAACAGGCATTCGCCGTGAATACGGATGAATATTCCGAAGAGATTTATAGGCACGCAAAAAATTAAAATTACAAAATATTTAATAATACCTTAGCAAGGCAAAACATGTCATTCGCATAAAATTAAATAAAACTTCTAGAAAACAGACGTTTTCGTACATATTATTTAATTGCATCATAAGTAAAATAAATTTTAAAAATCACTAAAAGATGTTTTGGACCTATGAGAAAGGAATGGAAAAAATTTAATACAAACAGTGTGAATTGAAAGAGAAGTCGTGGAAGACCAAGGAAATCATGGCGTGATAAAATAAATCAAATATTATAAGCGAAAGGCATTTGAAAATGCCATGTACATGGGAAACATGTCATTCGCACATATATATTATATTTTTTTGAACAGACGTTTTAATAAAAATTTTAACATTTTTGGCACGGAAGCTCATATTCGTAAAATACGGCAAACATTTTATAAAATAATTATATAAGATTTAACATAAGCGGCTGGCTGCCTTCGCAGTTGTCCCACTTAGTAAAATTTTACCGTTTAATCTCCGACAACATCTCATGTTCGCGCTTTTGCCTATCAAATAACATCGCTTACATCTCACGGCAGAGACACTTCGTTCTCATATCACTGAACCATCAAAGTCTCGCTAAATCTCGACGTTTTTCCGCACTTGCGAGCTCTACAACTTAAGCCTGGCACATGGAGACGAACTGCTCATCAGACTTGCCCATCCCGCGACCCGCAAACTTTATATATCGTGGGTATTCTGCGAAAAAGCACTAAATCAAAATTTTTCTGTTTTGACTTAATGATGAGGTTATACTCTTGAAAAAATTCTCTACAATCTGCAAAAACCCACCAAGTCCTATCTACACTACAAGTCGAGATATTTTCTGTAATAGGTCAATATAACATAAATCCGTTCATGGAAAAAGCACCAAGGGACTCAATGCAAATTCCCTGGATAAATTTCTGATGATAAATTATCAATAACTTGGATTCTAAGCTGACATGGAGGCCACACATTACAAATAAAGTCAAAGCCGCGTCAAGAGCAATCTCAGCCCTCTACCCAATGTTAGCTAGAAACAGTAAACTAAGCACCGACAAAAAAACTCCTGATATACAAAACGGTCATAAGGCCGATCTTCACTTATGCAGCCCCAATCTGGGGCTATGCAGCTTCGAGTCTCATACGAAAACTCCAAATCCCGCAAAATAAGACTATCCGTTTATCGCTTGGTGCGCCTTCATGGACCAGGATCACACAACTGCACCTAGAATCGGGAATCCCGATGATAGATGAATTCATTCTGAAACTTGCCGAACGTTATTACAAAGGACTCCCTTCACATCCTAACCCCACAATAAAAGACCTCTCAAATTACGACCCAAACACCTCCAGCCGCCACAAGCGCCCAAAATCGATCTTCCTTCAGAGGAACACTCCGGGCCACACAAATCATGCCCCCGCATAAACTAACAACCCACCAAATCACCTTCCAACAATGCTCCCATCAGACGTTAGAGGAATAGCCACATGAGCTGAACCTCTGTAAGCCAGAAGATCCAAGTCCAAGTCCAATATTTCGGATGTATTCAGTGGAGCTTATGGAGCAGTACTGACATAAAATAAGGTGAGATTGTTGGTCGGCGACATGATATCCTGGAGATGTCTAGTAAACGATGTCTACATGCTTCACTCAGGGGCAAACGTGTCAATTATTATCTCTTTTTACTAATTAATTATTATTTTACCTAATGTAATAGGTACTGTACATAAGATAAAATTATTACATAAAATTTTAATTTAAAAAAAAAAAACATTTCTCACAAAGTGACTATAGTACACTGACTCTCACTGACTCTTCACATGCACTTGGGAGTTCACTTCTTTCAGCTGATTGGCGGCCATATACAAAACTCAGATATCCTGAGTGATGTACGTATAGGTCTATTTGTCCCTGATAATTACCTTCGACAAAGACAGCACAGATTGTTTTATTTGACGCGCTGCATAACCAACCTGCCAATGGTGTGTAGGGCAATCTTATTGCTTAATCGTGTCGCCTTGGAGGTCGACATATTTCGTGATAGTTTGAGTTGCCTCAGGGATGCAATATCAATGTAATGATTCTTTCTAATTCTTAATCTTAATGGGTTTTTTTATGTTTCTCTTATAAATTATTATAATGTAATTGCAAAAGATCTGGAATTATATGTCTGTAATGTTTTGTGATTTTTATTCAAATAAATTAAATAATATGAAATGAAAATGAAATTATGTTTAATTAGTTACTTGTATCCCATTGATGCAAAGAATAAAGCGACTTTAAAACTCCAGTCAACGTTTTGTTACGTAAGCAGAGTTATACTCGTACAAACTAAAATATTCCCTTTGTGTGCCCGATTATTATATGAATATACCCCTACCAATATATTTAAGAATATCTACGAATATAAAGGGTATAAAAAATTTAATATGATCTCAGGTTAGAAACACAAAATGGCCTAAGTAAAAATAAAAATATTATTTTGAAGGTTAAATAAAAAGACAAAATGTACTTGAAGGCATGTGTTACTTAAGACGACCGCAGATCTAGTGATAAATTGTAGATACTTTCGAGCTTTACTTAAAACCAAATGTTACATTTGGTAGACAATTGTGTCATTAAAAAGAACTCTTGAATTACAATAAACACGTTTTTGTATGTCGAAATAAAGACAAAAGTGGAAGTAGTTAAAAAAACATAGTTTTATTTAATTAATATTTAAAATGAGCTTCCATCAAGGGATTTCAGTAAAATCATTTGATATGTTTTAGTTTCTGTCTGTGTTTTGATATTTCCTGAATGTTTTTGAAATTTTGTAAGATGTTTTAGTTTCAGAGTACCCGTATTTTGATATTTTCTGAATGCTTTTGTAATTTTGTAAACTTTGTAATATCTTTTAGTTTCTATGTCTGTGTTTTGATATATCCTGAATGGTTTACGATTGTTATATATTTGTATGTAATTATTAAGTACGAAAATTGTCCTCTTTGACCCATTCCCAGAATGGTATGTCTATTAAAAAATAATAAAATAAACATATAATTTTGAACCCGCAAAATTATTTATATTTAGGTAGGTACTATTTACTAACTAACTAACTAGGCAGAGGGGATGGATCGCCACATTGTTCTATCCTGGCATAATTCTCGCGCCTCTCCTACATTCACACATCATGACATGCACACTCCTCGATTTTTCCTACATCGAACATGGCTGCCTTTCAGTAATTAATTAATTTGGTCATGCCATATCTTCCTTGGCCTTCCTCGACTTCTTTTTCCATTCGCACTACTTGTATAATATTATATAATATATATTTTTTTTACCATTCTTCCCTTATCCATTCGTTCCATATGTCCAAACCATCTTAGTGACCCTTTCTTAATTTTATTTATCACGCATTCATCCGCCTTACATTCCTTTCTTACTTCATCATTAGATATTCTATCATACATTGTTTTTCCGCACATTCTTCTTAGTGACCTCATTTCTACGGCATTTATCGTACTCTCATCCTTCTTCTGCCAACTCCAAGCTTCACTTCCAAACATAAGGGTCGGGACTAGAACACCATTGTGCACTGCCATCTTTGCTTCAGTCGATATATTTCTATTTGCGGTAATGACTTTGAGTGCACCATTAATTTTGTTTCCAGCTCCAACCCTTCTTCCGATATCTTTCTCCGTTCTTCAATCTCTTGTAAACGTGCTTCCCAGATAAACAAATTCGGTAACTTGCTCTAATTTCTCACCGTTCGCTCTTATGTCACTATCCGCCATACATACTTCCTTTTCAAATACCATAACTTTAGATTTTGACACGTTCATCACAAGGTACATTCTTGACACTAGTACTTTATATGGCCGAGCCATAGAGGGCTCCCTCCGCTTACCCGAAGCTGTTATAGGCGCAGCGGCGCCTTTCATCAGCTTCACTCGTGCACTCCCTAGGCCCGACCCCGTCCATGCTGGACTTACGTTAAAAAATAAGATATTAATAAATATATATATATATATATATATATATATATATATATATATATATATATATATATATATATATATATATATATATATATATATATATATATATATATATATATATATATATATATATATATATATATATATATATATATATATATATATATATATATATATATATATATATATATATATATATATATATATATATATATATATATATATATATATATATATATATATATATATATATATATATACTCTGAGTATATATATATTTGCAACCAAGGGGGCCCAGACCACATTTAAGCTACCCTACTCTCCCTAGATATCCTGCCGTACACACATAGCAATACAACAGCAAAAGAAAATACACAATTGATACATAAATAACATACGAGTATGTTAGAGAAAGAATAAAAAAGAAATAATGCACAGCAGGAGGCACAGGAGGAAGAGAGGAGACAAAATGCAGGATGGGGGAAATGGGGAAATTTATTTATAAGGAAGGTAACATAGGAAGTTTATTCTATATATATTTAAGAGAAGAAAAATAATGCAATTGAACTAAGGACAGTTTTAAAACATTGATCAATTCCTTCGTCGTATCCCGACTAGATTACTGCAATGGTGTCTACGCCAACATCCCCAAGCAGCAAATAAATAAACTCCAGTCTGCATTCAATGCAGCAGCAAGACTGATAAGGGGTGTGCCAAAGAGTTGTAACATAACACAGCATCTTAGGGAGCTCCACTGGCTGAAATGTCCAGAAAGGATACAATACAAGCTCTGCTGGACGGTATATTAGGCGTTGCATGGAATGGCACCAGCTTATATATCTGAACTCTGCATCAACGAGAACCTGAATGCTAGACAGTCTACATTGCGATCAGCTAAGTCTTCTGCGATCGGTAGATTGACTGTGCCAAAACGCTGTCCAAGCACAAACTTTGGCGACCGAGCCTTCGCGGTAGCCGGCCCTTCAGCCTGGAATAGTCTTCCAGCAGACCTTAAGTGCATTGAGAATCAATCAGAGTTTAGATCGAGACTCAAAATTTCTCTTATCTATTATCTAGTTGATAAAACGGAGCATCTTCTACAGCGCCCTTGAGATGAGCAAATTCATAAAAATGGCGCTTTATAAATTATCCAATTTATTATTATTATTAAGAAGGAGGAAGACGAGTACGACACTAGGACTTGTAGATCATCCATGCTGTCTGCGATTAAAACAGCAGGTACTATTAAAATTTAAAAAAAGCAGCATAGATCACTTATTCCGTTCGGCCAAACGAGTAACATGTACGCAGTGTACGATATTGTACTGAGAATTCTAGAATGGTGTTCATATTGGCGATATTATTTACAAAATGGCAGCGAGTTTGATCGCTCATTCGTGTCGCTGTAAAGGGAACTCGCCCTTTTGATATTTGACAAGCACCCGCCGTGAACGTTCTCCGTTCCTGGTAACTATGCACTCACAACGACCTAAGGGCGAAATTATAAAACATTTCCAGACAAAACAGATACTTTAATAGCTACGATTTCTTTATTTAAAATAAAAACACGCGCGTATTATATTGCAACGTTGTGTCAAAATTTCGAAGCATACGGTAAATAACAAAATTTCAAAGCAATCTGTTTTATTCCAAAAGAAAAAGAAGAAAAAGGATATTATATAAAAACACGCGCGTATTCTAATGCAACGTTGTGTCAAAATTTCGCAGCATACGGTAAATAACAAAATTTCAAAGCAATCTGTTTTTTTTTTAAAGAAAAAGAAGGAAAATAATAGTATATAAAAACACGCGCGTATTCTAATGCAACATTGTGTCAAAATTTCGAAGAATACGGTAAATAACAAAATTTCAAAGCAATCTGTTTTTTTTTTCAAAAGAAGAAGAAAACTGATAGTATTATAAAAACACGCGCGCATTCTAATGCAACGTTGTGCCAAAATTTCGAAGCAATCGGTAGATAACAATTCATGGAGGATGGACCGCCACACTGCCCCGTCCGCCGTTTCCTCTACGTTTATACATCGTAACATTTAGCCTCGTCGATTTTTCCGATTTCGAATGTGGCCGCCTTTTAGTATTTGATTCATTTGGTGTATATTTTTTACACCAATTCCTATGTCGACCTAGACTCGAGATTTTACGATGCAGTGTTTAAAAATAAATACTAATAATATTTATAACACACTCTACACCTTCCTAATACTGCATTTTATTGAGATTCCTTGCTTTTGTATTTTGGGTGGGGACCGATGTGGCAATGGGGTTGAGATACAGGATGGGATAAGGATGGGATAAGGATGGTGAAAAGGAAAGGTTTAGGCATGAAGCGTTGGAGTAAACAGCAGGTCGGCAGCCATGGCGGCGGCGGGGCAGAAGTAGGCGGCGTCAACGGCGCCAGGAGAAGCAAGGAATGGAGGCGTTCGAGAAACGCCAGCAGACATGGAGATGGCAGCGGGTCAGGAAGATGGTAGCAACAGCAAAATGGGGAGTGAGCGATTACGATGGTCAGGAACTGTGGCGGCGGCACCAGAGGTAAAAGTCTATTCAGGCATAGGTGGTCATTTTAATTGGCTGGCTGATGGGAAGGCGTGCAGAGCGATGTACAATTTGAGTATGAGAGTATGGACCAATAAAAAAACAATAAACCACACATGATGATGCATATACTTGTATATGGAGCTGTTCATAATCTTAAAAGATTGCCAAAATGCATTTTATTTTGTGAGAAGCTTCAAATGACAGCCGTCCATGGGCGCCATTTCGAAAGAACTCCGTAAATGGTTAAATCTGCCTCTGGTGACACCGGTGGGAAGAGCAATTAGTCTGCTGAACGCGGTCTCCTCGGAGATCGACGTCTTTCGTGTTAGTGAAAGTACGTTCAGAAGGCAAATACTCTTAATTCTGGAGAGTATCCTGTCTTCCTAATGTTGAACCATCTCTTATGCGTTTCTGGTAGTATACTATATATAATATATTATTTTACCTGTTCTCAATAGATGCCTTAAAAATAAATTTTGTAATGTCTGTTGATGAAATAAACTGATTTGATTTGATTTGAAAAAAAATCATCAAGTCTTGTGTTTTTTTAAATTTAAATAAAATATAACAAATGAAAACCATAAAGTTGTCTGTGTTTAGTTTCAAAATATATGTTATGAGAATCGCGAGGATATACGTATAATTTTGGCCTTTTACACGTCACTCATACTAATGCATGTGGCTAGGTTAGATGGAAGAGGCTCTGCCTAGACGCCCCGGCATTTGAGCCCGGGTATGGTAGGTACGTTTTCCAATAATTTTTATTTCCTATCTGGTGACTTGTAAAATATCCGACGGGGCGGAATACAGAGGACCGGAATGGGAGAGTTTGCCTTTCCTTGCGTGAACGTGTCATTATGTACGGTACATGTGATAACGTATATTTTATATGAATTATATTATACATTATTCCTTAAATCCAAGTTTCTATAAAAAAAAACACGAAGCTGCGCATTTATAATACCACCATCTGATTGATATGGAATAGTGACGTCGAAAGAAGGGTTGGTGCGAGTAACAAAGTGAATGGAACTTTAAAAATAGTTATTGCTAACAAGAGATTATCATTAATACGAATGAAAACGTCAGTTTTCTTGAAGTTTCATTATATTTTATGGGAATGACATTTTCGCCCTTCTGAGGCATTATCAAATGATTATGCCTTGATTATGCATTTGATGCCTTAGAAGGGCGAAACATGTCATTCCCATAAAATATAATCAACTTCTAGAAAACAGACGTTTTCATTCGTATTAATTATTTAATATGTGTTATAAAAAATAAATAAGAATTTATTAATCAAAGCGAAAATGGGCGATCACAAAGAAATTCTGGTCCCAACCCATGTGTATGGAAGCGAAGCATGGAACTGGCATAAAATGATGAGAGAAGAATAAATGCGGTAGAGATGAGGTCCCTAAGACGTATGTGTGGTAGAACGGTATACGACAGAATCTCAAATGCTGATATAAGAAAGGAATGTAGAGCGGAAGAAGGCATTATGACCAAAATTATGAAAGGAGCGCATGGATGGAGAAAGAATGGTTAAAAAAGTTTACGTCAATGATGTAAATGGAGTACGGAGTCGAGGTAGACCGAGGAAAACATGGCATGACCAAAATCATAAAATGTTAAAGGTTGGTCATGTTAGAAGTCGGAAGAATCGACGTACGTACGTAAGCCGTAAAAATCAACTCAACAAAAATGTTTAATTTAACTAAAATGTTTATATTTAACTAGTTCATTAAATGGAGCTACAGCGCTCTTGAGATGATTAATTCATAAAAATGGCCCTGTATAAATCATCCAATTTATTATATTATTAATATATTTTTGACATAATATTAATCTGTGTCAAGCGGAGCTAATCAAATCAAATCAAATCAGTTTATTTCATCAACAGACATTACAAAATTAATTTTTAAGGCATCTATTGAGAACAGGTAAAATAATATATTGGTAAAATAATAATATACTACCAGAAACGCATGAGAGATGGTTGAACATTAGGAAGACAGGATACTCTCCAGAATTAAGAGTATTTGCCTTCTGAACGTACTTTCACTGATATGAAAGACGTCGATCTCCGAGGAGACCGCGTTCAGCAGATTGATTGCTCTTCCCACCGGTGTCACCAGAGCCAGGTTGGTTCTAGCGGCGGGTAGGTAAAACAATCTATGCTGGCGCTGTCGGAGATATCTGTCGGGAACAAAAAGACCTACACCCTCCAGCACGGCTGAGTTTTCAAAATATCCCCTAATAAGTCTAAAGAAATGGGTTAAGAGAAACCTGTCTCTTCGAAGCTGCAGAGAATTAGACCCCAACATTCCCAAAAGAAACGCTGTGGGCGCTAATAGCTGTTATAGAAGAAGAAATTGATATTCGGCATCCTGCTTAACATTTGAAAACTTTTATTTAATAATAATATCAAAAAGCTATAAATTCTAAATGCAAGGAAATATTTTTTTATATAAATATAGCTACCTCGGATGCACCCCTGGCCCGATACAATCCGTGCTGGAAGTAGAGTGGCAAAGTGGCATAAGTGCTCTGAATAGAAGTGTCATGTCAGTTACGCTCGCAGTGGCGTAGTCGAGCCCACGTTTTATGGAAAGCAGACTTCGCGTGATATAAATGGAAAATTTACGTCAAATATTTTCAGCGTCTATTCTTTTGCATAACCATGAAAGATCGGATTTAAATTTTATTCAAAAATGACTTTTATGAATGTATGCAATGAAGATTTTTTTCTATCATCGTTTAATAAAATCAGTCGATTTTAATTACATATAATTACGTCTATTTGTTATATAATAATAATAATAATAATTAGGCTTATTTGTATAACGCCGTTTTCGTGAATAGCTCACCTCAAGGGCGCTTTGACAATGTTTTTAGTCATGAGAGCCGCATGTGACACCAGCAATCAGATAACCGTTGCTTACATTTTATGCGATATTTTGAAAAGGTGGGCTTTTAGGTGAGATTTAAAGTCTGTCGGATTGTCAATGCATCTGAGGCGTACAGGAAGCATATTCCAGGCGGACGGACCTGCCACTGCGAAAGCCCGATCTCCAAAATTTGTCCGGGGGTTGCGCTTTGGCTCAACTAATCTGCCTATTGCCGAGGAGTTTGCTGATCGAAGCTTAGATTGCCGCAAGTTAGGGCTATTAGCAACACAAAGTTCAGATATATAGGCTGGTGCCATTCCGTGAAGCGTTTTAAAAATCGTCCAGCATAGTTTACACTGGATTCTTTCAGGACACTTTAGCCAGTGAATATCTATTCCCATTTCCCAATATTTTGAAACACTGACCTCTTTGTTCGAGTGTTACGTAAAGAAAGCGCATTCTTACTCAAATGTAATTTTAACTTATGTTCGTCGTTTTTGTGGGACTAACTAAGTGCATCCATGCATACGTATACAGAGCGAAGGAATGCAATAAATGAATAATGTATACATATGTCCCGTTTTGAAAAATCAATTAACTGGAAAGCGTTACCAAAATACTTCATATTCCCGCATTTTTTCTAACAGTGATATTTCTGAACGTTTTATTATACGTATTTTATGGGAATGACATGTTTCGCCCTTCTAAGGCATTATGAAATGTGACGAAACTTCAACGAGTTGAAGTTTCGTCACATTTGATAATGCCTTAGAAGGGCTTAACATGTCATTCCCATAAAATATAATTAAACTTCAAGAAAACTGACGTTTTCATTCGTATTAATTATTTAATTTTTCACTTTCATTCGAACTGCATTCACTTCTTATATTTGCATTTGACACTTTATAGTTCCTATACAGATTTAACACACATTCGTCTAAGACTCTAAGAGATCTAATTTCTATTGCATTTATTTCACTTTACTTTTTCATACATAAATGTCGGTACAACACCAATGTCCACTGCCATCTTGGCTTTTTTGGTTGAGCTTTTGTTTTAACAAAAAAAAAAAGCTGTCCAGCTGACGACAATCTAAAAGAACATTGTCTTGAATTATTTTTATTTGTTATTTTATTTTATATCATTGTATTTTATATAATTTGTTTTAGATTCATTTTGTAGACGTTGGACAATCGAAGTGTGCGCGGGAGATGCCTATTGGTGGCGATGAGGTTCGCAACCCATCACACCGCGTCTCTCGCGGGGGCGAAAAGGGAAGGATGGAGTGCCGCATCGATTAAAATGTGGCAGTGCATTCTTTCTGCCAACCCTTTTGGGGAGACGGCGTGATGGTTAGTTAGTTAGTTATCTTTTGTTTACGATGACAACTTTGCGATGCATTAAATACGATCAATAATAATTGATTGTTCGGAATATTGCGGATTGCGTGTTTTCGCCCCAGAGGCGAACAATTGTGTCACGCTGGTGCTGGAACAAGGCGTTTAATGGCCGATAAATGTACCTCTGCCAATATTAAGACTGTTAAGAACAATGGCGGGAAATAAGCTTATCGGAAACACGACTGTTTTGACCTAATGACTGCTCAAATCGAATAGCAGTATAACAACACAAAAGGCGGTATTAATGGCCTTTCTATACTATACATAATGGGTATTGTATTGTACTACAGGGTAGCAGATAGGGTTGATACACAATTAGAAATAAGTATAAATTACAGTAAGTAACTAACCATCACGCCGTTTCTGTTATATCCTGACGTAATTCTCGGACCTCTTCTACATTTACACATCATAACATGCATGCTCGTCGACTGTTCCTACTTCAAAACATGGCCGCCTTTAAGTAATTGATTTATTTGGTCGTGCTATATCTTCCTTGGCCTTCCTCGACTTCGTTTTCCATTCACACATCTTCTTTTTTTAGACCTTTTTCAGGAAACATTTTTCTCGGTCCTTAACTATGTTCGTGAATTTTTTTCTTGGAATCTTAAAATATGCGTGTCTTGTGGTATTATTTTCACGAGATCAACAACTACCCTTAAGATGAAGTCTTACTCCAGTCGGTCTAGACGCGTACAGGATCTTGATTGCTCTGGTTCTTCGGCTCGGCATACGTGCCCAATCTAGGCGACCGGCTCTCACGGTGCTCGTTATAGGGGCTGCTGGATCATCGTACGGATCTCTTGGTTGGTCCTATGCCTCCAAGTTCCCGCTGCAACACCGGGTCTGGGTCCCAGGATCATTCTAAGTTTTATTTTAGAGTCATTGTCCACGACTCAGAACCATATGTCACCACTGGCTTGGTGATGGTGTTATAAATACGCAGCTTGACGTTTCTGGATATACGTAGAAACTTGGACTTTAGGAACGTTCGCAAGGAGGCTGCAGCTCGTAGGCCTTTTTGAACTCTGTGTTCCAACTCCGCGTGCATATCGTTGGCTACCGTCGTGACCGCATCGAGATAAGTGAACTCTCTTCCTTGCTCAATTTTATCTACCTCCATGCAAATATCTCTCAGTGGTGAGGCTAGGCCATTATTACTCCTGGAAACAATCATCCATTTGGTCTTACATATGTGCTGTATCCTTTAATTGCACTGAGTAACAGTATGCACTGAGAAATACAAAAATTTAATTCAATTTAAATAAATAGAAATCATGTTTTTCTAAAGAATGTAGTCTTGAAATGTATCTCGACGAAATGTTGCGATGAAAAGACTACATCGGGTGGGTTTAAATTTTACTTCCGTCTGAATACAGGACGCGCCCGGAAGCGGAGCGATTTTTCAGCTTCGGAATTTGGAGGGAAAATAATGGCGGGAGATTCCGTTTCCGTTGATTTCTTAAACTCGGACAGGTACAAAATGGCGGCAGAAAGGGGCCCACACAGTCTGTCTATTAAGTTAATGTTTGACAAAGTAATGTGGTCGCATCTGTTAGCGTACATATGTTAACATATCACATTCAACAAAAATATGCCATAGTCATAATATATTTAAAATTATGATTCGAAAAATTATTACTATAATTTTATAAATATGTTATGACTTTAACTTAAATAGAAAGTTCATTGTTTTGCCCGAAACACTATGTTACTTCAACATTATTAACTGTTAAATTAAAAAAACTTAATGTATCACAATTGAATTTTTTTCGCAACCGCCGCACTATTACAATCCTAACACACCTCTCTAGATTCCTCCACATTCATACACGCACGTCGATTCTTCCGACTTCTAACACGGCCGACCTTTAAAATTTGATAGATTTGGTCATGCCACATTTATCTCGGTCTTCCTCGACTCCGTACTCCATTTACATCGTTGACGTATACTGTCTTAACCATTCTTTCTTCATCCATGCGTTCCATGTGACCAAACCAACGCAGTGATCCTTTCATAATTTTATTTATAATACTTTCTTCCGTTCGACATTTCTTCCTAAAAATTTATCAATGAAAGCAAAATGAAGTTCTAGTTCCAATCAATATGTATGAAAGTGAAGGATGGAATTGGCAGAAGAAGAATGAGAGCAGAATAAAGGCGGTGGAGATGAGATCCCTTAGACGTATGTGTGGTAAAACGATGTACGACAGAATTTCAAATGGTTATATTTTTACTTCTTTAAATTCATTAAGTTTATAACGTATGAAATTTTTTTCAAAATTTATTTTCAGTTATGAACTTTTTTAGGATCTTTTAGAATAACAAAAATCGTTGTTAAATACAACTGTACGAACAAATAGAAAACATGGGTCATGCCAAATAGTAAGTCAAATAAAAACAAACTGAAGAAAAAATTACACCGTCCTGAGGCTTAACAAAACATATCAACAATGATAGAATGCTACAAGATATAAACCCGATGGTTAATGTTCACATAGAACAGGTCAGGACCTTCAAGTATCTAGGCATAGACCTGGTGGGGGGAGCTGATCTGCGGGAAGAAATACAAGCCCAAGTAAACAAGGCAGCTGCAATCTCTGGGGCTCTAAAATCCACAATATGGTAAAACAAAGACATGGCCATTAAGAGTAAGATGAGAATCTATAAAGCATGCGTAAGACCAATAATAACATATGGCGTCGAAGCAAGGACAGACACAGTAAGGACCAAACAAGTTTTGAGGACTTTCGAAATGAAGACACTGAGGACGATAGCAGGCAAGACACTGAGGGATCACGTGAGGAACACCAGAATAAGAAAGATATGTGAGGTTGAGGATTTTATAAGATGGAGCAGACATCGAAAAAGGGACTGGTACGGTCATGTTCAAAGAATGGACACCACCAGACTCCCCTATTTTGCATTGCATAATCAACTTCATGGAACTCGTCTTCGTGGAAGACCTCCTAAAAGATGGAAGGACAGCTGGGAATCTACCTCACAGGAGGAGCAACACTCTAGAGAACATACTACATAGGTCTACAATAAGGAAGACGAAGAAGAAGGTTAATGTTTGAGAAAATGTAAAGAAATCACCAAAGCGAAGTGTTACCAAAATAGCACGAATAAAGCCTTTGTCCGTTGTTTAATAATCGAATGAATGTTTGAACTTTCCGATAAAGTTTGCCCGCGACTCATAAAAAATCTAAATTACTTTAACATATAGGTCAGTTGAAGGTCAATCGATATCAGAGATTATCGACACTAGAGTTGACAAAAGAACCATCATTTAAGTACAAAATCGTGAGTCAATGAGTCATTGCCGTGTTGAAGATACTGGTGGTATCGAGAGAGATCGATTGTTAAAACAAAAAGGATATATGGAAATATGTTAAAAATATTATATTATATTAAGGTTAAACTATAATACTCTTATTATATTTAAGCTATTCCCAACTTAACTCTCCGTGGGAATAGTGTTAATATTGTTTTGGATATCTTCTTGTTATAGGTGTTAAGGGTGTGTTTAACATATGTTTAAAATCATTATTTGTAAACTAACTAACTAACCATCACGCCGTCTCCCCGAAGGGGTAGGCAGAATGAATGGAATGCCACACTTTTCTTTCCTGACATATTTCTCTCGGTTCCTCAACATTCATACATCGTGTCATGCACGCGCGTCGATTTCTCTGACTCCTCACATGGCCGACATTCAATATTTGATTTATTTGATCGTGCCACGTTTTCATCGGTCTTCCTCAATTTCTGGTTCCATTTACATCATTAACATATAATTTTTTTTACCATTCTTTCTTCATTCATTCTTTCCATATGTCCAAACCATCTTAATGATCCTTTCTTTATGTTGTTCATGACACCGTCATTCGCACCGCATTCACTTCTTATATTTTCATTCGACACTCTATCATACACAGAGTAACCACACATTCATCTAAGAGATCTCATTTCTACTGCATTTATTCTACTTTCATCCTTCTTTTGCCAGTTCCATGCTTCGTTTCCATACATAAGGGTCGGTAGAAGAACACCATTGTGCACTAGCTTTTTTGGATAGGTTTTTGTTTGCGATGACAACTTTAAGTGCACCATTCACTTTGTTGCCTGCCCCAACCCTTCTATCAATATCCCTCTCCACTCGCCCATCTTTTGTAAACTTACTACCTAAATACACGAACTCATCTACTTGCTCCAAATTTTCATCATTCACGCTAATGTTGCAGACTGTCATGGTTTCTTCCTTTTCAAAAATCATTACCTTGGACTTATTAACATTCATCATCAGATCATTTCGCATGCATACCTCATACATACAATTCACCAGGACTTGTAGTTCATGCTCGTTGTCTGCAAGAAGGACAGCGTCATCCGCATACAAGAGACAGCTTACTGACACTCCGCTCATTTTGGCACCTACATCCAACCCTTTCAGCTCTTTTATACATTTGTCCATATACAGATTAAATATGGAAATATGTTGAAAATATTATATTGTATTAAGGTTAAACTATAATACTCGTATTATATTTAAGCTATTCCCAACTTAACTCTCCGTGGGAATAGTTTTAATATTGTTAGCCTTACGGATATCTTCTTGTTATTGGTGTAAAGGGTGTGTTTAACATATGTTTGAAATCATTATTTATTAATAATGAAAATATTTAAAAATACAAATTTCATATGAAGCACTCACTTTGTGGTTTGACATTAAAAATATAAAATAAATAAATTGTTAAATTAAAAAAACTTTGTTTTATGTATCACAATTGTATTTTTTTTACGCGACAGCTGTTCCATCAACCTATGTTGACATCATCAGGTGTTAAAATATAATATGTTAATTAATACCTGATGATGTCAACATAGATTGATGAAACAGCTGTCGCGTAAAATAAAAATAAAAATGTGATACATAAAACAAAGTTTTTTTAAATTTAACAGTTTATTTTATATATTCATTCCCATAAAATATATAAAATACTTTCGGAAAATAGACGTTTATATTCATATTAACCTATCCAAAAAAGCTAAAATGGCAGTACAGTGGTGTTCTTGTACCGACCCTTATGAATGGAAGCATGAATCTGGGAAAAGAAGGATGAAAGTAGAACAAATGCAGTAGAAATGAGATCTCTTAGACGAGTGTGTAGAAAAACTGTGTATGATAGGGTGTCGAATGAAAATATAAGTGAATGCGGTGTAAATGATGGTGTTATGAACAAAATAATGAAAGGGTCATTTAGAGGGTTTGGACACATGGAAAATAATGGTAAAAAAGTATATGTTAACGATGTAAATAGAATTAGAAATACGGACACCGACGAAAACGAGACACGATCAAATAAATCAAACATTGAATGTCGGCCACGTGAGGAGTCAGAGAAATCGACGCGCGTGCATGACACGATGTATGCAGTGGCGTGCCTAGGGTTAGCCAGTAGGACAAGCCCGTTCGATTTTTTATATATGTTATATGTATAATATAAATAGACAGTAATACGAAAATGTATTCCAAAGGTGCATGTTTTCATCGCTGTAGTTAGTCTACAAAACTCACAGAAGGTATATTATTACAGAATTTACAAACACATCTCAGTCATGACCAGTGGCGGTACTCCCTTCGAAGTCCAGCCCGGCTTGCGTAAGAAATTTTGAATCAAACCACCCAAATCTAAGTAGTCATGCCCCCGCATAAACCTAAAACTCACCAAATCACCTTCCAACAATGGTCCCATCAGATGTAAGACGAATAGCCTCAATATCTGAACCTCTGTAAGCCTATAACCTATAACCTGTGATTCAAAATAACCAGCCCATAACCTGTGATTCAAAATTTCTTACGCAAGCCGGGCTTCTGGGCTTCTATGGGAGTACCGCCACTGGATGTATGAATGTTGAGGAATCGAGAGAAATATATGTCAGGAAAGATAAGTGTGGCAGTCCATTATTTCTACCCACCCCTTCGGAGAGACAGCGTGATGGTTAGTTAGTAAGTTAGTTATTCATATTAAACATTTCATATGGAGTTTCATATCACTGTTCAAAAAACATTACATACGTATTTTCATCAAATTCTATAATATATTGAGCTTCAAAAATAATATGGTAAATAATCCACTTGGTTTATGATATTTTCCAAAAGAATCCAAAAATTTAAAATAAAAATAGCAAACTTAAAAAAGGGTATACTTAACAAGAGATCCGGGCCCCAATCAGTCGATTTACCTGGTCAGACATGCCAATTTCTTCCGCCAACCTATCAAGGACACATTTCTCCGGCGTTCCAAAGGGGCATTTCGAGGGGTGTGCCCCTCACCCCTTTCACTCCACAACACCTTTCACCTGACCAGGAAGGGGCGGGGCCTGATTGACAGGGCCGATTAGGGCTGTCGGGGCCCAGCTCTATACAAGTCACATCTTAATATAGACACCACAAATAAAAGAAGAGCGCTAAACTGATATTACGAAGAAAAGTATTTTTTGTTTTATTAAATATTCCGATTTTTAATGCATTCATACACATTTTTATCCACTTTATAAAATCATTTTAAATCAAAATATTAAATAACATGTACAATTTTTGATAAATTTAAGGCGACACTATGGAATTCCATGATGGCAATTTATTGTTATGAATTAAAACTCTGTTTTTTTTTTCTCATATTTTAGTTTATTTTCTCGACATGATTCAAAGGTGGAATAGAGGTCGTATGGAATAGAGGTCAGGCCGATACCAATAGAACTAAGAACCTTCTTAGAGTAGCCGAAATGCGAACCCTACGCTACATCGCAGGCAAAACCCTCAGAGATCGGATCAGAAATGAAACGATAAGGTCTGTCTATGGTGTTGAGGAAATAGTGAGATGGGGATGAAGCAAAAGGCGCTTTTGGAGAGACCACGTGGACCGCATGGAGAATACAAGAATTGCAAAAATGGTTAAAGATGAAAACCCAAGCAGCAAGAGATTACCAGGAAGGCCACCGAAGAGATGGAGAGATGGCTGAAAATCATCATCCCAGGACAGCCCACCATCACAAACAGGTCTACGACCTAAACTAAGAGGAAGGAGATTCAAATGTTTAAATCGGGAGAAAGGTATAAACTCAAGCTCCCGATGATAGAGGTGTTAAAACTTTCGAAACATGTCGAAAAGGATGAACTCAAAAATGAATAAAACCGTTAAATTCATAAAAAAAATCGTTCATAAGTAAACTTTCTTTTAAACATGTTGATTCACAAAAAACGCTATATAAATTCAAATAAAAACTTCTGCTTTCTAAAAGTTTTATTAAATTTTATGGAAATGCCATGTTTCACCTTGCTATGACATTATCAAATTCATTATTGATAATGTCTTAGCGTGGTGAAACGCGTAACATGTAACATCCAATAACATAAAAAAATGACGAATTTTTATGAATTAAAATACTGTTTTTTCCACTTTTAAGTTTATTTTTCTCGACATGTTTCGAAGGCATCGAAGGGAAGTTTCATCATCGGAAGAACGATATAAACTTCTCAATCAGAAAAATAAACTCAAAAGTGGAAAAAACTGTGTTTAAATTCATAAAAAATCGTTATTATGGAATTCCACAGTGTTAATGCCTTAAGTTTACATTAAAAAAATGTTTCTAGAAACATACATTGTCATCTTCTTTTTTTTCTTTTAATAGATCTGACGATCTGTCGCATATAAATGATGTCTTCTGGAATGATGAGGTCCAGCTATCCCTCCATTACTTAGATGGTCTTCCAGGTGGACGGTGTCCGGAGGGGATTTCGTACATGCAAGTTTGTCACCATCCATTCTGGCTACATGGTCCCTCCAGTATCTTCTTCTGGATCTACTCCACCGAACGTTTTAATTCGTATTAATTATTTAATATGGAGTTTTACACCATTGTTCAAGAAACAATAAATATTTGAAAGGGCGTTATTCATAATACCATTTATAAACACAATATTATGATTGGCTGATCAAAATTTAATATTCAAACTTCGAATACACCTACCTTAAGAACGAACGAAAGGTGATTTATTACTTTGATGAAATATCTCTTTAATAAACACCATATTTTGTATTTAGAATCGCATAATGGAGCAGCCCTTAGAATCCCTCTTTGTATCTCCATTAAATTACCTTTATTTTTATTCAAAGCATAATTTCGGGCGATCCGTTTTGTTTCTGAAAGCATATTATCTATCGGATATTAGTCACCATCCCCGTGTACAGGGGGTGAGAACGGCGGATGATGGAGCGCGTCAATTAATTCATCAGGAACCACCCCCTCTCGGTCCGGAACACTCCGCCCGTTCAGCACACCCCCAACTGGCGAATTGCAAAAATACGTAACCGCTGTATTCAAATTTTAAACGAAGGGCGCTAAAAAAATAGAGTCTGATTGTATTATAATTCTCAATGATTTTTTTTGTTACGTATAATATATCATTACTAGCTGACCCGGCAAACGTTGTTCTGCCATATAAATTATTTCTAGTGAATATTATAGTTGTTAAATAAAAAATAACGAATGTATTGTAAGTGTGTGGGTAATAAATTGTACAAAATTTTGCACGCACTGCGTTGTGATACAAAACAAATGCCGAATGAAATGTCAAAATGATGCGACGCTTCTCGCGAATGACTTGCGCATGCGTATATGAAAGTTCGATTAGGCGGACGCAGCGCTATCTGTCATTCAACAAAATAAATAATTTCGTTCTGTTTGAAATACGATCATACAAAAATACTTAATTGCGATTATAAAATGGGAGGGTGGGGGTAGGAGGGTGAAAATTTGGAATTATATTTATTTTTTGATGCCGAATAAAACAAAAATACAAAAAAAATATTTTGTAAAAAAAAATTGAAAAAAAAATTCTGGATATGGACACCCTAATCACTTAGAGATATGAAATATACTTTACAATCGATTCTCATACCTACCAAATACACATAGAAAAAAATCATGAAATTCGGTCGAGCCGTTTCGGAGGAGTTCGACCACTAACACCCGACACGAGATTTTTATATATAAGATAACGCTTAGATCTTGTCCCCGCATACCAAATCGATTAAAACGAAAGAAAACGTCTTTTGTTTCTTGAACAATGATGTAAAACTCCACATTAAATAGTTCATACTTACTTACTTACTTCCTATGGCCATACAACTCTTGAAGAGTGTTAGCCTCCTTGATGATTTTTCGCCAAGCTCCTCGATCCTGCGCCTTTTGTTCCCAGCAGTCCGATTCGCCCAACCTACCCAGCACTTATTTCAATACAACACTTTATTTCATATTGCTATACAGGGTGTTCTAGAAGTCGACGTCAAGCCGGAAACGGATGATAGGGCAAGTCATGCTAGTTATGAGAAAATAGTAAAAATATATTTAAGTGAATTGTTTTGGTCAATTTGATTATTGCCGCTCTTTATGATAGTTATTTGTGACAAAAAATACGTTTTTACTGTTTTGGTGTTAAAACTATATAAGTTTTTTCGTTTATAAAAAGAATTTTGACAGGTGTAAAAATAAATTTTTCATTTGTTCCAATGACAATTTGAATAAATTCTTCAATAATATTTTAAGTTCTTGCTGGTGTTGGATTGTTTTAAGTGCCTAATTACAGTAAATTAAAAAAACAGTGGATAACTTGGAATAAAAATTAAATAAACACAAATGTCCAGATCGTCCAGCTGACGACAAGTGCACCATCTAAAATAACAATATGTGTTAAAATATTTATCTTTGTTATTATTTTTTATATCATTGTATTGCATATAATTTGTTTTAGATTTATTATGTAGACGTTGAACGATCGACTTGTGCGCGGGAGATGCCTTTTGGTGGCGATGAGGTTCGCAACCCATCACACCGCGTCTCTCGCGATGGCGAAAAGAGAAGGATGGAGTGCCGCATCGGTTAAAGTGTGACAGTCCATTCTTTCTGCCTACCCTTTCGGGGAGACGGCGTGATGGTTAGTTAGTTAGTTAGTTAAAAATATTTTTTTTATTTTAAAATTGGGCGTAGTATTAATTTTTAATACTTGGTTGGGCAAAAAGTAACATTTTCTTCCAAGCTGGAGCAGTTAGCTTTAAATTTTATGCAACAATTTACAAAAGCATTATTCAGTGCGTAATAAAAATTAAATAGAATTTTTTTTAAAGATTTGTAGTAAAGGGAGTTCAAAGACCATCACAGGGTGTTGATTTTCTCGATTTTTTTTAAATGCCTATAATTTAAAAAATACAAAACATACATTTTTTTACATTTTTCTCATAACTACCTTGACTTGCCCTATTATCCGTTTCCGGCTTGACGTCGACTTCTGAGACACCCTGTTTACATTGTTAAAATTGTGTACATTGATTAAGGTTATGTTATAACCGAAACATGTCTGCATTAAGTTAAATTAAGTGTTGTAAAGCTAAGTGTAGTTATATATTATTTCAAACATTTATTGTACTCTCATCCTTATTTTCCCAGTTCCGTGCTTCACTTGTTCCATGGAAAGACAGATACTTGGTGTGAGCTTGCGTGGCCGCATAAGGAATGAAGAAATCAGACGCCGCACCAGGGTTGCTGACGTCATGGACCGAGTGGCAAAATTGAAATGGCAATGGGCTGGACACTTGGCTAGACAGGGTGGCAACAGATGGGCTCCCAGGATACTCAGTTGGAGACCATGGGCAAATAGGCGAAGTGTCGGAAGGCCACCGATGAGATGGACCGATGATATTGTCAAAAGGGTTGGAAAATCTTGGATACAAATATTGGGCAGGATAGAGACGAATGGAGGAAATTGGAGGAGGCCTATATCCAGCAGTGGAGGGAAGAAGGCTAGCAAAGAAGAAGAAGAAGATCATTCACTTCCATATTTAAGGGGCGGCACAAGAATCCGAAAAGAGGATGATTATTAACTAGTTAATTTATCTTCATTCCGGGTTTGTGAACAGATTGTTTCAGGCCGGAGAGACAACTACGGCAGGGGCAAAATATGAACGTGTACGCAAGCCTTATAAAAGGTTGCAATTCCATTGTGTGTTCACGACACCCCCTACGTGTACAAAATAAAAGCTCCTCGCATTGTTATCGATATACCGCCGAGATTAAATGCGCGGGAAACTTAAAAGCAGCAATTACTTCAGAGGGAATCTGCATGTGACACTGCAATTACTCCTCCAGTCCTGCTCCCAGCTAAAACCACAGGAACGGTTCTGTTTATTATTCGGGATTATTCCGTTCCTGTTTTGTACGGAATAGGGATTAAGCAACTGAATATAATACGCGTAACTTATTTTTTGTTTCTTGAACGATGATCTTAAACTCCATATTAATAATTAATATATAATAAATGAAAACGTCTGTCTTCTAGGAGTTTTATTAAATGTTATATGGAATGACATGCTTCGCCCTTCTAAGGCATTATCAAATGTTCGCCCTTCTAAGGCATTACTATTTGATAATGCCTTAGAAGGGCGAAAGATGTCATTTCATATAACATTTAATAAAACTCTTAGAAGACAGACGTTTTCATTTATATTAATTATTTAATATGGAGTTTTAAATCATTGTTCAAGAAACAAAAAATAAACTTATTGAAAGCTAAGGCATTAATACTGTGGAATTCCATAGTAATATACTTAGGAAATTAAAAAAAAAACGTTTATTTTCCACAAAATATTTAAAAAAAACGACATGTTTCGGAGGAGACCTCCATCTTCAGGTGTAAATATATAATATATTTTCACCTTAAGATGGAGATATCCTCCGAAACATGTGTTTTTTAATATTCTAAGGCATTATCAAATAACAATGCCTTAGAAAGGCGAACATTTGTTAACTGAATTAATTTGCGAACAATAAAACTCCTAGAAGACAGACGTTTTCATCTATATAAATTATTTAATATGGAGTTTTACATCATTGTTCAAGAAACAATAAATCCACATTCAATAATTAATAGGAATGAAAACGTCTGTTTTATAGAAGTTTTAATATATTTTGTGTGAATGACATGTTTCATCTGTCTAAGTCATTAATATATATCACATTACATAGTAACTGAATAATATACGTTTAACTTATTTTTTGTTTCTGGGAGTGAAAGTTGAGCGAAAAAAGTACTATGAACAAAATTATGACAGGATCACTGCGTTGGTTTGGCGGTATTTGAGTATGCGCCAATCTATGGCGGTATTTGAAGTGTAAATAATCTGAAGGTCTGCATTCTAAAAATACCAGTTTATAATCTTTGTAAGATACAGAATCAAATTATCTGCAATCTCAGTATTAGCCATATTTGCGTCTGAAATCAGAGTTGCCTGAGTGCTTAACGTTATCTGGACTATAGTATTATCAAGATAAAAACTGATGCAGGCGGCTTCTAAAATACAATTGCTTATCTCAGTCAAATGTTCACGAGTCGAAATATCATTCTTCAATCTCTAAATTAATTTACATTTTCAAACCTAGAAACATCTGTTAAAATTATGAGAGCAACAATTCATTTAATTAACAACTAACTAAACTAACTAACTAACCATCACGCCATTTCCCCGGAGGGGTAGGCAGAAAGGATGGAACGCCACACTGTTCTGTCCTGACATACTTCTCTCGATTCCTCTACATTCATTTACATCTTGTCATGCACGCACGTCGATTTCTCCGACTCCTCACGTGACCGACATTCAATATTTGGTTGATTTGATCGTGCCACGTTTTCCTCGGCCTTCCTCTATTTCTAGCTACGTTCACGCCGTTCACATATACCTTTTTTACCATTCTGTCTTCACTCATTCTTTCCATGTGTCCAAACCATCTTAATTCCTCATTTTGTTCATAACACTTTCATTCGCACCACATTCACTTCTTATACTTGCATATAGAGATTTGCCACACATTCGTCTTAGAGATCTCAAGTCTACTGCATTTATTCTACTTTTATTCTTATTTTGCCAGTTCCATGCTTCACTTCCATACATAAGAGTTATTCGTTCATTATTGGTTCATTTAATTAACAACTGCGAAATAAAATATTACACAAGGAAATATATTGTTATCTAAAAATTATAATGTAATGTAATATTAAAGTATTTTGTCAAAATGTAGGCGGTTCTGATAACATTTCTGATAATATTTTTGCTAAAAAAAAGTAAAAACAGACCTTTTGCATCAAATTCCAAGGACAAATGTCGCCATTGTTTAAAGTTGTCCGAAAAGCTAAGATATTATAGTATTGCATCAAATTCCATGGATAAGTAACGCCATTGTTAAAAAGCTTAGAGAGTAGTCCACAATGGTGTTCTTGTGTCGATTCTTATGTATAGAAGTGAAGCACGTAACTGGCAAAACATGTATGAAAATATAATAAATGCGGTAGATATGAGATATCTTAGGTGAATATAAGTAAAATTTCTAACGTGGCGTTTTTGTTATATATGGAAATTTGAATTTTATAAATAATGCACAAAGCTTAATTAATACTTAAACACGTACAGCATAACATATTTCACCTGAGAGAGCCATATCACATTCCAACAATGTTTCTTACAGACGTAGGAGGAATATCCATTAGAGCTGAACCTCTGTAAGCCAGAAGATCCAAGTCTCCAAGTCCAAGTCCGATTAAGTAGGACTATATCCCAAAAAAAAATATTTTAAGAATGGTAGTCCGCTTGATTTTTTATTTGAAAAGGGGGCGGTGAATATTTTTTTTGTGAAAAGGGGGCGGTGAATATTTTATTGTGAAAAGGGGGCGGTGAATATTTTTTCTGAATGATGGTGAATATATTTTGTGAAAGGGGCGGTGTTTTTTTAAGGGGGCGGTAAATGGTTTTTTTTTTTTTTGAAAAGGGGCGGTGAATATATTTTTAAAGGCTTGTTAATTTTTTTAAAGGGGGCAGAAAGGAAAAAATATTTAGAACCTATACACTAAACGAAGCACTTCGGTGTGGATTTAGTGAGATTTTATTAATTCAACACAAAAATCACACATAGATACATCGTTACTATACATGGATATGTATTTTTTAGTATATAATATAAGCATTTCTCTAACAAGCGTGAAATATTATGTAAACTGACTGTATGATACCTGATTTGGAATTTCTACCAAAATATTTGAACAAAAAGAAAAACATCTCGGATCGTGACACGGAACGGAACACATCACAAGGAAGAGCAGTTAGGGCGAATCAAAGAGGAATAAAGAACAGAAGAAGAAGAGGAACGGGTGCTGATTGCCTGACTCTCCCCCGCCCTCGCCTGTTCAAACATCCCCTAACGAGCAAACATCCCCCCACGGCCAGGGGTGACATCTCAGAAAGGGTGATTTCATCATTAAATATTCCGACTAGTGTGCTAAGTGTCTCAATTGACACTTTTTGTTGTCAATGAGTCTTAATTTCCTAATTCTATTATGATTAGCGGCTCAAGGAAATATTTTAATTTCAATATAATTAAATTTGATTAGTTGGGGTTGCATTTCGGGTTAAAATATCTTAATTAAAAGTAACCCCAAGCAGTTAAATCAAAGCAATTCAAGAAGGTGTCGACTTCGCAAAGTAAATGAATTTATTTAACCTATTCGCTTCGGTAGCCGTCATATCACGTGTAAGATTTCCTAACCGTTAACATCGGTAGCCGTGATATATCGTTTTGCGACTTTGCAGTACTTGTAGTGACTCTATTGTAAGAATTTGGAACCACAAATGACTCCAGTACTTACTTACATCTATCCTTTACAGAAATCGTTTAAGATAATAAATTAAATGTGTTTTACTTCGTCATAATTACGGTTTACATGCGCGTTGTCGGTAAATCACATCTGTGAAGTATCCCATCGGCCGCCATTTTACTATATTCGTTTTTCGTGCTTCACGTGGGCATTTGATTTTCGACGTTTTATTGTACTTATTATCTGTTAATTATTATAATTGTGATAAATTCTACTCTGAATATTTTTTATCAATTACTATTATTTTTGTGTGGTACAGAAAACAAACAGTGAATTATGAAGGTGTGTTAATATATAAAGTACTTTTTTATTCATCATCTGATAGCAAAAGAAGAGCCGAACAAATATAATTTGCGAAAATAGCCCGGTAAGTACATTTATCATTCAAAGATAAGTTTTTAACAAAAAAAAATATTAGGAATATTCGCGCCACATTTGACCGAGCCGTAACGAAAGGGTTAATAACGAAAAGGACGAACAGCATTTCCACAAAATCAAGAGAAAGAGGCCGCCTTATGGATACGTGGAAAAGGAGCTGCAACACGAGAACTAGAAAGTGGAGATGAACCATGAAAGAAATGTTTGGCGCCTTCGTACAAAGATACATTTTTTCTATAATTTTATTTAATACGAGTGTTTAATTGCGTGCAATGTAAGTCACCAAGAGATGGCGCTCGAATTGGTTTAAATGACAACTATCAATCGTCGGGAGATCTTCATAACATTACTGCACGTGTATTCAAGCAAAAATTTAAATCATAAATTGATTTCATTGTTTAACAAAATTAAACGTTATTTGGAGAAACACGCTGTTGGACGTATTCCGGTGAAAGGCATAAATGAAATGATATCGAGTTTCAATTGTACTTGTTTAATTAATACACATGCAAATACTCGAATATAGTAGTAGCCAAACATTCTCGGGAATACTAGTATAAAATAAAACTATTATAGAAAAAGTTCGTTTGAATCAATTAATATTGAATTAAAAATATTTATTCAAGCAACAATACAACAATTTTACCAATAAATGTATAATATAAAAGTCTACACAATAAATAAGAAAATAAAAAATATAAACAGAATTTAATATTCTTACTGCCATATATAATAGCATTGAGACCAGAGCGGATACCACAAGAACGAAGGCTAAAGTGCGGGTAGCAGAGATGCGGACGCTGAGGACAATGGTAGGAAAGACTCTTCGAGATAGAGTGAGGAACACGAATATCCGCGAAATCTGTAAGGTGGAAGATATCGTAAGATAGGACAGACAACGCAGAAGATACTGGAATGCGCACGTGCAAAGAATGGATCCCTCCAGAATCATACACGTTGTGGCGCATCAGATTACTGTTGGCTATGTCTCCCTGGAAGACCGCCAAAGAGATGGAGGGATAGCTGGGAGTCAACCCCCCCCCCCCCCCAAGAGAGGCCAGCCTGACTACAGAAACAGACCACGGGTCAAGAAGCAAAAGAAATAATATATAACGACGAATTGTTGACCACAATGCAACAGCTAATGACAATTAAACACAGAAGACGCATTTTTTTCTATTTTGATATCTGTATTTTCAGAACATAAAATCTACCGCAGACTAGAACGTTCTGTAAAATACTTAAACAAAGTCATTAAACGCATTTTTGTGGTAAATCAATACATTTATTTTATTTTAAACTGTTAATGAATAAACTTTGTTTTTGTATCACAATTGTATTTTTGTAAATACAATTGTCTATCATAGTGTTTCGGCCAAAACAATGGACTATTTAATTTATTTTATTATTTTAAGACGCAGATATGTCTATTTTATTATTCTCACAAAATAAATTGATTATTTATTCAAATACTCTAGTACAATTTTATTTTACTGTACATAAAGGATTTCCGCCGCTTATCTGAAGCTATTATAGGCGCTACGGCGCTTTTCATCAGCTTCGCTCTTTCAATTCCTAGGCCCGACCCTCGTCCATGCGGAACTTCGTTAGTATTCATATAATATTTTAACAAATCAAGAGACACCCAGGCCATATTTAATCTACACTATTTTATCCTCTGTGTCCAGCGTAAATGTAAATTTATAATATAATTTATAGTATAATATAATTCTCGCAATTTCTTTGATTTGCCGAAGATCTGAAATTATTCCTAGAAATTAACAATCTTGGCGACTGTCCACACCTCCAGTCGAACATTAATAATATTGTTAACTGGAGTCACAGTAATCAAATGCAATTCAGTGTCTCTAAGTGCGTTATGCTACCTTTTACTATTGAGAGGATTTGTGGCACTGCACTAAGGATGTTGGGCTTCATTTTCCGAACCGGAAGAGTTTTCAGGGATCCTCATGTGCTCAGAGTCCTATACAACGCATTGATTCGGAGCAGACTCGAAAGTGGTTCTGTGATCTGGAGTCCTCACGAGGCGAGATATTCCGTTATGCTGGAGAGGATTCAGAAAACATTCTGAGGTATCTCTACACGAGGGAGTATGGTAGCTATCCGTGGCTCTATCCCGCGGCATTTCTTTTAGGAATGCTTGGGACCAACTCTCTGCAGCTTCGAAGAGATGGGAATCTCATAACCCATTTCTTTAGATTACTCAGAGGATATTTCGAGAACTCGGCCGTGCTGGAGGGTGTTCGGCTTTTTGTCCCTGATAAATATCTCCGACAGCGACAGCATAGATTTTTTTTTACTTACCGGCCGCCAGAGCCAGCCTGCCTCTGGTGACAGCGGTGGGAAGAACAATTAATCTGCTGAACGCGGTCTCCTCGGAGATCGACGTCTTTCATATTAGTGCAAGTACGTTCAGAAGGCAAATACTCTTAATTCTGGAGAGTATCTTGCCTAATGTCGAACCATCTCTCATGCGTTTCTGGTAGTGTTCTATACACAATATATTATTTTACCTGTTCTCAATAGATGCCTTAAAAATTAATCTTTTCTTTTGATGAAATTAACTGATTTGATTTGATTTGATTCAACTGTACAAATGAGTGTTACTAGAAGTGGCAACAGTTGGATGTAGGGAAAACATGAAAGAGCCATGCTACATATAAAACTCTCAGAAACACTGAGATACGTTGAAGATCAAGAATCTCGGATGTCGTGGAAAGGGTGGCTATGCTCAAATGGTCAAGAGACCACCTCGTGAAAATAGAACGAATAGAGACAGACGCCCCAAAAGACGTTCTGATGACATAAGAAGAATTGTGGGTGACTGGATGCAGAAGGCACAAGATTGCAGCAGATCCTCGACTTCGAAGTCCGGCGAATACAACCGTATAATTGACGACATTCGCAACAGAGTGGCAACAGCTATGACTATCACAACGGAGGTCCGGGTTCGATTGCCGACGATGACAGTGTGATTTTCACACTGTCTTTTGTCTGATTAAGATTTTACGTGACAATAAAATGGCGATAGATTAGCTACCTGTCATGAGAATAAAAATAATAGCTATAGCTAATTTGTAATAGTGAACACGATTATTCAACGGTATTACTTGAATTTAAATTGTATAAATTTGTCACTACAATAATATATAAATTAGATCTAAGTAAAACCATTATACAATCGTGTTTACTATTATAAATTAATAATGAAGTTTTACAAAACTAATATCTCAACCGTCAATAGGCCCTTTACATCGATTTGGCTCGCACTGTCATGTTATATTATTTAACTATTCGCTATTCAATAAAATAATAATGATAATTAAAATATTCTCTAGATACAAATTTATCTAGAAGATCTCATTTTAAGAGTCGTTTTTTAAATTTCAATCCATTATTTTCTGCTTCGTCAATATCAATGAGGCTCAAACTCTTCAACAGTTATATGGTCATAGGAAGTATAATAAGTAAGTAAGCTTCGATATATGGTCATAGAAGTGCCATGTCTGGACCCTGAAAGTGCACACTATAAACCAACCGGTTGGAAGCATTCGAGATGTGGTTGCACAGGAGAATGCTTCGCATACCGTGGACAGATTTCGTCAGCAATTTGGAGATTTTGAGGAGAGCCAATTGTAGTAGACAACTGCTAAAGCCGTTAAGGTCCGTGAGATTTCATATCTGATAAATACAGTTTGCTCCAACTAATACTGATGGGAAAAATTGAGGGGCAGCGTGGTCCTTGTAGAAGGCTAACGTCTTGCTGTGCAACACAAGAGAATGGACCGGGATGAAACGTGTGGGGGAGCTGTTCCGGGTTGCGCAAGATAGATGAGCCTTCGCCGGAGTGATTGCCAACGTCAGGGGGACCTGATACAGCACGCGAAGAAGAAGAAGCTTCGTCAATAAACTAGATAATCATGTCGTAAACACAATTACGGATATATCTGTTTCATATTTTATTCAACTATTAGGCCACAATTCACACCGCAACCCATGGCGTATTTACATTTAAATTAACCTAAATTCAAAATAAATAATTGTACTTTTTTAGGTGGGGTGTCAACCCTGTAAAACAGTAGGTGTCAAAAAGTGGATCAAAGGAATCGATGTTTCAAATATTACCATACAATAGAAACTTTACTCCATGGGGTGGTATCGGGGAGTCACGCCCGTTATCCCAAATTTCGTTTTATTCAAGAAAAGAAGTACTTAATAAACACATAACAAACGAAATTGGTACTGTAGGTAAGTACTGATTTTTAAATATTATTTTTTAACGGCATTTTTACGTTTTTTTTATACGAAAGATTTAAATCAACTATATTAGTTTTTTTTGTGAGTGTATACTTAAAGGCGGGCCAGACTGTGTAAACATCGGTTTCCAACCAACGAGCCAGACTATCTATCTCATTCTACGCCGGGTAAAATAATGCGAGGAAGAGAGATAAACGTACCATGTTTGTTGAATAGTTTGAAAGGATAACCGTATGCAGAAACATCCGCGGTTTAACTAAAATCGACGTTTTTACTACGTCTAGAACATGGTTTAAGTTTGAGTAATAACATTCTGTACACAAATTTTGGTTTCAAACCAGCTTGTTTATCACAGTGTGGCCCGCCTTTAAGTATACACTCACAAAAAAACTAATATAGTTGATTTAAATCTTTCGTATAAAAAAAACGTAAAAATGCCGTTAAAAAATAATATTTAAAAATCTTGTATATGAATACTGGATTTCACCCACCGTGGGTTTTTAAATTCATGAATTTTTTTAATTGTATCTCAATAGAGACGAAGATGCAAATTGAAAACTGAATATGGTTGATCAAGGTGTTTACAGGACTTATGACCTGTCATTGGTTGGGTTAAGCGCACGCTTTATGTAATTACAACATTCCCCATTCCACCTTTTTCTTTATGACCATGTAAGACAAATTTTTGGAAGTTGTATATATGTTACAAATCTATGCCTAGGTTTCACATGTCAGTTTCAATATGCCATCTATGAAGATTTTGATTACATATGTTAATCTTTTTAAGATTACTCTATATAATCCACATACTAACGCCATCTATGGAGATTAATTTTTAGCATTTAGCAGAACTACTTTATTAACACAATGTGAAAGGCTATCGCCATTAGCGCATTGTTAGAAGCCGCCTGGAGATGTCACTCCTATCTATATGCCAAAGAATTTGACCAGAATGATTACAATATTTTTTTGTGAATGTACGAGACTTATACTTGTATCCGAATACTGGATTTCACCCACCGTGGGTATAGAAATATCTACAAAATGTACATTTTTCAAAAGAAGGTTTTTTCATGTTAAATATAATACGTTTTGTATGAAATCGCGATATTTGAACCGCTACAACTTCGCACATATACCGTTTTATTAAATTTTTATTTCACCAATCGATAGAGCTCACATGGAAGAACCTATTTAAAAAAAAATATTTTTTTGTAGAAATTTCACTTTGTGAAAACGCTCCTCAATTTCATGTACATATGCATGACGCACGTGCGTCGATTTCTCCGACTCTTCATGTGACCGATATTAAATATTTGGTTGTTGACCAGTTTTCGTATTGACCATTTTTCGGGTATTTTTCGTGTTAAGCATTTTTCGTGTTAACCATTTTTCGTGTTTATCATATACCATTTGTTCGTGTTAACCATTTTTCATGTTTATCATTTTTCGTCTTTATCATTTAAGGCCATGCCACACTGTTTGAAACAAACTCTCTACAGGGGTGACCTTGGTGGAGAGCTGTGGAGCCCACGGTTGATGTAGCGTCCACACACGGTTGTAAACAAGCTCTCCACACGTGGAATGCGTGTTTAAACGCGCGTCCGTCCACAAAGTTTGTTGAAGGTCAAACGAATTTTGGTTTCAAACAAGTGTCTACACAGTTTTAAACCGCCGGTGGAGACCGATATGGAGAGCTTGTTTAAAACAGTGTGGCCCGCCTTTTACCCTTTTTCTAGTTCACCATTTTTTTTGGTAAACACATTTCGTGTTTATCATTTACCATTTGTTCGTGTTAACCATTTTTCGTCTTTATCATTTACCCTTTTTCATGTTTACCGTTTATTTCGTGATGTTAACCATTTTTCGTGTTTATTATTCAGCTTTACTATTTACATTTTTTCATGTTTACCATTTTTTATTGTTATATATATTTTTCGTGTTTACCATTTTTTTTTTATCTAATCATTATTCGTGAATATCGTTGTATTCATTCTCTTATTCGTGTTATACTAGTAATTTTGCATATGATATTTGTGGACTATTTGAAACAGAGCCAAGGCTCGAAATACATACACAGCAAAATAAACTAGCATTCATTCGAAATAGAAAACTTTGTTATGATTTTTTCAGTCCTCGTGGATTTCATAATCTCAGGTACGAATCTTTAATAACTTATTTTTATTTATTCTAACCAAAAAAAATATCTTTTAAAAATAAATTTATATGGTGTGCACAAATTGCCTCCCTAGAACGGGTTACCTCAGATGGGAGGTATAAAAAACATGTAATTTGTAAATGATCGATAAGATTTCTTAGACGAATGGAAAGTATGGAAAGTCTGTGGAGTGTTAAATGAAAGAAGAGAATGCATTGCGAATGAAAGTGTTATGAACTAAATAATGAAAGGGTTATTAAGATGGTTTGGACACATGAAAGAGTGAATAGTAAAGAAAGCATATGTTAACTGTGTTAACAAAACAAGATATAGAGAAAGGTCGAAGAAAATATGGTACGATTAAATAAATCAAATATTTTATGCTGGCCACGTGAGGATTTGGAGAAATCGACGTGTATGCGTGACACTATGTTTGAATGTTAAGGAATCTAGAGAAGCGTGCCATGAAAGAACAGTGTGGCGGTCTATTCTTTCTGCCTACCTCTTCGGGGATACGTTTACAAAGTACATGGTTTATCATTCCTCAGAATAGGTGTAACCCGTTCTAGGGAGATTCTTAGACGAATGTGTGGATATTTTGTGTAGAGTGTCGAATGAAAATATAAGAAGTAGATGGTGTTATGAACAAAATAATGAAAGGATCATAAAGATGGTTTGGACACATGGAGATAATGAATGAAGAAAGAATGATAAAAATATTATATGTTAACGATGTAAATGGAACTAGAAATAGAAATAGAGGAAGACCGAGAAAAATGTGGCACGATCTATTTGATCGTGCAATCAAATATTGAATGTCGGCCACGTGAGGAGTCAGAGAAATCGACGTGCGTGTATGACACGATGTTTGAATGTTGAGGAATCTGGAGAAGTATGTCATGAAAGAAAAGTGTGGCGGTTTATTCATTTCTCCTACCTCTTCGAGACGGCGTGATAGTGGTAATTATAATAGTTTTTCGTATTATTATTACAATGTTTTTTTTTTATAAATAATATTTATAATTTTGCTTGTGGTGTAGTTCAAAAAAAGAATCTTGCGTTCCAAAGACGAAAAATAATATACAAGGTCTGACCTTCAATAATATCATTAATATTTTTTTCACGCAAATATCAAATGTTTTCGTTGATTGTCATCAAAATCATCTGATGTTATTAAAAAAGAAAAAATGAGATTTTTATAATTCTTATCAAATTTTTTATAATTACAATGTGTTGGTATTTCCATTACGATTAAATTATTAAACTGATAAAAAATATTTATAACTAAACTTTGAATTTTTTTAAATAATTTGTGAACGAAAAAACCGTAAATAGGTACTTAATATGTTAAGTCTGCAGGAAAAATTATTTTAAAATATTAAATAAAATAGATTCATTCGTCAAAAATAATTACTTTCGGAATATTATTGAATTTCCAGAATAATGGACTCAAACCCGAACCCAACGCCATGCGGTACTTTATAACAACTTAACTAACTACACAAAAAAAATTCTAAAAAAAACTCCACGAATGATTTTTAAATATTTAACTAAATAACAAACCATCACGCCGTTTCGCCGGAGGGGTAGGCAGAGCGCAAATACCCTTATTCTGCTCTTTCCTGATATGGCTCTCGAGTTCCTCTAAATTTTATACATCGTAACATGCAAGCTCTTCGATTTTTCCGACTTCGAATGTGGCCGCCTTATTTGATAAATTTGGTCATTCCATGCTTTTCTTTCCACTCAAATATTGTACATTTTAACTATTTTTCTCTCACCCATTCGTACCATATGTCCAAACCATCTCATGGATCCTTTTTTAATTTTACTTATGATGCAATCATATATATTTTACTTATGATGCAATCTATACACATAAGGGTTGGCACTAGAACTCCATTATGTACTGCTATCTCAGCTTCAGTGGATATATTTCTATTTCAAATCAAATCAAATCAATTTATTTTCTCAAAAGAACAAACAACAATTATAGTTTAATGCATCTATTGAGAACAAGCAAAATATAAAAATATATATAATACCAGTAACACATGAGAGATGGTTCGACATTAGGAATACAAGATACTCCCCAAAGTCAAGAGTATTTGTCTTCTGAACGTACTTTCACGAATATGAAAGACGTCGATCTCCGAAGCGATCATGTTCAACAGTTTGATTGCTCTCCCCACCGGCATCACCAGAGGCAGGTTAGTTCTGCATGCTGGGAGATAAAACAGTCTGTGCTGAAGCTGTCGAAGATAACCATCTGGAACATAAAGATGGATAGCCTCCAATATAACGAAGTTCTCGAAGAATCCCCTGATAAGTTGGACGAAATAGGTAAATGTGCACCCATATCTTCTTATCTCTAAACTATTTGTCTCCAGGATGCCCAAGAGGAATGCAGTGGGATAAAGCCACGGATAGCTATCAAACTCCCTCATGTAGAGATATCTCAGAAATCTTTACTGAACCCTCTCTAACATGAGCGAGTATCTCGCCTCGTGGCGACTCCATATCACCGAACCACACTCGAGCCGACTCCGGACCAATAAGTTATACCTACAAAATTCACAAAACATAGGGATTCCTGAAAACTCTACCAGTTCGGAGAATAAATCCCAACATTTTCAGTGCAACTCCACATATTCTCTCGATGTGAGCATGGAAAGTCAGCGTACTTTCATAAATAATACCAAGATCGTTAAAACACGCTTAAGATGCTGGTTATTCATTGTGTATCTATTATAAACAGTACGCAATGCTTTCGTAAAAGATAACATTACACGTTTAGAGATATTGAAATTAATTTGATTGGTTTTGCAATCTTCATGGCTCTTTATCTCAAGGAATAATTTAAGATCATCTGCAAATAAATTTGCAGTGATGGCTAAAATTTTAGGATCTTTTTTCTTTATTACAAGCTGAATGAAATAACAAATGTGTATATTTTATACCACACAATATTTACAAGACGATCTGTCTTCAGGTGTTGCCATAAAAAAGAGGAATAATCGCAATAAAAATACGAAAATATAAAAGTGCTAAATGTGTTGGGAACACTTTCGTGCATAATGTAAACGATCTATATTCTAGGAAGATGAATTGTTTCTGTTAATATAACTCCCGTAAATAATATTCGCATTGTGGGAACATCAATATTCATCCTGCAGGAACATAGATAAGGGCGATATTACGTAACACGTCATAAACAATGCTTAACTTTATTTTTTCCGCTTTTGAGTTTATTTTTTTTTTCTTCTATTTCTTCTATATTCGCCATATTTTGTGTTGTATATGCTTTATTTCTCTTTTTCTTTTTTTATATACTTTGTATATACAACACTTACATTAATAGTAAGATCTAAAAATGTATCCATATAACCCAATTGGGTTTTTAAAATAAATAAATAAACAAAAAATATGTTAATTAAAATTACATAGACATGTTTCGGACAACCAGTCCTTCTTCAGTGATACATATTATAAAGCTACATATTTTAAATATTATAGAATTGTTTACATGATTTTTTTAGATTAAGTTTTTAGACCAAGGAAAACATGGAATGAGCGAGAAGTCGAAAGAATTGACGTGCATGTACGACTCGTTTTATAAATGTGGAAACGGGGTGATTGTTTATTGTTGTTGTTGTTGTATTGAATACATAAACAATAATAAAATTAAATTAATAATAACATTTTTTATGAATTAAAACAGTACTTTATTCACTTGGAGTGTATTTTTCTCGACATGTTTCGCAGATCATTTATTGATCTCTCTGTGATAAAGGTGTTAAACTTTCAAATCATATTGAGGAAAATGAACTAAAACTTTAAAAAAAACTTTATTATGGAACCAGTTTCAGCCACAAGAGTCTCAAATTTATGCATTTAACACCGTATTGTGGACTCAGCAGGATGAATCCAATAAATTGACAAACAGAGCACTAATTTTGATCATAAATGTTAACAATTTCAACGCGTTGTTGAAGCGTGTAGCGTTCCATGACGAAATGTCTAAATTAGTAGTAAATAAGTACATAGTAACGCCATATTAAAAATTAAATAAATAACTGTTGCAAATAAGGTTGCGTCACATATTCGTCGACATCTTTAAAACAAATTCCAATAGCATAGTAGTAAACCAGACAGCTAATCTTCTATAGGGAGACGACGTCTTGAGTAAAAATAGAATAGTTTGAAAGCCTTGTAAGAAGAATAGTTTGAAAGCCTTGTAAGAACATCGCAATTATTCGTGATTTGGTGTAAAATCGCGAACAGAGTAGACACAAAAAAGAAGTTTTATTTTCAAAGAACTGAATCGTAGTACCGCCCTAAGTAACTCCTTTAAAAAAAATAATACGATGCTTCCCGGCAAAGAAAACACGGCTATTGAAGAAGAAGAAAAGTTGCCGTAAAGAGAAAAAAACACCTCCTCGCTTCTGCTGGCTGGGAACTTCGGAAGCGGTTTAATTTATGGGCAAACAGGGTGACAGTTTTACCTAGAGCAAGCTAAGATAACTTCGTGATATATCCTAATTCCGTGATATTAAATTAGCTTCTCGTCTTGACGGTTAAGCCACTGTGAGGGTGTTCAAATCAAATCAAATCAAATCAGTTTATTTCATCAACAGACATTACAAAATTAATTTTTAAGGCATCTATTGAGAACAGGTAAAATAATATATTGTGTATAGTATACTACCAGAAAAGCATGAGAGATGGTTCAACATTAGGAAGACAGGATACTCTCCAGAATTAAGAGTATTTGCCTTCTGAACGTACTTTCACTAATATGAAAGACGTCGATCTCCGAGGAGACCGCGTTCAGCAGATTAATTGCTCTTCTTACCGGTGTCACGACATCTTATCATACCAAATGTTTTCATCAAATTTGAGGTAGCGATTTAATTTATGGGCAAACAGGGTGATAGTTATACCAAGATCGAGCTTTGATAACTTCATGATATATGCTAATTCCGTGATATTAAATTAGTTTCGCGTTATGACCGTTAAACCACTGTGACAACTATAATATGTGATAGACCTTCGAGGATGTTATTTTCTTTGTTTAAACCATGCTACTGCATCTTATCACACCAAATGTTTTCATTAAATTTGAGGAAGCGGCAATTGTTTTATGGGCAAACAGGGTTACAGTTTTACCTAGATGAAGCTTAGATAACTTCGTGATATATCCTAATTCAGTGATATTAAATTAATTTCTCGTCGTGACCGTCAAACCACTGGGACAACTATGTGATAGACCTTCGATAATGTTATTTTCTTTGTTTATACCGTGCTCCTGCATCTTAATATTACTTGAAAGACCGAGGAAAACGTGGCACGATCAAATAAATCAAATATTGAATGTTCGCCACGCAAGGAGAAGGAGAAATCGACACGCGTGTATGGTGCAATGTATGAATGTTGAGGAAGCGAAAGAAAAGTGCAGCAGTCCATTATTTCTGCCTACCCCTTCGGAGAGACGGCGTGGTGGTTAGTTAGTTGGTTAGTCAGTTTCTAGATATCTTCTTCTGCTTAAACCAATTGGCAATTAAAATTAAACACATTTTAAAATCTGTAATAATATGTAGAATTCGATAAAACTTTAGAAATACATAGATTATTGATCAAACGTTTTACACGTTTTGTTTACCGTGGGAAAAAATTATTGATGTAAGATCAAGCGAATGCGTCACTTACTTTGATTTGTTCACTTGATAATAACCGGTATTTTGAAATATACGTTTAAACAATCCACTGTAATATAAAACGACCTTGAAAGTTGTAGAACTAACTGATTTTCACCTTATTTTTCCGTAATCATAGGCAATTCGACCATTACTTTCTCCTATACCTACTTACTTATACGAGACTGATTTTAAGAATGTTTAAAATATGAATCGATAGTTTAGGTGAAATTTCCAGTATTGTTTGATTCCATACTGACAATTTCACATATAATTTCTTTTCCATCATTTTTGTATTAACTTATTTAACAGTATCGGATAAACTAAAGGCGTTCACACTGTAGAATTCCACAATGACGAACTTTTATGAATTAAAACACTGTTTTTTCCACATTTTAGTTTTTTTTCTTGACATGTTTCAAAGGTTAACACCTTCATCATCGGGAGAACAATATAAATTATATCGTTCTCCCGATGATGAAGGCGTAAGCCTTCGAAACATGTCGAGAAAAATAATCTCAAAAGTGAGACGTGTGAAAAGTGGAAAAAACAATGTTTTAATGCATAAAAATGCGTAGGTAATTTAACAGTCTCAAACTATTATAACCCTCAATTAGATTATCATTTCGTGTTTATTATTAATAAAAAGCCCGACTTCTGAAAGTTTCATAAAATAAAATGGTAATGATAAGTTTCGCCTTGCTAAGGCCTTATAAAATGTTCCGCAATATTCGATAATACTCAAGCAATGTTGAAACCTCTCACATCCATAAAATATAATTTAACTTATAGAAAACGGATGTTTTCATTAATATGGAGTTTGCATCATTGTTCAAGTAACGATATATCAATATGTGTGATTATTTCTTCTTCTTGTTAAAGTGCCCTGTCAGGTCCCCCCGACGTTGGCGATCACTCTAGTAAACTCTTCCCTATCCTGCGCTGTCCGGAATAGCTCCTCCACAGTTCTGATTCCCGTCCATTCCCTCACATTGCGCAGTCAGGATATCTGCCTTCTCCCTGCCCCCCTGCGGCCCTCTATTTTTCCCTTCAATATTAGATGCAGCAGGCGATATCTCTCCTCGCAGAACGTGACCCAGATTTGCAATCTTGCGGACTTTGATTAATGTCAGCAGCTCTCTATTTACTCCTGCGCGATTCAGGACTTCTGTGTTCGTCACTCTGTCTGTCCATGGGATCCTGAACATTCTTCGGTGTATGGGTGTGAGACATGTGATTATTTAACAGAATTTAATATTTAAAAAATATTTCGCCAATATGAATTACTTTTATTTGGTTAAAGTATATTAAATTTCCTATAAATAATGTGTATTTATAAGGTCATTTAACATTTTAAAACATCATATAAGTAGTAACACGATTTCCAAAAATAAATATGTTTTAATATCACGAACTTTGCTATCACGGAATTAGGTCAAACCACCCTTAATCTATACAAGTATATGCGTTAAATGGAATAGGCAATTCTAATCAAAGATTTTGAACAAACGCGATTCACTACGATACTTTCAAAATGCACAAAGTTTGACCTTTTTCGGGAGCTGTTTTTCCCAGGCTTCTTAATAAGGAAAAATAACCAGAGCGTTATATTCCTAATACATTTTTTAAAGTTTTATCATAAAACACCACTGTTCTATGGAGCAAAACATCGTTTTTTCGCTTATGAGTTTATTTATATAATATTTTTATAAGGATTAATTGTATCTCAATAGAGACGAAGATGTAAATTGTTTTCTGGGAACAGAATATGGTGGCCGGGCGCTTAAAGGACTTATGACCTGTCATTTGGGTTGAGTTATCGCTTTATGTTTAACAACATTCCCCATTCCGCCCTTCCTACGACCACCACTCTGAAATTTTTTGGAAGTTGTATTTATGCTAGAATGCTGCGCCTATCTTAACATTTTTTAGTTCACTCTACACTAGAGTCATCTATTAAGATTGGGAAGCATTAAGCAGAAAATCTTTATTTAATAATAAATATTTAATAATAAAGACATTTCACCATGGAACGCTACACGCTTCAACAACGCGTTGAAATTGTTAAAATTTATTATCAGAATCAGTGCTCTGTTCGCCAATTTATGACATTCATGGCCATCCTGCAGAGTTCACAATACGTCGTTTAATGCATAAATTTGAGACTCCTGGGGGTTTACTGAATGAAATGGATACCGACAACATATGATTCCAACAGAACGACGCTATGTAGTACACAACGCACGCCACGGGCGATTAAAAATGGAGCGTCCCTATTGAAAGACCATATCGCACGTTGAAAACAAAAGTGACACTATACAAAAATCTCAATTTTTCAGTACGGTCATTTAAAGTTTTGCCTGCTTATTAACCTAATTAAAATCAACTAGATTCTGATAGAATAATATCTAAACTAATATATAAAACAACAACATTAGATATTTTTCTACTCACAGTCAAGTTATTGACCTCACAAAAACTTTAAATGACCGTACTGAAAAATTGAGGTTTGTGTATAGTGTCACTTTTGTTTTCAACGTGCGATATACTCGTATATTGTATATGATTCGACCTCTAATCATCCCTAGAGAAGCTAAACCGTCATCGACCCAGATAACATCAACACAGCGAGGGGGTCCGCGACCAATTTATTTTATATACGAGTATTTATTAATTATTCTTTATTTTATTTAGTGCCAACCCTCATGTATGGAAGTGAAGCTTGGAGCTGGCAAAAGAAGGATGAAAGCAGGATAAACGCCGTAGAAATGAGATCACTAAGAAGAATGTGCGGGAAAACGTTGTATGATAGAATACCGAACGATGAAATAAGAAAGAAATATAAGACAGATGACTGCATCATGAATAAAATTAAAAAAGGATCCCTGAGATGGTTCGGATTGGTTAAATAGTTGTACACAAGCAGTGTGAGTGGGAAAAGAAGCCGAGGACGACCGAGGAAAACATGGCATGACCAAATTAACCAATTACGGCGGCCACATTCGAAGTCGGAATAATCGACATGCGTGCATGGTGCGATGTATGAATGTGGAGGAAGCCCGAGAGGTGTGCCAGGACAGGCCAGTGTGGCGATCCATCCTCTCTGCTTACCCCTCCGGGGAAATGGCGTGATGGTTAGTTAGTTAGTTAGTTTTCTTTATTTTACGTATACATATAATAGTTTTATAAACAATTTCCAATATCGGAAAAAAATAACAATAAAAATAGCGGAGATATGATACATTTTTAAAAACCTTGCTGACGGTGTGCATGATTTCTCCGTCCAGCATTAATTACAAATATCTAACAACAAAGTGAGTGCTTCATATGAAAAAAAAAAAATTGTTATAATTACTTGTGAAAATATGACCCGAACATTCTCAACAGCAACAAGCGCCTAAAATCGATCCTCCTTCAGAGGAACACCCCAGGCCACACAAAACAAGCTTCCGTATAAATAAGTAACTCACCAAATCACCATTCCAACAATTTTCATTCCGACGTCAGAGGAATATAAACAAGAACTTAACCTCTGTATGGCAGAAGATCCAGGTCCAAGTACAGTGTTTACCTTTGGAATAATATTCTGTCATTTTTTTGTTTCCTCCAGTGCTTACCTGTAACAACAAAAAAACATAATTAAATTTATCTGTATATAATAAACAAAGTCGTGTTAGTTACACCATTTATTACTCAAGAACGGCTGGACGTATTTTGATATTTGATTTGTTGGATTTGTCTCCGTCCCGAATAGCAGAATAACTATTAAAACATCGGAATAAATTACGAAAAAAATATATTTAAAAAATTCGTTTCTTCATACATTTTGCATGGAAAGCTATTCATTTCGATTTTTGGACATTTCGCACGCTTAATAGAACACTGGCTTAGCTAAAAAAGCAAGTTTTCCTCAATCTGACATGAGTCGGTGTTTTAACAAAAACAGTCGAAAAACACGTACAAATGAAAAAGACCGATATAGTGTAATGGAGGTCGATTAGTGTAATTTTGACTTAATTTTAACGCGAAACGATGGATAGCATTAACACAAGCTTCTGTCTAACGTTAACAATTATGACCTAAACCATAATCGGTCAGTTTACTATTAAGCGTGCGATTTATTGAACTTAATTCATTTTGCGTATTCATTTTAACATAATAAAAAAAAAAAAAAATTTAATTGAGCTTATAAGTTAACACAATATTTATTGATTCTGAGGCGGTACGAAGATCGCCGGGTCAGCTAGTTTTTGATAAACTTAAGGGGTTAACACTGTGTTACATAGTACACTTGATATAAAACAGTGTTTTTATAAATAAATAAAATCGTTATAAAATTTTATATAATTTTATTTTATAAAACAATGTATATTGAATTAAATGAGAGAAAGGGTAGGAACCAGGGTAGGAGCATTATGAATTTAAAAACCCTTGACAGGTAGTACATAATGGAATTCTAGTGCCAACCCTTATGCAAGAAAGTATGCTTGGAGCAGGCCGAATAAGGATTACAGTAACATAAATACCGTAGAAATTAGTTCACTGAGAAGAATGTGCGTAAAAATATGTATGATAGAATACCTAACGACAAAATAAATGAGGAAAGTAAGGCGTAAGGATTTGGACAGATGAAACGAATCGATGAGAAATGAATGGGTATAAAGTTGTATATAATACAAGCGGTGCGAATCAATTATTTAAAGGCGTCCTTTGAAAGTTTAAAAAATCGACGAAAGTGCATGTTACGATGTATGAATATAAAGGGAAACTCGAGAGATATGCCAGAATAGAGCAGTGTAACGGTCCATCATCTCTCTCTCTTCCCGTCCAAAGAAACGGCGTGATTTTAATTAGTTAGACAAGTATGACGTTTTTCAAAATTTTAGTGAGAAATTCTTGCTCTTTAAAAAAGAAATAAAAAGTATCTATTTATTTATCTGGTAGATTAAATAATGAATACGAATGAAAACATCAGTTTTCTAGAAGTTTTATTATAATTTATGGGAATGACATGTTTCGCCCTTCTAAGGCATTATCAAATGTGACGAAATTACAGCTCGTTGCTGTTTACGAGTACGAGTATATACACTATGGAGCAAAATATGGTAATTAACGAAAATTGATATGACTTTATACATTTTTAACAAATAATTATGTGGGTAGGTCCAGAAATATCGGAAAATGTTTCTTGTTAGTTATATAATTGATATTAAATGATATTATAAAAATCAAAAATAAGTTATTTGAGGTAGGACGAAATAAAGTGGTTCTAAGAAAAACATCTTCTTGCAAATATTTTACATATTTCAAGGTGACTAATTGGAGTTTTACACGATTGTTCAAGAAACAATAAATACGAATGAAAACGCCTGTTTTCTAGAATTTTTAATACATTTTACGGGAATGACAAGTTTTGCGTGTTTAAGGCATTATCATATGTCAAAAGCATGTTAATAATTTGTATTTTCACAAAATATCAGTAAAAACAAAATAACTATTATATTTATGCAATGGAGAAGAAACTTGTGTGTTAGTGCATCTTTAAGTACTGCATGGGGTGTCTTTTCTTTACTACATTTGCATAAAAATATGTAGAAGTTTACTTAAAAAACATCTCTTTCCGAAGTAACGACGGACTGGGGATAGTTTGTTACAGAAGTGAGGAGGATAATTAAGGAGGAATGGAAACTAAAGAAGGGAATCTTTTGAAGGTGTTTGATCAAAGAGACGAATATTCATTAGGAAAAAGTCTCGCCGAGTCTTGCACGAGAAGTGTTAATCCTCCAGCCGGTCCCGAGATCCAAGGCCCGTCGCAAGACATTAAATTTAATCTTCCCATTTTTATTTATTTATTGTTTCTTGTACAATGAACTAACTAACTAACTAACCATCACGCCGTCTCCCCGAAATGGTAGGCAGAAAGAATGGACTGTCACACATTTACTGATGGGGCACTCCATCCTTCGCTTTTCGCCCCGCGGGAGACGCGGTGTGATGGGTTGCGAACTTCATCGCCACCTTCTTCCTTGTTGTAGACCTATGTGGTCTGTTCTCTAGAGTGTTACTCCTCCTGTGAGGTAGACTCACAGCTGTTCTTCCATCTATTAGAAGGTCTTCCACGAGAACGAGTCCCATGAGGCTGATTATGCAATGCAATATAGTGGAATATTATGCAATGCAATATACGTGTAATAAAGCTAAGTGTAGTTATATATTTATTTAAACATTTATTCTACTCTCATCCTTTTTTCCCAGTCCCATGCTTCAATTCCATATTTAAGGGGCTCTTAGCTGACCTTTTAGGAGGTCTTCCACGAGGACGAGTCCCATGAGGCTGATTATGTCGTACAATATAGGGGAGTCTGGTGGTGTCCATTCTTTGAACATGACCGTACCAGTCCCTTTTTCGCAATCTGATCCTTCTTATAATATCCTCAAACTCACATATCTCTCTTATTCTGGTGTTCCTCACGTGATCTTTCAGTGTCTTGCCTGCTATCGTCCTCAGTGTCTTCCTCAAAACTTGTTTGAATCAGAAGTCCTCAAAACTTGTTTGGTCCTTACTGTGTCTGCCCTTGCTTCGACGCCATATGTTATTATTGGTTTTACGTATGCTTTATAGATTCTTATCTTACTCTTAATGGCCATGTCTTTGTTTTTTCCATATTGTGGATTTTAGAGCACCAAAGATTGCAGCTTCCTTGTTTACTTGGGCTTGTATTTCTTCCCGTAGATCAGGTCCTCCCACCAGGTCTATTTCTAGATACTTGAAGGTCCTTACCTGTTCTATGGGTTGATTTTCAATAACCAGGTTCCATGTTTTGGAAATGTATCTTGCGAAATAGAGGATATCGTTCGGTGGAGTAGATCCGGAAGAAGATACTGGAGGGACCATGTAGCCAGAATGGATAGTGACAGACCGCCATAATATATAGACGCATATACAGCCGCTTATAAAATCCCCTATGGACACCGCCCACCTGGAAGACCGCCTAAGAGATGGAGTCATCATCCCACGAGACATGATTTCTGTGTCACAGATCATCAGATCTTTTAAAAGAAGAAGAAGAAGAAGAAGATAATGTCCGTTTCTAGAATTTTCATTGTATTAAATGGAACTAGAAATATAGGAAAACCGAGGAAAACGTGGCACGATCAAATAAATCAAATATTGAATGTCGGCCACGTGAGGAGTCAGAGAAATCGACGCACGTGCATGACACGATATATGAATGTTGAGGAAGCGAGAAAAATATGTCAGGAAAGAAAAGTGTGGCAGTCCATTCTTTCTGCCTACCCCTTCGGAGAGACGGCGTGTTAGTTAGTTAGTTAGTTTAATGGGAATGACAAGATTCGCCATGCTAAGGCAATGTTCATTGTTTATCAAATATTGATTAAAAAGTCAATTTGATATTGCCTTAGCAAGGTGAAACAGGTCAAGAAAAATAAACTTAAAAGTGGAAAATAACAGTAGTTTAATTTTATAACTGTTAATGCAAAAATTTTGTTTTATATCACAATTGTATTTATTTTACGACAGCTGTTTCATCAACCAATGTTGACACCATGTCAATTTGAATGATTTCTTTGATATAGGAACAAATACACAAAGATTCGAAAAATTATGAAAAAAACTGACATTTGATATATTATTGTAACACCTGATGATGTCAACATTGGTTGATGAAACAGCTGTCGTAAAATAAATACAATTGTGATATAAAACAAAGTTCTTGCATTAACAGTTATAAAATGTTAAAATATCATAGCGTTTCGGCCAAAACGATGGAGTATTTTAATTCATACAAAATATGAGAATACCATAACAGATTCAGTCAATCAATGATATGTCTATGTGAATGATAAAGTTGAGTCACTGTCCGTGACCTCTGATCACCAAACGGAGTCAATATGGCAACCTGACCCCGCCGAAATACCAGACGATGTGAAATTTCATCAGCTAATACCGTAATGTACCAATTAAGCGCGGAATTACTCTGTTTGATGTATGTGCTGTATTATGAACACCGGGGCATTACTACAACGAAATTCTAAGTTTTTCTTTTAGTGACCCCTTGGGAGTGATAACGGTAATATATTCACAATCATAACCTGCAGGGGGGCACTCCCTTCATGAGGAAAGACAAGATATCTAAAGGACTTGGGTCGTCTGGAATTCGGAGGGAAAATACTGCAGAGAGAATTGAAGGATTCTAAGCGTTAAATGGCAGGACAAACGAATAAATGGCAGCATAATTGCCATGTCAATGTGGACTTCTTCTTCCTTATTGTAGACCTATGTGGTCTGTTCTCCAGAGTGTTGCTCCTCCTATGAGGTAAATTCCCAGCTGCCCTTCCATCTTTTAGGAGGTCTTCCACGAGGACGAGTCCCATTAGGCTGATTATGCAATGCAATGTAGGGGAGTCTGGCGGTGTCCATTCTTTGAACATGGCCGTACCAGTCCCTTTTTCGCTGTCTTCTCCATCTTATAATATCCTCAACCTCACATATCTCTCTTATTCTGGTGTTCCTCACGCGATCTCTCAGTGTCTTGTCTGCTATCGTCCTCAGTGTCATCATCTCAAAACTTGTTTGGTCCTTACTGTGTCTGCCCTCGCTTCGACGCCATATGTTATTATTGGTCTTACGCATGCTTTATAGATTCTCATCTTACTCTTAATGGCCATGTCTTTGTTTTTCCATATTGTGGATTTTAGAGCTTTGCTTTGAGATTGCAGCTGCCTTGTTTACTTGGGCTTGTATTTCTTCCCGCAGGTGAACTCCCCCCACCAGGTCTATGCTTAGATACTTGAAGGTCCTGACCTGTTCTATGGGTTGATTTTCTATAACCAGGTACATGTTTTCGGTATTTTGGAAAAGGGCATACATTTTGTTTTTTCGATTTTTCATGTTGTATTTCTTACAGGCGTGTTGTAGTCTGTCTAGCATTTTTTGCAGGTCATTATTGTTTTCAGCTATGATTATAGCATCGTCTGCATAACAGACCACATAGAAAATTTGCTCTCCCATCCTATATACCAGTTGTAGCGATTGGGTCTCCTCTAAGTTTGTCCATCATCAGATTGAACAGAAAAGGGCTTACTAAACGTGATGAAACTAAACTACTTCAGACATGGAGAAGAAAATACAACACGGAGCTCTTCTATCTATACCAGGATGTTAGTGTGGACAAGTTCATCAATTATTCATATTACGCTGGCTAAGTCAGATTCATTACAAATAAAGAAAAGAAAATAAAAATAATGGTGGGACAGAGGTAGCAGTCACCAGAAGATGGCCGCGTACTGTTTTATCTGGTCGTTACTAAAGAACAGTTGGAATAAAACTAAACAAAAATATAATTAAGATTTTTTCAAAGATCAGTGTAACGTTTAATATAAACGAAGAAGACTCGAACCCTCGAATAAGATTGCAGCGACGAAGAGCAAGCTAATCGGCCAATCATGTTCAATTGCTTCTGATTGGGTATAATCTAAATAAGTGAAGTCCTCAACAACACGCATCATCCACAATTAAAGATGTTGACTTGATCCAATTTTACGTATATTAAAATGTTTTTCAAATGAATCAGTTCTCAATGTTTAATAACTAACCATCACGCCATGGATCGCCACACTGCTCTGTCCTGGCATACCTCTTGGGCTTTCTCTACATTAATATATCGTACCATGCACGCAGTCGATTATTCCGACTTCAAATGTGGCAGCCTTTTAGTAATTGATTAATTTGGTCGTGCCATGTTTTCCTCAGTCGTTCTCGGCTTCTTTTTCCACTCACGCTGCTTGTGTACAACTTTTTAACCATTCTACTCTCATCCATTCGTTCCATATGTTCAAACCATCTCAGGGATCCTTTTTTAATTTTATCCATGATGCATTCATCTGCCTTACATTTCTTTCATATTTCATCGTTCGGTATTCTATCATACACACATTTTTCTTCTTCTTCACATTCTTCTTAGTGATCTCATTTCTACTGCGTTTATACTGCTTTCATCCTTCTTTTGCCAATGTTTAATCACAGAATTAAAAAAAACAAATTTAATTCAATTACTGCAAAATCCATTGATTTGACAGAAACACTATGGTACTTCAACAGTGTCGTGTCAGATCCCTCCAACGTTGGCGATCACTGCAGCAAAGGCATCTCTGTCCCGCGCCACTTGGAACAGGTTCTGTATTCTTGTCATTCCTGTCATTTCTTTTATGTTTCGCAGCCAGGACAACTGTCTTCTACCATCTTCCCTGACGTCCCTCCACTTTACCCATTAATATCAATCAAAGGAGGTTGTATTTTTCTCCCCTTAGCACATGACCCTAATATGAGATCTTTCTAACTTTCACACTCGACAACAGCTCTGGCTCTCTGTAGTACGTCTACATTACTGACCCTACCGGTCCACGGTATACGGAGCATTTTGCGGTATATCCACATCTCAAACGCCTCCAACCGGTTCATTACATTCACTTTTAGAGTCCAGGTTTCGCAGCCATATAGTAGAACAGACCATATTTAACATTTAATCATTCTTTGTCGGAGTTTCAAGTTAAGACTATCATTGCAAAAGAAGGTTCTCATTTTATTAAATGCAGCTCGTGCAACTTCAATTCTGCATTGTATTTCAATGTTCGGGTTAATTTAACTAGCCGTTTAGATTAAAACACTCAAAATCTGTTTGTTGTGTTTTTGGGTAACACCGTGTGGTCTGGGTAAATCCTTCTCGACCGACGTTTCGGAGATCGTTGCAGTCTCCATGTGTCTCAAAGTCAGTCTCCAGGAATGCCCCCTGTGCCAACTATTTCGGGGAACCTTTGTCTCACACGTACACACTGCCGGCGACACGGTACAACGGTGAAGTACCTTAGCAGACACAACACATATCACATTCATTACCCTGAAGATGGAGACTGCAACGATCTCCGAAACGTCGGTCGAGAAGGATTTACCCAGACCACACGGTGTTACCCAAAAACACAACAAACATATTGCTGCCAACCGTGAAAATCTACGCAATTATTCAAAATCTATTTATCTAAATTCTACGAACTTTCCCCGACAGCTGTTTTGCCAACCAATGTTGGCACAACAACAAGTTGAAGAAGAAAAAGAAATTTATATCCTGGACAGTCTCACACCCAGTCCATGCAATCAATGTTATTATGTACAATATCAAATTCTCATATCATTTTACTACATAGATATGGTGTAATATTATCGTATGCGGGTTATATTCTGCCAGATATGTAATTATTGCACACGAAACCAAATGGCTGGTATTTGATAACACATTTTAAAAAAATGATGCTCGTTGGTAACTCATTTATGGCGTCATCATCAAGAAAAAAACGATTACTAATGTATGACAAAAAAATATATAAATAAAACATGAAATATCTAATTTGTTTTTGAATTATACAAATACTTGTAGACAAATACTGGATTTTACCCATTACGAGTTAATCATATTATCTTAATAGATGGCGCTAGTGTAGATTGACCTAAAAATGTGAAGTGTTTCTCAACATTTCACATTTTTAGGTCCAAATCTAAGTAAATCATGCCCCCGCATAACCCATACACCCACCAAATCACCTTTAAATAATGTTTCCATCAGACGTAAGAGGAATAGCCACAAGAGCTGAACCTCTGTAAGCCAGAAGAGGTTTTGATTTAAAAAAAATTACGCAAGCCGGGCTTCTGGGCTTCTATGGGAGTACCGCCACTGCATATATGCATCTTTCAAAAATGTGTTAGACGTGGTGGTCGTAAGAAGGGAGGAATGGGGAATGTTGTTAACATAAAGCGATCGCTTAACCCAACCAATGACAGGTCAAAAGTCCTGTAAACGCCTCGACCACCATATTCTGTGTCCAAAAAAAACAATTTGCATCTTCGTCTCTATTGAGATATTATACAATTAATGAAATATTTAATTTTAAAATGGCGCCAATAGCGACGTCACCGTTTGTATTGTGATTTATCACTTAATTCATTTTGTTAACAACATGTCTATGAAATACACATTTCCTTGATAAAAATAACTCAAAAAATTCCATCAGGACTTAGGGCAGAGTCTACAAGACTGCAGTGAGGCCCGCCATGCTATATGGAGCTGAGTGCTGGATCAACAAAAAATTACACGAACGTCGAGTACACGCTGCCGAGATAAGAATTCTGAGGTGGGCCGGAGGCGTCACAAGGCTGTATCATGTAAGGAACGAAAACGTGAGGGATAGCTTTAAGGTTGCCCCAATAACGGTAAAATTAAGAGAATTTCGACTCCGTTCTTGATAAAGATAACCTAGTCTTGAAAAAGATAGCAGAGTCTTGATAAAGATAACCTAGTCTTGATAAAGATAATCTAATCTTGATAAAGATAACCTAGTCTTGATAAAGATAACCCAGTATTGATAAAGATAACCTAGTCTTGATAAAGATAACCTAGTCTTGATAAAGATAGGCTAGCCTTGATAAAGATAACCTATCCTGGATAAAAATAACCTAATCTTGATAAAGATAACCTAGTCTCGAGAAAGCAAGAGAGGTGTGCCAGGATCGAGAGGTGTGGCGGTCCATTCTCTCTGCCTACCCCTTTGCAGATGAAAAACATCGATTTATTCAGATAAAAAACATCGATTATACTATACCACTTTATAGTAGCTGTCATAAATTAGGTAAAATTCCGCGCTTTGAGTGTAGTTGGTGCCATAAGCAGGAAGGAATACTTGATTCGCGGTGTGCCTTGTGCAAAACATATGGGTATTAAGTGTCAACTTGCTGAGAAGTTCGGATTGTCTATTTTGAAGTTTGTAATTTTGTGAAGCAACATCATATCAATAATTGTTCGTCTATTTTCAAAAGTTAGAACAGACATGTAATTTCGAAAATGACCGGTACATTTTGGAATTTAAGGGTTTAATGAATGTTTTTTGGACTCTTTCAACATTTTGATATGCCCTGCATAGTAAATATGATAATAGAGTCAAATAATATAGACCTAAAACTGAGAATACTCCTCATCAAGACCTATGTATGGAGTGTCTTGATGTACGGCTTGGTGCCTATCCGAAAAAGATAAGCGGAGACTAGAGGCTTTTGAGATGTGGTCCTATAGAAGACTATTATGAATTTTCTGGAGAGCCCACATCGCGAATGAGGAAGGTCTTCAAGAATCGAAGGAGGAAGGCACCTGCTCAGGACCTTGTCCGAAAGGCGTGCAAGATGGATCGGCCTTGTAATTCGTCAAGAAGGTCTCTTGCATGCCATAATGGAGGGTATGACCGAGGGGACAAACTCTAGGGGACGCCCACGCCGAGAGTACCTGGAGGACCTGTTGGTGGACGTGCGCTGCTCATCATATGCAGATTTCAAAAGAGCCGCACAAAACAGGGAAGAATGGAAGAGAAGAATAGAGGAAATTGCTGCAAACCAATCCCAGGATTGAAACCAGAGAAGAAGAAGTAAAGATGCTAAATTGAGGATTTGTATTCGAGTAGTGGTCGAACCATGGTTATTTAAAGCAATTTTAATATGAGGGGATGCTTCGTTTATTGGGCTATTATGATGAATGGACACAGTATGTAACCATATCGGGGCTTTAACAGGAAGCTATGGAGACTTCACGCTTTGAATCATTTCCGGAATTCTGTTATTTCATTCAATTCATTGTGAATCAACTGTACTAGTGAATTATGACGAATGTATAAATAACATGTGATTAAACCACACTCGAATCAAACATGAATATAAACTGTTTTAAAATACGAGCTGATTCACTTTTATCTGTTCTTTACTGATAATAGCTCACTTATAACTTTAATATCCCTATTATTAGGTTTTCCCTAATAATAGGGATAAATAAATAAAAAATTTAGGTGTTCCCGGAAAAAAACGGCGTTTTTATAGTTAAACTCAAATTGATTAAAAAAAAATTCATACAAAGTTATTTTAAGTGTTATCTACGACTTTTTGCTATCTATTTACTAGATCTGAAATTCTCTCATAAAAAGCTTTTATATAAAAATATAAGAGAATAAATAAGTGAAAATCGCTCGGTGCTAAATCCGGAGAATAAGGTGGATACAATAAAACATCCCAGCCAAGGTTCTGGAATTTTTACCGGATAATATCGGCAACGTGCGGCCGGGGGTTCTCATGTTGAAGAATGACATTCCTTCTATTCACAATGATAGTGAGCTAAAGAAATATGAATTTATAGACCTGTGTCAGACCGATAATGACTTACGATATGCAGACAAGAGCTCAGCAGATACAGATTTGCCACGCATTCGTCTTAGAGATCTCATTTCTACTGCATTTATTCTACTTTCATCCTTCTTTTGCCAGTTCCATGCTTCACTTCCATACATAAGGGTCGGCACAAGAACACCATTATAAACTGCCATCTTAGCTTTTTTCGATAGGCTTTTGTTTGCGATGACAACTTTAAGTGCACCATTTACTGTGTTGCCTGCCCCAACCCTGCATTCAATATCCTTCTCCACTCTCCCATCCTTTGTAAACACACTTCCTAAATAAACAAATTCGTCCACTTGTTCCAGATTTTCACCGTTTACACAAATGTTGCAGACTGTCATGCTTCCTTCTTTTTCGAAAAGCATAACCTTGGACTTATATACATACTAGACACCAGGGCTTGTAGTTCATGCTCGTTGTCTGCAAGTAGCACAGCGTCGTCCGCATACAACAAACAGCTTATTGACACACCGTTCATTTTTGCACCTGCTTCCAACCCTTTCAGCTCTTTCATACACTTGTCCATATATAGATTAAACAACCAAAATACGACATATCAAAAGAGGCAATGGGCCTTAAAAGTTTGGGAACCTATGCGCTGGAATATGAGGTTAACGTATGGCGAGTAAATACGCACTTTCCGACTGGAAAGTTTGTTCGTGTACGAGCTTTAGCTGTCGACTTAGGCCCTGTGAAAATAGCTAAATAGACCAGTCGTAAATCTGGCATCTAGGCTAGCTCGTGAGCCAACGGAATCTCCCGATAGAGACGTGAAACTATTATAGGCACAATGACGCAAGTGCCACGCCCAGCGCGGTGATCGTTCGTGAACTTTCAATGATTAAAATCAAACAGTCATAAAACAATGTCCCGGTCCCTTGGGCTATCTTATATCCAGGTTCGGCGGTGATTATATTCCTTGAAGGGGTATTCCTATAATCGGGTAGGATAGAAGAAAATGGATTGAAGATATCTACATACTGTAATGTATTCAGATCCATCTTGGGTGACTCATTTCGGTTGATCCATATCGAGAACAAAGCTGTAGTCAGTGGCGGTAATACAAGCCGAAAAGCCGGGCTTGCATGAAAAAAATCTATAATAAAACGATGTTTTTTGCGCGTTTGAGAAAGCGATTTAATTCGTTGCGTTGCAAATGTCGTCCGCTGACATGCGCAGAAATCACCTAAGTATGTTTTGTTTCACTCATACGCGCCGTATTTTATTTCACTCATACGTACAGTAGGTGAGATGCCCGCGAAATCGTCTACGTCCACATGTTTTGTTTCATGTTTTCGATGGGCTTTATATTGGGCATGCAAAATGTAAAGGGGTCTTTGTCGCACTTACGTATTTCAGGCTTGTAATCATATAGCTAGGTGCATATATACCAGAAGATATCTACAATTTTTTGTATGGATTTAAAGCCGGGCTTTATCACTCTGAAGTATGTCATCTCATTCTATGTGTCACGAACTTCATTTCAATTGTCAGAATGTTATCTGTCATTTACGTTATGTGCAGAAATGTTATGAAAAGAAGGATTATTTGATTTCTTTACGAACATTTATTTATAATTCGTGTTTTGGTGTTAAGAAATTTATTATAATGGTCTATTTACAGCTTATTTCTTATTTTATACATTTTTTCTTGTATTTGTAAAACATTATTATATTACACAAGAAAATGAGTTTGATGACGCAGAAAAATATTGTTTGTGTGGATTTAAAATGCGCCTAAAATGGGATTTAAAATCAATTCACGAAATTAATTTAGAAATATAAAACTCTTTTTAATTTTTCGAAATATAAAACTCTTTAAGCTTGTTGGGATTTTATGCACCTTCACTCTCATTTTTTGGTCTAAATTGACCTGACTATATATAATTTTTCCAGAGACCTCAAGTGTCTCTTGGGTCAATGATTTATCAATATGGTTAACCAAAATTTAATATTGGAATCAAATTATCAATGCATAGTGGTAACTGTATAACCAGTGAAAAGATATACCAAAGTGATATGAATAACTTAAATAATTCAATCACTTTAAGAGTTATATTTTGTCCTGTATATTTAGATTATTCTTAAAGTAAATATAATTTGTATTTTTATATTCTTTAGTGTCTTGATTTTGTTTTTACTTCAGGAACAACTTTTGTTTGACAAGTCATGACATGTATGATTACTTTTTTTTTCTTAAACCATAGATTTACAAATAATATAAATATCCACTGTTTTGGTGTTCAAATTATACAAGTTTTTTCCTTTATAAAAAGAATTTCGACAGGTGTAAAAATACATGTTTCATTTGTTCCAATGACAATTAGAATAAATTGTTCAATAATATGTTGAAGTTGTTGCTGGTGTTGGATTGTTTCCAGTGCCTAATTACGTGGAATAAGATAAAAATTAAATAAACACAAATGTCCGGATCGTCCAGCTGACCATCTAAAGTAGCAGTATGTGTTCAATTATGTTTCTTTGTTATTTTATTTGATATCCTTGTATTTCAGATAATTTGTTTTACATTTGTTATGTAGACGTTGAACGATCCAAGTGTGCGCAGGAGATGCCTGTTGGTGGCGATGAGGTTCGCAACCCATCACACCGCGTCTCTCGCGATGGCGAAAAGAGAAGGATGGAGTGCCGCATCGATTCAAGTGTGACAGTCCATTCTTTCTGCCTACCCTTTCGGGGAGACGGCGTGATGGTTAGTTGGTTAGTTAGTTAAAACTCTTTTAATCCGGAAAAATACATTATCGTGACTCTCTACTAATATTCACACTAATAACACAAAAACGTCGGACGGGCTTGCCTTACTGGTTGACCCTAGGCACGCCACTGGCTGTAGTGTATTATCGCGAATGCTTTTCTTTGATACTTTAAACTACGCATTTTTCTAATATCAAATTCCTTTGAGATAAGGCCATAGGCATTTTGTTTACCGCACTCTTATTCAGCGTCCCTACTTACCCGTAGCCTTTATATAGCCCTCCCTGATCTGAGAATCGCCAGATCATCTCATAGAGCCTAACTTTAAATATACGAGAGGAGGAGAAAATCACAAAGTCTTATCAGTGACAATATATGATTCCACCACTAATCATCCCGAGAGAGGCTAAACCGTCACCAACCCGCACCACATCAGTACAACGAGGAGGTCCATGACAATTCAGCAGTGGAGAGATGGCTAAAGAAAAGAAAAAGAAGACGTTTAAATAACGAATGAATCGTTTTTATTTTTTTCAATTTCCAAGATAAGCTTTTTTAAAAGCTGTTGACTTGAAGGTTTTGTCCTTGCCTTTGCGTTAATAACTAAGATTTTATCAATATTTTTTAGTTTATAATTTGCCAAATTTGGCGATTTTCGCCAGCTTCTGGGATCAAGAGGCACAGGATCTAGGAGTTAAGGAAGCAGGCTAAAACTCTTCAAGAGTTGTACGGTCATGTGGAATAAAAAATAGGTAAAATAATCCTGTTTCTTATGGGCTCACACATTGTTGCTTGTTCTCTCTGTTTTTTGGCCAAAAACAACACCCTTATCATGCCTCAGCCACCGTATTCACCGGATATGACCCCCTGCGACTTTTTTCTGTTCCCAAAACTGAACAGACACGTGAAATGACGGAATTTTGCCAGGATTTAGGTGATAAAGACCGCATCGCTGGAATAGCTCAAGGCCAAACCAAAAAGCGTTCATCAGAAGTGCTTCGAGGATTGGAAAAAGCGCTTGCACAAGTGTATTATATATCTGAGGGGGATTACTTTGAAGGGGAAAAAATAGATACTGATGAATAAATATATATGACGACCTTCGTGGCCGAGTGGTAAGTGCATTGACTGCCACCCCGAAGGTTCCGGGTTCGATTCCCGGCGAGGGCAGTGTGATTGTCACACTGCCTTTGGTCTGGTGTATAATTCACGTGACAATAAAATGGAGATAGATTAGCTACCTATCACATGTCACGAGAATCACTATGATAGCTATAATACCATTTACATCGATTTGACTCTTGCTGTCATGATGTAAAGAGCGATTCAACAAAATAATAACAATAATATATTTTTTATGAAAAATAAAAAGTTTATGTTTTTAACAAACCTCGTATATAAGGTTGGGAACCAATTTTCAACAATAATGTATTATTTAGAAGAAAAAAACATGTGAAGTCGGGAAAAAATTTACTCAAAGATTAACGTTATCAATAAATTAGGGTACCCCACACTGCAATATAGATATACAAAATAAAGAACTCAGATAATCGACCCCTCACCGACCCACACTGGAGTCATATCACTGATCGTAAATTCCATACTCCAGACGGGACTCATGTATCGTTTAAACAACATTCGATCTTATTGTTAGTAAGTTTGTTATCTTATAGGTAGATGGTGTATTACTTATAGGTAGATGTGTATTATATTCCCGTATTCAAATAACTAGCAATTGTTGATTACATGAAACCAGAGAGCGGGCTGACCGAATTCGCATTCCTCCGCCTTACATTTCTTTCATACTTCATCATTAGATATTGTTAATCCGCACATTCTTCTAAGTGACCTCATATCTACGATATTTATCCTGCTTTCATCCTTCTTCTGCCAACTCCAAGCTTCGCTTCCATACATAAGGGTCGGGACTAGAACTCCATTGTACACTGCAATCTTTGCTTCAGTCGATATATTTATTGTATTTGTATAAGTCTATTGTATTTGAATATGTCATTACCGCAAATACATACAATTTTGGGGGATGTGGTGAGAGTTAAAAGCAGTGGAGGTTTATTGCAGATCACAAGTAATCATACGTTAACAGTATTATCGGTGGGAGAGTCGGGGGTTCTGTGTACGTAGACTTGACGGCATAGACTCGTGTCGGTTAGAAGTCGCAAGAAGGAACATTGTCCATGGTGGTCGGATGTAGCGCTTTTATATGCTTTGCTTCCCTTTTCACAAGATGCTTTGCTCTAGTGACCTGTGTGAATAAATCTGGGCCCCGATTTATCACTTTTGATAAGTAGGTTCTAAGTCAGTCGTTTTCGGTTATTCGTGTAATATATTTCTTCATTAAATATGCTGATTCAGCAGTCAAAGTCCACTTATATGGGTTATGCATTTAACCCCGACAGACCCATTGTAATTATATGAAAAAGAAGCACAAAGAATATAAGTCAGGCACAAATAAGAATTAATTGGTTGATTAAAACATGTGGCACAAATGTAAGAAAAATAATTATTAGAAAATTGGAACAAACATTGAAAATGGAAAAATATAAGTCGACAAAGGTAGAAGAAAACATGACATGACCAAACCCTTTAATATAACGTTTAGAATAACTCTTTGAATTCGAAGTGACAGTTTTAACCGTTGGAATGCAAAAATCGCGTGCATGTGCAACAGCGAGTGCACAGCCCGTAGACTTCCGGAGAAATGGCGGGAAAGTTATGTGGCGAAAGAGAAACTGGATACTGAAATTGGCGTGAGTTCCAAAAGGAGTTCTCGGTGCTACTTGGACAGAGTACACCAACTGAATTCAATTTCACTAATCTAATTCGTGGTAGTTTCACGTGTTGTACTCCTTAATATGAATACACTCTTATTTATAGACGAGCAAAAAGCGATATTGAAATAACGTGTAATAGTGTTCATATAATAGCTTCACTTCTAAATAAAGTGGGAGTATAATAATATAATCGTATAATAGTATATCTTCTATGTTCGCCATAACTTTGTATTGTTGATGTTTAATGTATCTTTTTTATAAACTTTCTATAATAATAATATTATACTGTTTCTTTTGTATATACTTTATATACAACACTCACATTTATTAAAAAATAAATTAAATATCAGACATGTTTCGGACTAACCAGCCCTTATTAATAATAATAAATTGAATGATTTATAGAGCGCCATTTTTATGAATAAATCATCTCAAGGGCGCTGTAGCTCCATTTTATGAACTAGTCTAAAGAATGGTTTCGGCAGCTCGCTGGAGCTGCCGAAACCGGTCCAAGACGAAAATTAGTAAGTAGATTTTACACTAAAAATAAACATAGAAAAATTCTTAATAATTTTTTTTTATTTTCATTATTTACAATGAACTTCTACCAAGAAATTTCAATCAATAACTAGTCTAAGATAAACATTTTAGTTAAAATAAACATTTAAGTTCAGAATAAACATTTAGTTAAAAATAAAAAAAATCTTTAAAAATGAGCCCTTCGTCAGTGATATTATACAAAAATTTAAAATTTTATAAAATTGTTTACAAATATGGTCAGTTTTGACAGATGTTAACAAAACTGTCAAAATAGTTTAACATCATCTGTCAAACTGACCATATTTGTAAACAATTTTATAATATTTTAAATATTTATATAATATCAAATCAAATCAAATCAAATCAAATCAGTTTATTTTCTCAAAAGACATTACAAACATTTTTTTATAGTTTAAGGCATCTATTGAGAACAGGTAAAACATAAGGAATATATAATACCAGGAACGCATGAGAGATGGTTCGACATTAGGAATACAAAATACTCTCCAAAGTCAAGAGTATTTGTCTTCTGAATGTACTTTCACGAATATGAAAGAAATCGATCTCCGAAGCGATCATGTTCAGCAGTTTGATTGCTCTCCCCACCGGCATCACCAGAGGCAGGTTGGTTCTGCATGCTGGGAGATAAAACAGTCTGTGCTGACGCTGTCGATATCACTGATGAAGGGCTGGTTAGTCCGAAACATGTGTGATATTTTATTTTTTTAATAAATGTGAGTGTTGTATATAAAGTATATACAAAAGAAACAGTATTATATTATTCTTAGAATAGCTTCACTTCAAAAGAAAGTACGGACCTACCACCGCAAAAGCCTGATTTCCAAAATGTGTTCGGGGGCTGCGCTTCGGTTCAACTAATCTGCCTAGTCCTGAGATCTTTGCTGATCGAAGCGCATATTATTACATTTACAATATTTCTTAAATCATTATATTATTATACGCATTTTACCGTTTTTCTCTTTCAGGTGCCAAAAGTTTCGTTAGCTTTCCTATACGTTAGGATTTAAAATTCTCCGTAAAATAAGGTAGTTGAGTTCAAAAGAACTTGTTGTATACAAAAAAATATGAAGGACTCCTCCATACCTCTCCATATATTCCTATCTTGTCGTTAGGTTGGGGAGAAAAAGGAAAAGATTCTGGTGTGCACGCGTTAGAAGAATGGATCTACATGAGTATTTCTACATGAGGGAGTATGGTAGCTATCCTTGGCTCTATCCCACGGCATTTCTTTTGGGAATGCTCGGAACCAATTCTCTACAGCTTCGAAGAGATGGACATCTAATTACCCATTTCTTTAGATTAATTAGGGGATACTTCGAGAACTCGGCCGTACTGGAGGGTGTTCGGCTTTTTGTCCCCGATAGATATCTCCGACAGCTACCTACCGGCCGCCAGAACCAATCTGCCTCTGGTGACACCGGTGGGAAGAGCAATTAGTCTGCTGAACGCGGTCTCCTTGGAGATCGACGTCTTTCATGTTAGTGAAAGTACGTTCAGAAGGCAAATACTCTTAATTCTGGAGAGTATCCTGTCTTCCTAATGTTGAACCATCTCTTATGCGTTTCTGGATGGAAAGAACTACACTAAGAAGAAGAAGATATTCATCAAGTTACTCCTATAATTCTTGGCTTCTTGAGATTCAGGATATCAGTATTAAGTCGTCTGCATAGAGAATATTCCACGGGGTTGTTTTTTGTATACTGCATGTGAGGTAGTCAATGGCTAGGTTGACGAGAAATAGAATATAAGGACGACTTTACCTACGCCTCCAGACAAACGACCTAACGTATTTACAATAAAAATCAAATATTAATCTAAGGTACGCATGCGCGAGTTTGAGGTCGACATGAGCATGCGCACATACACCGAAGAGAATTTGTACTGATATCTCTTTCCTTGCGGAAAGAATGACAATTGTCTTCACACGTACCAGAAACTAACGTTTTTTTTATTGTTATTTGCAAGGTTTATTGGCACGGCTCTACTACACTCCTCGCGCCAGTGCACATGCACACAGGCGGAAAGGGACAGAATGACGAGCCCCTCGCTGATTGGTCCATACCGATCGTACGATGTTGCGCGCGCAAAAGTCCCTTGATGGATGGGTGCGCGGCCAGACGAAAACGATACAACTGAGTACCTGATGAAATTTGAATAAAGATGATTAGACTGGCCAAGTGGCCATCGTGCAGGCCATGTAGTGAGGCTTTTCACATTCATTAACACCCGGAGATAATTAATAAAGATGATGACCTTCGATTCAATTGTGCATGGCTCAATAACCCCAGGAAGAATGTTGTTTTAAATAATTTGATAAAAATATTCAAAATTACGTAAAGACATCCACATCGTAAAGAGAATAAACCAAATATTAAAGAAACAATGTATTACGAATATAATATGTATAATCACAACAAAAGGTTCCTATTCATACCAACGTAAACAACCAACCGCCATTTTCTCTGAAGGATAATATTGTATAATAATAATAAATTCCATTTTTATGAATTAATCACCTCAAAGGCGCTGTAGAAAATGCTCCGTTTTATGAATATTTGAAAAATAAATACATTTAGTATGAGGGCTGCACCCGACGCAGTCGATAAACATTTACATCAGGAAAAGATAATTTGAAAAGGTGATTTTTGAGTCTCGATCTAAACTCTGACTGACTCTCAATGCACTTGAGGTCTGTTGGAAGATTGTTCCAGGCTGGAGGTCCGGCTACCGCGAAGGCTCAATCGTCAAAGTTTGTGCGAGGACAGCGTTTTGAAACAGTCAATCAAGAGAAGACTTAGCTGATCTCAATGCAGACTTTCTGGCATTCAGGTTCTCCTTGATGCAGAGTTCAGATATACCATATATGCAGGTGTCATTCCATGCAACGACTTGTAGACCGTTCAGCAAAGGTTGTATTGTGTACTTTTTGGACATTTCAGTCAACGGAGCTCATTAAGATGCTGTGTTATATGATAACTCTTCGGCACACCTCTTATCAGTCTTGCTGCAGCATTGAATGTACACTGGAGGTTATTGGTTTGCCGTTTAGGGATATTGGCATAGACTCCATTGCAGTAATCTAGTCGTGATACGACGAGGAAATTGATTAATGATTTAAAACTGTCAATGGGATTTTTTATGGATCTTTATTGCCTTAGATGAAAGAAGCTATTGAAACATAGGTAGAGACACAACGTTCTTTCTTAATACAAAGTAAAATCCAATGGTGATGTTTATGCGAACAAAGTAAACGAAGAAAGAAATCACAGCATCGCCAAATCAATCGATGATCAAACGCTCACGGTCAAGTAAATATGTTCAAAGCCAAAAACTTATTTTTCTTCAATTATGATCTGTGATCTGCTGTCTCGGGATTTGGCTGCTCTTGCGATGCGGAATACCAGCTATCTCTCAATCTTTTGGCGTTGCCCTACGGGTATCTCTTTTGCAGCAGTGTATGCGATTCTGTGAGTATCCGTACGATTTATATGGTTTGTCTCCTTTTTCTGCTCCATTTCTCTCTCTCACTAAATGATGTAAAAACTTTAATAAAAAAGTAACTAGTTAACTAATTGATTAAGCATCAGTTAATTGCGGTGGTGTTAAAAATGTGGTAATTGCTAATAGACATTTAAACAAAATTTTATATATTAAAAAAAAAACAGTTTATTTAAACCAGTGATTCTCAAAGTGGTCTATATAGACCCCCAGTGGTCTACGAAAACATGCAATGGGTCTACGACAACTTGCAAGGGGTCTACGACAGTTGTAAAAAAAATGGGGGTCCATGAGATGCAATTTGGGGTCCACGAGATGATTCAACTTAATTGAAGCCGAATATTGAAACGCAAAACGAATATCGAAATCGTCGGCGACCTTTTTTAAGCTCATTTGGAGAAATCGGACGACCGAAAAAAATGGTCACCGATTCGGATTTTTTTGCACTGAAAAAAATCTATTTTAGGAAAGCAGGGCGTCTACATAAAATAGAAGAAATTGGCAAGGAGTCTACGTGGCGAAACAAAGTTTAGGAACCTCTGGTTTAAGCCAATAATTTTTCACAATAACTGCATGTTTCAGAAGCCGGTGCTTCTTAAATAATATAATATAATATAATTATAATAAATTGGATGATTTATAGAATGCCATTATTTTTTATGAATCATATAAGGTCTAGTAAAAAGAAATCCATTATTTTTGTATGAAATTGAAGTCTTTATTTACCATAGTTAGAATAATCCAATTTAGGTCAAATATGCACCGTTTTGTTTGATAACTTGTTGCCATTTTGAAGGTAATTTCATTATGCCTCTCTCGTAGAAACTCTTGTCCCTATTGGCAAAAAACTGAGACAGTCGATTTTCACAAGCTTCTCTTGATGTCAATTTTTCACCAGTCAAATCATTCGCCATAGACAGGAACAGGTGGTAATCACTTTGTGCGAGGCTCAGACTATATGGTGGATGCATAAAAACCTCCAAACCAAGCTCTCGGAGCTTCTGTCGAGTCACTATCGATGTGTGAGGCCTGGCGTTGTCCTGATGAAACACAATTCCTCTCCTGTTGGCCAAAGCTGGGCGCTTCTGGTCGATTGCTTCCTTCAGACGGTCCAATTGCTGACAGTACAGGTCCGAATTAAGAATTTGGCCGTAGGGGAGCAGCTCATGGTGGATGATTCCCTGCCAATCCCACCAAACACACAGCAAAACCTTCCTGGCCGTCAATCCTGGCTTGGCCACCGTTTGTGCCGGCTCGCTGCCCTTCGACCACGACTGTTTTCGCTTGACGTTGTCGTAAGTGACCCACGTTTCATTCACAGTTATCACCCCCTTCAGAATTGGGTCGATTTTGTTGCGATTCAGCAGTGATTCGCAGATGGAAACTCGGTCCATGAGGTTTTTTTTCGTTAACTCGTGCGGCACCCATGCATCGGGCTTCTTTGTGTATCCGGCCTTTTTCAAGTGGTTCCAAACGGTTTTTTGTGCAATGTTTAGCTCCTGGGCAATCGAAACGGTGCTTACATGACGGTCAGACTCGACGATTTCCATTATTTTATCGACATTTTCGACAATTGGCCTTCCGCAACGTGGTGCATCATTGACATTAAAATTACCAGAACGAAATCGACGAAACCAAAAATGTGCGTGATTGGCTATTACAGTATCAGGACCATAAACACTATTTACATTTTCAGCTGCCTGACTTGCGTTTTCACCTTTATCGAAGAGAAATTGTAGAATATAGCGTATTTTCTCTTTGCTGGTGTCCATCTTCGACACGAGCTCAAACACTACTAAGTCAAGCAATCACAAATCTGTTTCAGAAGATTTTTTAGTACAAAATCTCATCTTTCTAACGCCATCTAGCGTAATCCAATCGCACTTATATAACGCGAGATACAGATTACTACAGCCATCTATTGCAAAAATAATGGATTTCTTTTTACTAGACCTATTATGGAGGATGTGGAATGGTTCCGTCTTATGGACTAGTTAAAGAATATTAAGGAATCAAAGATAAGAATGAAAGTATGTGTGTATGTGGCAATATGTAATAATATGTAATGGCCAGCCTGTATGTGTGTGTGTGGCAATATGGCATATGTAATGTATGTGGCCAGTAATATGTGTATGTAATAATATGTTGCTTCTTAACAATAATAATAATGTGTAATGTAATATGTAATATGTATGTGTATCTAATATCAGATAATAATAATGTATGTGGCAATAATATGTATGTATGTGTATGTGTAATAATATGTCAATAATGTAATAGCAATGTAATAATGTAACATATTGTGCTCTATCAACAATAATGTAAATATATATATATATATATATATATATATATATATATATATATATATATATATATATATATATATATATATATTTAATATAAGGGCTACCTGACTCCATCACCAGGTATTAAAATATACTCATTATATGATGAATACTGAAGTATCGGCTTCTGAAACATGTAGTAATAAATTTTGACTGTGTTTTTATGCACAAAAATCTTATTATAATGTATATTTATAAAGGTATTGCATATTAAGTACAAATTGTATTTTAAAGAATATAATTTAACATTTCTTATCAGCTTTACTACGTTAATACGATAAAAAATGTTATCATACTTAACAATGAACGAATTTTATCGTCGAATCATTATCAAAACCAATATTTAGATAATTCCCTAGTAAGTATCAAAATTAAAGTATTTGAAAGCGTAAAAACTTCGTACACGTAACATATCTATAACTGGGATTTTACTGATTGCGGGTTAATCATTTTTAGTGATTAAATGTATCTCAATAGAGACGAAGATCTAAATTGTTTTTATTTTTTGGAAACAGAATATGATGGTCGAGGCGTTTACAGGACTTATGACCTGTTATTAGTTGGGTTAAGCGATCGCTTTATGTTAACAACATTCCCCATTCCTCCTTTCTTACGACCACCACGTCTGACAAAATTTTGAAAGATGTATATATGTTACTCTGTTGAGAAACACTTCACATTTTTTTTGTTGTTCAATCTACACTAGCGCCATCTATTAAATATATAATTGAAATAACATGTATATAATTAAAAAAGAGAATTGTAAACTATTGATCGGGGAACGGTGAATATTTTGTATGAACTAGTTAATTTAGAAATCAGGTTGAGTCGGTAGCAATTATTAATTAAAATTAATCGCGTAAAATTCCCATGATTCAAGCAGTGGCTGTAGTATACGCATTTGAGAGAATCGCAGCGGTTACAGTTATTCAGATACCCAGGCACAAAATGATTAACCACAGCCTAATCCCATTAAAACACTAGTCCCTTTATCAGTAAACAACGTTAAGAGGATATTGTAAGAGGTTGGGTTTAACGAGGACTCCCTCGTGTGGGGGCGTGGAGGATCACCCATGACACAGTGATGGTAATGGAGTTTAACAAAGTTGCGGCCACCGAAATTAAATCTCCTAAAATAATCCCAGTCTAAGAGCATTTACAAAGGCTCGGAGGATTGATTAACATCACTTTGTTACGTAAACACTGCCGTTTACATTACATTATAATGTCAAAGGAATTTAAATCATCAGGTGAAACAACATACGTTATAATATATTATAACGGAGAAACTCAATTAGAGATTTAATTGTTTACTCTCAATCACGAACTTCAAATATTTACAACATGTGACTCAATACATTAAATGTTTGATCTCCTACCAAGGCGAAACGTGTCATTAAATACATAAAATGTTTAATCCCCTACCAAGGCGAAACATGTCACTCAATACATTAAATGTTGAAAACCTTACCAAGGCGAAACATGTCACTCAATACATGAAATGTGTAATGTACTACTAAGGCGAAATATATCACTCAATCCATTCAATGTTTAATGCCCTACCAAGGCGAAACATGTCACTCAACACATTAAATGTTTAACCCCGATCAATCGTATACATATATATTTTTTTACATTTACAAACACCTTATCCATCAACGACACAGACGTGCAGCACGTCCAAGACGAGGGCATTCCGTCGGTGTGCGTCTTGTGCCACCTAGAAGCGAGTCGGACAAAAATTCATTATGAATCGACTTACAGTTACAGCCGTCGAGACTTCGTACTCGGAACACGGAATAGAAAGCAGCAAAACACGTGGTTTTGTTACAACACATTCAAACGAGGAACGCCCCCTTTGAGCATGGCATGTAAAGAAAAATAAAAGAATGCCGGTGCGATTCTAAACAGAGACACAGATGCGAATCTTAACGAGTAGGCAACAATGAGTAGGCACAATTCGAATTTCAAATCATAACATAGGTTTTAAGTTTTATAAACCAAAACCACGCGGTTTTGTTATAATACTTTCAAACAAGGAACGCCCCTTTGAGAATATAGAAAAATAAAAGAATGCCGGTGGTATTCGATGCGCAGATGTCAATATTAACGAAAACAACAATGAGTCTTCTTAGATATTGTCTTTTCGGGAGTACCAGCCCAAAGGCTATTGCTCCGCCACGAAGTTGGATGGTGAGGGGAGGATTACTTGGAGGATGTAGTGGGTTGTGTCCGACATTTGGACCTGACTACCCGGGTAGGGAGGAGTGTGAAGGGGTTAGGGATGACCATGGAAAGGGGTCGAGGTCATGGATGGAGACCTAGGGACGGTGACAGGGAGTGGCCTTGGGTGGGGGCCGGTTGGTCCTGGATATGGAACCAAGTGAGACAAAAGTGGGCTTGGGCGTGGGCCGGTTGTCTTGGGTGGGGACCGATATGGCAATGGGGTTGAGATACAGGATGGGATAATGATGGTGGAAAGGAAAGGTTTAGGCATGAAGCGTTGGAGTAAACGGAAGGTCGGCAGGACAGGGAGAGGCTGCGGTGCAGAAGGAGGCGGCGTCGACGGCGGCAGGAGAAGCAAGGGATGAAGGCGTTCAAGGAACGTCAGCAGACTTGGAGATGGCAGCGAGTCAGGAAGGTGGTAGCAACGGCAAAATGGTGAGTGAGCGATTACGATGGTCAGGAACTGTGGCGGCGGCACCGGAGGTAAAAGCCTATTCAGGCGTTGTCATTTTAATTGGCTGGCTGATGGAAAGGCGTGCAGAGCGATGTACAATTTGAGTATGAGAGTGTGCACCAATAAAAAACTATAAACCACTCATGATGATGCATATACTTGTATATGGAGCTGTTTTTAATCTTAAAGGATTGCCAAAATGCATAAATTATTTTATTTTTGTGAGAAGCTTCAAATGACAGCCGCTCATGGGTGCCATTTTGAAACAACTCGCCAATATTAACGAAGACAACAATGAGTAGACACAATTCGAATTTCATATCATAACATAGGATTTTAAGTTTTAAAAACCAAAACCACGTGGTTTTGTTATAACTTATAACACTTTCATACAAGGAACGCCCCTTACAAATTAAAATAATGGCGGTGCTATTGGATGCGCAGGTGCGAACATTAATACTTGTTAGATGCACTAACGATTTGAAGTTCAAATCAAGACTAAACGGTGCAATATGAATGTGTGAATGACACTTTCAATAATTTTGAATAGTTTCTCTGAAATATTTTCTCCAGAATGCTGAGCGTGAACATAGCACACATAAAGATAATGATTAACAAGGCCAATCAAACCAATGAACAATGCAAATCAATTGAAAGATGTTTAGTATGTCAAACGAACGCTTGATTGATGTCAAAAGCCCTTCGAAGAATATCAAATTTGTCGCCTAAGAGCGGAGCCCACACACGGAAAAATAAGAATATTTTTTTAAACAAACAAAAAACTTTTTTATTGTTTCTTGAACAACGATGAAAAACTCGATATTAAATCATTAATACAAATGAAAACGTCAGTTTTCTAGAAGTTTTATTATATTTTATGGAATGTGGAAACTACAGAGCTATTAGTATTTTGAGTGTTGTTGGTAAAATCTATGGCAGAATTTTAATAGAAAGAGTAAGAAAGACGACGAGTGATAGAGTTTGGGATGTGCAAGGCGCTTTTATGAATGGCAGAGGATGCATGGATCAAATTTTTGCACTTCGTACAGTGACAGAGAAGTTTATGGCCAAAAACCGTAAACTCTTCTGTGCGTTTGTCGATTTTCAAAAAGCATATGATCGCGTAGATAGAGGTTAACTGTGGGAAATATTGTCGGAATATGGAATAAACACAAAACTGATCACGGCAATTACATCGCTGTACACAGAAAGCACTGCTAGTGTCAGAGTAAATGGGGATCTTACAGCCTGGTTTGATATCAATAAAGGTGTCAAACAGGGGTGTGTAATGTCTCCATGGTTGTTTAATCTATATATGGACAAGTGTATGAAAGAGCTGAAAGGGTTGGAAGCAGGTGCAAAAATGGAAGATGTTTCAGTAAGCTGTTTGTTGTATGCGGACGACGCTGTGCTACTTGCAGACAACGAGCACGAACTGCAAGCCCTGGTGTCTAGGATGTATGAGGTATGCAAGCGATACGATTTGATGATGAATGTGAATAAGTCTAAGGTAATGATTTTCGAAAAAGAAGGAAGCATGACAGTGTGCAACATTAGTGTAAACGGTGAAAATCTGGAACAAGTGGATGAATTTGTTTATTTAGGAAGTATGTTTACAAAGGATAGGAGGGTGGAGAAGGATATTGAAAGAAGGGTTGGGGCAGGCAACAGAATAAATGGTGCACTTAAAGTTGTCATCGCAAACAAAAGCCTATCCAAAAAAGCTAAGATGGCAGTGCACAATGGTGTTCTTGTGCCGACCCTTATGTATGGAAGTGAAGCATGGAACTGGCAAAAGAAGGATGAAAGTAGAATAAATGCAGTAGAAATGAGATCTCTAAGACGAATGTGTGGCAAATCTGTATATGATAGAGTGACAAATGCAAGTATAAGAAGTGAATGTGGTGCGAATGAAAGTGTTATGAACAAAATAAGGAAAGGGTCATTAAGATGGTTTGGACACATAGAAAGAATGAGTGAAGACAGAATGGTAAAGAAGGTATATGTAAACGGCGTGAACGGAGCTCGAAATAGAGGAAGGCCGAGGAAAACGTGGCACGATCAAATCAATCAAATATTGAATGTCGGTCACGTGAGGAGTCGGAAAAATCGACGTGCGTGCATGACAAGATGTATGAATGTAGAGGAAGCGAGAGGCGTATGTCAGGACAGAACAGTGTGGCGTTCCATTCTTTCTGCCTACCCCTCCGGGGAGACGGCGTGATGGTAAGTTAGTTAGTTAGTTAGACATGCATAAGGCATTATCAAATGTGCAAAAGCGCATTTGATATTGCCTTAGAAGGGCGATATACGGGCGATGTCATTCCCATAAATGCATAAATTATAATAAAACTTCTAGGAAACTGAAGTTTTCATTCGTATTAACTAAACAAAAAACAGTTTTCATATTTTATATAATAATAATAAATTGGATAATTTATAGAGTGCCATTTTTATTAATTAATAGTGTCGAAGGCGCTGTAGAAAATACTCCATTTTGTGAACTGGTTAAAAAATAAAACATCTTCAATATGAGGGCTGCACCGGATGTAGTCGATCAACATTTACATAGGGAAAGGATAATTTGAAAAAGGTGCGTTTTAAGTCTCGGTCTAAGCTCTGACGGATTCTCAATGCAATCGAGGTCTACTGGAAGATTGTTCCAGACTGAAGGGCGAAGACTCGGTCGCCAAAGTTTTTTGCGAGGACAGCATTTTGGCACAATCTCCCCGGAGGGGTAGGCAGAAAGAATGGAACGCCACACTGTTCTTTCCTGACATACTTCTCTCGCTTCCTCTACATTCATACATCTTGTCATGCATGCACGTCGATTTCTTCGACTCCTTACGTGACCGACATTCAATATTTGATTGATTTGATCGTGCCACGTTTTCCTCGGCCTTCCTCTATCTCTAGCTCCGTTCACGCCGTTCACATATACCTTCTTTATCATTCTGTCTTCACTCATTCATTCCATGTGTCCAAACCATCTTAATGACCCTTTCCTTATTTTGTTCATAACACTTTCATTCGCACCACATTCACTTCTTATACTTGCATTTGTCACTCTATCATATACAGATTTTCACACATTCGTCTTAGAGATCTCATTTCTACTGCATTTATTCTACTTTCATCCTTCTTTTGCCAGTTCCGTGCTTCACTTCCATACATATATTATTAATTAATGGTTTATAAAAGATTGTTTTATAAGTTGTAAAATGTTCCTGTAATTTTTTATAACTTTATTAAATAAATAAAAAAAGAAAAAGAAAATGCAGAGTTATTAAATTCTAGCAAAAAAATATATTGGTTTCATTCCAGAATTAATTATATACCATACCATGTTTTGGAATATTACTAAAAACTATTTTAAATTATTAGAATTAACCACTTTTTTGCCTAAGTCTGTTCATTATAAATGACCTTGTTTTTTGTCAACAAACGTAACCGAATATTTGGATTATAGTTAACAGTGACGTGCTACATTTTTTGTGCCATGAATGTCAAAACTTTTTATCGTATTTCGATGCAACAAAAACACTAATGTTTTAAACTTAAAATAATACTATGATCACTGAAGGTTATATTCAATAGCACAATATTGTTTTTGTCTACCAGAAAATTGATACTTAAGAAATAATAAACGGAATCGAACGAGATACTATATTTCTTCTCAATTGAATTATTATTTTTTTTTTTTTAAATACAGAGATTTTGAAAGTTTTATGATCTAAAAACGATGTTAACTTAATGTATTAGTATATTTTTTTCTAACGACGTTATTAATTCATATATCTTGTTAATTTATTGTTACTGATAAAATTATGTAAAGCTCCATATTAAATAATTAATACGCATGAAAACGTCGGTTTTCTAGAAGTTTTAATATAATTTATGGGAATTACATGTTTCGCCTCTCTAAAGCATTATCAAATGGCATTTGCCATGCCTTAGAAAGTGTCATTTCCATAAAATATAATAAAACTTCTAGAAAATAGTCATATAAATATCTTAACCTTTAAACTTGGTAATTAATATGAATTAAAACGTCAGTCTTCTAGAAGTTTTTTTATATTTTATGTAAATGACATGATTCGCCCTACTGAGGTATTTGATAATGCCTTAGTAGGGCGAAACATGTCATTCCCATAAAATATAATAAAACTTCTAGAAAACTGACGTTTTCATTCGTATTAATTATTTATTATGAAGTTTTACAACATTGTTCAAGAAACAATCAATTGAACTTGCTGTTGTTTATCTCAATTACATTACTAATTATTAGTCAATTTACTTCTTCTTCTTCTTCTTCTGGTGCCGTATCAGGTCCGCCCAACTTTGGCGATCACTGCAGCGAAGGCATTTGTACCACTTGGAACAAGTTCTCCACTCTACTGATTCCTGTCAATTCTCTTATATTCTCAGTCAAGCTCTGTGGTTCATGGGCTATCTACATATTTCCGATATTTACCTTACAGCTGAAAAAACGTGGAAAACCTTAGCCAAAAGATTTTAGGGAGAATAAAAAGCTGTTAAAAAAATTAAGAAGGTCGATCTATTGACTGTTTAATGACGGAATATATTATTGGAAATAGATCTAATATTGAACTAAAGCTAAACATTCAACCTCTCAAGACCCTGTTTAAAAATTCTCAGCAGTTAATGGTACATAAATAAGAATGGTTTTATGAAAAGACTATTGCTTCTAACTTCAGAGGACAATGTGATATATGTGAGAAATATCTATGGCTTATGGAAGTCCCAACGTAAATACATTTAAAGTGACTAACACCAGCACATTTGGAGTGTACAAAAGGTTTATGGAACAAAAGAAGCCAAGAAATTTAAATTTAAATCAACTCTATTGTAATTCAAATGTTTTATTTAAAGATGTGGAAACAGATGGAATACTGTGAATGAATATATTAGGATATATAAACAATACTGATATGGTGGTGTCCAATGCATCCAAAGAGATACAAAACGAGGAATACACACTTGCGAATATATTTCTAGCACCTGAGATTAACACTCGCAATAAGGTGATAGATACCGTGTGATATTATATTTAACATTTCTAGCACCTGAGATTAACACTCGCAATAAGGTGATAGATACCGAGTGATATATAACAAATTCTAGAAAACAGAAGCTTTAATTCATATGAATTATTTAACAATATATCAAGTTTTACATCATTGTTCAAAGAAATTCGAGGGTGGTTTGATAAGTCAGTGACTTTGATCATCCAATACCATTTCATAGATTTTATCGACGATTTCTGGCGTGATAACCTCTTTTGGGCGACCTGAACGTTCGGCGTCTCTTGTGCTGGTACGACCACAACGGAACTCAGTAGTAAGCTACTTCTTAACCATTGAAATTGATGGTGCAGAGTCCACATAGTATTTATCAAGCCGTTCTAGGTTTCGGTGGTGGTTTTTTCGCAAAAAATAATGCTTAATCAGCACACGAAATTCACTTTTTTCAATTTTCGTTACAATTCGCGAGGTTGTTTGCTTTCAATGGCTGTCAAATACGAACAAAATGGCGCAGCCTTCTCAAAATTGTACAGTCGTCTATTCGTAGATGGTAGTTGACGATAGAAGTGTTACATTTAAAGTTACTGCACGGGAAATTCAAAAAGTCACTGACTTATCAAACCGCCTTCGTAATAAATATATTTAATTAAAAACATGATGAAATATAAAGTTTTTTAAATGCCTTATTAGCAATAAATTAAACATTATTTACGTAAGTAATCTCTAATTTAAATATACATATATATTTTAAATTAACGTAGTAACTGAGATTTCTATAAATAAATTAAAGATTAAACTAAAGATATTTATTGTTTCTTGAACAATGATATAAAACTACATATTAAATAATAAAACGAATGAAAACGTGTTTTCTAGAAGTTTTATTATAGTTTATAGGAATGACATGTTTCGGCTGTTTGAGGCATTGACAAATGTTTTTAATAATGTCATAGATAGGCGAAACATGTCATAACCGTAAACTATGATACAGCTCCTAGAAAACCGACGTTTTCATTCGTATTAATTAACAAGGGTTTAAATTAATGGTACAAGAATTTACTATACAATCTCCAATGTGAACAGAAAATAGCTCATAAGGAATCTGGTCGTTTCCAGGCTTGAACCCAAGTCTCCTGGATTAGGAGCCAAGCGTTGTAAGTCCATACTCCTTTGAGACCTTTTTCTACCGGACGCTCCCGTGCGTCCATACTCAGGGAGAGGTTAAAACTGTCGTTTTATTCAAAATGCGTCGACAAAGAACATGCCGCATAGCGATGACAGATCGCAGTTACGTCTGCTTTGCGGTCTAAGGGTTAAATAGAATAAATTGGCTGTTTAGAAGTGATGGTCAATGTATGAGATACAAGAATGATGCAGACATAAGAAAAATCTATGTTATTTCATCAATATTTAAATTACACACACCACCTTTGGTCTGTAATTTATTTTTATGACACCTGTAATGACAATGAGAAAAAATCTAATGCTTCGACGCAATCTACAATAATGATATTCGGAGAGACCAAATAATAGTAGTAACGCCTTAACCGCAGACGTTGGCAAAAGTCCTTCAAAGCCAGGACACGTTCCGATGATGAAACTTTGTGTCATGGACTTCTTCGTTTCGACGATGTCGTCTGGGTGGATGACGGTTATTCCATATTATCAAAAATAAAGACTTTGGTATTTTTCTTGTCTCGTATTTCAAATCAGTTTATTTCATCAATAGACATTATAATATAAAAATTTAAAGCATCTATTGAGAACAGGTAAATTATATTATATATTGTGTATAGTATACTACCAGAAACGCATAAGAGATGGTTCGACATTAGGAAGACAGGATACTCTTCAGAATTAAGAATATTAGCCTTCTGAACGTACTTTCACTAATATGAAAGACGTCGATCTCCGAGGAGACCGCGTTCATCAGATTATTTGCTCTTCTCACCGGTGTCACCAAAGGCAGGTAAGTTCTGGCGGCCGGTAGGTAAAACAATATAGTTTTGACAGATATCTGTGTCCGAAACATATTTGTTTTTTATTTTTCTAAATTTAATTATTTAATAAAGTTCGAGTTGTATACAAAGTGTTTAAAACATTTTTCAAGTTATGGCCAATATAGAAGAAACACTGTTTTTTTTTTTTCGAATTTTGAGTTAATTTTTCTCGGCGTGTTTCGAAGGCCTTCATCATCGGGAGAATGATATAAATTAACCAAAATTATTATTAACTAAATACAATAACCTATGAACATATATAATATAACAGGTGTACGTTAACTAAGGTAGTGTACCAGCAACATAACAATACGAGATAAACGGAATAATTAAAAAAAAAAAAAAATTTGAAGGTAAGTTTCGGATTTAGGTTGTTTTATTACTCGATTTGGTAAACAACAACAACAAAATTGGCGCTACAGCCCACTATGGGCCCCGGCCTCGTCCAGAATTCTTCGCCACTCTCCCCTGTCCATCGCCCGCATTCTCCAGTTTGTAACACCCTTCCACACCATCCATCCACCTCAGTTTTGGTCTTCCTACACTTCGCTTTCCATCTGGTCGTGTTTTGAAAATCTTCCCTGGAATTCGATCTTTTTCCATTCGCTGTAGGTGTCCTAACCATCTAAGACGGATTTTCACAGTACCATAGCCTTTACCTGCAATAAAGTATTTTCAAACCAATTGTTTTTATTTTATAAGGATTAATTGTATCTCAATAGAGACGAAGATGTAAATTGTTTTCTGGCAACAGAATGTGGTGGCCGAGGCGCTTACAGGACTTATGACCTGTCATTGGTTGGGTTGAGCGATCGCTTTATGTTTAACAACATTCCCCATTCTGCCTTTTTTCTTATGACCACCACGTCTAACAAATTTTTGGAACTTGTATATATGGTAGGATTCCACGCCTATCTTTACATATTTAAGTTCACTCTACACTAGCGTCATTTATTAAGATTGGAAAGCATTAAGCAGAAAATCTTTATTAATGTACTGTGAAAGTCTCTGCAAATCATACAGTACCAGACTACGCCTGGAGATGTCTCTCCAATTTTATGCCTTCTTGGACCAGTTATTTTATACAACATTTTGAATGTATACAAATTCTTGTAGACAATTACTGGATTTCACCCAATTGTTTTTATAATTTCCCCATAGGAACACCGCGTCCGTGCTGAGGTTTTTCATGGTTAAGGCGAATGTCGGGATGCTATTAGATAGCCCATGGAACCACAAGACAGGAACTCTTACACTCACTTTGTTAAATTCTCACATAGACTCACTTTTAGTAAAGTGAAGAAGAAAAAAAAACATCTTAGACGCTGAATTTTTATAAACTTCACTATTGGTATTGGATTAGATATCATTTTAGTAGAATTTCCTTAGTAACGCGTGCATTAGATATTGTATTTAATGTGTAGGTATCTTATCTATTTATCTGATTACAAACATGGCGTGTTATCAAATCAGTACTGAAGCTAGAATAAGATTCATATCTAACATGGACACATTTTATTTCCTCTACGCGAAGGCTAAAATCAATACAATGTAGATTATAATATTGTACAATCAGATTGCGAGGTGAATATTTCGCAAATCAATAGTTAAGAAATTAAAATACAGCAAAAATCAAAGCCGTAACGGTGATCTAATTTATAAAAAAATATTAGTATTCATAAACTGAATCCATGAACTCTTTTACGTAATTTTAGGTTTTTATTATTATTATTAGCATGGAACTGGCAAAAGAAAAATGAAAGTAGAATAAATGCAGTAGAAATGAGATCTCTAAAACGAATGTGTGGTTAATCTGTATATCGCACGCTTAATACTAAACTGACCGATTATGGTTTAGGTCATAATTGAGTTAACATTAGACAAAGGCTTGTGTTAACGCTATCCATCTATTTTTCACAATGTTAATGTTATCCATTCGTACGTACGATAATCGTTTACGATGTTAACACTATCTATCTATTTTTCACAATGTTAACGCTATCCTTTCGTACGTACGATAATCGTTCACAATGTTAACGCTATCCATTCGTATGTGTTTTTCGACTGTTTTTGTTAAAACACCGACTCATGTAGGATTTACAAAACTTGTTTTTTTATCAAGTGAATGGGGTGCGAATGAAAGTATTATGAACAAAATAATGAAAGGGTCGTTAAGATGGTTTGGACACATGTAAAGAATGAATGAAGAAAGAATGGTAAAAAAGTATATACAAAATATGTAAATGGATCTAGAAATAGAGGAAGGCCGAGGAAAACGTGGCAGGATCAAATCAATCAAATATTGAATGTCGGTCACGTGAGGAATCGGATAAATCTTGCATGACAAGATGTATGAATGTAGAGTAAGCGAAAGAAGTATGTCAGAACCGAACAGTGTGGCTGTCCATTCTTCCTGCCTACCCCTCCGGTGAGACGGCGTGATGGTAGTTATTATTTTGTTGAATCGCTGTTTACATCATTACAACGCGACCCAAATCGAATTCTGCACCAGACCAATGAAAGTGTGATAATCACACTACCATCGCTGGGAGTCGAACAGGACCTTCGGGGTGGCAGTCAAAACACTTACCACTCGGCCACGAAGGTCGTCGAAGATAAATTTAATTGTGAAGGAATCCAAATTTAAAGGATTCCAAATACAAAAAGTATCCGAATTCAAAAAGAGTTACGTGTTTAATTAGGAACATTGTTATAATCTCAAATTTAATTTATTTAAATTATATGAAATTGTCGCGATAGCTAATTCGCCAACCAACGTTGGCATCATCAGTCGTTACAAAAGACTGCTGTTTGTAACATTGGTTGTCAAAAAAGCTGTCGCAAGAATTTGATAGAGTAAATAATTGGGATACTATTAGTATTCAAGGCAGACCTAGAGCCACCTGGAAAAGAGCCCTGCAGGACGAGGTAAACCGCCCTACCTTTGGGTTATTTTCCGAGAAACGTTAAAAAAAGTCAGGTTTTTTATTAATGAAATTTAATTATATATTAATTTTATTTTTTTAAATTACGAAACTTCAAATACTCGGCCGCACACTTCGCCTGCCCCTTGTAAAACTATCATATTTATGAAGACTTGTACTCGAGTGTTGTTGGCGCGTATCCCTAACAGTTTGTATATTTTAGGTACATTACTTTTTCTCAAGCGCATACGTGATACGGGATAGCGCAAAATGGTACAGTCAAAGTGAACGTATCACGTACGTTCAAATACGTAGGGTGGTTAAGGCAGCAGGCCTCGCTTGGGATGATGTTAGGCATCAGGCATACGATAGAGTCGGGTGGAGAAGGTTCCTTGAAGCCCTATGCACCACGGAGGTGTGACAGGACAAAAAGAAGAAAAACTAACTAACTAACTAACCATCACGCCGTCTCCCCGAAGGGGTAGGCAGAAAGAATGGACTGCCACACCTTTCTTTCCTGACATATTTCTCTCGCTTCCTCAACATTCATACATCGTGTCATGCACGCGCGTCGATTTCTCTGACTCCTCACATGGCCGACATTCAATATTTGATTTATTTGATCGTGCCACGTTTTCCTTGGTCTTCTTCTATTTCTGGTTCCATTTACATCATTAACATATAATTTTTTTACCATTCTTTCTTCATTCATTCTTTCCATATGTCCAAACCATCTTAATGATCCTTTCATTATTTTGTTCATGACACCATCATTCGCACCGCATTCACTTCTTATTTAAAAGAAGAAGTATTCGAAATTAAACGGTTAATAATGTTGAAGTAACTTAGAGCCAAAACAAAAGACTGTCTAATCAAAAATAGTTCTTACCACGATAATTAAGGAGCGCTACATTTATGTCATCAAAAAACTTGCAAATCTAAACCCTTTGAACAGTTTATCCGCGAAGTCGTGAAGTTATGAGCGCGATAGGGGGAGCGAGCGAGGGGGTGAGCAGACAGAAGGGGCGGGGGTGGTCCAGAGGTGATGGGAACCAAGGGGGCCGTCTGGCAGACCGAATTTCACTCTCTTAACTTGGCTAATTAAAACCTGTTGGTCGGAACTGGCGCGGTGTGAAGATACTTCTAAGATGCCGGGGTTCATATGGGACCTACGCCAGGGAGGAAAAACACGGAAACGAGGTCAAATTAAAAAAACAACTGGATTTTTCAATTACGTTGTTACTGATGAAAAAATTGCAGGCGTTATCAAGTATACACGTTTCGTTTAATAATAAACATTTGGAAAGAATGAATGAAGAAAGAATGGTAAAAAAAAGTATATGTTAACGATGTAAATGGAACCAGAAATAGAGGAAGACCGAGGAAAACGTGGCACAATAAAAAAATCAAATATTGAATGTCGGCCATGTGAGGAGTCAGAAAAATCGACGCGCGAGCATGACACGATGTATGAATATTGAGGAAGCAAGAGAAATATGCTCGGAAAGAAAAGTGTGGCAGTCCATTTTATCTGCCTACCCTTTCGGGGAGACGGCGTGATGGTTAGTTAGTTAGTTATAAACATTTTTTTTATTAAAATGTTATAAAATTTTTATAATTCATACATACGAATGAAAATTACGTACGTTTTTTAGAATTTTTATTCTAATTTATGGGAATGAAATGTTTCGCCGGTCTAAATGGTCCATTTATACTGGACTGTTACCGTAACGTTACAGAAGTAGCACTGAATCTCACAGACTCGTTATCTCAAATGCTTTAAAAAAAAATCGCCATTGGGAAAGTTGATAAGTGTCAGTTTTACGTCTGCGCGTCTCTTATCAACTCTCCCGACGGCAATTTTACTACAACGTTGTTTAAGAAACAATAAATAAAAGTTATAATTTTACATTTCTTTCATATTCGCCATTACATCGTGTTAGTGATTTACATTTGAACAACTTTTTGAAAACATTGTATTTTCACAACACTTTTTAGCAATTTTCACAGATTGTTGTAAAAACACTACGTTCACAACACTTTTTAGCAATTTTCACAGATTGTTGTAAAAACACTACGTTCACAACACTTTTTAGCAATTTTCACAGATTGTTGTAAAAACACTACGTTCACAACACTTTTTAGCAATTTTCACAGATTGTTGTAAAAACACTACGTTCACAACACTTTTTAGCAATTTTCACAGATTGTTGTAAAAACACTACGTTCACAACACTTTTTAGCAATTTTCACAGATTGTTGTAAAAACACTACGTTCACAACACTTTTTAGCAATTTTCACAGATTGTTGTAAAAACACTACGTTTTCAAACAGTTTACATATATTTTTATTTACTTTTACATTATATACATTAATTTGATGAAAAAAAATATGGACTGTAGTTGTCACACTAGGCATGGCTTGTATCGTGACAACTACATAAAATAGCATGTTAATGGCATATAATTTAACAATTTGTATTATTCGCTCGCCTAGCATATTGGGCACGTATACCGAGCCGAAGAGACCAGAGCAATCAAGACCCTGTACGCGTCTAGACCGACTGGAGTAAGACCTCTAGGAAGGCCTAGACAGCGCCTAATGGACAATGTTCTGGCTGACCTGGCTAGGTTGGGCGAATCGGACTGCTGGGAACAAAGTGCCCAGAGCAATCAAGACCCTGTACGCGTCTAGACCGACTGGAGTAAGAAAGGCCTAGACAGCGCCTAATGGACAATGTTCTGGCTGACCTGGCTAGGTTGGGCGAATCGGACTGCTGGGAACAAAGGGCGCAGGATCGAGGGGCTTGGCGAAAAATCATCAAGGAGGCTAAAACTCTTCAAAAGTTGTTGGTCATAGGAAATAAGTAAGTATTATTCGCTAGCCACAAAGTAATAAATACCATGTGACAAATGACGCGCGAATTCATTTCCTGTAGCGAAATTTATATTATTGTATTATTAGTAAACATAAATAACTATTTCAAAGCACGTAACGTAGTTTAAATGTTATAAATAAATAAACGTAATTATATTTATTTACACATAATATAATATCTTAACCATAGTTATACTGTAACATCGGTAGTCATAAGAATCAATTAAGAAATATTTTACAAGATTATTTACATCATTTATCTCATATTCTTGTATTGTTCCGATCTAAAAATACTAGATCTTCATCAATTCTATTTAATATTCAAAATCAATAATCTTATTGCCCATTTAATAAAACTATTTGGGTTATTCTTACATCAATAACTCAATAAACTGACCCCGTTTTAGTTAATTTATTCAACAATTCGATAAATTTAAACGATAGTATTATTATGCTGGCAACACCCTCTTTATCTATGGACAACTTTAATGAAAGCAATGGTTGACACAGTTCTTAAATAACAATAAATCACCGGAACACAATTACAAAACGATTCACGAAGTGTACACGATTTAAATCGAACAAATATACTGGACCTATCTCAAAGTTTTAAAATGAATATAATGTATTAAATAATAAAATATATCTGGATTATGGAAACCAATATGTTGTAACATTATATTTATTGGTTTTTCTAGCACTAGCATGACTAAATATGTCACTACCATATCTATATAAATAAAAGGCAATGTTCGTATATGTGTGCCCTATAAACTCAAAAAACATTTGACCGATTGTGCTGAAAAACGTACAGTTTGTTCTTATAAGTGCCACGACTGTTTATAAAGTGGTTTTAATTTATTAATATATAAAGTATTATAAACCAAAAACTACATACTTCAAACAAAGTGTAGAAACATAACGTTTGCAAATATCTTTGTATACTTTTTTATAAATTATCTCGTCTTTTATCATCGCTGATGATCAAGTGGATCTGATCTTCTCAGCGCTACATCCCGGCGTTAGACTTGGCCTCCTCCATTGACTTCTGTCCCTGGCTATCTCTCTCCATTCCCCAGCTCTTCCATTCCATTTTCTCCCAATCTTCTTCCACGCAATCCTCCCATATTTTTCTCGGTCTGCCTCTTGGTCTCTTTTCGCGGGGCACCCATCTGGATATATTTTTTGGTGTTCTACCGAGACTTACATAATCTCACTACTGTTTCCTGGTAAATCAGTACTTCGAGTGTAAGATTACTTTTGATTCTGTAAGTCCCATCCTGCAGCGTGGGTCCAAAAATTGTTCTCAGAATTTTCCTCTAAAAAACTGCCAGCCTGCCTTCGAGACCATGTCTCACAGCCGTAGGTGACTATCGGTTTTATATAATACACAAGCAACAAAAAGTAGATATCAGTAAAACTTCTGATTCAAAATGGCGAGAAAGGTTTTTTTAAGAGAAATCGCAAACCACACATAAGCTTATAAATCCGAATTATGTACTCGTATGCAACTAAACATTTTCGTTAACACTTTGTGTGCATTGCGAGTATAAAACTCTTATTATAAAAACAGTTTTCTCGTCTCCATCTTTACAGTCATTTTGCAGGCACTTCATTGAAATTGTACCCATTCAGGAAATGAATTCGGATGTGAAATGTTTGAACACGTTCTTTGTATAAGAGCTGCGAGGAACTCGCTGAATATTCAAAGTCCTTTGGAGTGGTAATTCATCTACAAGAACAATTTTAGGCATCCAAAACAAATGCTTATAGTGTAACATTCAGAAATAAAAAATACGTATATTTTTTTAAAGAATCATACGGTAGTACTGGCGTGAAACCAAAATTACTTTATATACGTAACATATATCTAAAAAAGATGTTTAATTAAATCTTAGCTATTAAATCCTTAACCGTCTTTTAAACCAGGAAGCCTTTTAAAGTCGGTAAATTGGCGTGATTATGACCGCTAATTAATCACAGACGATCACTTCAAATCAATCAAAACGATTCACAATCGTCTTAAATAATCTACATCAGTCTTAAATAATCCATAATCGTCTTAAATATTCCACAAATATATATTTTGTTTTTAATTACTGAAATAGCTTCATGGTATTGTTGGAAAAAACGAAATACGACACTGCAATGGTTGGATGATGTCTTGGCAGACTGTCGGGTCCTGGAGCAGCAAGACTAAGAGGTGGCGGCCAGAGACAGGACGGGATGGAGACGTTTCTTGGAGGAGGCTAAGACCCACCATGTATTGTAATCATTTAATACAAAGGTATTTTTATATACGAGAATTATCTCAAACTTCCCTCCCTCGTCCTGAAAAGATTGATGTATTTACATTTCAACTAGTTTCAAATCTCTTCGTCAGCTTCTCTCCATCCACTGCTGGACGTAAGCCTCTCCACCCCGACGCCATCGATCTCTCGGTCACTCGCCAGTGTTCTCCAGGCCCTACCCGCTGTCCCCACAATATCATCGCTTCACCTGGTAGCATCTCCTAAGCCATTTCTTTGGATTACACAGGGGATATTTCGAGAACTCGGCCGTGCTGGAGGGTGTTCGGCTTTTGTCCCTGATAGATATCTAGAGAGTATCATGTCTTCCTAATGTCGAACCATCTCTCATGCGTTTCTGGTAGTATACTATATACAATATATTATTTTACCTGTTCTCAGTAGATGCCTTAAACCTTAATGTTGTAATGTATATTGATGAATAAACTGATTTGATTGATTGATTGATTGACTTGACCTCCTCTTCCAAAAGCCAACAGATGACCAAGGTACACATATTCATCAACAGTTTTAAATATGTTCCTTCCAATGAGTTATGTTTCTAAATGTAAGCAAGTCAATAAAACTATCCAAAATACATCGATCGTTTTTCATCACAACATGTTTTGAAGGTGGAAATAGATTTGTTTATAACAATGAAGCTGAACCATCGAGTAAAAAACAAGAGTTGACTAATCGAACACAGGTCTTAATTCAAATGCCACGCTGTTACAACTGCGCAATTGATGCCGCTGTGATGGGTGAATGGGCACTTTTAGTAAACGATGCCCACGATAATAAATTGACAACATTGACGGCTGACTGATGACTGAAGCTATCGTGCAATGGATCAGAGCAAACAGAAAATCCAGAAAACGGACATATTCCTCAATAATAAATATTGAATACATGGTGTCTTCAAAAAGTATTTTATTGTGAAGCGGCTATACGTCGCATGTAATATCGTCTCGAAATCACTGTTTACCAGGCCGTAATGCTGAATTAAATGTGGGGCCGATCTGATCTGAGAGCTGAAATTGTCTTTTTTTTTAAATATCGCGACTTTTTCGAAACTTACTTACTTCCTATGGCCATACAACTCTTGAAGAGTTTTAGCCTCCTTGATGATTTTTCGCCAAGCTCCTCGATCCTGCGCCTTTTGCTCCCAGCAGTCCGATTCGCCCAACCTAGCCAGGTCAGCCAGAACATTGTCCATTAGGCGCTGTCTAGGCCTTCCTAGAGATCTTACTCCAGTCGGTCTAGACGCGTACAGGATCTTGATTGATCTGGTCTCTTCAGCTCGGCATATGTGCCCAATCCATGTTAGGCGACCGGCTCTCACGGTGCTCGTTATAAGGGGCTGCTGGGTCATCGTACAGATCTCTTGGTTGGTTCTATGCCTCCAAGTTCCCGCTGCAACACCGGGTCTGGGTCCCAGGATAATTCTAAGTATTTTATTCTCAAACCAGTAGATTCTTTGTTGTTCTTTAAGAGTCATTGTCCATGAACCATATGTCACCACTGGCTTGATGGGACTGGTTTCTGGATAGAAGCTTGGACTTTAGGAAAGTTCGCAAGGAGGCTGCAGCTCGCAGGCCTTTTTGAACTCTGTGTTCCAACTCCGCGTGCATATCGTTGGCTTGACTTTGCAAAACAATCAATAAAAACATTAACGTGTTTCACAATTTTATTTGATTAATATTGTTGGTACTTTACAAATCGTCAGCCCATCTTGCCCCTTGTTTCCTCCTATGATCTCAACGTTAAGATTCTGGGTGCCAGTATGTTTCCTCTCTGGCGACACGTCCTGTCCATATCTATTTCAGGTTGGCAACACGGTCCATCACATCGACAAGCTTTTTCCGGCGTTTGATTTTGGTATTGGATATTTTGTCCCTTAGATGTATGCCAAGCATTATTTGTCTCTCAATAACGGCTGTCAATACCACAGTTTCCAATCCATACTTAATTGCCATAATATTGAAACCGGACGACAGCAAAAATTGTAAATAATAAAAAAAATTATCAGTATATTCTTTTTCTTCTTTTTTAATAGATCTGACCATCTGTGACACAAAAATCATGTCTCCTCGGATGATGAGGACCAGCTGTCCCTTCATCTCTTAGGTGGTCTTCCGGGTGGTAGTGTCCGGAGGAGATTTCGTAAGCGGTTGCGAATCTGTCACTATCCATTCTGGCTACACGGTCCCTCCAGTATCTTCTTCTGGATCAACTAAGATATATACTAGATAGATAGATCAGCAGATTAATTGCTTTTCCCATCGGTGTCACCAGAGGCAGGTTGGTTCTGGCGGCCGGTAGGTAAAACAATCTATGCTGTCGCTGTCGGAGATATCTATCAGCACGGCGCGGCACGATGATGAAGTTAGTATAAATCTAATTCTATGATAAGATAATTGAAGATGAACAAAAAACTAAAAATCCCGCTGTCCTATCACATTAAATCCCTTAATTAAATAAATAAACAAAAGCGATACGTACTTCGCAATTCCTGAAATGGAATTTTGGATATTTTAGAAAGGAAAAACAGAGTGCGAATTACCCAATTGTTGTTTTGCATAAGTTTGGGTTAACTGCGTCCCCCCGGGCGGGGGCGGGGCGGGGGCGGGCGAAGGGGGCTCGCGGCTGCCAAACAAAACTTTTATTGCGCCAGTACAAATTAAGTTCAAAAGGGCGTTGATTAAAGTGGGAATAGTGTGGAGATCCCGGCTAAGTGGCCCTTTAGGGTTGATTTGCGCAACGGCAAACATTTTTGTAAGGGATACGAGAACGGAATGAAACGACTGCAAAAAGCACGGAATCTTATTTCGCTAATGTTCATACACATTACACATTATTTGTTTGGGAAAAACTACATATCCTATTCTTCTTCTTCTTCCTCAGTCTATTCCCGTCCACTCCTGGATAATGACCTTCTTCATTCGCTTCCATGTCACTCTGTCTTGTGCAGTGTTTTTTTTAGCAAACAGATATTAAAAAGACCCTGCAATCAAGACCCTGTACGCGTCTAGACCGACTGGGGTAAGACCTCTAGGAAGGCCTAGACAGCGCCTAATGGACAATGTTCTGGCTGACCTGGCTAGGTTGGGCGAATCGGACTGCTGGAAGCAAAAGGCGCAAGATCGAGGAGTTTGGCGAAAAATCATCAAGGAGGCTAAAACTCTTCAAGAGTTGTATGGCCATAGGAAGTAAGTAAGATATTAAAAATTCATCTACAGATAATTGAAATTTGGGGGTTGTGGTGAGAGTTGAAAGACGGTGGAGGTTTCAGCGTTTATTACAGATCACAAGTAATCATACGTAAACAGTATTATGTACTCGTGATGGAGCGTGGCTGGATGTCGATAGCAACGGGGCGGAGTCCGGATGGTGAGCAGTAGAGGATGATGGCTCGTTGGACAGTAGTGTCGGTCGACTAGAGCGAAGATTCGTCGAAGGTTTCGTGGCGTAGCAGTGTAGACAGTTGTGTAGCTCGGTAGGAAGGTCGGAGGTTTCTCGTACGTAGACTCGGTAGCGTAGACTCGTGTCGGTTAGAAATCGCGATACTGACTACTCTATTGGGTGTTCGGAAGTACCGCTTTTATATGCTTTGCTTTCATCATCACACGATGCTCTGCTCTAGTGACCTAGTGACTAAACTGAATAATTCTGGGCCCTCGAATCATCAAATTTGATAAGTAGGTCTTGAGTCAGGCGTTTATTCGTGTCATATATTTCATCATGGAATATGCTGGTTCAGCGTCGAAGTCCACTTATGTGGATCACCTACAGAAATAAGTGCGTTAGAACATTTTTACCGTTTTTAAATCTGAGTTTGAAATGTGTAGCAACTACACAGCATCGTAACACGTTGATTTTTTTAATACAGAAAAGGAAAGTTAATTGTAACCGGATGTGATAATGTTTCGAGCATACCAAATTTTTCAGAGATACGAATTTTATATGTATATTTTAATACGGGTTTCAAGGGCATTTTATTGTTTGAAATAAAAATAAACATCTCTCGATTTCGGCACGTAATAAGTATGCGAACCACGCGTAGCATACGACCGTGCATACTCGTATTTGTTCAGTATGGTCTGAATATAATGATAATTATAAGAGTGCTCCGCATATCAAATGTATGTGAATGAGGCGTGTTGTTGATACAGTCGTATTTACAATTGCTCTGATGAAAAAATGTATCGCCAAATGAATATACCTACAGCGTTCACAGTGCAAACACATGAACATAATAATACATCTCTCTACCTGAGAGACATAATTAACCTTTGAGTAGTGACGTGGTAGTTCAGGTCATTAATAGTGATGTGACGACTCACAGACGGTCTGTAATAGAAGGTTTTATTTAATATATTTTAAATGTACAGATGATTATTAAGTGTATGAACACTATTTATTGACAAGATGAATAAAAAAATAAACCAAAATACGAGGCATATCTAGAAAGTAAGTGTACTGAGGCTCTCACGACCGGATGGATTTTATTTTCGACATGTTGGCTACACTTCCGTGTAGCATGACCCTGCCCCTCCACAACGAGACCGGTTCGAGGTCAGTACGTTGAGAAGTGTCGACGCGACAACACGTTTCGTGAAAAATGTCAATCCAATCTCCCGCCAAGTGCGAAATACGCGGCGCCAGGCAAGAGTTTTTGAGGCGCTGCAAACTCCATGGAGATGAATTTCTCCGCTCCATCGTTACTGGAGAAGAAACTTGGGTTGCACACTACACGCCCGAAACCAAAAGGCAGTCTCAACAGTAGCGTCACACCTCTTCACCCTCCGCCAAAAAGTTCAAAACCACAATTTCAGCCAAGAAAATCATGGCATCCGTGTTTTGGGACTGTCAAGGCATGATTTTAATTGAATATATGCCTCAAGGGGAGACCTACAACTCTGCAAGATACCGTGAAACCCTAAAAAAATTGCGGAGGGCGATTCAGAACAAGAGAAGAGTTATGCTGACAAAGGGAGTCTGCCTGCTGCATGACAATGCCAGAAGGAACTGCTCGCCTCGTTTAAATGGGACCTGAACCATCCCGCGCATTCCCCTGACCTAGCACCTTCAGATTACTATCTCTTTACCTCCCTGAAGCTGCATATGGGTGGAAAAAGGTTTTCAACCGACGAGGAGGTAAAGAAGGAGGTGGAGAAGTGGACGAAGGGGTTGGCGGGAAACTACTTCGAGGAAGGCATCAAAAAGTTGATACCCCGCTTCACCACCTGCAATGAGAGGAATGGCGTCTATGTCGAAAAATAGCTTACATATGTACTACGGTAACCATGTAATTTTTTTGTTTAAATAAAAATAATTGTAACCTACAAAAATTCAGTACACTTAATTTCTGGAGATGCCTCGTATATTCAAAATCAACATATATTAAGCACTTTTTAAAGCCATATGAAATAACAGTCTTACAATTGAGGCTTGTAATATAAACTATTTTTTAACATAATTTAGGGACTTTTTTACTAAAAAATATAATAAAATGTATTTATGACAAATAAACTAATATTAGCAAAAAATATATCAGTCTGAAATTTAAGTAGTTTCAGCGCATTCAACGCAAATAGTTTTAGAACACCCGAGACATATAGGCTTGCGACATGTTACACATGTGTACTTAGTACGCCTCTTCACTCGCAATGGACATATCTTGCATGTTTTTTTTATAATTTCCGTTCGGAATCACAAACCGCGAAGCTAGCGGAGCGCGCGAGGGTAAATTACTTATAACAACGAAATAAGCAACAAATTTGTGAACGCGCCGTCTGTGGGACACCCACGTCACTACTTAAAGGTTAAATGCTACAGAGAGCCAGAGCCAATAGAGAACTGTTGTTGAGTGTGAAAGTTAGAAAGGTCTCATATTTGGGTCATGTGCTAAGGGGAGAAAAATACCACCTCCTTCGACTGATATTAATGGGTAAAGTAGAGGGACGTCGCGGAGTTGGTAGAAGGCAGTTGTCCTGACAGCGGAACATTAAATAATGGACAGGAATGACCAGAGTTCAGAACCTGTGTAAAAAGTAGCGCAGGACAGAGATGCCTTTAAAGACAGAGATGCCGGAAGAAGAAGAAGAAATACCAGTCGTTCAAGTGTGCTCCGTGGAGCCTTGGGGTTCCGTAAGGCCTCTGCGAGAGCTCCGCTGAACAAACTAATTCTAACTAATTCATAAAACGGAGCATTTTCTACAGCGACTTTTCTTCTTCCTTGTTGTAGACCTATGTAGTCTGTTCTCTAGAGGTTTGCTCCTCATGTGAGGTAGATTCCCAGCTGTCAGCTGTCTGCAGCAACCAAGCACCACAAATAAGTTGCTGATACAAAAGAAACTGTTGCAACGTACTTTTTGAAGCATCAGCCCAATAACACAATGGGCACTCGAGCTGTATAATTATTTAATGATAATTCTGTGCTGCATTTTCAACAAAATTTGTGTCAGCAGTACGTCGGCAAATATCAGCAAAACAAGTGTCTTTAGACAGCATTATATAAAAAAATAGTTATAAAATAATACACGTATTATACCATACATAAAAATGTTTTATTTTTTGGAACAATAACGACAGAATCTCAAATGCTGATATAAGAAAGGAATGTAGAGCGGAAGAAGGTATTATGAAAGGATCGCTGCGTTGGTTCAGACATATGGAGCGCATGGATAGAGAAATAATGGTTAAGAAAGTATACGTTAATGATGTAAATGGAGTACGGAGTCGAGGCAGATTAAGGAAAACATGGCATGACCAAATTAATCAAATTTTAAAGGTTGGTCATGTTTGACATCGGAAAAATCGGAAAAATCGACGTGCGTGTTTGACTCGTTGTATGAATATGGAGGAAGCTAGAGAGGTGTGCCAGGATAGAGTAGTGTGGCGGTCCATTTTCTCTGCCTTCCCCTTGCGGAGAAATGGCGTAATGGTTTGTTTGTTTTGTGTGTCATACGTAATAAAAAAAGTTTAAAACACTGAAACTACGGAAAGAAATTTTACGTTTACGTCATAAACCGTCGCGAGATTTTTATTGTTTTTACGTCATCGGTCCTCACAGGTCGTAATTGTACAAGGAAAACATTTCAAGGGGAAAAATTCTCAATCAAATTCAAATCAAGAGGAAAAGAAATTACCGAAGCTCGTTATAAACAAAAATCCTATACAAAATGATACAATTTCCTCTGTGGCGCTTCTTGGAGGGCTTCCTACCCCTCCCGGTGACGAGGAGGCCAATTAGTGGCCGTTTCACCCCCTTCAGCCAGAGGCACCCCCATTACTTGGACATCACAAATAATGTTAGAATTCATTAGAATAAAGAAGCGATTCGTTTATTTTTTTACTGAGATAATGTTGTCTTTGCCGTGATTTTATTACTTACATAAATTACCACAAACGAGTGAACCTATTAAATTAAACCAGGAGGTAATTCTCCTAGTTTGTCAAGTCCGCGTTACATCATAAAGAAAACAAAAAGTCTACTGTATATGAAATTAAAGAAAGCGGATTTATCTTGCTTTGTCGCGAATTCATTTAGATTTTGGCTTTCATTGAAAATAAAGCAGTCTTATTTATTGTTTCTTGAACAATGATGTAAAACTCTTCTACCTTTTCTTCCTTGTTGTAGACCTATGTGATCTGTTCTCCATAGTGTTCCTCCTGTTAGACTCCCAGCTGTCCCTTCCATCTTTTAGGAGGTCTTACGTGAGCGTTTTACTGTACGGCTGCGAGACTTGGGTGCCTGGGCGAAAGAGAGCGCAAAAGGCTGGAGGCATTTGAGATGTGGACCTATCGACGAATTGCTCATGTTTTATGGAGGGATCACATTACAAATGAAGAGGTTCTCAGCAGAGTTGAAGAGAGTAGGCACATGTTGAACAACATAGCGGAAAGGCGCGCAAGATGGATTGGTCATGTGTTGCGACACGAATGTTTCCTGCATGATGTGTTGGAAGGAATGGTCAAGTGATCGATCGGCAGAGGACGACCTCGCCAGGAGTACCTAGACCAGATTTGCCGAGATATCGGCTGCACCTCTTATGCGGAGTTGAAGAGAGTTGCCGAGGACCGAGCGGATTGGAAGAGGAGATTCGTCGCCTTGCTGCAGACCAATCATTAGATTGAGACCGGAGAAGAAGAAATGCAATATAGGGAGCCTGGTAGTGTCCATTCTTTGGACATGACCATATTTCGATGTCTGCTCCAACTTATAATATCCTCAACCTCATTTATCTATCTTATTATGTGTCTTGCCTGCTATCGTCCTCAGCTTCTTCATCTAGGAAGTCCTTAAAACTTGTTTGATCCTTACTGTGTCGGCCCTTGCTTCGACGCCATATGTTATTATTGGTCTTACGCATGCTTTATAGATTCTCATCTTACTCTTAATGACCATGTCTTTGTTTTTCCATATTGTGGATTTTAGAGCACGAGAGATTGCAGCTGCCTTGTTTACTTGGGATTATATTTCTTCCCGCAGATTAGCTCCTCCCACCAGACACTAGAAGAATTGCTGGCGATTGGATGCAAAAGGCACAAGACAGGGATGCGCGGAGAGGTATGGGGGAGGCCTATGTCTAGCAGTGGACGACAACGGCTGTCTAAGTAAGTAAAAAGAGATTTGTTAAACGAAAAAGGGCGTAGAAGTGTCACCAAATCTAGACTGGGATGGTTGAAAGATGTGACAGACTGTCAGGCCCTGAGTCACCAAAATTGGATGATGGCAACCATCCAGAAACAGAACAGAAAGCAAAGACTCAGGAAGGGCTGTAACGCTAGGACGATGATGATGAATTTTTCGTTTGGCACGAGTCACCTGATTCATTTCTACATCATTCGTGACCTGTGCATCAGTTTATAATCAATGTAGTGATGAAGTTGTTAGTACTGTGGGGGATGCTGGGGAGATGAGCCAACGGATTAATTAAGCGGTCAGGTAACATCTCGGGGCAGTAATCAAAATCTCCGGTTGCCTAGGATACGTACAAAATAGCCAACGTTTCAAATACGATTCGATGCACAGAGTCCATAGAACTAAAAAAAATATTTACCCCATTTACTATCACACTATTATCAAAATCGATTATAGAAAAACGTAAAAAAAATTTAATGCTCGTATAACTTCCCCAATTCTTATAATAATAACATATTTGAATCACTTAATATTTATTTTATAATCAATCGATCGATCAAATCAATCAAATCAGTTTATTTACTCAAAATACATTACAAACAGCATAAATGTTTAAGGCATCTTATGAGAGCAAGTAAAATATAATATACTCGTATAATTGGGGATCGAGCGTTTGCGGTAGCCGGTCCATCAGCTTGGAACAATCTTCCTTCACACTTCAGATCCATAAATGATCCGACAGACTTCAGATCTAAGCTGAAAACTCATATTTTTCATATTTCATATCCAATTTCAAACTTGCATATTTTGTTCTATTATACTTTCTAATCGATCGCGAATATCAATCAGATGCAGCGTTCACATTTAGATTTCATTTGGAGAAAACACGTCTTAATGCGCCCTTGATTACATCACTGCAGAACCAACCTGCCAATGGTAATGCCTGTGGGTAGGGCAATCTTATTGCTTAATCGGATCGCCTCGGAGGTCGACATATTTCGTGATAGTGTGAGTTGCCTCAGGGATGCAATATCAATGTTATGATTTTTTCTTACTCTTAAGCTTAATTTTTATTTTTTTTAATGCTTCTCTGTTTATAATGTAATTGCAAACGATTTGGAATTGTATGTCTGTAATGTTTGTGATTATTATCAAAATAAATGAAATGAAATGAAATGAAAATGAAAATGAAATCACAAAAACGGCGCTTTAAAAGTTAGCATATTATTATTATTATTATTATTATTATACCAGGAATGCATGAGAGATGGTTCGACATGGATAACTACCATACTCCCTCATGTAGAGATACCTCCGAATTTTTTTATTATAACGGAATATCTCGCCTAGTGAGGACTCCATGTAATATAATTTATAATATAATTTAATAATATAATTTCCCACACCATAGCTTTCTAAAATCATCTTTATAAAGACACGCTGTTTGACGATTAGGTTTAGTTTGGGAATGCCCTCGCAAGGCGAAACGAATTTGTCACTAATATTAATATTTTTATATAAATTAAAATATCTGTAAAACCAATAAAACAATCGCGTTTATATTATAATTTATCCAAATCATCTCAATAACCAAACCATAAAATGACACAATGACCTAACCGAAATGAAACTAACTACGTACCTATTTGAGAAATGATTGAAAATGACATTATGCCATAACCGAAATGAAACTAACACATTACCTATTTGAAAAATAATTTAAAATGACACAATGACCTAACTGAAATGAAACTGATACCGGACCTATTTGAAAACAGGTATTAAAACACACGTGAGAGGTCTAGACGGACCAAAATCTAAAATAAAAACGATAAAAGCCGTTTGCCTTGAAATTCAACTGTCTTTATCTGCAATAAATATTTTATTAATAAGCGGTATTTAAATATGATTACATAATGAAATTCTTTACAAGTAAGATCAAATAAAAAGTGTACTATATATTCGGCAAGGCATTTTTTCTTCTTTACTTATTATGTCAGGTTCATCTCATATCTCGCAAGCAATCCTTCTGACCTCAACTTCGAATAAGTTAGTCCACGTATCCTTTCACCCTTCACATTCAAATAACGTGTCATGCACGCAATAAGCCAATTTCATAAACTTTTCAAATAATAATCAAATAAAACCACGTTTTTTTTTATTATAACGACAACTCTTACAGCAAAAAGTGTCCAAAGGCTCAAGTGTACAAAGAGGTCCATGGAAAGACAGATACTTAGTGTGATTTTGCGAGACCGCATAAGAAATGAAGAAATCAGACGCCGCACCAGGGTTGCTGACGTCATGGACCGAGTGGCAAAATTGAAATGGCAATGGGTTGGACACTTGGCTAGACAGGGTGGCAACAGATGGGCACCCAGGATATTCAGTTGGAGACCATGGGAAAATAGGCAAAGTGTCGGAAGGCCACCGATGAGATGGACCGATGATATTATCAAAAGGGTTGGAAAATCTTGGAAACAAAGGGGGCAGGATAGAGACGAGTGGAAGAAATTGGAAGAGGCCTATATCCAGCAGTGGAGGGAAGAAGGCTAGCAAAGAAGAAGATGTTTTTTTATAACTACTTCCACATTTGTCTTTATTGTAAATGACCTATAATTACCTAGACCTAGAATTATTGTGAACCCCTGATCTTTGTGATAAGGAAGAGAGTGAATGGCAGTGTCACCAGTCTGTCGATGCCAGCGAGCCTGGCGAAACCGGTCGCTGTCGAAATAAAGACAAACGTGGAAGTAGTTATAAAAAAACATTGTTTTATTTAATTGTTATTTAAAATGAACTTACATGAAGAGATTTCAGTTAAATCATTTGATTACCTATCTTATAATATTTCGTGTCATTGCGTGTTGAACCTACCTAATGATAATTATTGCTTGTTTTCACTAACTGTCTTCGACCGGTTTCGGCAGCTCGCTCCCATCTTCTGGTCTGCGAGCTGCCGAAACCACCCGAAGACACAATCATTAGTGGATTTGAACTAAATATACATTTTAAAAAGATTTATTAATTATTTTTATTTTCACTGTTTACAATGAACTTCTACCATGAAATTTCAAATAACAACATTATTTTGTTTAACAAATACTTTTCTCGAACACTGTATCGATATCATATATACACGTTACATTTTATGCGTCATTTAAAATGCATTCTGATAAAAAAAAAATAGCGAAAAAAATACGCAAGACCGTTTTGATTCCCCAGAAAGATTTCAAACATGACATCATTATGATGACGCTATTTCAAGTTGTTCTAAAATATTATGAATTAACACCGTCCAGCTGTGACATTCAGTGTCCACATAAGAGGCCATGCAATCTAACGCCTGAACTGCTCTCCCTACCGGCAACACCAAAAGCAATTTCCTTCTGCGCGACAGAGCGTGTGGCATTGCAGTTGCATCTATGTTTTGTAATTACGAGATGTGTGTCTGTCGATTTCCCGGCGTGCTTCCAACAATGACGTGCGTCGACTTTCGTGGCAGAGTGGTAAGAGCTCTGACGTCAAGAGTATTTGTCCCCTGAACGTACCTTCATTAATATGAAAGACGTCGATCTCCGAGGAGACCGCGTTCAGCAGACTAATTGCTCTCCCACCGGTGTCACCAGAGGCAGATTAGTTCTGGTGGCCGGTAGGTAAAACAATCTGTGATGTCGCTGTCGGAGAAATCTATAAGGGACAAAAAGACCAACACCCTCTAGCATGGCCGAGTAACGTGTCACATTTTCCTCGGCCTTCCTCTATTTCAAGCTCCGTTCACGTCGTTTACATACTTTCTTCACCACTCTCTCTTCATTCATTATTTCCATGTGTCCAAACCATCTTAACGATCCTTTCATTATTTTGTTCATAACACTTTCGTTCACTTCTTACATTTGCATTTAACACTCTATCATATACCTACATATTTACCACACATTCGCCTTGGAGATTTCTTTTCTACTGCATTTATTCTATGTTCACCCTTCTTTTGCCATAAGGCTCATAAGGATCAGCACAAGAATACCACTGTGCACTGCCATCTTAGCTTTTATGTGAAAAAATAAAAAGTAATTAAAACAGGAAGGCTTTGTGCATTTTTTTTCTGGAAAGGGAGCCGTGGTTAAATAAGTTTGAGAAACACTGTAAATGAGAACATATCCTGGGCGCCGCCTGTTTTAGATTTCTGACAAGCCTAGTGGGCGCGGCTGGACGAGCCAAACATGTATGGTGAATAGATACTAGACTGTGCAAAAACCGGAATGACATCATCTGAAATTCGATTCACATATACTCGTATATAGTATAAGTGCAATAACAATCGAAAACTCGGCCGTACTGGAGGATGTTGGTATTTTTGTCCCCGATAAATATCTCCGACAGCGACAACACAGATTGTTTTACCTACCGGCCGCCAGAACCAATCTGCCTCTGGTGACACCGGTGGGAAGAGCAATTAGTCTGTTGAACGTGGTCTCCTCGGAGATCGACGTCTTTCATGTTAGTGAAAGTACGTTCAGGGGACAAATACTCTTGACTTTGGAAAGTATCTTGTCTTCCTAATCTCGAACCATCTCTTATGCGTTCTTGGTATTATGTTGTATGTGTATAATATCTTACATGTACTCAATAGATGCCTTAAACATTTATGCTGTTTGTAATGTCTTTTGAGTAAATAAACTGATTTGATTTGATTTGATTTGAAATTGTTCATTCTACCAAACATCTGATATAAGACCGAGATATTTTATTGGTGCATACAATCAACTTCATTTGAATAAGACATCACGTGGAACTGCATGTACACGAAATTAAAGTTGTCAAAGCATTTGAGTCAGTTTAGCCCGAAAGTTTGTCGTACTCGTATATAGTTTTTTTTTTAAACTGAATTGCCAAACTATCCTTAAAGAACTCGAGATAATATTGCTAAAAAAAAATTTTTTAAATACGTATCTATTTACAAATAAGAGCGGGGAAAAATTCAGACCATGTACAGAAAGCTATCGCTTCGAAAAAAAATGCAAAACTTGAAGATTACTCCATTACTTTATATTACCTTTAAAAAAAATCATAAAAAAATGACTCATTTTCGGGCGTCTGAAGGGTTTGCTCCCCTTAATCCGTTCCGGTGGATGTTTCCAGTTCTGAGTCCATAACTAAAAATCAACTGCCAATCGTAAACTGTCTAGAACAGCTCCACACGCCCTAGCGATGTTCCACAAATTTCCGGACATTGGACCATCAGCCAACATATACCCTTACGCGTTCATAACTTGTGCCGATGGCGGTCTAATAGTAAGTCAATTACGTATAAAAGCAACCCAGATTCACTATAAATTAACGATTTGCTATTGAAGTTTCAATATGAAAATCTCCGTACAACAACAAATCATCACACATTTTCCACGAAAGAGAAGGCAGAAGAAACGCCACACTACTCCATCCTGACATACCTCATTCGTTTCCCCCACATTCATACAACGCACGCACGTCGATTCTTGCGACTTCTAACATGACCAACCTTTAATATTGGATTATTTTGGTCATGCCTATTTTCATCTTCTTAGACTCCGTACTCCATTTACATCGTTAACGTATACTTTCTTAACCATTCTTCTATTTTCTCAACAGACCGAGAAAACGTTGCATGATAAAATAAAGTAAATATTGAATGTCGGCCACGTGAGGAGTCAGAGAAATCGACGTGCGTGCACGACACGATGTATGAATGTTGATGAAATAAGTCAAAAATTTGTCAGTCCATTATCTCGGCTTTCGTGATGGTTAGTTATTTTATTGTTGATAAGCGAATTATAAGAATAATTATTGATACTGAACCGTCTTAAAAACGTATATTTTGATCTGATGAGACTGACGAAAGGGCGTCGCTGCGCCCTATAACGCTCTCGGGTGGCAGTGGAAACCTTCTATGATGTTTTATGTGACTTGATAATAATTCGAAGTAATTTAATAATTGGTAATTTAATAAAAAAAAATATGATACCTACAAATAATCACGGTTGCTACTACTAGATAAAAAATATATATTATAGTTATCAGTTAATTACGAGATTTTATCTGATAATTAAAAGTACGAATTTAGAAATATTTTACACTCGGCAAATTTCAATTTACAAATGGTAGCGTCGGCCAACGGGATGGTGCCAAGAGTATTTAACGAATTCAAACTTTGTCCAATATTTTTAATTTTAATACTCGTATCAAGGCTGTAATTTTTTTTTATATACAACAGGTCGTTTGAACCCAATTATTGAATACATTTTTAAACTATTATTTAGATTCTCATGACATGTGATATGAGGCTAATCTATCGTCCTTTTATTGTACACCAGACATGAATGAATTATACACCAGACATGACAGTGTGACAATCAAATATTAAATGTAAGGAATCTAAGAAATCGACGTGCGCCCATGACACGATGTATGAATGTAGAAAATCGAGAGATGTTATAGGCGCAGCGGCGCCTTTCGTCAGCTTCACTCGTGCACTCCCTAGGCCCGTCCCCCGTCCATGCGGGACTTACGTTAAAATAATAAGAATAGTAATGTATATATATTTGCAACCAAGGGGGGGACACACCACATTTAAGCTACGCTACTCTCCCTCGATGTCCCGCCGTACACACATAGCAATACAACAGCAAAGGAAAATACACAATTGATATATAAATAACATAAGTTAGAGAAAGAATAAAATAGAAATAATGCACAGCAGGAGGCACAGGAGGGAGGGAGGAGACAAAATGCAGGATGGGGGAAACAAGGAAATTTATTTACTGCGTGGACTAAGGAAGGTAACATAGGAAGTTTATTCTATATATATTTAAGAGAAGAAAAATAATGCAATTGAACTAAAAAGGAGGACGAGGTCCGGATGTATGACAGAACAAAACAATGTGGCGGTCCATTCTTTCTGGTTAGTTAGTTTTAAAATAGACGTAAGAGGAATAGACATTAGAGCTGTACCTCTCTAAGCCAGGAGATCTAAGTCCAAGTCCAACATATATGTCACACTCATTTTATGTACTATTATATTTAAATACAATAAGTGTCTTATTATTTCTCAAAAAACACATATTTTTGCATTTTTAAGAAGTTGTGTTATAAATGGTTACTAAACTGGTATGAAGACGGTATAATATGTATGTAAATATGAACAGTCTGCAAAGAGAATTTTTGGTGTGACCCAAATAATCGTACGTAGATATTAACTGAATACAATCACGTGACATACAGAAAGACTGAGATATTATAATATATAATATAATTTATATAAATCTTGGCTTACTGCAAGGGTGCATCCGTCTCTTTCCAATGCACCAACTCTCGAGGAGAAGACTATATTCTCCAACCGAGACGATAAACTTCTTTCTATGTTATTTATGTATCAATTGTGTATTTTCTTTTGCTATTGTATTGCTATGTGTGTACGGCGGGACATCGAGGGAGAGAAGCGTAGCTTAAATGTGGTCTGGGTCCCCCTTAGTTGCAAATATACATATTTTATTATTATTTTTACTTTTAACGTAAGTCCTGCATGGACGGGGGGTGGGCCTAAGGAGTGCACTAGTGAAGCTGACGAAAGGCGCCGCTGCGCCTATAACAGCTTCGGGTAAGCGGAGAGAACCCTCTATAGCTCGGCCATATATAATATAATAATACTATTTCGCATAGAAGACGATTCTGGAGAGACCACCGCGAGAGGATGGACCCAGCGAGGATTCCCGAGATCGTGATGCACAAGACTCCATAGGGCCGTCGACCACCAGGAGAACCACCAAAAAGATGGAGAGAATGCTGGACGTCTTCATCACAGGACCAAATTTGATATCCTGTCTAAATAGATTGCAAGATCCACATATTGATTCATTACATTAAAATAATGTTATGTATAAAATGTAACAAAATATATGCATTGTATAAAGCCCCGAGGAAGCTCGCATAGAGCGAAACCGGTAGGCCCTCATTCTCAAAAATAAAGTGGTTGTATACCAAATACATAAAGAACTAATTAATTAATACGAATGAAAACGTTTGTTTTCAAGAAGTTTTTCATATTTGATGGGAATGACATGTTTCACATTTGATAATGCCTTAAAAAGGCGAAACATGTCATTCCCATAAAATATAATAGAACTTCTAGAAAACTGACGTTTTCATTCGTATTAATTATTTGATGTGGAGTTTTACATCATTGTTCAAGACACAATAAATACATAAAAACAATGTTTAATTAATTTTTAAATATACGAGTATATCCAACCACCAAGTTATTGCTTCTTATCAAAGTTTAACAAAATATGTTTATAAGCGTTTATCAAACTTGAAATAAATTATCATTATTGACTGAAAAACAAAGCGCCATCTATTGAAAATTTGGAAATACACATTCTTATGACAGACGTTTAAAAAAAATTCATAAATATATTATATCAGTTACAACCAGTGATCAATCGACCTGCTGGGTATCAAAGCAAGACTCTCGCGGATGTGCTCTCAGAGAGTGCTGAAATATTTTGGACACATAGCCCGGAGAGATCAGGGCAACCTTAAAAAGCTCTTCATCATGGGCACATTGGAGGGAAGGCGACCACAAGGACGACCACCGAGCCGCTGGTCCGATCAAATCAGGGATCTGACTGGTCTCTCATAAGCTGCAGCCTGGAGACTGACGGGTGACAGGAGCGCATAGCGTGCCATGGTCAATGGTTTACAGGATGGACACGACCCTCAATCATGTGGAATGTGACTGAGAAGAAGCAACCAGTGAAATAATCACGGAAGTAAAGATTTTCTACCCTTCAATCGTAATCAGTACTAAGTTTTAATGTAAATGTTTTTTTGTACACACGTTAAAAATATCACAATTTACAATATCAAATTGTTCGCCTACACTACTGTCATACAACAATAATCAAAACAATATTCAAAATAATCCAGAACCTTTTCGGGCATGCGTACCAAGTGCATTTTGAATTATATTCGGAGAGAATCGAAGTATTCCTCTCTTGCTCTCTTGTTTTCAAAATATACTCGTTCTCTTTTTTTATGACATTCGGTTTGTATTTTTATATTATAATAAACGTAACCTAGGGCTTGGACCAATTCCAAAAGAAACCAAAATATCTCTGAATGGGCCCATTGAATAAAAACAATATCTCTGAATATTTCCAAGCATGACCAGCGGAGTCAGAAGATAAGGAAAAAAAATGAAAAGGATGCATTTTGAACAAAATTCCTGGAAGAAATATAATGGATATTTATCATCTTTTATTGTTTGTGCAAATTCTGAGAAAAAAGTATTTTACCTGAAATAGAGAAATTATCGTAACAGGTACCTATTGTAAACAGAAAATAAATGAACAAACTTCGTCAGGGAATACTATTTATTAATTTTAATTGTTTAAATTTAAAGAAGTATCTTGTTGATTATTTTTTCTCGAACAATCGCGTAAAACTGCATATTAAACAATTAATAAGAATAAAAAATAAGCGTTTTCTAGAAGTTTTATGATATTTTATGGGAATGGCATTTTCACCTTGCTAAAGCATTATCAAATGCCTTAGCAAGGCGAAAGATCTCATTTACATAAAATATAATAAAACTTCTAAATTAGAGTTGACATATTTCACCTTAATTATGACATTTTGATAATGACCTAGTAAAGCGAAGCATGTCAACAGTATAAACTAAAAATAAAAATAAATAACTAACTAACTAACCATCACGCCGTCTCCCCGAAGGGATAGCCAGAAAAAATGAACTGTCAATTTTTTCTTTCGTGATTTCCTTCTCTCGCTTCCAAACATTCATACATTGTGTCATGCACGCAAGTCGATTTTTCTCCGATGCCTTACTTGGCCGACGTTCAATATTCGTTTTTTTTTTATTTTGCCACGTTTTTCACGGTCTTCCTCTATTTCTAGTTTCATTTACATCGTTATCATATACATTTGAACTTTTTTTACCATTTTTTAATTGTATCTCAATAGAGACGAAGACGTAAACTGGAAACTGGACATGGATGATCAAGGTGTTTACAGGACTTATGACCTGTCATTGGTTGGGTTAAGCGCACGTTTTATGTAATTACAACATTCCCCATTCCACCTTTGTTATTGTGATCATGCATGACAAATTTTTGGAAGATGTATATATACTTCAAAATCCATATTTATCTTCACGTGTCAGTTTCAGTCAGCCATCTATGTAGATTTGGTTGCACTTGTGAATTTTTTCAAGAATTAACCTATACAACCGACCCACTAACGCCATCTATGGAGAATGATTTTCGGCATTTAGCAAACTACCTTATTAACACAATGCGAAGGCTTTTTTTACCATCCTTTCTTCATTCATTATTTCCATGTGTCCAAAGAATTTTAATGTTCCTTTCGTAAGTTTATTCATAATACTTTCGTTCGCACTGCATTTACTCGTATATTTTATATTTTCATTCGACACTCTATTATACACAGTTTTTCCACACATTCACCTAAAAGATCATATTAGATTTTAAATGTCACCTAAAAACCCACCTTTTCAAAATATCGCATAAAATAAGGACCAAACAAGTTTTAAGGACTTCCGAAATGAAGACACTGAGGACGATAGCAGGCATGACACTGAGAGATCGCGTGAGGAACACCAGAATAAGAGAGATATGTGAGGTTGAGGATATTATAAGATAGAGCAGACAGCGAAAAAGGGACTGGTACGGTCATGTTCAAAGAATGGACACCACCAGACTCCCCTATATTGCATTGCATAATCAACCTCATGGGACTCGTCCTCGTGGAAGATCTCCTAAAAGATGGAAGGACAGCTGGGAGTCTACCTCACAGGAGGAGCAACAGTCTGGAGAACAGACCACATAGGTCTACAATAAGGAAGAAGAAGCATAAAGTATAATCAACGGTTATCTGATTGTTGTTGTCAGCTCTCAACTAAACATTGTCAAGGCGCCCTTGAGGTGAGTTATTCGCGAAAACGGCGCTATAAAATTTTGCCTAATTATTAATCTTTTTATTATCATGTCGGCTGCCAGAACCAATCTGCCTCTGGTGACACCGGTGGAAAGAGCAATTAGTCTGCTGAACGCGGTCTCCTCGGAGATCGACGTCTTTCATGTTAGTGAAAGTACGTTCAGGGGGCAAATACTATTGACTTTAGAAAGTATCTTGTCTTCCTAATATCGAACCATCTCTAATGCGTTCCTGGTAATTTATTGTATTTTTTATAATATTTTATCTGTACTTAATAGATGCCTTAAATATTTTCCTGTTTGTAATGTCTATTGAGTTAATAAACTGATTTGATTTGATTATAAATAAGTAGGTATTAAAAAATACTTTAAAAAGGCGATTTTACATGTCCAATTTATGAAAATTATTATCAACACAGCCACAAGTTGTAACCTTCGATATATAATAAACATATACATTGATAATATAGGCTGCCTACATTGGTTAACTTCAATAGATCATAAAATAGTAATACTAAATGTTTATTAAAACCTACTCTCAAGGTCATTATTGTCCATGTTTTATTTATAGTTAATTATCGATACCTAGATGTTTGTTCCCTACTAAGTATAATTATTAAAATTATAATTGTATTAAATAATAATTAATACGAAGATATATGGAGTTTTACATCATTTTTCAAGAAACAATAAATATGTACCTATTAAATAAATTACCATCTTGAGGTTTCCACGACGATGCGCTGTGGGCAGAGAGAAAATAACACGGTTGTCTTCAACAACAACTACAACAAACCATCACGCCGTTTCCCCGCAGGGGTAGGCATCCTGACACACCTCTCTAGCTTCCTCCACATTCATACAACGAGTCATTACCAACCATTAAAATTGTATTTGTTCATGCCATGTTTTCCTCGGTCTACCTCGACTCCGTACTCCATTTACATCGTTAATGTATACTTTCTTAACCATTCTTTCTCCATCCATGCGTTCCATATGTCCGAACCAACGCAGGGATCCTTTCATAATTTTGTTCATAATACCTTCTTCCGCTCTACACTCCTTTCTAAAAGGAGCATTTGAAATTCTGTCGTACATCGTTCTACAACACATACATCTTAGGCACCCCATCTCTACCGCATTTTTTCTGCTCTCATCCTTCTTCTGTCAGTTCCATCCTTAGGTTCCATACATAAGGGTTGGGACCAGAACTCCGCTGTAAACGGCTACTTTCGCTTTCATTGATAAATTCTTGTTTCCAATAACTATTTTTTAAAGCTCTATGTTGTCTTCTATCATGTCAATCTATTAACACTAGTGGTGACTTATTTATTGTTTCTTGAACAATTATGTAAAACGCCATATTAAATAATTGATACCAATCGATACCAATGATTGAATTCTTCTGCGTTCAATTGTTTTTATTATATTTCATGGGAAGACATTATCAAATGTTTTATAACGCCTTAGTAATGGGAAACAGTAGCCTTCATAATATTCATGCAGCTATATTTTCTATCTTGAGAGAACAAACAAAGAAAATATTATCAAATACACAACAAATTATAATGTCTGCAATGTTAATGATTTTTGTTTTTAATAAATTGAAATGTATGTCTTATCCAAAATAACCTAACCATTCCGTTTACTTAGCTTTAACTAAAATAATATAAATCGCGACAGATTAGAAATTACCTACTCTTATATCAAAATTAAAACTAATTAACCTCATGAATTCAAGAAATATAAAATTAAAATAATTATGATATTCAAGCTGAATACTACTTCTTAAAAGGCGGAAACCATGTGAATTAATTATTACAAAATAAACTCTTCAATACAATTCAAAATTATCAAAGAAAACAAACCTCGAAAATCTTCTTGACCATGCCAATGCAATTGATGCATCCATAAATGGTTCAAAAACTTCAATATTAATATTTTGAAAATAGTTACTATTTGAATTTGTAAATGCATAGGTAGGTACTACAAAATTAATTTGTTATATTTTATAGTTGGCTAAATATGTACAACGGTGATATTTAAAGATCATTACCATCTTAGCAACATGTTTATTTTTTTCTATGGACAAACTGACGTTTGAATGTTTTGGTAAAATTAACGCGTGTAACCTCCGTTGCAACATATGCTTATTATTAATAATAAACACAATTGAACAAATAGAACAACAATTTCATTAAAATGTTATACCATGTATATTTAAAATAATAGTTTTTATAAGCAGATGTTTATCGTAAACTCGTGAAATAAGAGTAAACACCGACAAAAAATGACGCAAAGTTCACTGTTTACAAATATTTTCAATAAAAACAATCTCGAAACTTGTTTGGCTCAGCTGGGCATTTATTTTTTGCATATACCCGACACGTTTTTGTTGCATATTTAAGTACCCATTTATTTTAATAATAAAAAAAGCTATTGTTGAAATTAAACAAGGTAGGACACGAATTGACTTTGGTGTATGTAGGTAATGTCTAATATTTTTGGTTTATACCTTTACGAATTTGATTATAAATTATCTATAAAATATGTATACAATTAAATAATCAACATACCTGCAATTAACAGCGCCATCAGGAAAGGTAACATTTCGATCCTATGCAAAGTAACCATTTTTAAAAATTATTATCACAAATAACTCCGGCGGAAATCTTTTGAGAACTTTTGAGAATTTTAACTGCCAAAAAACTAGATAAATCCACAGCTCAAATTTGGATGAAAACTTTAAGTATAATAGAAGCCAGAACACCTGCGTTTCCAAGTTGAGAGCACTTCAAAAACTTTTAATTGAGAAATTTAATAATCACGGGAAAAACTCACTAACTGACGAGCGGCTATTGTAAGTAGAACTTTCCGGAAGTACGACGAGACCCGAATATTTAATAATTGAAACAAAGTTTTCTACGATGTTATGGACGAAAAACTTTACGCGGCGTAAAAATTGTTATCAGCTTCGCCGCACGACAACCCACGGACAAACCGGAGCGAGTACTAAAACAGAAAATCTTAATAGCCTAGTGAGTCGCTTTGGCTCGGAACAGTTCGGGCCATACTTCGGGTCCCATCCCTTCAAAATGTCGTGGTGCGGTATGCAATAGTTGTTTGAATATGGAATTCCAAAACAACTCTTAAAATGTTATAGCTTCCTTGATGATGATATTCCAAACTCGTCAAACGTGCGCCTTTTTCTTACAGCCAATCGCTTTAGCCCAGTTTAGCTAGTTCAGACAGAACATTATCTATTGCGCGCTGTCTCTAGGCCTTCCTAGAGATCTTACTCCGATTAGTTCTGATATACTGTACAGTATATTGATTGCTCTAGTCTTCTAGTCTATCCAACTTAGCATACATTGCCAAATCGTGGGAAGCGACCGATCATCGATTCACAAACAATCAAGTGACGAGATATAATAAATCGCTATACGCCTTGAAATCGTTCGTTTCATTGAGAATCCGGTAGAAGAATTTCATTGAGAGCCAGTGAACTTCCGTGAAATGTTTCTACATCATTTCAAGAAGTTTTGGATAAGACTGGACGAAATAACTCATTACAAATAAAGTCAAAGCAATCTCGGCCCTCTACCTAATGTTAGCTAGAAACAGTAATCTAAGCACCGACATGAGGCCGATCTTCACTTACGCAGCCCCAATCTGGGGCAATGAAGCTAGTCACATACGGAAACTCGAAATCCTGCTAAATAAGGCTTTCCGATTATCGCTTGGTGCGCTTTCGTGGACAGGATCACACAACTGCACCTAGAATCGGAAATAAAAACGTTTGGCAAATTTCAGGATGAATTCATTCAGAAATTTGCCGAACTTTTTTACAAAAGACTCCCTTTACATCCTAATCCCACAGTAAAATACCTCTTAAATTACTATAACCAAACACCTCCAGCCGTTATTTAAAAATATGTGTAAATTGTGCATAAGTATACCAAAACCCTTCCACCGGGTGACGGCTTTAAAATGGAAATGGGCAGGGCATGTCGCTAAAGCTGCAGACGAAAGGTGGACCAAAATACTGCTGAATTGGAGACCGAGAGACACGAGAAAAAGAGTAAGAAGACCACAAATGAGGTGGAGGGATGACCTGGAACGATACGCTGGGGTGCTATGGATGCAGACTGCGCAGGAGAGATCGACATGGAGGGGCATGGAGGAGGCTTTCGTCCAAGAATGGACGGCGATAAGCTGAAGAAAAAGAAGAAGAAGATACCACAACCCTTATAAAATGTATCAAATTTTCTGATAAAACAAAATAATGATTAAGGAACAAAATAAATAAATAACTGTATATATTATCTTATTTCACAAAAACCTTTTCACATTTTCAACAACAACAAAAATCTATAATAAACAACAATAAGTAATATTTTGTAACGCATAGGGGTACTCCAGTAATTGCACAAGTTCTTAGTCAACTTCAAATTACATTATAATTTAAACTATTAAAGAAAAAAAAATGGATTCAATCTCCTAATTAAATGTTCTACAACGAAGATTTTTCATAATTTTTTAAGATTTTACGTTTTTGGGAAAACATAGATAACATTTCCTAAATAAGATTCAAATGGGTTTTTGACTTATACATGATTGTTGATAGCAGTGTTAAAAAAGTTACAATGACATTGCACATTGCTGCAAACCAATCCCAGGATTGAAACCAGAGAAGAGACATTGCCAGGCAAACATTTATCGTAAAGCTACACTATTGGTTTGCTAATTATTCGGGTATTTTATTTCACATTACACCATACTTTATTTTATTAAGAGCTGCCAATTGAAAAAAATCTGAAGTCACGCGTTAAGTTTCATCTCTCCAATACCCCTACCAAGTTTTTATACCGTTCATGGTGTAAAAATCCATCTGATTTTCTCTAATTTATAATTAAGTCTTGATTGTATAATTCATTTAGCCCAATTACACAACCCCCCGTAAAAAATACGAGGTTTTATCTATTACGACACACTTGAAACATAAGTTTTTCTGATTCTGTGTACCATAGATAACTAGTGTCACAGAATAATTAAATCCATCAATTGACTGACAATGAAGTAAAGTGTGATTTCTATTTGGAATTTATTTTGTTTCTGTAATGCACCCTGTAGAGTGTAGATAAGCTAGTCACCCCCGTTCCACCCCATAACACCCCTATCCCCACCGCTGCTACTCCCTGGCCAGGACCGATGTTCGAGCAACAAGTGGGTGACAAAATAATCCTGCAGGATGTTTTTTTCGATTCATTGGACACTTATATTGTAGAAAATAATAAATACACCGTATTTAGAAATTCACCCCCAAAAGATAATGTTTCCGTGTGGTCATCATTATTTGACATAGATCTTTTTTATTCCAAAGATATTGTAGTTCCATTCTTCTTCTTCTTATTCTCCTCCTCATTTATGTTGATCTTGGGATCTGTTTAAACATAATATCAAATTTGATCCTATAATAAAGACGCCCAGCTTTTTTTCCTTCTCTGGAGTCTCATGCACCGCGAACATGGGAATCCTCACAAGGTCTATCCTATCGATGTGGTCCCTCCAGAATTGTCTTCTCTGCCTATTCCATCTCACTATGTCATCGATTTTACATGATATGCAAATCACTCCGTTAGGTATCTTATCTCTAAGGGACCCACAATAGATCGCAATTTTTTTTATTTTTGAAGTTCTCAGAAAATGTTTGACACGTACAGTGTCTGCTCTTGCTTTAAGTCGTTAAGTCGTTATGGGGTTGATGCGTGTTTTTTAGGTAGGTCAGTTGTTACATTAATTGGTATTATTGAATTTGATTTGTGATAAATATCACCAAAATACGAAATAAACATCTTAACCCGTACAATTAATCGATATATCATTTAATTGTGTTTTTATAGTTGTGCGTGGATTTAATTTATGTTTAAAATATGCATAACAACAAGCATATCTACAATATATAGGACCATTTTGAAATAATAAATATTTCATTTGCATTGCTGTGTTGCAAATCATACTATGCTACCATGAAATATTATTGTTTTTCTAACTAAGTAACCATCACGCTGTTTCTGTGGAGAGATTAACCGCAACAGTAATTTATCCTGACATATCTCTCAAGATTTTTCATTATTTATACGTGATCGTACGTTCGTCGATTATTATGATTTTTTATATGGCTAGCTTTTAGTTTTAATACACATAGCTCTTCAGTTTTCATAACAATTTTTTCTTTCACTGCAAATATTTATATTATTTTTCATCAACTTAAATAATTTCCTATAAGTAATTTAATTTAATTGGTTCCAGCTTTCAATTCTTTTGTATGTAGGTACTGTTTAATGTATTAAACGCATAATAATGGCAACATTTAATCTTAACCTAACTTTTAGCTGTCAGATTGGCAGGGTAAAATTATTATGCAAGTCCGGTCCCGAAACAATGTTAATAATTTAATATTTTCTTTAAAACGTTTATTAGAAAATTTAATTATGTCATCATGTTAAAGCAATAATAAATAAGAATATATTATTCCAGTGTCTTGAGAAAAGCCTGTTCAAGGAGATAAAATAATATGTCCTTACGATACATGTTTAATTTTTTACGGCCACAAGTGACTAAATCCGTGTTTTTGCGTCTGAACCATTCTCAGAAAGGCGTTGTTGTTTATGATGCGTTTTCAAAAGCGACTGTTAAGGATAAGAAGACTTATATCCAGATGATAAACATCTTCATAGAGAATGACGTGCGGAGAAGAGGGCACGTGGAGTTCATATACGCCGCTATGGACTACTTAGAGGACTTCGGTGTCCACAAGGACCTGGAGGTGTACAAATCTCTCTTGGAAGTCCTACCCAAAGGAAGATTCATCCCCGCCAACATCTACCAGGCTGAGTTCCAGCATTATCCTAAGCAGCAGCAGTGTGCGGTAGATCTGCTGGAGAAAATGGAAGATAATGGTAGGTGACCTCATTCAGATGGACAGATAAACTCATAGTATTATATTTAAATAATTTTCCAACTTTGTGCACGAAATACTTACCATTGTTATTGTTAGTGGGACATAAAAGAGGATTTAAAGTATATTGAATATGGCCTGGGATCCCTCTTGCTTGCTCACAATACCTCTTAAAGTCAGTCCAAAGCTGATGAAAGGACACCGCTGCGTCCTATAACAGCTTCGGGTGTGTGGTGGGCCAGCTCTTATGATTATGGTTATGCTTTTTTTAAAGTACTTTGTTCTTCAATGCGGCCAATGGTCTGGGAAAGTGGCGAAGAATTCTGGAGGAGGCCGGAGCCCATAGTGGGCTGAAGCACCATTGTTGTTGTTCTTCATCTAGATAGTTCCCGAGGTTGTAAATAGTGTGATTTTACATTTAGGTGTGATGCCAGACTTCGAGATGGAAGACATCCTGATGAATGTGTTTGGGCGGCGAGGTATCCCTTTGCGCAAGTTCTGGCGTATGATGTACTGGATGCCCAAGTTCCGCAACCTCAGTCCGTGGTACCTGCCTCAGGTCATGCCCTCCGACACCATGGAGCTGGCCAAGATGGCCATTCAAAGGATCTCCAGCGTGGATATTGATACCAAAATTAGCGTGTTTCAGGTGAGCGAACTTGTTAACCTTGTTAACCCTTGTGTATGTAAGCATAGCACGAAACTGGCAGAAGTGGGATAAAAGCAGAATAAATGAAGACTACAGGGGAAAAACAAGGAATGTCAGTAGAAGGTTAATTTGAATAAATTGAGAATAAAACTAATCAAAGTCTATATTTTTCTTAGCAATTAGCAATCGATTATCTGGCCATAGTCGATGACACACATGATTTTTGAATATGAAATTTTTACTGTGGATAGATAAGTACAAATGCCGCTAGATGGCATTATTACATTTATTTTGAATTTTAACTGACATTTTTTGTTTTTCCCCTGTAGTCTTCAAATGCGGTTGAGATGAAAATCCTTAGACGTATGTATCAGGAAAATAATGTAGAGCAGAAGGATCACTGTGCTAGTTTGGTCACATGGAACGCATGGATGAAAATAGAATGGTGAAGAAAGTATACGTTTACGATGTAAATAATAATAATAATATGCTATATTTTATAGTGCCGTTTTTGTGATGTAATCACCTCAAGGGCGCATTAAGACATGTTTTAAATCTAAAAATCTGAAAGTGAACGCTGCATCTGATTTTCGCAATCGGTTAAAAAGTATAGTATAACAAAGTATAAACGTTTAAATTGGGTATGAAATGTGAAAAAGACGGGGTTTCAGTTTAGATCTGAAATCTGTCGGATCATTTATGCATCTAAGGTGTGAAGGGAAATTGTTCCAAGCTGATAGACCGGCTACCGCGAACGTCGATCCCCGAAATTTATACTGGGGCAACGCTCCGGCTCAACTAATCTTCCTATTGCCGAGGAGTTCGCCGAGCGAAGTGTGGATTTCCTTGTATTTAGGCTGTCCGTTATACAGAGTTCAGATATATAACTTGGTGCCATTCCATATAACGCTTTGAAGCCTGTCCAGCAGAGTTTATACTGGATTCTTTCTGGACTTATAAGCCAGTGAAGTTCTTTGAGATGTTGTGTTATATGGGACTTTTTGGAGTACGGCATCGAGGAAAATATGGAATGACCAAGTTAATTAAATTTTAAAGTTCCGTCATGTTAGTAGTCAGAAGAATAGATGTGCTTGTATGACTTGCTTTATGAATGTGGAAGAATCTACAGAGGTGCATTAGGGTAGTGTAGTATGGGATTCCATTCTCTCTGCCTACCCTCTCGGAAAAACGGCGTGATGGTTTGTTATTGTTGTAAAATTAGTTTATTTTCTGATAATTTATTTTTAAAGTGCACCGTATTGTAAAATCAATTAATCAAAGAGCATACTAGGAAAAAACTGACCGAACAGTACAGTTTTCAGTCCAGAAAATGTCTCATTTCTAGAAGTTTTATAATATTTTATGGGAATGACATGTTTTACTTTACTAAAGCTTTATCAAATGTCATTTGACAATGCTCAGCACGGCGAAACATGTCTTTTTCTCCTTTTTCTTTTAGACCTTTGGTCTGTAATTAGGCTGGCCTCTCTTGGGAGGTCGACCCCTAGCTATCCCTCCATCTCTTTGGCGGTCTTCCGGGGGGACCGTAGCCAGCAGGAATCTGATACGCCACAGCGTGTAGGATTCTGGAGGGATCCATCCTCTGCACGTGCACATTCCAGTATCTTCTGCGTTGTTTGCCCCATCTCACGACATCTTCCACCTTGCGGATTTCGCAGATAGCCGTGTTCCTCACCCTATCTCGAAGAGTCTTTCCTGCTATCATCCTCAGCGTCCGCATCTCTGCCACCCACACTTTAGCCTTCGTTCTTGTGGTATCCGCTCTGGTCTCAATGCCATATAACTAATACAAATGAAACGTCAGTTTTCTAGAAGTTTTATTATATTTTATGGGAATGACATGTTTCGCCCTTCTTTGTTAAAAATGTATAAAGTCACATAAATTTTCCTTAATTACCATATTCTGCTCCATTTACTAGTGTATATAAACTGCAACGAGTTGAAGTTTTGTCACATTTGATAATGCCTTAGAAGGGCGAAACATGTCATTCCCTTAAAATATAATAAAACTTCTAGAAAACTGATGTTTTCATTCGTATTAATTATTTAATATGGAGTTTTACATTATTTTTCAAAAAACAATAAATCAATGCTATATGTCAGTATAGTCCATACGCAGGTTTTGTATATTCAGTAAGGTCAGAACCATACTGTCAGTTCTCATATACTTATTCTTCCATATGATCTCCTTGGGACAACCTGATACCGCCAAAGCCTTGTTGACTTGTCCCATATTTCACTGACAAGATCATTTTGACTGAGCAGATCCACTCCCAGAAACATGTCATTCCCATAAAATATAATAAAACTTCTAAAAAACAGACATTTTCATATGTATTAATTAAGACTATGTAGTAGAAAACGCAGTAAAAATGAGATGTTTTAAACAGATGTGTGGTGAATCTGTATATGATAAGAGTGTTAAGAAATGAATGCTGTGCGAATGAAAGCGTTATTATTTATTTATATAAAATACACAAATGAGACATAACAAACAGGAAACATTTAGTCGACTCATTTGGACACAAGACGGTGTAGAAAAGATAAAACAAAGACATGAAACCAAAAAATCATACATATCAGAAGGGACCCAATAATTATGATAATTCAGAGACGTGCAAAGAGTGAATGAAGAAAGAATGGTAAAGAAAGTATATTTAAATGACGTAAATGGAACAAGAAATAGAAGAAAACGTGGCATAATCAAATCAGTCTAATATTAAATGGAGTGGGAGAAATCGATGGGTATGAATGCAGAGGAAAAAGATAGTGTAGCGAAGTATTCTTTTCACTGTTAGTTAATCAAGACTATTAATGTCCACGGCACTATCAAAATATCACCAATGTTGACTCCTTGATTTATTTTATTTCTTATTTGTAGACTGAAGAAATAAAGGATTCATTGGACAATACGTGGGTCGTGTCAGCCCAGAGTCCGGCGCAGATCGCACTCCTCGCAGATGAGGCCAAGAAACGGAGAGCACACGAAGAGAAGAGGCGATTGGAGAAAGAAAAAAAAGCGGAGCAACAGAAATTGGAACAGCAGGATTCAGAACAGAAATCAGATCAGGAATCTGCGAGTCCGGAGAAGAATGAGCGAGTGTATTGTGCTGACGGTGTAGAGATCAGCAACTCTGAAAATGATCTGGAGCCTCTGAAGGTACACGGGCCCTATAGGGTATATCTTCGGGAACAAATGGTGTCTTACTTCGTATTATCTGGACCCGTTATAAATAGACCAAAAGAACATTTTGATTCAGATGGTATGCTTCTATTTCCTACTGCTATTTTTACATAGTGTGTAAATATTTATTTTTTATTTTATATACTTGAAATAATAGTACACATTTACATAAACACATGTTCTAATAAAAACGTTTAAATAATTAAAAATAATAATCTAAATACATAAATATTAATATTGGGTTTTTCATTAAGAGCGCTTGAACTTTGAAATGAAATAAAACAACCTGTCTAAGTGATATTGCCACAATTTTTCTTTAATTTTAAAGGACATTCAATGACAATATGTATGCAATATAATTTCGACCAAATGGCCACCGTGGCTTCGCTCCAGGGGGTGTATCCTGGTGGTCAGAGGGTTTTTCAATAGGGACATTAGAAATTTGACAGCGTATAGCGGCCATTTTGGTAAAATGAAAGCTGCCAAATTTGACAAGAATACTTACTTAGTCTTGACATTTCACCATGGAACGCTACAACGCTCAACAACGCGTTGAAATTGTTAAAATTTATTATCAAAATCAATGCACTGTTTGCCAGTTTATGGCTTTCATGGGCATCTTGCAGAGTCCACAATATGTTGTTTAATGCATAAATTTGAGACAACCAGATCAGTGGTTGATGAAGCAGTGGCTGTATGTCAATGAAACGCAAGATCAAAAAAAATATTGTGGCAATATCACTTAGTTTTATTTCATTTCAATGTTTGAGCGCTCTTAATGAAAAACCTTTTATAAGGTTACATTTTGGTTACATTTTGGTTACATATTTGTTTAATTCTATTCTAAATTTGTTCATGTTCTGCTCACTTCTGACATCTTCCGGAATATCTTCATACATTTTAAGAGCTTTATATATAAGGGAATTCAGAGATTTTTTTTTTTTGGAGCCTTAAATTTAAGTAACTTCTAAAGACTGCACTGTTCGGTCAGTCATTTCTTAGTGCGCCCTTGGAGTAATTGATTACAAAACAGCGCACTTAAAATATAAGTCATCAAAATAATAATAATAATAATGCATTATTTGGATAGTTATACATTATTGTCGACCTTTGTGGCAGAGTGGCAAGAGCTAAGACTGCCACACCGAAGATCTAGAGTGTGTGGTTGTCACGCTGTCATTGGTCTGGTGTAGAATTCACGTGACAACAAAATGGCGATAGATTAGCTTAACATGTCATGAGAATCAATAGCTAAAATATTGCATACTGGTAATTGGGTTCAAATAAACAGCTGTATACGAATGTGGAAGGCAACGGGAAACTACCACATTAAAAAGGCCCAAGTGGCATCCCAAGAACCAGCAAAAACGGAACAAGCTAAGTAGATAATATTATAGAAAGATTAAGTAAGCACTAAAGTTTAACAATTTCTATTCACTACCTGGATATTTCTCTATGGAATCAATTGATTCTCTTGTTACTTCTGGTCTTCCATTCCCAATGTAGGTCTTTAGAATAAACACTAAATCCTCCCTCGTCCTCTTCGGAGGAGCACTCCGGGCCACACATCTAGCTCCCGCATAAAATAACTACCAAATCACATTTCCAACAATATTTCCTACAAACGTAAGAGAAATAGCCATTAGAACTGAACCTTTGTAAGCCAAAAGATCCAAGTCCAAGTTCAAAGCTCTTTCATATTTTCCCTGTACCGTACGGAGTTAAACCCAGAAACTTTAATACATCAAACTGTACCATTGGCATTTCTAAAACACTCATTTGTACAGTTGAAGCTAAGCCAGAAGAAGTCCAAGTCTTGTTACTTACTTCATATGACCACATAACTCTTGAAGACTTTTCCCTCCTTGATGATTTTATTCCAAGCTCTTTGATCTTACGCCTTTTGCTCTCGGCAGTCCGATTTGACCAACCTAGCTATATTAGGCGCCAAAATACGTTTTCTTTGTCTCACTCATATACTCGTCAATGGGAAGGAGTAACAGACTTCCGAGTCTCACTCCAAAAATCAGAGATCCGAGTCCAAGTTTCTTTGTCTCGGATTACGGTATCTTTTCCAGATACAATTAGGACATATAGATTCACGTTCATTAAAAGTCACAGACTGGAAGCATTTGAAATGTGTCTCCATCGCCGAATGCTCAGAATTCCCTGGACAGACATGGTTACCAATACCGAAATCCTGAGGCGAGCTAGAGTCGACAGGGAGCTGAAACAAAACTACACTTGAAGAAGAAGAAAAGTTTTTGTTCTGTTTCATTCTATTTTTTTCTTGATCCTGATCAATTTCATTAGTCTACCATTGTTTGATACCGGAAGAATCTTATACAGTATTATTTATTAAAAATCTATAGTAGTCATATTTTTTTTTTATAGATATATCAAACATCAAGCCTAACCCTTTCGGTTCAACTCTCCCGGTTATCCAGCCGACGATGCATGAACAAGATGATGGAACAATTCTAGCCTTGTGTGCAACAGGTATGTTTATATTCTAGCCTCTGTAGTTACTTACTTAAAGACGATGTCGTCCACTGCTGGAGATAGGCCTCCCCCATACTCCTCCACATATTCTTATCTTGTGCTTTCTGCATCCAGTCACCAGCAATTTTTCTTTGCTTCTTCTATCTTCTCTAAGGTCTCCACTCATTACCCTTCTGCCAAATAGCCTATGCAGGGTGCCTAGGAAATTATGTTACAAGAGATTTATTTATTTCTAAATATGTTAGTGTATATCAGATGTATAAGTTTAACCCTTATAGTCTGGCTGGCTACAATAGGAGTCGAAGAAAATCGGGCCAAAAGGCCTATCAGCTACAATAGCAGTCCGCATATATTCTCCGTGTTTAACGTGCAATATCCTGTAAATTTACTACTACGGATCAAAAGTAAAAATGTGTATTATATACATTTATAGGATGCTGTGATTTAGAGTTAAACTTTCATCCTTCTTGAACAAAGAATTAATTTTATTTAATTTTCTTGTAATGCGTGTCCCATGTGGCCATCATCACACACACACACACGGAAATATGTCGGAATCTTTGATCTTGAGTGTGTTTACTTAGGGTGACTCTTATGTCGATATTAGTTATCAATGGCGCGATGTTTTTCTTTCATTTATAAACAAAATTTTCAATGTAATATATTTTTATTTGTTTTCTTAAACTCAGCATGAAACAATAAAAGTATGATTATTTTTATAATATAAAAAATGTATTATATAACATTTGACTACTAAATACAGTTTATTTGATATTTTTATGTATTTTGTGTGAAGAGTAATTTAATAGTTTAGAAGAGCGTTCCGTTATTTAAAATTCTCGCCGGCCTGAGCCAGCCTGTAAGGGTTAAATCGGATGTTTTTAGTCAGAAAAACGCGAGTTATTTTTATAGAAATCAAAAACAACTTTATTCAAAGTACTGGCCCTGTCTATCTACACATTTTTCCCATCTCTCGGAAAATTCGTGGATACCACGCCAAAAAGTTATTTCTCTTTCGAGGCAAACCACTCATCAAGCCGTTTTTGGACGTCTTCATAAGAATCAAAGTGCTGCTCAGCGAGCGCGTGGCCATTTTCACGCTTCTTGTCGTTCAGGTCAAAATTGTCGAAACCAAACTCTGCACATTGTTTCCGATAAAGCACTTTCGCCATAGGCCTTCACAAGCATTCAGTGCGATTTGGCAGCCGATTTTTTAAAATTAAAGCAGAAAAGCAGAACTTCCCGCATATGCTTTTTTTCTGGCACTAGACATGATTACCAATGAAAAAATGTATGTTGTTGTATGAAATTGCTGATGATATGCACTGAATAATGTTGGCAGATGTCAAACTCATAATAAAACAGTGCAATGTGTTGGCATGATAGCTTAATATGCTCACTAACGCCATCTATGAACAAACAGCGGATTTTCTAACTTTTGACACCTGGTTCAGTGTATAAGATGTTCAAATACAATTTAATTTTTTTTTAATATATCTCTCAAAGAGAGAAGTATGTCAGGAAAGAACACTGTGACAGTCTATTATTTCTGCCTACTCTTTCAGTGAGACGACGTAATGGTTAGTTAGTTTGATTAATTTTGTTTTAGTATTCTGCTCTGAAACAAATATGAATATTTTATTTGTCAGTGGATGAAATTGCCTTTTGGTTCCAGGAACGTCATCGAGAGATTCCCTGCTTTCATGGATCCGCCTGTTAGAAAAACACGGCAACCCTGATCTGGGGAGCATCGGAGTAGTCTTCACTCTCTTAGCGCCTCCGTCGGACATCACGGTACAAATTACAGATCCAGTCTTGGCCGAGTAAACTATCATAAGAAAATATTTTTAGTGATAATTCTTCGCTTATTGCCTTGTTATTTCAAACATTGCAAAAATGTTACCGAGTGTGAATTTGATAATGTGAATGTAAAAACTCTGACAAAATAAAAGCCCTCGAATATGAAATATTATATTATTATTATTTTGTTGAATAGCTGTTTACATCGATGTTAAGGGTATAGCTATTATGTTGATTCTCATGACATGTGATAGGTAGCTCATCTATCACCATTTTATTGCCACGTGAATTCGTCACCAGACCGAATGATCGCATTATCAGCAAGAAAAGTGAAAGAAGTTCTTATGTAAGCCAATCAGTATACATATATTCATTGTTTATAGAATTTACATGAAAATATTTAACTCAGTAATTTCATCGTTTCAGACATAAACAAACGTAAAAATAAATAGTTACATAAGTTTTTAAATGGGAAGATGTTTTTTTTTGTTTCAAGGGGCTTTTATATTTTCTTCTTCTTAGGCCTTGTGGCCTGTTTCTCAGAAGGGATTGGTACCGTGCGAAGTCGATTCCTAGCTGTCGATCCATCTTTTCAGTGGTCTGGCCGGGAGTTGTCTGCTTCAGAGATGGCCGTGCACAAGTGAGGGAGTCTAAATGAATCCGTTTTCCTCACATGTACATGCCAATGTCTGCTCCTTTAATATGATTTTGTTTATCGGAGCAATTTTTTTAAATAGTTTTATTATTTATGAAAACCGAGTTAATCCATAGAGTACCATAGAGTATCAGAGCAGTGGTTCAAGAGACACGCTTACCTCATTCGGAGATGTAGGTTCAATCTTGGATCCTTTTAGTGAAAATTATATATTGGCAGTTGACATGGGATTTTGTATAGTATGTGTATTGTGCACCTACTAATTAAGCCATTATACGTTGTTTAATTAGTTAATAAATTGTTATTAGAAAAAAAGACTAATTTATTTGAATTATTTATAAATTGTATTCACTTATTATATAACTTCTATTACTAGTACAATGATGGTAAATAAATTAATTATATTCACACTTAACAATATCGTAAATCTACAATTTATAAAAATAAATAAATATTTTAACACATGTACAACAATATAACTCACTTAGAAGATGATAGAAGGTAGATTGAATGAAAGCATCGTAAAGAAGTTAATAAAAGAGAAGAATTTGTAACAACAGATGTGTGTTTATGGACCAAGTTAGTGTGGCAGTACTTTTCTTTGGCGCACCTCTGATAAAATTGTGACAATTTATTATATGAAATGTGATGACAATATTATTTGAATCTTCGACACAGGATGGTCAAAGGCTACGTCTGGTCCACAATTTTATATGGTGTTGAATCATGGACCAAAATAAGGCTTAATATGATGTTGAATCGTGGACCTTAAAAGATGACATCATGAACCGGTTGGAGGCATTTGAAATGTGGCTAATTCAAGGAACTCCACATAATTAATTACACAAAACTAGTGACCAAAGTATTTCATTTGATAATGATGATTTCCAAACTAACTAACCATCACGCCGTCTCTCCGAATGGGTAGGCAGAAAGAATGGACTGCCACACTTTTCTTTCCTGACATACTTCTCTCAATTCCTCAACATTCATACATAGTGTCATGCACGCACATCGATTTCTCCAATTCCTCACGTGGTCGGCAATCAATATAAATGATTTATTTGATAGTACGATTTCCTCGATCTTCCTCTATTTCTAGTTCCATTTACATTGTTAATATATACTTTTTTACCATTCTTCATTTATTCTTTCCATGTGTCCAAACCATCTTAATGATCCTTGCATTATTTTGTTCATAATATTTTCATTCGCACCGGATTCACTTCTTATATTTAAGAGATCTCATTTCTACTGCATTTATTCTACTTTCATCCTTCTTTTGCCAGTTCCATACAAAAGGGTCGGTACAAAAACACCATTGCACTGCCATTATAGCTTTTTTGGATAGGCTGATTGATGATGATAATTTCCATTCCTTATATAATTTGTTCAGAATAGCCAATGCACTGATCTGCATCTGCCTCTTCCTTAAAAGCTTCAAAACTCTGGATGCTCTTGATACATACAGAAATCATACAAATAAAGCAAAACTAATTGACATTGAAAATACACTATTCTTTAGATCGGTGGTTCTGAGAGCCTCTACAAGGCCTCTGTGAGGGCTCCCCTGCAACGAGCAGCATTATAAATCTACAGTAATGCTACGATCAAAAACTGCAAACAAAATAATTAAGAAACCAGAAAACCAGGTTTTGCTTATTTTAAGGCTCCGTAAAATAGAAATAAGTTAGAGAACTGCCTGTCTAGATCATAGATTCCCAACCTTTTCCGAAAAAAAAATTCAACATACATTCCCATAACAGTTAACCCCTTGGTTGCCGACCTTTTGAGATTACTATGCCAAAATAGTCGCGATTTTAGAAAAAGTAATTCAAAATTAAAATGTATTATATAATTTATAAACAGTCTGTAAAATAAATATTTTACTTTATCGAAATTAAAACAAAATCATTATTATATTTTGTCGGCCGAGAGCGACACAAAAACTTACTACTGTTGTTTTGTACGCACGGTGTAAAAAAGTGCACAGTCACCCACCGCCATTCTTACGACCACTGTATAATTTGTAAGCTGGGCCATTAATTAAGCTTTACCTGCAAAAAATATTCCCAGCCGAATCCAGACACTACAAGTAATGTATGTTAAATGTATGTGATCCAAACCTATGGTCTAGATCTTCTAATATATTGTAAGAAAGCTACAATAATTTTGAAAGTCGAAGCAGAACACTGCAGCACCTAGCGAGCTCACGGTCAAACAAACGATTTGTAAAGTGACGTAATATTGCCGATGTCCAAGGGTAGAATGTTAGCTATCTGGTCAAGTCACGAATCCTCTTGAGAATGTTTCGGCACCACGCCCCGTCCATTATGTTGTTATTTTGTTTCATGTGATGGCTGATGCTGGATAAACACTAAAAAAATCAAATTAAAGAAAATTAATTAGACAACAGAGGAGATTTTATATAAATGTTACTTATATTTGATAACAATTTTGAAGTTCTTGCTAGAGTTGGATTGTTTTAAGTGATTAATAACAGTTATTTAAAAGAACAGTGGATACGTGGAACATAAATTAAATAAACACAAAAGTCCGGATCATCCAGTCTACAATACGAGGTGTGGCAATTAAATTCCGAGAATTTAGTTGTGGCGTGTGAAGTGGCAAAACAGCATGACTGGCGTGCATGCGCCTGGTTAGATAGGTCTTTCCACTCAGTCGCAGTGAAGATTTCATGGTAATCGGGCATAAGAGATATACAAAGTATCCGAATGTCACCGCATCCACCCTACAGCCCCAACATGACCTCCTGTGACTTCTTCTTCTTCCCTAAAATGAAGAATCACCTCAAAGGAATCCGTCATGGCAGTGTGGAGGCCGTCCAGGAGGCTGCAACCGTCATCTTGAAAGGCCTAACTTTAGAGGACTATCAAGGCTACTTCCAATCATGGGAGAAATGTTGGAAACATTGTTCTGAGTTAGGAAAGGACTACTGTGAAGGCCGTTAAAAAAATTTGGTTGCCTACTTCATTTGCCTGTGTTTTATTTACAAATTCTCGGAATTTAATTGCCACACCTCGTATGTGCACCATCTAAGAGAACATTATTTGTTATACTATTTTTATTTTGTTATTTTATTTTATATCATTGTAATTTAAATTATTTCTTTTAGATTTATTTTGTGGACGTCGGACGATCGAAGTGTGCGTGGGAGATGCTTAGTGGTGGCGATGAGGTTCGCAACCCATCACACGGCGTCTCCCGTGGGGGCGAAAAGATGAGGATGGAGTGCCGCATCGGTTAAAGTGTGGCAGTCCATTCTTTCTGCCTACCTTTAGTTAGTTAGTTCACTTATATTTCTGTGAAAAACATTTCATACATACTTTGTCTAAGTAGGAAATTCCCGCATTGTGGCAGATGTCATTTCTCATGTTGACCAGATAGGTTCCGGAATTTGTCTTGTTCCTCTCAACAATCTTTTCCAAATCCTCCATTAGGAGGTCCACTGACTCCTCGGTAAGGAGATCACACTCCAGGACAGTCTTAAAACGGAAGGCCAAATACTGATCTGTAGATGAATCAGTCTTAACATAAAGGCATCTGAAAAAAGTAAGTTTATTCAAAATAATGCGTGAAACCTAAAAAATTTGAAAAACTCATTTTTTATATAAAAATTAAAGTTTAGCCATACTTGTATTGTGAGGAGCTGCGTCCGGTCTCCCAATGCGGGGAAAGAATGAGTGCCAGGAAGGGTTTAGGTCCAAGAGCACGCTGCATGTCAGCTTGCGAGGCCAGATCTTGCGCCGAGGGCCAGGGCGGGAACAGAGGGTGCGAATGGTGCCAGCCCAGCGGCTCCAGACCCCGTGACCACAGCAGCTGCGTTCCGGCACTCTGAGATACTGAAGTATGCACATGATTATTTTCCCATATCATCCTTCTTCGTTTTCTTCATTATGTCTGCTTTTTTAAAACTTGACACCAGGTGCCTCGCTTGTGCAGGTATATCACCATGATGTTTGATACCAAAAAAAAAAAAAAAAAAAACATCACGCCGCTTCCCGCAGGGGTGGACCACACTACTCTATCCTGGCACACCTCTCTAGCTTCCTCCACATTCATACATCGAGTCATACACGCACGTCGATTCTTCCGGCTTCTGACATGACCAACTTTTAATATTTGATTAATTTGGTCATGCCATGTTTTCCTCGGTCTACCTCGACAGGTAATGAAATAACTGTTAACATCAGTCCTGGGTGGACAGGGGCCGGGTCTAGGAAGTGAACGAGCAAGGCTGACAAAAGGGCGCCACTGCGCCCAATGACAGCCATGTGTAAGCGGTGGGTATTCTTCTATTATTTTGATAATTACTTTAAAATATATATATTTTACAATTTTGACATCAAGGTCGTGATCTTCTTGCCGCCTTTGACCATCACAGGTTTATCTGCCATTATCTCTAGTGTGCTTTCCGACCTGAACGCCCATCACAACCACGGACTTCCCCTCCGAATATGTCTATAGAAGCCCCAGGTTGGGTTGGATAATGGAGTTTTCTCTCCGTCTTTTTTGTAAGTGTGAGATATTTTATTTCTCTCCTACCACTCTTATTCAATTCTTCTTCTACTTCTTCTTCCTTGTTGTAGACCTATGTCGTCTGTTCTCCAGAGGGTTGCTCTTCCTCTGAGGTGGATTCCCAGCTGTCCTTCCATCATTTACGAGGTCTTAGGACGAGTTCCGTGAGGCTTATTATGTAGGGCAATATAGGGGAGCCTTTTGGTATCCCTTCTTTGGACATGACCGTACCATTCCCTCCTTCGCTGTCTACTCCATCTTATAATATCCTCAACCTCACATATGTATCTCTCAGTGTCTTGCCTGCTATCATCCTCAGTGTCTTCATCTCGGAAGTACTCAGAACTTGTTTGGTCCTGACCGTTATAATATTCAATATGAGCAGAAAATAGCTCAATGCAAATTTAATAGATAGAATTTTTTTTTAAAAGTGTACGACTGACCGCTAATGAAGTTAAAATGTGGACTCACCAGGGCACATGTCGCAGTGTGTCCCACTGTTGTCCAGACTATCGCAGGGTACGTAGCTGGAGATGGTGAGGGCACGCTGATGTGGTTGATAATCGCCCCCAAGCAAGCCCATCACCTCGGCACGCGACGTGTGAGCATGGTAATCCATTGAGATCAGGGCTGACAGCGTTATGGTGACACTATAAGGAGCCTAAAATAATACAAAAATAAAATAATTATATCCCCATTCAAATAAATGAACTTTGCTTTGCGTTATAACTGATACTAACACGTTGACTGCCACGCTACTTTTCAAGATTCAGTGTAAAAAACAATTTAATTCAATGTAAAAATTTAATGAAAGGTTGGTGCGAGTAACAAAAAGAATGGAGCTTTAAAAACGGTTATTGGAAACAAAAAATTATCAACAAACGCAAAAATGTCCATTCAAATGGAATTCTGGTTCCAGCCCCTATGTATCGAAGCAAAGCATAGAACTATGGAGTATGGTAGATATCCGTGACTCTATCCCACGGCATTTCTTTTGGGAATGCTCGGAACCAATTCTTTACAGCTTCGAAAAGATGGGCATCTCATTACCCATTTCTTTAAATTAATCGGGGGATATTTCGAGAACTCAGCCGTGCTAGAGGGTGTTGGTCTTTTTGTCCCTGATAGAATTCTCTGACAGCGACAGCACAGATTGTTTTACCTACCGGCCACCAGAACCAATCTGCCTCTGGTGACACCGATGGGAAGAGCAATTAGTCTGCTGAACGTGGTCTCCTCTGAGATCGACGTCTTTCATATTAGTGAAGGTACGTTCAGGGGACAAAAACTCTTGACTTTAGAAAGTATCTTGTCTTCCTAATGTCGAACCATCTCTAATGCATTCCTGGTATTATGTTGTATTTTTATAAAATTTGACCTGTACTCAAAAGATGTTAAAGAGTTAATAAACTGATTTGATTTGATTTGATTTGAACTGGCAGTAGAAGAATGAGAACAGAATAAATGCGGTAGAGTTGATAACCCTTAGACGTGTATGTGTAATAAAATGATATATGACAGAATTTCAAATGCTGATATCAAGAACGAATGTATAGCGGAAGAAAGTATCATGAATAAAAATATGAAAGGATAACTGCGTTAGTTTGGACAGATGAAACGCATGGATAAAGAAAGTATGGTTAAGAAAGTTTACGTCAACAATATGAATTGATTGCGAAGTCGAGGAAGACATGGCATGACTAAATTAATCAAATTTTAAAGGCAGACCACGTTAAAAGAGGCAAGAATCGACATGTGTGTATGACTTATAGAATGAATGTGGAGGAAGCTAGAGAGGAGTGTCAAAAGAGTCTCTCTGCCTCCCCGTGCGGAGAAAAACAGCGTGATGTTTTTTTGTTGTTGCCTTACCGGATGGTCTTCGGAGAAACTCCTGCAGTAGATGAGATGAGTGGCTCTCTTCTTGGTAGTTTTTTGCTGTTTGGGCTCCCCCACTGCTTCATATATCTCTCCGAACTCTCCGTGTGTGATTGTGTAGCCTCCATCACCATCCTTTAACATACAAAAGAAATGCTGGTTTAATTTTAATTAAAGCTAATTATGTATAGGTATAATGTCAAATAATGCAATTTTTAAGAATTCTTTAACTGAATAAACATACTATCTTTAAGTAACCAAAATGTTTTTTCAAATAACATTTCAGGTTTTCCCTTGTTCCTTAATAACAATATATAATGTCTTTCGTATTAGTGAAAGTACGTTCAGAAAATAAATACTTTTTTTTTAAGTGTATCCTGTCTTCCTAATGTCGAACCATCTCTCATGCGTTCCTGGTATTAAATTGTATCTACTTATCATGGTTTGGACATATAGAACGAATGGATGAAGGAATAATGATTGAAAAGATATATACAAGTAGTGTGAATGGAAAAAGATGTCGAGGAAGGCCAAGGAAGACATGGCATGACCAAATTAATCAATTACTGAAAGACGGCCATGTTCGAAGTAGGAACAATCAACGAGCATGCATGTCACGAGAGTTATGTCAGGATGTAACAATGTGGCGATCCATCCTTTCTGCCTACCCCTCTGGTGAAACGGCGTGATGGTTAGTTAGTTACATATTATATTTTACCTGTTCTCAATTGATGCTTTAAGCATTAATATTGTTTGTAATGTCTGTTGAGATGGTAAACTGATTTGATTTAATAATTAAGTGAACTTTGTACGGTGGCTACGCTTTAGCTCTACTAATCTATCTATTGGTAAGGAGTTTGTTGATCGAAGCGAAGATTGCCTCGAATTAGGGCTATCAGCGATATAAAGACCTGATATATAGGCTGGTGTCCGTGAAGTACTTTAAAAACCATCCAGCATACTTTAGTTTAGACATTTGAACCAGTAGAGATCTTTTATTAGGTGTATAACTTTGCTTCCGCCGTTTTGCAATAGATGGCAGTAGGGGTAAGTGGTAGTTGGAATAAATAGATCATAGATGTCATACAATAAGCTTAAGTATTTGTAAACATAACGCCATCGAAATATTAGTCGATTTGTGTCTGCATCATAAAGTTATTCCCGATTAAACATGTCAGCTTACGAGCCAAATTCTCGTCATTTGCGGGAGGTTTTAATTTTATGCTTTAATATGAAGAAATCTGCGGCTGAGGCTCATCGAATGCTCTCAAATACCTATGGTGAGGCCGCTATTAGTGAAAGAACGTGCCGAGAGTGGTTTCAACGCTTCAAGAACGGTGATTTTAACGTCGAAGACCAGCATGGCGGTGGAAGAGAGAAGGTTTTCGAAGATGCAGAATTGGAGGCATTACTTGATCAAGACTCGTGTCAAACGCAACAAGAATTGGCAGGATCATTGGGAGTGACGCAACCAGCCATTTCAAAACGCCTGAAAGTCATGGGAATGATTCAGAAACAAGGAAATTGGGTGCCGTACGAGTTGAAGCCGAGAGATGTTGAACGGCGTTTGTGTGTTTGTGAACAGCTGCTTGCAAGGCAAAGACGGAAGGGATTTCTGCATCGCATTGTGACTGGGGACGAGAAATGGGTTCATTACGATAATCCCAAGCGCAGAAAATCATGGGGATATCCCGGCCATGCTTCCACGTCGACGGCCAAACCGAATATTCACGGTTCCAAGGTTATGCTCAGTATTTGGTGGGACCAGCTCGGCGTAGTGTATTATGAGTTGTTAAAACCGACTGAAACAATCACAGGCGATCGTTATCGAACGCAATTAATGCGTTTGAGCCGAGCATTGAAAGACAAACGGCCGCAATACAACGAGAGACATGATAAAGTGATTTTACAGCATGACAATGCTCGACACCATGTTGCGAAAGTGGTCAAGACATACTTGGAAAGTTTGAAATGGGAAGTCCTACCCCACCCGTATTCGCCGTATTCTCCGACGTTGCTCCCTCGGACTATCACTTGTTTCGATCAATGGCACACGGCCTAGCTGACCAGCACTTCCGGTCTTATGAAGAAGTAAAAAATTGGATCGATTCGTGGATCGCTTCAAAAGATGACCAGTTTTTTCAACGCGGGATTCGTATGCTGCCCGAAAGATGGGAGAAAGTAGTGGCCAGCGATGGACAATACTTTGAATCATAAATGTATAACCAGTTTTTTTACGATAAAGCCTCGAATTTCGGAAAAAAACGGCGGAAGCAAAGTTATACACCTAATAGATGTTGTAATAAATGATAATTTTTTGGGGCAACAACTGAAATATTCCAGTATTTCAGTTTCCTGTGCTTCGGGCACTTTATGAGAAATGATAAATACAAAGTTCATGATTATCTAAGGTAAAATTAATGGAAAATGAAGTGTCGGAAGAAAAAGAAAATCCTGGCTAAAAAAACCTTTGAGAATGGTTCGGTTGCAGCACAACATCTCTGGTTAGAGTTGCTGTAACAAAGGTAGAAATAGTCACGTTGTCCAACCTCCCAAAGGAGTGGAGTTTATTTCTAGGGGATCCAGTGTGTATGTATTGCCAAACGGTAAGATATTATTAAAAGTTTACATTAATAAAGATTTTCTGCTTAATGCTTACCTCTAGTCTCAATAGATGGCGCTAGTGTAGATTGAACTAAAATATGTGAAATGTTTCTCAACATGGTAGCATATATACAACTTTCAAATAATTGCCCGATGTGGTGTTCTTAAAAGGGCAGAATGGGGAATGTTATATTACATAAAGCGATCGCTTAACCCAACCAATGACAGGTCATAAGTCCTGTAAACGCCTCGACCATCATATTCTGTTTCCAAATAATTTACATCTTCGTCTCTATTGAGATACAATTAATTCTTAATAAAAGTTTACTTACAACAATGATTCTCTTCTTGCGGTTGCGTGAAATGTCCGCTTTAATATGTTCACTGGGAACCTTCACCTTGCTAGATGGAGCATTGCCAGTGCTGGTGGAAGGAATGGCATTGTTCCTCATCAGCATAAGGCTCATAGGTCGAATGTATGATGTTTGCTCTGTAAATAAAACATTTGCAAATGCTACTATTTATGATTTAATTGAAAAGAAAAGCAATCAGAGGAAAACTAATAATATTACCAAATAGATTCATTTATTTTTGCACACACGTTTCATTTGTGACTAAACCTTTTTCGATGTACAAATTTTAACAATAAATTGAAACAGAATTGTCACTTATTTACTAAAAAAAGGAGAGGTTTTATATGTCTAAGGGTGTTTTATATTTTAATTAATAAGGATTTAGGAGGACGGATAACAGGAATATTTTGAACATAGGAATTGAAGTTAAATTTACCTGGTTGTTTATAATATTTTCGTTGTTTTTGGATTTATTTCACTTACCGCAGTTGAGATTAATAGCGCCCAGTTGTTCTAGAAGTGTGTGTATCCGACCGATGCAGTTGACATCTCCACAGTTCCTAAGGCCGTGTCGGGCCGCGGTTTTGGTAAGATAGTGTGGCCGGCACTGCCTCCAACTGGACACCAGGTGGCCGCGGATAACACGGTAGCGATCGGGAGTCTTGGCAGGACGACCTATCACAGTAATCAAATAAAATCATTTAATATTGATGAACACATCAATATTTCGCCTTGATAGGATATTTGGTAATTTTGATTTTATAATACAGTAGCAAGGAGAAACATTGCACTCCCATTAATAACTAATAAATCTTTACGTTATCAATATTAAATACTTGATATTAAACTTGGATATTCTGGCAGACAGAGGTTCAGCTCTAATGCCTATTCCTCTTATCTCTGTTGGAAACATTGTTGAAAATGTGATTTGGTGGTTGATTTATGTTGGGTTAAATTTGTATGGCCCGGAGTGCTCCTCCAAAAGAGGGCGAGGGGGGATTTAGGATCTACTAAAGTCCCACTTTTTTCTTAGTCAAGAAACCATTGATGGAAGACCAGTTAACATTAGCATTGTAAAGTATGATGGGATCACTCTTATTAACTTAGAAAGGAGACTTTCTGAAAGGAATAGGAGAGGACCAGTATCAAAAGATGATGGGAGTAGCATTCTGAGTCACACTCCGTAGGTGCATTTATATACATTTTTAGCATAATAAAAATATATATACAAGAGTACAGACAGAAAGTAAATTGAGGGCTGATCATTACAAAGGTGCCAAGTATCACGAAAATCAAAAATGAGTTATTGATCTTAATTGGTGTTAAACATAAAGGCCAATAACTGTGCAAAGTGATTGAATAATATAGTGTAGTTCAAACTTCACCTTAAAGATGCCACCGTGCAACATGAAACATGTTACAATATACATTTTTTCTCTTTTTCTTTGTTTTATGTTTAAACCACTTGGCACCTTTGCAATAACCAGCCTTCAATTGTCATAGATGAATAATTATACCCAATTTTTTACCAAAATATTAATAAAGGAAATGTTGTATTTTTTTCTTATATACAACAGGTCGTTTGAACCCAATTACTGTATACAATTTATTTTAGCTATTATTATGATTCTCATGACATGTGATAGGTAGCCAATCTTCGCAATTTTATTGTCACGTGAATTCTACACCAGACCAAAGACAGTGTGACAATCACACTGCCATCACAATTTATAATAGTCATAGAACATTTCTCTAGTGAAATTTAAATAATGTCTTTTGTTTGGAAATCGGTAATAAATTTACATACCTTCAAAGAAGTCAGGACACAAAAACTTTTCTAATTCGGTGATCTCGGAAACATTCACAATATATTCTTCTTTCGGAGTTTCTAGACCGCTCATTATCTCTTTTAAACTTTCCGGAATAATCAAGGGTTTCGAAATAGTAACTTCTTCATTTGTAGAGCATGCTGCCAATTTATCTTTGAAATCAGGTGTAAAGATCGGATCCTTTACTTTAGCATCCGGAACATTATTTTCCGTTGAAGTTCTAATTTTCATTTTTATGTTGGAAGGTTTCTCTTCTTTAACTTCTTTCTTGATTGCAATACTCCCATCTCCGTCACCGTCAATATCTATTTCTATGTCGCTCTCGGCATCAGAATTATCGTTCTTCTCAATTTTTATCTGAATAAAATTATGTATATTGGAATTAATTTTACAATATAACACAGATATATTTTTAATTCATTCAAATCATGCAGTATAAATTTAAAACAAGCACATTTTTTGTTTGTTTCAAATCAGTTTCATTCATTATTATGCACTCATACTATGTAGAGAGAAGCAAATATTTTTTTTAAAAAGAATTTATATTTATTTGAATAACTTTTTGGAAACATTGTATTTTCACAACACTTTTTTTAACTTTTCACCAACATGTTTTGGGACACAGACTTCCCTTCTTCAGTGTATGAATTTTAACTTTTAGGTTTTCTTTTTGAGTTTACTTTTCTCGGCATGTTTCAAAGGCTAACTAATTTACTACAAGAATCTACAAGACATGCGTACGTCCTATGACGTATGGAATAGAAACGAGAGCTGACACCGTCAGAATGACACTCCATGACAGAGTAAGAAATTCTGAAACAAGAAAGATTTGCAATGTGGAAGATGTCGTGCGATGGGGAAGACTGAGAAGACGCTACTGGAGAGATCATGTGGAAAAAGCATGTTCTGAAAGAGTGATAAATATAGCGGCAAATTAAGTACTAACAGGAAATCGACCTCCAGGAAGCTCACCCAAAAAGATGGCGAGACAGAACAGGCTCCGAGAAATAACAGGACACAGTCCTATATAAAGTAGTAGAACTAATTTACATAGTTCTCCCAACGATGAAGGTGCAAAACCTTTAACCGTTTGAATGCGTATCGTCGATATTTCGATGAACGAATATCTATCATAAAATGCATGTCGTCGATATGACGCACAGTATATCTCTGGTATTCGGATGGTGCGCTGCGTCCGCTAGTTATGATTTTTTATTTAGCATCCCAATTTTTTTTTCCCTGTTTTTTAACATGCAATTTTTAGTACATACGAGTATTATGAAAAAAGGTCCAATACGACCCAGCACAAAAACGGTTAAAACATGTCGAGAAAAATAAACTCAAAAGTGGAAAAAAACAGTGTTTAAATTCATCATTATGAAATTCCAGTATCCACGCCTTAAGTTTATCAAAAACAAAAATTGTTCTTACGACTTGTTCTCCTTCACTCAGCGGCAAGGCCTGACCTGAGCCCGTAACGATCTGCATAAACGTGGTCGCCCCGCGAGCCGAATACTCAGCATCCACATCCAACATCGTCTTACTCCCCTTCTTCCTGATCGAGTTTATACTTCTTCGGCGTCTCCTATTCAATAACTGATTCAGTGGATCCTTCTTATTCACCGTTAGCGAAATGTTAAATTTAGATTTCTCAAGTTTTGTCTTATCATAGGAGAAATCATTAGATTTTAACCGCACAATGCTCTTGTCACTTTCGCTGACTTTTTTACTCTTTGAACCTCTGTTTGAATCAAATATAAACTTTTTATCAGAATCTAAAATGTTTTTAGAATATTTTCTCGATTTCGTTTCCGATCCCTCAGTCTTCCGACCTTTCAAATGTTGTGAAACAGTCTCTCTCTGCAGAATAGAATTTGGAGAGGTGGCTGTTACAGACTTTTTAAGCAAACTTCTAGTGGAATTTCCATCCGATAGATAGGTTTTTAAGAGAATGCTTCTAGGATTGCTGTTTGCATTCTTAAGATTAGTTTTTTTATTCTTAATGCTGGGTACAGTAGGCACGGCGGTGCTTACCATACCAATCACCTCTTCCATAGAAGCCGGGATCTCATGTTCGGTCAGGACCTCTCCGTAAACGACTTCCTCGCAGTCCATATTGAGGGATGTGGACGGGAGGTCCTGTGACAATCCGGGATTCGGGAGGTCTGCATCTAAATTTATTCCATATTCAGTTTCTACAAATAATTGCACTTCTTGAGGCGTTTTGGAACCAAGAAAGACAGAGAGGCGATTGTAGTCCAGGTTAAAAACTTCCTGTAATTAAACATGAATGAATGAACATAAATTAATTAGAATTAATTCATAAAATAATTAAATAAAAAATATATTTATTGTTTCTTGAACAATGATGTAAAACTCCATAATAAATAATTAATACAAATGAAAAGATCAGTTTTCTATAAGTTTTATTATATTTTACGGGAATGACATTTTTTGATAATGCCTTAGCCTTCTAAGGCATTATCAAAAAATGTCATTTCCGTAAAATATAATAAAACTTCTAGAAAAACTGACGTTTTCATTTATATCAAAAAATGTATAAACAACTGTCACACTTTTCTGTCCTGACATACTTTTCTTATTTCCACCATATTAGTATCATGCACGCACTTTAATCATTCTTTTTAAACATTTAATATTAAATGTTCGATGCATGAGGGGTCGGAGAAATCAACGTACATGTATGACACGATGTATGAATATTGAGGAAGCAAAAGAAGTAGGTCAGGAAAGAACAGTAAGGCGGTTAATTCTTTCTGCCTACCACTTCCGGAAGACGGCATGATTTTCAATTCAATTCAATTTTTTTTTTTAGTTAGCAAATGATAGTTAGTTAGTTTAAAATTTATTGATTTGGTTGTGCCATGTTTTCTTTATTCATTTAATTTCTTCCCCATTCTTTCTTATCATATGTGCAAAGTAATCTTAGTAACCCCTTGAATACATTACTTATAAAGCTATCACTCTAAATCATCTTTACTCACCATCCCCTTCTTAAGAAGGTCTCTCTCGTGCGAGGTCCACACAGGAGTGACATAAACGCTAGGAGGCTGGCACTCATCATCGCTCAAGTTATCCATGGAGTTGCCAGATAGTATATCCGATTTCCTGCAAACAAAACGTCACAATGGCTGGATGTAAACAACATTAAAAAAAATGACACTGTTCCGTGTTCTTAAAAGAACAAATCATTTTTCTACAATATTTTTAATTAGTTAGTTTAAATATAATGGAAATGAGATCTCTTAGATGAATATGTGAAAATAGAGTGACAAATATAAGAAGTAAATGCAGTGCGAATGAAAGTGTTATGAACAAAATAACGAAAGGTTCAGTAAGATGATTTGGAGACATAAAAAAAAATTAATGAAGAAAGAATGGTAAATAAATTATATTTTAATGATGTGAATGGAACAAGAAATCAAAAAAGTCCAAGAATAATGTGGCCCAATCAAATATTAAATGTCAGGCACATGAGTCAGAGAAACTGACGTGTGTGAATGACACGATGTATGAATGTTGGAGATGTGAGGTGTATGATAGAAGTATGTCAGGAAAGAACAGTGTGGCAGTTCATTCCTTATAGTTCGTTAGTTTGTTTACTTACACAATAAAATTAACAATTTTAAAAAAATGTACATATTCTGGAAGCTTCATACTTTTCAAAAAGTTATAATTAAGCTAAAGTAACAATAAATAATGGTAATGTTTATATATGCTACTTTTTGTAAAAAAAAATCATTGTGTAATAAGTAATTACTTAGTATTAATTACTCGCATTAAGCGGTAAATAAAATATTTTTGAAATAATATTATCTTATAGTAACATTGATGAACTTACAAATGAGAATCATCATGGGGGGAATTGTCGTACCAACTGGCTGTAGAAGCCGTGTCCAACAGCCATTGTGGATGCACCGAGTAATCGCACTTTAGAAGTTCTGAATATGCAGAATTGCTAAACAAACAATAATTCAAATAGAACCGATTAAAATCTTGATTACAAATAATTCATACACACTTAATACAATGATATAAAATACTAATTGCAAATATTGTGCAATATGTTTAAATTGTGTTTGTTTACATTTTTGGAAAAACATAACCTTCTTGACAGAAACAAAAAAAAATTTAAAATCGAACAAAAGAATTCGCGTGATTGTATATTTAAACAGCAATTAATAATTAAAATAAATAGAAACAATTTTTTTTAATAAAATACCCACAATACTGACAAAAAATAATCTGAATATAAATAAAAGCAAAGATATATATTTTTAAAGCAACGTTTTTAAATGAGATAAAAATAAAACAGCACCATAATTGAAATAAATATAAAACAGCACCTTGTTTTCTCGCTTTTGTTTAAGCAACCATCTAAAGAAAAGTCACCTAAAATATCTATTTCGTCGTCTTCAGCAGCCATTGTCAAATTGATTTTGTTATTTTTCTACAAAACTTGTGACACATCTGCAGCACAAACAAGAAAAAACTTATTAGACTAATATATGGCAACTTTCATAATGCCATTGAAAATAGTATTTACAGCACCAAAAATATACAAATTATTAATTTAATATTTGGGGTTATTCTGTGAAAGGCTACAAAAATTTTGCGAACGCAAAATTAATTTTATCTCGAAATCATTATTATTGCAAGACGACGCGACGTGACATTGTGCAAAATATTGTTAGGAGCTTCTTGTTGTCACGGGGGTGAAAGATGAATTTAATCGAAATTTCATTCCCGATCACGAACATCTTCCCAACGTTGCCCATGTTATTCGCCAATGTTAATATAATGTTATTTGAGATATGCTCCGGAATGTATTATGATATGAGATTGAAACCAATATTTACTATTTAAAATTACATTTAATTTACAAAATACATACAAAAGAAAAAAAGATTAAGAACTATAGAGGACTTACATGCTATTCGTTGGCCAACGAATTAAAACTAACGAAGTCAACGAATTAGAACTAACGAAGGTGGTGATTTGCGGCGAGGACCGACGCTGATGCTGTCGTGGCCAGGACGAGGACTGCCGGAAGCTGCACGGCACAGAAGCATCACGCGGATGATGGACCGTGGAGGGCACAGGTCTCCTTTGCAGCGACAGCAGTGGCCAGCATCAGGCCCCAATGCTGATAATCTGGTCCTTGGTTGCTGGCGCCAAAATTAAACTTATCTACGATTAAACAAGCCTCCAGAGAGAAAACGTATTTTCTGCCATGTTAAAAATTGTTTAGTGCAATCTCACCGAGTATGCCATGAAACATGGCTATATCAATATAGCAAATAGTTTTAAATTGCCATTACCATATAGTATTTGTTATGGCAGGGACTGGCTCCCCGAAATATTAGGGTGACGGTCTTAAACAGAGCCGAAGACCCTATGACGCGAATAAACAACGTATCTTATGTAGATTTTAGATATGTTGAACTTTTTATATGTGATAAAAACAATTCAGCAACACTAAAACGGGTAAAAGGGAACTAAAAAAATATTGGTTGGTTCTGGAAACAAAATGAATTATTTATTCAAGTTCAATAATTATGCAAGTAACATGTTTTTTCTTTACATGGTTTAATTACTAGATATTTCTGAATAGTGATCCCGGTCAGATAGTTATAGATCTTGCTTTTTGTTCTTGTTGGCATTTTCGGATCTCACAGAATTCCAGTGAGCCATTTCGCAGCATTTATTTGCAGTGTTCGCCTTTATTCCATCTAGATGTTATTCGGTTGGTTATCTCCACTTCAATAAATCTGTCCTCTAACTGATCACATATACTTTATAGTTTTTATTCTTGGAAGGATTATGTTGTCTATAATGAAAAGTTGTCAGATTCGAGGGTCCGATGATATGGACACGTAATGAGGAAAGCCCACGACCGTGCATTGATTTTTTATTTACTTTTGGGGCTAGTTAGAAGAGAAGGAGAGGAAAACCCCAAATTACCAGCCTGACAATTATGTAGAGGGACATGAAGACCCAAGGTCTGAAGGAGGAAGATGCCTACTAGCAAAACACCTGGCGCTAAGTAATAAAAATGCCATCTCCGAGTAACGGGAAGCGGCGAGGAAATAGGAAAACATATTTTGAAAATAATTAATACGAATGAAATCGTATGTTTTCTAGAAGTTTTATTATATTATGTGTAAATTGTATGTTTAGCCTGTCTATAGGATTATTAAATTTGATAATGCCTAAGACAGGTGAAACATGACATTCACACAATACAATATATATGAAAACTTTTATTATATTTTTTATTATATTTATTTTATTTAAGTTTTATTATATTTCTAGAGAAAACATACGCCTTCTTTCGTATTAATTATTTAATATGGAGTTTTACATCGTCGTTCAAGAAACGATAAATATGTTTTGAAACTATTACATAAATAAATAAATGAACAGTTATACACCATTAACGCGTTAAGTTTGCGGACATTCACAGGCCGACGTCATCCAAATATTCACGATAGAAAATTAAATAAAAAATCATAAGACCATTTTGAGGTCTACGATTTCCTAAAAATAGACACACTTTTCACAGAATCAACCATAATACGTAACAAGTGTTACTAGTTAGTTTGAAACAAGAAATCAGATTCGATTTTTTGACATTTCAGTTTACAGATTTTCTATGATTTTCAGTTTCAAAATAAAATTGCCTTCGCGCGTTGAAATATTGACAAAAGTGCACTTTTGTTACTTTTATGTATTCTGTTTCTAATGTTAAATTATGTATTTATTCTTTCAAATTTAATTATGTATTCGTCACATGTAGTTAATGATTTATCTAACTAAACACTTTCAAGAGCAAGGGACCGTTATTCGATAAATTATTTACTCCAAAAATTAAATAATGATTGGTTACTTCTTTATTTAAATATCAATAAATCCACGATGTCTTCTTCAAGAGGCAGTAAATCAAAGGCAATCGTCTCTCAGTGCAAGAAGACGGACATTAAAAAAAGTAAACCGATCGAGAAAAACGTTTTATTAGAATGTTTACAGGATATGAGATCTGTTTTGCAATCCGATGATGATGAGAAACCGAAGATGGCGGTGCAAAATAAGAGAGTAGCTAATGCGGCATCATCCTCGTCGAACTCCGTTCGAAATAAAACTCCGATTGAATACTATATCCCTATAGATCGAGATAATCCCAAACCTGTAAAAGTTAACAACACTCGTTATTCCGATCTTACCAAACTTTCTAAGACAGGCCTTCAAAAATCCATCAGAGTACAAACTGATGTGGTTATTAATACAGAAAATCCGGTTAAGGAAGAACCAGTTGAAATTAAAGAAGAACCGGCTTCTCCGGTAAAAGAGGAAGCTACACCACTGCTCAGAAACAAGAGACCTCATATCAAATTGGAATATGAAGGAGTTAAAGTTGTAAGTAAAAGAACAGTCATTTTTTGCACATTGTTTGGGGATTCGCTTAACCTTTAGAATGCTAAACAATTATATATTGGTCACAAGACCGCTGAAAAAGCTGACAATGATTGTCATTGCCTAAAAAATGCCTTAAAAATTGACATAAATAATGCTTTTTAAAATAAATCGGTTAAATACTTTTTATGCTATAAATAGTGCACCACGTTAGTACACTCGTACAAACACAGAAGGGAGAAAGAAATAGCACACATCCACATCCAATAATGATAAAGCATTTATTATTTTTTCCCAAATTAATTACGGGTGTTAATATTTCTCGCTAGTATTTTGGAAAACCTCACGTCTAAATAAATGAACTCAATAGAAGATAACAGTGTCATTTAAAATTATCATAAAAATTCTTAAATATTATATGAAGTGTTTTTCATTTTTATTTATCAAAAAATCACAAACATTACAAATGTATTCATCTAAATCAATCAACCCTAAGTCATATGAAATTAAATAATTTTTATTTGTTTTTTAAATAATATTAAAAAATATTACGCATTAGAATAACCATAACATTGATATCGCATCCCCGAAGCAACTCCTACCATCACAAAATGTGTCGACCTCTGAAGTGATATAATTAAGAAATTTCTCTACCCAGAGATACATTGGCCGGTTGGTTCTGTCCCCCCAAGTGGAACCCCTCCTTCTCCCTAATGATTGGAAAGCTCAGCATGCCTAGTAAGAGGTCAGTCGGAAAAAGCCACGTGTAATAACCGCACTCCCTGAGGTAAAGAGAGCACAGAATTTTTTTCTGCATTCGCTTCACTATCAGAGAATATCGGATCTCATGTGGTGACCAAATACTGGAACCACATTCTATTGTATATAATGGTGTTGCCCATTTCTTTAGATTAATTAGGGGATATTTTGAAAACTCAGCCGTGCTGGAGGGTCTTTTTGTTCCAGACAGATATCTCCGACAGCGCCAGCATAGATTGTTCTTTCTTCCGGCCGCAAGAACTAACCTGCCTCTAATAATGCCAGTGGGAAGAGCAATCAGTTTGCTGAACAAGATTACCCCAGAGATCGACGTCTTTCATATTAGTGAAAGTACGTTCAGAAGAAAAAAAATCTTAACTTTAGAGAGTATCTTGTCTTCCTAAAGTTGAACCATCTCTCATGCGTTCCTGATTCTTTACCCTTTCTCAAGTAGATGCGCCTGAAACTGTTATTATGTTTGTAATATCTTTTGAGTGAATAAATAAACTGATACTTCTTAAACCAATATTTTTGAACCTTTACTTCTCTATCTCTGATGTTAGATCTGGCGATAATTAATTTAGTTATAATAGGGTTTTAATCTATTGCAGGAAGACATAGTGAAGGTAGAGAATCCAAGTGATTGGCGGCCTGCTCACTGGGAGGAGGTGCTGGGGAACATTCGGGTTATGCGGGCTGGTGGCGGAGCCCCTGTGGATGAGATGGGATGTGATCGGTGCGCTGACTCAGAAGCACCAGCTCACGTAAGAAATTTGTTATTACTAAACAGGAGATCTTAAATGGTTCAATAATGGGCAAAGTAAGCAAAAAGGGGGCCACACGGAAGCGAATTGGGGCGCTGACTAATTTCTCAACAGCTGCAGCCTGGAGACCGACGGCAACAGGAGTGCATAGCGAGCCATGGTGGGTGGTTTACGGGACGGACACGACCCTGAAGAATATGGCTAAGAACAGGAAACAAGAGATCAATGAGAATCAGAGAGAATGGACTGCCATACTACTCGATCCTGACACACGTTTCTAGCTTCCTCCACATTCATACAGTGAATCATACCCCCATGTCCATTCTTCCGACTTCTAACATGGTCGACCTTTAAAATTTGATTAATCTGGTCATGCCAAGTTTTCCTCGGTCTCCCACGACTCTTTACTCCATTCACACCGCTAATGTATACTTTCTTAACCATTCTTCCTTCATCCGTGCGTTCCATATGTCCAAACCAGCGCAGTGATCCTTTCATAATTTTGTTCATAATACTTTCTTCTGTTCTACATTCCTTTCTCATATAACCGTTTGAAATTCCGTCATATATCATTTAGTCTTAGTGATCTCATCTTTATTTGCCATACATCGTTTTACGATACATACGTCTTAGGGATCTCATCTCTACTGCATTTATTCTGCTCTCATCCTTCTTCTGCCAATTCCATGCTTCACTTCCATAAATCAGGGTTGGTACTAAAACTCCACTGTGTAAATTGTGATAAATTTGGTCAAATTGTAAAATATTTTTTTATGAATTAAAACCCTTTTTTCCACTTTTGAGTTTGTTATTCTCGACTTGTTTCGAAGCCTTCATTATCGGGAGAACGATATAAACTAACCAAAATTATTACAAACTGAGTGCAAGAACCTAGAATTATATATAACATGTGTTCGTTAACTTGGCTAGTACTAATGATGAAAGCCTTCGAAATATGTCGAGAAAAATAAACTCAAAAGTGGAAAAAACAGTGTTTTAATTCATAAAAATTCGTCATTATGGAATTCCACAGCGTTAACGCCTTAAGTTTATCTAAAATTAAAATATTTGTATATACGAGGCATATCTAGAAAGTAAGTGTACTGAAGCTCTCACGACCGGATGGATTTTATATTTATTACCCTTCCCCTCCGTAACGAGACCGGTTCGAGGTCAGTACGTTGAGAAGTGTCGACGCGACAACACGTTTCGTGAAAAATGTCAATCCAATCTCCTGCCAAGTGCGAAATACGCGGCGCCGGGCAAGAGTTTTTGAGGCGCTGCGAATTCCATGGAGATGAATTTCTCCGCTCCATCGTTACTGGAGATGAAACTTGGGTTGCACACTACATGCCTGAAACCATAAGCGATTCAGAACAAGAGGAGAGGCATGTTGACACAGGGAGTCTGCCTGCTGCAAGACAATGCCAGAAGGAACTGCTCGCCTCGTTTAAATGGGATGTCCTGAACCATCCCGCGCATTCCCCTGACCTAGTACCTTTAGATTACTATCTCTTTACCTCCCTGAAACTGCACATGGGTGGAAAAATGTTTTCAACCGACGAGGAGGTAAAGGAGGAGGTGGAGAAGTGGACGAAGGGGTTGGCGGGAAACTACTTCGAGGAAGGCATCAAAAAGTTGATACCCCGCTTCACCACCTGCAATGAGAGGAATGGCGACTATGTCAAAAAATACCTTACATATGTACTACGGTAACCACGTAATATTTTTTTATTTAAATAAAAAAAATTGTAGCCTACAAAAATTCAGTACACTTACTTTCTGGAGATGCCTCGTATTTGGCATAATTTTTGTATCTGTTTTTTTTTTAAATAATTATTATGTTATTGATTATTAGATGATTATTGGTGGATTAACAGGTTATTAGGTACCAGTCTCTGATTGCGCTGATGCTGTCCAGCCAGACCAAGGATCAAGTGACCCACGCGGCTATGCAGAGACTCAAGGCTCACGGGCTGACGGTGGAAAACATAGTGCAGACCACCGAAGAGTGGCTCGGGAAACTTATCTACCCTGTCAGCTTCTGGAAGGTACCTCATTATAAAACATTCAAGTCTAATCTTTTAATTTGATACATTTTCAAATATTTTTGTTATTATTTTCTGCAATAGGGAATTCTCACCGCGACCCAAATAAAGTTATTATAGACAAATTTATTTAATTAACACATCATATTAAGATGGTTCTTTGTAATCAATATTAATGTCCGTTGGCCTGGAATAGCCTCCATGTTAGTGTTAAGTATGAGGATAGTGACGTTAAATTTAAGAAACTTCTCAAGACTGCACTGTTTGGTCAGTCATTTCCTAGTGCGCCCTTGGAGTAATTGATTTTACAAAACGGCGCACTTAAAATACAAATTATAATAATAATAATGAAAACATCTGTTTTCTACAAGTTTTATGATATTTAATAAGAATGTCATTTTTCACCTTGCTTAGACATTATCAAATGTCCATCTATCAATAATCATGTAATTATTATACTCTACATCAGTGATTCCCAAAGTGGTCTTTATAGACCTGCAGGGGTCCACGACAACTTGCAAGGGGTCTACGACAGTTGCAAAAAAAATTGGGAGTCCATGAGATGGTTCAACTTAATTGAAGCCGAATATTGAAACGCCAATACGAATATCAAAATCGTTTGCGACCTTTATTTTTTTAGCTCATTTGCGTTAAATTGCACGGTGGAAATCGGCGATGACTATTTTCCTTCCTTTTAAATTCAGTGCACAAACTCATAAGCCCGCATAATCATATCCACACCCAGGAGGTCTTCAAAATCAACTTACTTACCAAAGGGTAGAAGTAAATAATTTCAAAATGGTTTTGTTTTCTCTTAGACCAAGGCAAAGTACATTAAGAAGACAACACAGACCTTGGCTGATGACTACCAAGGAGATATTCCCGACTCGGTAGAGAAACTGATGAAACTGACAGGTGTGGGACCCAAGATGGCGCATATATGTATGCAAGTGGCTTGGAATAAAGTCACGGGGATAGGTTAGTATATTTAAATATTCTATCATTAATAATGCTACATAAATATCGTAGCTGTTCAAACAACTCCAGAACTACATACAAAATCTTGACGGCCTTCGTGGCATTGGTCTCGTGTAGAACTCACTCACATGGCAATAAAATGGCGATAGATTAGCTACGTATCACATGTATGAGAATGAATATTATAGCTAAAAAGAATTGTCTACCGTAATTGGGTTCAAATGACATATTGTAAACAACAAAAAAAATGGCTTCGTGAATCTCTGACAGATGATCTGTGAACCAGACACATCCTGGAATGGTGACCGAGAACCGATCACAGAAATCCGAGCAGACCACAACCAAAATGGTCCGATGACATCAAAAGAGTGGCAGGTGGTCAATGGCACAGAGTGGCGAGGAATAGAAAATTGGGGAAGTCTGGGAGGCCTATGAAGATGATGAATAATGTTACACCTCAAGGTGGGAAGGGCTACCTTCAAAAGTCACCACCACCTGTCCTTATCTAGTGCTCTCACTCCAGGCTGTTTCTCCCAGAGTGTGACATTATTCACTGTCCCATCCCTAACCTTCTGCATAATCTTTATTACAATCCTCGGAGTTACGATGCTCAGTTGTAACTCCGAGGTCCAATAACTCTTTCCTCCGAAAAAGTCTCTATCCTGTCATATCTCTGGCTGCCACCTTCTAGTTTTACTGCCTCAGGCTAATTTTATTTTGCCTATATATGTATACATACAGATCTTTTTATTTTGAAGGCTATCAAATTTACGATCACATGTTTTTTGTAACACTGCACAAGATTTAGAACTCGTATTTTTTTAATGAAAATGACTTCACTGAAAATGTGAAAAAAAATAATGTTAATATAGATTTTGAAATTTATTTCATAACTTGCATTTTCCTAAATGTATTGTGTATTTTTTTTTAGGTGTCGACACTCACGTTCACCGCATTTCGAACAGGATCAATTGGTTACCGAAGACCACTAAAACTCCCGAAGCCACGAGGGAGTATTTGCAGTCGTGGCTGCCATACGAATTGTGGGCTGAAGTCAATCATTTGCTGGTTGGGTTTGGACAGACAATCTGTCTCCCGATAAAGCCCAAGTGCGGGGAATGTCTCAACCAACACCTTTGTCCTTTTGTTAAAGTGAAGAAAGAGAAATAATTTGTGATATTCAATTTTCACTGTGACTTATAAAAATACAGGTTTAGTTATAATGTGAGTTAGGTAAGGTGATTTTAAATTTTTGAATTAGACTTAATATATAGTAGCTCATTTGTGTGTGTGTGTGTGTGTGCGAAGTAATTTTACTCAATCCACGAAGCATCATCAGTGAAGCAAACGGGTAAAAAATACTCTAAAATAAAAAGTGAAACAGGAATGAAACAAACAAATCGGTGATGTCTATGAAATAGTATGAATTCATCATTTAAAGCTCAGGTCAAACAGAATGTGAACTGCGAACATGCTAACTGATTTCACAGCGATAGTGAAGGTCAGAAAGAATACAGCAGTTTACTTTTGCTTTGTTGTGTTTGTAATGGCTTCCGATTCTGAAGAAGAAATATTACTTTTAAGCAAAAAGAAAATTTCTAGCGATTTGGATATTTGGCAGCTGTTGCATTTCGTGCTTCTGTCTTTAAAATTGTGTTTTTGTAGTTTGGATGACTAATATTGCCACTTGCACACTTCTTCTATTGTTTAATTCATTGCAATTTTATTTAAAAATTAAAATAATCCTATATTTTTTCTCTTCTGTAAGTTCCATAAGTATATCTCAGTATTAAAAGAAATCATTTGTCACTTAAATTTATAATTGTATACAAACATTTACAAAGTTTTATATTGAATTTTAATATATTTCTTCTTCTTCTTCTCCAGCCTATTTCCGTCCACTCCTGGACAAAGGCCTCCCCTTGTCTGTCTTGTGGAGACTGCAGGTTATTAAGACATTTTTTTTCATGTCATCTTTCTAACGTAGTTGAGGTCGCCCTGCGCTACTCTTCGACGTCCACGGTCTCCAAGTCAGCAGTCAAGCTTCTGGCTACGTGACCTACCTATTGCCACTTTAGAGTCGCTACCTGGTGAATGATGTCAGTGATCTTTGTTTTTTCTCTCACCTTATTTTTTCCGACTTTCTCTTAAGCTTATTCCTAACGTGGCTCTTTGGGTCACTCGTTGTTTCTCGGCAAAGATGAAAATATCTTTCAATTATCCACAATCTTAAATTTTTATGGTTTTTATTTCCTAGACCCAAGGTCCCTGTAGAAGATGTGAATGTTTTCAAATGGGGTTTAATTCCACAGTATATGTTCAACGAATATATAAGAGTATCAAATTAATAATATTTGATTTAGAAGTATTCCATTTTGAATTTTCGTTCAGTGTCAAAATGTTCCTTTTGGATAAATCTTTCATCACATATGGCCATGAATAGGTTAATAATTTTTATAAACTTTACAAATACTTGCCTTCTGAAATTATATTATGCTCACATTGTTTAGGTGGGCCACTGAAGAATTTATGCACTCGAGGAGTTGGAGAACTGTGACAGCCATTATAAATATGTCAGCAAATAATAATTAAGTTTTTATTTTGCTCGGAATGCAAGTCAGCATATTAAAATGAATCTCAACAGGCAACCAACGCAAATTGCATTGCTTTTGAAATGGTTACCATATTATTTTATAAGAATGAATTGGAAGGAGTAATGAATAATCATGTCTGTATTTTATCTATAAGTATTTCATAAGAAAACATTGCCAAATGTGTGGAACACAATTTTGTTACCCTTTACTGTTTGAAATTAAAAATATTTTTTAAAATCAATTCTTTCTTTTTCTTTTTAACTTTCCATTTGTGTTAGAAAATGGAACTGGAACTGGCAAAAGAAAGTTAAAAGTAGAAATAAATGTAGTAGAATTGAGATCTCTTAGACGAATGTGTGGAAAAACTGTGTATGATAGTGTCAAATGAAAACATAAGAAGTGAATGCGGTGCGAATGGAAAGTGAATGAAATAATGAAAGGGTCATTAAGATGGTTTGGACACATGGAAAGAATGATTGAAGAAAGAATGCTAAAAAAAGTATGTGTTAATGATGTAAATGAAACTAGAAATAGAGAGAGAATGGAACTAAAATGTGGCACAATCAAATATTCAATGTCGGCCGGGTGAGGAGTCAGACAAATCGACGAGCGTGCATGACACAATGTATGAATGTTGAGGAATCGAGAGAAGTATGTCAGGACAGAACAATGTGGCAGTCCATTATTTCTGCCTACCCCTCTGGCGAGACAGCGTGATGATTAGTTAGTAGGTTAAATGTTTTTATGAATCAAAACATTGTTTTTTCCACTTTTGAGTTTATTTTTCTCGAAATGTTTTGAAGGCAAATCAAATCTTCCTTCATAGAAGGCCTTCATTATCGGGAGAACTATATAAACTCGGTGTATGGTATATACAGGTATATGATCTATAAACAGTATAAACTATGTGTAATGATATGTGTTATTAATAAGGAATATTTTTGTAAAATCACGTTTATTCAGATAAATTTATGATACAAACTGTCAATTTTTGCAATTATTTCCCTCTAAATTTTTGTTTGATTTTAGTCTTTTTACTTTGCAATTTTTTCTTTTGATGTTTCATCCGCTTGGACTTCTTTTTGTTCTTAATGGACTCCATCTTGTTTTTAGCTTGGAACGCCTTGCTGTTCTGAACTTTTTTTAGTGCTTCATTCTTAACCACTTTATTAATTTGTTTTTTAGATGTAAATGCATTGGCTTCCTCCGTTTTTTCCTCTTCGTCCGATGACGGTTCCTCTTTCTTTTGTCTCTCTTTCAATCCCATTCCCGGTATTTCATCTTCCGAAGATTCTTCCTCCTCTGATTCGGACTTCTCCAGGTCTTCTTTAGGTCTGTTCTGTCCAATCCAATTGGTTTTCTGCGCAATATCATTAGTTGAGAGCTCCACGACTTTTACGGTAACATCTTCATTTTCATATTCATTATTTAGTAATTCTTCTAATTCTGGAATAGGTCTCCTTGAAACTACGAGCTTCTTGTATTCTTCTTTAGACTAAAAATAACATTAAGATACCACATATTATGTATTAATATTTACTGCTCATTTTATTGAAATTCAATTAACATTTTCAATATTCTATTCCCTAGAACGGGTTACCCCAGTTGGGAGGTATTAAAACCATGTATTTGGTAAATGTTCAATAAATAAATATTCAGTAGACATGTTTCGCCTTGGTAGGATATTATAACACATATACAAACATTTTTATAAGACCCATTTTTATATCATTCCCATGAAATACAATAAAACTTCTAGGAAACATACTCGTTTTCCTCCATATTTGATAGTAAAAAAAAACTCAAAATCAATACTTTTTTCCACCTTTGAGTTTATTTTCCCGAAATGTTTCGATAGTAGTAAACCATCGTCATCGGATAACGTTATAAAGAAAGAAAAATAAAACTGAAAGGTGGAATAATTGTGACCCAATTTATAATAAAATATTTTACAAGTGCCTACCTCTTGTTTAATTCGCTTTCTTTCTTCTTTAAGTTTTATTTCAAAATCTTCTAGGGCCTTCTTTTTCTTTTCCAAGTTTCTTTTACGAAATCCTCCTAAAAATTCTCTGGTAGACAAAAAAGGTTAGAAATCATTCAAAGAAATTTTTAAAAGATTCGTGACTGCGAACTAAAAGTTATACCTTCTTTTTGTATCGTCAAAAACAAGGTTAAGTTTTGTTTTTCTCTTTTTTATTTTAAATGTTTTTTCTTTCACCTCCCTTACTTTATTGTTTATATGGTTTTTATGGTGTTTCCCCATTCTTTCGGGTTTTGACGTTTGAGAATAACAAAATTTTAGGGACACGCGGGATCATAGAATTATTTCCATAGAATAATACATAAATAAAAACTCACGGCTAGTGAGTAGGCACCGTAAATTATTTTTCAGTAATTTATAAATATTAAATCTCTCTCTTTTTAAAATGTTCATTTTATTTAATAACTTGACCAAAAATTAAATTAACTATCTGTTTTGATAAACCACCAATAAAATTCTTCCATGAAATTAATTTGATAAATTTCGACTTACAATCATGAGTTGAAACAAATACTTAAATATATATTTAAAGGGCAATGGGGTTAGAGAAAAAAAATCTTTTAATGAGTATTTTTATTTTATAACATAAATCTCTTTTAACATTAATTGAAGGTAACCCCGACAGAAAATCCTCCAGAGAAAGCAAGGGGATACCACTCTGGATATTTTTCCCCAGGTCATCACTATGAGGCCTATTCAAGGGTGATAGTCAACGTTGTGGAGACCTGACAAGACACAGAAAGAAGAAGAAGAATCTCTTTTAAATATATTTTTTATAAGAGAGCATCATTAATTAAAGTATACCCTCTTCTTTCGCCTAGCCATTTCCCTTTTTTTGGGGTCGGCTCTCCTAATACGGCTCCACCAAGGCTCACGATCCAGGATCATCTGGCTGTTTAGTCCCAGCGCCTTCAGGTTGTTCCCAACTGTAGACATCCACGTCGCAGGAAGCCAACCTGGTCCCCTCCTTCCATCTTCCAGGTGCAAGATCTTGTGAACGATGTACGCATTGTCCCTCCTGCTCACATGACCGTACCACCGCAGACGACGTTCCCTAGTTTTTTTCCACTATGGGAGCGACTTTTAGGCTAGATAAACTTATAAAAGTATACCAGAATATTAATATTGTGGAAAGCAACGGGAAACTACCACATTAAAAAGGCTCAAGTGGCATCCCAAGAATCAGCAAAGCTGTTAATAAACCAATCCCAGGATTGAAACTTAAAAAGAAGATTGATATTTATTATCTAGAAATATTTTTAATAAATATAATGAAAAAGGGTTAAACCAATATTACACTAATGCAATTAAACTATTTTGTAACATTTAAACGTTATGGGTTATATTGTACCTACATATACAAGTTTTTGAATTTAGTAAAGTAAATAATTCTAAAAAAATTATACTTATATAAGTATTGTATATATTTTTTGCGATTGGTTTATCGCACGTTTTTTCTGAACTCTCGCTGAGTCGTCCTACATGCGTCCAACGAACGCGAAATGCTCCATAAATTCGGACTCATCACCAGTATGGCTGTCAGTATAAATTTGCACCTTGGACGATGCGCTCCCCTTTCGTTACAGCTTTATTTTTTGGTTTGTTTTTGTTTAGGGGTAGGAAAATACGCAGGAATTATCTAACTAAATCATGGATTTGTGCCTTCGCCGTAGGGTAAACTGTTTTACGAGATAAATAAAGGTTTGTTCACTTTTTTATTTAGAAAATGTGTTTTGGAAATAATTTTGTTCTCGTGAGCTGTCATCCAGTACATCTGGGCTGGGAATTAGCCACAAAAATGTGTTTAAAATAGACCATATTATCTTTACTATTATATCTATATTTATCCAGAACATTTCTTTCTGACTTCGTGTATTATATTTTATCGCTAAATATGAGAAATATGTGGACGTAAGTGCTCTGCGGCCATATGTCATTCCATACATGACACACTTATGCACAAGTTTATCGATGTATTTTCGATGATAGCTATAGTTCTACTTGTATACAACATTTCTATGCAGCGGATGCATAGTAATAATATAGATAAATACGATATTTTTTTCCCAGAGTTCATTTATTCTCGTTTTATTGACGCAGAGACTTAAACCTAATCTTGGTTTATTATTCAGACAAAATTATTTATGATATTGAAAGCTTTTTGACCTATTTTGTATTTACTGCGCTTGCCCGCTACTGTTGCACATAAAGCTCAATAGATTTTATCTTAAACTATTAATTCGCCATGGTAAAATTAATAAAATGAGCATGTTTGAGTGGGACTGTTCTTTCTAATAATAACTGAACAATTCAAAAGACAATAAATCACTACACTCCATGAGTGTTAAAGTGATGTTTTAGTGCCCTTGTGTATATTTACAAATATTTTTTATTTTAATTTCTAAATACATTGAAAACTTTAATTTTAAAAGCATTTTTTTATTACATCTGTCAAAACAAATGAACACTGAATTTATCCAATGATGGTGTTTTAAATTGACATTTTGTGTGTAGGATATTTTAGTGTTTTGGGTGTTTGTATCTTATTTCCTTTCAATCAGAACTGAAATATACAAAACTACTTAAGATAAAAAATATATATTTTTAAACGTAATGTGTTGAGATTAAATTATATTTTCATAATATTTTTTTAAATGATTTTATGAATTCCATCCATATGCAGACACATCAATAATCTTGATAAGCAGGTAGGTCAGTATTTCTATATTAAAATGTCAACACGGGTCAACTGGGGTAAAGGCAAATGCGTCCAATGTAATTTTATCTTTATTATAGAAATTTTGAAGCGTATCATATATTAACCCTTAACAGACGTAAGTCATCTCTGACGTGACAACAGAACTTAGTCACTGCGGTCGTATGGCACATGTGAGGTGACATGATGAATCTTGTTGTCTGTGGAATCTGTGCGTAATTACTTTATAAGTTGAATATTACCAATGGAGAGATTAACATACACAGTGCCTTTTTAAAATTAAATATTGATAGAATAACAAATACAAAAGCTAGAGTCTGATAAGGGTTTAAGTGTTGGAGTAGCAACCGAGAACCGGCCACAGAAACCCTGGCAAACCACAAGCAAGATGGTCTGATTACATAAAAAAGTGGCAGGAGGTCAATGACGCAGGGTGGCGAGGGATAGAGTTGTGGAAGTTGGGAAGAGAGGCCTATGTCCAACAATGGATGACTAATGACATATGATGATGATATATTAACCCCCATTGTGATGTTGGCTTCATATGCAGTGAAAAAAAAAGGTTTAGATTTGAGGTTGTCTACATTTACAGCTCAGACAGATAGTCTCAGTTTATCGTAATATTACATACAATTTAGTGGTAAGGAACTAAAGTAAAAATATTTATACAACACATTGGCGGCCTTCATGGCAGAGTGCCAACAGCTATAATTGCCACACTGAAGTTCCAGGGCTCAATTCCCGGGATGACAGCGTGAAAAAAAATCTCTGTCTTTGGTTTGGTAGAATTCACGTGACAATAAAAATGGCTATAAACTAACTACCTATGTCATGAGAATCAATAAATTAAAAAAATGTGTACGGTAATTGGGTTCAATCTTGGAGGCTATCCATCTCTATGTTCTGGATGGTTATCTTTGACAGCGTCAGCACAGACTGTTTTATCTCCCAGCTTGCAGAACCAACCCGCCTCTGGTGATGCCGGTGGGGAGAGCAATCAAACTGCTGAATATGATTGCATCGGAGATCGACGTCTTTCATATTTGTGAAAGAACTTTGAAACTTTAAACAAATACTTTTGACTTAAGGGAGTATCTTGTATTACTAATGTCCAACCATCTCTCATGCCTTCCTGGTATTATATATTTATTATATTTTACCTGTTCTCAATATATGTCTTATCGCAAGTAGATGAGTTTGTATATTTTATATTTTTGGAACGTCTTTTGAGAAAATAAACTGATTTGATTTGATTTGACGGTAATTGGGTTCAAATAATCTGTTGTATACAACAATGTGAAACTACCACATTAAAGGTCCAAATGGCATCCCACGAACTGTCAAAGATGTTAGACTTGCTGCAAACCAATCCCTTGGATTGAAAATTAAGAAAGAAAAAAAATGATAAATAGGACAATCCGTCTGAGCTGCAAATGTAGTATTTAGTTAGATAGTTTTGAACAATGATATAAAACTCCATATTAAATAATTGATACGAATGAAAATGTCTGTTTCCTAGAAGTTTTATTATATTTTATGGGAATGACCTGTTTCGCTTTGCTAAGGCATTATACTGGAAATAAGGATAAGGAAAATGGATTTTTTTTGTCTTAGTAAGGAGAAACATGTCAATCCCATGAAATATAATAAAACTTCTAGAAAACAGATGTTTTCATACGTATTAACTAGGGTTAAAACAAGCTACATACAACTTTAAAATAATGGAGATAACTGTTAGTATTTCCTCTGATATGAGTAATTCATTTGGTATTAATGACAAACAAGTGAGTCTTTTGTTTCACTCTTATATTCTTTTATAAATTTCATTTTCCGATTAATGTATCGTTATATCTTAAATTTCTACAAAGTTTTTCACCTTTCATTCAATTAAGGAATGATAGATACTTTATTTTAACATTGGCATTTGTTAATACATCTAAACATTGCTTGTAATTTATATTTAAACTAGCTTTGCCAGGATTGATTTAAACTATTCTTTATTCATATGATTCTTCTTCTTCTTCTTTTTGTCCTGTCACACCTCCGTGGTGCATAGGGCCTCAAGGAATCTTCTCCACCCGACTCTATCGCATGCCTGATGCTTAACATCGTCCCAAGTGAGACCTGCTGCCTTAACCTCGCCCTGCAGGGTTCTTCTCCAGGTGGCTCTAGGTCTGCCTCGCTTTCTCTTTCCCCCCATAGGGGACCAGTCTATACTCCGGCCGTTATAAACGGAGTCTTGAGGCCATAAATGTCAATAGAGATAGGGATGTGAAGCGACCGTTATCGATTTTTTCGTCGATCGATATACGATACGATCGACTATAATGATTTTATAATGATCTGTACGTTATGATATGTACGATGGGTCACTAATGATTGGTCTTTACCAATTGCAGTGCGTGTTTTTTTTTGTTGCTATAAATGTGTTTACAGCAATTAAATAAATACATTCGTGTGTCACCACTCGTTGCGCACTATGGATAGTTTATTTTCTAACGTTGATTTTAATAAATTACATGGCGATATTAGCCCCCAAACTCGAACAGTGATTCACAACGTATTCTTGTTTGTCAATGAATTGAAAAGTGATCCGAATAAAACGGCTTCTCTTAATTTCAACAAACCACGTGAAATGGCCGCGTTTATTTGTGGTGTGAGTAGAGCGACAGTGGACCGAATAAAGACTGAATTATTGCAATCAAGCAGCCCCTGTACACCAAGAGCAAATTTTAAGAAACCAGAAACTGTCACCAATATTGACGATTTTGATAAAAGTGTATTGAAGCGGACTGTTGGTTCATTTTATGATAGTGGACAGTATCCGTCCATGGCGAAAATATTAGAAAAATACCGAGAACAATTACCTGATTTTAAATGCGGAAAAACTTTGATGAGAACACTCATGAAGGAGATTGGGTTCAAGTATAAGAAAAATGCCGAAGGACGTAAATATTTAATGGAAAGAACAGATATTGTTTGTGCCAGAATGGACTTTTTAAGGAAATTGGATTTACTTTGAAGAACTAACGATCAGCGGCCGCGTTTCTATCTGGATGAAACATGGATTAATCAAAACCATTCAAGAAAGCGTATGTGACTTGGAAGCAACGATGAAGGAGGTTTCAAGAATCAGCCTGTAGGAAAAGGTCAAAGATTGATAGTTTGCCATGCGGGTTCCGCAAGGACTGGCTTTGTTCCAGAAGCGAAGCTAATATTTAAAGCGGTAAAATCGAAGGATGCTGATTATCACACAGAAATGGATGGCGATACATATATGGCATGGTTTTCCGTATTCCTAAATGTATTTGAAGAGCCCTCAGTTATAATCGTCGATAACGCAAGCTATCATTCGATGTCATTGGAAAAGATACCCACAATAAACACAAGGAAAGCCGAGAATCAAGAATGGTTAACAAAGAAAAACATTCCATATTCCAGCAGAGAAATCATAGAAGAGTTAATAAGAAAAGTAAAAGCCAGTAACCCGCAGAAGGTCTACGCTTTAGACAATCTGGCAAATGAACGAGGCCACAAAGTAATACGGCTGCCTCCATATCACTGTCAATATAACCCAATAGAATTAATTTGGGCACAAGTAAAGTTCAAGATTGCAGATGTTGAAAATCACCTCCACCGAGCCATCGATAATGTCACACAAGAAGACTGGGCCAAATGTGTGAGACATGCCGAGGAACTTTAAAACAGTGACCTACAGAAAGCTCTTATTAGAGATCACGCACCGCTTATAATAAATTTGGCAGAAGACACTGATGAAGAAGACTCCGATGAGGATTGATACATTTTTTTGTAATATGAATGGCTCTTTTAAGGCCCACAATATGATCTACTTTGTTTTTTATACTTAACTTCCTTTCTGTGTTTATAGACATACGGTATACAAATTTTAAAATTAAACAATTTTCGGTTTTTACTGGTATTTAATTTAGTATCTGGTTGTCACTAATTTCATACTAATTTAAACGCACATAAAACCTGTAAATAAAGTTTAATATCGAAACTTTGTTAACTCGTTAAAATTTATGAACAAGATACGATAATAAAAATTACTTACTTATCGATATATTTATTTTATTGTTACGCCCATCCCTAAACCGCTCCACAAGGCCCGTAAGTGCAAGCGAGATAGACATAGGGAAATGATTTATGGCCCCAAGACTCAGTTCATACCGATTTTACTATAGTGCGCCCTGAGCGATGCAGGCTGGGTTCCGTCTCAGAGTGTGACCGATCCACTGCCACTTGCGCCTAGCGACTTGTTCTCTAATTGGCTTTTCGCCTCCCATGGTCCAGAGAACGGCATTTGACACTGTTTGGGGCCAATAGATTTTGAATATTGAGCGAAGGCACCTATTTATAAACACCTGGAGTTTACCAATAACCATATGATTAAATCATATGATTAAACCATACTAATTAACCGTTATGCCATTTTTCCATTTTCTGTACCTCAAAGAAAACGGTTATTACCCTTGGCCATATCCAAATAGGTTTGCTCTACCACCAATCATTGAAAATCGGACAAACCATCCATTTGGATGTTTATTTGTTTCAACTGATTTGTGGATGAATCTCTGACATTTTGATTGATTTTACTTTGTTTGTCCTCGACAATTATTATATCTGGTACAACGACAGTATAGATTATTTCATCTGCCATTGTGTAGAAACTTCCTCTTGCACTGGTTGGAGGCCGCTAGACCCTGTTTATGCAGATTTCGCCGCCTCTTGCGATGTGGACTCCGAGCTGTCTTTCCAACACCTGGGGGTCTTCCAGGCATCCTTCTCTCTGGTTTCACATGTAAGGCAAGGTATAGTAGTCTTTGGGTGTCCATTCTTTCCACATGGTCCCTCCAATATCTTCTTTGTCTCCCCCATCTGACAACATACTGGATGTGTGGAAACAATAGACTTAAATTAATGCCAATAATCCTGAACCGCATCGTTTCAGAAGTGGACATTTTTCACAATAGTGAAGCTACCCTCAGAAAGCGTCTATCTTTAGCGTGATAAATTGATATTTTTTGTATGTTATTTTAGATAAACTTCAGGCGTTAACACTGGAATTCCATAATGACGAATATTTTATTAATTAAAACATGTTTTTTTCCACTTTTGAGTTAATTTTTCTAGACATTTTTCGAAAGCTCTACACCTTCATCATCGGGAGAACGATGTAGACTGTTGTAAGGTATAAAGCCTTCGAAACATGTTGAGAATAATAAACTCAAAAGTATAAAAAAAACAGTTTTTTAATTCACATTTTTTTTATGAACTAAAAAACCGTTCTTTCCACTTTTCAGTTTATTTTTCACAACATATTTCAAAGGTTTATCATCATCGGGAGAACGATATAATATCAAACATTATTTTTATTATAATCAAATGGTTTTAATGAAATCTCTTGATGGAAGTTCATTTTAAATAACTAACTAACTAACTAACCATCCGCCATTTCTCCGGAGGGGTAAGCAGAGAGGATGGATCGCCACAATGCTCTGTCCTGGCATACCTTTCGGGCTTCCTCTACATTCATACATCGTACCATGCACGCACATCGATTATTCCAACTTCGAATGTGGCCGCCTTTTAGTAAATGATTAATTTGGTCATGCCATGTTTTCCTCGGTCGTCCTCGGCTTCTTTTTCCACTCACGCTGCTTGTGTACAACTTTTTAACCATTCTTCTCTCACCATTCGTTCCATATGTCCAAACCATCATTCATTTTAAATAATATTTAAATAAAACGTTTTTTAACTACTTCCATTTTTGTCTTTATTTCGACAGCGAGCCTGGCGAAACCGACCACTGTCGAAATAAAGACAAAAGTGGACATAATTAAAAAACATCATTTTATTGAATTATTACCACTTTTTTTGTTTAGTTACGAAGGATTTGAATTCATCTATAATGTTTATGACTTTTAAATAAGTTCTTTGAAATAAAAGTAATTTGTATATTTTTTATATGTTTGTTCATTCATCAAATAATTTATTTCAATGTTTTAAGTACTTAATTCCATTGACTTAAGTGCTCATTCATAACTTGTGGCACATGTTGATAATGGCATTATAAGATGATATGATGACCTCATTAACAGAGTGGCAAGAGCTATGACTGCCACACCGATGGTACCGGGTTCGTTTCCCGGCGAGGGCAGTGTTATACTCACGCTGTCTTTGGTCTGATGTAGAATTCACATGACAATAAAAATGGCGATAGATTAGCTACCAATCAAATGTCATGAGAATCAATATAATAGCTAAAAAATCAAATGGTATACAGTAATTGGGTTCAAGCATGTTCACAGCAAATGGCCGAACGGATAGTGACGTCGAAAGAAGGGTTGGTGCAGGTAAAAAAGTGAATGGAGCTTTAAAAATAGTTATTGGAAACAAGAATTTATCAATGAAAGCGAAAACGGCCGTTCACAATGGAGTTCTGGTCCCAACCCTAATGTATGGAAGCGAAGCATGGAACTGGCAGAAGAAGGATGAGAGCAGAATAAATGCGGTAGAGATGAGGTCCCTAAGACGTATGTGTGGTAGAACGATATACGACAGAATCTCAAATGCTGATATAAGAAAGGAATGTAGAGCGGATCGCTGCGTTGATTCGGACATATGGAACGCATGGATGGAGAAAGGATGGTTAAGAAAGTATACGTTAATGATGTAAATGGGGTACGGAGTCGAGGCAGACCGATGAAAACATGGCATGACCAAATTAATCAAATTTTAAAGGTTGGTCATGTTAGAAGTCAGGAATCGACATGCGTGAATGACTCGTATGAATGTGGAGGTAGCTAGAGAGGTATGTCTTGATAGAGTAGTGTGGCGGTCCATTCTCTCTGCCTACCCCTGCGGAGAAACGGCGTGATGGTTTGTTGTTGTTCGGTTCAAACATGGAATCAAACGTCTGCAAGAGAAATCATTAGGTCCATTTTCAGTTATTGTATAACCGCATCTTTTTACTGTGTGCTATCATTATAGATAAACATTGATTTAACTTGCACTGACCCTATCTTAAAGCAAAATTGACTTCAACATGGATTGAAAGATAAAGTGGTGTAAGGTAATTATTGCTTATTCACCATTGTGATCAATAGATAATCTGAGTTGGTGGTAATATACCTACCTGTAAATGATAGAGTGACAAATGCAAGTATAAGAAGTGAATGTGGTGCGAATGAAAGTGTTATGAACAAAATAAAGAAAGGGTCATTAAGATGGTTTGGACACATGGAAAGAATGAGTGAAGACAGAATGGTAAAGAAGGTATATGTTAACGGCGTGAACGGAGCTAGAAATAGAGGAAGGCCAAGGAAAATGCGGCACAATCAAATATTGAATGTCGGTCACGTGAGGAGTCGGAGAAATTGACGTGAGTGCATGACAAGATGTATGAATGTAGAGGAAGTGAGAGAAGTATGTCCGGACAGAACAGTGTGGCATTCCATTCTTTCTGCCTACCCCTCTGGAGCATGGTAACTCTACTCAACTGTTAGGTGTACGACTTTGCTTCTCCCATTTTTTTTTTCAAATTCAAGGCTTTATTGTGATGAACTGGTTACATACATTTATGATTCAAAGTATAGTCCATCGTTGGCCACTATTTTCTCCCATCTTTCGGGCAGTATACGAATCCCGTGTCGAAAAAACTCAATCTTTTGAGACAATCCACGAATTGATCCAAGTTTTCACTTCTCCATAAGAACAAGTGTTGGCCAGGCCGTAAGACATTGATCGAAACAAGTGATAGTCAGAGGGAGCAATGTCTGGAGAATACGGCGGGTGGGGTAGGACTTTTCATTTTAACGTTTCCAAGTATGTTTTGACAGCAATTTTGCAACATTTTGCAGTTCAAAAGTGATATATTTGTACCACAGGTTGAAAACAACTTCTGAAACAATAACTATAGCAACTGATGAAACATTACTGCTCTTGCTGTTATGTTATTGCAAACATTACCTATAATGCATACATATAAAAAGCGATTCGTATAGCCGGCGAATCACAATGGGATTAGAAAACGATCTGCAATTTCATAATAGATTTTTTAGTTGGTGAGCAGAATCCACATGCATGGGGAGAACCCCATGATGCCTGTGTGAAGATCAATCAGAAATCGAAAGTAGGCTGACTTGGACTGAAAGTTTTGGAATTGGACTGAAAATGTTGGGATTTATTCTCTGAACTGGTAGAATTTTCAGGAATCCCTATGTTTTGGGAATTTTGTATAACTCATTGGTCCGGAGCCGGCTCGAGTGTGGTTCGGTGTTATGGAGTCCCCACGAGGTGAGATACTCGCTCATGTTAGAGAGGATTCAGAAAAGATTTTGAGGGAGTTTGGTAGCTATCTGTGGCTTTATCCCACTGCATTCCTCTTGGGCATGCTGGGAACCAATGGTTTACAGATAAGGAGGGATTGGTGCACACTTACCCATTTCTTCAGACTTATCAGGGGATTCTTTGAGAATTCTATAATCTTGGAGGCTATCCATCTTTATGTTCCGGATGGTTATCTTCGACAGCATCAGCACATACTGTTTTATCTCCCAGCATGTAGAAGGAGAGCAATCAAACTGCTGAACATGATTAGTTCGGAGATCGACGTCTTTCATATTCGTAAAAGTACGTTCAGATGACAAATACTCTTGACTTTGGAGAGTATCTTGTATTCCTAATGTCGAACCATCTCTCATGCGTTCCTGGTATTATATATTTATTATATTTTCCCTGTTTTCAATAGATGTCTTAAACTATAATTGTTGTTTGTAATATCTTTTGAGAAAATAAACTGATTTTATTTGATTTGATTTGATTTGATCCGTTTGTACATGAGCATTTAAAAGATTTTACATCTACTACTTACTTACTTCATATGGCCATACAACTCTTGAAGAATTTTAGCATTCTTGATGATTTTATTCTAAGCTCCTTGATTCTGCGCCTTTTGCCCCAGCAGTCTGTTTCGCCCAACCTAGCCAGATCAGTCAGAACATTATCCATTAGCCGCTGTCTAGGCCTTTCTAGAGGTCTTACTCCGGCTGGTATTGACGTGTACAGGGTTTTGATTGCTCTGGTTCCTCCAGGTTGGCATACATGTCCAATCCATGCTATGCGACGGCTCTTAATGTTCTTGTTATAATGGGCTTCTGGGTCTTTGTATGAATTTCTTAGTTGCTCTTATGTCTTCCTGTTGCCGCTGCAACACCTGGTCTGGGTCTTCGATCTACTAATGTTACAAATTTTTGATAATTAATGCATCAACTTGGAAGAGTTCATCAAATAAGCAGGTTTGATATGGAGGCAGAATATAAAAAAAAGTAGTATTGGCATCTTGAACATTGTTTCATTTGTGTAAAATATGTCAATCTCCAAGTGATCGTATTCAGCAATTTGATTGCTCTACCTACTGGCATCACCAGAGGCAGGTTGCTTCTGATCGTTGGGGAAATTTTACCTTATATACTCGTGTGTTTCTGTAGGTCCATAATGACACATGAAATGAATTGAATTTGTGAGAATGACTGAAAATTATTTCGATGGATAAACTAGGTATATCATACAATAGCCTTTTTAGATACAAGCTCCTTAGAAAATTACATTACACAATAGTATGTATACGAGTATATCTATCATTTGGCCTTAGGCTGTCAGTATCATAATAAAATAAACTAATGATATTTTCCAATTACATTTAGAGACTGATCTTTCATTGAAATCTCAAATAAATAAAACAGTCAGCAACAGCTTCTTTCATTTAAGGCAATTAAGATCTGTAAAAAGAAATATTCCAATGCGGATGGACAATGTCAATGGACAGTTCTAAAACGCTGATCAACTCCTTCGTCGTGTCACGACTAGATAACTGCAATGGAATCTACGTCAACATACCAAAACAGCAAATCAATAAACTCCAGCCTGCATTCAACGCGGTAGCTACACTGATTAAGGGTATCCTGAAGTATTGTCACATAACGCAACACCTTAAGGAGCTCTATTGGCTGAAATGTCCTGAACTCTGCATCACCGAGAACTTGAATGCGAGCCAGTCTACATTGCGATCAGCAAGGTCTTCTGTGATGGGTAGATTGTACGTACCGAAGCGTTATCTTCGCACAAATTTCGGCGACCGGGCCTTTGCTGTAGCTGGCCCCTCGGCTTGGAACGGTCTCCCTGCAGACTCAAAGTGCATTGAAAACCCGTCAGAGTTTAGATCGAGGCTCAAAACGCACCTGTTCAAACTGTCCTATCCTGATGCAAATTTAGATCGACTGCATAATTGCAGGTCATGTTTCACTTTTCTAAGGCATTATAATGGAAATACTAAGGATAAGGAAAGTCTTAGTAAGGCGAAACATATCAATCCCATGAAATATAATAAATCTTCTAGAAAACAGATGTTTTCATACGTAAATCAGGTGCAGCCCCCATACTAAAATGTTTTATTTTTAACAAAAATGTTTATTTTTAACAAAATGTTTATTTTAACTAAAATGTTTATCTTTAACTAGTTCATAAAATGGAGCTACAGCGCCCTTGAGATGATTAATTCATAAAAATGGCGTTCTATAAATCATCCAATTTATTATTACTTGCGTCATTTTTCTCACAAATCTCTCTGAGTACTCTTATTTATCGTCCGACAATATTATTATACATTGTTTTGAATTGAAGTTTAGTTTAATAACAAAATTGCACTCGCGTAGCTATTATCTTAACGTGGGTTATCTCAAACTGATAGTCTTTGCTTTTACGCGGATTACATTGTTTTTACTTGTCGCTATATGCTATACTCGTGTTTAAACTTATGAATTACTATTTGGAATCAATTATTTTTATTTAATGTTTCTGCACTCTATAATTACAATGACTTCATCATTTATTCTGATAGAATCGAACTGTTCTGGGTGAGAAGATTCTAAGAATAGTTCAATCATAAACCATACATTTAACACATGCAGCTGCATATTAAAGATACACAATTTTCTCTTTGAGGGGAGTGAAAGTATAAAGATAAAAATATATTATTTATTTACTTATATTGTGAAAACCTGGAGCAAGTAGATGAATTTGTATATTTAGTTAATATGTTTACAAAGGATGGTCGAGTGGAGAGGGATATTGAAAGAAGGGTTGGGGCAGGCAGCAAAATGAATGGTGCACAAAGCAAAAGTCTATAAAAAAAAATGGCAGTTCACAATGATGTTCTTGTACCGACTGGTAGATGGAACTTTAAAAAGAAGGATAATAGTAGAATAAATGCAGTAGAAATGAGATATCTTAGATGAATGCGAGGAAGATCTGTGTATGATAGTGTCAAAAGAAAATGAAAGTGTTATGAACAAAATAATGAAAGGATCATTAAGATAGTTGGACACATGGAAAGAATGAATGAAGAAAGAATGGTTTATATTTAAATAAGTTTTTATTAACAATGCAAATGGAACTAGAAGTAGAAGAAGTCCAAGGAAGACTTGGTACGGTTAAATAAATCAAATATTAAACGTGACGCGTACATGGTTCTATCAAGTATCGACGTAGGTGCATGATACGATGTAGGAATGTTGAGGAAAAAATGAAATTTCTTGGTAGAAGTTCATTTTAAATAATAAAAAATAATAATAATAAAATTGATACATAATTTCTTTATTATTATATATTTATTGGGCTTCCACTTGTGTTTAACGTCGACAGGTTTCGGCAGCTTGCTGCCATCTTCTGGTATACATCATCGTTAATTTGGAAGAATCTGTGGACATAGTAACACAAGAACAATTATAGTATGTAGAAGTTCATTTTAAATAATGAAAAATAATAATAATAAAATGGATGTTGAAATTTTAACAATTTGATTGTGCCATGTTTTCCTCAGCCTTCCTTAACACGTTGACTGCCATGGTACTTTTTAGGATTACCGTATAAAAAGCCAATTTAATATAATCATATTATACTATTAAAAACTCTAATTATAGTATACATTAATCAACAAAAAGCATTTAATTAGAATGTATTTTTTTTTCTTCATTTAAGTCAATTGATTTATTCTATTCCCTGAGGCTGTCTATTCATATTTACACTGACACTCTATGAATTTCCTCATAGCTGCACAAATATGGCAAGTAAACAGAGTACGAGATAACTGGTAGTTGGCATCCTAGGCAATAACGCCAACTACCAGTTATCTCATAGTTGGCATTCAAAGTGTTATATCTATTCCATTCATATTGTTCACTTACACTCTCTTAACCCTTCTTTCTTCATCCATACATTTCATGTGTCCAGACCAACTCAATAATTCTTTCATAGTTTTGTTCATAATTCTTTCTTCTACTCTACAATCCTTCCTGATCTTCTTCAGATTGTCTCCATTCACTGCTGGATGTAAACCTCTCCACCCCCACGCCATCTCTCTTGCCAGTGTTCTCCAGGCTCTTTCCGCCGTCTGCAGAATATCATCGCTCCACCTGGTTGGGTGTCTCCCGACACTTCTCCGGCTCAACCTTGGTCTCCATTCAGTAACCCTCTGGCTCCATCTTTCATCATCCCGTCAACACACATGACCAGCCCACTGCCATTTCCCTACATCGGTGACCCTGGTGTGTCTTCTTATCTTCACGTTGGGTATATGGTCTCTAAGCGAGATACCCAACATGGATCTTTCCATGGCCCGTTGTGCAACTTTGATTTTGTGCATTGCTTCTTTAGTTAACGTCCATGTCTCGCATCCAAAGGTCAGCCTTTCTGATACCACCATTTAAAATTCTGCCAGGGACATCATCTCTATAGCAATTATTCTGCTCTCATCCTTCCTCTGCTAATGCCATACCTTGCTTCCATACATGGTTGGAATGAGAACTCCATTGTGAATGGCTGTATTCTCTTTTGTTGACAAACTCTGGTTTCCAATAACTACTTTTAAAGCTCCATTTGTTACCGTTCACTTTGTTACCTGCACTAACCCTTCTTTCGATAGAATGAACTTCATGATTTAATTGTATCTCAATAGAGACGAAGATGCAAATTGGAAACTGAATATGGTTGATCAAGGTGTTTACAGGACTTATGACCTGTCATTGGTTGGGTTAAGCGCACGCTTTATGTAATTACAACATTCCCCATTCCACCTTTTTCTTTATGACCATGTAAGACAAATTTTTAGAAGTTGTATATATGTTACAAATCAATGCCTAATTTCACATGTCAGTTTCAATGTGCCATCTATGAAGATTTTGATTACATATGTTAATCTTTTTTTTTTAAGATTACTCTATATAATCCACATACTAACGCCATCTATGGAGATTAATTAATAACCCACGGTGGGTGAAATCCAGTATTCGTATACAAGTATAAGTATACATTCACAAAAAAAAAAAAAAAACTTCAATAAAAAGTAATGCATTTGGAATTATTGGCAGATTTAGGAAGTTCACACATGCCACATAAAAAGGTGGTATGATGAACTTCGTATCCACACAAAATAGTGGTCTACCTGTTTGTTGAAATTGTTAGCTATTGTAATAGAAGTTGTTAGAATATTAATCTCTGTGTTTACTGTCATAAAATGGGTTGAAGTTAGAAATGTTATTAATAAGTGACTTTTTTGCATAATTGAAATAATTTTCGAGATTTTATTGTTAATTTTCTCTCAATTATGTTTAATGAAACTGAGTATTTTATGTTTGGTTTTATGATTTGTTTTTAGCTTCAGTAAATACGAATTTAACTTGCAGAGTTGCAGGGGTGAAAAGCCTGCGGTTCACGAGAATAATTTTCTTTTTACTATGCCCTATTTTAGCCAACATTTAGTTTGAAGTATCTTTATTTATTTATGGTAACAAACAGCGATTATTTGTGTTCTATATAAATACATGAAGAAATAATTCAGTAGGGGCAATCGTATGCTACCACATATATTACATAAATGTTAAAGAAATAAAAAATTAACTTAAGACCTAAATACTGTGGAATTCCATAATGAGCTGAAAATAGAGGAAGGCCGAGGAAAACGTGGCACGACAATCAAATATTAAATCGACGCGCATGCATGACAAGATGTCTGAATGTAAAGGTAGCGAGAGAAGTATTCAGGACAGGGCGGTCCATTCTTTCTGACTACTTCCTCTGAGGAGACGGCATGATGGTTAGTTAGTTTAGTTACATGCTTAGGTTCTTTTAGTTTGTTTAAAATATTTTTATTGTTTCTTGAAGAATGATGTAAAACTGGTTTGAAGGTTTTACACCTTCATCTTTGGGAGAACGACATAAATTATCCAAAAATCTTTTATAATTAATATTTATGAAAATGTCTGTTTTCTAGAAGTTTTCTTATATTTTATGGGAATGACATGTTTTGCCTTGCTTAGGGATTATCAAATGTTCACAATGCCTTAGTAAGGCGATGTCATTCCCATAAAATATAATAAAACTTCTAGAAAACAGACGTTTTCATTCTTATTAATTATAAGCTAGTTTAATTTTAAACTAGATGCAGATATATATTGATTACCTTCGTGGGAGAATGACATGAGCTCTGACTGGCATACCGAAGGTCCCGGATTTGATTCCCGGTGATGACAGTGTGATAGTCACACTATCTTTGGTCTAGTGTAGAATTCACGTGACAATAAAATGGCAATAAACTAACTACCTATCACATGTCATAGCTATAAACAAATTATATACAGGAATTTGGTTCGAACGACCTGTTGTATACAAAAAAAAAATCTTCATTTCTAAAATATGATCATTAGGTACTTTAAAAAAAATGTTTGCCACCTCAGCAGATCATAGGAACGAGATGATCTATCACTATAAATATTTTTAGCATTCCTTTTATTCCACCATTATAAGTGTGACAACTTGTGGAAAACAAGCGTAAACTGGTGATTACAACATCCGTTCTTTTTTACAAAACTGATTATAAATTGCGTATTGCATGTCAGAAAAAAGGTTATTGATCCCTGCTGTAAATTCAGTAACTTAAAGAGGCATTGCATTAAACTGTTTGATATAATGGAATATTCTTTTTTAAACAAGTTCTCTGAATTAGCCAGCAAGCTGATGAAACCGGTCATAGCTAGAAGAACAACTGGAATTAAATCCTGGAGACTGTCTTCGCCTCCAGTCGGACATCAATAATATTGTCAACTGGAGTCACAGTAATCAAATGCAATTCAATGTCTCTAAATGCGTTATGCTATCTTTTACTAGAGCATTGAGAACTGTGTATTATAGATACACAATGAACAACCAACAACTAGCACATGTATCTACGATGAGAGATCTCGGGATCATCTATGAGAGTAGGCTGACTTTTCGTGCACATGTTGAGAGGATTTGTGGCACTGCACTGAAGATGTTGGGCTTCATCGTCCGGACCGGCAGAGTTTTCAGGGATCCCAATGTGCTCAGAGTCCTATACAACGCATTGGTTCGGAGCAGACTCGAAAGTGGTTCTGTGATATGGAGTCCTCACGAGGCGAGATATTCCATTATGCTGGAGAGGGTTCAGAAAAAATTTCTGAGGTATCTCTACATGAGGGAGTATGGTAGCTATCCTTGGCTCTATCCCACGGCATTTCTTTTGGGAATGCTCGGAACCAATTCTCTACAGCTTCGAAGAGATGGACATCTTATTACCCATTTCTTTAGATTAATTAGGGGATACTTCGAGAACTCGGCCGTACTGGAGGGTGTTCGGCTTTTTGTCCCCGATAGATATCTCCGACAGCGACAGCACAGATTGTTTTACCTACCGGCTGCCAGAACCAATCTGCCTCTGGTGACACCGGTGGGAAGAGCAATTAGTCTGCTGAACGCGGTCTCCTCGGAGAACGTCTTTCATGTTAGTGAAAGTACGTTCAGAAGGCAAATACTCTTAATTCTGGAGAGTATCCTGTCTTCCTAATGTTGAACCATCTCTTATGCGTTTCTGGTAGTATACTATATATAATATATTATTTTACCTGTTCTCAATAGATGCCTTAAAAATAAATTTTGTAATGTCTGTTGATGAAATAAACTGATTTGATTTGATTTAAATAAGAATACATTAAAATCCATTTTAAAAGTGTATTATAACTCGGTTCATATCAAATTCATTTTTGAAACTGAAACAACCATTGAAACATATATAGAAATAAAATATTACTTCTATTCGTCGTATTTCGACCTATGCGACTTCAACTTTACGACCACAATCCGAAAATCCAACGTCAAGGGACTATCTGAAGGTTTGGATCTTCCGAATAAACTTCTGGGACATTTTGAAGAAATGGACCCAAACATCGAACGATCCACAAGGATTGAACGGATGGCACACAACGTGTTTTGCCCATACGTGAAATATATGAGAAGAAGAAGAAACGAACGATTCAGACAATGATCGCAATGTTTATGCAAAAAAAAAAAATACAAGCGACCAATAAAAAATGTTTGCATAACAACTGTATTTTCATATTTTTATATGTATTATGAATATAATATTAACCAATTTTTACTGAAGTATAATTAACTCTTAGACGAATGTGTGGATACTCGGTGTATTATAGAGTGTCGAATGAAAATATAAGAAGTGAATGCGGTGCGAATGATAGTGTTATGAACAAAATAATGAAAGGATCATTAAGATGGTTTGGACATATGGAAAGAATGAATGAAGAAAGAATGGTAAAATTTTTTATATGTTAATGATGTAAATGGAACCAGAAATAGAGGAAGACTGAGGAAAACGTGGCACGATCAAATAAATCAAATATTGAATGTCGGCCATGTGAGGAGTATGAATGTTGAGGAAGCGAGAGAAATATGTCAGGAAAGAACTTATTTGTAACGAATGTGAAAAAAATATTGCACGATTCGACTTACGATCTCTTTGCCAGATCCGATCGCGGTCGTAATTCGACGAATAGCCCTACATTCTTTATTGTTTTTTTAACCACCCTACCTATTTGAATGTACGTGATACGTTCACTTTGACTGTACCATTGTACGATATCCCGTATCACGTACGGGCTTGAGAAAAAGTAATGTACATAAAATGTACAAAGTTTTAGGGATACGCGCGTGTGCCATCAAAACTTGAGCACAAGTCTTCATAAATATGATAGTTTTACAAGGGGCAGGCGAAGTGTGCGGCCGAGTATTTGACGTTTTGTAATTTTTAAAAATTGAATTAGTATATAATTAAATTTCATTGATAAAAAACCTGCTTGTTTTTTGCAAGTTTCTCGGAAAATAACCCAAAGGTAGGGCGGTTAATAACAACACAAAATTCCATATTAACTATATGTATTATTTATGTAAATATTAATTTTTTATTGTGGAGAAGTGGCATATTTTGCCTTGCTAGGGTTATTCATCCACATTTAATATAGCCCTGGTAATTGGAAATATGTTAAGAAGTGAGTTTTTTTGTAGTTGTTATTAATAATCTATTGTTAGATACATTGTTATTACATTAAAATATTATAAACCAGATAAACACATATTTATCTGAACTTCAATTCCTAACAATAACGTCTTCCTGAGGCAAATTTCACTTTCACCATTTGTGTCGAGCTATGATGCTACATATACGAGCTATGAATTTGCTGTACTATTTGAGATGAGATTTTTATGCTTTATGAATCCGATCTTCTTCTTCCTCTTGGTTAAGGTTGTATGACTTGTTTATTTCCGCTCCTTTTGGTCGTTCACAATGGAGTTCTGGTCCCAACCCTTATGTATAGAAGCGAAGCATGGAACTGGCAGAAGAAATATGACAGCAGAATAAATGCAGCTGAGATGAGGTCCTTCGAATGGACATTCTAAGTCGGAAAAATCGACATGCGTGCATGGTACGATGTATGTATGAATGTAGAGGAAGCCCGATAGGTATGCCAGGACAGAGCATTGTGGCGATCCATCCTCTCTGCCTACCCCTCCAGAGAAATGGCGTGATGGTTAGTTAGTTAGTTAGAGATGAGGTCCCTAAGACATATGTGTGGTAGAACGATGTACGACAGAATTTCAAATGCTGATATTAGAAAGGAATGTAGAGCGAAAGAAGGTGTTATAAACAAAATTATGAAAGGGTCGCTGCGTTGGTTTGGATATATGGAGCGCATGGGTGAAGAAAAAATGGTAAAAAAGTATATGTTTACGATCTAAATGGAGTACGGAGTCGAGGTAGACCGAGGAAAATATGACGTGGCCAAATTAATCAAATTTTAAAGTGTGGTCATGTTAGAAGTTGTAAAAATTGACGTGCATGTATGACTCGTTGTATGAATGTGGAGGAACCTAGAGAGGTGTGCCAGGATATAGTAGTGTGGTGGTCCATTCTCTCTGCCTACCCCTGTGGAGAAACGGCGTAATAATAATAATAAATTGGATAATTTATAGAGCGCCATTTTTATGAATTACTCATCTCAAGGGCGCTGTAGAAGATGCTCAATTTTGTCAACTAGATAATAATAATAATAAACATATTTAATATGAGGGCTGCACCTGACGAAGTCGATCAGCCCTTCCTGTCAGGAAATGATAATTTGAAAAGGTGCGTTTTGAGTCTCGATCTAAACTCTGATTGATTCTCAATGCACTTAAGGTCTGCTGGAAGACTGTTCCAGGCTGAAGGGCCAGCTACCGCGAAGGCTCGGTCGCCAAAGTTTGCTTGGACAGCGTTTTGGCACAGTCAATCTACCGATCGCAGAAGACTTAGCTGATCGCAATGTAGACTGTCTAGCATTCAGGTTCTCGTTGATGCAGAGTTCAGATATATAAGCTGGTGCCATTCCATGCAACGTTTTGGTTTGTTGTTGTTGTTGACTTGTTTATGATGGGATGATGATGTCCAGCCGTCCCTCCATCTTTTCGACAGCCTTCCTGGTAATCTCTTGCTGCTGGGGTTTTCTTTTTCAATTTTGGCAAGTTTCATATCCTCCATGCGGTCTACAAAACAAATCACTATTGAAAAGTATAAAGTGTCACAACCGTGACATGCTAGCAAGATTGAAATGAAAAGCAAATTATTAACAACTAATTAAACATTATGCCATTTCTCCGGAGGGGTAGGCGAGATAGAGAGATGTGATGGACCGCCATACTGCTCTATCCTGGTCTACCTCTCAAGCTTCCTCTATATTCATACATTTAATATTTTCAAAACACTTCATTTTTTAAAATTCAAAATATAGTGATGAAACAATATTCAAGAGGAAAAGACTTAAAATATTATGGAGTATTCAGGTTCATTAGCATCGTATATGTTACACATTAACTACCAAAAGCCGAATAGTCAGCTTTTGGTTGCCAACCGTATACGACCAAACACCGATTAGCCGCTTTTTCTACCCTACGTACGGGAAATAATTCTCACAATTACGTAAATTACTATTCTTCTTCTTTGCCCTGTCGGGTCCCCCCAACATTGGCGATCGCCTCGGCAAACCTGTCCCTGTCCTGGGCCGTTCGGAACAACTCTTCCACACTTCGGATGCTGGTCCACTCCCTCAAGTTTCGCAGCCAGGACATCTGTCTCCTACCGGGCCCTCGGCGTTCCTTAATTTTCCCCCCCAATATCAGTTTGTAGAAGGTGGTACTTTTCACATACATGACCCAGATGTGAAATCTTTCGAACCTTGATAGTTGATAACAGCTCCTTGTCAACTCTAGCTCGCCTCAAGACTTCGGTATTGGTATCCATAGGAAATTCTGTGCATTGGGCGATAAAGCCACATTTCAAATGCTTCCAGTCTGTTCATTGAGTTGACTTTTAAGGTCCACGTTTCACATCCCTACAAAAAAACAGACCACACATAGCATTTGATCATTCTCTGGTGGAGTTTCAAATTTATGTTATCATTGCAGAATAATGATTTCATTTTAATTATTACATTGGTTTTAAATTTGAACTATTCATTTACAAAGGATATTTACAACGAACTTAAATTTTTAAATTTGTTTGTTCGTCTAATGCTTTTTAAAATTTCCCATTCAATCGATCTAAAGACGGCTTTACATGACAGCAATTCTATATTTTTTTTATTATTATTGTAGCTATGTCCGATCAAAACTACACATTCTTCTATATAATTCTGTATATGGATCTGTCGATCTTTTCATTCCAATTAACAATATTTGCATAATTCCTGTGTGGCATTTGCGTACGTAACAATGGTTTATTAATTCTTTTATTATTTATTTACGTTGTTACTCTTTGTGCATTTGTTCTAAGATAATTTTTCTTGTTGCAGTTTGATGTGGAATTCAGAGAAGAAAGGAGGCCATAGGATCAAAGATGACCTCCAGGTTAGTAAAAAAAATATATAGCAATAATTACATTAGCCCAATTACTGAAAAATAAACACATCAATATATTGTATTCATCCTTCTTTAGACAGCCCTTAACCCTTTACACTACTCAATCATTATTGTGTTATATGTCACCAACTGCTAATTAAATAACAAAAGAAGACAAAACGATGGAGTCTCCATAAAAAGAGATATTCGGAAGGTGTAGAGTGTGTTATAATTGTTTAACTAACTAACCATCACGCCGTCTCCCGAAGGGGTAGGTAGTAATAATGGACTGCCAGACTTTTCTTTCCTGACCAGAGGCGGATTTGCCCTAAGGCCAAGTAGGCCCGGGCCTAGGGTGGCCAGATATTAAGGGCGCCCAAACGTGGCAAAAAAATATCTTCTTCTTCCTTATTGTAGACCTATGTGGTCTGTTCTCCAGAGAGTTGCTCCTCCTGTGAGGTAGATTCCCAGCTGTCCTTCCATCTTTTAGGAGGTCTTCCACGAGGAGGACTCCCATGAGGTTGATTATGCAATGCAATATAGGGGAGTCTGGTGGAGTCCATTCTTTGAACATGACCGTACCAGTCCCTTTTTCGCTGTCTGCTCCATCTTATAATATCCTCAACCTCACATATCTATCTTATTCTGGTGTTCCTCACGCGATCCCTCAGTGTCTTGCCTGCTATCGTCTTTAGTGTCTTCATTTCGGAAGTCCTCAAAACTTGTTTGGTCCTTACTGTGTCTGCCCTTGCTTCGATGCCATTGGTCTTACGCATGCTTTATAGATTCTCATCTTACTCTTAATGGCCATGTCTTTGTTTTTCCAAAAAAAATATAATACGGGTGTACGCGGGGAAGGTGTCGCGCGCTTTTCCAATCATAAAAAAATTAAATAAAAATAGCGTCTAGATTTTTTGTAAACGCACTGTCATTCATACTATTGCAAACGATCTCCCTGACGTGAATGGACTCTACTACACGGCCTAGGGCGGCCAAGACTGCAAATCCGCCACTGTTCCTGACATACTTCTCCCTTCCTCAACATTCATACATTGTGTGATGCACGCTCGTCGATTTCTCCGACTCCATGTGGCCGACATTCAATATTTGATTTATTTGATCGTGCCACATTTTCCTCGGTCTTCCTCTATTTCTAGTTCTATTCTTTCTTCATTCATTCTATCCTTGTGTCCAAACCATCTTAATGTTCCTTACATTATTTTTTTCATAACACTTTCATTCGCACCACATTCACTTTTTTTCTTGTTTTTTTCTCTCTTATGTTTCAATCCCAAGGATTGCTTTGCAGCAAAATCTAATATCTTTGCTGGTTCCTGGGATACCAATTGGGCCTTTTTGATAGTTTACCGTTACTTTCCACTTTTTTCATGATTTTTTCACACTGTCTATGCCGTGAATCGAAGGCTGTCATTTGATAAAATAATTGTGTCTATAATCAAATCAAATCAAATAAGTTTATTTACTCAAAAGACATTACAAACAGCATAAATGTTTAAGGCATCTATTGAGTACAGGTCAAATATTATATACATACAACATAATATCAGGAACGCATTAGTGATGGTTCGACATTAGGAAGACAAGATACTTTCTAAAGTCAAGAGTATTTGTCCCCTGAACTAACATTCACTATTATGAAAGAAGTCGATCTCCGAGGAGACGGCGTTCAGCAGACCAATTGCTCTTCCCACCGGTGTCACCAGATTGGTTCTGGCGGCCGGTAGGTAAAACAATCTGTGCTGTTGCTGTCGGAGATATCTATCGGGGACAAAAAGACCAACATCCTCCAGTACGGCCGAGTACTCGAAGTATCCCCTGATTCATTTAGAGAAATGTGTTATTAGATGAAGCTGTAGAGAATTGGTTCTGAGCATTCCCAAAAGAAATGCTGTGGGATAGAGCCAGGGATAACTACCATACTCCCTCATGTAGAGATACCTCAGATATTTATTCGGAACCCTCTCCAGCATAACGGAATATCTCGCCTCGTGAGGACTCCATATAACAGAAGTCTAGGTTGTTGTCATAGGAGTTGGCTTAAGAAATACTCTGTCGAGCCACACTTGACATTGGAGTGGTAAAGGTTCACTTCACTTCCATACATAACTCACTAAATACAGGTTGATTTTAATATGGAACGATCTACATATCAATGGGTTTTGCCTTCAGATTGGAGCGGCTGTTTGTGCTGCTGGAGTCTGGCTCCTCGGGGGTGACCCGCCGGGCCGCTGCCCAGCAGCTGGGGGAGGTGCAGCGTTTGCGTCCGCGGGAGCTTCACCGTCTACTGGCCCGGGTGTACTGCTATCTGCGCTCGCCTGCTTGGGAGACACGGATTGCTGCTGGACAGGTGACCATATTTACACTTCTTAATTTTTTGTTTTTTCTTCTTATACTGGCCTAAGTCTGCTAGGATCTGTTTGTACGGAGTTTACCGGCTCTTGCGATGTGGACTCCCAGCTGTCTTCCCATCTTTTGGGGGTCTTCCAGGCATCTTTCCTTCTGGTTTCCCATGTAAGGCAAGGTATGGTAGTTTTTGGGCATCCATTATTGGACATGGTCTCTCCATCACCTTCTTCATTTTTCCCCATCCTGGATATCATACATTTCTCCGATTGTGGTGTTTCTTTAATTTTTTGTTTAATTCCATAAGAATTTTTTTTTTAATCTTTCACAATGGAGTTCTGGTCCCAACCCTTATTTTATGTATTTTTATTTATTTATTTATACATAATACACAAATGAGACATAACAAACGAAAAACATTTAGGCGACTCATTTGGACGCAAAACAAAATTTGATAACAAAAATAAAACAACAAAATGAAGTCAAAAAATCATACATATCAGAAGGAACCCAAATATGTCGACGTCAGTGAGGCAGAATTCGTAATATATTTTTTATAAACACTGCCTCACCGACACTGACAATGTCCAAATCCGAGACAATTAGATTCAACGTCCGAATTGCTCTTCCTACTAGCATCACCAATGGTTGGTTCTGCGTGACGGAGCAAAGAACAATTGATGTCGGCGCTGTCGCAGGTAATTATCAGGAACAAAAAGACCTAGACCTAGGGACTGCTCCAGAACATAGGGGTTCTCAATAGAGCCCCGAATCTTCTTCTTCTTTTTCTTCTTCTTAAGCCCGTATTGACCGTCCACTCCTGGACGTAGGCCTCCTCTCGCATTTTCCATTCTCTTCTATTCTGAGCGATCCGCATCCAGGCACTTCCCGCACTTCTCCGGATATCGTCGCGCCAACGCAACTGTGGGCGCCCAACTCCACGCTTTGCCGTCCTTGGCCACCAGCACAGCAGTCGCCTTGTCCACTTTTCTTCTGGATCGCGAGCGACATGTCCCGCCCATCGCCACTTGAGGGTTGCGGCCATCTTGACAACATCGGAAACCTTTGTCCTGACTCTTATGTCCTCATTTCTGAGTCTGTCCCGTAAACTGATACCCAACATGGCTCTCTCCATTGCTCTCTGAGTGACTCTTAGTTTGTTGGCATTTTTTTGTGACATTGTGACTGTATCAATACCATAAGTGAACACTGGCAGGACACAGGCATTGAACACTCTCCTTTTCAGGTTGATGGGTATTTTCGGATTTTTCAAAATGTGACCAAGATTTTTGAATGCTGCCCAGCTTAGTCCGACTCTTCTATTCAGGTCTGCTGTCTGGTTATCTCGCCCAAGCTGTATTTTGTAACCCAAATAAATGTATTCACTGACAGATTCAATGCTGGCATTGTCCAATACGATTTGTGCAGGTTGTGACGTCATCAACTTGGTTTTAGTGAGGTTCATTTTTAGGTCAACTTTTTTAGATGCTTCGTTCAACTCCTTTAGCATTTCAACTCGTTGGATAGAGCCAAGGATATCCCGTACTCTCATGTAGTGGGCTCAAGAATTTCTTTTGAACCCTCTCCAACACAAGAGAATAGTGAGCCTCATGAGGACTTCATATCACGGCACCTCTCTCGAGCCTGCTTCTGACTAAGGAGTTATAAAGAGTTCTTAGGACCCGGGTGTCTCTGAAAACCCTAACAGTTCGGAAACAAAACCCAGCATCTTTAACGAAACATCACATACCTTCTCGATCTGAGCACGAAATGTCAATCGACTTTCGTAAATTATCCCGAGATCTCTGAGAGTAGATACACGTTTGAGGCTTTCATTACTCATGGAATATCGATGATATGTAATGCAGTGCGCCCTAGAGAATGACATTATAACACATTTGGATATGTTGAAGTAAATCTGGTTGCGCTTGCTCCAGTCAACAATCTTGTCAATATCGGATTGTAAACGCAAACAGTCCTCCAATGTAGTGTGTTCCATCTCCGTAATTCATTCACATTGAATGATCCTTTCATAATTTTGTTCATAAAACTCTCTTTCGCTCTACTGTCCTTCCCTATAGCAACATTTGAAATTCTATCATACATCATTTTAACACATATATATCTAAGAGATCTCGTCTCTACTACTTCTCCCAGTTACATGCTTTGCTTTCATTGATAAATTCTTGTGTACAATATTTAAAGCTCCATTCACATTGTTACCCGCACCAACCCTTCTTTCGACATCACTGTCCATTTGGTCATCCACCTATCATTTCCTCTTCCCTTTCGAAAACACTTTGACTTTCATCATTAAATCTTTTGCCTTGCATACCTCATACTGTCTCGACACCAAAATTTGTAACTTGCAATGAATTATTATTAATGTTGAATGTTTTCTTTTAGGCTATCGAAGCCATCTTGAAGAATGTTCCGCAGTGGGACCCTCCGGTCTGTGACATTGTAAAAGGTAACCAATTTACTCTTATTTCATAATGATTCACTAAATAAAACTGTGGACCATAGCAATCTAAATTAGTATACAATCATCTCTTCAATACTGCAAATTCTAGGTTCTCTATATGGTCACAATCAATGTAGGGCAGGTGTGGCGAACCTAGGGCACGCGCGCCTGAGGTGGCACGTTCGATAATTTTGATGGCACGCGAACGATTCTCTAGTTCAAAAATATTTAAGTTTAAAAACAATTTTTACAAACAAAATATGTCACTCCCTTAAATTTCTGTGCCCTTTCTAGTAATAGAATTTTGTCCCATATAGATTCCATATCACATACTCAACCTGTCTCCGGACTGATAAGTCATACAGTTGATGTCTGGCATAGCTTATGTAGAATTTCATAAATTGAATATTAGCATCGTCACATCCGTTAAGCTCGTCGTTATCTTTAATATTTGCCAAATTTATCTCTTGACCAATCCCCTGTGATAATATTCATCATCAAAATATGATTACTCACCATTTTCATTAATCTATTATATATTAAATTTTATATTGCATAAACCTAAAAATGATTAGGTTAAGAATGCGTGTTTCATAAAGTAAGCTATATGAAACATTTGATTATCATTTACGATTTTGAAGTTTGAGTAGGTAGAGAGAATGCAAATCAATTCAAATCAAATCAGTTTATTAACTCAAAAGACATTACAAACAGGAAAATGTTTAAGGCATCTATTGAGTACAGGTAAAATATTATAAAAATACAACAAAGTACCAGGAACGCATTAGAGATGGTTCGACATTAGGAAGACAACATACTTTCTAAAGTCAAGAGTATTTGTCCCCTGAACGTACCTTCACTAATATAAAAGACGTCGATCTCCGAGGAGACCGCGTTCAGCAGACTAATTGCTCTTCCCACCGGTGTCACCAGAGGCAGATTGGTTCTGGTGGCCGGTTGGTAAAACAATCTGTGCTGTCGCTGTCGGAGAAATCTATCAGGGACAAAAAGACCAACACCCTCTAGCACGGCCGAGTTCTCGAAATATCCCCTGATTAATTTAAAGAAATGGGTAAAGAGATGCCCATCTCTTCGAAGCTGTAAAGAATTGGTTCCGAGCATTCCTAAAAGAAATGCCGTGGGATAGAGCCACGGATAACTACCATACTCCCTCATGTAGAGATACCTCAGAATTTTTTTCTGAACTCTCTCCAGCATAACGGAATCTCTCGCCTCGTGAGGACTCCATATCACAGAACCACTTTTGAGTCTGCTCCGAACCAACGCGTTGTATAGGACTCTGAGCACATTGGGATTTCTGAAAACTCTTCCGGTCCGAATGATGAAGCCCAACATCTTCAGTGCAATGTCACAAATCCTCTCGATATGCACCACCACACTACTCAATCCTAATACACCTTTCTAGCTTCCTCCACATTCAGACAGCGAGTCATACACACACGTCGATTTCTAACATGGCCTTTGTTTTAAATATGATTAATCTGGTTATGCCATGTTTTCCTTGGCTCTCTCTGATTTCATTTTCCATTCACACTACTTGGATACAGTATTTTAATTATTATTCCTACATCCAATATATCCGACTTTCCAGGAGATGGTTATCAGCATTATCAATAAATTAAGGACATTGAATAAATACAATACAATATAACCTCGATATAACGGACCTCTATTTAATGGACAAAAAATCCGGTCAAATGTAAAAAAATTAAAAAACGTCCTGCTAATATTATACATGTTTAAATTCAAGTGATTGATTCTCGTGACAGGTAGCTAATTTGTGATAGGTAGCTAATTTATCGCCATTTTATTGTCACTTGAATTTTACACTACACCAAAGGAAGTGTGACAACCACACTGCCTACGCCGGGAATCGAACCCGGGACCTTCGGTGTGGCAGTCAAAGCTCTTACTACTCGGCCACGAAGGTTGCCAATAATGGAAAAAATAATAAAAATTCTTTCAATGTGTCCGTACCATCTTAATAACTCTTTCTCAATTTCATTTAGGACACATTTACATGGATATTCCTAATTGTGAAATGTTTTATGTGTTATAGAGGAGAAGAATGTAGAGACTGAAACATTTGAGACTGGGCGCTTGAGCTTCGCCACATTCGACATAGAGCAGGTGCTGGCGCAGGGGGCGCACCTCATGGGCTCCGAGGGCAAGGAATACGACCTGGAGGATGACTCCATACTGGGAATGGGTGAGTTCGACTTCATTGATGAAAACATTTCGCTACAGCATAGGTTCGCAAATTGTGCCCATCAGCTCCACTGGGATGCTGGAGGGAACTAAGGGAGTAATGCGGCAGCACGACTTATAAAAGGTGTTCCAAAAAGCTCGCATATTTCACAACATCTAAATGATCTTCACTGGCTCAAGTGTCCTGAAGGAATCCGGTATAAACTATGCTGGACGGTTTTTGAAGCGCTTCACGGAATGGCACCAGCCTATATATCTTAACTTTGTGTTGCTGATAGCCTTAATTTTGCGGCAATCTACGCTTCGATCAGCAAACTCCTCGGCAATAGGCAGATTAGTTGAGCCAAAGCGCAACCCCCGGACAAATTTCGGACATCGGGCTTTCGCAGTGGCAGGTCCGTCTGCCTGGAATATACTTCCTGCACGCCTCAGATGCATTGACAATCCGACAGATTTTAAATCTCACCTAAAAACACACCTTTTCAAAATATTGCATAAAATGTAAACAACGGTTATCTGATTGCTGGTGTCACATGCAGCTCTCATGACTAAAATCACTGTCAGAGGGCCCAAAACGGCGCTATACAAATTAGCGTAATTATTATTATTATTATTATTATAATCGTATCGGGGAAAATGCATTTTAGAAATTCTGTCTTTTGCTACCTTGAACTGAGAAGTGAAGGGTTCACCCCTATGTTCTGGAACAAGTAGGTCTATCTGTTTCTGATAGTTACCTTCGGCAATGCTGAAATCAATTGAAGACTTATTAATACAAAGGTGCTAAGCGGTTTAAACATAAAACAAAAAAGAGAAAAAAACTGTTTGTTGTAACATGTGTCATGGTGAAGTTTGAAAAAAGTAAAAAAGGAATCATTGGCCTGCCCATGGATATTACCTAAGGTAGATTGATTCTACACAGTGTCAGGTGAAATAATCTATATTTCTGTTGTCACAGATAATTGTCAGGGACAAACACAATCAAGTTATACAATATAGAATCGGTTAAAACATGAACACCTAAATGGATTTAACTTTTATTTCCAACTAGCAGACCCGGCAACGCTTCGCTATATTAAACTAATAAAAATGAAGTTGGCTATCAATTCATTTGAAACCTACGAAGTGTAAACTGACTGTTGATGATAACAGGTATCTGTATATCATCAACAGTCAGTTTACACTTCGTAGGTTGTCTAAATATTGAAAATCTTTTTGTTTTGCTGACTGATATAGCCATATTTAGCATTTTTGATACTTACAACATTCTTTGCAAGTCATCTTCGGATGAATAAAATAATATTTCAATTAGACAGTATTCCCGTAATATTGACATGAATATTTTGGCAGTAAAATTTTGTTGTTTTGTTTCAGACATGCGGGAGAAACTGGCAAGGCAGCGTCAACTGCTGAACGCCCGCCTGGGCTTGGACATTGCTTCCAAGCTGGGTATGGACATGTCGGACGTGTTCTCCAACGAAGATCTCGTGTGCCAAACTACAGAAACCAACTGTCTGAAACCCTGTTCCTTAAAGGTACTTTTTAACTAACTAACAGAGTGGTAAGAACTCTGACTGCCATACCGAAGGTCCCGGGTTCGATTCCCAGCGACGGCAATGAGATTGTCACACTGTCTTTGGTCTGGTGTAGAATTTACGTGACAATAAAATGGAAATAGATTAGCTATCTATGGGGTTTTGAAAAAAAAATGTTATATCGAGTGATTTGTTATATTGAAATTCACGGGCTTGTTCACTGGATTTCAAAAAATTCATTACATCGGGGAATTTGTTATATTGAGTTTCTTTCCATCGAGGTTATTATGTCTATGTAAAAATTATGTAAATGAATAAAGACTCGACCGCACACTTCGCCTGCCCCTTGTAAAACTATCATACTTGTGAAGACTTGTACTCAAGTGCTGTTAGCACACGCGCGTATCCCTAACGATTTGTACATTTTAGGTACATTATTTTTTCTCAAGTGCGTACGTGATACGGGATAGCGCAGAATGGTACAGTCAGAGTATGCGTATCACGTACGTTCATAGGCTTAGGGCGGTTAATGAATTTAAACTACTTGTGAAAATTCTCGACATTCCACAAAATATAACTTTTTATTAAACATTGGTGTATGTTTTTAGAAGCCAGTTGGTGAGCTGGTGCCTCCTGGTTCAGGGTTGAGTTCTCGAGAGATGAACCGAGCCCGACGCAAGGCCCGTCAACAGCGAGGACCCGCCTCAGAAGACAGCATCCAGCTGACAGAACAGGACAGGAAGAGGTTCAAGCCGGACCCTGAGGAGAGTGCCCCCGTTTATGGTGAGTTGGGTAAAAAGTTACGTTTATTATGATTGTATTATACTCCACTATTTCCTATCTCTACATGAGAGAATATGGTAGCTATCCGTGGCTCTATCCCGCAGCATTTCTTGGTAAGGCTAAAGACCAACTCTCTGCAGCTTCGAAGAGATAGGCATCTCATAACCCATTTCTGTAGATTAATCAGGGAATTGTATTTGAACGGCCGTAACGTTGAAAGGGTGGAAAAATTTAAATACCTCGGCAGCAAACTAACGCAATCTCTTGACCCAGATGTAGAGATAAAATGCAGAATTGAGGCAGCAAGAGCTACATTTAATAAAATGAAATCACTCTTCTGCAATGATAACGTAAACTTTAAACTCCGCCAGAGAATGATCAAATGCTATGTGTGGTCTGTTTTATTGTACGGATGTGAAATGTGGACCTTGAAAGTTAACTCAATGAACAGACTGGAAGCATTTGAAATGTGGCTCCATCGCCGAATGGTTACCAATACCGAAGTCCTGAGGCGAGCTAGAGTTGAAAGGGAATTGTTGTCAACTATCAAGGTTCGAAAGATCTTACATCTGGGTCATATACTGCGTGGAGAAAAGTACCACCTTCTTCAACAGATATTGGAGGGAAAAATTGAGGTACGCCGAGGGCCCGGAAGGAGACAAATGTCCTGGCTGCAAAACGATCCGAAGTGTGGAGGAGCTGTTCCAAGCGGCACAGAACAGGGACAGGTTCGCCGAGGTGATCATCAACGTTGGGGGGACCCGACAGGGCACTTGAAGAAGAAGAAGAATCGGGGAATATTACGAGAACTCAGCCGCGCTGGAGAGTGTTGGTCTTTTTGTCCCTGATAGTGTCTCCGACAGTGAAAGCATAGATTGTTTTACCTACCGGCGGCCAGAACCAACCTGCCCCTAGTGACACCGGTGGGAAGAGCAATTAGTCTGCTGAACACGGTCTCCTCGGAGATCGATGTCTTTCATAATAATAATTTGACTGTGAAATGTCGAAGAGAGAAGACAATAAATTAATTGGGAGACAGGAAATTCATATATGTATATACACGAGTATAAATGTGTAAATACAATATAATACCAAGAACGCATGAGCGATGGTTCGACTTTAGGAAGATATGATAGTCTCTAAAGTCAAATATACGGTGATTGGGTATAAATAACCTGTTGTATACAAAAATGTGTAAAGCAACAGGAAACTACCACATTAAAAAGGCCCCACCAGCAAAGATGTTAATAGACATTGGAGCAAACCAATTCCTAGGATTGAAACTTAAAAAAAATTATACCAGTAGTGATGTGCCACTTTTGATTTTAGGTGAATGGGTTCCCGATGCGGACGGCAGCTGGGGCCCGGAGGTCATGTGGTGGCCGCTGGAGGGCTGGGCGGGGGCGCTTGCGGCAGACTTATTCAGCGCGCAGTGGGAGGCACGCCACGGTGCCGCCACTGCCCTGCGCGATCTGCTCAAATGCCAGGGTGCTGGTGCAGGCAAAGAAAGGAGTACTTCCTCACAACAGGTTTGTATTACATTTGCTATTCTTTTTAATACCAAATGGTTTAAAATTCTGCACAATATTACATGACATTGACGTGATATTAATATTGACATTGGTAAAACTTGGTATCAATATTAACATTGACATTGGTAAAATTTGGTATCAACATTACCATTGACATTGGTATCAACATTAACATTGACATTGGTAAAACTTGGTATCAACATTAGCATTGACATTGGTAAAACTTGGTATCAACATAAGCATTGACATTGGTAAAACTTGGTATCAACATTAGCATTGACATTGGTAAAACTTGGTATCAACATTAACATTGACATTGGTAAAACTTGGTATCAACATTATTGACTTAGCCGGATAGTGATGAATGATGAAATTTCATGAGATTTATATGACATTACTTGACATTGACATGACATGACTTAACCAATTTTATGGCTTTGCATTGACATGGTATGGATTTACATTATCATGGCATTACTCGACAATTACACGACATGACATAGCTTAACATTGACATGACATGGTTTGACACAGACATGGCTTTACTCGACATGACTTAACATAACCAACATGTACGACTAACCTATGAAACCTTAATTGAAGTTGTGGGAGTGACAATTCATATACATTTCTAGTCGGATGTATTAGTCTGTATTTTTGTACATAAAAGGAAGATTATGAATAAATTAAATATTCTTGCAGATGGAACAAATGCACCAAGGCTGGCTGGAGGACATCTCCCTTAGATTGCTGTGTGTTCTCGCATTAGATAGATTCGGAGACTTTGTATCTGACCAGGTAAGCCATTTAAGATATTTTACTTCTACAGTACAATTACATTTTATAACATAGCTAACCGACTAACCATCCTGCCAAGTGCCTTCCTAGAGGTCTTACTCCAGCCGGTCTAGACGCGTATAGGCTCTTGATTGCTCTGGTCTCTCCGGCTCGGCATACGTGCCCAATTCATGCTAGGCGACCGGCTCTCACGGTGCTCGTTATAAGGAGCTGCTGGGTCATCATAAGGATCTCTCGGTTGGTCCTATGCCTCCAAGTTCCCGCTGCAACACCGGGTCTGGGTCCCAACCTTGAACCTTGAAAAGTTCATCATCGTGAGCAAAGTGGAGGTAAGGCAACCACAAGGACGACCACCGAACAGCTGGTCCATTCAAATCAGGGAGCTGACCGGTCTCTCATTAGCTGCAGCCTGGAGACTAAAGAGTGACAGAAGTGTACGGCATGCCATGGCTAACGCTTTACTGGATGGACACGACCTTCAATCATGAGGAATACGACTGAGAAAAGAGGAGAATTCTGATTATCGTGAATTTCCTTAGGTGGTAGCTCCAGTACGTGAAACATGCGCCCAATGCCTGGGGGTTGTGGCGTCCCTGATGGGGCCCGCGGGTACGGCCAAGGTGTCTGAGACACTCTCCCTCCTGGCGCGCCAGCCCCACTGGGAGGCACGTCACGGGGCCCTGCTTGGGCTCAAGTATCTCATCGCTATACAGCAGGTAACATATATTTAAACATAACAACAATTGTTGAACTTAACCCCTGTAGTGCGGCTGGCTACATTTACTGTTTTAAACTGCTGCAGACTACATTTGCAGCTCGTATTTGAATCCATCTTATAAACCTTTTTACTTTAGTTCCTTACTAAATTGTACGTAATATTATGATGAATTGGAACTATCTTTCTGACATGGGGAGGGCAAGACATAGGAAATTGACTTCGGGATAGAATATTGCAGGATTGTAGTACCCCCCAAGAGTCGTCCATAGCAGTGGTGTGCCTAGGGTCAACCTCTAAGGCAAGCCCATCCGACTTTTTAGGTTTTTACAAAAAGGATGAATGTTTTACTCTAAATCGCAGAGAATACATAATTGTATATAATACACATTTTTCTTTTGATCCGTGGTAGTAAATTTACGGGATATTACACGTTAAACACGGAGAATATATGCGGACTGCTATTGTAGCCAGCCGGACTATAAGGGTTAATCAGTCTTTTCCTAGTGCGCCCTTGGAATAATTGAGTTTACAAAATGGCGCACATAAAATATAAATCATCATAAATAATAATAATATTAGGTCCTTACATATGAAATTGGCGTTTTGCCGTACTGGCAACTTTGATCTCAAATATCTTTTCTTTGGTTAGGAATTCCAATTTCAAATTTATACAGCTATTTACTCAAGTATTTGTGTTTCGAAAATTATTATTCATTTGTTTTTTCCTCAATTGTTTTTTTTCTTTGCGTCACTCAGTTTACAAAATGGAAAACTTGAAATATCGCGTTATTTACGAGTACGAGTTCCACCGTGGCACCATTGCTGCAGAAACGCCTCGAAGGATTAATGATGTGTATGGCGACGGTGCCGCAAAAGAAAACACAGTGCGTTTTTGGTTCCAACGTTTTCGTTCTGGAAATTTCGACCTGCAGAACAAGCCCCGTGGACGGCCGGAGACCAAAATTGATAATGAAGAATTGAAGGCTATTGTGGAAGCGGATCCATCGCAAACCACGTCCGAGTTAGCTGCAGGCTGCGGTGTTAGTGATAAAACTGTTTTAATCCACTTGAAGCAAATTGGGAAGGTGAAAAAGCTTGAAAGGTGGGTACCTCACGAATTGAGTGAAGCAAATCAACAAACGCGCGTTGACTGCTGCGTTGCATTACTCAACCGGCACAATAATGAAGGGATTTTAATCGAATCATTACCTGTGATGAAAAGTGGATCCTGTATGATAATCGGAAGCGCTCATCGCAATGGCTGAACCCTGCCGAACCAGCCAAACCATGCCCTAAGCGAAAATTTACTCCAAAAAAGTTACTTGTGAGCGTTTGGTGGACTAGTGCTGGTGTCGTTCACTACAGCTTTCTTAAATCTGGCCAGACGATTACGGCAGATGTCTATTGTCAGCGACTGCAAACCATGATGAAAAAGCTAGCTGCTAAACAACCGAGTCTGGTTAATCGCTCTAGGCCACTGCTGCTTCATGATAACGCTAGACCACACACTGCACAACAGACGGCTACCAAATTAGAAGAGCTTCAATTGGAATGTCTAAGACATCCACCGTACTCTCCGGACCTTGCCCCAACAGATTACTATTTTTTTCGAAATTTGGATAACTTCTTGCAAGGGAAAAAATTCAACTCCGATGGGGCAGTCCAAACCGACTTCAAAGATTTTATTGATTCCCGTCCGAATGGTTTTTTTAGTAAAGGGATCGATGAACTACCTATGAGATGGCAAAAGTGCATAGATAGCAATGGTACATACTTTGATTAAATAAATACATTATATTTAAAAAAAATCAACTTTATGTTCCTCCCATACAAAACGCCAATTTCATATGTAAGGACCTAATAATAACCAATCACACCATTTCCCTGGAGGGGTAGGCATAGAGAATGAACTACCATATTGTTCTATCGATTTTTCCGATTTCGAATGTAATTGTTAGTTTAATAATTGATTTATTTGGTCATACCATATTTTCCTCAGTCGTCCTCGGCTTCTCACACTGCTTGTATACAACTTTTTAACCATTCTTCTCTCATCCATTCATCCCATATGTCCAAACCATTTTAAGGATCCTTTTTAATTTTACTTATGATTCTTTTCGGTGATCTCATTTCTACGGCATTTATCCTACTTTCATCCTACTTTTGCCAGCTATAAGCTACACTTCATCAATGCACCATTGTGTTGATAAATGGCATTATAAAAAATATGTCGTTGCAAGAATTTGTTAAATAAATTTCACAGCAGACATGTTTCAAATGATTTTATTTTCATTATATTTTCATTGGTGTACAATTTGACAGTCTACGCATGGATGGAGGACCTTATGCCCTTGGTCCTATCTATGCTGGCATAGATTTTGAGGTCCCCTAGGAGCAGATCTCCCAAGCTTAGGATGAACCTCATCATCCAGTTCTTTCCGCCTAGTCGCTCCGGGAGGTCATCCGAAGATACGGACATTTGATTCACGGTGTAGTTTCCCTGAAATAAATTCAAGTTGATGATTTTTTAAACATGTTTTTTTTCCACTTTTGAGTTTATTCTTCTCGACATGTTTTGAAGGCTTTATACCTTCGGGAGAACGAACTCATCTATATCCTTCGTCCGCAACCCTTTATGACACCTTTTTTGTTATCAAACTAGGCTGTAAGATCCCCATTTACTCTGACACTAGCAGTACTTTCCGTGCATAGCGACTTAAATGCTGTGATCAGTCTTCTTCTTATTCCATATTTAGACAATATTTTTCAACTGGTTCTAATTTAAAATTAAAAGTAACTAACTAACTAACCATCACGCCGTTTCACCGCAGGGGTAAGCAGAAATGGACTGCCAAACTTTAACCGATGCGCCACTCCATCCTTTTCTTTCCTGACATATTTCTCTCACTTCCTCAACATTCATACATCGTGTCATGCACGCACGTCGATTTCTCTGACTCCTCACATGGCCGACATTCAATATTTGATTTATTTGATCGTGCCACATTTTCCTCGGTCTTCCTCTATTTCTGGTTCCATTTACATTGTTAACAAATATTTTTTTTACCATTCTTTCTTCATTCATTCTTTCCATATGTCCAAACCATCTTAATGATCCTTTCATTATTTTGTTCATAACACCATAATTCGCACCGCATTCACTTCTTATATTTTCATTCGACACTCTATCATACACAGAGTATCCACACATTCATCTAAGAGATCTAATTTCTACTGTATTTATTCTACTTTCATCCTTCTTTTGCCAGTTCCATGCTTCGCTTCCGGTCGGTAGGTTGTTTTGGATTTAAATGACTAAATATGATTAAATGTTTCTACGAGTATGTACATACTTGTATGACTGGACAGTCTTGCGGGAAGTCAGATTTACTCAGAAATATCTTATCCACGTGCGACTCATTGAGGAACTCGCAAATATTCATAATCACATCCACTATGGAGGGCTGGTACTCGTTCCCTCTCTTTTCGTAACTCATCACGTGTACCTAAAATAATACTCCTCTGTTAAGCATTCAATCTAAAGTAAAGAGTCTGTTAAGCATTCAATCTAAAGTATTTAGTTATAGAGTTAGCTATTTTTTCTTAAGCGCGTACGTGATACGGGATAGCACAGAATGGTACACTCAAAGTGTGCATATCACGTATGTTCACATGCATAGGGGAGTTAATACTAATGAAAATGTCTGTTTTCTAGAAGTTTTATTATGTTTTATGGGAATGACATGTTTCGCCTTGCAAACGCATTATCAAACATTAATAAAAAGCTGAAATGGCAGTGCACAATGGTGTTATGTTGATCCTTATGTAAAGATGTGAAACATAGAACTGACAAATTGAAGGATGAAAGTAGAATAATTGCAGTAGAAATGAGATCTCTAAGACGAATGTGTAGTAAATCTGTATATGATAGAGTATCAAATGCAAATATAAGAAGTGAATGCGGTGTGAATGAAAGTGTTATGAACAAAATAATGAAAGAGTCGTTAAGATAGTTTGGACACGTGGAAAGAACGAGTGAAGACAGAATGGTGAAGAAGGTATGATTCGGAATGTGTAAACGACGTGAACGGAGCTAGAAATAGAGGAAGATCGAGGAAAATGTGGCATGATCAAATAAATCAAATATTGAATGTCACGCGTACATGGTACGATCAAATAAATCAAATATCAATGTGCGTGCATGATACGATGTATGAATGTTGAGGAATCGAAAGAAGTATGTCAGGAAAAAAAAGTGTGGCAGTCCATTCTTTCTGCCTACCACTTCGGTGAGACGGCGTGATGGTTATGGATTTAAAATGACTAAATATGTCAAATAAAAATCTCGCTAATGTATTAAAGTGAGTTTATTCACTATTATTTCATTAGGATTGTTTAGACTCATGTAAAGACAGAATGATAAAGAAAGTTTATTTTAATGGTGTAAATGGAACAAGAAATAGAATATGACCGAGGAAAATATGGCTCGACCAAATCAATCAAATATTAAATGTTGAGTCAGAGATATCGACGTGCGGGCATGACGAATGTTGAGAAAGCGAGTGTATGTCCAGAAAGAACCGTGTGGCGGTCCATTCCTTCTGCCTGTCCCTTCAGGGAGACGGCGATATGGTTAGTTAGTTAGTTAATTTACTCACTATGGTGTTGGATGGCAGCTCCCGGCCCAGGTAGATGCGTCCATTCAGCACGTTGGTGGTCCAGTTGTACTTACTGATGAAGAGATCCCACATTATGTAATCCTTGCTGCCTTCGCCCGTCTCCTCTACATCTTCCAACAAGATGTCATATTTCCGCTTTAAAAAATCAAATTAATATATTTAAACTGCAAGTAGTATTTTTTAATAAGGTCTGTTTGTGAATTGCTAGGGTATAACTCCCTTGAACTGAGGGAAGGGTTTACAGCGACGCATTTTTTCTAGCTAATTCGGGGCTTTATTGAGAACTCCTATGTTCTGGAACAAAGAAGAGTCTTTGAGGCATGCATCCTCCCAGTGAGTATGTCTTCTCTTCTTCTTCTTTTTGTCCTGTCACACCTCCGTGGTGCATAGGGCCTCAAGGAATCTTCTCCACCCGACTCTATCGCATGCCTGATGCTTAACATCGTCCCAAGTGAGACCTGCTGCCTTAACCTCGTCCTGCAGGGTTCTTCTCCAGGTGGCTCTAGGTCTGCCTCGCTTTCTCTTTCCCCCCATAGGGGACCAGTCTAGTGCGCCCTGAGCGATGCAGGCTGGGTTCCGTCTCAGAGTGTGACCGATCCACTGCCATTTGCGCCTAGCGACTTGTTCTCTAATTGGCTTTTCGCCTGCCATGGTCCAGAGAACGGCATTTGACACTGTTTGGGGCCAATAGATTTTGAATATTGAGCGAAGGCACCTATTTATAAACGCCTGGAGTTTACCAATAACGTCTGCGTTTACCAATAACCCAGTGAGTATGTATGGACTAGAAACTTTGGTATTCACAGACAATACCAAACACAAACTGAAATGTGCACAACGGACTATGGAGAGACAAATACTTGGCATAAATCTGGGAGACAAAATACTCAATACTGAAACAGGTGCTGGAAAAAGCTTATCGATGTGATGGATCATGTTGCCAAACTAATGTGGAAATGGGTAGGACATGTCGCCAGGCAAGGAATGGATAGATGAGCACCCAGAGTTTTGATGTGGTCAACCCGTGCTCCAGAAAAGATGTGCTGATGACATAATTGCAGTCGGTGGAAGAAAATAGATAATAGTCATGCCAAAATGGAGTCTATTTGACGAGGCCTACATCCAGCAGTGGAGAGATGGATAGAGAGAACATTGTCTTTATGTAGGCTGAGCTGTAGAAGCTTATAATGTTTAATAAAATTACAACTTTCTTTATTTTATTTAGGATGCATTCATCTGCCTTATATTTCTTTCTTACTTCTTCATTTTTTAATCTATCATACATTGTTTTTGGTTGGTACTTATGGATTTGAAACTGTAACATTGTCCAAAAAAAGTGCCGAGAAACTACGAGTGACCCAAAGAGCCATGTTAGGATAAGCCTAAGAGACAAAGTCAGAAACGATACAGTGAGAAAAAAAACAATGGTCACTGACATAATCCACCGGGTGGCGACTCTAAAATGGCAATGGGCAGGTCACGTAGCCAGAAGCTTAGACGAAAAATGGACAAGAAGACTGCTGACTTGGAGACCATGGACGGAAAAGAGGAGTGCAGGGCGACCGCAACTGCGGTAGAAGGATGATCTAAACAGACATGTCGGAATAACCTGGATGCAGTCTGCACAAGACAGAGTGACATGGAAGCAAATGGAGGAGGCCTTTGTCCAGGAGTGGACGGGAATAGGCTGAGGAAGAAGAAGAAGAAGAAGACCCTGTTTTTACGCACATTTTCTTAGTGATCTCATTTCTACGACACTTTCTTCCTTCTTCTGCAACTCCAAGGTTTACTTGCATACATAAAGGTTGGCTCTAGAACTTCATTATGCACTGCCATCTTTACTTCAGTCGATATATTTCTATTACGTAATATTTAAACAGTTTATTCATAAAATAATATATTCATGTGTTGTAAAAATTCTTACATCACTTAGGACGGACACAGCGACTAGGTTTAAAAGTATCGTCACTTTAACTAGCATGCTGGCTCGCAAATGATTCTCTCTATAACAGTACTCTTATTTCCATTAATAAACATTTTTTAATTTGATCCATACATCATCAACTTTTTGTCATTAAAAAATTACAAACTTAATCGTCAATCCACCGTCATTTCCGTGTTTTAACCCCCCTACCTGCAGGTAACATTCCGAGAATTTAGCATAAAAAATCACCTGTTTTATTGATTAAATTTAATTATGTATTAATTACATTTTTTTAAATTACGAAACGTTAAAGACTCGACCACACATTATCGCCTACCCTTGTAAAACAATCAGACTTGTACTCAAGTGTTGTTGGCACACGCGCGTATTCGTAACAGTTTGTATATTTTAGGTACATTATTTTTTCTCGAGTGCGTACGTATCACGTACGTTCATATGCTTAGGGCGGTTAATACACCAAAGTGATATTTTATGAAATTTGTTTGGTGCATTGGGATCAATTATTGATTGGTGATTTTGGGGACACAAAGCTTGGCTCCTGATACAGAAGGCTTGGGTTCAAGCGTGGACATGGCCAAATACTGAATTCAGACACCAGACAAAGCTTGTTGATGTGATGGATCGTGTTGACAAACTAAAGTGGAAATGGGCAGGACATGTCGCCAGACAGGGAACGGATAGATAACCACCCAGGGAAAGGAAAAGAAGCATCAGTTGACCTCAATTAAAAAATGGGTTGATGACAAAATTCCAGTTGAGAGAAGAAGATGGATAAGTGTAGCTCAGGATAGAAGAAAACGGAGACTATTTGAAGAGGCCTACATACAGCAGTGGTGAGATGGCTAGGGAGTGAAGAAGTAGAAGGCAGAGAGGCTAAGAACATTCCCACGGAATGTGTTCCGGAATGTTATTCAAATATTCTTGATGCTCTTTTTTTTTCGATACTTTAACACACCTGTCATTAATAACATGATTTATAACACTTTTTAGTGCATAATTATGCTGCGAAGTTAATTGCACACTGGAATTATTTCCCATTCTCAGTATATTTATTTTATAACATCATATCGAAGAATACAGAGAGATCACGGCGATACTATTTGAATAACATGCTGAATGTTATGTGTATAGGGACTGTACTAGTTTCATAATTAGTTTATCTCATTATGTAGGAAAATATAATTATTTCTGAAATACATCTATGTATTATTCTTAATCTATTCAATTGAATACATTGTGGGTATTCTGCGAAAAAGCATTAAGTCAAAATTACTACTTCTGAGATAATTGAAGTTCAAAGTTTGTAAGGATACAACAATTTTTTTTATACTAAACATTAAGGCAATTTGAAAAAATGGTATATTGATCTATTAACTACATTTTATTTAATGGTTTAATAAATAATAACTGAACTATCAGCACAGTTTTTTCAAAATAATAGTGGATTGACATGACTTAGTGCATTTTCGCTGATACATAATACCACAGTAAGGTATTCAAATATAATTTAATTTCACTATCCTCATACTTAATACTAACATGGAGATGATTCCACGCCAAGGGACGTGGAAACACGATCATAGAAACTTGCTTTATTGGTTTTGACTGGAATTGTAATTTTGTTCGCATTTGTTTCTACTGATTGAACGTTGCATAGGTGTCACTCAGAGGTCCGAAATATACGCTGCACTCTCCTGTGTCGAGCCTTAAACACTCTCAAAAACAATTTATATTTTACTCCCTCCCAGATTTTGAGCCAGTGAAGTTCCTTCAGGAGCGATGTGATATGACAGTATTTTTGTTGCCCCATAATCAATCGGGCAGCAGCAATGAATACACTTTGTATTCTGCTTAATTGATTATTTGGCAATCCAGCATACATTCCGTTACAATAATCTAAATGTGACACTACAAAAAAAATTACGAGGGTCCTAGCAATTTTTTTTTTTTTTTTACTTGAATTGTCTCTATTAATTGATGCCCTGCGTTTTAATTTTCAGGGCGGTGTGAACATGTTTGATTTGCAATTCTGCAAAGTTATATAGCTTTATTTTTAGTAGGTTGGCAGACATGGCCACAAGAAGTTAGAAAGGTGAGAGGGGTGAGGTGAATGAGAAAGAATGAGAAATGAAAATAAGAGAAGTAGAGTTCCTATATATGAGATTCCATGGACTAGCTAATAAGCATCCGGACATTTGCCTTACAACTGAGGGAACCATGGAAAACCTCAGTCGGGACGTGAAGTACCTGTAAAAAACACATGTTAGTTATTTATTTGCTTCTCGCAACCGATCCACCACCGTGGTTGCGAAGTCACCGAATCTGCAGAGTGTATCCTTGTTGCGGAGGATGGCTGGGAGATCTGTGATGTGGATGTCTCTTCTTTGAAATTCCTTCTCCAGTTTCCATCTCTCACGCGTGAAGATTGGACAGTGGGAGATGATGTAGGTCCTAGCAAGTAACCTGGTCACACAAATATACTTTATATCGGGACTCTACTTATTACTCCATTTTAAACAAAAATGTAATTACAGGAGTTAGGCCAAGAGACAGCGGCGTTCCCTTCCGTGGTGCGGGGACTATGGGACAGTGTGGACGATGTGGCGGCGGGTGCAGCGGCCGCCCTGGTGCCCGGAGCCCGCTCCCTGCTGCTGGCCCTACCTACAGCCGTGCCCGCCATCGTGGGCCGCCTCCGCCACCTGCTGGGGGCCCAGGACGAGCTGGCGGCGGCCTGCGGCTGCTACATGGCGCTGCTGGCTGCACTCCTGGCCGAGCCCGAGACCTGTATCATCCTGGGGTAATTTTGCTCTCTATTTTATTAGCACTTTAATTACATTATAATGTTTTATTTCATCCAGTAGGCAAAAGGCACAATGTTTGGTTCTTAATCGATAAAATGTAGGTTCCACATATGATTTAGCACAGGTAGTGTTAACATTATGATTTCGCTCTGAGTAAGGATAGGAGATATGACAAAAAATATATATTAAAAAAAACATTTTTATTTTAGTTTGATGGTTTTTAATAATGAAAGTATTTGAAAATCTTCAAAATTCAGATTGTGTCTTTATTCAATGCGCCTAGATAAGTACAGACGTTATCTTTCTTCAATGTGCCTAAACAGATTCAGACATTGTGTTTCTTCATGTGCCTAGACAAATTCAGAAATTGTCTTTCTTCAATATGCCTATACACATTTGGACATTGTTTTTCTTCAATGTGCCTAGACAAATTCAGATGTTGTATCTCTTCAATGTGCCTAGACAAATTCAGATGTTGTCTCTCTTCAATGTGCCTAGACAAATTCAGATGTTGTCTCTCTTCAATGTGCCTAGACAAATTCAGATGTTGTCTCTTTTCAATGTGCCTAGACAAATTGTGCTTTAAATAAGAAATGAATTCCTAATTAACAGCTTGAAACAGATGCTAACTTTAAATGCTCAGTTTTTGTGATATAATCACCTCAAGGGCGCATTAAGACGTGTTTTAAATCTAAATATGAACACTGCATCTGATATTCGCGATCAGAAAGTATAATAAAACAAAATCTAAAAGTTGGGTTTTAATTTGGGTATGAAATATGAAAAATATGGGTATTAGGCTGAGCTGATTTTGAGCTGAATGATTTTTCTTGATACTGAGTATATCAATTTAATTTATTGTCTAAAATTATCAAAAATATACCAAATGTATCTAAAATTTATTTTGAAATTAAGCATTTCGCAAGGCTTATATATAAAATAATTTTATGTTTCTAGTCCGAAATACATGGCAAATGTTGTACCCCGCCTGTGGTCTTACTTGTCCCATCCGACGAGTTCAGTGCGGCGCACGGCTCTGCAGACACTTCGAACACTCACTAAATGCTCCGGGATTATCACCCCTGTCTATAGCATAGCAGGTATTGCACCGGAGACAAAATCTTCCAATCATGAGAAAACCGATGACACCAATCAAAATGACAATACTGTAAAGCAAGAAATTGACCAAAATGAAAATGTCAGCAGTGAAGAATTAAATGCAAATAAAGAAAATAACCAAAGCGAAGAAGAAAATATACAGAAAGATGAAAGTAATCATATTAAACAAAAAGTTGTATTGAACGGCATCAAAAGCAACTGTATTTCAGAACCCGGTTGTACTAAACTTCAAATTGACATGGGAAAGTTGAACGATAATAACAGCACTGTGATTCGTGTTAGTTGGCTGGATGACTTGGTACAAGATGAGGATGACATCGGCCAACATGTTGGATGGAATTCGCAACTCCTTCAAGATGTGCTGAGGCATGTTTTTCAAAGGATTTTAGTGGAACACATACAAGAGATTCAAGCTGTCGCAGAAGAGGTATTGTATATTTTAATGTTTAAAACCAATTTCTATATTTGAAAACTGTTTTTTAATTGTAGAGTGCTATTTAATCAATATCAGTCGAAGGAGGTTTCTCCCCTTAGCACATGACCCAAATATGACCCCTTTCTAATTTTTACACTTGACAACAGCTCTCTATTGGCTCTGGCTCTCTGCAGTATGTCTGCATTACTAATCCTATCGGTCCACGGTTCTGCGGTATATCCACATCTCGAACGCTTCCAACCGGTTCATTACATTAATAAATACCCCCTTCCTCAACTGATATTAATTGGTAAAGTGGAGGGACGTTGGGGAGTTGGTAGAATGCAGCTGTCCTGGCTGCAGAACATCAAAGAGTGGACAGGAATAACAAGAGTTCAGAACCTGTTCCAAATGGCGCAGGATAGAGATGCCTTTGCTGTAGTGATCGCCAACGCTGGGGGGACCTGACACGGCACCGAAAGAAGAAGAATTTAATCAATGTTATTATTATTGTTATGTGTTGCATGTGTCCTAGTTTTTATATATGACACATAAGCTTTCCAGGAAATATTTTGCTTGTATGTTCATAAATGCAACTGATTACTTCTTTGACATTTTTGAGTTTTGGAACATGGAATTTTAATTACATATTTAGCATAGAAAAATAATGGCAGTCAAGAAAACTTAATAATTATTTATTATACATATATGGTTAAACAATAAATAAATTAAATTTGGGTTTATTATTGTTCAAATAATCAGTTTTGTATTCTCAGGTATGGAGCAATCTTATCCGGAGTTCCTGTTTAGAACTGCTATTGCATGCAGCCTGCCCCTTTGTGTCTACGTGGATTTGCCTCACCATGCAACCAGCAAAGATCCCCTTCGACCAATCGCAGCTCATCAGCCCCAAGCCCCCTCCAGTGAGTTTTATGTCCTGACCTAACCTAAGCAAACATTTTTTAAACCATATGTTTATTTGATTCCAAAATTTTTAGTAAACATTTAAAAACAACTCTGTACTGTTTCATTTCATAAACTTAACTAACTAACTAACTAACCATCACGCCGTCTCCCCGTAGGCAGAAAGAATGGACTGCCACACTTTTCTTTCCTGACATATTTCTCTCGCTTCCTCAACATTCATACATCGTGTCATGCACGCGCGTCGATTTCTCTGACTCCTCACATGGCCGACATTCAATATTTGATTTATTTGATCTTGCCACGTTTTCCTCGGTCTTCCTCTTTTTCTGGTTCAATTTACATCATTAACATATAATTTTTTTACCATTCTTTCTTCATTCTTTCCATATGTCCAAACCATCTTAATGATCCTTTCATTATTTTGTTCATGACACCATCATTTGCACCGCATTCACTTCTTATATTTTTATTCGACACTCTATCATACACGGAGTATCCACACATTCGTCTAAGAGATCTCATTTCTACTGCATTTATTCTACTTTCATCCTTCTTTTGCCAGTTCCATGCTTCGCTTCCATACATAAGGGTCGGTAGAAGAACACCATTGTGCACTGCCATTCTAGCTTTTTTGGATAGGTTTTTGTTTGCGATGACAACTTTAAGTGCATCATTCACTTTGTTGCCTGCCCCAACCCTTCTTTCAATATCCCTCTCCACTTGCCCATCTCTTGTAAACATACTACCTAAATACACAAACTCAACTACTTGCTCCAAATTTTCACCATTCACGCTAATGTTGCCGACTGTCATGGTTTCTTCCTTTTCAAAAATCATTACCTTGGACTTATTAACATTCATCATCAGTTCACATGCATACAATAAACTCATACATTCATAAACTTATTAGTTTGGGAAGACTTCTAGAAGCTGTTATGATTGTTGTAGGATATAATCATCCAGGCAAACCTGCCAGTCGGGGCGCAGATGGACAGGGAGGATGCCAACAGTGTAAGCAGCTGCAGCCTTTCCCAGAGATGGTACATCGGGGGCAGTGAGACAACATCGCTCAGTCTGCGGGAAGCCAATGTAACGAGAACACGATGCATAGCCGCCAAAATGCTGGGTGAGTACTGTTTTATTACACTATTTTGGTTGTTCTGTTTTATTTTAGAGGTGAGACACTTATTTACAAAGGCCTGAAACTTTCTCTTAAACCACATTCGTACAATATAATTTTATCTCATTAATTTATAATAGTAAACATGATTGTTTAACTATGCCAAAATATTTGGTTTTACTAAGCTTTTTTTTAATTATTATTTTTTGTTTATTTGCTAGGTCTTTTGTCATGCTACATTGTCCAACCAGCTCCAGGAGTTGAATACCCCGTTGGAACAGAGAGTCCCGTGGAGTGCTATATTAGGGTAATTTTTATATTATTAACTAACCAAAAAACCATCACGTCAGAGAATGGTCCGTCACACTGTTCTCTCTTGACATAATTCTCTCGATTCCTCTACCATCTACCGGATGTGTCCCATCTCTTTCTCTCTTTACATTATGCACAATTTATCACCCAGAAATTATTTTAATTAAAGCATTTATGAGAGAAGAAGTTTTTGAAAACATGCGGGTTCCAATTTGTCACCAGACAACCACCCTAACAGCAAAAAGTGTCCATAAACTAAAAATCACACAATGATCCATGGAGAGACAAATGCTCGGCGTGAGTCTCCGAGACAAAATAAGAAATGAAGAAATAAGACGCCGAACCAAAGTTGCCGACATCATGGATCGTACAGCTAAATAGGCATGGCAATACCCGATGGACATCCAGAATACTTCATTGGAAGCCTTGGACAAAGAAAAAGGGTGTTGGGAAGCCACCTAAACAATGAACTGATGATATTGTCCGAATAGGTGGAATGACCTGGATGCGGAAGGGACAAGACTGGGACGAGTGTAAGAAAATGGAAGAGGCCTATATCCGGCAATGGAGAGAAGAAGGCTCTTCACATTTGCGCCACCGCCAACATACATTTGTGGCTCTTTAGTCGTGTCATAATGTTTCGAGTTTGCAATAAAGCACTTGCAGCGTAGTTCATACACATAAAACATTGTCATTAATTAAACACTTTTTCAATTAATTGAAATTACAAGGTGATTTCAATACGTCTTCTGGATGGTTGACGCGCTTCAAACAGAGACACGGCATCTGACAAATTTCTATTCATGGCGAAAAATGAAGGAAACCAGTTAAAAAGTGTGACGCTGTCAACAAGTGCGTATTACTAAGCAATTAAGTATACATAAGCACATATAGCGCAGTTTTTAATTTCTCTTTGTTTAATTTATTTCATGTTTTCGGATTAACTGGGAAATCGATTATACGGGATATTTTTCCCCATCCATCCCGGAAAATCGGGTAGGTAGTAGTACTGTAGGTGCGTCACGTTTTGACTTCGGTTTTGGAAATTGTTCAGCACCATAAAAAACAATTGTTAACATGGCCAGAGAAAAAGTAGACCTTGTCAGGAATAAGCTGGAAGCTGTGTTGTGCCGAAATCCCGACTGAGCGAGGTGGACGACGCCATCATTGATTGCCCAATCTACCAGTTCTTATTGATTCGACTGACATTGACATTCTACCATCTAAAAAATTCTTGCAAAAGATTGACCGAGTCTTACCCTAAAAAATATAGGAGAACACGTAATTGTACAATAAAATTAATAAGTTGTCACACATAAGACCTTGTTTTTTCTAGTAAACAGTAAATATGAGGTTAGAGAATATAAAATAATATTATGAACATGAATATTTTTCACTTTTTTAGCGAATATAAATCCAAACCCTATTTATAACTATAGAATTATTTTTCCACAGGTGCTGCTGGTGTACCTATCGTCCAATAGTGCCTTGCAGCGACTGATGGTCGGTCTTGTGGTCGGACACTGGGCGCGTCTGGACGCATCTATCCGCGCGGCGCCTGCCAATTTCGTGGAGCGATTGCACTTATGCCTCACGCAGTCCTTGTATTTCGATGAGATTGCCGTCACTTGCACAAGGTACAAGGGGAGATATCTACACAAATGTTTCTAAATCAAACAAACTTTTATGACAAATTGGTTGCAATTTGGCTAATAACTAATTGACTAACCATAATGCCGTCTCTCCGAAGGGGTAGGCAGTAATAATGGACAGCCAAACCGTTCTATCTTCATTCATTATTTCCATGTGTCCGAACCATCTTAATGACCCTTTCATTATTTTGTTTTCAACACTTTCATTCGCACTGCATTCATTTCTTATGTTTTTTCATTTGATGCTGTATAATCAAATAAAATCAGTTTATTTTCTCAAAAGTTATTACAAACAACAATTATAGTTTAAGGCATCTATTGAAAACAGGTAAAACATAAAAAATATATAATACCAGGAACGCATGAGAGATGGTTCGACATTAGGAATACAAGATATTACTACGCATTCGTCTTAGAGATATCATTTGTACTGCATTTATTCTACTTTCAATTCACACTCGACAACAGTTCTCTGTAGTACAACTGCATTACAGACCATATCGGTCCACGCCATTTATTATAAAATATGATAAATTCAATTAATTTCTGAATTTGAAATGTAAATGGCTAGTTTCATATCTTTCGATAATCATGCATTAAAATTTTATTCCGTTTCTCCAGAGTTCTCCAAGATACGAGGGACTTCATCGCTATGCTACGACACTACAAATTAATAACTCCTGAACAAGAGATTGGGAATGTAGTCAGCTTGGAACAGGTAATGTCCTAATAATGAACATCTAAAATCTTCATAACACCATCATTCGCACCGCATTCACTTCTTATATTTTCATTTGACACTCTATCATACATAGAGTATCCACACATCGTCTAAGAGATCTTATTTCTACGGCATTCATTCTACTTTCATCCTTCTCTTGCCAGTTCCATGCTTCGCTTCCGTAACATAATGAAAGGATCATTAAGATGGTCTGGACACATGGAAAGAATGAATGAAGAATCCAAAAAAGCTAGAATGGCAGTTCACAATGGTGTTCTTCTACCGACCCTTATGTATGGAAGCGAAACATGGTACTGGCAAAAGAAGGATGAAAGTAGAAAAAATGCAATAGAAATGAGATCTCTTATACGAATGTGTGGATACTCTGTGTATGATAGAGTGTCGAATGAAAATATAAGAAGTGAATGCGGTGCGAATGATGGTGTCATGAACAAAATAATGAAAGGATCATTAAGATGGTTTGGATATATGGAAAGAATGAATGAAGAAAGAATGGTAAAATAATTATATGTTAATGATGTAAATGGAACCAGAAAAGACCGAGGAAAACGTGGCACGATCGAATAAATCAAATATTGAATGTCGGCCACGTGAGGAGTCAGAGAAGTCGACACGTGTGCATGACACGATGTATGAATGTTGAGGAAGCGAGAGAAATATGTCAGGAAATAAAAGGGTGGCAGTCCATTCTTTCTGCCTACCCCTTTGGAGAGACAGCATGATGGTAAGTAATTTTTTTTTTTTTTTAGGACTAACATCAAGGATTTATATCAATGATTCTTAGAATTTATTTTACTATCTTCAATGTGAGCAGAAAATAGCTCATTATTATGAAGAAGGAATCTGGTCGTGTCCAGGCTTGAACCCATGCTTCCTGGATCAGGAGCCAAGCGTTCTATCCCCTAAACCACCACCCGGTTAAGTTAGTTTTTTAAAAGGCAGCCACGTTCAAAGTCAGAAAAATCAACGGGCGTATGTAAGATCGAGAGGTATGTCAGGATATAGCAGTATGGCAGTCCATCGTGAAACGGTGTGAAGGTTAGTTAGTATAAAAAACTTACATTTTTACGGCTATCGAGTTTACAACGATATTAATTTGAACATTGTTTTCGGTGACCAAATCATAAATGATATTAAAAAACATTTTGATTTGTCATACAACACTATATTGAAACAAACACTACATGAAGATTTTAACTAACTAACTTACCATCGCGCCGTTTCTCCGGAGGGGTAGGCAGAGAAGTTGGACCGCCATACCGTTTTGTCCTGACATACCTCTCTTGCTTCCTCCACATTAATACATCGTAAAATGCAAGTTCATCAATTTTTCCGACTTCAAATGTGGCAGCCTTTAATTATTTGATTAATTTGGTCATGCTGTGCTTTCCTTGGTCTTCCACGACTTCTCTTTCCACTCACACTGCCTGTATACAACATTTGAACCATTCTTCTCTCGTCCATTCGTTCCATATCCAAACCATCTGAGGGATCCTTTTTTAATTTTACTTATGATGCAATCATCTGCCTTACGTTTCTTCCTTATTTTTTCATTCGGTATTCTATCATATATCGTTTTCCCGCACATTCTTATCAGTAATCTCATTTCTACGGCATTTATCCTACTTTCATCCTTTTTTTGCCAGCTCCAAGCTTCACTTCCATACATACTTTGATAAACTTGTGTATATTTATGATTACACTTTTTTAATATTTGTTTGTATTTTTTCATAGGTCATACAATTTTGCAGCATTTCAAACATAGTTATAAAGGCAAAATGGAAGAAAAACAAAGTGTTCCAATCTTTGGAGGACAGGAGGAAAAATATCCTCAGTTCTGCAATACAGTGCTCGACGGAACAGAACGCTTTGAATGTTTCGTAAGTCCAATTTTTTATTGTGAAAGAACAGTGTATGAATTTATAAAAACAATTATTCATTATAGAATTCCACAGTAAAAACGCCTTGAAGAGTTTTCATAATAAGCGAAACACTTTTTTCAGTTTTCACCATTTTGCAGATTTCTCAGGATTTATATTTTTTTTTCGCAGACCACTTGCAATAAACTAGTGAACCACTAGTGCTCCAGTTAAGAACTTTTGTTTTAAAGCTACAAAATTATATTTAACCTTTTCATGGCCGCAAATAAATCACGCCGCGGTGCTCTCAGTCTCTGTCTTCATTTTTTTTTTTTTGCTGTGTTAGAAAGAAATTATAGTTTACTTACTTAACTAATTCACTAAACATAGAATACAAAAACAAAGAACTTAACACAAAGCAAACTGTGAAGAGTTATAAAAAGAGACCGATACCACTAGCAAAATACTGATTAAATAGGTGCTGACATACCGAAAATAAGTAAAAACAAATGTTTTCATTATATTAATTGAAAATTATACGAAAACTACACAAACGATCGACGATTCTGACAGCGAGGACCTAATATTTTCGGTTGTGATAGCCCTGCAATATGACATCTGTATACTGTCAGCTGAAACAGTTTTCGAAATTTACCGATAAATCGGTTAAAAGTATTTGGAAACATGATAAAATATTTCAGGATAACTAAAACAGAGAACAGTGATTGTTTCGTTTCTGCCAAATTGTCAATACAAGTCAATACGGCGCAAAAATACGTCACCAAAAGTAGTACCGAGATATCTCGTCTCTGGCCACACGGGCACTGCGCCATTTGCCGAGATATCTCGTCTCTGGCAACCATCGAGTTAAAAAAAGAACAAAGTAGAATTAAAAGTAACACTGAAACCCGTAAATAAATATATTATATTTAAAGCCTTTATGCTGCCCTAGCTTTGTATACATTCTTCTTCTGATAGCTGCCGTGTCAGGTTCCCCCGACCTGGACAGTTCCACAGTGATTTCTTGGAAAGTTACTGGAGTGGTTTCCCGTTGCTTTGTATACATTGTTCTATCAATGTTTAACCGTTTGAGTGCCAAACTTATTTCGCCAAAATATTCTAAAATATCAAAAGAAATGTCTATTTTTATAGATAATTTATATACTCGTATACAAGAAAACAATGTGCCATTTCTGTAAAAATACACCAATTTTCATATTTCTTTCAACATTCTCTTCACTAGGTTTCACACCATGATAATAAAAATACAGAAATTTAATACTATTAATCTACCTACAAGCACGACGGCGCTCCTCGGCACTCTAACGGTTAAATAAAAAATCCGCTGTTATGTCAATATATTAGATCCTTACATATGAAATTGGCGTTTTGTATGGGAGTAACATAAAGTTGATTTTTTTTAAATATAATATATTTATTTAATCAAAGTATGTACCATTGCTATCTATGCACTTTTGCCATCTCATAGGTAGTTCATCGATCCCTTTACTAAAAAAAAACATTCGGACGGGAATCAATAAAATCTTTGAAGTCGGTTTGGACTGCCCCATCGGAGTTGAATTTTTTCCCTTGCAAGAAGTTATCCAAATTTCGAAAAAAATAGTAATCTGTTGGGGCAAGGTCCGGAGAGTACGGTGGATGTCTTAGACATTCCAATTGAAGCTCTTCTAATTTGGTAGCCGTCTGTTGTGCAGTGTGTGGTCTAGCGTTATCATGAAGCAGCAGTGGCCTAGAGCGATTAACCAGACTCGGTTGTTTAGCAGCTAGCTTTTTCATCATGGTTTGCAGTCGCTGACAATAGACATCTGCCGTAATCGTCTGGCCAGATTTAAGAAAGCTGTAGTGAACGACACCAGCAGTAGTCCACCAAATGCTCACAAATAACTTTTTTGGAGTCAATTTTCGCTTGGGGCATGGTTTGGCTGGTTCGGCAGGGTTCAGCCATTGCGATGAGCGCTTCCGATTATCATACAGGATCCACTTTTCATCACAGGTAATGATTCGATTCAAAATCCCTTCATTATTGTGCCAGTTGAGTAATGCAACGCAGCAGTCAACGCGCGTTTGTTGATTTGCTTCACTCAATTCGTGATGTACCCACCTTTCAAGCTTTTTCACCTTCCCAATTTGCTTCAAGTGGATTAAAACAGTTTTATCACTAACACCGCAGTCTGCAGCTAACTCGGACGTGGTTTGCGATGGATCCGCTTCCACAATAGCCTTCAATTCTTTATTATCAACTTTGATCTCCGGCCGTCCACGGGGCTTGTTCTGCAGGTCGAAATTTCCAGAACGAAAACGTTGGAACCAAAAACGCACTGTGTTTTCTTTTGCGGCACCGTCGCCATACACATCATTAATCCTTCAAGCCGTTTCTGCAGCACTGGTGCCACGGTGGAACTCGTACTCGTAAATAACGCGATATTTCAAGTTTTCCATTTTGTAAACTGAGTGACGCAAAGAAAAAAAACAATTGAGGAAAAAACAAATGAATTATAATTTTCGAAACACAAGTACTTGAGTAAATAGCTGTATAAATTTGAATTTGGAATTCCTAACCAAAGAGAAGATATTTGAGATCAAAGTTGCCAGTACGGTAAAACGCCAATTTCATATGTAAGGACCTAATATATGTTAATAACTCCATTGGTAATATTCAAGTGACAAAGTAATTACGCACACATTCCATAGATAACAAGTTTCAACATGATTATTGTGTCACCTCACACTTGCCATACGACCCGGACGACAAAAATTATGTTGTCACGTCAGAGGTGCCTTACGTTCGTTAAGGGTTAAAGTTTTTTTATTTTACTGATGATAATATTAAATTGGCAGTACTCTGGCTGCGTTGGCCGGCGCTTGTGCCAACCTGCACGCCCTTCCGGACAAGCTTAACCCTGTCATCAAGCCCCTGATGGAGTCCATCAAGCGCGAGGAGAACGAGCACTTGCAGCGGAACTCAGCCGACAACCTGGCCGTGCTGCTGCGCCAATGCGTAGACAGAGATCCATGTCCTAATGTAAAGGTAAGAATATTCTGTTACTCCTGTTATATAAAAATAATAATTTACATCAAATAAAGATGATAATAATGGCCAAATCGATATAAAGGATATAGACATTATATTGTTTCTCATGATGTGATAGATAGCTAATCTATCACTATTTTATTATCATGTGTATTCTACACTATATCAAAAGTATAAGATTACACTATCATCGCCGGGAATTGAACCCAGGACCTTCGGGGTGGGAGTCATAGCTGTTGCCAATCTGCCACACAGGCCGTTATGTTCATAGCATTATTTTATATTGTTTCTAGAACAATGATGTAAAACTCCATATTAAATAATTAATATGATTTAAAATGTCTGTCTTCTAAGGGTTTTATTATATTTTACGTAGATGGAATGACATGTTTCGCCCTTCTGTATTTGCATTTGATAAATGCCTTAGATTGGCGAAAACATCCCATTCCTTATAATATATAGTAAAACTCCTAGAAGACAGGCGTTTTCATTCATATTAATTATTCATAGCATTCTTTTTCCTTTTTTTTTACAAGACATATTTTCAAATACATGGTTTAATCATTGGTCATTTTTGATTTCAGGATAATTTAATTACAGTAATTCTAGTGTGTTATTTTTATTTTTATTTTTCCAGGTGCTGAGTAATCTCTGCACCTTTATCAGGTCTGATGTAGAACTTTCATCTCAAGAGAAGATCAACGGAGATGGAGAAGGCGAAGAGGAAAATGGGAAGTTGCTTAATGGTATGTCCAACATTTGCATAATTCTTTATTTGAATTACTTTTTAACATGTTGACTGCGGAGCACTGACCAGGACAGTGGTAAGGGAGAATTTAAATGGCGGACCCCTGTCCAGGTCAGGCCCTATACCATTCGGTTTTAACCACCCTACGTATTTGAACGTACATGATATGTTCACTTTGACTGTTCCATTCTGCGCTATCCCGTATCACGTACGCGCTTGAGAAAAAGTAATGTACCTACCTAAAATGTACAAACTGTTAGGGATACGCGCGTGTGCCAACAATACTTGAGTACAAGTCTTCATAAGTATGATAGATTTACAAGGGGCAGGCGAAGTGTGCGGCCGAGTATTTGACGTTTCGTAATTTAAAAAAATAAAATAAATATTTAATTAAATTTCATTAATAAAAAAAAACTTTTTTTTTTGCACGTTTCTCGGAAAATAACCTGAAGGTAGGGCAGTTAAGTAAGTAAGAGGGGGTTAAGCCGTCAGAGAAAGGTTCATCAGTTCATGTCAGCCTTGTGAAGTAAAAAGTGTTAAATTTTATTTTTAAATGTGTCAAACCACCAAGTTAATGGCTTCCTATCAAAGTTTAAAAAACATCAGAATATTTTGACTAACTAACTAACCGTCACGCTTTCTCGCCGAAGGGGCAGGCAGAAAGTTACATACTTCTCTCACTTCCTCTATGTTCATACTCCATGTCGTGCACTTCACGTCCACTTCTCTGACTCCTCATGTGGCGGACATTTAATATTTGATTGATTTGATTGTATCAAATCAAATCAAATCAGTTTATTAACTCAAAAGATATTACAAACAGCAAAATGTTTAAGGTATCTATTGAGTACAGGTAAAATATTATAAAAATACAACATAATACAAGGAACGCATTAGAGATGGTTTGACATTAGGAAGACAATATACTTTCTAAAGTCAAGAGTATTTGTCACCTGAACGTACCTTCACTAATCTGAAAGATGTCAATCTCCGAGGAGATTGCGTTCAGCAGACTAATTACTCTTGATTGTGTCATGTTTTCCTCAATCTTCCCTATTTCTACTTCCGTTTACGTTGTTTATATATACTCTCTTTACCATTCTTTCTTCATTCATTCTTTCTATGTGTCCAAACCATCTTAATGACCCTTTCATCATATTGTTCATAACATTTTAATTAATAGTGCATTCACTTCTTATATTTGCATTTGACACTATCATATTATATGAGAATATTTATTATGCTTTAGATGACTCTGGCTGCTATGGAATCCTGACTCTGGTATCCCAGCAGCGTCAGGCAGAGCGCGCGGCCTATAAGAGAACATCATCGGGGCCATCAGGGACCCCGGGGCCGAGTGCCACCCGGGGCCCTGGCCGGCCCCCGGCTACTGACATACCTCTGGAGGAACTCTTCCCTATAGAGGATGAGGTGAGATTATACTAATATTCACAAGCTTAACCTTTAAAAAAAACACAATATTATTATTATTTTCTTTATAATTTTATATAATCAATCAAAATATTCCAAAACGATTCCAGTAATTCTCTTTTTGATAAAAAGACTGTTGTAAGATTAATCCTGCACCACAGATTATTAATTTGCTGATATGCGATAAGGGGTACTTTGGAAAATTCACTTTCATAGAATTAGAGGCAATACCATCATGTTCATTTTTATTCAATTCTTTAAACATAGAGCATTGTCACAATTGTTCATATATACTTGATACCCGCACGATAAAGGGTACTTAAATAAAGAGAGGAACATAGAAGGGTTCCCACCACATACCCGAGGCTGTTATAGGGCGCAGCGGCACCCTTTTGTCAGCCTCACTCGTACACTTCCTAGGCCTGTCTAGTATAACCAAGATCCCATAAAAACATATGGAAAACATGTTTTTCTGTTGTTGTAATTTTGCAATTACAAAACAATTTACAAACTAGCATGCGGTATTATAATATGTGTTGTTGTAAAATGATTGTAGACACAAAAGCTGTGCAGGATCCAGAGGAGAGGTGCGTCCTTCGCCCTCATCAGCCTCACCACCCACTTTGGCGAAGACCTGCCCGGGAAGCTGCCGAAGCTGTGGGAAATTATCATGTTACCCTTTTCTGGCAAGGTGGAAGATCTACGTAAGTTCATTCATCATTCTGATGCACATTTGACCCGTTTTTTAATAATAACATAGTCCACAAACAAAAGAACGGATAATTACCCCTAACAATAGAACGAATACTAACCACAAACAAAATAATGAATACTAACCACTAACAAAAGAGCGGATAATAACCACTAAGAAAAGAACGGATACTAACCACAAACAAAGGAATGGATACTTACCACTAACAAAAGAACGGATACTAACCACAAACAAAATAATAACCATCTTTCATTATTTCATTCATAACACTTTCATTCGCACTGCATTCACTTCTTACATTTGTATTTGCAAATATAACATATTGATTATGTTTTAGATATGGTCATTTAATTTAATTTGATATGTTACACTCCAAATTAGATTCAATTATAGCTCTAATATTTGATTTGGAAACTTTGTTTTTGCTCTCCTTTAAAGTTGTGTCGAAGTGAGACCTCTATTAATATCTTTCAGAATCGCTATCCCCTTCAGGGCTGGAGGAGCTGCTGACATCTCTGCAGGTGCTGGAGGTGGTGTCCCCGCACATATCCCCGGCCCTGCTGCCGCTGGTCCTCACCCCCCTGGAGGGTCTGGCTCGCCTGCTGGAGGCCCCCCAGAGGAAGGTGCGCCACCTAACAGCTCGCTGCCTCGCTGTCCTGGCCGTCATAGATTCACCGCGTGTCATGGAAGTTGTGGTTGAAAAGGTTATATTTTGCTAACATTCATTTATCAAATATAATTCTTCATTTAATTTAAATCCTTAATTATAATAATAATAATAATAATATGCTAACTTTTATAGCGCTGTTTTTGTGATGTAATCACCTCAAGGGCGCACCTTGGTCTTAGTCTTTTTGCTTTAACCTAACCTTACCTAAACTTCATCAACAGCCTATATCCACTCCTGGACGTAGGTCTCCTTCATCTGCTTCCATGTCTGTCGATCCTGGGCAACACGCATCCATGTCGTACTGGCGGTCTCTTTAATGTCGTCTCTCCATCGAAGTTGGGGACGTCCTGGGTTTCAGGTCGCAGTTCTAGGACATGAGCAAAGGAGGCGTTTTGTCAATCTATTTTCGGAGCTGTGAGCAACTTGGCCTTCCGATAATATCCGACACTCCTGTTCTGGCTCCAATAGTGGTGTTTCTCACCCTGTCTGCTATACTTAGTTAGTTTATATCATTCTCCTGATGATTAAGGTGTAAAACCTTTGAAACATGTCACAAAAAAAAAAACTTAAAAGTGGAAACAACAGTGTTTCTCTTCATAAATAATTCATCATTAGGGAATTCCACAGTGTTTATTATAATTTTTTTTTTCAGTTTATTCAATTACATTATTCTATTCTTACAGTATTCTACTACGGTAAAATAATTTATATGTACATAATATCTTTGAAACGTGCCGAGAAAAATATACTCATAAGTGGAAAAAAATGTATTATGCAATTCCACGGCATTGATGTATGTTACCTTAGATTTATAAAAAAATAAATTTATATTTTGGGTACAATTTTAACCTTTTGTGGGTTTTCTGATTTTGTGAATTCATTTTTAATTGAACATTTATTTCAGATTATCCCCATGCTCGGAGCTATGGAGTACGACAGAAAGAGGCAGGGCGCTGCAGAGGCTCTCGCCTGCATCGTGGACAAACTCCAGATCAACATCGTTCCTTACATAGTGCTTCTTGTAGTACCACTTCTTGGTAAGATTTAGTTCATATTAAGATAATGTAAAGAATAACAATGATTCGAAATTATTAATACTTATAAAATACCACAGTATTTTATAAGTAATTTCTTAACTAACTAACCATCACACCGTCTCTCCGAAAGCATAGGCAGAATGAATGGACTGCCACACTATTCTTTCCTTACATACTTCTCTCACTTCTCACACTTTGATTTCTCCGACTCTTCACTTGACCGACATTTAATATTTGATTGATTTGATTGTGACATGTTTTTCTCGGTCTTCGTCTATGTATATCTTGTTCCGTTTACATCGTTAACATATACATTCTATATTATTCTTTCCTCCGTGTGTCCAAACAAGCTTAACATGTTTGTTGCTGAATATAATACCCAATAATTACGAGGAATTCCGCCTTCAACTAAACACCTTGTGGTGCACTGTGTAGTTATTGGCGGATATCGTACCAAACTATACAAAATCTGTGGATACACTGCATTCTCTTCTAATATTTGCATTAATAGTAATTTCTTTAGATCTCATATTCTATATGTGTTATCGGCGTTAGGTCGTATGAGTGATCATGATGTGCCGGTTAGGCTGATGTCCACGCATTGCTTTGCCACACTCATTCAACTAATGCCGCTGGAGGGGGCAGTGGCAGAACCTCAAGGTCTTCCCGCTCCTCTGGCCCTGCAGCGTTCCAGAGACCGTGGATTCCTCGACCAGTTATTCAACCCCAAGGCAATTCGAGACTACCGCCTCCCCGTACCAGTGGAAGCCGAACTGAGATCCTATCAACAGGTTAGAATGGGTTTCAACATTCTTATTAACATCGCTTGATTTATTATTACGATGTTAAATTACCATATTCTGCTCCTTTAACTCGTGTATATAAACAACAACGTGCTTGACCACATTTGATTCTCGTCACTACAAGAAAACAGATGTTTGAAAGGGAAGAGCAAATGACAGTTTGTAACATAAGCGTGAAAGAAGAGAACTTGGAGCAGGTGAGTGAATTTGCGTATTTAGGTAGCATGATAGTGACGTCGAAAGAAGGGTTGGTGCGGGTAACAAAGTGAATGGAGCTTTAAAAATAGTTATTGGAAACAAGAATTTATCAATGAAAGCGAAAATGGCCGTTCACAATGGAGTTTTGGTCCCAACCCTAATGTATGGAAGTGAATCATGGAACTGGCAGAAGAAGGATGAGAGCAGAATAAATGCGGTAGAGATGAGGTCCCTAAGACGTATGTGTGGTGGAACGATATACGACAGTATCTCAAATGCTGATATAAGAAAGGAATATAGAGCGGAATTATGAAAGGATCACAGCATTGGTTCGGACATATGGAGCGCATGGATGGAGAAAGGATGGTTAAGAAAGTATACGTTAATTATGTAAATGGAGTACGGAGTCGAGGCAGGCCGAGGAAAACATGGCATGACCAAATTAATCAAATTTTAAAGGTTGGTCATGTTAGAAGTTGTAAGAATCTACATGCGTGTATGACTCGCTGTATGAATGTGGAGGAAGCTAGAGAGGTGTGTCAGGATAGAGTAGTTTGGCGGTCCATTCTCTCTGCCTGCGGGGAAACGGCATGATGGTTTGTTTGTTTGTTCAAATTGATTCAGGAGAATCTCTATGTCCTAGAAAAAATAGGTCTGTTTTTTCCCAATAGGCTTGCGGCAACATCTGTATCAATTATTCTACACTTTGACATGCAGAACCAACTTTTCTTTGGTGATTAGAGTAGGAAGAGCATTCATATGTTGCATTCAATCGCCTCTTATGTGGGCATTTTTGGTATCAATCAGCAGGGGTCTGGTGAAAAGTATTTTTTTACAACTCTCTCCCACACTTTAAATGTGGAGTCTACTATGTATCTGTAATTTTTTTCTGTCAGTCCCCATTTTTCCAGTTCTTTAGTCATGATAATATTCTAGGCCGGAATCAACTGGCTGTTCTTCCTGAACAAGTATAAGCTGCACGGTGTGCTCTGTGACGACATGGGCCTCGGAAAAACCCTGCAGTCCATCTGCATGGTGGCCGGGGACCATTATGAAAGACAGAAGCAGTACGAACAGACCCAGTCTCCGGATTGTTCTCCGCTGCCTTCGCTGGTCATTTGCCCGCCCACCTTAACAGGTGAGTTGATGCCCTTTTGTATTGATTTACAATATATAGGATGTTTATTTTAGAGGTTTGGTTTTTAAACGGGCAACAATGTTTCTACAGACTGTCAATTTGACAGTTGACAGTTGATTTGTAGTCAATACGTTTTGCCATTTCACCATGAATAGACTGACGTCCAAACAGCGCTTGCAAATTGTGCAATTTTTTTTTTTAATTGTGGTTCGGTTTGCCAAATTTATCGTGCACTACGTCCATTTTACGGTCGACATAATCGTCCATCCAAGCAAGTTATTCGGAAGACCATGGATCGTTTCTGCATCACGTAGACTCTAGTGGATAATACGCATCCACAAAGACGACAATTGTCGAAAATTGGACTTCATGATTACGCTTCATTCGAGCTAGCCGTGGCGCTCATATGCTCGAAATCATATTTAAACAATAATGGCATAAAATTATCTATTAAATAAAGTCAATATTATAGACATTGACATTATTTTAATGTGATTTTTTTCATTTTGAATTTGTATACCTCTAAAAAAACACCCTTTACATTCTATACCAGATATGTTTTCCCCTGCTCTAGATGGGTAATAGAGTCAAATAATATAGACCTAAAACTGAGAATACTCCTCATCAAGACCTATGTATGGAGTGTCTTGATGTACGGCTGCGAGACATGGTGCCTATCCGAAAGGGATAAGCGGAGACTAGAGGCTTTTGAGATGTGGTCCTATAGAAGACTCTTTGGAATTTCCTGGAGAGACCACATCACGAATGAGGAAGTTCTTCAAGGAATCGAAGGAGGAAGGCACCTGCTCAGGACCTTGACCGAAAGGCGTGCAAGATGGATCGGCCATGTAATACGTCAAGAAGGTCTCTTGCATGCCATAATGGAGGGTATGATCGAGGGGACAAACTCTAGGGGACGCCCACGCCGAGAGTACCTGGAGGACCTGTTGGTGGACGTACGCTGCTCATCATATGCAGATTTCAAAAGAGCCGCACAAGACAGGGAAAAATGGAAGAGAATAATGGAGGAAATTGCTGCAAACCAATCCCAGGATTGAAACCAGAGAAGAAGAAGATAGGTCAGAGTGTGTGGGTCCAGGGTTGGGCTCTTTAGCCACATGAGAACCCACAACCGTGAAGGGCAGTCTTCCTCAGATACGAGGGACAGCTGATGATGATGATGATATTCTATACATGTCTTGAACTTCACAATTTCTCTCGCTACCTCAACATTCATACATTGTGTCATGCACGGGTGTCGATTTTTCTGACTCCTCACGTGACCGTCATTCAATATTTGATTTATTTGATCGTGCCACGTTTCCCTCGGTCTTCCTCTATTCTAGTACTATTTACATTGTTAACATATAATTTTTTTACCATTCTTTCTTCATTCATTCTTTCCATATGTCTAAACCATCTTAATGATCCTTTTATTATTTTCTTCATAACACCATCATTCGCACTGTATTCACTTCTTATATTTGCATTCGACATTCGACAGAGTATGCATACATTTGTCTAAGAGATCTCATTTCTACTGCATTTATTCTACTTTCATCCTTTTTTGCCAGTTCCATGCTTCACTTCCATACATAAGGGTCGGTACAAGAACACCATTGTGCACTGCCATTTTAGCTTTTTTGGATATGTTTTTAATGTTAATAAGTGTTTATAATGTTTTATGTATTTATGAATTTAAAATGTCTAACCACAAAGTGAGTGCTTCATATGAACAAGTTTCATTAAAATTTTACTTTCTGAAATATTGAATGACAGAATGAATTAAATGAACGAAGGGTTGTTTTAATTTATTGCATTTTTCAGGACATTGGGTGTACGAAGTGAAGAAGTTCTTGTCAACGGAATATTTGAACCCCCTCCACTACACGGGCCCACCAATCGAGCGCGAAAGACTGCGCATCAAGATCCGGCAGCACAACCTGGTGGTGGCGTCTTACGACATCGTCCGCAAGGACATTGATTTCTTCAGTTCCATCCGCTGGAACTATTGCATCCTGGACGAGGGCCACTTCATTAAGAATGGAAAGACCAAGGCCTCCAAGGCCATTAAAACTCTGATTGCCAATCATAGACTGATTCTCTCTGGAACTCCAATTCAGGTACATTTGGCTTTTATATATATTTTTTATTTATTAATACAGTTGAATCTGGATAATTGGAACCTGGCAAAACTCTATAATTAGCAAAAAATGTTCCGGTCCTACCCCAGCACTAAAACCTCTTTAATTATAAAAAAGAAACCTGTTTAATTGAACTCGACATTCTGGCCCTAAACCACTGTTATTGGAGAGCACTATTTTCTCGACCTCTGTAATTGGAGAGCACTGCTATCTCGATCTCTGTAAACTGACAACTCCTCAGTATTTGTTCTGTACTCATAGAAGGTGGTCCATTTTGGATCGCAATGTTTCACAAACGTAAATATAACGGCCTTGATTTGAGCTCGAAACTAAAACTAATCTTGCTAAGGGTTTTTAGCATGTGAAACAGACCCATATAACTGATTTTTCCAAGGCACAATAATTAAATTTATTGTTTGTATGTGTATGCACATGTGTAGAATTACAATTTACTTATTAAACTTTAAATTTATTTACATTATTTACAATGAATTTTTTCCAAGAAATTTCAATTCTCATTTTAAATATTTATCAAGTTTTAACAAACAATCAAGTTTAAAAGGGATTAATTGTGTTGGGATTGAGATTGTGATGTGTTATTATTTTTCTGAAGAATAATGTGCTGGAACTCTGGTCCCTGTTTGACTTCCTGATGCCCGGGCTGCTGGGGACGGAGAGGCAGTTCACGGCACGCTTCTCGCGGCCAATCCTCGCCGCCCGCGACCCCAAGGCCACGCCCCAGCACCAGGAGGCCGGCGCCCTCGCCATGGAGGCCCTGCACCGTCAGGTAATAACAAACATATTCCACAAGACTGATCATCATCATCTTCAATGTTCCTCCAAAAAACGTTTCCATCCTGTCCTGTCTCTGGCCGCCACCAGTCTTGCTACAGTCTACCACGATACCTTCCAACAATCGCAGTCTTGGCCTGCCGATACTTCCTCACCCTACTGAGTTGTTAAACAACACTCTTGGGGAGCTCCAGATCCTACATGCATTTCAAATGACCTAGCCAGCGTACAGTAAAAGTCCGTTAATTCGAACAACGATATTTCGTAATTCAAAATTTTCATAATTTGCTTGGTACAAAAATTGACTTTTCATAGTAAATTCTACCGTTAAATCGAAATAGTATTTCGTAATTTGTAATGTTTTTCATCAAAATGTACTTGTAAATGATTTCTAATAATTCAAAGGAAACATCAATATAAAGTGAAATATCACGAGAAAGAATCAGGTTTAGTTTTATTTTAGGGATCGCGTAATTCGTAATTTGATTTTTTTTTTGGGAAATCCGGTCCCTTGAATTTCGAATTAACGAACTTTTACTGCAGTCTGTTACTTTTAATAAACTTGACAACGCTGATGTCCTGATATATATCGTAGAACTCCGTGTTGTATCTCATTCTCCATGTTTGACCATCCTTAATAGGTCTGAGGATTCTGCAGAAGATTTTCTATTTGAAGCAAAATAGTTTTGTTTCATCTCATTTAGTAAGTGTCCAGGTCTCCAAGGCATATGTTAAAACTGGTCCAATCGATGTTTTATGCAAAGCAGTTTCGAATTCCTGCACTGCAGCCTCCTCCTACCGCACCGCCGCCATCGCTGCTAACCTGCGTATTTTCTCCAACGCCTCATGCCCCATCCCCTCTCTTTCCACCATCCTTAACCCATCCTGTATCTTAACCCTATTAACCAAGACCACTAGCCTACCCTATCACCGTCACTCAGTCTCCATCCAAGACTTCGGCCCCTGTCCAGGGCATACTTCCTGGCAGAACATACCCCATTGTAGCTTTACTACCCGTCAGAAACCCTGTAAAAATAGTTTAACTGTTTGAGTTTTCTCAACCTGTTTAAAAGGTATTATACCTTGATTATATGAAGCACAGGACCTTGATTATCAAATCAAATCAGTATATTTACTCAAAAGACATTACAAACAGCATAAATGTTTAAGGCATCTATTATCTTTCAAAATACGTCTTCTATTATCATTCAAAATATGTCTTAATGCGCTCTTAGGGCGATGATATCACGAAAAGGACACTTTAAAAGTTAGCATATTATTATTATTATTATTATTGGAGCGCATGGGTGAAGAAAGAATGATTAAAAAAGTATACATTAACAATGTAAATGGAGTATGGAGTTGAGGTAGACCGAGGAAATCATGGCATGACCAAATTAATCAAATTTTAAAGGTTTGTCATGTCAGAAGCCGGAAGAATCAACGTGCGTGTATGACACGCTGTATGAATGTGGAGGAAACTAGAGAGGTATGTCAGGATAGAGTAGTGTGGCAGTCCATTCTCTCTGCCTACCCCTGCGGTAAACGGCGTGATGGTTTGTTGTTGTTGTTGTTGTTATTATTATTTGTTTTGTTACTTAGGTGCTACCGTTCCTGTTGCGTCGTATGAAGGAAGACGTCCTGAAGGAGCTCCCACCCAAGATAACACAAGACTACTACTGCGAGCTGTCACCGCTGCAGCGTCAGCTCTATGAGGACTTCAGGTTATTTCATTTCTATTCATTCTCTTATCAAGTTCCCGAACATGTAAAAGATATAATTTTATGTTTCAAACAACAGAACGGAACGGATAAAAGTTTAAAAAATTGGGAATCTGAGTTTAAAACTAAAGATGTGAGAATTTTAGTTATAAATCAGAAAACACTATTTTTATAACATTTTTCAACTAATTATGTACTAACAACATGAGTTTTAAGGCAGAGAGGTTTGACACATCCACTGTACTGACTAATTCTCAAGCATCTTTTCCTTCCCACTTTTACACATCATGCTTGCAAAATACTTTTCATGATTTTTAACATTACAGTACACTCCCGATTTTCCGAGGTCGGGTTAACCGGGAAGCAGATTATCCGGGACACTTGAGTCATTGAAAAAATATTTTATAAAAACAAAAATATTTCACAACAGTACTTATAATGTTACTGCCACAATGATATTGGGCGTTGTGACAGTAGCAACATTTAATTCACATTGGCGCCACCGCCAACTTACTTTTGTGGCTCTAAAGTTGTAATATTATTTTACTGTGAAAAAGTGTCTATGGTTTAACGTCTACGTCTATGGTATGATGGATCATTCGATTAGCTTCAATAAAGCAAATCCCTTGCTGCCACGTAAAATACATTCATATCAATGTAATTCAAATACTCTTCATTTTTTTTTTGCACAATTATTGAACTTTATTTAACTTAATAAATAACTGAATTTAATTCAACTAATAAGTTAACACAACATTTATTGATTCTGAGGCCGCACGAAGTTCGTCGGGTCTGCTAGTAATATATAAAAAAAAAGTTTCGGACCACAAAATATGTCTGGCTGCTACGACAAGTGCGCGAAGACAGGCTACATTCGCCCATACTAGCTCTGGCTGTGAGCAGCCAACAGGCGTGTTCTAATGGCTGCTGCAGCCAGGAATTCGTGGTTGCCTAGTTTGCGGGCTCCCGTGCGCCGTCATATGTTGAACTGGCTGTTTAGTTCGCGGTAGGTTAATGAAACAATTTTTCATGTGGACAAGTCACTCCAAATATTTTTAAATATTCATCCTTCTTAGTTTCTGATTTGCTCTTGTGTTCTTGGATCGATGTGTACTTTCAAATTGATAATTTAAATGTTTATATATTTTAAATGCCCCCAAGTATAGAATTTTTTACTAATTAATTTTGTGTTATTCTCAGGAAATCGCACGCCCCGCGTGCCGGGCAGCAGCACGTGTTCCAGGCGCTGCGCTACCTGCAGAGCGTGTGCAATCATCCCAAGCTGGTGCTTAGCCCGCAGCATCCAGAGTACGCACGCATCCTGCAGGAGCTAGCACAACAGAACTCCAGCCTGGACGACATCCAGCATTCTGCCAAATTACCTGCTCTCAAGTATGTACTTCAAAGATGATTTATTTTTTTGCTTAAAACTAATAATATTTTTTTTGCACTTGCTCCACCATCAGAGAATATCGGACCTCATGCGGAATAATTGAACTTTATTCCAGCCGAGTTCTTACCAGAGAATTTCTGACACAGAGGGACCTCCAACATAGAAATGTTTAAAAATTTCAGAGTAGAAAAGTGTGACTGTCCTTCTTTTTCTGGCTACTTTCCGATAGAAATGGTGATAAAAATAAAAAATAATTATAAAATTATGTCTCAATCATAAAGTGCTTATTATAATTCATTTGGGTAATATCATTTACCCATTCAAAAGAATATAATGCACATAAACTACCTACGGTGGAAGGATGATCTGAACAGACACGTCGGAATAACCTGGTTGCAGTTTGCACAGGACAGAGTGACATGGAAGCGAATGGAAGAGGCCTTTGTCCAAGAGTGGACGGGAATAGGCTGAGGAAGAAGAAAAAGAAGGAAGAAACAACCTAACTCTGTTGGACGGCCTTTAGACATTGCATAGAATGGAACCAACTCACCTAGCACCAAGAACCTGTATGCGAGGTAGTCTACATTGCGATCAGCAATGTAGACTGATTATGCCGAAAAAATGTCCTCGCATAAACTTTGGCAACCAAGCCTTTGCAGTTGCCGGCTCTTCAGCCTGGAACAATCTTCCTGCAGACCTGAAGTGCATTGAGAACCCACCAGAGTTTAGATCAAGACTCAAAAAGCATCTTTTCAAACTATCCTATCTTAATGTTAATGTTGTTCTAAATATGTATATTTTATAACTAGTTTGTAACATGGAGTATATTTTGCAACACCTTTGAGGTGATTAATTCATAAAAACAGTGCATCCAATTTATTATCATAATATTACGAAAGTATCAACAGTTTTACTATTATGTTAATATATTATTTCATGCTATAATATTAGTAAAGTAGATAAATCACCTCTAATATCCCAAATATCTATTTGAATTGCCAAATGCTTCACCTTTTCTCAACAACCCGAACTAAAAGAACTCGAATATTCCAGACAACTCCTGCTTGATTGCGGCATTGGTTGTGCCCCGAACGACGCCATCCTGTCTCCGCACCGCGCGCTGATCTTCTGCCAGCTGAAAGCGATGCTGGACGTGGTGGAGAAGGATCTACTTCGACCGCTTCTACCCCAGGTGTCCTATCTGCGCCTGGACGGCTCCGTACCCCCGGGCCAGAGACAACAGCTGGTCCAACGATTCAACAGGGACCCCAGTATCGATGTACTCCTACTTACTACTCAGGTACATTATTGACTACTGGTAATATCAATATGTACTTTTATTGTTTTATGGAGGCTTAAAAGATGCTCTGTTGGGCGGGAGGCGTAACCAGATTGGATAAAGCCCGTGATGAGCATATCCGGGGCAGTTTTAAGGTTGCCCCTATAATAGATAAGTATGGACATGTCAAGCATCAAAAAGACGGACAATGGATGGTCCAGGGGGACCCTCAAGTAATGTGGACTCAACCGAGAGCAGACCTAAGTTAGAACAGAGAGTTAACCCCGCTTAAAGTAGGAAATGGTAGAGAAAAAGAAGAAGCAATACATTTAAATTTATATAGATTTATAAACAATATTTGAATTGTATTTTTTTTAAAGATTGTATTTTCACAAGACTTTTTTAAACTTTTCACAAACATGTTTTGGGCAAAGTTAGAATTTATAAAACATGCATCAGGCCCATAATAACTCACGGAATCGAAGCAAGAGCAGACACTGTCAGAACCAAACATCTCCTAAGAATAGCAGAAATGAAAACATTGCGACCTATCGTGGGGAGAACCCTGAGAGGTAGGATACCCAATGAAGAGATTTGCAAATCCTGTAAAATTGATGACATAGTGAGATGGAGTAGGCAGAGAAGACGATTCTGGAGGGACCACATCGCGATGATGGATCCAGCGAGGATTCCTAAGATTGTGATGCTTGAGATTCCAGAGGGCCATCGACCACCAGGACGACCACCAAAGAGATGGAGAGAAGGCTGGTCGTCTTCATCACAGGAAAAAAGTTGATATCCTGCATAAACAGATCCCAAGATCTACAATAAGAAGAAGAAGAAGATGCTTCGGGAAGATGTTCCTACATCAATGTAGAAACTTTAACAATAAAATGAGACAAAATTTTTGCTTATACAGTAGAATGTCATTTATCCGGATAATCAAACAGGCGCTAATCTCCTCTAGCAAAATATGGTGTAAATCGTTTTTTTTTCCTTGGCTCATTTATTGATTAAATTTTACTGCAGTACATGTACATAAAAAGGCTTACATTACTCTATAGTACTGGAAAAATAATCAGAGATTTTTATTTTAACGAGATTTCCTCGTCTCTTCTTTGCGCTTCATTATCTCGGCTTGTCCGGATATTTGACGATCCGGTTAACTGACATCCGGTTATACGACGTTCTACTGTATACTAAATGAAGGGAGGGAGTTACATCTACAGGTAGAGGTAATTGTTGGCAGAAGAAAAATATTCACATGCGTTATAATGTGATTTGAATTATTGCATTTTTAAGGTTGGTGGTCTTGGTTTGAACTTGACGGGGGCGGACACGGTGATCTTCGTGGAGCACGACTGGAACCCGATGAAAGATCTGCAGGCCATGGACCGCGCCCACCGTATCGGGCAGGACAAGGTGGTCAACGTGTACCGCCTTATCACGAGGGCTACCCTTGAGGAGAAGATCATGGGGTGAGTGAACCTTTTATATTTCAGTAAAAACTATTAGTTTATTAGATTATTTAATCCAACCTTATTGTTTCTTGAACACTGATGTAAATCTCCATATTAAATAATTAATACTAATGATAATGTCTGTTTTCTAGAAGTTTTATTATATTTTATGGGAATGACATGTTTCGCCTCGCTAATACGAAATATGTCATTTCCATAAAATATATAATAAAATGTCAAAAAAACAGTTGTTGGCACTTGTATTTTAACTAACTAACTAACTGTCACGCTGTCTCTCCGAAAGTTACAGTGAAACCCCTATTTTACGCTTTTGAAGGGAATGAGAATAAAAACATAAATAGAGGGAAAATGTAAATGAGCGATCCACGAATCGATCCAATTTTTTACTTCTTCATAAGACCAGAAGTGCTGGTCAGCTAGGCCGTGTGCCATTGATCGAAACAAGTGATAGTCCGAGGGAGCAACGTCTGGAGAATACGGCGGGTGGGGTAGGACTTCCCATTTCAAAGTTTCCAAGTATGTCTTGACCACTTTCGCAACATGGGGTCGAGCATTGTCATGCTGTAAAATCACTTTATCATGTCTCTCGTTGTATTGCGGCCGTTTGTCTTTCAATGCTCGGCTCAAACGCATTAATTGCGTTCGATAACGATCGCCTGTGATTGTTTCAGTCGGTTTTAACAACTCATAATACACTACGCCGAGCTGGTCCCACCAAATACTGAGCATAACCTTGGAACCATGAATATTCGGTTTGGCCGTCGACGTGGAAGCATGGCCGGGATATCCCCATGATTTTCTGCGCTTGGGATTATCGTAATGAACCCATTTCTCGTCCCCAGTCACAATGCGATGCAGAAATCCCTTCCGTCTTTGCCTTGCAAGCAGCTGTTCACAAACACACAAACGCCGTTCAACATCTCTCGGCTTCAACTCGTACGGCACCCAATTTCCTTGTTTCTGAATCATTCCCATGACTTTCAGGCGTTTTGAAATGGCTGGTTGCGTCACTCCCAATGATCCTGCCAATTCTTGTTGCGTTTGACACGAGTTTTGATCAAGTAATGCCTCCAATTCTGCATCTTTGAAAACCTTCTCTCTTTCACCGCCATGCTGGTCTTCGACGTTAAAATCTTGAAGCGTTGAAACCACTCTCGGCACGTTCTTTCACTAATAGCGGCCTCACCATAGGTATTTGAGAGCATTCGATGAGCCTCAGCCGCAGATTTCTTCATATTAAAGCATAAAATTAAAACCTCCCGCAAATGACGAGAATTTGGCTCGTAAGCTGACATGTTTAATCGGGAATAACTTTATGATGCAGACACAAATCGACTAATATTTCGATGGCGTTATGTTTACAAATACTTAAGCTTATTGTATGACATCTATGATCTATTTATTCCAACTACCACTTACCGCTACTGCCATCTATTGGAAAACGGCGGAAGCAAAGTTATACACCTAATATTATTTAATATATATAAATGAAGACCTAACCTAATATTCTGCTGCTTCTCCCCTCTTCTGCTGGATATAGGCCTCTTCCATTTTCTTCCACTCTTCCCTTCCGCATCCAGGTCATTCCAGCTATTCGGGCAATATCGTCAGTCCATCTTTTAGGTGGCCCCCCGACACTCCTTTTCTTTGTCTAAGGCCTCCACTGAAGTGTTCTGGATGTCCATCGGGTGTTAGTTATATGTCTAGCCACCTTAATTTAGCTGTACGATCCATGATGTCCGCAACTTTGGTTCGGCAACTTTTTTAATAACCTTATTAAATAAGGACTTCTTATTTAACCTAATATTCATGCAATTTAAATGTTTCTAGTTTACAAAAGTTCAAACTGCTGACGGCCAACACAGTCATAAGCGGTGAGAACGCCTCCATGGAGACCATGGGCACAGACCAGCTCCTGGACCTCTTCCAGCTCGAGACCCCCGGTCCTTCCGGCACCTCGGATCCCGCTGCCGGCCCCGCCAGCATGAAGGCCATTCTGGAAAACTTGCCGGAGCTCTGGGACGATCGGCAGTACGAGATGGAGTACGATATGGCCAACTTTGTGAAGAACCTCAAACCATGACAAATAACCGATGAAATAGACAAGCTCATTTTAAATGGAGAAACAGAATGAGTTTGAATTTTTTTATGTAAGGCGAGGCTAGACTCCAAATGTTGATAAATATTTTTCAAAGCTTGAAATTTTTAAAGTTACAATGCCTTATAGGTGTCTAACGTAAGTTAAGATTAGTTTTCCAATTATTTTATATATCTAATATCTCTATAAAAAGGGTTATTTTCAACAGTATGTAGTATGACATATTGTTCAAAATAACCCTTTATTACAGAGATGAATCAGAATTTTTATGTATAATACATATATTATACACAAACCATTAATACACAATTACATACATTAGTACATATATGATTGCATACATTAATCTATGATTGTATGCATTAATACATGATTGCATACAAGAATACATGATTCCATACATTAATACATGATTGCATACATAAATACATGATTACATATATGAATACATGATTGCTTACATAAATACATGATTACATACATTAATACATGATTGCGTACATGAGTATGTGATTGCATACATTAATACACGATTGTATACATTAATACAAAATTACATACATTAATACATACGAGTATATGATTGCATACATTAATCCATGATTGCATGCATTAATACATGATTACATAAAAGAATACATGATTCCATACATTAATACATGATTGCATACATAAATACATGATTACATATATGAATACAGGATTGCTTACATAAATACATGATTACATACATTAATACATGATTGCATACATGAATATGTGATTGCATACATTATAACACGATTGTATACATTAATACACGATTACATATATTAATATATGATTGCATACATTAATACATGATTGCATGTATTAATACATGATTGCATACAAGAATACATGATTCCATACAGTAATACATGATTGCATACATAAATATATGATTACATATATTAATACATGATTGCATACATAAATACATGATTACAAACATTAATACATGATTGCAACAGTGTTCTCGTGGATGAGAATTGTTCATAACAATAGGTTGTTATGAACAATTGCTGGATAAGATGGTTAGATGAAGTTCGCAAAATGTTACAAGATAAGAAATCTATAATAATGATGTGTTTTGTTTACTAAATCTTTTGCATTCTGCTTTGGCATATGGAATAACCCAGTGTAATTACTATTTTACATTACATCCACTTTATTAAGTAATTATTATATAAAACAAAACTACTTTAATTTTTTTTAAACGTGTTGTAAAGTTGTTTGTTTTAAGAGCGGAACGCAATCGTGAAATAAGTCTGAAGCAAATAATTCTTAGCTTTAAGGGTAAATGTTACTTGTAAATAGTACATTTGGCTTTATTTTTTCCGTTATCACATTTTGCTCCAGTTGATTGATTTCATATTTATTTGCGAAGTTTTAATAAATCTTTTTATTTGTATAGTTGTAATGACATTTTTTTTGAAAAAAAAAAGATTTTTTCACAGTGGCATGTTTCACGCAATGCCATGTAAAAAAGTAAACTATAATAATAAAAAATTACGGTGGATATGTTTCGTCTTATAAAAATAAATTCAGGATATTACTATTCATTATTTTTTTGATAAATAACTATTAATAATAGTCTATATTAGTTACATATTACCGTTACCATTGTTACTGTTTATGGAATTTTTCATTTCGTTTAAATATTTATTTAAACGATTTGCTTACTGTTGTGAGTATAATGAATCACAATCTGAAGACAGCTAAAATATAAAACCAATCTACCTTCTTTTGATATTTTACAATAATATGTTTTACATTTACTATATGCAATGTTAGACATCTAATCTACACCTATAATATGTGTATAAAAATAGTTTATTGTTTCTTGAACCATGATGTAAAACTCCATATTAAATTTTGGTATGAAGCACTCACTTTGTGGTTAGACATTTTATATTTATAAATATAAAATAATGAAACACTTTGTATTTAACCATGGAATGGTTAAATATAAGTTTCCACGTTAAATATTGTTGAAAATGTCAATTTGCTAGAAGTTTTATTATATTTTGGAGTTTACATGTTGCATCTTGCTAGGGAATTATCAAATCAAATCAGTTTATTTCATGAATAGACATTACAAAATTATTTTTTAAGGCTATTGAGAACAGGTAAAATAATATATTGTGTTTAGTATACTACCAGAAACTCATAGAGTTACTCGACATTCGGAAGACAAGATACTCTTCAGAATTAAGAGTATTTGCCTTCTGAACTTACTTTCACTAATATGAAAGATGCCGATCTCTGTCAAATATATTGAAATTTAGAATTGACCACATTGATCACTCCAAATATCTGTAAGACAATACACTTCTACAAATAACAATTTCTTCCCTATTGTCTCTGTACTTTGCATCTTTAATGTTAAGAATCAAAATACTTACTATTCCAAAAAGATTTTATTTTTGATTCAGTACTATGAAACAATATTTTAATCTAGTTTAGTCTACTGAATAAATTGAGGCAATAAATTGTATTACTTCTTAAATAAATGTGTAGTTACATTTTAAAAATTATTCTGTATGTTAACTATTTCACTGTTTTTTTTTTTAAGTTATGGTACCCAATGGTGGCCATTTTGTTTAAATGTATAGATTATTTAGATCTATAGCTACTTTGAAACCTGTAGTTTCCAGCCAACCTTAGGCAGGATGATTCAGTAGATATAGGCTGAATTAAATGTGTCATGATGACATCTTTACATAAACTTTTTGATGTTGACGTTATAAACGAAAGGAATAGTGGCCTTTGTAACTTGTACCTTTAGTTTCGCTGCGAAAGTCGTGCGACAAATCGTCTAGAATAACCCAAACAAGTCAATTACAGTTATATTTAGGTGTAATATTTATTATCAATTTGCTAAGTGTGCATTGAAATCCTTTGAGTTACCTGCTCCATAGATCCTTATGCTAGCTCGTAATTTTCTACCTGAATGTACATATTACGTTTTTAATGCTCATTTTGGTATTTTTTTTTTAATCTTAAGTGCTTTTATATGATGAAATTACATTTAAGTTTAGCTTTCACATAGTATGTATATTGCATTCATGTCTTTCTTGTACGGTGAAGGGTACAACTTTAACCGAGACATGTCTGACAATAATTTGTATTTTTTTTTTTTGTATATCTGTGCATCTCTTGGCATTCTCTTCAACTTATATTTCAGAGATTTTTAAATGTGAATGGCAGTGCACAATGGTGTTCTTGTACCAACCATTATTTATTGAAGCGTCGCATGGAACTGGCAAAAGAAGGATGAAAGTAGAATAAATGCAGTAGAATGTGTGTGATAATCATGAATATCAAATGAAAATATAAGAAATGAATGCAGTGCGAATGAAAGTGTTGTGAACAAAATAATGAATAGGAACATAAAGATGATTTGGACACATGGAAAGAATGAATGAAGAAAGAATGGTAAAAAAAACGTGGTACGATCAAATAAATCAAATATGAATGTCGGCCACGTGAGGAGTCGGAGAAATCGACGTGCGTGCATGACACGATGTATGAATGTTAAGGAGCGAGAGAAGTATGTCAGGAAAGAAATGTGTGGCAGTCCATTCTTTCTGCTTACCACTTCAAGGAGACGGCGTTATGATTACTTAGTTTTTTAAGGGTAGCCAATTATCCTGAAGATGGAGTCTACAACGATCTCAGAAACATTGTACCCAAGAATCCAGAAAATAAAATTTTACCAACCTTGACAATCTATGAGAGACATATTGAACGCTACGGCATTAACACTGGAATTCCATAGTAATATACTTAGGAAATTGAAAATAACTTTGTTTAATCCACAAAATATTAAAAAACATGGCATGTTTCGGAGGATAGCGCCATCTTCAGGTGTAAAAAATATATTTTTTTACACCTTAAGATGGAGGAGGTATCCTCCAAAACATGTCGTGTTTTTTAATAAATATATTTTTTATATTTTGTGGATTAAACAAAGATATTTTCAATTTCCTAAATATATTAGAGACATAATCTAAATAATAATGAAATAAAACAATGTTTTTTTTAACTATTTCCACTTTTGTCTTTATTTAGACAGCGACCGGTTTCGCCAGGCTCGCTGGCATTGACAGACTCTATATCTAGGACAAATCAATAGATGTTGGTTTAATAAATGATCCATTATTTTGTTATATTCTCTAAAATCTAAAATCTTAATTTCTCGCTAATTACACATGCTTCTATTAAAAAATATGCACTAATTTGTGCTTTTTGTTTAACTTGTAAATTGATTGTCATAATTTACTATAATGGCAATAATTTTGTATCTAAAAAATGTTTAAATTGTTTTGTATAAAAGAACATGGATGGGATGAAATGAATCGCGTGTTTGGATAACATGATTATAAATATGTATTTGTTTTTTTATTTTATTTGTGGAACTACTTATGCATCTAGTTCATTTAAAATAATATATTATTATGTAACATGGATCTCTTTGCTCATGTCATTTGTTCTAATGAAATAAGTCATTTCAATTTAAATCAATGCTGTCATTATTAATAAAAGTGATTTATTCAAAATCTGATTGATTTTTGTTTATTCATCTCATTTTTTATTCATAGTATCTGTTTATAGTTTCTTGAAAAGTGATATAAAACTCCATAGTAAATAATTAATACGAATAAAATGTCTGTTTTTTTATGGGTTTTATTATATTTTATGAGAATGACATGTTTTCGTTATTTGAACCATAGTCTTAGCAAGGTGAAACATGTAATTCCCATAAAATATAGTAAAACTTCTAGAAAACAGACGTTTTCATTCGTATTAATTTTATTATCTGCTTTCTTTGTTTAATTTAAATATTTTCGGAGATATGCGATTCAGATTTTTTTTCGTATACTTCTTCTTCTTCTTTTTGTCCTGTCACACCTCCGTGGTGCATAGGGCCTCAAGGAACCTTCTCCACCCGACTATCGCATGCCTGATGCCTAACATCATCCCAAGTGAGGCCTGCTGCCTCAACCTCGTCCTGCAGGGTTCTTCTCCAGGTGGCTCTAGGTCTGCCTCGCTTTCTCTTTCCCCCCATAGGGGACCAGTCTAGTGCACCCTGAGCGATGCAGGCTGGGTTCATTGTGTGACCGATCCACTGCCATTTGCGTCTAGCGACCTGTTCTCTAATTGGCTTTTCGCCTGCCATAGTCCAGAGAGCGGCATTTGACACTGCTTGGGGCCAATAGATTTTGAATATTGAGCGAAGGCACCTATTTATAAACACCTGGAGTTTACCAATAACGTCCGCGGTAGACTTCCAAGTCTCACATCCGTACAGCAGTACGCTTTTAACGCTACTGCTGAATATTTGGAGGTTGAGCTTTCTCGAAATGATACCGGAGCGCCATACAGGGCGAAGCATAGCGAAAGCTCCCCTTGCCTTCTTATACAGCTGAAACTATATTTTCCTTGAATCTTCTGTCGATAATAAGTCATTTTGGAAAATTAACTTATTTTGTTTAGAATGGTAGAATCTATATTAATTTCTCTTTAAAATATGTTAAGTTTATAATTTACACAGCTCAATCAAACTAATGTTGCATGTTACCAAAGAGTATGATTATTTATCTATTTTTTTTTTATCATAATTACAATAGTGTATTTGTAATATATTAACAACCTGAATAGTTGATGTAGAAATGTATCAAAATTTAAAAAAAAATATCAAGAATTTAGTACTTGTTCTATGGTATATTTATTTTGACATGTAGCTATTGGGAAACATTGCTTTTCAATTGTTTCACTTCTTGACATTATAATATGTATTTAATTTGACAATTTGGGAACATTGCCCATATTTATTGTTTCTTGAACAATGATCTAAAACTCCATATTAAATCATTAATACGAATGAAAATGTCTGTTTTCTAGAAGTTTTATTATATTTTATGTGAATGCTTTAGACAGGCGAATCATGTCATTCACATAACTAACTAACCATCACGCCATTTCCGGAGGGGTAGGCAGAGAGGATGGATCGCCACATTGTTCTATCCTGGCATAATTCTTGAGCATCTTCTACATTCACACATCGTGACATGCACGCTCTTCGATTGTTCCTACTTCGAACATGGCCGTCTTTCAGTTATTGATTAATTTGGTCATGCCATATCTTCCTTGGCCTTCCTCGACTTCTTTTCCCATTCACACTATTTGTATATATCTTTTTAACCATTCTTCCCTCATCCATTCGTTCCATATGTCCAAACTATCTTAATGACGCTTTCTTAATTTTATTTATCACGCATTCATCCGCCTTACATTCCTTTCTTTCTTCATCATTAGATATTCTATCATACAGTGGCATTCACATTAAATATAATAAAACTTCTAGAAAACAGACGTTTTCTTTCGTATTAATTAACATTGCCCATACCATTGACAGCATACCATACAATGCTTTTAAATTTAAATTAATGTATTTTAGGCTATTCTACAAATCAGGTGAACAATGCACATTGTGGAATGTGTATACATGTATTTGTCCACTTTGTCTTCCCGAATTATATTTACGAATTTATATAATAATATTTGTCATCGGATAGTCTTGTTAGGACTGCATTTAAAAAATTGTCTTTTGTTTGATGTGTGTTTGAATACTTGAAATATTTTGTTATTTTTAATTCTACATGATTACATATAAAAATATGTTGCCCAGGAAAGTTTGGCTTATTTGAATTATTTTAAGGCTTCTCATTCAAAGTGTTTCGTTTTCATAATGAATCTAATTGATTTATTTCTTAAATCATTTGAATGAAAATTATTTAAATGATTTAATAATGGTAAAATGATTCCAACAATTGTTATTGTGCTCATGTTGAAAATACTCAGAACAATGTTGTTCACTTTTAGTGTGCCATTTGTGTTAATTAAATGAGTTAATTATAAATGTGTGCTTTAAATTATGTGTTTTATTTCGTTTTTTCCGAAAATCCATCAATCCAAATACCCACTACTGAGTACAAATAATAAAATTCTTGATACGAGACAATTGATATGATTTTTTTTATTTATATTGACATTAATACACCGATGAGATACGAAATAACAATAAGATGTATTTTAATTTAAGGAATGTTTCACAGTTCTTAAATTTTACGAACTTTTTTCCACACAAGTCAGGAATAACCGCCATATTTCAAATTTAAACGTTTTTGAGTGTTGGAACACAATTTAAATGTTAGTACAAATTTGAAACACCAGATAGCGGTGGCGTATATCAACACCATGGCGAGGTCGACGTCAAGTGCGTGAATTCTTTTTGTTTTGTGTTGACAATATTTTTTTCTTGATGTTTTTAAATAGTGAGTTAATTAATATAATCGTTACATGTTATTTGTTAGTCAATGGTGCCTTATTTTAACGGATTTAATTGTGTTTATTAGTGTAAATTTGTGTTTAGAACTCGTTGGATTACTTTGGGATATCAGGTGCCGCTGAGGTAAGAAAGTCCGAAGCTTCTTTGAAGATTCCGACAAACTTCTATAATTAACCACTTTTTATTTACTCGTAAACTCGTCCAAAAGTTATAAAAAATATAACAGTTAGTTGTCTTCTACAATAATTTTGTGAACGAGTACATTATTGACAGTGATACGATGATATTTTAACATCCGCACCTCAGCTTGTAAGGTTAGGTTTTTACCTTGTGGCTATTTTTTATGTTGGTACGTACAGAGTTTATTACTTTAGTTTACGTTGGATGAGTTGCTCGTTTTTTGAAAACAGAGCCGACAATTCTCTCGCGCCTATTTCGTGCGCGAGCATTACTATAGTAAAAATTGTAAAGCATTACTATAGTAAAAATTGTAAAAATATTATACGTCAAAACTTTGAAGTGTTTACAATCACAAACTTCAGGCGTGCAGTTTTCTGTTAAAAATGTTTGTCTTCCTCATACATTCTTAGGGTACGTTTCGAATGTGATGTCGTGAATTCTGCAAACTTTGGATATGGGTACTTATAAACTTTAAAAATAGGGGCGAAAAACTTTTATTTTCAGCACATTTACCATTCAAAATTTCGGATGAACTAAAATATGAAATTGTGATATTGCTTAATTTTAATAAAACATGCGATTAAACTGTGCCCAACTATTTTATAATATGTTATGGAACCATGGAACTATTTTTTATTCATGGATAACTTAATTTTTAGGGTAAATATCGAACCACCAGGCTATTTGACATTTGCTTGGAAATACCGATGGTACCCCAACAAGAAATTCTTAGAAATATCTATGTGTATTTGAATATGGAACATTTGCCTTTTATTTGTCGGCAAAGTTGCTTGTATATTGGGAGGGTACTTACCGAGCCAGCCCATAGGATTATCCTAAATCTTAGTACCTACTTGCCTATCCAAGGAAGTTCTTGTGGATGCATCATCGTAAAATGAACTTCACAATCGATGTTTGTTCCGTGTCCGCCGAGTAAATTGAAGGGAAATTTTCTAATGGCCTCACCTACCTGACATCTCGCTCGACATGCCGGACAATAATATTTATGACGGTTTCTCGCTTTTAACTGGCCGCTTAGCCCCTCCGTGTTTATTTGCTTTTTATTGTCCTTTTCACGATAATTTTATCACGTTCACAAGGCACCGCCGATTATGTATCTACTTAGCAGTGGCGTGTCATAAACTTGATGTACAACTTTTGAATAATCGTTTTGTCGTGAAAAATGTTCACGCAATCAATGCATGATTTTCATTTTCTCTACACACTGACAGTAGAAATATTAAACGATATCAGACGAGAAGAATCCTTGTTCCCCTGCAGTTTAGAGGACGATATTAAAGTCGCTCCCTTCTTCCTCAGGATTTCCTGACCAGACCTACTGCCAGTGTTGGCGCGTGACACAAAATTATACAAAATAAAAATAATTAAAATCTCTTAAAAATAAAAACTATTAACTGTTTGAATGTTTTTTTCATCAGTTATCGTAGTTTTTTTTTTTTTAAATTATTTTTACGTGCAGGACCGTGAAATTTTCAAATGATTTCTTTACAATGTTAAGGACGCCGATTGAATTAGTTGTTCAATCAACGTAATATATATGTTTTTATACAATCATCAGACATCTGAAAAATTATCAGACCTGGAACGACCGATCACATGTATCATGGATCGAGAGTCGAACATTCTGTCTCAAACACTACCATCAGAAATCACGTTTCATCTATTTGATACAATTAATACAAATGTCTGTTTTCTAGAAGTTTTATTATATTTTATGCGAATGACATGTTTCGCCTTGTTAAGATATTATCAAATGTACATTATCAAATAAGCGACATTTGATGATTCCTTAGCATAGCGAAACATGTTATTCCCATAAAATATAATAAAACTTGTGTAAAACAGACGTTTTCATTCGTAATAATTATTTAATTGGAGTTTTACACCATTGTTCAAGAAATAAAAAATCTATTTAATATATTTTCCCGTTTAGTTATCAGTACAAAATTATGAAAGGATCGCTGCGTTGGTTCGGACATATAGAGCCCATGGATGGAGAAAGAATGGTTAAGAAAGTATACGTTAATGATGTAAATGGAGTACGGAGTCGAGGCAGACCGAGGAAAACATGGCATGACCAAATTAATCAAATTTGAAAGGTTGGTCATGTTAGAAGTCGGACAAATCGACGTGCGTGTATGACTCGCTGTATGAATGTGTAGGAACCTAGAGAGGTGTGCCAGGATAGAGTAGTGTGGCGGTCCATTCTCTCTGCCTACCCCACGGGGAAACGGCGTGATGGTTTGTTGTTGTTAGTTATCAGTGTTAATTTTTTTGATATCGTTATGCAATCATGCAATTACCAAAGTCTCTTTACCTTACCAGTTTTAGTAATAAACCATTTTATTATATAAAAAAAATTTGCGAATCGCCACTGATAGTTTCTTTGGTACGCAAGGGGATGGTGTATATTTGATACATCGGAACATATTACCTTTTTGTGAGATAGTGTTGAAGTGAGATTCGTATCTTTGCATTGTATCGTCTACGATTCGCCCATTACTTGGACTTGGATCTTCTGGCTTACAGAGGTTCAGCTCTATTGGCTATTCCTCTTACGTCTGTAGGAAACATTGTTGGAATGTGATTTGGTAGTTGTTTTATGATGGAGCTAAATGTATGGCCCGGAGTGTCCCTCCGAAAGAGGGCGAGGGGAGATTTAAGGTTTATGATAAAGTCTTACATTATTGTTAAGGAATGGAAGACCCTGTTAAGAGTTGTTCTATTTTATGAAATTTAACCAAATAACTAACCGTCTCGCCGTTTCACCGAAGGGGTAAGCAAAAAGGATAGACCGCCACAGTAGAGTAATGCGTGGAGCTGGCAAATAAAATGATGACTGAGTCAGATGTGTGTGTGTGTACTAAATGAGTCACATATTTTTAAAGTTTACCGTATGCGATGTGGGTGGGAGGATCGGTAAATCAAGACTTGGATTCTATTTTACGAGCGTGAATAGATCAATTAATATCCCGGTCTCGTCTCCGGGATAGATCGCACTGTATGAAGTCAGAGCACCGCGCGGACACGTTCGCCCGTGGCGCCAGGCATATTGCAGCCATAGTTCCCCGAAGAACAATGATAACTATTTCTGATAAGCACATCTATTGCCATTATGTTTAACGGGCGCTACACCGCTTCCTCGGCGGCAGAAGCGTTTCATATTATTTATTGATTTCCAATTTGCAATCGGCATTCATTATTACTGTTTCATTTTCCACTTTTGAGTTTATTTTTCTCAACACGTTTCGAAGGTGTGTCAGACCCATAATGACTTATGGTATAGAATCGAGGGCTAACACAAATAGAACCAAAGCACTATTACGAACCGCCGAAATGAAGACACTCCGCGCTATTCTGGGCAAAACACTAAGGGACAAAATCAGAAACACAGTAATACGCGAGACCTGCGATACCGAAGATATTGTCAGATGGGGCAGGACAAGAAGACGCTTCTGGCGCGACCACGTAGAACGAATGAGCGACGATAGACTTCCCCAAGCAGCCGCAAACAACGTGACAATGGGAACTCGCCAACCCGGAAGATCTGCGAAGAGATGGCGAGACAGTTGGAGTTCTGTGTCCCAGGAGACCTCGACGCCATAAAAACAGATCCACAGATCTATTGAAAGAGGAAGAAGAAGAAAGAAGAAGTTTCGAAGGTTTAAATCTTCATCATCAGGAGAATAATTATTCTCTCGATAATGAAGATGGAAAACCACAACTCAAAAGTGGAAAACAGTGTTTTAATTCGTCATTGAAAAATTCGTCATGGTGGAATTCCAGTGTTGAGTTTATCAACAAATTTGTGTTAAATTACAAAGATTAAAAGAAGAGCGTTCTGAACAAAATAATGAAAGGTTCATTAAAATGGTTTGGATACATGGAAACAATGGATGAAGAAAGCGCGATTAAGAAAGTGTACGAACGATGTGAAAAGATTAGGATATAGGAAGAAGGGAGAAACGTCGATTTCTCCGACTCCCCCACGTGGCCTAGATTTAATATTTAATGATTTGATTGTGCCACTTTTTCTTCGGTCTTCCTCTTTTTCTTGTTCCGTTTACATACAATATATCTTTATCATTCTTTCTTCATTCTTATATAGATATTAATATACCCGTGGTAAGAAAGTAGTGTTTTAAATTATTTGAATAAAAGCGCAAGAGATTGGGTTTTGTAAAGAGTAGTTCTTCTACTTCCTTGCTATATACCTATGTGGTCTGTTTTCGAGACGGTTGCCCCTCCTATGAGGTGGATTTTCAGTTGTCCTTCCACCTTTTAAGAGGCCATCCACGACTACGAATCCCTTGAGGCTGATTATGTAGTGCAATATAGGGGAGTCTGGTGGTGTCCATTCAGTGGCGGTACTCCCATAGAAGCCCGGCTTGCGTAAGATATTTTGAATCAAAACCTCTTCTGGCTTACAGAGTAAAACCTCTTACGTCCGATGGGAACAATGTTGGAAGGTGATTTGGTGGGTTGATGGTTTATGCGGGGGTATGATTACTTAGATTTTGGGGTTTTGATTTAAAATTTCTTACGCAAGCCGGGCTTCTGCGCTTCTATGGGAGTACCGCCGCTGTGTCCATTCTTGGATATGGCCTTACCATTCCCTTCTTCGCTGTCTACTCCATCTTAAAATATCCCCAGCCTCACATATCTATCTTATTCTGGTGTTCCTTGCGCGATCTATGAATGTCTTTCCTTCTACCATCATTCGTGTCTTCATCTCTGAAGTCCCCCGAACTTGTTTGTTCCAGACTAAGAGAGTATTTGTATTTCTTTATTTGTTTTATAGTTATGAATGAGCATATTTTTATCCAGCACCTCGTGCGGCCGACAAAGGTCATTGCTGATCAGTTTTGCGTTTTAATCGACTGTTTCCTTGTTGGGAGTACCTACGCAGTTTACAAGAGCGGGTATATAATGATGCCGCGGCGGGCTCCCTGCGCCGCCCACCCGCGCTCCCGCCCGTGTTTACACTGATCGCGCTTCCCTCCGCCCGTGGTATTTATAGGCGGCTTGGGCCCGGATTGGGTCACTCCTCTCTGATGTTCTATTGTGTTCCTTTTTTGAAATCCACTGCACCGGGAGTTTTATTATGTTACTTATTCATTAGCGTCTGTTTTTCACACTTGTGTAAAAGTTTGCCCGTCATTTCTTCATTGCGTAATAATTAACGCTTATTTCAGTCTTAAAAACTGACTAACTAACCATCACGCCGTCTCCTCTAAGGTGGAGCCAAAATCAAATCAGCTTATTTCATCAACAGACATTACAAAATTAATTTTTAAGTCATCTATTGAGAACAGGTAAAATAATATATTGTGTATAATATACTACCAGAAACGCATGAGAGATGGTTCAACATTAGGAAGACATGATACTTTCCAGAATTAAGAGTATTTGCCTTCTGAACGTACTTTCACTAATATGAAAGACGTCGATCTCCGAGGAGACCGGGTTCAGCAGATTAATTGCTCTTCCCACCGGTGTCACCAGAAGCAGGTTGGTTCTGGCGGCCGGTAGGTAAAACAATCTATGCTGTTGCCCCACACTGTGCTTTCCTAACATACTTCTCTCGATTCCTCAGCATTCATACATTGTGTCATGCACGCACGTCGATTTCTCCGAATAATCCACTCACACTATTGCTAAGATTCTACTCAAGCCAGGCGGACTTTAATGCAAATTTGTTATTTTTTACGGATTAAAAATACATTGTTTAAAGTTTCAGTACGACGGATCAAACATGAAAAAAATAGTGTTATCTTAATCCGGTCCTGGACTAGTTCTGCTACCGTTGACGGCTGCAACGGCCCTGCTTAATGTCCAACTGTCCACTTTTAGGATTTTACAACTATGGATTCTTCTATGTTCTTTGGATCTGTGTTTAAGTTTTTATTTATTTATTTATTAATCACACTTTTAGATCGAGAGGACTGCGCTGGACGCCCCTGGAATAAAATCATTTTTATTCATTAAGATAAATGCATTCTCAAAAGTCTACATATGTACACATCAATTTACGTACATATGTATTCTTATGACACGTGATAGGTAGCCAGTCTATCGCCATTTTTATTGTCACGTGAATTTCACCAGAGCAAAAACAGAGTGATTTTTTTTTCCCTATTCTGAATTCGGGACCTTCGGTGTGGCGTTGATAGCTGTTTGGCACTCTGCCACAAAGGCCGTTATGGGTCATGCGCGTAAATACATAAATAATAAAAAAAAATAACTATTTGATTAAATATAATTATACTTTATATTACTTATACACTTTTTATTTTCACTGAACACAGACATGTTTCGGTTACAAGTAACCTTTATCATTATATACAATTTTAACAATCAAATAAAACAGAGTAGTCACTTAAATATTAAAAGGGGGTGGAGTTATGTATTGTATTGTAAAGCATTTTTTTATTAACAAAACATACTTTCGATTATAAATGTACAGTAAAACCTCGATATAACGGACCTCTATTTTACGAACTTCGGATATAACGGACAAATAATCCGGTCAAATGCAAAAAAAATTAAAAACGTCCGTTTTACTATTATACGTGCTTAGATTCAAGTGTCGTCGCATGTAAACAATTTTTAGCGGCCATGATAATCACGTCATATGTCTAGCACTAGAATTTGAGACATAATAGAAAGTCTATTGTATGACATCTACAATCTATTTATTTTATTCCACCACTTACCGCTACAGCCATCTATTGAAAAACGGCGGAAGCAAAGTTTTACACCTTACATAAAAGTGGAGGGGTATAATTAAGATTGAGGAGAGGGGAGGTGTAAGACAGGAAAATTTCGAACATGGGAATTGAATTAAAATTTAACTGGTAAACTAACTAACCATCACGCCATTTCCTGGAGGGGTAGGCAGAGAGGATGTATCGCCACAATGCTCTGTCCTGGCATACCACTCGGGTTTCCTCTACATTCATACATCGTAACATGCACGCACGTCGATTATTATTCCGACTTCGAATGTGGCCGCCTTTTAGTAATTGATTAATTTGGTCATGCCATGTTTTCCTCGGTCGTTCTCGGCTTCTTTTTCCACTCACGCTGCTTGAATACAACTTTTTAACCATTCTTCTCTCATCCATTCGTTCCATATGTCCAAACCATCTCAGGGATCCTTTTTTAATTTTATCCATGATGCAGTCATCTGCCTTACATTTCATAAAAGTGGAGGGGGTATAATTAAGATTGAGGAGAGGGGAGCTGTAAGACAGGAACATTTCGAACATGGGAATTGAATTTAAATTTAACTGGTTATTTATTTTTAATATTTTTGGCGGCTTTTTTAATTTTTAAAATTTCTACATTATTTAATGATAGGTTTTTGTTATTATATATGTTAGGTTTTTATTATTCAGAAGAGTAAAAAACTAATTGAGTATTCGCCACACTTCACACTGGATGGCGGGAATGTCGCAAAGGCAATAATAATAATATATGGCGTGCGGGCAGAATGCCGTTCTGGGAGGCGAGAGGACACAGGCGGGTACCTTTGATATGAGATTGATAAAAGATAACCGTCTCCTCCTGCGCCACTCTCCTTTGTGACTCCTTTGATTTTTTTCTTTCCCGCCTTTTATCTTTGTACCGAGGGCTGGGGTACCTACCCGGCCTTTCTGCGGTGAATACGAAATATATTAAAACCTGAAAATTCTAGAACTACTGAACATAGACACGACCAGAGATCTTCAAGGTTAAATTAAACATATTTTAACAGCTCTCCTGTTATCAATGAAATAGGCAAAAATAAAGAAAAAAAATTACGGTGAAGATATATTTTAATCAATGGTATTAGAATAACATTATAAGAGCCGCTCAGATGTAAACTGACCATCGATAACACACCTATTGAGCAAGTCATGCGATTCACTTACCTAGGCATAGAGATCAGTAGCTACAGTGACCTGTATGACGAGGTGCGAGCACAAACCAACAAAGCGACAGCCGTGGCTGGCTGCTTGCGCGACACCATATGGAGGAACAAATACATGCTAACCGAAAGTAAAGTCAAGATATACAAGGCATGCGTTCGCCCCATCATGACGTATGGAATAGAGGTCAGAGCCGATACCAATAGAACTAAGAACCTTCTTAGAGTAGCAGAAATGCGAACCCTAAATATTTCTCTCGTTTCCTCAACATTCGTACATCGATTTGGCTCGCGCTGTAATGATGTAAATAGTGATTATTCAACACTTACGTTTTTAAAATCAGTTTTATTGTGTTTTATGAGAGTGACACGTTTCGCATTGTTCCCTACAAAACTAGTTTGCCATTGACACGAAGATGAAGACTTCATATAGATTCTATTTTCTTCATATAGATTTATTTTCGAAATGGATATTACAAACCTCAAAACATTTAAATAGTCGATTTGAAAGAATACATCAACCTATGAATACAAGAACAAGAACGACTCTAATGAGGCTGAATACACTCCAGTATTTGGAGTATTTTCCTCTTGAAAATTGTTTCATCAACGATTCAGACAGATTGCTCTCCCCACCAGAGGCAGGTTGGTTCTGCAGATAGAGAGATTAAACGGTATGTGCTGACGTTCACGAAGATACCCATACATATGATAAAGATATTCTCCACGATGCACAGAGGTCCCAAATTCAAATCTGACGGGAAATTTCTCAAATATGTAATAAAAAGGTAATTAATGGTTCAAAAAATTTTTTAACACAAAAACTGCAATATTTGTTGTATGAAATACTTGTTTTATTAAAGAAATGTGAATACATAATATATTTCAACTTATATTAGAAATATCAAAATTTAGTAAATCATCGAAATTATTATGTAGATAAATCTACTAATTATTGTTAGAAAATGCATTTATCTAAGACGAAATTAAACTATTGATATACCGTAAAATACATATGTACAAGTAATTCTTGTTCGAAGGTATAAGTAGTAAAAATATTTTTAAAAAAACGTGAAGTAAAATAAGGACAAAAATGAAAATTAAGTAGAATCATAATAACCATGTTATCTCAGATAGATTATCTGTAGTATCTGATGGTTGCGGATTTTGTAGCAATTTTATAACCTCTGGATTAAAACTACCCTGAGAGTTACTTCTGTCGGAAGTTATTAAAGGGTCAGAGGAAATGAGGAGCATGTGAGCCTTCCATTATATGGTCCAATATCTTTTGTAAATTTACTTCTGCACAATTTTCAGTTATTTTAACTGAATTGACTGGATAGCACTTTTTGTGCTTCCAAAATATGTTTGTAAGATGGGTAAATATTAGCACCTAGAGCTTTAGCTTTTGATTGAATGAGCATATTTAGTAAGTTTTGAATCAACAAACAAAGCTAGTGCTTTTTCACGTGAATACATTTTAGCCGACCTAGGAGACTTTCTATATGTTTTTTTATTCTAGAATAAAAAGCAACTAGTTGCTCTCTTTGGAGAAAACGTAATCTCCTCAATAATTTTTGAAGCATCTCTTCTTCCCGCAGATCTTAAACTAATTTGTGCAGCGTACATTAACTCGTCGCCAGACGCAAACTCAAGTATTTCGTATAATTACCAAAAGATTTCTTCCTGCTGGTATTTCCAGAAGTAGATGGTATCTCTGATTTATCTTGAATCTCTTTGGAAGTCGATTCAGGAAAAGATATTTTAGCATCCAACCACTTAGAAATTTTTTTCATAAATATTTTTGTGTTCTGTTACTTTCGACCCATTTCGATCTTAATGTGCCACTAAAACGCATTTTTTTGTTTGTTTATAGGCATAATAATCTCTTTATTAAACATTTCTAGTTGAAATTTCTGAGAAAAATATATTTTACTTTAGTTTTATTATTTCCCCTTCGCCAAATGTCAAACAAGATTCTTCGAGAAATTGAGCCATCTGAAATAAAAAGTAACATACATTCTAAATAGGCAATTTCCGGCAGCTAATTTCTTATGGATTTTATAACATATATATCATTACACAAAATAAAATAATAAAATTGATCGGGTGTCTCGGGGATTTTTTTGTAGGCCTTCACAAACTTAAATGATAAACTTTTATAATCCGATAATTCATTGTTTGGTTATTTCCCCTCAAACACATGAAATAAAAAAGCAAAATAATATAATAAAGTGAATTATTAAGAACATACCTTCAATCAAAATATTCATAATGTAAAACCAAACAATAATGCTAACACTTTGCTAAAAATGTGTCATCAACTTGGGAACGCAAACGCTACTAAAACAATGAGAAATTTTTGGTGCGTTACTTATCAACTTTGGGAACCTCGCATCGCGTTAACACCATTGCCATGTGGTTAATTGACTTGGTTTATGATGCTCCATTTATGTTTTAAGATATTATGTAAGAAATAATTTAAATTAAAAATAGTGAATAAATACCCAATTTCCCGCTAGAATTGACTTTGGTACCTCAGTGCGATGGCGGAGTTCTTAAAGATTCCCCTAATAAGTCTAAAGCAATGGATATAAATTGTATCGATTGGGCCGAAATAACCAGACCCGCAGAGCTAAAAAGAAGAATTGGACTAAGCTGGGCAGCTTTCGGTAACATGAGTTTAAAATTAAAAAAACTAACTAACCATCACGCCGTCTCCCCGGAGGGGTAGGCAGAAAGAATGGAACGCCACACTGTTCTGTCCTGACATACTTCTCTCGATTCCTCTACATTCATACATCTTGTCATGCACGCACGTCGATTTCTCCGACTCCTCACGTGACCGACATTCAATATTTGATTGATTTGATCGTGCCACGTTTTCCTCGGCCTTCCTCTGTTTCTAGCTCCGTTCACGCCGTTTACATATATCTTCTTTACCATTCTGTCTTCACTCATTCTTTTCATGTGTCCAAACCATCTTAATGACCCTTTCCTTATTTTGTTCATAACACTTTCATTCGCACCACATTCACTTCTTATACTTGCATTTGTCACTCTATCATATACAGATTTGTCACACATTCGTCACACCGGAAAATACCGATCAACCTGAAACGAGAAGCCTGCGTTCTTCCAGTTGGGTACTTATGGTCTTGAAACTGTTAAATTGTCCAAGCAAAGTGCCGTGAAACCGCGAGTGACCCAAAGACGATGTTAGGAATAAGCCTAGGAGACAGTCAGAAACGATACGGCGAGAGAAAAAACAAAGGTAGCTGACATCATCCACCGGGTGGCGACTATAAAATGGCAATGGGCAGGTCACGTAGCCAGAAGCTCAGATGAAAAGTGGACAAGAAGACTGCTGACTTGGAGACCGTGGACGGCAAAGAGAAGTGCAGGGCGACCGCAACTACGGTGGAATGATGACCTGAACAGACCGTCGGAATAACCTGGATGCAGTCTGCACAGGACAGTGTGACATGGAAGCGAATGGAGGAGGCCTTTGTCCAGGAGTGGACGGGAATAGGCTCAGGAAGAAGAAGACGAAGAACAATGGATATAAAATATTTGTTCAAGAAATCTTAAATGATTGCATTAAGATAATCATAAATATATATCATTGGGTAAAGAGCAAATAAATCAACCTACAAATTACATTTTGATTTTTATTTATGTAAATACATCTGTTCTCGCATTTCCCGGGCCCATAATTTTGAGATAATAATAATAATAATAATAATAATATGCTAACTTTTAAAGCGCCGTTTTTGTGATGTAATCACCTCAAGGGCGCATTAAGACATGTTTTAAATCTAAAAATCTAAATGTGACCGCTTAAAAAACGATTGGTTTAAAAGTATAGTAGAACAAAGTATAAATGTTTAAATTGGGTATGAAATATGAAAAAGATGGGTTTTCAATTTAGTTCTGAAATCTGTCGGATCATTTATGCATCTAAGGTGTGAAGGGAGATTGTTCCAAGCTGATGGACCGGCTACCGCGAACGCTCGATCCCCGAATTTCGTACTGGGGCAACGCTTCGGCTCAACTAATCTTCCTATTGCTGAGGAGTTCGCCGAGCGAAGTGTGGATTTCCGTGAATTTAGGCTGTCCGCTATACAGAGTTCAGATATATAACTTGGTGCCATTCCGCTTTGAAGACTGTCCAGCAGAGTTTATACTGGATTCTTTCTGGACTTTTAAGCCAGTGAAGTTCTTTGAGATGTTGTGTTATATGGGACTTTTTTGGAATGCCTTTAATGAGCCTTGCTGCTGCATTGAACGCAGATTGAAGTTTGTTTATTTGTTGTTTTGGAATGTTTGCATAAATTCCATTACAATAATCAAGTCGTGACACAACGAAGAAATTTACAAGAGTTTTGAAAGTGTCATGGGGAATACTCCTTTTGACGGATTTTAATCGTCTTAGGTGGAAGAAACTAGCGCTGACCGTGTTATTAATTTGGGATTTTAGAGACAGATTTGCGTCAAGATAAACACCAAGAAGCTGATCAAAAGAGCTGGCGGACCTCAATTGAGCACCGCTGGGCGGTGTCTGCTTGTAAATCAAATATGCCTTTGATTTTATAGGTATGAATTTGTTTTCCGCAGTGCCAATCCATCAACCGAGGAAGTGCCTAATATTGCGTTTATCTGATAAATAAAACAGTAGGCTCTTTACGTTATTTTACATACCTTTTTTCTTCTTCTATATTTTAACTATCAGATCACTTTAATAGAGGACGGATTCAGCGAGGATTCCTAAGATCGTGATGCACGAGACTCCAGAGGGCCGTCGACCACCAGAACGACCATCAAAGAGATGGAGAGAAAGCTGCACGTCTTCATCACAGGAATAATTTTGATATCCGCTATAAACAGATCGCAACGTCTACAATAAGGGGAAGAAGATAACGTAATTGGTGGCATTTTTTACAATGTTAGAAACGCATACTTCAAATATTTAATTTCTAGAACATTCTGGAATAGTACGCACTTTTTTTGCTAGTGAAATACTAATGTTATACATACTTATCATAGTCCATTGTTTTGGCCGAAACACTATGATACTTCAACATTATTAATGTTAAAATTTATAACACTGTTATATTATCACAGTTTATTGTAACACCCGATGATGCCAAAATCGGTTGGCGAAACAGCTGTCGCGACATTCTCAGTGAATAAAAATAAATTGTGATATTATAACTGAGCTAAGTAAATCACCATATTCCTGAAAATAACAAACTAACCATCACGCCTTCTCTCCGAAGGGGTAGGACGAAATAATGGACACTTTTCTTTCCTGGGATGCTTCTCTCGCTTCCTCAACATTCATACATCGTGTCATGCACGCGCGTCGATTTCTCTGACTCCTGACGTGGCCGACACTCAATATTTGATTTATTTGATCGTGCCACGTTTTCCTCGGTCTTCCTCTATTTCTGGTTCCATTTATATCGTTAACATATAATTTTTTTTACCATTCTTTATTTCATTCATTCTTTCCATGTGTCCAAACCATCTTAAGAGATCATAAATTTTTCTGTGTACCTATAGTAAAATAACGTTACGTCAGATATATGTGATTTAAAATACGTAATCGAATAATAAAATGATTGTCACGTCAAATCAGTATTTCTAAAGTGACGCTATTCGAAAACGTGATTTTGACATGTCGTCATCTGAGAGTAAAGGCAGAAACATACTATTAACACGCCACGCCACCCGATGCCACGTGATGCGTGTTGAGTCGAATCAAATTGTATTGTTTTCTATGGACAGAATCACACTACGAACACCCGACGCGACGCCATGCGCGCACACGCCACCCGATCCAAGCGAGCTAGATCGACGTGTTGCCGATAGTGGGAGTAAACACGCCACGTCGCGTGTTAATAGTATGTTTCTGCCTTAAGAAGGTTCCAACTGTCAAAAGTAAAAAGCTGAGAAAAATTAAGTCAAATTTTTGTTGGTTTCGGGTGTGTATCTTGGAATAAAAGGGTTCCATCTGAAGCAGATGAAATTCTTTTACCGAGAAACGTGTAAATTTTCTCTGGCGACAGTTGGAATAATAAAGTTGTAAGTGTAAATGAATCCTTCTTCAGTGAATCGTGTGTTTTGAATGATCAGATGGAACTTGATTATTTTCGTAACATCAAAATGACGATACTATTACATGTTTTTTTTAATTGTACGTATAGGTAAGGTGAGTAAGAACCCTTTTCACGAAAAAAAGCCAAATGTGAAATTCTGTTAGTTGGAACCCTCTTACTCCCAGGTGACGATGTGTCACTTAAGAAATACTATACTAGAGCCGTTCAGAAGTGAGTCTTGGGGCCATAAATCATTTCCCTATGTCTATCTCGCTTGCACTTACGGGCCTTATGGAGCGGTTTAGGGATGGGCGTAACAATAAAATAAATATATCGATAAGTAACGTTTATTATCGTATCTTGTTCATAAACTTTAACGAGTTAACAAAGTTTTGATATTAAACTTTATTTATGGGTTTTACGTGCGTTTAAATTAGTATGAAATTAGTGACTACCAGATACTAAATTAAATACCAGTAAAAACAGAATTTCTTAAAATTTGCTCTTGGTGTACAGGGGCTGCTTGATTGCAATAATTCAGTATTTATTCGGTCCACTGTCACTCTACTCACACCACAAATAAACGCGGCCATTTCACGTGGTTTGTTGAAATTAAGAGAAGCTATTTTATTCGGATCACTTTTCAATTCATTGACAAACAAGAATACGTTGTGAATCACTGTTCGAGTTTGAGGGCTAATATCGCCATGTAATTTCTTCAAATCAATGTTGGAAAATAAAGTATCCATAGTGCGTAACGAGTGGTGACACACGAATGAATTCATTTAATTGCAGTAAACACATTTATAACAAAAAAGCACTGCATTCGGTAAAAACCAATCATTAGTGACTCATCGTACATATCATAACGTACATATCATTACAAAATCATTATAGTGACTCATCGACACCACGAGAGCAGGTAGCCGTATACCGATAACAGTCCTGGGGCTTCCCATCCCTATTTCTATTGACATTTATGGCCCCACGACTCCGTTTGAAACGGCTGTAGTATAGTACGATATTTTTGCGGCTGATCAAATCAAGCGTGCATTTTGATTTGACACTGAGTTTTACACCATTTTTCCGTCAATAATGTCGCTTTTTTAAATATATAAATCGATTATTTATGTTTGGAATTCCCATCGCTAGTTGTTAATAATTTTTATTGTGTAGTCGTGTCCTGCGAAGGTGTATCACCCGCAAGATATTATGTAAACAGTTCCAGAGAAATTGATATGTGCGGCAGGAATGCAGGTCGGGATCACTTTGATCTCCGTCGTGTGGCGAATTGTACGAAATGATGTTTAGTCTACTTGGTGCGACCGTCTGCTGGTGTCGTCCACGCCGCCATGTTGTCAAATAAACTGTGCCAAATTATTATTATGCCTGTTTGGTCATGGCGAATTTTGGGTTTATTTGTTTAAATTCCTTATTGAATTTTATAATGTTATACGAACATAACGTAAATGTAAACTAAAAAAACATATTTTACATTTTTTTTTACTTATTGAAAACTAAGGCATTTATACTGTGGAATTCCTTAGTAATATAGGTACTTAGGAAATTAAAAAAACTTTATTTATTATTTACAAAATATTTAAAAATACGACATGTTTCGGAGGATACCTACATCTTCAGTCTAAAAAATAATTATTAGTACTTATAAAATTTAAGTAAATACAATGAACCGGTTAGAGGCATTTGAAATGTGGCTCCACCGAAAAATGTTCAGGATCTCATGGACAGACAGAGTGACGAACACAGAAGTCCTGAATCGTGCAGGAGTAAATAGAGAGCTGCTGACATTGATCAAAGTCCGCAAGATTTGATATCTGGGTCACGTTCTATGAGGAAAAAAATATCGCCTGCTGCATCTAATTTTGAAGGGAAAAATAGAGGGGCGGCAGGGAGAAGGCAGATATCTTGGCTGCGCAATGTGAGGGAATGGACGGGAATCGGAACTGTGGAGGAGCTATTCCGGACAGCGCAGGATAGGGAAGAGTTTACCAAAGTGATCGCTAACGTCGGGGGGACCTAACAGGGCACTTTGAAGAAGATAACAATTAACCCAGGTTAATTTTTTAATTTAAATTATTGTATCGAATTTTAAATGCGTTTTTTTTAATATTTGTCTTTCTTTGTTTAGTTTTTATTATATATTTACACCTGAAGATGAAGGTATCCTCCGAAACATGTCGTGTTTTTTTAATATTTTGTGCATAATAAACAAAGTTCTCTTAGGTGGTCTTCCAGGCGTCCGGGGGGGATTTCGTAAGCGGCTGTATATGCGAGTCTGTTACTATTCATTCTGGGTACATGGTCCCTGCAATATCTTTTTCTGGATCTACTCCGCCGAACGATATCCTATAATAGTATTTGCCTTCTGAACTTACTTTCATTAATATGAAAGACGTCGATCTCCGATGAGACCGCCTTCACCAGATTAATTGCTCCCACCGGTGTCAACAGAGGCAGGTTGGTTCTGGCGATCGGTAGGTAAAACAATCTATGCTGTCGCTGTCGGACAAAAAGCCGAACACCCTCCAGCACGGCCGAGTTCTCGAAATATCCTCTGAGTAATTGAAAGAAATGGGTTATGAGATGCCCATCTCTTCGAAGCTGCAGAGAGTTGGTCCCAATCATTCTCAAAAGAAATGCCGTGGGATAAATCCACGGATAGCTACCATACTCGGAGTATGATACTCCGTCATGTAGAGATACTTCAGACATTTTTTCTGAACCCTCTCCAGCATAACGGAATATTTCGCCTCGTGAGGACTCCATATCACAGAACCACTTTCTAGTCTTCTCCGAATCAATGTGTTGTATAGGACTCTGAGCACATGAGGATCCCTGAAAACTCTTCCGGTCCGGATGATGAAGCCCAACATCCTCAGTGCAGTGCCACAAATCCTCTCAATATGTGCACGAAAAGTCAGCTATTCTCACTACTCTCATAGATGATCCCGAGATCTCTCATTGTAGATACATTTGCTATTTGCTGGTTGTTTATTGTGTATCTATAATACACAGTTTTTAATGCTCTAGTAAAAATAGCACAACGCACTTAGAGACATTAAATTGCATTTGATTACTGTGACTCCAGTTAACAATATTATTAATGTCCGACTGGAGGTGTAGACAGTCGTCAAGATTGTTAATAACATTAAGGAGCTGTTTCGAGCTGCTACGGACAGATAAGCTTACTTTCAAGCGATAGCAGACTTTGGGGAGACCTGTCGTAACACCAAAATAAGATAGAAGATTGTCTGTAAAACCTTGGAGGCGGCGGTCCACATTTTGAAAAACGCTGGCCGTTGAAATACTTAGTCATCTTCCCTATGTTATTAAACATTTTACACTGCGGCCTTTATGCTAATTATATACTGAAATTCGTATTAAATATTTTAGAATTTTCTCTAGTATTTGGCAGATATAAAAAAATAATAATGTGTGTACCACACGCAAAATACAATTATAAATTTAACCTTACCCCTTTGATATGTTCGCGTTTTTTTTTACCTGGGATTCTTTTCATTTTGTGGTAGTTAAAAACAGTATTATTAAATTCACCACTTCACAACAAAGTTAAAGCATAATATGAACACTTATAAATTCATAAGTATTTTATAATGCATGTTTATCTAGTGCCTTCTGAAGGCCAAAGACTTTTTTCCCGCCTCTGGGTAATAATTGACGCAACTTCGGTGTTTAATCTCGCGGGTGGTGCGGGCGGGCCTGGCGGCAATGCCCGATTGATAAAGTTTCCTCGGTCCTGTGCCATGTTCCCTGGTTGCATTTGTTTAATATTAAATTGTGGCTGTGAGTTTCGGCCGAGAGGAGTATACGATGCCGCCCACTTGTGCCCATCTCGAATGGACTCCAAAACAGATAATTATTTGGATAATGTGTGGAATACGCCGCGAGAATTATTAGTATTCGACAGGCTACAGGAAAGTCGAAAGGAAAGAAGCCAAGCAATCAAGCCCCTGCATAAACCAGCAACCAACCAATTCACGTTTTCAACATTGTTTCTATCGGGCGTAAAAGCAATTACCACAAGCAATGAATCTGAATATTGAATATCCATATTCCTGAAAATAACTAACTAACCATCACGCCGTCTCTCCGAAGGGGTAGGCAGAACGAATAGACTGCCACACCTTTCTTTCCTGACATACTTCTCTCAGTTCCTCAACATTCATACATCGTGTTATGCACGCACTCGATTCCCCCGACTCTTCACGTGGCCGACATTTAATATTTGATTTTTTTTGATCGTGCCATGTTTTTCTCGACTTCCTCCATTTTTAGATCCATTTACATCGTTAACACATACTTTTTTTACCATTCTTTATTTCCATGTGTCCAAACCATCTTAATGATCCTTTCATTATTTTGATCATAACACTTTCATCGCACACCGCATTCACTTCTTATATTTTCATTCGACACTCTATCATACACAAGATTCTTTCTCTCCCAAGAATGAAATATTATAGAATAAATGTAGTAGAAATCGGGGAGACGGTGTGATGGTTAGTTAGTTAGTTACTTACTTCATTCTTCTTTCGCTAGTGACATGCTTCGCTTTCATACATTAGGGTAGGTACAATCAATCAATCAAATCAGTTTATTTTCTCAAAAGATATTACAAACAACAATTTTAGTTTAAGGCATCTATTGAGAACAGGTAAAACATAAAAAAAGATATAATGCCAGGAACTCATGAGAGATGGTTCGAGATTAGGAATACAAGATACTCTCCAAAGTCAAGAGTATTTGTCTTCTGAACGTACTTTCACGAATATGAAAGACGTCGATCTCCGAAGCGATCATGTTCAGCAGTTTGATTGCTCTCCCCACCGGCATCACCAGACGCAGGTTGGTTCTGCATGCCGGGAGAAAAAAACAGTCTGTGCTGACGCTGTCGAAGATAACTGGATATAAAGATGGATAGCCTCCAAGATAACGGAGTTCTCAAAGAATCCCCTGTATGTATCTCAGATGTATCTTAGATGTATCTCAGATATCTCAGAAATCTTTTCTGAACCCTCTCTAACATGAGCGAGTATCTCCCCACCAAGTAGTACAAGAACACCATTGTTCACTTCCGTTTTAGCTTTATTTTCTTGCCATAATCTTGAATATCCAGGAAAACTTTGCTTTCCTCACGGAAAGAAGGTCGACTTCCCTTAGACGCGCGGATTACTTTTGGCGTGTTATTATACAGGCGTAGGATCGGCGGTGTTTTGATTGAAAAAATGTGAGGTCAGACACTGGCCATTATAAATAATTGTCTATATCCATCCGGCATACTAACATTCCTCTTATTCACGTTTTCATCAATGGACCGGGGTTCTGGACCATGTTTTGATCTGCGGTGGCCCCGCCGTGTTTAGCGTAAGGGAAGAGTGTTGATTAGTAGCTTGTGCATGTGAATTGTCGATGAAGATGTTTCGTTTACTTCCGTTCCTCATTAACGTTAATGATGATTCTGATAATTTCATGTGGAGCTCCCGTAAATTTGGAGATATTTCGTGTAAAAGTGAATTGTTTTGGCCAATTTGATTGTTGCCGCACTTCATAATAGTTAATTGTGACACGTAATACGTTTGTGCGGTTTTGACGTTAAAATTATACAAGTTTTTTCGTTTATATAAAGAATTTTGACAGGTGTAAAAATAAAATTTTCATTTGTTCCAATGACAATTTGAATAATTTCTTTAAAAACTAACTAACTAACTAACTAACTAACTAACCATCACGCCATCTCCCTGATAGGGTAGGCAGAAAGAATGGACTGTCACACTTTTTTCTTCAATATTATTTTAAAGTTCTTTCTGGTGTTTGATTGCTTTAAGTACCTAATTGCAGCTAATTTAAAAAAAAACGGTGGATGCGAGTAACATAAATCTAATAATCACAAAAGTCCGGATCGTCCATGTCAACAAGTGCACCATCTAAAATGAACATTATGTGTTAATATGTTTTTATTTTGTTATTTTATTTTATATCATTGTATTTTATATGATTTGTTTTAGATTTATTTTGTGGATGTTGGACGATCGAAGTGTGCGTGGGAGATGCCTATTGGTGGCGATGAGGTTCGCAACCCATCACACCGCGTCTCCCGCGGAGCGAAAAGAGAAGGATGGAGTGCCACATCGGTTAAAATGTGATAGTCCATTATTTCTGCCTACCCTTTCGGATAGACGGCGTGATGGTTAGTTAGTTTGTCAAAATATATTCGAGTATGGTAGTTATCCGTAGAATAAATGCAGTAGAAATGTATTTATTTATACATGATACACAAATAAGACATTACAAACGAAAAACAATTAGGCGACTCATTTGGACACAAAACGGTGTTACAAAAATTAGATAAAACAACATGCGACCAAAAAATCATACATATCAAAAGGAATCCAAATATCTCGACGTCAGTGAGGCAGTACTCTTTCCAGAATTTGTAAAAAAAAAAAAAATTATGCATACTGCCTCACTGACACCGAAAATGTATGTCCAAATCCGAGATGATTAGATTCAGCGTCCGAATTGATCTTCCTACTGGCATCGCCAAAGGCAGGTTGGTTCTGCGTGACGGAGCAAAGAACAATTGATGTCGGCGCTGTCGCAGGTGGTTATCAGGAACAAAAAGACCTATTTGCTCCAGAACATAGGGGTTCTCAATAGAGTCTCTTAGACAAATGTGTGGATACTCTGTGTATGATAGAGTGTCAAATGAAAATATAAGAAGTGAATGCGGTGCGAATGATGGTGTTATGAACAAAATAATGAAAGGATCATAAAGATGGTTTGGGCGTATGGAAAGAATGAATGAAGAATGGTAAAAAAATTATATGTTAACGATGTAAATGGAACCAGAAATAGAGGAAGACCGAGGAAAACGTGGCACGATCAAATAAATCAAATATTGAATGTCGGCCATGTGAGGAGTCAGAGAAATCGACGCGCGTGCATGACACGATGTATGAATGTTGAGGAAGCGAGAAAAATGTCAGGAAAGAAAAGTGTGGCAGTCCATTCTTTCTGCCTATCTCTTCGAGGACACAACGTGATGGTTAGTCCACGGCATTTCTTTTGGGAATGCTCGGAACCAATTTACAGTTTCGAAGAGATGGGCATCACATTACCCATTTCTTTAAATTAATCATGGGATATTTCGAGAACTCGGCCGTGCTAGAGGGTGTTGGTATTTTTGTCCCTGATAGATTTCTCCGACAGCACAGATTGTTTTACCTACCGGTCACCAAAACCAATCTGCCTCTGGTGACACCGGTGGGAAGAGCAATTAGTCTGCTGAAGGCGGTCTCCTCGGAGATCGACGTCTTTCTTATTAATGAAGGTACATTCAGGGGATAAATACTCCTGACTTCAGAAAGTATCTTGTCTTCCTAATGTCGAATCATCTCTAATGCGTTCCTGGTATTTTGTTGTATTTTTATAATATTTTACCTGTACTCTATAGATGCCTTAAATATTTTGCTGTTTGTAATCTCTTTGGAGTTAATAAACTGATTTGATTTGATATCTTCATTTTATTTTATCTAACCCTTATAGCGAAATTTATTTATTGTGGATCCATCCATCCATCCCTATTAACGGGGTTTTATATATATTATATATTCTTCTTCCTTGCTATAGACTTATGTGGTCAGTTCTCAAGCGGGTTGCTCCTCCTATGAGTTGGATTCCTAGCTGTCCTTCTATAGTTTAGCAGTTCTTCTACGAGGCTGATTATGTAGTGCACTTATGAATAAGAATACAAACGCAAATATTCAGACGGGTGTCGATTGCGAGTATACTCGCGTTAACTCGACTACGTTAAAAAAATTGCGTGTATACTCGCAGAAACTACACTAAGTTTGAGGACTGCGAGTATACTCGCATTAGGTCACCTAGAATTTGAACCGAATTTTTTTCCAAGTCAATTATTTTTATAGGTTTTAAAAATCACAACTTGTATTATATTAGGATATTTAAGAAAAGTGCATTTTTTTGTTAACTGTGTTAGTGTATGCAAGCGTTTGATATTGTAACTTCAACGGCTCTCGCAAGTACCGTAGATGGGGATTGCGGTCTAATGAGGCGGTGAGTCCTCCAGCTCGGGGGTGGGCCACCAGGTGGGGAGGTGGCGACTGAATATTTTTGGTAAATCCCAAGGGATGTGGCATTTTTTTGTTTTGTTTTATTTATTTAACCCTCCCTTCCCTGTGATGGGTATCTTCTACACATTGCTTCTAATAACCATCAATATCTTTATAAATATAATAAATACAAGCTTAAGATTTTAGGTATTCCTCCATAATATATTTACGGATTGATTAAAAAAATAATATTAATAATAATCAAAATTTATCGGGTACATCCGAGATATTTTGTGAAATCGGTAACGAAATTCGTAGCGCTGAGTGCGCGACACTATATTCGCATTTCACCCTTGCATACTTCACCGTGGAAGCGCGAGGATCTCAATGTTCTCACTGCCGCCAGCAGTAGCTCTCGGGCTTGCAACCAGAGTGGACCTATGGCCGTCTCGTGAGCGTTGCCAGATGTTTTTTTTTATGTTTTTAGCAAATAAATCTCAATTATAATAATTTTTGACTTCAATTATAATTAATTAAGGAGATTAGCTATGAATGTTCTTATTTTTCCGATTTAATATCTCTAATTTTTGATTGGGTACTGAGTACCCAACACAGGAACGCGCGTTTTTATTTTAGCACCGTAAGGGAAAGGTTAACTGACGATGAATTCTGTGCATGATAAATTCAGGTATAAATGCCGTTGAAACGAGATTGGTAAGAACAAAGCGCGGAAAACAATTTCCAAGAATTGTTCATGAGACAATACAGTAAGCATAAGTATTATGTTACTATTAACTTTGTGCTAAATGATATGCCAATGGTTAAGTGCCAACATCGGTTTAATGTTAAACCACATTCACGTTCAAAGATAACATTAAACGAAGATAAATTCCAATTCGTACAAGGTTTAAATTATTTCAAAATACTTTTGTTTGTAATTCGAAGCATTGTGATATTCTACACTATTTGAAATAACTGGGTGAATGTGTATAATCGTGAATATCTGTGACGATGCTGAAAAGAGAGAACAAAGTAAACCTAAAAAAAAAATGTTATTTGAAATTTCATAATAGAAGTTGACGATTTTTTTATGAATTAAAACACTGTTTTTTCCACTTTTGAATTTATTTTTTACGACATGTTTCGAAGGCTTACACCTTCATCATCGGGAGAACGATATAAACTTATATCTTTCTCCCGATGAACATGTCGAGAAAAATAAACTGAAAAGTGGAAAAACCGGTGTTTTAATTCATAAAAAATCGTCATTATGGAATTCCACGGTATTAACGCCAAAAGTTTATCTAAAATTTAATAGTAGAAATTCATTATAAATAATTAAAATTAAATCAAATTGTATTTTTTTTTATTATATAATAAATATATAGTTAAATTCCACTTTTTGGTATGGCTTCTGGAATAGAAGATGGCAGCGAGTTGCCGAAACCGCTCGTCATAACCCTTAGTGGAATTTAACATTTATTTTTATTATTCACCAAGTAAACTTCTTATTTTTCTTTCTTATGAAGTCACTCACTTTGTGGTTAGACATTAAAAATTAATATCAGACGTACTTCCTCGGTGTATTTTTCCCATTCTCCTTGAAGGGGAAGGCAGAAGGAATGGCCAACCACATGGTTCTATCCTTCTATACTTCTCTTGCTTGCACAACATTCATACTAAATACATGTGTCCTACACACACGTCGATTTCTCCGACTCCCCACGTGACTGCCATTTAATATTTGATTGATTTGATCGTACCACGTATTCCTCCGTCTTCCTTTATTTGTTGTTCCGTATACATATTTAATATATACTTTCTTTATCATTATTTCTTAATTCATTCTTTCCATGCGTCCGAACCATCTTAATGACGCTTTCATTATTTTGTTTATAACACTTTGAGTCGCACTGCATTCACATATTATATTTGTATATTTTATTTTTAATCAGTTTTTCTTCCGGTCGGCTTATTTCGGCAGGAAATAAAATAATAATTTAAATAAAATGAAATATCATATTTATTAATTTTATTATTCAGTTTTTGTTAACTCTCCTTGCATTCGATTTTGAAGTTGTATTATTTTACCGTTGCAAAATTATGTTCGCTGCTGTTTTCTTCCGGTGTGGTGTAAATGCGAGATCGTTCTGTAGTTCTGTTTCACTCTTCCCCGCCCTTCGTGACCTAACCGCTCCACAAGTGCCGCCTAGAGACGGCCTTTGAACTAAGCCGACATTTCCACTACTTTCTGATATAGACTCCTAACGTATCAAATGCCTCCGAACGAATGCAACGTTTGAACACATTAAAAAATAATTAATACAAATGAAAACGTCTGTTTTCTAGAAGTTTTATTTAAATTTATGGGAATTACATGTTTCGTCTTTATAGGCATTATCACATTTGGTAATGATTTAGAAATGCGAAACATGTCATTTCTATAAATTATAATAAAACTTCGTATTTGTTATTTAAAACGAAGTTTTACATCATTGTTCAAGAAACGATATACGAGTATACATTAATATATTCGGGCCGGAAGAGTTTTCAGAGATCCCAATGTGCTCAGAGTCCTATACAACGCGTTGGTCGCGTGGATATGGAGTCCTCACGAGGCGAGATCTTCCATTATGCTGGAGAGGGTTCAGAAAAAATTTCTGAGGTATCTTCTACATGAGGAAGTATAGTAGTTATTCGTGGCTCTATCCCACGGCATTTCTTTTAGGAATGCTCGGAACCAATTCTTTACAGCTTCGATGAGATGGGCATCTCATTACCCATTTCTTTAAATTAATCCGGGGATATTTCGAGAACTCGGCCGTGCTAGAGGGTGTTGGTCTTTTTGTCCCTGATAGATTTCTCAGACAGCGACAGCACAGATTGTTTTACCTACCGGCCACCAGAACCAATCTGCCTCTTGTGACACCGGTGGGAAGAGAAATTAGTCTGTACGTTCAGGGAACAAATACTCTTACTTTAGAAAGTATCTTGTCTTCCTAATGTCGAACCATCTCTAATGCGTTCCTGGTATTATGTTGTATTTTTATGATATTTTACCTGTACTCATTGGATGCCTTAAACATGTTGGTTTTTGTAATGTCTTTTGAGTTAATAAACTGATTTGATTTGATTTGATTCTTCTCATAATAACGTATGACGTTGAGACAAGTGTAGACACAGTCAGGACCAGACAAATTCTGAGGGCTTCCGATATGAAGAAAATGAGGATGATAGCAGGCAAGGCAATAATATATCGCGTGAGGAACGTCAATATAAGAGATATATGTGAGGTTGAGGATATTATAAGATAAGGTAGACATCGTAGGAGGAACCGGTACTGTCATGTCCAAAGAATGGACTCCTTTCTAGGCAATACATACATAACGACCTTCGTGGCCGAGTGGTAAGTGCTTTGGCTGCCACACCGAAGGTCCCGGGTTCGATTCCCGGTGATGGCAGTGTGATTGTCATTCTGTCTTTGGTCTGGAGTAGAATTCACGTGAAAATAAAATGGGGATAGATTAGCTACCTTTCACATGTCACAGGAATCAATATGATAGCTATACCCTTTACATCGATTTGGCTCACGCTGTAATAATGTGAAGAGCGATTTAACAAAATAATAATAATAAAATTCCATAAATTATAAAACTGCTAGAAAACAGACGTTTTCATTCGTATTAATTATTAAGTATGAAGTTTTACATCATTGTTCAAGAAACAATAAATAAGAATACTTTATTATTTTCATTAAATCATTTGAAAATTGTTTATAATGCAACAGTGCATACCATAAGTAACAAATAAAAATAAAATTATTGTAGTATACTTGTTTAGTTTCTAACAAAGATAAAATCTATAACTTTTGTTTTCTATGCGACACACCGTTTTATAATCGTCTAACCACGCAGTTTACTATATAACAAAAGCCTATATTCAATAAAAATAATTATTTGTTCTTATTTTTGGTGTCAATTTCATTAAATGGTATAAATCCGCATTGAAATGGTAAAAATGATTTTTTTTTACCTCCGCGAAGAAAGTCAAACGGATGGTTCTCAACCCGGGGCTCGGGCCCCCAGCAGGTGCGCCAATCAGCCCCTAGCCCCCGCCTTTGTGGTGCCGGCGCCGAGTGCGGCTTATCTGTGTGTCGTCACAATTATTATTTCACTTGTCTTTCGCGGCCCTGGGGGCTTTTTTCATTATGCACCGAGGATGTCACCATAGCGACGTTCAACATTTTATCTCGTACCAGATTTAGACACTGAAAATCGCGACGAAAATTTGCTGTTTCAATTTTCTTTTTCAGAATTATTTTATTAACTTTTAAAGTATTCGGCTTAGTTGAGACCATAATGTTACATTACTTTTTATATATTTTTGTTCTATTATTGTGGCACGTAGTGGCACGCAGCTGGTAGAAAACCAATTGAACCATCAAGGCTGCAATGGGAGGTTGAAGTTTTGAGAGATGGGGCGAAATTGTTACAAGTGTCAGATTGGACGGTCGAAGCGGAAGGCTAGAGGAGTTGGAGGCAAATAATAATGGAGGGAAAGGCTCGATATGGGCTGTAGGGCCATCGAAGAAGAAAAAGTGAAAATAATTTAACATTTTATAAATGCGAGGAAATGGGGTGATGGTTAGTTAGTTAGTTAGTAAGTAACCAAATCGGAAGAATGAACAGATTACGTCGAGGATGTCGTTAGGTTGGGAAGGCAAAGGAGAAGATACTGGTATGCACACGTGAGGATAATGGATCCATCCAGACTCCCCTTCATTGTTTTACACGGCCAGCCCCATGGTAGACGACCCCCGGGCAGACTACCAAAGAGATGGATAGACAGCTAGGAGTCGACTTCGCAAGAGGCCAATTCCTCTTAAGAAACAGGTCACTAGGCCTACACTAAGAATAAGAAGAAGATGTTATGAATGACGAAACAAACATACTTGTAAGTTATAGCATATAAATTGGAGTGACATCTCCAGGCGTTATCTAGCAATACGTTAGTGGCGGTAGCCTTTCACATTGTGTTAATAAAAATATCTTCTGCTTGATGCTTAAATCCAATCTTCATAGATGGCGCTAGTGTGTAGATTGAAACTAACATGTGAAGTTTGGTGTTACATATTAACATATATACAACTTCCAAAAAAATTTCAGACAAGGTGGTCGTAAGAAAGGTGGAAAGGGGTTTGTTGTATTACATAAAGCGTGCGCTTAACCCAACCAATGACGGGTCATAAGTCCTGTAAACACCTCGATCACCATATTCTGTTTCCAATTTGCATCTTCGTCTGTATTGAGATACAATTAATCATTAAACATACTTGTGTTATAAAAACATACTTGTAAGTTATATGTATGGACGCGATGGAAGCGAAGCATGGAACTGGCAAAAGAAGGATGAAAGTAGAATAAATGCAGTAGAATTGAGATCTCTTAGACGAATGTGTGGATACTCTGTGTATGATAGAGTGTCGAATGAAAATATAAGAAGTGAATGCGGTGCGAATGATGGTGTCATGAACAAAATAATGAAAGGATCATTAAGATGGTTTGGACATATGGAAAGAATGAATGAAGAAAGAATGGTAAAAAAATTTATATGTTAATGATGTAAATGGAACCAGAAATAGAGGAAGACCGAGGAAAACGTGGCACGATCAAATAAATCAAATATTGAATGTCGGCCATGTGAGGAGTCAGAGAAATCGACGCGTGTGCATGACACGATGTACGAATGTTGAGGAAGCGAGAGAAATATGTCGGGAAAGAAAAGTGTGGCAGTCCATTCTTTCCGCTATGAAAATGTTATGAAAAAATCGTATTCTATTATGTAACTGAGATTATCACCCTATTTTTTAATCTTTTTTTTTTTTTTTTCAAGAAACAATACCCCGTTTCTGGTGTTCAATGCCTAATCTGATCGCCATGTGTGACTTAGTGGTCCCGGGTTGCCTCAAGGGTGCTTCTAGCAAATGGCGCGTGGGACAGAATAAAAAGCTCTTAGTCCACCGTACGGCGGGCTCCTTTGACAGCGCCTAACCCTTTGATGTTCTGGAGGATTGCCTAACGAATGTAAAGCCACGCGCACGTAAAAAGACCCAATGGTTTGACACATTTTAAACGTGGAAACTGCTATTTGATAAACCCCCTTTATGCATGTGTGAAAATTGTTTGTTACCGATCTTAAACTACTTGCGAGTGTTATTTTATCGTTTGATGAACGAATCTTTATACATCTAACTACACAAAAGTTAAAAGATTAATTATTACATTGTATTAATTTTGAAAACGGTATCCTTTTTTGTTTATTAGATATTTTCTTTTGTTATTGCGATCTTTTATCCTTTTCCAAATAATTTATTTGTCATTAAATTTTTTACAAATACGTATTTGTATTTTAAATTATTATTTGTATCTTATTTGTATCTATCGGCATATTTTAAAAACACAATCGAATGTACTTGTAAAGAATCAAATGTTCTTGTACAAAATCGAATGTTATGTATGGAAGTGGGAAGTGAAAGTGGAAAATCGGGTGGTGGTCTAGGGCCGTGGACCAAATGGTACTGGGCCGCGCAAGGGCCTGCTTAAAAATCAAAATTACTTTTGAAAAAAGAAACATACCCGATAAAACTTAATTATAGCTTAAAATAGTTATTCCGTTGAAAACCCCTTCACGCTAAGTTACCACCGACGTTCCTGGTATTATAATTTTTTTATGTTTTACCTGTTCTCAAAAGATGCCTTAAACTATAATATAATTGGCGTTTGTAATATATTTTGAGAAAATAAACTGATTTGATGATTTGATAAGGTGCGTATATTAACAGTTTTGTAAGAAATCCTTCCAAATTTTTCATTAATATTTTAGATTCATTAAAACAGTGCTTTTATAGTTTTATTTTTTAAATATTCAATTATATTGGCCGAAACACTATGATACTTCAACATTATTAACTGTTACAATTTATAACACTGTTGTGATATCATAATTTTCATTGTTCACTTTTTGAGTGCGCGACAGCTGTTTCGCCAACCGATGTTGGCATCATCAGGTGTTACCGATGATTCCAACATCTGTGGCGAAACAGCTGTCACAAATTTTAACAGTTAATTAAATTTTTAAAATAGGTGTGTTCAAATAAAATAATCTGTGATTTTACATGTATTGAAAATCGTAATAAATTTTAAATTCTGATTGTCGACTCGTCACGGGCGGATTTTTGCAGTTCGAGGGTCTTGACGACAGCTTAAAGTTTTAGTTCCAGGAGCCGACGCCTTTCAACGAGGAGTTTGTAAAGGGTTCCTTTACTACTCTTTGCGAGACCGCTTTCAGTACTTCTGTTTCCATTAATTTGAGTACCCCCGTATTGAGTAGCGATACAATCTATACAGACTTGTGAAAAGTTCTATTCTCTGCTTAACGCTTTGTAAGCGCGAAACGTAAATGCGTTTTTTTGTGCCAATTGTTGCTAGAGTAAACATGTTAAAAACAAAAAGATAATTTTTTACTGTTATGTGTGTAAACAGCTTGTTATTAACCGTCGCGTTGCCATGTGGTCAATTGAGTTTCCACTGCCAATTTAAAGTTGATTTTCTTAAAACCTATGGACCCTAATATTATAAAAAAAATTGTAATCCTCCATTGAAGTGTTCTCAATATTTCGTAATAAAAAAAAAGCAAAAAATTACTTCCTTCATCCCAAAAAAATATATTTTTTAAGACTGCCCTCACCTTCATTCGTGTTAAGGTAGAATTTGTTTTGCTAATATTTACAACTTTATCAAAAGTGACAAATATTTACTCGCTGTTTTGAACGTATTATAAATTATATGTTTGGCCTTTTCTCATAGGTACGTAATAATACCGACTGTGGACGGAAACGCAGCACGCAACTTAATAATATCAGAACTGTGAAAATATTAACACTTTACCAAAACGGACAAATATTAATACGTACTCGTTGTCTTGAACGTACTATACATTTTGCCTGGGTGCCTTTATCATACGTAAAATTATTGCGCCGCGGCCGCGGCGCGGCGCGGCGGGGCGAGACAAGTTCATACTCGGTGTCAGTTGCTCATATGCTGTGACGCATTCCATATCAGAAATCGCATGGTTCCAGAAAAAAATTAATAATGATATGTTTTTCAAATAATCCATGTTTGTTATAGATATCGATCTATTCCTAATGAAATTCCTTACAAGATGACATAAATTAAATTTTGATTCATCGAGTCATATGCTTGATATTTAGATAAAGTTAGCGGTAAACTGAATTTACCACATGGGAGCGAGCGTTTTGTTTTGAACACGGTACGTTAAGGGTTAATAAAGGTGAAGAAATACTTTAAAATCAAATAAGCGCGTGCAATTAACTGAAGTAGATTTTTTTAAAGTATTTTCCATGAGTTTAGTATGCAATAAAATAAATCTGTGATGCAGATATTAACAACCTAATGGAAACAGCTAACGAATATCTGCCAATGAATACTTGCTATAGCAACCAGCCCTTTCGCTTATTGTAAAACACCCAGGAAACAGTGGATATAATTGACAACGTATACGTGAATGATTTCTTCAATTGATCATTTACGAAGGGGTACGCAGAAGGAGTGGACTGACACACTTTTCTCGATTCCTCAACATCGTGTCATGTACGCACGTCAATTTCTCCAACTCCTCACGTAGCCGATATTCAATATTTTATTTATTTGACGTTTTCCTTGGTATTATTTATAATATTTTTTAAAATAAGCTTTTAACACTTTACTATATGACACCATAACATTGTCTCAGAGAAGCGCAAATAAATTAAGAATTGTTGAAAGAGCTATGAAAAGAGCGATGTTGGGAATCAGTATAGCGGACAGGATGAGAAACACCACTATTGGAGCCAGAACAGGAATGTCGGACATCATCAGCGCCAAAATGGCGCTGGGAAGGCCATGTCGCCCGCAGCTCTAACGATAGATGAACAAAACGCCTCCTTTGCTGGTGTCCTAGAACTGCAACCCGAAACCCAAGGCGTCCTGAACTTCGATGGAGGGACGACATTAATGAAACCGCTGGTACGACGTGGATGCGTGTTGCCCAAGACAGACAGACATGGAAGCAGATGGAGGAGGCCTACGTCCAGGAGTGGACGGACAGTGAAACAATTGTGATGTATTCTATTAAGGTGGGTCATAAGAATTTATGACGACAGCACCATTTAACGTTTCACACTCCATTATACTAACTAACCATCACGCCGTCTCCCCGAAGGGGTAGGCAGAAAGAATGGACTGCCACACTTTTTTTTCCTGACATATTTCTCTCGCTTCCTCAACATTCATGCACCGTGTCATGCACGCGCGTAGATTTCTCTGACTCCTCACGTGGCCGACACTATGATGCAAGAACATATAGACCAGGAAGACCCAAACATGAAATTGATGGACTCTATCAGTGCCGATTGCACTAGAAATAGCAAACACTACGAGATTCAGCCAAGGTCTACCCAGGGTTGTCGAGCTCATGATGATATTATTGTTTAATTGAACTTACGTAATTACTTAAATGCTTTGCAGTGGGATTGTACATGTTTTTATATATTTTATAATATTTACGCGTCGATTGAAGTCACGCCAATTGCACTTCAATTGAAACCTTCAATCACCTACATAAAAAATGTCAATTTAGTTGACCGCCTCGGGAGTGCTGCTCACATTGTAGTTATTAATTTTACCTTTGCTCCGACAGTTCCCTTGAAAGCTCACGAATTAAAATACAGCCTAAAGTGAAGTTGGTCTAGTAATTATTATTTTCATGGCTCGCTTATTAATACCCCTCGCCGGCATCTCTCCCCCAAGATATTACCCATAATGATACACCGGCCGGCAGCGCGTTGGTTAATAATAGTCATTCAAATAAACGTTCCATTTTGCCATTCGCATTTCCCCACTCGACAAAATCTTCCCATAAACCCGCGAGAGTATCATTTCGTTACCGCGTGTTAATAATAAGGCAATTTACTCCAATACCGTATTATTAGGCATTTCCTAAAAGTCTTTCGTCATTACTGATGCCCACATCCTTCTTCTTCTTCACTTTTGGTAGACTCAGGAGTCTGTTATTTCAGCCGGGTCCTCTTGAGACGCTGAACTCCAGCTTTCTCTCCACCGTTTCTGGGGTCTTCCTGGTCTTCGTTGTCCTTTTGGAGTTCCATGGAGAGCTATGTGTGGTATCCTATTTGCCACATCCCTATGATTTATTTATTCTTCAAAACAACCTTTATGCACATTGTTATTCAAAATTTACTAAATATTATCCCGTTTTTACAAAGGACCCTCTGATCTACTGAAAACGGTCGAAACTAGAATAATAAAAAAAACAAAATTAAATACAAATTTAAACTGTTTTTAAACTGTAAATTTTATGAGTTTGATTATTTACAATCAATTATTATTTTATTATTATCATCTTGTTGAATCGCTCTTTACATCACCACAGCATGAGCCAAATCGATCTAAAGGGTATTATAGCTGTCATAGTGATTCTCTTGACATGTGTAGGTAGCTAATCTATCGCCATTTTATTGTCACGTGAATTCTACACCAGACCAAAGACAGTGTGACAATCACACTGCCCTCGCCGGGAATCGAACCCGAAACCTTCGGGGTGGCACTCAATTCACTTACCACTCGGCCTCGAAGGTCGTCTATAACTAAGCATAATTTTTATTTGAAAGACTTTTAAGAAACATTTTATTTTCACATAATCTTATTATTATATATTGTTTCTTGAACAATGATGTAAAACTCCATATTAAATAATTAATATGAATGAAAACGTCAGTCTTCTAGGAAATTTTATTATATTTTAGATGGAATGACATGTATCGCCCTTCTAAGGCGATGTCAAATGTCCTAGAAGGGCGAAATTTTCACATTTTCATTCATATTAATTATTATTATACTCATAACATATATGTTTTGGATGTTTTTTTATTCTTCTTCGGTTTACAAAATTTGACTTAAAAATTGTTACTACAATGAAGAAGGCTGGGAACCATTCTAAACATATCTGTGTGTGTAATACATACGAATATCCAGCCTCCAAATTAAAATCATGGAAAAAAAACTACTCTGATGAAGGGCTTCTGTGTCCCGAAACATATTTGTTTTAATTTTTATTTATTTATATTTTAAATGTAGTTTTGTTTAACAAACCTGGAGCAAGTTGATGAGTTCGTGTATTTGGGTAGCATGTTGAAGTGGAGAGGGATATTGAAAGAATGGTTGAGGCAGGTAACAGGTCAATGGTGCACTTAAAGTTGTCATTGCAAACAAAAACCTATCCAAAAAAGTTAAAATGGCAGTGCACAATGCTGTTCTTGTACCGACCCTCGTGTATGGAAGCGAAGCATAAAAGTGGCAAAATAAGGATGAAATTAGAATAAATGCAGTAGAAATGAGATCTCTTAAACGAATGTGTATGATAGAGTGTCGAATGAAAAAATATGAAGTGAATGCGGTGTGAATGATGGTGTTTTAACAAAATACTAAAAGGATCATTAAGATGGATTGGACACATGAAAATAATGAATGAAGAAAGAATGGTAAAAAAGTATATGTTAACGATGTAAATGAACGGCGTGATGGTTTGTTGTTGCTGTTGTAAATGTAACTAGAAATAAAGGAAGACCGAGGAAAACGTGGCACAATCAAATAAATCAAATATTGAATGTCGGCCATATGAGGAGTCGGAGAAATCGACGCGCGTGCATGACATGATGTATGAATGTTGAGGAATCGAGAGAAATATGTCAGGAAAGAAAAGTTTGGCAGTCCATTATTACTGCCTACTCCTTGTGATGGTTAGTTAGTTTGCATGATTTAAGATACAGTTTAACATATTTTTTTAAGCAACAGTAAATAATATCAGTAGTTGGAAATAAAATTGGATTTCAACACTCTTGAAACTTTCCAAATGATCTTTCTAGGCAAGCATTTTTTTAAACTACTAGCTGACCCGGCAACGCTTCGCTATTGCTATATTAGAGTATATAAATACACCCAATATATATTAAAGAAATACAATTAAAGTTCAATATCAATGATTTTATTGGATAAAATGACATGTGTATAGGTGTAAGAATGTGTGTATCCTAATTCAGTTCATATCTTTAAAACATTTGTTTAATCCAAGCAAACTTGCTGTGAACTTGAATAATACTAATGTGAATTGAACAATTGAAGGCTGGGCATTACCAAGGTGGCAAGTTTACAAAAAGTCTGAAATGAGTTTTTGATGCCAATTGGTCTTAAACATAGCTGTGCAAAAGCGCGTTATGATTTAATAATATAGTGTAGTTAAAACGTTACCCTAAAGATGCCACCCAAAAAAAAGTTAATATTTATCTTTTTCAGCTTTATTTTTAAACCATTTTTGTAACGTCCAGTCTTAATTTTTTCCTTAATATTTTAAGTGAAATTAAAAAACAAATAAATATACTATATCACATTTGCATAAAACATTCATACATATACCATTCAAGGTCATAATAATGCTCTTAGAAATACAATGTTTAGAGAAACAAAACTCTTGATTTTGATGTCCATTAGATGAAGCTAATAATGCACATTCACTTAACCAATGACGAAATTTGTAAATTTGTGTGATGTCTGGAAATATACATTGAATCAATTCTCCTTTGGAGTGTGATTCTACAGAAATCAGTTGATAATTTAAAGCATTCATTCCATACAATGAACTTTCATTGTTGCAGAATTTTACCCATTCCAGAAATATTTAAAATGTTGAATGTAGGTGTTTCAATGTTTTGTATCATCATCATCATGAGTCTATATCCGTTCACTCCTGGGCGTAGGCCTCCTCCATCTGATTCAATGTCTGTCGATCCTGGGCAACACGCATCCAATGTCGTCCCTCCATCGAAGTTGAGGACGTCCTGGGTTTCGGGTTACAGTACATCTATCATCAGGGCTGCGAGCGGCATGCCATTTTAGCGCTGCCACTCTTCCGATGATGTCCGACACTCCTGTTCTGCCTCTAATAGTGGAATTAAACCAATTAATCCAACCTGTACATACCATTTCAAAATTAGTTCATAAATATAACAACCTGTCTTGCACATATCAAGGTGTGGGATCCATAATAATAATAATAATAATAATAATATGCTAACTTTTAAAGCGCCGTTTTTGTGATGTAATCACCTCAAGGGCGCATACATGCCAGTATCTTAGTATCTTGCGTTGCGTGCCCCATCTCACGACATCTTCCACCTTGGAGATATCGTGGATAGCCGTGTTCCTCACCCTATCTCAAAGAGTCTTTCCTGGTATCATCCTTAGCGTCGGCATCTCTGCAAAAATCAAATAATTATATTAAAATGAGCAGTATATTAAAAAAAACACTGGCGTGGGAACGTCAGAACATTTGGAAATGTTATATTACTGGATTTTTCCAACTGAGGCAGCTAATGCTGTATGTAAGGATATGTTTACCTATCACAGCATTTTTTTTTTTCAGAGAAAAACTAAAACAGCTGAAGTAAATTGTCTAATCCAAAAGATATAGGTTATCGCCCTGCCAGAACAATTTTACATTAAAATAACATTATTAAAATAGATTATACCAATTCATAGAATTGTGAGGTGTGGGATCCATACATGCCAGTATCTTGCGTTGCGTGCCCCATCTCACGACATCTTCCACCTTGGAGATATCGTGGATAGCCGTGTTCCTCACCCTATCTCAAAGAGTCTTTCCTGGTATCATCCTTAGCGTCGGCATCTCTGCAAAAATCAAATAATTATATTAAAATGAGCAGTATATTAAAAAAAAAACACTGGCGTGGGAACGTCAGACCATTTGGAAATGTTATATTACTGGATTTTTCCAACTGAGGCAGCTAATGCTGTATGTAAGAATATGTTTACCTATCACAGCATAACAGAGAAAAACTAAAACAGCTGAAGTAAATCGTCTAATCCAAAAGATATTATAGGTTATCGCCCTGCCAGAACAATTTTACATTAAAATAACATTATTAAAATAGATTATACCAATTCATAGAATTGTTACTTAGAATTTAACGTTTTTCCATGTAGAGTCATAACATAACCTAAAATAATACGTAAGTAAAACGATATGTAACTTCATTTCTATTCGATATACCTAATTTAGAACTAAAACTTTGAAATATGTAATGCGGAAATATAATCTGTATTCATTTCAACGGCAAAATAGAATAAACTGAAGATATATATGAATTAGAAATATAAATATTTTACTTACGAAACTAACACGCAATTCAAATTTGACATTTCAGAGATAGGGATGGGCAATCCGCTCACGAGTCGACTCAAAGATTCGAATCTTTTTGGTGAGCGGGTGAGCGATGATCCATAAAAAAAAGAGCGGCAGCTCAATGATCCGCTAGGTCAGGGGGGTCGGCAAAATTATTAGCCAAAGAGCCAAATGCGTACTTTACAACGATTTAAAAAAAAATTGAGAGCCAAATATGTTTATTGATTTAGATAACATTTATTATAATTTTTGCACTTCATTCAATTACGGGTACACTGAATAAAACATTATTTCATACTTCTTCCTGTGATGAAGGCGACCAGCCTTCTCTCCATCTCTTTGGTGGTCATCCTGGTGGTCGACGGCCCTCTGGAGTCTCTTGTATCACGATATTAGGAATTCTTGCTGGATCCATTCTCTCGATGTCTCTGCCTACTTCATCTCACTATGTCTTCAATGTTGCAGGATTTGCGAATTTATTCGTTGGGTATCCTATCTCTAACGGTTCTCCCCACAATAGGTCGCAGTCTGGTTCTGACAGTGTCTGCTCTTGCTTTGATTCCGTATGTTATTATGGACCTGATGCATGTTTGTTTGCTGTTATTCTTAATTTTAGGCACAATTCCATGTTCTCATCAATAAGACGACTTCGTAGTTTACTCTTGTTAAAATTCATGCTTGAATAAAATTGTCCGCATGAATATGTAGAAGCGAAAAGCGAAAGATCAGCAAGAGTCAGTAATACTATTTCAGGCGTTGAAGATGATGACTAAAAATCTTTGAATTGGCGATGATGATTAAGAGTTTTAGCTAAACCGGAATTGATAATCGTAATCACCAATTCCATAACTTTACAAATTTCTTCTGGAAATGTCTGCGGACAGAGCGTTCTTGATGAATGATGCGATGGTAAGCAAGTATCTCGCGATTATTTTTCCTTTCAACAAACCCCTTCGGCTCCGGAGCCGCATTTTGCCGACCTCTGCGCTAGGTGAATCATATATTATTGCAAAAGAGTCGACTATTTTTAGTGATCTCTTTAAGGGATCTGAGCTGAATGGTTCCGCTCAGTAAAGTGAGCCGATTCTTCTTGATAATTATCGAGTCGTTTGTCAAAAAAGTTGTTTGTCGTTGTGAATTTTTTTTTTAGCTCATCGACAAAAAATTTATCCTGGTGAATTTTTTTTTTTTACCGGAATCAACTTTTTTGGTCGAGGAGCAAAAAAAAAGGTCACTAAAATAATTTCAAACTTTGAACGACTCAAAATGGTGAACCGTGGATCGTTAAAAAGAGTCGGCTCACTTTGCTGAGCGGAACCGTTCAGATCAGATCCCTGAGATGAGTCGTTTTGCCCATCCCTATACGTGCGTATATTTTTCAGTTCAAAGGAGCGACTAATTTCATATCTGACCACGCAAAGAGTCAAAAAAGCCACTAATTTGCATCTTATCACGCCAAGCGAATATAGACTCTAAAGATCGATACTCAGGTGATACGAACATGAAGGTCTATACTCGCTCGCACTACGAAAATTTATAAATTTCCAAAGTTAATTAGAGCTCGATTAATAACAAAAATATGCCTATGCCCACCTATGTCTATCTATTAAGGAAGTGTATCAATATGAAAACGATCTGCTTAGGAATAACCCCGGAATTAGTCCACACACACCGGAAGATTGCCTTTTATTTATATAGATTATCCGGAGGTATTTACATCTAGGAATACTGAGAGAACTAAATCTATACGTTCCCCATAGTTATAGCAGAGCAAGGGGGCATATATTATTTAACTAACTAACTAACTAACCATCACGCCGTCTCCCCGAAAGGGTAGGCAGAAAGAATAAACTGTCACACTTTTACTGATGCGGCACTTCATCCTTCTCTTTTCGCCCCGCGGGAGACACGGTGTGATGGGTTGCGAACCTCATCGTCACCAATAGGCGTCTCCCGCGCACACTTCGATCATATATTATTTTATGCCCTAAATTGCCGCACAGAGGCCCTTCGAAGTTCTCCTGTATTGAATGAGGTTGCAAAAGAAATAGACCTCTTTGGATGCAATTATGGCGAATATGGTGAATACCCATACGATAAAGGCAGCAAGGAAATAACTGGCATATTCCTATTCATAAGGTTCTATGTATATTACCTTTGATAATCTTTTGTTTCACCCTTACATCGATTTGTCTCGCGCTGTAATGATGTAAGAGGTTTTTCTCAAAAAAATAATAATAATGTTCTCCTTTTCCGCTTTTACACAAATTTCGTTTTAATTCTGTTTATTAATTTTTATGTCACCTGGCCACATCAGATGTCGCGGTGTTCTTCCGGAATTCGGTCACGCGGGGTCCTGAATCCAAAAAGTTTATCCGGATTCGCGAACTTTTTCCTTTGAAGTAGTGAGAGCGATAATAAATATCTGAATCCCCCCGGAAAATTTGCTACATTTATCGTCTTTGGATCTTTGCCTCCCGCTCCCCACCCCTGCCAGTGTTTGCCATGGGGGGACCGCGGTCTGTAAGTCGCCCGGGGGGTGTCACGTGACATCAAACGCTTACTCCTCAAAGGCGGCCCGTGTCATGGGATAGTTTCAGGCCAAAAAGACTGATCGCAAAACGGCGGCACCGCGCAATAAAGGACTGTTTATTTACTCTTAGAAACCAACGTAAAAAGTACTTTTTACGTAAGTGTAATATCAATAGTACCCTTTTAATTTTGTTTTCAATTATTTACTGGCTCATGTTTGAACTCTGATGTAAAATTCTATATTAAAAATTGATTCAAGAACGCGTTTATGTACTCACGCGTTTTAAACAATACAATTTAAGACGCGTTTAAACGGCTTCCCGTAAATAAATCTAACCAACTAACCATCACGCCGTCTCTCCGAAGGGGTAATAATAATAATAATAATCATTATATGACAACTTTTAAAGCGCCGTTTTTGTGATGTAATCACCTCAAGGGCGCATTAAGACGTGATTTAAATCTAAAAATATAAATGTGAACGCTGCATCTGATTTTCGCGATTGGTTAGAAAGTATAGTAGAACAAAGTATAAATGTTTAATTTGGGTATGAAATATGAAAATAATGGGTTTTCAGTTTAGATCTGAAATCTGTAGGATCATTTATGCATCTGAGGTGTGAAGAGCTGATGGACCGGCTACCGCGAACGCTCGAACCCCGTACTGGGGCAATGCATATAAGGGTAGGCAGAAATAATGGATCACCACACTGTTCTTTCCCGACTTTTACGATTCTATTTCTTACTCTCTGTTCCTCAACATTCATACATCGTGTCGTGCACGCACGTCGATTTCTTCGTCTCCTCCCGTCATTCAATATTTGATTTATTTGATTGTGTCACGATTTTATAAATATTATTATTGTGTTGAATTGCTCTTTACATCATTACAGCGCGAGCCAAATCGATGTAAAGGGTATAGGGTATATAATAGTGTCTGTCTGAATTTTTAGTTAATTTGTAGCTGCTGTCTGTTGTCTATTACATGGTCACTCTGTGTACAATTTTCAAGGTCTCAAATTTGGTCAAGTCTGATATGTCCATTTGTTTTGCCGTTACAGCGCCCTTGAGATGATTAATTCATAAAAATGGCGCTCTATAAATCAATTAATTTATTATTATTATTATAGACTAATTTTATTATTTTATTTTGTTGTCTTTGGAGTCTGGAGATGTCCTTTTGGTTTCCTGTCCCCCAGAAGGGAATCACATATGTCAGTCTTGTCAGGCTTTTAACATACGCTTCGTACATCATAACTTTTTCTTTTCTAAATAAATTCAACCTATGTTGACATCATCAGGTGTTTCAATAATTTTTTCAACTGTTAAAATTAATTTTCGTGATTTTTCAAACCTTTATGTGTACCTTTATGGTGTTTGTTATACTTAACTAACTAACTAACCATCACGCCGTCTCCCCGAAGGGGTAGGCAGAAAGAATGGACTGCCACAGTTTTATTTCCTGACATATTTCTCTCGCTTCCTCAAAATTCATACACCGTGTCATTCACGCGCGTCGATTTCTCTGACTCCTCACATGGCCGACATTCAATATTTGATTTATTTGATCGTGCCACGTTTTCCTCGGTCTTCCTCTATTTCTGGTTCCATTTACATCATTAACATATAATTTTATCATTCTTTCTTCATTCATTCCTTCCATATATCCAAACCATCTTAATGATCCTTTAATTATTTTGTTCATGCCACCATCATTCGCACCGAATTCACTTATTATATTTTCATTCGACACTCTATCATACACAGAGTATCCACACATTCGTCTAAGAGATCTCATTTCTACTGCATTTATTCTACTTTCATCCTTTGTTATACTTTTTACATATTGTACATATTCTCCCGTAAATAATGTGTTGATATACTGGCATACGCGAATGAAATGTTCCTTTCTACTCGTTGCCGCCGGCCCCGACGCCCCGCAGGTGGTGGGTAATATCCGACTTTGTCATTTCTATGATTTTTGGTTCGTTCTCTTCTGCAAGGAGGATACTTTGATGTGTGAATCTCGAGAGTTCCTGATGATGAACAAAGGTGTCTGCGGTCCCCTTTGTCGATTAAGTTCTATATTTGCCCGTGAAGTACGTATCCCATACGCTTGTTTGCAATGCCTGAATTTGCGTTTTGATGAGTTTCCTTAGATACTACCGAGAAACTTTTCTCTTAGATGGTATTAACTCACTTCCAAGAACACCCTATTTTTTTCTCATTAAAATTATGTATTTAAAATATCTAATGTTTATAAAGATTTTTACACCCAGGAAGGGTGACAACAATCCGAAACATGTCTAAATAACTATTCAATAAAACGTTTTTTTAAGATTTGCACGATGATGTTCTTCTACCGGCCCTTATGTATGAAAGCTAGACATGGAACTGTCAAAAAAAAGATGAAAGTAGAATAAATGCATTAGAAATGAGATCTCTTAGACGAATGTGTGATACTCTGTATGCTAGAGTGTCGAATGAAAATATAAGAAGTGAATGCGGTGCGAATGATGGTGTTATGAACAAAATAATAAAATGATCATTTAGATGGTTTGGACATATGGAAAGAATGAATGAAGAAAGAATGGTAAAAAAATTATATGTTAACGATGTAAATGGAACCAGAAATAGAGGAAGACCGAGAAAAACATGGCACGATCAAACAAATCAAATATTGAATGTCGGCCACGCGAGGAGTCAGAGAAATTGACGCGCGTGCATGACACGATGTATGAATGTTGAGGAATCGAAAGAAATATGTCAGGAAAGAAAAGTGTGGCAGCCCATTATTTCTGCCTACGCCTTCGTGGAGACGGCGTGATGGTTAGTTAGTTAGATTTTTTTAGAATTACTTCCATTTTTGGCTTTAGTTCGACATTGATCATTAACATACTAGTCACGTCAGACCAGTCTGTCGATGCCAGCTAGCCTGGCGAAACTAATTGCAGTCGAAATAAAGCCAAAATACAAAATTATTTAAAATGAACTCCATCAAGAGATATCAATAAAATCATTAATTAATACCAATGAAAACGTATGTTTTGTATAATATTTATTATAATTTATGGGAATGACATGTTTCGCCTTTCTAAGGCATTATAAAATGTAGCAAATGCATTATAAAACCTTCCTAGGGCAGTATGTCAGTATCAAAAAAAAAAAAATTTGGACACATAGCCCGGAGAGATCAGCTCATCATCATAGGCAAAGTGGATGGAAGACGACCACCGAGACGCTAGTCCGATCAAATCAGGGAGTTGACTGGTCTTTCATTAGCTGCAGCCTGGAGACTGACGGGTGACAGAAGCGCATAGCGTGCCATGATCAACGGTTTACAGGATGGACACAACCCTCAATCATGAGGAATACGACTGAGAAGAAAAAGATAAGAAATCTTTAGATTATTGAAACACGTTCGTTACAAAATGTGAATTTAAGTGCGGCGTTGAAGGAAGGTTTTGTAATGTTTTATATTTATTGAAATAAAAAGATTCTGGTTCTGATTTTGAAAAATTGGTTTGGTTCATGTGGTGTTCCCGTAAATTTGGAGATATTATTATAAGAAAATTGTTTTGGCCAATTTGATTGTAGTTAATTGTGACACGTTATACCTTTATACTGTTTTGACGTTAAAATTATATAAGTTTTTTCGTTTACACAAAGAATTTTACAGTTACAAAAATAAAATTTTCATTTGTTCCAATGACAACTTGAATAATTTCTTTAATATTATTTAAAGCTGTTGCTGGTGTTAGATTGTTTTTAGTGCCTAATTACAGCTTATTTAAAAAAAACGGTGGATGCGTGTAACATATTATGTGTATAACTTTGCTTCCGCCGTTTTTTTCCGAAATTCGAGGCTTTATCGTAAAAAACTGGTTATACATTTATGAGTATTGTCCATCACTGGCCACTACTTTCTCCCATCTTTCGGGCAGCATACGAATCCCGCGTTGAAAAAACTGGTCATCTTTTGAAGCGATCCACGAATCGATCCAATTTTTTACTTCTTCATAAGACCGGAAGTGCTGGTCAGCTAGGCCGTGTGCCATTGATCGAAACAAGTGATAGTCCGAGGGAGCGACGTCTGGAGAATACGGCGGGTGGGGTAGGACTTCCCATTTCAAAGTTTCCAAGTATGTCTTGACCACTTTCGCAACATGGGGTCGAGCATTTTCATGCTGTAAAATCACTTTATCATGTCTCTCGTTGTATTGGTTCAAACGCATTAATTGCGTTCGATAACGATCGCCTGTGATTGTTTCAGTCGGTTTTAAAAACTCATAATACACTACGCCGAGCTGGTCCCACCAAATACTGACCTTGGAACCGTGAATATTCGGTTTGGCCGTCGACGTGGAAGCATGGCCGGGATATCCCCATGATTTTTTGCGCTTGGGATTATCGTAATGAACCCATTTCTCGTCCCCAGTCACAATGCGATGCAGAAATCCCTTTCCGTCTTTGCCTTGCAAGCAGCTGTTCACAAACACACAAACGCCGTTCAACATCTCTCGGCTTCAACTCGTACGGCACCCAATTTCCTTGTTTCTGAATCATTCCCATGACTTTCAGGCGTTTTGAAATGGCTGGTTGCGTCACTCCCAATGATCCTGCCAATTCTTTTTGCCTTTGACACGAGTCTTGATCAAGTAATGCCTCCAATTCTGCATCTTCGAAAACCTTCTCTCTTCCACCACCATGCTGGTCTTCGACGTTAAAATCACCGTTCTTGAAGCGTTGAAACCACTCTCGGCACGTTCTTTCACTAATAGCGGCCTCACCATAGGTATTTGAGAGCATTCGATGAGCCTCAGCCGCAGATTTCTTCATATTAAAGCATAAAATTAAAACCTCCCGCAAATGACGAGAATTTGGCTCGTAAGCTGACATGTTTAATCGGGAATAACTTTATGATGCAGACACAAATCGACTAATATTTCGATGGCGTTATGTTTACAAATACTTAAGCTTATTGTATGACATCTATGATCTATTTATTCCAACTACCACTTACCGCTACTGCCATCTATTGCAAAACGGTGGAAGCAAAGTTATACACCTAATAAATTACTAACTAACTAACTTACCATCACGCCGTCTCCCCGGAGGGGTAGGCAGAAAGAATGAAACGCCACACTGTTCTGTCCTGACATACTTCTCTCGCTTCCTCTACATTCATACATCTTGTCATGCACGCACGTCGAATCCTACGACTCCTCACGTAACCAACATTCAATATTTGATTGATTTGATCGTGCCACGTTTTCCTCGGCCTTCCTCTATTTCTAGCTCCGTTCACGCCGTTTACATATACCTTCTTTACCATTCTGTCTTCACTCATTCTTTCCATGTGTCCAAACCATCTTAATGACCCTTTCCTTATTTTTTGTTCATAACATTTTCATTCGCACCACATTCACTTCTTATACTTGCATTTGTCACTCTATCATATACAGATTTGCCACAAAATATTTTTATTGTGTTATTTAATTTATTTTATATTGTTTATTTTAGATTTATTTTGTGGATCTTGGATGATCGAAGTGTGCGTAGGAGATGCCTGTTGGTGGCGATGAGGTTCGCAACCCATCACACCGCGTCTCCCGCGGGGCGAAAAGAGAAGGATGTAGTGCCGCATCGGTTCAAGTGTGGCAGTCCATTATTTCTGCCTACCCTTTCGTGGGACGGCGTGATGTTTAGTTAGTTAGTTAGAAATATAAAATAGTAGTGATCGTCATTTCTAATAGTTATAACCTTCAAGGGCTCTGTGTATGTGAACCACACCGGATAGCGGTTCCATGCACTCATGTTCGTATCAGCGGGCACAAAGAACGCGACTACAGTACTCGTATTCGCCGATATCGGGCGATTAGGCGCCGATTAATAACCGACAAGAGTGCCGGCCGGGACATAAATCCATACGACGCGGGATTAATCAAACAATTCTTTATCGATATCATCTGTTTGTCTGATATATCAACTTTACGATTGCTTCGATTACTACAGGTTGCCTCAAAATAACCATTAACATAATAAAAACAAATTTACTAGGGTTTTAATTTGACAGAATTTAAATCTATAAAGCAAGCGTAAGACCAATAATAACATATGACGTCGAAGCAAGGGCAGACACAGCAAAGACCTAACAAGTTTTGAGGACTTCCGAGAAGAAAACACTGAGGACGATAACAGGCAAGACGCTGAGAGATCGTGTGAGGAACACCAGAATAAGAGAGATATGTGAGGTTGGGGATATTATAAGATGGAGTAGACAGCGAAAAAGGGACTGGTACGGTCATGTACAAATAATGGACACCACCAGACTCCCCTATATTGCATTGCATAATCAGCCTCATGGGACTCCTCGTGAAAGACCTCCTAAAAGATCGAAGGACAGCTGGGAGTCTACCTCACAGGAGGAGCAACACCCTGGAGAACAGACCACATAGGTCTACAATAAGGAAGAAGAAGATATGTTAACGATGTTTACGCAACAAGATACATAGGAAAATGTAGTAGATTTAATAAATCACGTTTATTTTATACAACATAAAAGGGGTTCTCACCACAACACCCGAGGCTGTTATAGGGCGTAGCGACGCCCTTTCGTCAGTCCCGCTCATGCACTTTCTAGGCCTGTTCCCCGTTCATACGGGACTAACATTTAATATTGTTTTTATACAACAGCTCGTTTGAACTAAATTACTTTATACAATTTGTTTTTAGCTTTTATATTGATTCTCATGATATGTGATAGGTAGCTGATCTATAGCCATTTTATTATCATGTGAATTCTACACCAGACAGTGCAACAATCACACTGCCATCGCCGGGAATCGAACCCGGACCCTTCGGTATGGTCGTTTGTTCACAATAACCCAATAACCCTATACAACGTTCAACGCCAGCAACGCGGCTTCTGCGTTCTTGTAACTTTGGCCATATGCCGACAACGCTCTTCCCGCCTTCCGTACCTGTCGCCATAAATACGGCTTGCATTTTATCGGCACTACAAGAACGCGGGAGCTGCGTTTGCCAGCAATAAAAGTTTTAAAGTTAGTAGTCGGTTTTGTAAGTTTGAGAACCGCCGGATTAAAATAATCGATTGTCATAATACACCATGGCATAACAATTAACCGCCATTAGAAGAAAGTACTTTGGATATTGTAATTTCTCTTGTGGACAGGTAAGTAGACGGATATACTTACAGGATCCGGTCACGTCTGAGCGGTCATCGGCTCCGCCGGGAGTGCTGGTTAAACTCTGAATCGAGATCTACCCGCTTTGTAATGAGTACCGCAACTGACGCTTGGAGATTAGTCGGCGGATTGGGACTTGGCCAGTTCTAACACCTCTGCCAGGTTGAAGTGTGTGGGAGCAATGTTTCGATAGCATCACTCGCCTTTGTCGCACCGGCCGGTTATAAATAGACCCGCGGTACTGCGATAGAATAAGAATCGAGCAGATAATGTTTTTTCGTTGCAATTATTATTAACTTCTTGTGTGTGTTAATGGCATGCTAGTTTAGTAAGAATCGTCCCTAAATAGAGCCTCATCTCTACTTTTTATAACTTACTTATCCATTCTGACTCTTTTTTTTTTTTAAATAATTGTTGTTTTTTTTTAATTGAATTTCGAATGTAGTAGGCAAGGGGAAGGGTTAGACAGAGAAGATGGACTACCACACCGTTCTGTTCTGACATACATCTCTAGTTTCCTCCACATTCATACATCGTAACATGCACGTTTGTTGATTTTTCCGATTTCGAATATGACCGCCTTTCAGTATTTGATAATATTGTCATGCCATGCTTTCTTTGGTCTTTCACGACTTTTCTTTCCACTCACACTGCTTGTATACGACATTTTAACCATTCTCCTCTCGTCCATTCGTTTCATATGTCTAAACCATCTCAGGGATCCTTTTTTAATTTTACCTTTGATGCAATCATCTGCCTTACATTTCTTTCCGATTTCGTCGTTCGGTACAACAACAACAACAAACCATCACGCGAGATAATGGACCGCCACACTTCTTTATCCTGACATACCTCTCTAGATCCTCCACATTCATACAGCGAGTCATACACGCACGTCGATTCTTCCAGCTTCTGACATGACCAACCTTTAAAATTTGATTAATTTGGTCATGCTACGTATACTTTTTTAACCATTCTTTCTTCACCCATGCGCTCCATATGGCCAAACCAACGAGGCGATCTTTTTATAATTTTGGTCATAATACCTTCTTTCGCTCTACATTCCTTTCTAATATCAGCATTTGAGATTCTGTCGTTCGGTATTCTATCGTACCTATATCGTTTTCCGCTCATTCTTCTCAGTGATCTCACGTCTATTGATAATTTTCTGAGAATGATAAATTTAAAAGTGGGAAAATTTGTAATCTTTATTTCAATTATGACTCATTTATCTGGTTTACAATCCTTTCTTGTATCTTCATTCGGTATTCCGTTAGATTTTCCAACAAAATAAGATGAAGAAAACATTACGAAAGAGAGTTGATATAAATTCAAACGATTTGGTAAATCGATGTCAACAGATAACACTACCCCCAGCCCCCAGCTGGTACACTACGGGGTCTGTTGGAGCAGATCCAAAGAGTAATAACACGCTTGCTGGTCGAGATGGACGAGATGAAAGGGCACGGTCGGAGAGTTCGGACTGAAAATACCGTAAGAGATGTGATCTTAGATTGAAGGAAAAACATAAATTCCTATTTCTTTACGTTCGCTATCAGAGCATAACCCAATGGAATAAACGTAACAAATTATTCTTCAACGTCTCCAAGTGCTTTGTTATGTCATACGAAAACATTGTACTTTCGCTATCTTATGGATGGGGTTCAGCTTGAAAGAGCTTCTACATCCAGAGATCTCGGTGTTCTGTTCGATGCTCAATTATCGTTCAATCTTCGCATAGTTGCTCTATGTAATAGTTCCATTCAAATGCTTGGATTTGTTTTTAGGAATGCCAAGATATTTTCGAACACTCAGGTATTGTATGATTCCCTGGTAAGAAGTCGGCTGGTATATAGTTCCATTATTTGGTCACCGCCTGGGATCCGATATTTTCTGATGGTGGAGCGAGTGCAGAAAAAATTTCTGCGCTTTCTTCACCTCAGAGAGCGCGGTTATTACCCGCGGCTCTTTCCGACTTAATTCTTGCTAGTATGCTAAACTACCAATCATTGTAGAGAAGGAGGAATATCCACTTGGGAGTTCATTTCTTTCAGCTGATTGGTGGCCATATACAAAACTCGGATGTCCTGAGTGATGTAGGTCTATTTGTCCCTGATAATTTTAATAACATACGATAACCTTCGTCAAAGACTGCACATATTGTTTTATTTGCCGCACTGCAGAACCAACCTGCCAATGGTTATGCCTGTGGGTAGGGCAATCTTATTGCTTAATCAGGTCGCCTCGGAGGCCGACATATTTCATGATAATGTGAGTTGCCTCAGGGATGCAATATCAATGTTATGATTCTTCCTACTTCCTTAATCTTAATGTTTTTTATGCTTCTCTTGTAACTGCCGTTGATGATGTAACTAAATCATCATCAGACCGTTTCCCCAAAAGGGAAAGCAATAAGACTGGACGACCACACTTATTTTTCTTCTTTTGCCATTGTGGTGGAAGGTTTTGGCCGACTTGTGTCGTTTTAAAGTGCGCCTGCTGCTAGACTAACGCCACACGTGGAGGCACTAACCTGACATACCTCTCTAGCTTCCAACACATTTATACAGCGACTCATGCACGCATGTCGATTCTTCCGACTTCTAAAATGGCCAACCTTTGTAATTAATTTAATTTGATATTTTCACGGTCTTCATCGACTTCGTAATCCATACTAATCGTTAAAGTATATTTTTTTAACCATTTCGTTTTTCCGTTAATCAAGTTAATTAAACCTTTCTATAATAGGTCATTATAATAAATAATAATTAAATAAAACAATATTTTTTGACTACTTCCACTTTTTATTTATTTCGACAGCAACCTGGCGAAACCGGTCGCTGTCGAAATTATGACAAAAATGGAAGTAGTTAAAAAAACATCGATTTATTTCATTATTATTTAAAATGAACTTCCATCAAGAGATATCAGTAAAATCATTCAGTCATTATAGTAAACCTATATAACAGTAAACCTATATAAATACCAGGGTGCAGAACTCAGATGATTTGCCGTCACGTTTAGAAGTCGGAATGAAGGCAAATATAGGACATTATTATTATTTTGTTTAATAACTTTTCCAAATATTCAATGTTTCTTTGATCAATGAAGTAAAACTCCATTTAAAATAATTAATACGAATGAAATCGTCTGTGTTTTAGAAGTTTTATTTTATTTTACGGGAATGACATGTTTCGCCTTGCTATCATGCATCAATATTTGATAATGCCTTAGCAGGGCGAAACATGTCTTTCCCATTAAATGAAATAAAAATTCTAGAACTCAGATGTTTTCATTCGTATCAACTCTTTACACCATTATAGCGCAAGCAAGTGTTCTTTGTTTCTTCTGTTAATTTTTTTACCGTCTACAAATGGCACCTGTGGTCACTACCGCCTTGCTGAAATGTTCCAGGGTCCACGATCATGCCTACTTCAGAAATCTTTGGTTTAATCCACCCCTTATCTTGATGCCATGTCATTCCTTCTAAGTTTCGCGACCTTTCTTAGTCCATGTCGAGGTGACGATATCACTGTTAACACATCTGATCTTATCAATTGAATGCAAAAAGATTTTTATATATGTTTATCTATGGTACATCTCAAATCCACTGATGGTTCTACAAGTTAACCTTGTATTATACATTTAAATTTCATATTTCATGCATTGAATTTAAAAAAATCTTGCTACCTAGTTTCAATACACTACTTGGACTTGGATCTTCTGGCTTACAGAGGTTCAGCTCATACGTCTGATGGGAGCATTGTTGGAAGGAGATTTGGTGAGTTGTTGGTTTATGCGGGGACATGATTTGTGTGGAGTGTTCCTCTGAAGGAGGATCGATTTTGGGCGCTTGTGGCGGCTGGAGGTGTTTGGGTCGTAATTTGAGAGGTATTTTATTGTGGGATTAGGATGTGAAGGGAGTCCTTTGTAAAAACGCTCGGCAAGTTTCAGAATGAATTCGTCTATCATTGGGATTCCCGATTCTAGGTGCAGTTGTGTGATCCTGGTCCATGAAGGCGCACCAAGCGATAAACGACTGTGTAAAATCCTTTAAATGTATAATTTATAGATGAACACAATTTCAATTATTATTATTCTTATCAGAGAATTGATGTAGCACGGTATATCAAATTCTTCTTATTCTTTTGATAGATCTGATGATCTGTGACACAAAAGTTATGTCTTCTGGGATGATGAGGTCCAGCTGTCCCTCCATCTCTTAGGCGGTCTTCCAGGTGGGCAATGTCCGGAGGGGATTTCAGCGGGTGTATATGCGACTATACACTATCCATTCTGGCTACATGGTCCCTTCTTCTGCATCTAATTCACCATTTTTTTTTATTTAAATAATTTTTTTTATACCTATCCAAATAGCCGGGAAAACCTAGATACGGAAGGGACAAAACAGAAAAGATTGAAGAAAAATAAAGAAACCTTTATCCACCAATGGAGAGAAAAAGGATATAGAAGAAGAAATTGATGCGGAAATCCAAAATAACGATTTTTAATGAATCGTGTATATTTTCTTCTATATTCGCTACACTCTGTGTAATTTTCGGTAAACATTGTATTTTCAACATATGTTTTTTTTTTACACCGAGCAAGGATGTGTACGGTCTGAAACATGTTTTGAAAAGTGCCAAAAGAGTGTTGTGTGAATAATGTGTTTTTCAAAGGTTATTCAAATCAGGGATAGATTATAAATATGCGTGAGGACAATTATAATACTATTTGCATCATAAGCATTTTTTTTACTGAATGAGGTTATTGTTAAATAATTAGTGTTCCATTATGTATTTGGAATTATATTTAAATATAGGTACGTTAATTTTAAACAAAATATAAAAAGGAACCAATCGTAGCTTGGACCCAAGTCTACTAACAACTACTACAAATCAACATTTCTGCGAGACTGTCTTATTTTACTTTCTAGAATTGAAACGCACCGGGTCTCCGCTAAAAGATCACAAATTGTACGGGAATATTTGTTTTTGCTTAGCTAACAAACTTAGGCTCTTATTGTATTCCGCGCCAAGCTTCCATCATAAAAGGTTTGCGAATGATAAATTGAATTCGCCCTTTTGAGTACGTAAAATGATCAATATTTCTGTTAGCGGGGCGGAAGGAACGTAAAATTGGCGGTTGAAATAAGTGAATAATTAGATTTCCCGCCAATTTGGCTGCCGAACGAAAGGCCGCCGTAAGACCCGTCGCCGCGTTACTCGTTGCGTTTTAGCTGGCTATAGCGCTAAGTGAAACCAGGCAATGAGATTACATACAGAAAAAATGACAATCGAAAATCTTTCTCCTTGCATCTCCCGGGTTCGGGTTGGCTTTCATAATCATTTGTCGCCAGGTGTATCGCTGGTAACAATTTCCTTCCTAGAACCTTTATATTCCTCTGGACATTCGTCTACCAGGTGGTTTACGCAAATTGAAATACACAGCGGGCTATGGAGAGACAAATGCTTGGCAGTCTGAGGCACATAATGCCAAATGTTGAAAACAAACGCCGTACAAAGCTTATCGATGTGATTGACCGTATTGCCAAATTAAAATGAAAATGAGCCGATCATGTTGCCAGACAGGGAATGGATATATTGATGGTTGAGTTATTTTACCATTTTAATTATCTCGTAATTAAGTTCAATTCATTAATTCCAGTTGGGAGAAGAAGATGGTTTAGAGTCGCGCAAGACAAAAAATATTAGTCTTTTTGAAGAAGTCTTATCTTATCCATTCTGTATCTCAATCCCATTGCCATATCGGTCCTCACCCAAAACCGCCGGCACACACCCAAGGCCACTCTCATTAAATTCGGTTCTGTATCCAGGACCAGGCGGTCCCCACCCATGGCCACTTCTGTCACCATCCCTCGATCTCCACCCTAAACCTCGGCCGCTATCTAAGGCTACCCTCGATCCTTCCACACTTCTCTCTACCCGGGTAGTCATGTCCAAATGTCTGACACAACCCAGCGCATCCTCCAAGAAACCCTCCTCTCACCATCCAACAATATCCAACATCAGAGCAATAGATCCCCCCTAATTCTTCTAATATCTTAATATATCCAAGAAGAAGAGGTCTTCATTCAGCGGTAGAGAGATGACTAGAAAGAAAAATATGTATTATACCAAGAATCAATTGAATCAGTGCCTGCTCTGGGTGTTTCCAGCTCTTTTTAAAATTAAAATTCTTTAGATGTTTTCTCTGAAACATTCGCATCTCTAGTTCAGGCATTATTATGGAATTAATCAACTTAGCCTGGTAACATGTTTTGTAATGCTCCCGTTTGTTGGCGAATGCTTTGTAGACAATGAATGCTGAGTGATGCGTTTAGCCGGTTAATTAATAAAGAGTAGGCGGGGGTGTTTTCATCCGCTTTGTGCTGCCGGTGTGACCCTCGCCTCGGGGTGGTCGCGGGGCCAACCCCGAGGGGGCTTTCGTCTCAGCGCGGCGGATGTTCTCTCTTTGACCCGGTTTGTCAAATTAACAATCCCTTGATTAAGAACGTGCACGTTTTAAAACTAAGTATATTCTTAATTATATATTAGAATAATGTGTGTTAAATCTGTATATGATAGTGTCAAATTCAAACATGAAAATTGAATGCAATTGGGAGCTGCATCTGACACTGCCCATATAAGTTATACTATAATATTATTAATTATTAACTTGGCAGAAGAAGGATGAAAGTATAAAGTAGAATAAATGCAGTAGAAATGAGATTTCTAAGACGAATCTGTAGTAATTTTATATATGACATAGTGAAAAATGCGTCAAATGTAAGTGGTAACAGTCGGCTGGCAAGGTTATGGCATCAGTATTCTCGGATGCGCATGGTATCAACAGTGATTATTACATAGCGTTGTTGGAGCGTTTGAAGGATGAAATCACGAAAAATCGGCTCCATTTGAAGAAGATAAAGGTGGTGTTTCATCAAGACAATGCACCGTGTCACAAATCAATGAAAACGATGGCAAAATTGCATGAATTAGGCTACGAATTGCTTCTTCATCCACCGTATTCTCCAGATCTGGCCCCCAGTGACTTTTTCATGTTTGCAGACCTCAAATTCAGCACTGATGAAGAGGTAATCGCCGAAACTGAGCCTTATTATAAGGCTAAAGAGAAATCAGAGAAAAATATATTCAGTATTAACGCATTATTAATTATATTTAGATTTTTTTCTAGTTTTACGGGGTCATGCAATTATATAATTAACCCTAGAACCCTACAACACTGTATACGCCAGACAGTGTTGGGTTCTAGGGTTAATAATGTATATTTTTTACATGCGATCCCACGGTTTGAGAGGCAGTGGCAGGTACCCGCGAGATCAGCGGGGCAGCTCCGCGATATAATAATACATAGCGCCCCTCCCCGGCGGAGGTCTGAAACAAACCACTTTTCTATTGGCAAACTTTCCCCCGGGTCGGGCGGGCGGCCTTTCTCTATGACAAATTGAGCGCTGCCTTTGTGGGACGCGCGCCCTACAATCCAGCCAATGTCTTTGAGCGGGATCCGCATGGACGTGCGACTTTATTTTTAATAATTAATAACAATAATAGTCTGATGAATAAATTAAGATAGAATGGTGAAAATAGTAGTTAAGTAACTAACTCTAACTAACTAACCATCACGCCGTTTCCCCGAAAGGGTAGACAGAAAGAATGAACTGCAACACTTTAATCGATGCTGCACTCCATTCTTCTCTTTTCGCCAACGCGAGAGACGCGGTGTGATGGGTTGCGAACCTCATCGCCACCAATAGGCATCTCCCGCGCACACTTCAATCATTCAACGTCTACATAATAAATCTAAAACAAATTATACAAAATACAATGATATAAAATAAAATAACACATAAAAATAATTTAACACATAATGTTCTTTTAGATGGTGCACTTGTCGTCAGCTGGACGATCCGGACATTAATTTATGTTTATTTAATTTTTTATTCCACTTTTTTCATTTTAATTAGGCACTTATCACAATCCAACACCAGCAAAAACTTGAAAATTTGATTGAAGAATTTATTCAAATTGTCATTGGAACAAATGAAAAATTTATTTTGACACCTGTCAAAATTATTTTTATAAACGAAAAAACTTGTATTATTTTAACATCAGAAGAGTGAAAACGTATTTTGTGTCACAAATAACTATCACAAAGTGCGGCAACAATCAAATTGATCAAAACAATTCACTTATACAAGAAATATCTCCAAATTGACAGGAGCACCACATGAATCAAACCATTTTTTTTAAATCAGAATTAGTTAAGTAAGAATGGTAAATATAGTGGTTAAGAATGAATGGTAAAAATATGGTTAAGAAAGAGTGGCCATACGGTGGTTAACACTTTATTTACCAACGAATTTTTAAATTTAAGCATGTTTATTTAAAAAAAATTAATTCGTGGTAAATATCATTTTTAAATTAATAGTTCAAATTTGAAATTGACATAGTGATTTACGTGATTGTGAGAATCATTTCCAGTAGCAATAGGGTGGAAAAACAGACTAATCGGTTTTTGGCCGTATACGGTTGAAAGCGAAAAGCCCACTAGTCGGCTTTTACGTCAAATACTCGGCCGCACACTTCGCCTGCCCTTCGTAAAACTATCATATTTATGAAGACTTGTGCTCAAGGTTTGATGGCACACGCGCGTATCCCTAAAACTTTGTACATTTTAGGTACATTTCTTTTTCTCAAGCCCGTACGTGATACGGGATATCGTAGAATGGTACAGTCAAAGTGAACCTATCACGTACGTTCAAATAGGAACGGTGGTTTTAATAATGTGTTAAGAAAGAATGATAAACATAGTGGTTAAGAAAGAATGGTCAAATGGTGGTAAAGAAAGAATGCTAAAAATAGTGGTTAAAAATTAAGATGATCGCTATTTACTATGAACTTTTGCAAATAAATCTCAATTAATAACATTAATATGTATGTTAAAAAAAAAACTGTAAGGAAAATGAAAAGCAAGAAATCAAATAAGACGAGTAAAATGTAGCTCGATAAAATCAATCAAATATTAAATGTTTGCCGTGTGGGAAGAAGAAGAGAAATCGACATGCTTCCATGTCACGATGGATGAATATTGAATAGGCATGTATATTTTAAACTATATATTGGTATACGTACTGCATATAATGCTTTTGCAAGGCGAAACTCATTATTCCCATAAAATAAAATAAATGTGGAAAACGTTTTCATTCGTATCAATTATTTAATGGGGGCAGTAGTGCGCTTTGGAAGAGGCCTACGTTCAGCAGTGGACGACAGACGACTGATAAAAAGAAGAATGATTTAATGTGGATTGTTCTAGCAACAATACATATTTTTTTCAAAAAAATTTCGTGCCGCCCTTGGCGCTGCTTCACATATTCGGCCCGAAGCAGACGGATGGTTCGTGGCGGGACTTTTGTATGTTTATTAGTCGAGGGGGTTGTGTTTCATCGCATTATGATGGCGCGGCGTCCCTTTGTGACGCACGCGGGGGAGTTGTGCCCGCAGCTCGCATTGTTCATCAACTGCACCTAAGACAATGTCCTCTGGCTTCATCTAATCAATTGACCAACTAAACTAGACTCACCGTCCGGTAGTTAGGATTAAACCATTCTTTTGTTAAGTAATTTAATGTTGCATTCTTCCACCCTCACCAATATCTGTCATAAGTTTTTTTTTTAATTTAATATTTTTAAATTTACCATGTTTTGCTGTTTTGTGAGATTGCGACATAGAAGTAACAAATAAATTAAATGAGTTTAAATGTTGCCTGGGGTCTATCTTGTTTTCTGTAATGCCCACATGGACGGGGGTCGGGCCTTGGGATTGCGTGAGCGAAGCTGACGAAAGGGTGCTGCTGCGTCCTAAAACAACTTCGAGTAAGCAGTGGGTAACCTTCTATACAACGCACAACACGTATTTACGCATTTTTGTTAAGTAATTTTATGTTGCATTGCACAACAACTGTAAATGTAATTTTGTTTACATTATATATTGCATTGCACAAGAATTATGAACATATTTTTTTTACATTTTAATTGCATTGTACAACAATTATGAACGTTTTATTGTTAAGAAATTGTAGGTTGCATTGCGCAATACTTATAAATGTATATTTCTTTTCATTTTATATTGCATTGCACAACAATTATGAACGTTTTTGGTTAATAATCTTTATGTTTTATTGCACAACAAATACAAATGAATTTTCGTTTACATTTTATAATGCATTGCATAGCAATTATGAACGTATTTGTGCTAATTATCTTTATGTTGTATTGCACAACAATTATAATGTATTTTTGTTTACATAAATTGCATTGCACAACAATTATGAACGTATTTTGTTAAATATGTTGTATGGCACAACAATATCAAATGAATTTTCGTTTACATATTATATTGCATTGTACAACAATTATGAACGTATTTGTGCTAATTATCTTTATGTTGTATTGCACAACAATTATTAATATATTTTTGTTTACCTTTTTTATTGCATTGCACAACAATTATTGACGTCTTTTAGTTTAAAATATATTTTTATATTGCACAACAATTATGAATGTATTTTTGCTTACATTTTATGTTGATTTTACGTTTGAAATAAATCAATATAAATCAACTTGCTTTAACTCAAATGATCATTTGTGGAACATGTTGCCAGACTGGTAGACCAAAGATGCTTTTGAAGGGTAGTAGACGAATTTTAACGACCCGTTTAATTAATTCAAATACTGAAGAAGGGAAGTACGTGTTCTGAAACATGTTTGTGAACATGTTTGCAAAAAAGTGTAAATACAATGTTTTAAAAAAGTTATTCAAATGAGAATCCACAACAAAGTGATGGTGAATGTAGAATGAACTGTATGAAGTATTCTGATTCATCGTATTATCTACTCATGGGAATGCAATTAAACTGTTACATGTTTATAAATAAATAATTAAATTAAACATTTAACGTGCATTGTTCTATAATCAAAGTAAACAGCATAATAGTTGGTACGGTAGTTTGCAAGTTCTACATTTTATAACGAATTGCAGTCTGCGGAAACTTGATTCAGACCGGCCAACGTCCCAGATCACGTGACATGACAGGCCCGTATCTACCTGTGAGGGGTGCTCAATATTTTCGCGGAATTAACAGATACAAATTTATGTTTTAAAGGATTAAGTGAATGGTCTAGAATTTAGATTGGTGATCCAATTGACTATTATATTCTTGGATATGGCCATCTTCGCTAGTCTTTAACCCAGGGTCGCTTCTCTTTGTTATTTGTTATAGGTCTAAATCTGGGCTCCAAGCAATATATTGATATAATATTTGTAACATTTTTGTGTATTTTTTTTTTGTTTGTTTGATTAATGTTAACAAATTTAAAAAAAACGTCACGCCGTCTCTCTGAAGGGGTAGGCAGAAAGAATGGACCGCCACGCTGTTCTTTCTTGACTACTTCTCTCGCTTCCTCAACATTCATACATCGTGCCATGCATGCGCGTGGATTTCTCCGGCTCCTCACGTGTCCGACATTCAATATAATAATATTTCGACATTCATATTGGTTTTATATGTTATTTATATTATATATTTAATTAATTCATATGTTAAAAGTCGGAAGAATCAACGTGCGTGTATGACTCGCTGTATGAATGTGGAGGGAGCTAGAGAAGTGTGCCAGGATAGAGTCGTGTGGCGGTCCGTTCTCTCTGCCTACCCCTACGGGGAAACGGCGTGATGGTTTGTTTTGTTTGTTCATATAATTAAATTAAAATTGGGGCGAAAAGAGAAGGATGGAGTGCCGCATCAGTAAAAGTGTGACAGTCCATTCTTTCTGCCTACTCTTTCGGGGAGACGGCGTGATGGTTAGTTAGTTAGTTAGTTAGTTAAAATTAATTAAATTATATTTCAGGAACTGGTATGGTCATGTCCAACGAGTGAGAACCACAAGATTCAGCTATATTGCCTACATAATAAGTCTCAATGCATAACTCGTCCTCTTGTGTCCCAAAAGATTGAAGGACATTTGGGAATCCACCTCAGAGGAGGAGGAACCCTCTGGAAAACAGACCACGCAGGTCTACAGGTATAGCAAGGAAAAAATGTTATTAAAAATATTTGTATTTTTAATGTAATTTTTTTCATAAAACAACGTGTTAGTTATACCATTTATAACTCAAGAACGGCTGAAACGATTTTGATGATCTTTGATTTGTTGGATTTGTCTCCGTTCCGAATAGCAGAATAACTATTAAAACATCGGAAAAAATCGACCCGAGTGCATCCCATCCAGCAAATATAAAAGTTTTACAGAAAGTAGTCCAACAATACTATGCGAATCATTTCGATTCGCAATAAAGCAAATCCCTTGCTGCCATGTGAATTACATTCATATTAATGTAATACAAATACTTTTCATTTTGATTATAGCAAATTTATTGAACTTTATTAATTTTGAGAATTCATTTTAAATTTAATAAATAACTGAATTTAATTCCACTAATAAGTTAACACAACATTTATTAATTCTGAGGCGGTACGAAGTTCGCCGGGTCAGCTAGTAATTTGTAGATAACGGTCGGTAAAATATATAAATTTGTGTTTACAAAACTTTTTTTTTTAATGTTCATAGTTAAAATCAGTCAATGTTTGTGTCTTTGACGGGTTTCGGCAGCTCACCGCCATCTTCTGAGAGAAGCTCTGGGAAAAGAAGGCAGCTCGCTCCCAGAAGATGGCAGCAAGCTGCCGAAACAGGTCGAAAACACAAACATTAGCCGATTTTAACTAAATATACATAAAAAAAAGATTTTTTATTTTCATTATTTACAATGAACTTCTACCAAGAAATTTAAAATAAAAATATACTTTTTTCAAAACAAATTACTTCAAAAATGACGAGTTAAGAAGATTCTATACGTGTTCTGTTTTCATCACGAAAAAGATTTTTTATAATTCTGTGAGTGTATTAATTTGAGTTTCGTTTAATGTTTTATTTTATTTAATACGTTGAAATTGTTAAATAAAATCGTGTTGAGCCCACGAAATAATTGATCTCACCCCGCGCCTCAGTACAGTGGTCGGGCCGAGGGCGGGGGGCCCTTTGATCGTCGCCGCCGCTTTGACAATTATTAAAATTTGCCCTCACAAGCGCCGCGTACCTTGAGACCGCCGCCGTCTCCCTCGCACCCGTGCCCCTCGAGTACGGCCTGATGAGACAGCACCGCTGAACAAGATGGGCCAACTATACTCTAATGCAATGACAGTTGCCGGCCGCAAGTAGGCTGGGAAAACCTGCAAATTGCGGGAAATGCATGAGAAGTCATGTTTCCCAACTAATAGTTATATGAAATATGTACGTCGTTTATCCGGACTATGTTCCGGATGGTTATCTTCGACAGCGTCAGCACAGACTGTTTTATTTCCCAGCATGCAGAATCAATCTGCCTCTGGTGATGCCGGTGTGGAGAGCAATCAAACTGCTGAACATGATCGTTTCGGAGATCGATGTCTTTCATATTCGTGAAAGTACGTTCAGAAGACAAATACTCTTGACTTTGGAGAGTATCTTGTATTCCTAATGTCGAACCATCTCTCATGCATTCCTGGTATTATATATTTATCATATTTTACCTGTTCTCAATAGATGTCTTAAACTATAAAACTTGTTTGTAATATATTTTGAGAAAATAAACTGATTTGATCTGATTTGATTTGACTAATTGGGACCGGAGATGTTACGGATAATCGATTTCCCGGATCGAAATTTGAACAGGCGTATCTTTTAGCAAAATAAGGTGTTAATCGATTTTTTTCCTCGGCTCATTACGAAATTCGATTACGAAATAATAATTAAATAAAACGATGTTTTTTTAACTACTTCCACTTTTGTCTTTTTTTTAGACAGCGAGCCTGGCGAAACCGGTCGCTGTAGAAATAAAGACAAAAGTGGAAGTAGTTAAAAACACATCGTTTTAATTAATTATTATTTAAAATGAATCAAGGGATTTCAGTAAAATTATTTGATGTTTATGAAATTACAAATTTTACTGCAAAAACTACCATTATAAAAAGGCTTACATTACTCTACAGTACTGGAAAAATAATCAGATATTTTTTTTAACAAAATTTCCTCGACTTTTTTTGCAACTCAATCGCGGATTCGTTTTAATAAAAGCAATTGAGTTAAGCTGGCTCTTCAAACTATGATGGCGTAGTTTCTAATGCTGTAAAGGCTTCTCCATGACTTATTCGTTCTCCTTCATCATCCTCATTTGAGCATTCATCATCATCTTCATCCTCACTCTCTTTTTTGTAACAGAAAAATCATTTTCATCATCGTTCAACATTTGGAAACCGGGTCATCCTCACTTTCCAACCAGAGCATTTTCTACAGCGCCCTTGAGAAGAGTAATTCATAAAAATGGCGCTCTATAAATTATCCAATTTATCATATTATTATAAATAATAATTAAATAAAACGATGTTTTTTAACTACTTCCACTTTTATCTTTATTTCGACAGCGACCGGTTTCGCCAGGCTCGCTGGCATCGAAAGAATGGGACAAAAACATCGTTTTATTTAATTATTATTTAAAATAAACTTCCATCAAGAGATTTCCGTAAAATCATTTGATTATTATGTTTATATTATGGCATCGGATGAAAATATAAGAAAAGAATGCGGTGCGAATGATAGTGTTACGGACAAAATAATGAAAGGATCATTTATATGGTTTGAATACATGGAAAAAATGAATGAAGAAAGAATGGTATAAAAATTATATGATAACATGTAAATGGAACTAGGAATAGAGGAAGACCGAGGAAAAACATTACATTATTTTTGCCTACCCCTTCGGGGAGACGGCGTAATGGTTAGTTAGTTAACTAGTTGTAGGTGTTAATATGTTAATTCCAGTGTATGGAAATTAGAGTTCATTATCATTCATTTTTGGGTTAATGTTTTAGTTTGGTAGTTTTAAAGATACAAGAGATCATTAAAAAGAGGATTTGTGTTAGCAAAAAAAAAACTCGTTTATTTGTGCCGTTTTCCCGAATTTATCAGGCGACTGAAACTTTGAAACACCGTGAATTAATTAATAATTAACTAAAACGCTGTTTTTTAAACTTTCCTTTTTTGTCTTTATTTCGACAGCGACTGTATTCGCCAGGCTCGCTGTCGAAATAAAGACAAAAGTGGAAGTATCATTTATTTAAAATGAACTTCCATCAAGAGATTTCAGTAAAATCATTTAATTATCTTATAAACCATGAATTAATATATAAATCTATTTATCCTCATTAAAAATCAGTTAATCTTTGCGAAGGAACCGATTCACGATTGACGGAGAGAGAGATAGAACAAACGTCTGAGTGTTGTCAACCGCCTTTACTTGCCGCTCAAAGGAGACAATATCAGACCTTCAAAGGACCGGCACTTGCCAGGTGGAGGGGGAGGGGGGCGGAGTGGGGGAGTGGGAGAGCGAGAGGGGGCAATGTGGGGCAGCCCTATATTGTCATTTTCTACCTCAAAGAGAGTGCAGTCGAAATTATTATACGATGTTCTAATAATAATATTTATAATAATAATAATAATAACTAACTAACCATCACGCCGTCTCCCCGAAGGGGTAGGCAGAAAGAATGGTCTGCCACACTTTTCTTTCCTGACATATTTCTCTCGCTTTCTCAACATTCATACATCGTGTCATGCACGCGCCACGGTTTCTCTGCCTCCTCACATGGCCGATTCAATATTTGATAATATTTTAAATATCTATAAGCATCAGGCATGCGATAGAGTCGGGTGGAGAAGATTCCTTGAGGCCCTATGCACCACGGAGGTGTGACAGGACAAAAAGAAGAACAAGAAGAAGATATGTCACTGAGGAAGGGTTGGGTAGCCCGAAACACGTTTGATATTTAATTTTAATTTGTTTAAAAAGTGAGTGTTGTATACAAAGTATACAAAAATAAAAATAATGTATATAATATATTATAATATATCTTTATTTTGCATTTTAAGTTCTAATTTATTATATGTATTTACAAGCTATCATTTTTATACATAAACGATCAATTAGCATCTTTCATGTATTATTAGTCAAAACTAATGACAATTATCCCTTACGTAAACGATTTATTAAATAGTTTAGCTATGTTACTTAATGGTCTAGGGGATAGAACTTTTGGCTCCTGATCCATGGAACTTGGGTTCAAACCTGGACACGATCAGATTCCTTCTTCATGATAATGAGTTATTTTCTGCTCATATTGAAGATTAGAAGCCCATTGTGTTTTCAATTATAATATTTTGTTAAAGACATTCTTAATAATTTTATTTCATTCGATCTAAATAATTAAATATCATAATGTTTTCTCGGAGATGCATTATAAATAAAATATTTCTCTTTTTCTTTTTTATATACTTTGTATATACAAAGTATGCAACAAAAAGAGAAATAAAGCATCTACAACACAAAGTATGGCAAATATAGAAGAAATAAATACAATAGTATAATATATTCCGTTTCCGTAAGCAAATAGATCACCGTTAAGAGCATATGCTCGGAAAGTGAAATGTCGCGAATTATTATCGAATTATCTGGTAACAGTATTGAAATTTAAGGGCAAAACAAACAAAACATAAGTATTTTCGTAATATGCATACATATTTTCGCCAGAATTTTAGACCTGTACATCGGTTGACCTTTTCGCATTCATACAAGTTTGAAATTGAACTAAAGCCGAGTTGAGAAACTGTATTGGGCTGCCTAAACTTTATCAAATTTAATACTGTTGATGCACTTTTTGCGTTTATATACCTTATGGCATAAAATATTCCATCACCGGATTCCAAAAGGACGCTGATCTATTTGTTTCACAATTCAACTGAATTTTATTTTTCTTTATTATTGAATGCAGACTGGAGTTTATTTGTTTGCTGTTTAGACTCCATTGCAGTAATCTAGTCGGGACACGACGAAGGAATTGATTAATGTTTTAAGTATGTCAACGGAAATATTTCTTTTTATGGATCTTAATTGCCTTAGATCAGCGGTCGTGGAACTTTTTTTAACCATAAACCCAAAATATCTTTGCGTAAGTCGATATTACCCCCTATAAAATAAAATAAATAAGGCAATCAATGTATATTTTAAATAAACATTATTTATTGAATTAAATTACACGAAAAATAAAAAGTTACATGAAAATAGTAAGTATTTAATAGACAAATAAAATAAAATTCTCAAATTGGATCAAACAAAAATTCAGGTTTCCTTTTCAGTTTTTGGAGAAATAATGTTGCTTCACGTTTGATACAATTACTTCAAAATTGGATAATTACAATTACTTTCAAATCAACCATAAAAATTTCGAGTTCAGTTTTGAGACCTCATATTCGATTGAGAATATTTCTGCGAGAGAGCCACCTTACTTCTGTAAAATAAAGTAGGTCCGTATATTCAGCTTCACCGTCCTGACATAATTCACGAAATAGCTGCGTGTTTAGTGCATGTCCTCTGATAGCATTAACAATCTTGATGATTCATTTTTACCCCATTTGGGGTAATTTACCCCGGTTCCCCGACCGCTGCCCTAGATGAAAGCATTAACAATCTTGATGATTCATTTTTACCCCATTTGGGGTAATGTACCCCGGTTCTCCGACCGCTGCCTTAGATGAAAGAAACAATTGCTGACTGTTTTATTAATTTGAGTTTTCAATGAAAGATCAGTGTTAGTATTATTATCGCTGTTTGATATATGTATTTTTTGCGCCCTTCCATCTTGGGGCGCCCACCCCTCGCCCGGGATGACCCGCAAATGGATTACTAAGGAGATTATTTTTGCTCGCGACGGTTGGGCCAACTTTCCACGAATATGAAGCAGAAGTTGGCTCTCAGTTTGCGAAAAAGTTTCGGAACTTGCGCGATCTGTCTTTTTGTGAAGGAACTCTCGGCGGATCCGCCTAACTAGATCGTACACAATATTATTTTATTTGTTTTCCTGCTTCATAATCCGATGCCAAGTGAGACGTCTCTTCGTTTTGTCTCTTAACTTTTATATACGGTAATGTGCTTTTCAGTTGTTTGCTAAGAATTATCTATGAAAACGTCTGTTTTTATATAAATTTTATTGTATGGGAAAAATATTGTTGTATTCGAAAGAATTATGGGGGATGCCTATGTCCAGAAGTGGACGACACCGGCATTATACCAGGCAAAACATGTCATTCCAATGTTATAAAACTTCTATAAAACAAACCCTTATATATGTAAGTGAAGCTTGGAGCTGGCAAGGAAAGGATTATTATAGGATAAATGCCGTAGAAATGAGATCACTCAGAAGAATGTGCGAAAAATGATATGTGATAGATTATTTTTTTTCTTTATTGGTTTCAATTACAATATTTGGGGATATATGATAGAATACCGAACGACGAAATAAAGAAGAAATGTAAGCCAGATGATTGCATCATAAGTAAAATTAAAGAAGGATCCCTGAGATAGTTTGGACATATAGAACGAATGGACGAGAGAAGAATGGTTAAAATGTTGTATACGAGCAGTGTGAGTGGAAAGAGAAGCCGTGGAAGGCCAAGGAAAGCATGGCATGACCAAATTAATCAATTACTGAAAGGTGGCCACATTCGAAGTCGGAAAAATTGACGAGGTTACGATGTATGAATGTGAAGGAAGTTAGAGAGGTTAATCGGGATAAAACTGTATGGCAGTCTATCCACTCTGCCTACCCCTTCGGGGAAACGGTGTGATAGTTAGTTAGTTAGAAAACAGACGATTTAATTCATATCAACTATTTTTTATATAATTTTACATGATTGGTCAAGAAACGATGCTTTTGCCCACTCACTTGATTTATCTATCAAAATGTCTAACCAGTCTAACGTTCTCAAAAAGCCTTTAAACATTTTTATAATATGTGTATATTTAAAGTTGTTTATTTTTGTGCTCGCTAACTTCTTATTTTTCTCCTTTGTAGATATTGCGATCTGTTTAGACAGGATATCAATTTGGTCCCGTGATGACATCCAGCTCTCTCTCCATTTCTCGTGCATCGTGATCTTCGGAATCTTTGCTCTGCCCTCTTAATGTGGTCTCTTCAGAATAGTCTTCTCTGCCTACATCTCACTATGTCATCAATCTTGCAGGTTCTGCTTATGTCTTCGTTAGGTATCCCACGTTATTCTATTCACGATCGCATTTTCCAGAATAAGACACAATTTATTGCATTACGTTTTGAATTTCCCGCGCAAGAATCCGCGAGTCGCGATTCGAAATCAGCGCGGTTCTTACATTAGATTGTTTGGAGTACGGGGAGATTCTCGATTGAATTGTGTTCCCGCGCTGTCTAGGCAGGTACTGCACTTCTGATTCTACAATATTGTTACGGCAACATTTTCATACTGCGTTCTTTATTTAAAGAATTTTGGCATCTCGCAATATTTGCATTTGTTGAAGGTTTTTTATACACTTGATGTTGATTAAGTTATATTCTTAATTGACGCCCGAATTTTATGTGTTTTTAGGGCGCTATAAAAAAAACATCAATATTTTTAGTATCCATTTTTTCAATCATTATTTATTGATATTTCATGAATATAAAAAAGTATAATTATGAAAAAAAAAACATTAATCCAAAAAGGTGCAGGCCCGCAAAGTGGGGGCTAACAAAAAAATAGTACATCCCGGTTGACACGATTCCAGTTCTTCCAGTGATCTGTGAAAAATAAATCTTTAAAATTCTCGAAGAAGAATGTACTTATTACACGACGTGACGTAGGCAAATTTTGAAAGAAAAATAAAGAATCGCATAATGGCGGGGATTTGAAAAAAAATCTTTTTTGCCCTTTTTTTTTATCTTAATTTTTTTTTTTTAATAGTAAAAAGCAAAATTTCAAGTAAATCGGTTCAATTAGACTTAAGATATCATGTCAACCGTTTCGAAAAAACTCGAGATTCGCGCTATCTAAGTTGTTAAATGGAGTTTTATACATTTTCTCAACCAGCGATTCCAGCCTCATACAATGTTCGACCTTCCATGAAGTCGATATCTAATGATTATTTGGGTACAAAAGCGTTGTCATAATGTGCACTCTTCCCAGGTAAACTGAGTTTGCCTGCTGTCTATCGTTCATTCGTCCGGCCGGACCGATTTAGTCGGTGCGTCACAAAAAATAGCGGTAACTTCGAAAATATTCAGAATTTTAGAAAATCCCCGTAAGGTGAATCCTCGTGAGGTTCTTAAAGGTCTAAACTTTAAAAAAATATGCAAAAAAAGGAAAATAGATTTTTTCAATTTTCTACACTAGAATACCCCCTTAATTACCTAGGTATTTATTGTGTCTTAAAAATGATATCTTCTTCTTCTCTCGGTGTCAATGGATTATGTTAAATTTCTCGAATACAAATAATTCTCGTTTCTATTATTCCACGGGTTCATGACCTTCCAGGACCACCATTTTGAGATGAGTCCACTCTGTCGCGCTCTGGACCGATGGAATGCAAACAGCGTCCACAGATTGGTCGACAAATACTCCAGTCATGTCGTAACTGCATTGTTAGTTGCCATATTTACCATAGGTCTTATGTACTATCTGAACTCCGTAAATCTAATTCAATTCTTATTTCGAAATGTTTAATACTTCAGTTGTTATTTATTGTTCTTTGAACAATGGTGAAAAACTCCACATTAAATGATTAATATGAATCGAATAATATGAATATGAATACGTCTGTTTTCTATGAGTTTTATTATGATTTATGTGAAAGACACATTTCGCCTGTCTAAGGCATTATCAAACATTTGATAATGCCTTAGACAGGGAAATATTTCATTCACGTAAATCACGATAAAACTACTGGAAAACATATGTTTTCATTTGTATTAATTACTTCAGTTGTTTATTTTTTTTCAACAACCATAGTCATCAATAGTTCGAATAACGAACGGCTTTGTGGTAGAGTGGATTCCGAGTTCGAATCCCAGCGCTGCCAGTGTGAAATAAATATCACTCTTTTTTTGGTCTGGTAGAATTCAAATGACAATCAAAAATGTCGATAGACCAGAATCACATGTCACGAGAATCTTAAAACATTTCAATTTTGTCATTTTTTTATCTAGTTTTTCTAAACAATAGTGAAAACAACATCATCAAGGAGGCTAAAACTCTTCTAAAGGAGGCTAAAAGTCATACGACTATGTGAAGAAAGCAATTTTTTTTTTATGAAATCCGCCATAAGAATAATTAACACGAAAACAAATGTAAAACAATAGATAGCCCGCCATCCTATTCTATGCTCTATATTCATAGATCGTGACACGCAAACTCGTTGAATTTTCGACTTCGAAAATGACCACCACCTTTCAGTTATTGATCAATATTCAACATTTTAAATGTATACAAATTCTTGTAGACAAATACCGAATTTTACGCATTGCGGATAACTTATTTTTATTTTTATAAGGATTAATTGTATCTCAATAGAGACGAAGATTATGTTCCCAGAAATAATTTAAATCTTCGTCTCTATTGAGATACAATTAATCCTGATCAATATTCATTCACGTTCAATATCGTTCAGTGGAGTAGATCTAGAAGAAGATACTGGAGGGACCATGTAGCCCGAATGGATGGTGACAGACTCGCGTATACAGCCGCCTATGAAATCCCTTCCGGACACCGCCCACCTGGAAGACCGCCTAAGAGATGGAGGGACAGCTGGATCTCATCATCCGACGAGATATGATTTCTGTGTCACAGATCGTCAGATCTATCAAAAGAAGAAGAAGAATATTCATTCACAAGGCTTGTATATAATCGTTTTACCACACTTTTCGTGTAGATTCTTTTCAAATTATGATAATTAGCTTTTATTATTATTATTAATAAGAACGCATTCATCTCCCTTAAATTCCTTCCTTTTTTCTTTGTTTAGTATTTTATCACACTCGTACATTGTAATTCCGTTACTATATAATATATATTCACTGAAGCAAATATGGCAGTATATAATGGAGTTCTAGTGCCATCCCTTATATATGGAAGTGAAATTTGGGGCTGGCAAAAGGAGGATGGAAGTAGGATAAATAACGTAGAAATGATACAACCGAGATGGATCTGCGGAAAAACAATATATGATAGTATACCGAAAGATGAAATAAGGAAGATTTGTAAGGCAGATAATTGCATCGTAATTATTGTTTTGATGACTTATATTTTAAGTGCGCCGTAATCAATGACTCCAAGGGCGCACTAGGAAATGACCGACCGAACAGTGGAATCTTAAGAAGTTTCTTAAATTTAATGTTACTATCCTCTACTTATATTCCACGCCAACGGACCCGCAACGCTGAAAGCACGATAATAGAAACGTGCTTTATTGGCTCTGACTTAAGTATACATTAAAAGGATCCCTGCGATGGTTTGGATATATGAAACGAATGCATGAGAGAAGAGTGGTTAAAATGTTGTATACAAGCAGTGTGAGTGGAAAGAGAAACTGGAAAACCAAGGAATGCGTGGGGTGACCAAATTCATTAAATACCAAAAGACGCAAACAGCAAAGGGGAAACGCGATGGTTGGTTAGTTAGTTAGTTACAACAATTAGAAACGATATATATTGTGATAGATATTGTTAAACAGTAACAAGCGAATATTTATCTTCCGAGTTACGGCCGCCGTCTCCAGGTCCATTAGATAATCTCAAGTGCTCCTCCGCAACGTTTCCTTTCATCTATAATTCACAATCAATTCCTTCCACTGCCCTATCACATTCTCATTACACTTAATCCAGCATTTTATTTTTACCTTTTGTGACTCGAGATGAAAGCGAGCCAGGGCGGTTATTGTCCCTCGTTGCTGGAGCTTTTATAGCGGCCCGTAAGCCCCGGGATGAGAGAAAGCCCCCGAGGATTTATTATCTTAAGCCGCGGGGTCTGCAACAGGTGGTTCGAGATTCTAGCGATCGTCAATCGGCCCTTGTCCTTTTCGTCTCTACCATGTAACGATTATTATGAAACATTTATTTAGTAGTTAATGAATAAAATATGGTTAATTATAACTATGTGTTAACGATGTTAACGATCGAGGAGGGCCGAGGAAAACGCTGCACGATCAAATCCATCAAATGTCAGCCACATGAGGAGTCGGAAAAATCGACGTTCGTACATGACACGATATATCAAATCAGTTTATTTTCTCAAAAGATATTACAAACAACAATTACAGTTTAAGGCATCTATTGAGAACAGGTAAAACATAAAAAAAAATATAATACCAGGAACGCATGAGAGATGGTTCGACATTAGGAATACATAATATCAAGAGTATTTGTCTTCTGAACGTACTTTCACGAATATGAAAGACGTGGATCTCCGAAGCGATCATGTTCAGCAGTTTGATTGCTCTCCCCACCGGCATTACCAGAGGCAGTTTGGTTCTGCATGATGGGAGATAAAACAGTCTGCTGACGCTGTCGAAGATAACCATCTGGAACATAAAGATGGATAGCCTCCAAGATAACGGAGTTCTCAAAGAATCCTCTGATAAGTCTGATATAATGATAAGTCAAATATATTAATGTTAAGGGAGCGAGAGAAGTTTATCAAAAAGAATAGCGTGGCGGTCCATTATTTCTGCCTATCCTTTCGGGAGACGCGATGATGGCAAGAAAGTTAGTTTAAAAAATAATTTAAACAAAACGTTTTTTTCACAGTTCCACTTATTTATTGTATATTGCTATTTTCGCACAATTTTCCCTGTAAGCACATATATATTGTTATATTCCATTTATTCATTAAAAATTCTGACCAGTTTCGACAGCTCGCTGCCGACCTGTACCTGAATTACCAATAATATTGCGTCGTTTTCGTGTATAACTCACCTCAAGGACACTTTGACAATGTTTTTTTAGTCATGGGAGCTGCATTTGACGCCAGCAGTCAGATAATAGTTTTTTTAATATTACTTTTACATGATATTTTTCAGATAATTGTTGTTTATATGTATTACCAAAAATGTTTATATAACAAATGCAACAAATATTGATTATTGACATTGGAGACGACCCGGTTTCTTCTTTATTAAAATTAATGGAGTATATTTTCTGTTCACATTGAGGATTGTATCATATTTCGAAAAAAAAAAGGTTTTTTAAAAATTCGCTTAGTAATTCACCCAACCTAATCAAGCAAAAATAGACAACTTTTTAATTTATCACATAAATTTGGCGATTTTCCTCAAAATTTTATAAATTTCCCCAAATATTTGCAAATTCCCTATTAACTAACTAACTAACCATCACGCCGTCTCCCCGAAAGGGTAGGCAGAAATAATGGACTGCCACATTTTAACCGATGCGGCACTCCATCCTTCTCTTTTCGCCCCGCGAGAGGTGCGATGTGATGGGTTGCGAACCTCATCGCCACCAATAGGCATCTCCCACACACACTTCGATCGTCCAACACCCACAAAATAAATCTAAAACAAATCATATAAAACACAATGATATAAAATAAAATAAAATAACAAAATAAAAATATTTTAACACATAATGTTCATTTTAGATGGTGCACTTGTTGACATGGACGATCCGGACTTTTGTGATTATTAGAGTTATGTTACTCGCATCCACCGATTTTTTTAAATTAGCTGCAATTAGGTACTATGAATATCCCAAATATCCCTATTAATTTTATGAATATACCAAATATTTAGTTAATTTCCCCAAAATTAGGTAAATTTCTTTAGTATTTTAAAAATCAAATATTTTGTTTACGTCAACTTATATTATTTTAATGGTTCGTTAATGAATTGATCCCAATGTAATAAGTCTAAAAATGTCACTTTGTTACTGGTTTCCCCGCCCTGATGCCGGTGGCCGGCCAGCGAGAATGGATATCGGGTGCTCCTTTCAGCGATGGCAAATTGATTTCTTTGTTGTAACCTTACGCAAGGGAAACCCGAAAGGATTTCATTATTTTTCTCCCGCCATTGTGTCGCTCTGTTATTATTGCATTACGTACTTTATTCTTTCGCCTCCTCCCGTCCCGTGCATATTTATTACTGCCGGCAAACTTAAAATCGGGCTTGAGAGGATTCGTCCTTCTCCATCTCATTGTAGTTTGGCATGACGCAAAGTTTCGTAATGAAATCACCAGGGCTGGCGGAAAGGAGGAAAATAAGTTATAAAAATTCCTAGGTACGATAATTCCTAGTAAACACGATTATTTCATTGGTTTTATAGAAAAAAATTTAACTAACCATCACGCCGTCTCCTAGACGGGGTTGGCCGAAATAATGGACCGCCACACTGTTCTTTCCTGATATACTTCTCTCGCTTCCTTAACATTCATACATCGTGTTACGCATGTACGTAATTCATTCGGCGCCTTAGCTGGACATTCAATATTTGATTTATATTATCGTGGCACGTTTTCCTCGGTCTTCGTCAATTTCTAGTTCCGTTTACATTATTAATATACTTTTTTTACCATTCTTTCTTTGTTCATTTTTTCCGTGTGTCCAAACCATCTTAATGAACCTTTTTTTTTCTTTCTTCTATATTCACCATTACTTTGTGTTATTGATTCATAATTGAATAATAATTTTTACTTTGTAAAAAGTGTTGTTTTTACAAAATATTTTTAGATAATCCATTGTTTTGGCGAAAATACTTTGATATTTCTACATTATTAACTATTTAAATCAAAGTACTGTTAAATATATAATATCACAATTGATTTAATTTCTTTCGAAATTATCGCGACAGCTGTTTCGCTTATAAATGTTAGCATCATCGGGTGTTACAATCAACTAAGGTTAAGGTAAGACAGTTGATTATAACACCTGATGATGTTTACATTGGTTAGCGAAACAGCTGTCGTAACAATTTCAAAAGAAATTAAATCAATTGTGATATTCTATAACAGTGTTTTAATTAAACAGTTAAAAATATTATTCGATTTTTTTCTGTTCATAACACTTTCATCCGCTCTACATTCAGTTTTTAAATATGTATTTGGCATTCTATCTTAGAATTGACACACACGCATCTGAGATATTTCATTTCCATCGCATTTTACTTGCTAGCATTGGAACATGTCGAGAGACTACAATATTTATAAATATACTAGCTGACCCGGCAACGCTTCGCTATTGCTAAATTCGAGTACATAAATAAACCCAATATATATTCAAAAAATACAATGAATTATAAACTTGAATACATATTACTAATGTAATAGAAAAACAATTTTTTGAATATTTTATATGAAATTTAATGATCAAATAAACAATATTATATCACATTTGCAGAAAACATTCATTATATTAAAGAAACAAAACTCTTGATTTTGTTGTCCATGAAATTCACATCAGAGCCAATAAAGTAAGTTTCTACGATCGTGATTTCGGCACTGCGAGTCCGCTGGCGTGGAATAGTAATATAGATGATAATACTACATAAGCCTCCCTTCCCGACTTCCACAACTGTATCCCTCGCCGCTCTGCGCCATTGACCTCCTGCCACTCGTTTAATGTCATCAGACCATCTTGCTTGTGATCTGCCAGAATTTGTGTAGCTGTTTCTCTTTCGCCACTCCAGGCCAGAAGATCTTATAACCCGTTGTCCTTGCTTTATGACCGATCCCATTCCATTTAAACATTAGTCGCTGCATCGGCAACTTTGGTCCGATCTTTCATTCATCAATGTTGAGCCCTGGAATTAAAAAAAAAAATTGAATTGCCATAAGGCGGACACTATAAAAGGCAGTTCATGCTATATGCATAATAATAATAATAATAATTAGGCTAATTTGTCAAATTAACTAACTAACTAACTAACCATCACGCCGTCTCCCCGAAAGTGTAAGCAGAGAGAATGGACTGTCACACTTTTACTGATGCGGCACTCCATCCTTCTCTTTTCGCCCCGCGGGAGGCGCGGTGTGATGGGTTGCGAACCTCATCGCCACCAATAGGCATCTCCCGCGCACACTTCGATCGTCCAACACCCACAAAATAAATCTAAAACAAATAATATAAAATACAATGATATAAAATAAAATAACAAAATAAAAATAATTTTACACAAAATGTTCTTTTTAGACGGTGCACATATTGTCTATTTAATTTATAATATGTTCCACGTATCCACTGTTTTTTAATTTAGCACATAATGTAATAACACATAATGTTTTTTTCAATGTTGCACATGTTGACATGGACGATCCGGACTTTTGTGTTTATTTAATTTATGTTACACGTATCCACCATTTTTTAAATTATCTGTAATAAGGCACTTAACCAGCAAGAACTTAAAAATAATATTGAAGAAATTATTCAAATTGTCATTGGAACAAATGAAAAAATTATTTGTACACCTGTCAAAATTCTTTATAAAAACGATAAAACTAATAAAACCTTTTAATCTGATTAATTTGTCAAATTAATTAAATTAATCAGATTTTAAAGGTTGGTCATGTTAGAAGTCGGAGGAATCGACATGCGTGTATGACTCGTATGAATGTGGAGGAAGCTAGACAGGTTTGCCAGGATAGAGTAGTGTTATGTTGAAGAAATTATTCAAATTGTCATTGGAACAAATGAAAAATTTATTTGTACACCTGTCAAAATTCTTTATAAAAACGATAAAACTGATAAAACCTTTTAATCTGATTAATTTGATTAATTTGTCAAATTAATTAAATTAATCAGATTTTAAAGGTTGGTCATGTTAGAAGTCAGAGGAATCGACATGCGTGTATGACTCGTATGAATGTGGAGGAAGCTAGAGAGGTTTGCCAGGATAGAGTAGTGTTATGGTCCATTCTCTCTGCCTACCCCTGTGGGGAAACGGCGTGATGGTTTGTTTGTTTGTTTAATTTGTATAATCGCCGTTTTCGTGAATAGCTCACCTCAAGGGCGCTTTGACAATGTTTTTAGTCATGAAAGGTGCATGTGACAACAGCGAAATCACGATCGTAGAAACTTACTTTATTGGCTCTGATGTGATTTTCATGGACAACAAAATCAAGAGTTTTGTTTCTCTAAACATATGAATGTTTTGTGCAAATGTGATATTGTGTAATGTAAAAATGAGCCGGTTCTCATTCGCCACTCCAGAGTACATCTAATTCACTGATCATCCGTTGTTTGATTGATCTAATTCCATTTTAACGAAGTTATTTTGCACGCTGCATCGGTAATTTTCGTCCCATCTCTGATCCGTTACTTTATTTTCCTAGAAATAAACGGAAAAAGTCATAAGAATTGTGTCATTCATTCATATTGTAATTCATATTGTATATCATTAGAACTTTCTTACCGTTGCTGTGGTAATGTAACAATTTCCCTGACCAAAGTATGCGTATAAAGAAAACAGCAAAATAGAATAAACTGAAAATATATTTATGAATTAAAAATATAAATATTAAATTATACTTACGGAAGCAAGTTTCTTCATATTCTTGTAGAGCTTCGACGTCCAATATTTTATATTTTCGCTATCATCCTTTGAAATAACCTGAAAGCAATTTAATTATCATTGAATATTTTTAATCCCAGAAACTTCATAACCTAAAAGTACCGAAACTTCATACCTACAAAATATTACGACGTACAAAGAGATTGACAGTTCAGAGACCACGTGACCAATCGAACGGCTAGAACTCTAGAAAACGAATATCATTAAGTAATCACCGTCGAACGTAAGAGAAACGAATAAGTTTCAGCCACACGAAAAAATAAAATTTCGTTCATAACCTCAAAAATGACGCGTAAAAATTATACTCGCCAAAATTAAGAAGTATAATTACCTGTCTGCATTAATGTACATTAAAATATGGCCAATAAAATAGACTGTACCAATTAAACAACCAATTATTTTAGTACGTAATAAGTAAAACGTATTAAGTATTATACATCCCAAAGTAAAACGCAATATATTGGACTGTCAGAAAGCAAAACACATTGTTGCCACTACACAAAATTACATGGAGACTGAATTCTCTCCAGACCGTGTCAAACGAATATAGACTCAAAAGATTGATACTCAGGTGATACGAACATTAAGGTCTATATTCGTTTGCACTACGAAAATTTTCAATTAATTGATTAATTTATAAAGTTAATTAGAGCTCGATTAATAACGAAAATATGCCTATGACGACCGCTAAATTCCACTTAGTCCATTCCCCAAGATTCAGAAGGATCTGATGAGGAATCACCGAGAAAGAAGGAGACACACACAACCCAGATTGTGTTTTATTTATATGTAGATATTATTTTTGGTACACTTCTAAACGAGCTGGCAGACCTCTTTAGATGCAGTTATAGCGAATTCGTCAATACCCTAACGATAATAGCAACAAAAAGATTACTGTATCTTCTATTCACATGGTTATATGCATATATTTCCTTTGATGTTCTTTTTCACCATTTACACCGCATTTTGCTCGCGCTCTAATGATATAAAGAGCTATTCAACAAAATAATAATAATAGCAATAATATTTCAGGTATAAATGTTTTATGTTTATTTATTTTTTACTGAAGCAAAGATGTCAGTGCACAATGGAGTTCAAGTTCCGACCCTTATGTATGGAATTGAAGCTTGGAGTTGGCAGAAGAAGGATAAAAGTAGGATAAATGCCGTAGAAATGAGGTCACTAAGAAGGATGTGCGGAAAAACAATGTATGATAGAATATCTAATGATGAAGTAAGAAAGGAATGTAAAGCGGATGAAGGCGTGATAAATAAAATCAAGAAAGGTTCACTAAGATAGTAATAAAAATGTGTCACATTTATTTTATTTTATATTAAACCTTGCAAAACAATTTTTAATTTTCCACGGACCCCCTGAATGATCCCAGGGACCCCTGGGGGTCCGTACGAATCACTTTGGGAACCATGGATTTAGAGTAAGGAGTGCCAACCGGTTTCACTTTGTAACGAAACCGGTTGGCGCTCCTTACTCAAAACAAATTGGTTTTATGCAAAGTGTTTTTTTTTTTTTTTTAATTTTATAAGATTTTTTTTTTGCGAAATATTGATTCGCCCCTGCGTCCCGCCGGCCCTGCCCAACGGAACTCTTAAAAGGTAACCGGATATAAACCGCGAGTGGCTCTTTTATCTCTGGGCTTTGATCTGCCAGCTCGCTGTAAACTAATATATCCGTCTGTAACAATACGGGCCCGGGAGCTAGTGATGTAAGTGTTCGATTCGTTCGATCTCCAAAGTCTTCCTAATAAACCGACCATGTAGCCATCTTCAGATTGCACAACTCAGGTTGCACCGCACCGAAGAAGTAGGTAGAAATAATAGACAGCCACATTTCTTCTCTCATACATCGTGTCATGCATATATAATATGTTACTATACGTCGATTTCTCCAAATTCTCACATGGCCAATATTTAATATTTTATCGATTTGATCGTACCACGTTTTCCTCTGTTTCTTATTCCGTTTACATCATGAACATGTACTTTATTTACCATTCTTTATATTTATGTATCCAAACCATCTTAATGACCATTTCATTATATTGTTCATAACATTTTCATTCCCACTGCATTTAATTCTTATTTTTCTATTTAAAATTGAAATAACAGTGCTATTATTTAAATATGGAACTAGAAGCATGAAACTAGCAAAAGAAGGATGAAAGTAGAATAAATGCAGTGGGAATGAGATCTATTAGACGAATGTGTGGATTCTTTGTGTATGATAGAGTGTCGAATGAAAATATAAGAAGTGAATGCGGTGCGAATGATCGTGTCAAAATAATGAAAAAATCATTAAGATGGTTTGGACACATGGAAAGAAAGAATGGTCAAAAATATATGTTAACGATGTAAATGGAACTAGAAATAGAGGAAGCCGAAGGAAAACGTGGCATGATCAAATAAATCAAATATTGAATGTCGGCCACGTGGGGCGTCAGAGAAATCGGCGCGCGTGCATGACACGATGTATGAATGTTGAGGAAGCGAGAGAAATATGTTAGGATAGAAAAGTGTGGCAGTCCATTATTTCTGCCTACCCTTTCGGTGAAACAGAGTGATGGTTAGTTATTTAGTTTATTTAAATAAAAATATATTTCAAATTGATTTCATTTTTTATTCTAAGGAATTCGAATAATTTCAAAATTGATTTTTTCATCAACGCAATACTTCCACGATATTTGGTTAAGTATACTCTGCTGCTTCAGCGAATAGCTCCTTTTGCGTTTCTGGGAACTTCTTTATACTTTTGACTAATAAGGAATAGGTGTATTGTAAGCGAAGATCGTCGTGATGATAGCCGATTTCATATAGGAGCTGAAGCAAGAAGTCGAGGGATTACTCATCACCTTCGAATCGCGTTTGTCGGCGTCTTTTAACTCCAATTAGATGTTATTTACATAAAACGTGATTCGCCACCGCGGTAGAGTAACATTTACGAAAACTCTTTGTTGTATAAAATATTTCTATTTTAAATTTAATTGTATCTCAATAGAGACGAAGACGCAAACTGAATATGGATGATCAAGGTGTTTACAGGATTTATGACCTGTCATTGGTTGGGTTAAGCGCACGCTTTATGTAATTACAACATTCCCCATTCCACCTTTGTTATTATGATCATGCATGACAAATTTTTGGAAGATGTATATATACTTCAAAATCCATACCTATCTTCACGTGTCAGTTTCAATTGTCCATCTATGTAGATTTGGTTGCACTTGTGAATCTATTTAAGATTAACTTATACAACCGACCCACTAACGCCATCTATGGAGAATGATTTTCAGCATTTAGCAAACTACCTTATTAACACAATGCGAAAGCTGTAGCCTATAAACGTATTGTTAGAAGTCGCCAGGAGTATTATTCCATTCTAATTGCCAAAGAGTTGACCAGAATAATTACAAATATTTTTGTGAATATTTAATTACAATCTATTTTAATATTTGATATCGAATGTAACTTGTCTATTTGAGTTTGATGTACTTTTTGAGGCAGCGAAACGCGTGTTATTTATTGAAATCAAATCAGTTTATTTCTTAAAAGATATGTCAAACAAAATTAAGGTTTAAAGCATTTATTGAGAACAGGTAAAATATAATATATACATAATATCAGGAAGGAATGAGAGATTATTCGGCTTTAGGAAGACAAGATACTCTCTAAAGTCAAGAGTATTTGTCCTCTGAACGTACTTTCACTAATACGAAAGAAGTCGATCTCCAATGTGATCATCAGACTGATTCCTCTTCCTACCGGTATTACAAGAGGCAAATCGGTTATTGTGGTCGGCAGATATAACAACCTATTGAACGCTAAGGCATTAACACTTTGGAATTCCATAATAATATCCTTAGGAAATTAAAAATTACTTTGTTTAATCCAAATTCCCAATCAAATGCAAATTAATCATTTATTAATTTCTATTTAAATTATGTCTTTTCAAATGTATGTTATTATTTTCTAAATTACAATTTTTATAACTAACTACCTAACTAACCATCACGCCGTCTCCCCGAAAGGCTAGGCAGAAAGAATGGACTGTCACACTTTTACTGATGCAGCACTCCATCCTTCTCTTTTCGCTCCGCGGGAGACGCGGTTTTTATAATATTATATTATATACGAGTATTAAAGCCCAAAACAAATAGCCCAGGTTAATTTTTAAATTTGAATTATTGTATCGAATTTTAAATGCGTTTTTATACAAGTCTTTCTTTGTTTAGTTTTTATTATATTTTTACACCTTAAGATGGAGGTATCCCCGAAACATGTCGTGTTTTTTTTAATAATTCGTGGATTAAACACATTAATTTTTAATTTTCTAAGTATAGAACAATCTATGCTGGCGCTGTCTGTGATATCTGTCGGGAACAAAAAAAACAGCTAATTTCTCAAAATATCCCCTGATTAGTCTCAAGAACTGGGTTATAAGAAATCCGTCTCATCGAAGCTGCAGACAATTGGTACCCAACATTCCCAAAAAAAAAATGCCATGGATAGCTACCATTCTCCCTCACGTAGAGATACTTCAGAAACGTAGTCTTAGTTCCGCGTAGAAGTTATGTTATTTACACGGTTTGTGACAGAAATAAAACCAGTTTTGTGTAAGGGGAGTTCCTTAAATTAACTGCACACCCTTGGTAGTTGCTTGTGACTAAAATAGGTTTTCCTAATTAGTGGAGCATGACTTTGATAATGAAACTAAACTAACTAACTAACCATCACGCCGTCTCTCCGAAGGGGTAGGCAGAAAGAATGGACTGCCACACTTTTCTTTCCTGACATATTTCTCTCGATTCCTCAACGTTCATACATCGTGTCATGCACGCGCGTCGATTTTTCTGACTTCTCACATGGCTGACATTCAATATTTGATTTATTTGATCGTGCCACGTTTTCCTCGGTCTTCCGCTATTTTTGATTCCATTTACATCGTTAACATATAATTTATAATTTTTTCTTCATTAATTATTTCGGTATCTCCAAACCATCTTAATGATCATTTTATTATTTTGTTCATAACACCATCATTCGCACCGCATTCACTTCTTATATTTTCATTCGACACTCTATCATACACAGAGTATCGACACATTCGTCTATGAGATCTCATTTCTACTGCATTTATTCTACTTTCATCCTTCTTTTGCCAGTTCTATTTAAACAACTTTGTGTACATAAGTAATTTTTGTATTATTATAGTATGTAATGCAATTTCCGGTAATATGCGTACCTACTTAAAATTTTTAGATTTTTTTCTCTTCTTCCTCTTAGTTATGACCGTATAGTATTGATTTTATGACCTATTTATGGCGGTGAGCTGTCCTGTGATGATGATGTCTTGCCATCTCTCCTTCCCTTCCTGGCAGGTTTTCTTCGTTAACAATTTTTCCAAGCGCTTAAGACTACAGATGGACATTATCGTCTCATTTCTGATCCGATCTTTGAGGGTTCTGCCTGCGATGGAGCGCATGGTTCGCATTTATTCCACTCTGAGAAGGTTATTAGTCCTATTGGTATCAGAACTGACTTCTGTCTATAGGGCAGACGCATGTTTTGTATATCATGACTTTGCTTTCGGTTAGCATGTATTTGTTCCTTCATATTTATTATTATTATGTTGAATCGCTCTTTACATCATGACAGCATAAGCCAAATCGATGTAAGGGATATTATAGCTATCATAGTGATTCTCGTGACACGTGATAGGTAGCTAATCTATCGCCATTTTATTGAAACGTGAATTCTACACCAGACTTAAGACAGTGTGACAATCACGCTGCCTTCGCCGGGAATCGAACCCGGAACCTTCGGGGTGGCAGTCAATGCACTTACCACTCGGCCACGAAGGTCAGCAGTCAGATTTGCATGTATAAGTTTTTTTCTCTTGCCTTGGTTGTTGACTTGGCAATTTGGCTAGTTTCTTCGCTTATTTGTATCCTTACGCCTTCAATACTATACGTTCCCCATAGTTATAGCAGAGCAAGGGGGCCCTATATTTTATGCCCCAAATTGCCGCACAGAGGCCCTTCGAAGTTCTCCTGTATTGTAAGCGATTCGTCTTTTAAACGAGGTTGCAAAAGAGATAGGCCTCTTTGGATACAATTATGGCGAATTCGTGAATACGCTTACGACAAGGGCAGCAAGGAAATTACTTGCATATTCCTATTCATAAGGTTCTATGTATATTTCCTTTAATATTTTTTTTTCACCCTGTATATCGATTTGGCTCGCGCCGTAATGGTGTCAGGAGTTTTTTCAAAATAATAATAATATTAATAATAATAATAATAATAATAATAGTCACGTAGTCTTCAGTATTCCGACACCCGTTTAGAACATGCATTCTGGTGGTTCTTATTGTGTACCAAAACGGTCCCAAGATATTAAACCGTTCTTACGTTTTATGTTCCCCGGTGCGACGTTTAAATTTCACTAAAATATTTACCGTTTATTTTTATTACCATTCCTACGCCGCTTCTGAAGGAGCATTTGCCGCATTTTTAAATGGGCTTTTAGTTACCACACTTAAATATTATATTTTGCGTCAGGAAATAACAGTGTGGCGGTCCATTCTTTCTCTCTACCCCTTTGGGCTTCGAAGAGACGGTGCAATGGTTAGTTAGTTAGCGAGTTATTAATTGCAAATATTCATATTTAATTATAGACTGTTTCGAGAAATCCGCAATTAGGCTTTTAAAGTGCCATTAAAATGCGTACTTAAAAAAATAATTGTAAAATTACAAAATAAATATCTTTATTATATCACTGAAGAAGGACCGGGTTGCCGAAACATGTCTGATATTTAATTTTTTTTTAAAGTTAGTGTTGTATACAAATTATATAAAAAAGAAAACTGTAAAATGATTATTTTGTTTTTTATTTGCATTGTCTTTATTACTTACTAATACTTACTCACTTCCTGTGGCCATACAACTCTTGAAGAGTTTTAGCCTCCTTGATGATTTTTCGCCAAGCCCCTCGATCCTGCGCCTTTTGCTCCCAGCAGTCCGATTCGCCCAACCTAGCCAGGTCAGCCAGAACATTGTCCATTAGGCGCTGTCTAGGTCTTCCTAGAGGTCTTACTCCAGTCGGTCTAGACGCGTACAGGTTCTTGATTGCTCTGGTCTCTTCGGCTCGGCATACGTGCCTAATCCATGCTAGGCGACCGGCTCTCACGGTGCTCGTTATAAGGGGCTGCTGGGTCATCGTACGGATCTCTTGGTTGGTCCTATGCCTCCAAGTTCCCGTTGCAACACCAGGTCTGGGTCCCAGGATAATTGTCTTTATTGTCAAACATTATATATTAATTATATTATATTATATATTAATTATATATATTAATTATATTTTGTCGTATATATGTATACATTTTAATTTCATTAATAGGTTTTATCTGCTGACCGGTTTCGATTTTATACGAATCTTCATCAGGGCGATCACTTTAGTATTAACCTAATTTTTAAGTCATATTAAATTATTACTCAACTACTAAACAAACTTGAAGAAAGATGCGACACAACTTTTACTAGTTACAAACTGGAAGACGGCGGCCGATTTGAACAGTAACGCCATCAAAGAAAAATTTACTGCGCTTAGCTGGATATTACCATCGCGGAGAATATGATCGAGGGCAGAAACTGCAGAGGCCGCCCAAGAGATGCTTATATTGACCAGGTGATCAGATTCATGCACTGTGGCAGGACTGAGTGGAGGGAACGAGTGAGGCTTGTTTGCAAAACAATCCTCAGGATTGTAACCATACAGAATAAGCCGCATATGAACAGTATCTTAAACATTAATTTAGCGATTGCCCTGACAAAGATTAAAGACTGAAGTCTTCAACCAATGCGTCTTGCCAGTCATGACGTACGGAGTCGAGACGTCGACACTGACGAAAGGTCTAGTATACAGATTCCAGGTCGCCCAACGCGCCATGGAAAGAGCCATGATTTGAATAACCTTGAGGGACAGATTAAGAAACGAATTTATTCGTCAACAAACCAAGGTGACTTAGGTGGCTCTGAGGACGGGCTGGCTGAAGTGGCGATGGGCTGGCAATATCTGTCGGAGAACCGACGGCCGATGGGGGAGACTGGTTCTGGAGTGGAGACCGCGTACAGGATTCCGTAGAGTTGGAAGTCCCCCTGCCCGCTGGACCGACGATCTGAAGAGGATTGCTGGACCTGGATGGATGGGAGCGGTAATGGATAGGGGGCGGTGGCGTGCTTTGGGAGAGGCCTACATTCAGCAGTGGATGACAGACGGTTGATGATGATGACAAAGATATCGATTGTTTCGAAAAAAAAAAACTAATTAAATTTAGTGTGTTGTACGGCTTCTTCCATTAGAGATTTTTCGGCCGTTGCCATATTCCCCCATAACGCGCCTCGCTGCGATGGCATCTTCTGTTTGTAAACATCTTGCGTTCGGTGGACCTTTTAACTGCCCGAGGAATTAATTCCCGGCAAATGGCTGCTTAACGGCGTATTTTTAACACTTTTAGCGATTTATTGTCGTCGTTAATTTGACACGCTGCTCGTAAGGTCGGCTCTTTCCTTTATTTCTGGATAAACGGTACACTTTCGCTGCTTTATGGCCTTCTGGATCCTTCCAAATTAAACTTTTTTCTTTTGTTTTGATCTCAGCGGTTGTATCGTTTTTGTGAACTTATATAGGTACCTACATATTCAGTTATCATGGAAGTTTATATTTTTTAAATTTAGATCATTAGATTACATTTAACTAGATGGTCTCATGAATGTATTATATATAAAACATATTATTCTAATCGTTAGCTTACTACAGTGCGGAAGATACCTGATAAATAATAATTTATTGTTTCTTGAACAATGATGTAAAACTCCATATTAAATAATAAATACGAATGAAAACGTCAGTTTTCTAGAAGTTTTAATATATTTTATGGGAAAGACATGTTTAGCCCTTCTAAGGCATTATCAAATGTGATTTGACGAACGTTTTGACGATTACTAACATTTGATAATGTATTAGAAGGGCGAAACGTGTCATTCCTATAAAATATAATAAAAATTCTAGAAAAATGACGTTTTCATTCGTATAAGTTTGAATAACTGTTGAAAAATTCGTATTATCACAACACTTTTTATTACACTTTCACAAACATTTTCTCAGTGCATATATTTTGTCCCTTTTTTCTCTTACAGTTAACCGAACTCGTGGCACTATTAAATCAAACCAATTTTAAGAATCAGTCAATTGTTACTATATCAAAATATTTTTTTAATAAATATTATTGTTTTTTGTTAAGCTAATGGCGTTAACACTAGAATTCCGTAATGACGAATTTTTATGAATTAAAACACTTTTTTTCACTTAGCAGTTTATTTTTCTTGGCAAGGTTTATTTTATTTATTTATTTATTATTATTTTGTTGAATCGCTCTTTACATCATGGCAGCATGAGCCAAATCAATGTAAAGGGTATTATAGCTATCATAGTGATTCTCGTGACATGTGATAGGTAGCTAATCTATCGCCATTTTATTGTCACGTGGAATCTACACCAGACCAAAGACAGTACAATCACATTGCCCTCGACGGGAATCGAACCCGGAACCTTCGGGGTGGCAGTCAATGCACTGACCACTCGGCCACGAAGGTTGTCAATCGCCATCGGGAGAATGATATAAATTATCAACGTTGGAGATATAAAACCTTCCAAAGAGTCAAGAAAATAAACTAAAAAGTGAAAAAAAAAAACATCATTTATCAAAAATTTATTTTTATTGTGTATACGTATACATCCGTTTGTATAGTATGAAGACTACAGGGGAAAAACAAGGAATGTCAGTTAAAATTCAAAATAAATGTAATAATGCCATCTAGCGGCATTTGTACGTATCTGTCCACAGTAAAATTTTCATATTCAAAAATCATCTGTGTCATCGACTATGGCCAGATAATCGATTGTTAATTGCTAATAAATGTATAGACTTTGATTAGCTTTATCCTCAATTTATTCAAATTAACATTCTACTGACATTCCTTGTTTTTCCCCTGTAGTCTTCATATATTGTACATACTTATTATAATACGTACCTATATGTTCGTACTTTGTTTTCCTTAGGAGATTCATTTTTATTATTTTTTCTTTGAATCAAATCGCTCTCATAGTGGTGTCTCGTGACTATGGCATCAAAATAGGATACATCTTTGACTGTCATTCAATTTTAGTGTTCTTTGAGGTTATAATAAGTTGTTTGTTTCCTTTCCAGGATTACCAGTCAAATAGAATACAGCCCAACGAGATTTCTCCAAAGGTAAGTGATTTTTTATGGCGGGGGACTCGCTCTAAACATATTAGGAACAGGAGTGTGCGCCTCGCGGAGTATTTTGTTTCGCCAGTAAAACGCTAATGGAACGACAAAGGAAAATATTTTGTTAGAAGTTTATTTGATTGGGATGGATATGTGTACATATGAAACATTGAGTTAGATTCGCCTTTTTTTGCTCGATATTAAGAACCAAAAAACCAAATTTAAAACACACTAGAATTGGGTTACTCAAAATATAATATATAAAATCATAATGCATAGTTCGTACAAAATATGATATTTTTATATAATACTTAACTAACTAACTAACCATCACGCCGTCTCCACGAAAGGGTAGGCAGAAAGAATGGACCGTCACACTTTAACCGATGCGGCACTCCATCCTTATTTTTTCGTCCCGCGGGAGACGCGGTGTGATGGGTTGCGAACCTCATCGCCACCAATAGGCATCTTCCGCGCACACTTCCAGATCGTCCAACATCCACAAAAAAATATTAAACAAATAATATAAAATTAAATGTCATAAAATAAAATAACAAAATAAAAATAATTTAACACAAAATGTTATTTTTAGATGGTGCACACAATGACAATTTGATCATTTCTACATTATTGTTTTAAAGTTATTGCTGGTGTTGGTTTGTTTTAAGTGCCTAATTACTGCTAATTTAAAAAAAAGGATACGTGGAACATAAATTAAATAGACAATATATAATCCATTGGTATGGCGAAAACACCATGATACTTAAACAATATTTTCTGTGTAATTTGGAAACTGATATCATTATTTATTTATTTAATATCTATGAACTTGTCGCGACAGCTGTTTCGTCAACCGATGTTGACATCATAATCAACTTTGAATTGCAACATCCGGTTATACTAACATCGTTGGTTTTAAAATTTTAAAGAAATTAAATAAGAAAATTGTGATATAACAATATTCTAAATTAAACCGGTAACTTGTTTATTAAAATTAATAAAAATGTTTTAGTGCATAGGTTCTCAATCATTTTAGTCCCAATGTCCTCTTTAATTTTTTTTTTTCATTCGACTATATTTTTGTCGAACTTGTATGATTTCATCATCTTCAGCGATACAACCCTCGGTGGGTCTTAGCTTCGTCCAAGAAACGTCTCCATCATGTCTTGTATCTGGCTTCCACCTTCCAGTTTTAATGTTTGTGATATACATACATATTTTTTATTAAATTAATGAAATGACCGGTTGAAAAATGTTTATATCTCCATATTCAGTTTTGGTGAACACATGCGTTTTCTATATGATATGTTATGTTATAGGGAAGTGGCATATTTCGCCCTGCTAGAGGATTATCATATATGATAATGACATGATGGTCACATTTGATCACTAATTATACTGTTTTCTATAAGTATTATTATATTTTTGGGAAAGGTTTGCCTTGCTAAGGCATTGTTAAATGTTGTTATGCTAACGAATTATCACCATTTGATAATGCCTTAGCATGGCGAAACGTGTCATTCACATAACATATAGTAAAAATTCTAGAAATCTTACGTTTTCATTTGTATTAATTATTTAATATGTAGTTTTACATCATAATTCAATAAACAATACTTATTTTTTTATTAATGTGGAGGAATGTAATATTACTTTATGAATGTGGAGGAATCTACAGAGGTATGAGTGTGGCTGTCTATTCTCTATGCCTACCTTTCCGGGGAAACGACGTAATGGTTTGTTATTGTCGTTGTTGTGTAAAAAATCATCAAAAACTTGTTTTTAAAAAGTAAATGGAATGTTGTTTCGTTCGTTGAAGTTTTTGTTTTCTTGTTTAACTCTCGAAGTTTTTATTTTTCAAATATAGAACGAAATGATTCGATTCGCATCGTTCCCTCCGGCTCCTCCCAGTCTTCCAGCTTGGCTGTTCTCTTACAACTGGTTGTGCATGGGTGTAGTTGTATATCTCGTGTCAGCCGATGCAGTGTTCTGTCTATTCCCGTCCTGACGTATGCAGCGCTTGGGTGACCGTTGCGCACATCATCCCGCCGAGAGATAGGGCTGTGCGGCAATGTCGATTCGACGAAAACGATTCAGTCATTTTAGTTGCCGGTGAGTTTATTGCGATTGAGAAAAATATGCAGGAACAATTGTTCCTATTCTCCCTTACTAATTAAAATTTCTGAGGTATCTCTACATGAGGGAGTATGGTAGTTATCCGTGGCTCTATCCCACGGCATTTCTTCTGGGAATGCTCGGAACCAATTCTCTACAGCTTCGAAGAGATGGTCATTTAATAACCCATTTCTTCAGATTAATTAGGGGATACCTCGAGAACTCGGCCGTACTGGAGGATGTTGGTCTTTTTGTCCCCGATAGATATCTCCGACAGCGACAGCATAGATTGTTTTACCTACCGGCCGCCAAAACCAATCTGCCTCTGGTGACACCGGTGGGAAGAGCAATTAGTCTGCTGAACGCGGTCTCCTCGGAGATCGACGTCTTTCATGTTAGTAAAAGTACGTTCAGGAGACAAATAATCTTGACTTTGGAAAGTATCTTGTCTTCCTAATGTCGAACCATTTCTAATGCGTTCCTGATAGATGATGCCTTAAACACTTTCCTGTTTGTAATGTCTATTGAGTTAATAAACTGATTTGATTTGATTTTCTGCCTACCCCTTCGGGGAGACGGCGTGATGGTTAGTTAGTTAGTTAGTTAGTTACTTACACTATTGCAAATCATCTCCTTGATGTGAATAAAGTATAATATCCAGATGCAAGGGACGCCGGCCCAGGGCAGGGTGCCAGGTAGTAAACTTTGTTTATATTTAAACCTGTAGATGGAAGCATCTGTCGCTTTCGAAACTAGTCGTATAAAATATAAAACTCAAATGGTGAAAACAAGTGTTTCATTTACAATTTAATCATGTCCTACCACAAAGTGAATGCCGAAACAATAAATAACATAAAAAACCATCTGGCAACCCTCACGGAACGGGCATAGACCCGCTCTGGTTGCAAGCCCGAAAGCGACTGCCGCCACTGCCGGCGCTGCGGGACGGCGAGAGTGAGAACATTGAGCTAGAACATATGCAAGAGTGAGATGCGAATATAGTGTGGCGCACTGAAAGCGCTGTTTATACGCGACTTTGTTTTCGATTTTCACAAAATACCTCCGATGTACCCGATAAATTCTGATTATTATTAATATTATTTTTTAAATCAATGCGTAAATATTTGATGGATGAATACCTAAAATCTTAACCTTGTATTTATTATATTTAAAGAGATAAATGTTTTTTTAGAAGCAACGTGTTGAAGATACCCATCATAGGGAAGGAAGGGTTAAAAAAATAATTTGTATTTTGATATAGTGGAACCTCTATTATTTCATTCTAGTTTCACGCATCTGGACTGCATAGTTATTGTAGTTTTTTTTTGTAAGGCCAAGTTTTTGGTGAGCGCGCTCTGCCGCGCCGCGGGCTTCGGCCGGAGGCGGCGGGAGGCGGCGCCCGACGCCACGTGCCGGCCTCAGTGACAGCCGACGCTGGGACGCCGCCGCACGCGCGGCACGCCGGTAGCTCCGTTCACAAACTTTACGAAAGTCGACGATCAAAGTTTCATCGAAGAAACAACACTGTGTTTCGTGCGTTGTGATGTTATAAAAGTGCTATTTCTCCCTTTTAACATAGGTAATTGTTTTGAGTGCGTGTGATTTTTAAAGTGTTCTAATGTGTATTTTACGCGAATTTTACATACACAAAATTGTGCATCAATACCACGAACGGTTTCGTAAAATAACCTAACTTTACATAGGTTAGATTTACTGAACTTCTCAATATAACTAACTAACTAACTAACCATCACGCCGTCTCCCCGGAGGGGTAGGCAGAAAGAATGGAACGCCACACTGTTCTGTCCTGACATAGGAAGAAAATAATGTTTGCGTCCTGGGCAATTTTATGTTCTAGCAGATACTTCTTGCTTTTACTATATATTGTGTGCTGGATAATGTCGATGATAATATAAAACGCCTATAACTCATTTCAGACGACATTTCACTTAAGGCTTTATGATTCTCATGGTCAGATATATTTTATTCATTGACTACAAATAAAATTGAAACAATTTATATTGAGTGAATGTTATAAACAAAATAAGGAAAGGGTCATTAAGATGGTTTGGACACATGGAAAGAATGAGTGAAGACAGAATGGTAAAGAAGGTATATGTAAACGGCGTGAACGCAGCTAGAAATAGAGGAAGGCCGAGGAAAACGTGGCACGATCAAATCAATCAAATATCGAATGTCGGTCACGTGAGGAGTCAGAGAAATCGACGAACGTGCATTACAAGTTCTATGAATGTAGAGGAATCGAGAGAAGTATTTCAGGACAGAACAGTGTGGCGTTCCATTTTTTTTTTAAGGAACATAGAAGTTCCCGCCACATACCCGAGGCTGTTATAGGGCGTAGCGGCGCCCTTTTATCAGCCTCGCTCGTACACTCCCTGGGCCTGTCCCCGGTCCATCCGGGACTTACATTTAAAGACGACAACAGCAAGGGGGTGCCAGACCACATTTAATCTACTCCAGCCTACTTTTTCGTTCGGCGTTCCATTCTTTCTGTCTACCCCTCCGGGGAGACGACGTTATGGTTAGCTAGTTAGTTAGTTAGTTTTCAAATCGCGAACCAGCAGCTGTGTTTTGTTTTATTATGAAATAGTGTGTAATGTCTCTGAGATTCGTTTTTCGAATCTCGCCTCGCCGTCCGATTGGTCGTCCGGCCGGTCCGCCGCGCGCCCGTTCCCGCCGAGTTAATCCCGTCGCAGATTATTTATGTAGCGAATTTTTCGAACATCTCGCCTTTGTTTTGTTTTCGCCGCTGATCAAAGGCGGACCGCGCGAATATTGCGATTTTTTTGTGTCGCCCCGCGCGGATCGGACGACATTGAAAAGTTGTCAGTTCGTCATCCGGCACTTTGAAGTCCGGCTGACGGATCGCGCGGAATGTTCGGGCGGTTTTAAAAGTTTTACGCTCCGCGGAATTGCCGGTGATTAATAGTTTATTATAAGGCGCTGTAAATATTGCTCGCGTAAAGCCCGAACGCGGGGATTCGTGTTTATATTGTAGTGTTTCGGTGGCTAAAAACGTAGCACGGTGTTTATTTTGAAACCGGTACTTTTATTTTATCCGTTGCTTTGAAACTCGAATAAATAATGGTTTGATGGGCGATTTAGCGCAACTCCTATACGAGGGGTAATGCCGACGGCTTGCTAAAGAGGAACAGGGAGATTCAGTAGCCGAATCAGAATGCAGAATTTTTTATAAATAAAATACGTTAGAGTGTCCAAACCGTCTTAACCGTTAGAATGCTACGCGGCGCAAAAGCGCTGCGATCGTGTACCGAAAATTGCGACGCAGCGCAAAAACGCTGCGAGTTTCAGTGTGTTTTTGGTGCTCATTAAAGAATTATTAAAATTGATTAATATTTGTGTAAATTAGAGTGTTTTATTTGACACCATTATTTTTTCCTCTTAATTAATAAATATATGAATAGCAATTGACACATTTTTGCAAAAATTGCTTTGCACTAAAACGGTTAATGATCCTTTCATTATTTTGTTCATAACACCATCATTCGCACCTCATTCACTTCTACATACAAAGAGTATCCGCACATTCGTCTAGGAGATCATATGGAAAGAATGAATGAAAAAAGAATGGTAAAAAAATATATGTTAACGATGTGAATGGAACCAGAAATAGAGGAAGACCGAGGAAAACGTGGCATGATCAAATAAATCAAATATTGAATGTCGGCCATGTGAGGAGTCAGAGAAATCGACGCGCGTGCATGACACGATGTATGAATGTTGAGGAAGCGAGAGAAATATGTCAGGGTAGAAAAGTGTGGCAGTCCATTCTCTCTGCTTACCCCTTTGTGGAGACAGTGGGATCGAGCGTTCGCGGTAGCCGGTCCATCAGCTTGGAACAATCTCCCTTCACACCTCAGATGCACAAATGATCCGACAGATTTCAGATCTAAACTGAAACCCCATCTTTTTCATATTTCATACCCAATTTAAACATTTAGGTATACTCGGTTCTATTATACTTTTTAACCAATCGCGAAAATTTAGATTTAAAACAGAATTAGAATTTTTTAGAATGAAAATATAAGAAGTGAATGCGGTGCGAATGATAGTGTCATGAACAAAATGGTGAAAGGATCATTAAGATGGTTTAGACATATGGAAAGAATGAATGAAGAAAGAATGGTAAAAAAATTATATGTTAATGATGTAAATGGAACCAGAAATAGAGGAAGACCGAGGAAAATGTGGCACGATCAAATAAATCAAATATTGAATGTCGGCCATGTGAGGAGTCAGAGAAATCGACGCGCGTGCATGACACGATGTACGAATGTTGAGGTAGCGAGAGAAATATGTCAGGAAAGAAAAGTGTGGTAGTCCATTCTTTCTGCCTACTCCCTTCGGGGAGACGGCGTGATGGTTATTTAGTTAGTTAGTTTTTAGATTTAAAACACGTCTTAATGCGCCCTTGAGGTGATTATGGTACATCACAAAAACGGCGCTTTAAAAGTTAGCATATTATAATATTATTATTATTATTATTATTATTAGGCTTATTCCTAACATAGCTCTTTCTATGGCTTATGCCATCTTATGGACTTTAACACTGGCTCTGGCGTTCTGGAGACATTAATGATGTTGACCATATCGGTCCAAGCAATGCAACATTTTTTTTTTTTTATAGTTTACGTATACAACAGCTCGTTTGAATTCAATTACTGTATACAATTTTATTTTTAAGCTATTATATTGATTCTCATGACATGTGATAGGTAGCCAATCTATCGCCATTTTATTGTCACGTGAATTCTACACCTGACCAAAGACAGTGTGACAATCACACTGCCATCGCCGGGAATCGTACCCGGGACCTTCTGTATGGAAGTCAGAGCTCTAACCACTCTTCCACGAAGGTCATTCGTCGCACGAACAACGTTCCTATTAAACGTAAAAGTAATAGGCAAAACAGATTAACTTTCGTATGCTAGAAAATCTAAGTGTTTCTGTATATTTAGGTATGGCCGAGATTGTACCGACGACGTTTGAAGATTTCGCTGGCGATCCTTTGATGTCGTGCCGGCGACAATAAATTGACAAGTTCCCCCGCGCGTGCAGCCATTCAGACGATTATATTAAGATAAAAGTTTCCCTGTGAAGTGTAACACTGGAGGTGATAAGTTCTGTGCCGGTGTTGGAATGTGATCTTGTTTATAAACTGAGGAATAAACAGGAACACGCCGGGATCTTCGCCTCTACGAAAATCGTAAGTTGTTTTCTTGGCATCTCTCTTCGCACGCGTAAACATACGTGTAAAAGCAAATTATTGAGTGATTCCTCTTTTTGAAATTTAGTATTTAACATTTTTTGTAAAATCTGGAAATTGTTTTTTTAAATTATTTTCTTAATCAAGTGGTACAAGTCTATAAACCAGATAGGGCGTTAAAGGGCCTGTATTATTGTTGAGAGCATATCGCACCTCCAGTCGTAAACTGGCTCAATCCAAAATTCATGTTTTTTAGGAAATGAAGAAAACGCGTTTCGGTCCTCGACAGTTTTTGGTAAATCACACTATAACTTTATGAAATGAAAAGATAAGCTTTTCTAGCCTTATTGGGGCAGTTTTTGATTTACTGGGTGATAGAGCGCGCTTTTTTTTTAGTCATTCTGTATACTTAACTCAATTCACCAAAATTTTGGAATGAGCCGGTTTACGACTGGAGGTGCGATATATGTTATTGATTTTTTAAATATGTAAATAATAATTAAATAAATGGATGTTTTTTTAATAACTTCTTCCACTTTTGTTTTTATTTCAACAGTGACCTGTTTCTGCGATTGCCTGATTAGTCTGTTGATGTCAGCTAGCCTGGCGAAACCGGTCGCTGTCGAAAAAAAGACAAAAATGGAAGTAGTTATTAAAAAACATCGTTTTATTTAATTATTATTTCATATGAACTTTCCATAAAGAGATTTCAGTAAAATCATTGGAATATCTTATAGGAAATTTAAAATAACTTTGTTTAATCTACTAATTATTAAAAAATATATAAAAAACACGACATGTTTCGGAGGATACCTCCATCTTCAGGTATTAAAAATATAATAAAAACTAAACAAAGAAAGACTAATATAAAAACGCATTTAAAATTCGATACAATAATTTCAAATTTATTTAGTGGATTAAACAAAGTTATTTTCAATTTCCTAAGTAAATTACTATGAAATTCCGCAGTGTTAATGCCTTAGCGTTCAATAAGTTGATTGTCTTATAGTTTTTATATTTTATCATGCATTGTGTTTTTACGTATTCCAAGCGATATTTTTTTTACATATATATATGTTCAAGTGTGGCAGTCCTTTATTCCTGCCTACCCCTTAGTAGAGAAGGCGTGATGTTTAGTTATTCAGTTACTAGGATTCCATTATGTTATGCCACTGTTTATTCACTCGAGTATATTATAATACTTCCGTTAATCAGTTTACCGGCCGCCGAGGAAGGATTTAAGGTTAATTAACGCTGCATCAGATGCGACATTCCTTATTGATAAACCAAGTTTACGGCCGCAATGATCTCATGAATATGTTAAGCGATACGGGAGGGTTCGGTAGTCGAGTGTGAATGAGGAACGAAGGGCCAGATGCACCAATCGAGCGGTACGAGTGATCTACGATACTTATTGATGGTTGCGGCAGAGAATTAGAGCTCGATTCGTAACAAAAGTATGCCTATAACCACCGCCGTGTTCCATTTAATCAATTCTGAAAGATTCAGCTCGATCTGCGACCTATTAACAGAGTAATTTGGCAACACAATAACACACTTTCGCTTTTATTTATATAGATAAATAAATCAATGTTAAACCGAAAAAGCAATCCCCCACATTAATTTCATTTACAATACCTCGCTCACTAATGGCAGTGGATCGGTCACACTCTGAGACGGAACCCAGCCTGCATCGCTCAGGGTGCACTAGACTGGTCCCCTATGGGGGAAAGAGAAAGCGAGGCAGACCTAGAGCCACCTGGAGAAGAACCCTGCAGGACGAGGTTAAGGCGGCAGGCCTCACTTGGGATGATGGAGGTGGAGAAGGTTCCTTGAGGCCCTATACAGGACAAAAAGAAGAAGAGACCTCGCGTAAGAACGGCTTCGATCACGCCGGATTCACTAATGCACGATTAATTTTAAAACTAATTTGTACTAATGATTTTAAAACTAAACGAATGAAGAAAGACAAAATAAATTGTCAAGACGGTGATTTTCGGGAATTTTTTTGACCGGGATAATTAAGGAATATGGGATCGCATTTTTTATTATTTTTATTAAGTGTAGGGTAAAGTAAGGTAATTTGGCAGTATATGTTTTAACATGACTCGCACATCGATGTTTTGTACCAGCGGAGGCGCGTGTGATAACTATGTTTTGAAGTTTATTCGTCTAATTCTAGATATTTTGTCATCTATTGGTGAGTTTTCGAAGCTTACATAGCGATAGGTTATTCAGTACGATTGTGTTTCAGAAAGTACTACCAAATTACCTATACTGCCAAAATACCTTACCTTGCCATTCAATATAGGTATTATAGTTTATGTAAGTTTTTATTGAAAAATATTAAATAGTAACTAAGTTATCAGCGTTGTTGTAGAGTCTTAAAAAAAATCTCTCTCCACGTTTGCATCGATTTCTCGAAAAGGGGTTATCGGAAAAAAAATCAAAGTGATTTATAATTATGTAGTTATCGTTGTATGTAGCCGATTTTTTATTTATTTAGATTTACAACCGATTTTGAAAATGTTCTCATTTTTCGCTCTTTTTTGTATTCAAGCAGTCTTAAAAAAGAGTACTTTACCTTAGCTATTACAATGACGAATGAAACAAACGAAAGTTGAAAATCTGTTGATAATTGCTCTAGTTATCGATGCGACGAATTTGACAAAAGTCGTTTAGTGAAAAACGCGTTAAAAGTTTTTAGTCCATTTTTCTTACTATAAAATCATGTATCTTTTAAAATATTTATACTTACGTCCTATCATATATATGTCCTATCCTTATAACTATCGAGTCCTGGGCTATATGATTTTTTTTTTTATGTATACAATTACTTGCAGACGAAAATAGTCCAAAAATAATTGTCAGACGCGGTGTTCGTAAGAAGGGCGCAATAGGGAATGTTGTATTACATAAAACCATCGCTTAACCCAACCAATGACAAGTCATAAGTCCTGTAAACGCCTCGGTCTGTAAACCACCTTTCTCAATTATTTTATTGACCCAAGGGAAAGCCATGTGTGATTCTCAGCAGCTTTAATCATATAAATAGTGACAAATTTGTTTCGTCTTGCGAGGGCTTTCTCAAACAAACTCTCCCTTCGTAACATGTCGAGAAAAAGAAACGGATAATACAAATACTTGTAGACAAATACTGGATTTTACCCATTACGGGTTATCATTCAGAATTAATTGTATCTCAATAGAAAAGAATATGTAAATTATTTGGAAACAGAATATTGTGGTCGAAGCGTTTACAGGACTTATGAATTAGACTTATCGTAAGAAGGGCGGAATGGGGAATGTTGTATTACAAAAAGCGATCGCTTTACCCAACCAATAACAGGTCCTAAGTTCTGTAAACGCCTCGGCCACCGTATTCTGTTTCCAGATAATTTACATCTTCGTCTCTATTGAGATACAATTAATTCTTAATAAAAATAATTTAAAGCTATTTAAATCCGTTTTATTTTGGCTCGCAGTTGTTGAAAATATAGTTACCTCTGTGGCCAGGCGCCGGCCTGTCTGCGCTGCCACCCCGCCTGATGATTCACCACCCTCCACACTGCACACTCCGCACTCGACTGGAGTGGCCGCACAATCACGCGTGCCCATAGTGATGTCACCCTTTTGTGCTGCAAATCTATGGGTCAACAGCGGAGACACACACTCGAACATGAATTGGCTACTGTCTCTGTTTGGTCGGTCGAAATAATAATATTTTAAATTTCAACCCATGCGCCCAGCTGTGGTTTTAACACATTATTTGCGAGAAACGTTTTCTATTATAAATTGTTGATAAACTTGATGGGTCTTAATTTATACGAATGAAAACGTCAGTTTTATATAAGTTTTATATTATATTTTACAGGAATGACATGTCTCGCCCTTCTAAGGCATTATCAACATTTGATAATGCCTTAGAATGGCGAAACATGTCATTCTCATAAAATATAATAAAACTTCTAGAAAACTGACGTTTTCATTCGTATTATTTATTTAATATGGAGTTTTACATCATAGTTCAAGAAACAATAAATTAATGTTTTTTCACAAATTCATGAGTTATAAGAAATTTCATGGTAGAAATTCATCATAAATAATGAAAAAAAAATTGTATTTAAAAAAAAAAGTGTATCTACCTTTTCAAATTAAGTTTTTGGTTACGACCAGTTTCGACAGATCGCTGCCATTCTGGTTAGTCTGGTCACTGGAATTAAAAAAAAATTATGTTTTTTATATTTTTTTATTTTCAATGTTTTTAAGGCATTCAGACTGTAATCCCATTATAACAATTTATTGTAATATAAAACACTGTTTTTTTTCATCTTTGAGTTTATAAATTCTCTACATGTTTCGAACGTTTCGCACTTCATCATCGGGATAACGATATATTGACGGAATGAGCTTATCGTTCTCTCCAATGTGTAAACCTTCCTAGTATAGTTCGTAGAGTTCTGTGTTGAATCTATAGCTCCATTTCTGACCACCCTTAATGAGTTCGAGGATTCTGCAGAGGATTTTCTTCAGGAAGCAGTCTAATCTTGTTTCATCGTGTTTGGTAATTGTCCAGGTCTCCGACGCAGACATGAATAGTGGTATAATTGGTGTTTTATATAATGTGGTCATTATTTTTCTGTATAGTAGACGCAACTAATTGTTTAATGAGGTCTATGTAACACCGGTTTGCTAAAATAACCTCTTTCCGATCTCATTTCTGACATCATTTATGTTGTTGACTATCACTCTTTTTAAAAGCTTTGATTATGGAACACGATATTAAATTATTCGTTATGTTTTTTTTCCACTTCATTTTTATGTTTTTCTCTGGCGAAAATAATAATGGGATAATTTTTGTCTTTGATCTTTAGCTTTTCAGAAGTCGAGTTCTTTGGCTGTTACTCATACTTAATGTAGTGAATTGCTGTTGAAATATGATTATTGGTTATTCTATGCTGGTTTTAGTTTATGGATCATAAACAATTTTTATTAAATTTCGAATTTCATTTACTCCATGTCTCAAATGGCCGTTAATTTTAGTTATTTCCAACCGGGTTCGATATTGAATATATAAATATATAAGAATCAATTGTATCTCAATAGAGACGAAGATGCAAATTGGAAACAGAATATGGTTGATCGAGGTGTTTACAGGACTTATGACCTGTCGTTGGTTGGGTTAAGCGCACGCTTTATGTAATACAACATTCCCCATTTCACATTTTTTTTTCTTATGACCACCATGTCTGACAAATTTTTGGAAGTTGTATATATGTTAATCTGCAACACCACCCTTTGCATGGTAGTTTATTCAATCTACACACTAACGCCATCTATGAAGATTGTATTTTAAGCATTAAGCAAAAGATCTTTTTAACGCAATGTGATAGGCTACCGCCATTAAGCGCATTGCTAGTAACCGCCTGGAGATCTCACTCCATAATATAAATATATAATTTAATTTAAACCTAATATATAATTTAATTGTGTTAATTTTAACTTACCTCCCGCTAACTAATTAACAATCACATCGTCAATCTTCGGAGAGGTGGGTAGAAACGATGGGGTCTACGCCAACATCCCCAAACAGCAAACTAACTCCAGTTTGCATTCAACGCAGCAGCAAGACTGATTAAGATGTGTGTCACATAACACAGCATCTGGCTGAATTCACTGGCTGAAATGTCCAGAAAGGATACAATACAAGCTCTGCTGGACGTTCTTTAAGGCGTTACATGGTATGTCACCAGCGTGTATTATGATTATGACAGTCTGCAACATTAGCGTGAATGGTGAAAATTTGGAGCAAGTAGATGAGTTCGTGTATTTAGGTAGTATGTTTAAGAGTATATTTGAGAGGGATATTGAAAGAAGGGTTGGGGCAGGCAACAAAGTGAATGGTGCACTTAAATTTGTCATCGCAAACAAACATCTATCAAAAAATCTAGAATGGCAGTGCACAATGGTGTTCTTCTACCGACACTTGTGTATGGAAGAGAAACATGGAACTGGCAAAAGAAGGATGAAAGTAGAATAAATGGAGTAGAAATGATATCTCTTAGACGAGTGTGTGGTTACTCTGTATGATAGAGTGTTGAATGAAAATATAAGAAGTGAATGCGGTGCGAATGATGGTGATATAAACAAAATAATGAAAGGATCATTAAGATGGTTTGGACATATGGAAAGAATGAATGAAGAAAGAATGGTAAAAAAAGTATATGTTAACGATATAAATGGAACCTGAAATAGAAGAAGACCGAGGAAAACGTGGCACGATCAAATAAATCAAATATTGAATATCGGCCATGTGAGAAGTCAGAGAAATCGACGCGCGTGCATGATACGATGTATGAATGTTGAGGAAGCGAGAGAAATATGTCAGGAAAGAAAAGTGTTGCAGTCCATTATTTGTGCCTGCGCCTTACGGCGTGATGGTTAGTTAGTTAGTTCGGAGATCGGGCTTTCGCAGTGGCAGGTCCGTCCGCCTGGAATATGCTTCCTGCACGCCTCAGATGCATTGACAATCCGACAGACTTTAAATCTCAGCTAAAAACCCACCATTTCCAAATATCCCATAAAATTTAAGCAACGGTTATCTGATTGCTGGTGTCACATGCAGCTCTCATGACTAAAAACATCGTCAAAGCGCCCTTGAGGTGAGCTATTCACGAAAACGGCGCTATACAAAGTAGCCTTATTATTATTAGTTAGTTTAAAATCATTAAAAATAGTCACTTTTTTGCACACCACGATCTCGGATTCAGTCCGTTTATTTCATTGGCCGAAAGCGTTATTCCGTGTATTTGTCACATAAACAAATTATGCTCTCGCTTTTGACACATTTAATATTTTATTTTGTAAATGTTTTCTGTTGGGATTTAATGGGATATGATAGCAGAAAGAATGCGAGCGGATCGCGACCGCCCGACTCCCATGTCGTTTGGAATGCTAGGGAAATGTTCGCACCGCGTGTGCGGTAGCCGCTTGATTAATCTTCATTGGCCGATGATTGCTGTCGCTTATTCACTCCGACCTGGCACCCTGCCCTGGTCCGCCGTCCCTTGCATCTGGATATTACTCCCGGACAGCCCACAACCTATTAGAAAAACACGCCACACACTTTTCACAATCCAACGTGATAATGTAACAAAACGAAAGCGATGGCTAATTTCTCATGTTTTTTCTTGCTTCGTTTTAACAATTTGGATATTCCATCTTACTGTCAATGCCAATTAAGTTTTCTTATATTTTCTAAATAATATATTTTTTTGTAAGTTTTGACGACCTTCGTGTCAGAATTGCAACAGCTATGACTCCCACATCGAAGGTACCGACGCGACGTTGCAAAAAAAATCACGCTGTTTTTGGTCTGGTAGAATTCACGTGACAATAAAAATGGAGATAGACTAGCTATGCAACATACTATTATATTTGCTCAGTAAATTTTACATAAATATTTCATGTTATTTTTGTATATTTATGTATATAAAGGACTCGGTTTGCAATAGTGTCACCAGTCTGTCGATGCCAGCGAGCCTGGCGAAACTGGTAGCTGTCGAAATAAAGACAGAAGTGGAAGTAGTTAAAAAAACATCGTTTTATTTAATTATTATTTAATTGACATAACTCTAGCAAATTTTTAATAAACTAACAGTAAAGTAATAAAGTAACAGTAAAAAAATTAGCTTTAGACGATATTAACGTTAAGAATGTTTAATTCATTAAATAAGGAAGGATTCATAAATAACCATATGTCGCCTCTGGCTTGATGTCAAACAAACAACAAACAAAACCATCACGCCGTTTCCCCGCAGGGGTAGGCAGAGAGAATGGACCGCCACACTACTCTATCCTGGCACACCTCTCTAGCTTCCTCCACATTCATACATCGAGTCATACACGCACGTCGATTCTTCCGGCTTCTGACATGACCAACTTTTAATATTTGATTAATTTGGTCATGCCATGTTTTCCTCGGTCTACCTCGACTCCTTACTCCATTTACATTGTTAACGTATACTTTTTAACCATTCTTTCTTCACCCATGCGCTCCATATGTCCGAACCAACGAAGCGAACCTTTCATAATTTTGTTCATAATACCTTCTTTCGCTCTACACTCCTTCCTAATATCAGCATTTGAGATTCTGTCGTACATCGTTCTACCGCACATACGTCTTAGTGACCTCATCTCTACCGCATTTATTCTGCTCTCATCTTTCTTCTGCCAGTTCCATGCTTCGCTTCCATACATAAGGGTTGGAACCAGAACTCCATTGTGAACGGCCATTTTCGCTTTCATTGATAAATTCTTGTTTCCAATAACTACTTTTAAAGCTCCATTCACTTTGTTACCCGCACCAACCCTTCTTTCAATATCACTGTCCGTTCGGCCATCCGCTGTGAACATGCTACCTAAATACACAAATTCGCTCACCTGTTCCAAGTTCTCTTCATTTACACTTATATTACAAACTGTCATTTGCTCTTCCCTTTCAAAAACTAACACCTTTGACTTTCCGACATTCATCATTAAATCGTTCGACTTGCATACCTCATACATTCTCGACACCAAGACTTGTAATTCATCCGCACTATCCGCAACGAGAACGGCGTCGTCCGCGTAAAGCAGACAGTTTACAGACAGATCACTCATCTTAGCACCAGCATTTATACCTTTAAGTTCTTTCATACACTTGTCCATATACAGATTGAACAACCAAGGGGACATCACGCAGCCCTGCTTAACACCCTTCGTGATATCAAACCAGGGCGTGATGTCCCCATTTACCCTAACACTGGCAGTGCTCCCTTCGTAGAGAGAAGCAACCGCCCGTATCAGTTTTGTGCTCACTCCGTATTCGGACAAGATTGACCACAGTTTTTCTCTGTTTCTCTCGATCATAGGCTTTTTGCAAATCGACAAACGCACAGAAAAGCTTACGGTTTTTGGCCATAAACTTCTCCGCAAGCGTTCGAAGTGCAAAAATCTGATCCATACAACCTCTTCCGGTCATAAAAGCGCCTTGAACATCCCATACTCTTTCAGTCGTCGTCTTTTTTACTCTTTCTATTAAAATTCGACCGTAGAGTTTACCAACGGCGCTTAATAGACTTATTGCCCGGTGATTTCCACAGTCCATACGAGACCCCTTTCCCTTATAAAGAGGCATGGTAACAGCCCTCCTCCAGTCGAGTGGCGTATATCCCTCCTCTAAACACTGGTTAAAGAGTCTATATAACCATGCTGAAACCACCGGCCCACCGTTTTTGATAAACTCTAAGGCTACACAGTCATATCCGACAGCTTTTCCACCTTTCATACATCTTACAGCACTTACTATCTCGTTCAAATTTATTTCAGTAATTTCACTTCCGCTGTTCGTGCAACTCTCATTTGTAAAGCTCATTCTTATTGAATCTTCAGTCATTTCACTGCCATACATATCTTTAAAGTACTCCATCCATCTTCCTTGTATACTTTTGAAATCAGTAATCATTCTTCCCTCACTACTTAAAATTGCTTTCGCACAACCACTTTCGGGAGGATTTCGGGCTTTTTTGACTTCCTTCCAGAACATTTTTATGTTGCTCTGGAAGTGATTCGTCATCTTAAGTCCGTCATCCTCCTTCAGTTTATCCTTTTTCGCTCTCACTTTCAACTTGACGTTCGTCTTGCAAACTTTGTACGCTCTCTGGCTTGATGTTGGTGTTACAAATGCGCAGTTGCTGTTTCTGGACATAAGCTTGGACTTAAGGAACGTCTAAGAGAAGGCTGCAGCCCGTAGACCATTTTATAAGTCATTGGATTCATTAATTTGTAATTGTTCGTTAATTCCTGTTATTTTGTTTAATTGTCACAATTAACACCTGCTCGTAATCGGACTCAAACTTTATAAATATATATTTGATCAAACATTCTGTTTTTTCTGAGATGGCTAACCATTGTATTGAATTTGACCATAGTTTCGATAAAAATGACACAAAATTTCTACACACAGCTGCAATAGCAATAAATTAAACAAACTTGAAAATTTTGAAATCCTCAAGTCGGTGAAATTGGGTGAAAATATAATTAATAATCAGATTCCTCCTTTTACTCCTTTCTCCTTAAATACTTTGTCCACATTTAATCTCCCAAGCTCCCATTCCTAATCAAATGCAAATTAATCATTTATAACTAACTAACTAACCATCACGCCATTTCCCCGGAGGGGTAGGCAGAGATGACGGATCGCCCCAATGGCCTGTCCTGGCATACCTCTCGGGTTTCCTCTACATTCATACATCGTACCATGCACGCACGTCGATTATTCCGACTTCGAATGTGGCCGCCTTTTAGTAATTGATTAATTTGGTCATTCCATGTTTTCCTCGGTCGTCCTCGGCTTCTTTTCCCACTCACGCTGCTTGTGTACAACTTTTTAACCATTCTACTCTCATCCATTCGTTCCATATGTGCAAACCATCTCAAGGATCGTTTTTTAATTTTATTCATGATGCCGTCATCTGCCTTACATTTCTTTCTTATTTCATCGTTCGGTATTCTATCATACAACGTTAATCATTTATTAATTTCTATATAAATTATGTCTTTTCAAATGTATGTTTTTTCTAAATTACATTTTTTACTAAATTATGTTATCATCATGTATTATTATTGTTTATTATTTATTACTGTTAAAAATAAGTGTTATTACCTACTTATAACAAATAGCCCAGGTTAATTTTTAAATTTGAATTATTGTATCGAATTTGAAATGCGTTTTTTATTAGTCTTTCTTTGTTTAGTTTTTGTTATATTTTTACACCTGAAGATGGAGGTATCTTCCGAAACATGTCGTATAATTTAATATATTTTTTTTTTATTAAAAAGTGACTGAAAATTCCAAAGAAATTATTTTTTATTTTCGTTTGGTAGAGATTATTTAGACGCCATTAATTAGGGTTGTGCATGAGCAACATTCTCGATTCACGTAGCGAGTAACGCACATCATTAAACGCTTTTATTATCTATACTCGTATTATGATTTAGGTGTGAATCGGATTCGACTGTTCTCTAGAATGTGTTCTTCCTGTCAGCTGTCTTTGGCCTGGTTTCGTTCTCGGGACATGAAACATTGACGCACGCTGCCAACAGTTAATTAAAACGAAGATCAAAGTGAATGGGGTACAACGAATAACTTGACAATTTAAAGTCTTTGAAAAGTTTGTCGGAGGCATCCCCGCTTAGATATTTTTAACCAACTTACCATTACGCAATTTCACCGAAGGATATGTAGAAATGATAGGTTCAAATGTGACTGTCTTTTAGTTATATACTTAGGAAATTGAAAATAACTTTGTTCAATCCACTAATTATTAAAAAAAATATTAACAAACACACGACATGTTTCGGAGGATACCTCCCCTCCATCCTCAGGTGTAAAAATATAATAAAAACCAAACAAAGAAACACTAATAAAAAACGCATTTAAAAATCGATACAATAATTCAAATTTAAAAATTAACCTGGGCTGTTTGTTATAAGTACTAACAATTTTTTTTTAACAATAAGAACAAATAATATTAAATTATGTCTTTTCAAATGTATGTTTTTTTTCTAAATTACAATTTATTATATTTTTTTATATTATCATGTATTATTATTATTTAGTATTATTTATTAGTTCTTACTGTTAAATTTTTTTTATAATAATTGTTAGTAGGTACTTATAACAAATAGCCCAGGTTAACTTTTCTATTTAAATTATTATACCGAATTTTAAATGCGTTTTTTATTAGTCTTTCTTTGTTTAGTTTTTATTGTATTTTCACATATCCTCCGAAACATGTCGTGTGTTTTTTTAATAAATAGTGGATTAAACAAAGTTATTTTCAATTTCCTAAGTATATTACTATGGAATTTCACAGTGTTAATTAATGCCTTGGCGTTCAATAAGTTGTCTTTTAGTTATTCATTAATTCAGTCATTTTGTCATGCACCACTTCTGTTTTCCTCGACTTCTTTTTTCTGAGGATATGCAGAAAGAATGGGTTAAAAAATAACTGTATTTTAGTTTTTCAGTAATGTTGTCATGCATACCTCGGCCTTTCTCGACTTTTTCCCTTAACGCTGCTTGTTTACAACTTTTTAATCATTCTTCTTGTATTTATTGTTTCTTTAACAATAATGTAAAACTCCATATTTAATAAAATACGATCGAAAACGTCTGTTTTCTAAAAGTTGTATGAGACATGTTTCGCATTAAATACATTCCTGGATGTTGGTCTTCAAATCTTTTAGGATCCCTGGACGGTTCACATAAACACGGGATGGCTGTTTTGAGGGTACACTTCCCAGAGCGCCTCATCTCAATTAGGGGCGATTTGGAGTGGCCAGCCCGCTCTCCCGATTTTTCACCTTGTTTTTTTTTTCTATGGGTTTTTTGAAATCCCTTGTTTATGTGATCAGTCCAGGGAGCCTAAAAGATTTGAAGAACAACATCCAGGAAGAAATTGCCAAGATAACGCCCGATATGCTGGCAAGAGTCATGACAAACGCCAGAAATCGGTTTACTCAGTGTATGGAGAATGGAGGATGTCACCTATCTAATTTGATCTTTAAAAACTAAGTAAAACAAAACATTAGGTATGTGACTACATTATAAAAAACAAATAAAAAAATTCGGATTCATGCAATGGGTTTTATTAAGTTTTGAAAAAAGGAAGTTATGCTGCCGTACCCTGTACATTGACAAGGCGAAACATGTCGTTTCCATAAAATAATATAAAAGTTCGTTTATCAATCATTAATTTAATCAATTAAAAATATATTTGGAATATTATATAGTTACAAGTAAGATCTAAAAATGTATCCATATAACCCAATTGGGTTTTAAAAAAAAATAATAATAATAAATAAAAAACACATTTTTATCTTAACCATTCGTTTCATATGTCCAAACCTTCAAAGTGTCCCTTTTATAATTTTATTGAACATGCCTAATGCCTAATAATCTGCCTTAATTTCTTTACATTTTCCTATCGTACATCGTCTCATATCTACGGCATAAAAAGTTTTTTATCCTAAATTTTAATAGCTATAATCTTCCCTTCCGTATATAAGGGTTGGCTCTAGAACAAAACTGCAGTCTTTAATAATATAACATATTGTAGTAATACGTTTTATTTTTAAATAATAAAATTTTCCGATTCACCCTTTATATGATGTTCCTTCCTAATTGTCGGTTCAGTATAAATTCTCTAGTTGTTGCGGGCTACAATTGTAGTAATTAGTCCACCGGTTTAAGTTAATCTCCGTTTAACGGCCCACCACCGCAAGCCTTGACCGTCTCCCACTAATTCAAGTGCCGCGCTCCGCTAATGGCTCAAGGTTTAACCGGCGCCACTCTTTAATCTTCTCTTGCCGTTAAGCCTTTTTATTATGATTATTTTTAAATTATACAAATTATTTATTTGCGCATATTTTTCTTGTTTTTTTTTTTACAATAAGTGAGAATTTTTTAAGTTATACTCTTTTGACACGATTAGTAGAGGATAAATTTGAGAGCTGCGCGCGCACCCTGTCACGGAAGTACGACATGATGAAGTGAAAAGAAAGGAGACATGAAGTTAGTCGAAACAATAATTAAACGAATCAATGAATTTAGTCGTAAAAAGTGTAAAATAACACGAACAGACGAATTTTAGTGGGTCATTTCGAATATTTTGTCCAAGTGTTGTTAAAATTAACAACACTGTTTCAATATCACAATTTGTTTTTATTCACTGAGAGTGTCGCGACAGCTGTTTCGCCAACCGATGTTGGCATGATCATAAACTTACTTGTTTTTTGTAACACCTAACGATGCCAACATCGCTTGGCGAAACAGCTGTCGCGACACTCTCAGTGAATAAAAATAAATTGTGATATTACAATAATGTTATAAATATTAATAGTAATAAAAAAAACGTTTTTATTTTAAAAATTTGTACATATTATTATGATTATTTTCCAACATAAAGTAGTATACGAACACGTCGGTGACGCCATTCCGATTTTCTGAGTATCGGCCGCTTTTATTTACATCGAGTGTTTGATTTTGTATAATAAATTCTAAAAATATGTTCCTTAATAAAAAGCAATGTAAAGGCACACTGCAGTACAATGCGTCCTTTGTGACGGTACTTATTGCGCTCGTATGGAGTCCAAATACCATTCCGTTTGTCCGCCTAGTGCAGGGCGGCTCGCCAAATTTACTTTAAGATTATTCATTGACATATATTGTTGCTCATCATTTTATTATTGTTTTATTAATTATGTATGGAAGCGAAGTGGCAAATGAAGGATGAAAGTAGAATAAATGCAGTATAAATCAGATCTCTTGGACGAATGTGTTGATAGTCTGTGGATGATAGTAAATAAATGAAGTGATGCGGTGCGAATGATGGTGTTATGAACGAAATAATGAAAGGATCATTAAGATGGTTTGGACTCATGGATAGAAAGAATGGTAAAAAATGTATATGTGAACGATGTAAATTAAGCTATAAATAGAGGAACCGAGGAAAACGTAGCGCTATCAAATAAACATTTAATGTCAGCCACGTGAGGAGTGAAATCGACACGCGTGCATGACACGATGTATGAATGTTGAGGAATCGATATAAATATGTCAGGAAAGAAAAGTGTGACAATGAATTCTTTTTGCTTACGCCTTCGGGGAGACAGCGTGATGATTTGTTAGTTTTTTATATTTTTTTATTAATTAATTAATTCGAATGAAAACTCCCGTTTTCTGGATTTTTTAATGTTATTTTACGGGAATGACATGTTTCGTCTGACTTAGGCATTGTTCAATCTGGCATTTGATAATGCCTTAGACATGCGAAACATGTCATTATTATAAAATATAATTAATCTTCTTGAAAACATACGTTTTCATTCGTATTAATTATTTAATCTGGATTTATTGTTTCTTGAACAACGATCTAAAAATAATATTAAATAATTAATATGAATGAAATCGTCAGTTTTCTAGAAATTGTATTATGTTTTATGGGAATGAAATGTTTTGCCCTTCTAAGGCATTATCAAATAACTGACATTTGAAAATGCCTTAGAAGGGCGAAACATGTCATTCCCATAAAATATGAAAAACTTGTAGAAAACTGACGTTTATTGTTCAAGAAATAGTAAATATATTATTATTATTATTTTTGTTGAATTGCACTTTACATACGTCGTTTTGCCGTACATAATTATCAGCGATATTATTTTTACGGCATTTATCCAACATTCTCTCGCCTTTCGCCAGCTGCAAGCTTCAATTCCGTACATATGGTAAAGGTTGCCACAACTCCATTATGTTCCCGTTATCTTTGCTTTAGTAGATATATGTCTATAACATACCATTACTAACCATCACGCCGTCTCCTCGGAGAGGGTAAACAGAAAGAATTGCCCGCCACATTGTTCCTCTACATTCATACATGTGCACGCCGATTTCTTGGACTCCATATAACATTCAACTTTTTCTTCTTCTTCCGGTGCCGTCTCAGGTCCCCCCAAAGTTGGCGATCACTGCAACGAAGGCACCTCTTTCATGCGCCACTTGGAGCAGGTTCTGAACTCTGTTCATTCTTGTCATTGTTTTATATTTCGCAACCAGGACATCTGCCTCCCCGACGTCCCTCTATTTTACTCTATTTGATATCAGCCGAAGGATGTGGTATTTTTGTCCTCAGCACATGACCCAAATATGAGACCTTTCTATTTTTTTTACACTCGACAACAGCTCTCTATTTCTATTGGCTCTGGCTCTCTGAAGTATGTCTGAATAACTGACCCTATCGGTCCATGCTATACGGAGCATTCTGCGGTATATCCATATCTCAAACGCATGGTATGGCACCAGCTTATATATCTGAATTCTACATCAACGAGAACCTGACTGCCAGACAGTCTACATTGCGATCAGCTAAGACGACCGAGAAGACTTCTGCGATCGGTAGATTGACTGTGCCAAAACGCTGTCCTAGCACAAACTTTGGCGACCGAGCCTTCGCGGTAGCCGGCCCTTTAGCCTGGAACAATCTTCCAGCAGACATTAAGTGCATTGATAATCAGAGTTTAGATCGAGACTTAAAACGCACCTTTTCAAATTATAGTACATGATAAGAAGGGTTGATCGACTGCGTTGGGTGCAACCCTCATACTAAATATGTTAATTTTTCAACTAGTTCATAAAATGGAGCATTGTCTACAGCGCCTTTGAGATGAGTAATTTGTAAAAATGGCGTTTTATAAATTATCCAATTCATTATTGTATATTATATTATTATCAAACTCCTCCAACCGGTTCATTTCACTCACTTTCAGAGTCCACGTTATGCAGCCAAATAGTAGAACAGACCATGTAAAACATTTAATTATTCTTTGTCGGAGTTTCATGTTAAGATTATCGTTGCAGAAGAAGGTTCTCATAACATTAAACGTTGAATTGATTTAGAACATCTCCCCGCGCCCGTGCCGCAGCCAGGACCGGCCCCGTGTAAACAGCGGCGAGCAGTTGGATCATGTCGATACGGAAATCTGCAACGAGTCAAAGGGGAAAAATCACACGGAACTAATAAGAGAATCACAATCACAAAGGGAAGCACGTCAAAGGAGCGGCGCCGCGGGGTGCGGGGGAGTCTTAAGAGGGCCGCGTGACTGTGGCAGACGGTGGTATGCACCAAATTATTAAATTATCTATTATAACTCCGTATTCAATTATCATCGGTTGAACGCTCTATTGATTCGAATGCGTCAACAATTGAGCGCTAATCATTACGAAGTTGGCAAGTATAAAAATAAATACAAAAAAATAGTTTTAATGCTTACATCGGGAAGGAATTATTATTATTATAATAATAATTATAATAACATACGTACTATTATTATAATTATTATTATAATAATAATAATTCCTTCCCGATGTAAGCATTAAAACTCTTTTTTTGTATTTATTTTGTATGCATGAGGTATGCATGCGAAATGATCTGATGATGAATGTTAATAAGTCCAAGGTAATGATTTTTGAAAAGGAAGAAACCATGACAGTCTGCGACATTAGCGTGAATGGTGAAAACTTGGAGCAAGTAGTTGAGTTTGTGTATTTAGGTAGTATGTTTACAAGAGATGGGAGAGTGGAGAGGGATATTGAAAGAAGGGTTGGGGCAGGCAACAAAGTGAATGGTGCACTTAAAGTTGTCATCGCAAACAAAAACCTATCCAAAAAAAGCTAGAATGGCAGTGCACAATGGTGTTCTTCTACCGACCCTTATGTATGGAAGCGAAGCATGGAACTGGCAAAGGAAGGATGAAAGTAGAATAAATGCAGTAGAAATGAGATCTCTTAGACGAATGTGTGGATATTCTGTGTATGATAGAGTGTCGAATGAAAATATAAGAAGTGAATGCGGTGCGAATGATGGTGTCATGAACAAAATAATGAAAGGATCATTAAGATTGTTTGGACATATGGAAAGAATGAATGAAGAAAGAATGGTAAAAAAATTATATGTTAATGATGTAAATGGAACCAGAAATAGAGGAAGACCGAGGAAAACGTGGCACGATCAAATAAATCAAATATTGAATGTCGGCCATGTGAGGAGTCAGAGAAATCGACGCGCGTGCATGAAACGATGTATGAATGTTTAGGAATCGAGAGAAATATGTCAGGAAAGAAAGGTGTGGCAGTTCATTCTTTCTGCCTACCCCTTCGGGGAGACGGCGTGATGGTTAGTTAGTTTTTATTTATATTTTATTTATTTATTTTACATTATATATATTTTATTATTATATTTTGTTTGTCTAACGATTTCCCTTTGATACAAATCTTTTGAAGTTTTTTTTGTTGCCATAGTTTTAAATTTTAATGGGTAGTTACATGGTATTATTATATTAGCGCTGTGACTTGCGGTGTTCTGCGGGAAGGCGCCCGCCGGGTGAAAACTGTTTCATTTGGAAGCAGGCCGATGTCAAAGCTGCGGTGTTTGCGGGGCACTTCCGCGCTCGTTCCTTTTATCGGAGCAGGTGTCGCGGCGGGGATAAATGTCGGAATAAATTCGCTTTTTTTCTTCTCTCTCTCTCTCTCTCCCTCTCTTTTCTCTGCCCGCCCCAGCGCGGCCCTTGCGCGCGGTGTCGGGCCGCTATCAAGATCGGTCCCCGGTCCGGGGTGGCGAGATGTACAAATGCTAAATACGCAGGAGGTTACATACACTTTTTGGTTTTGATGTCAAAGAGATGAAAGCTGATTCTAAAATACACGGTGTTCCGAATCGAAACACATTTACTTAGCGCTAATTAAAAAATATATGTATTTTTCTTCTTTCGTATTTTGAATTTAATTTTATAAGCATTATTATCGCGTTTATTATACTATTTTAAAATTTAAAATATTGAGTAAATGAAAATTTTGTATTGTAATATATTGCGGTATTACCCTGATAAGAAGGTTTGAAGAAGGGTTGGAATAGAATGATAATACTCCTGGCGGCTTCTAACAATACGTTTATAGGCGACAGCCTTCGCATTGTGTTAATAAAGTAGTTTGCTAAATGCTGAAAATAATTCTCCATAGATGGCGTTACTGGGTCGGTTGTATAAGTTAATCTTGAAAAGATTCACTAGTGCAACCAAATCTACATAGACGGACAATTAAAACTGACACGTGAAGATGTATATGGATTTGAAGTATATATACATCTTTCAAACATTTGTCATGCATGATCATAATAACAAAGGTGGAATGGGGAATGTTGTAATTACATAAAGCGTGCGCTTAACCCAACCAATGACAGGTCATAAGTCCTGTAAACACCTTGATCATCCATATTCAGTTTCCAGTTTGCGTCTTCGTCTCTATTGAGATACAATTAAATTTGAATTAACCACCCTTTGGTGAAAATCCAGGATTTCGTATACAAGTATAAGTATACATTCACAAATATATATAATAAAATGTTTTAGTTTTAAGTCAATTTCTTTTTCTATTTTCTGAATGTCCATAATTATTTTATATGTATCCCTTTTGTCCCATAATGAGTTTTCTACTCATGGGAATACAATGTAACTATTGTATGTTTATAAATAAATAAATAAAATTAGGTAAGGATATATTATTCTGAAACACAGGACTGTCGCCGATAGCTCGTGTGTTTCGAGAACTAATGGAATCAGGCTAAATTTCATAGAGTGATTATGTCGTACATGTTTACCGAGTCCGTATCTCAAGCCGCGGCATTCATTTCGCCTCTGTTGGTGTTTTGTGTAGTTTCTGTGATCCTACGTGAAATTGAAGCAAGTTGTATTAATATTTCTATCAGCTTGTTGATTCTAAGATGTTATTAATTTCAATTCCCTAATTTGCGATGCCTTAACTTCGTACCGGTTGCCGAAGTTCCCGCGAACTAAGGCGCGCACAGACGGCAGGATTAATTGATATTGGCAACTTTCGCGCGACGGAGCCGCCAACTTGTGTAGAGACTTTCAACGGCTTATGTGCCCTATATATCGCCCTGTGTAAACAAGGGCATCGAAGAGGTTATTAAATTTGATAACATCGTGTCACGTAATACGCCACGATTCATTTTATGCTCCATATTTCCACACGGGAGCATTTCTAAACTCAACTCGTGTAAAGACTTTCAACAGCTCATGTGCCCTATATATTGCCCTGTTTAAACAAGGACATTGAAGAGGTTATTAAATTTGAAAACATCGTGTCCCATACTACGCCACGATTCATTTTATTTTCGATATTTCCACACGGGAGCATTTCAAAACTCATCATGGATTCACATTTGAATATTAAAAATAAACACCCAATAAAAAATATTTTAACGTAACGGTTTCTCAAACCTGCAAACCAGGGCGCATATTCTTCTTCTTCTGCTTTATTTAAGACTGTGTCCTGTTATTTCTCGGAGCTTGTTCCTGGGATACAGATGTCCAACTGTGTCGCCATCTTTTAGGTGGTCTTCCTGCCGGTCGATTTCCTGTTGGTACTTTATTTGCGGCTATATTGATCATTCTTTCAGAACATGCTCTTTCCACGTGATCTCTCCAGTAGCGTCTTCTCAGTCTTCCCCATCGCACGACATTTTCTACATTGCAGATCTTTATTATTTATGATTTTTTTATTCTGTCTCGGAGTGTCGTTCCCGCAACGGATCGCATTGATAAAAGGGCGCATATTAATCTATATAATTTTGTATATAAATTATCTATTACTGGACCGCCACATTGTTCTTTCTTGACATGCAACTCTTGCTTCCTTAACGTTCATGCATCGTGTCATACACGCACATTGATTTCGCAGACATCACGTGGCCCAAATTTAATATTTTGTTGATTTGATTGTGCCACGCTTTCCTTAATCTTCCTCTAATTGTTGTTCCCTATACATAGTTGACATATACTTCATTTACCATTCATTCTATCACAGCGATTTTCAAAGCGTGCTCCGCGGAGCCCAAGGCCTCCAGTCCGACAAACAGCATAATATTTACATCTACAATTATTGAATTTTTGTATGATTGTAATTAAATAATGAACATAAACCAGGTCTTACTTTATTGTTTTAAAAGGGTTCCGTCGCCTTAAAAGTTTGAGAAGCGCTGTTTACCATATAAAGATTTAGAAAATTTACCACTTTAAAAAAATATATTTGTAAATAAAAATATTCTTCAGAGTTATTGATTGTTGAGGTTTTTGTTTTGTAAAACTCCATTATAATTATTATAATAATAAACGCGAATGTTTAATGGTTTTGCTTGGTTTAATTCATATAATTACTTATATAAATATCAGTTACAAATTTGTTTCGCCTTGCGAGGGCATTTTCAAACTCGGGTTTGAAAATGTTTGAAAATGCCATCGCAAAAAAGGTTTGAAAATGCTTGAAAATGCCATCGCATAAAAGGTTTGAAAATGCCCTCGCAAGGCGAAACAAATTTGTAACTGATATTTATATAAGTAATTATATGAATTAAACCAAGTAAAACCATTAAACATTCGCGTTAATTATTATAATAATTCTTCAGAGTTTTAAATCATTCAGAAGAAAATGTCCCCTTATTTATATACCTAAGAATATTTTCAGCGATGTTTGTTTAAAATGTGATATTGAATGTGCTCGCTATCTTAAACCCCCGCACAGATTAGGCACGATGTCCTAATTGACTCCTGTTTGAAGACGAAATTAATAATCCGGCCGCCCTGCCGCACGAAGAATGTTAACGGCATTACGTTTTTTTACGTTCCGAGGCTTTTATACGAGCATTGCCTACCTTATTAATTTGAAAACTTAGCTAATATAGTGAAAAACTTTAATACGCGTCCCTTTGACGCGCGCCGTCCCGAGTCAATCTAGATTGATAATTATTTTGAGTGAAGTCAGTCAAAGACGAAACAATTAACTGTATTAGCGACTGAGAGTTTGGCCGGGACGCACGATTCAATTCTACTCCTCTCGCAATGACGCCGAGCAGCAAGGGACACATTTGTCAGCGTCGCTGGATACATACCTTAGATGTGGATCTCACCATTTCGACGCCGTGGCAGCGGCACCTTGAAGCGCGGGATCGGGTCTTTGCACAAGTACGGCGGGACGACAAACTACACCGCTTTTGATATCTTCCCTTTGAAGTCGCCGCCTGTGGGAGGCCCCCCGCCCGCCCGCCGCGCCCCCGGCTCAAGGCAACTACGTTTGATATTACATTAGCAAAATGAGTGACGATAGAAGCTATTAGCTCATGCCCCGGAGCCGTGCGACGGTCTCGGCAATCAAAGAAAATGGGATTTTCGTTTTTCGGCGCATGTAGGAGATTTGAGCTTTTATTTCAAGTGCCGTTTTCAAACGGGGAAATCAGGCTCGCGTGGATGTGGTGGCCTGATATATATTTCTCTAACGAAAACAAACTTTATAATCGCGTATTTTTCCCCTTTTGATATTGTTATACTCCTACAATCACACCTTATTACGGTAGCATGTATTCATTTTTTTAATATCACACCGTTTTTGTTTATTAACGTCTTATACGTATTAACTCTTTTAAGGATTAATTGTATCTCAATAGAGACGAAGATGTAAATTATTTGGAAACAATATGGTAGTCGAGGCGTTTACAGGACTGACCTGTCATTAGTTGGGTTAAGCGATTACTTTATGTTTAACAACATTCACCATTCCGCCCTTCGACACCACATCTGACAAATATTTAGAACTTGTTTATATGTTAATATTTTTAATAACTTCATTGTTGGTAGGTCCATCTACACTAGCGCCATCTATTAAGATAATTTGTAAGCATTAAGCAGGAAAATGCAACGTGAAAGGCTTTTACGCAATTATCACATTGCTAGATAACGCCTGGAGTGAAACTCCAATTTTTATACTATTAACTTGTACCAATTTTTTTATAGAATTTGTTTTTTTTGTATACAAATACTTGTAGACAAATACTGGATTTTTACCCATTGCGGGTTAATCATAAATGTATTCATTTATGATTAACTCGCAATGGGTAAAAATCCAGTATTTGTCTACAAGTATTTGTATACAAAAAAAAACAAATAATATTAACTCTTTACTGCAAAGTGGCAAATATTTATGCCACTACAAATGAGGTATATTTATTTTTAATTTCCACTACAAATGATCTTTATGTAATTATATCATTATGTTTGTAGACTGTAGTCAATATACGTAACACTTTTATTCAAATTATTTAATTAAATTTAGTTTTACTTTTAAAATTCCGAATAAATTATCTTGTACTATAAAGGGTTATTATTATTTTATACAAACAGTTTGAATGGAAAAAGAAGCCGAGGAAAACATGGCATGACCAAATTATTAAACGGTTACCACATTCAAAGTCTGAAAAATCGACGTGCATGCGTGTTACGTTGTATGAATGTAGAGGAAACTCGATGAGTATGACAGGACAGAGTAGACAGACTCTCTGCCTACCTCCCGTGAATACGGCGTGGTGGTGTTAGTTAGAGACCAAGTGTCCCGGATAATGAAAAAATATGTTATAAAAAAAGAATATTTCACAATAATACTTATTATGCAAACAAAAACTCAAATCTGTCACAATGATATTGGGCGTTTAGTTCACATTTGCGCCACCACCAACGTACGTTTGTGGCTCTATAGTCGTGTCATAATGTTTCGAGTTTGCAATAAAGCACCCGCAGCGTAGTTCATACTCGTAAAACATTGTTGATTTTATTTTACTATTGAAAAGCGTCTATAATAATGGATAAACGCAAACGAGTCGTTTTTTCAATTGAACAAAAACCTCTAAATAATTCAAAAGTTTGAAAATGGTGCAACAGTTAAATATTTATTGAACCGCCATAGCGCATATAGGGCAGTTTTAAATTTCTCTTTGTTTAAATTTTTTTCATGTTTTCGGATTTACCGGGAAATCGATTATACGGGATTTTTTCCCACCATCCATCTGCACTGTACATTATTTTTAATATTGTTGCAACACAAATTAAGTGTTTCATACGGAAGTCTTTCATCAGTTAAAAAAAGTTATTTTTATTACATCGCAGACACGTGTCCTCCGAGTGTAATGGCGATTCCTTTGTGTCAAATGTATTATTTTTAAACACATTCATACATCTCGAAATACACTCATTCAAAAATAACGGTCGGACATCATTTTGAAAATATGATTTCCCCTCCTGGCAGCGCGCCATTTCATTCGGATTTTAATGACTAAACCAATATTTTTATTGCATCCAGTGTATGAAAAGATCCGTTAACATTATTGTAAGTAGTATATCGTAAAATCATGGCAAACATATTAAATCTATATTTATTCCGACATGTTTGCGGTTTCCTTGTTTATTTATCGGATATATACAGTAGCCAATTAATCAGGCCCAGCTGGCGTGCCCTCGCGTACCTACTGCCTGCATTTTTCTGTCACTCTGTCTTCTGTCCTCTCGTTCACATATCGTACCACTCTACGTCTCTCCCCTTTTATTATCTATATATTTTATCCTATATAGAGATAACTGCTCCGATCCAACGCGTTGGTTCGGAGCAGACTCGAAAGTGGTTCTGTGATATGGAGTCCTCACAAGGCGAGATATTCCATTATGCTGAAGAGAGTTCAAAAAAAATTTCTGAGGTCTACATGAGGGAGTATGGTAGTTATCCGTGGCTCTATCCCACGGCATTTCTTTTAGGAATGCTCGGAACTAATTCTTAACAGCTTCGAAGAGATGGGCATCTCATAACCCATTTCTTTAAATTAATCAGGGGATATTTCGAGAACTCGGCCGTGCTAGAGGGTGTTGGTCTTTTTGTCCCTGATAGATTTCTCCGACAGCGACAGCACAGATTGTTTTACCAACCGGCCACCAGAACAAACTGCCTCTGGTGACACCGATGGGAAGAGCAATTAGTTTGCTGAACGCGATCTCCTCGGAGATCGTCTTTTATATTAGTGAAGGTACGTTCAGGGGACAAATACTCTTGACTTTAGAAAGTATCTTGTCTTCTCAATGTCGAACCATCTCTAATGCGTTCCTGGTACTTTGTTATATTTTTATAATATTTTACCTGTACTTAATAGATTCCTTAAACATTTTCCTGTTTGTAATGTCTTTTAATTTAATAAACTGATTTGATTTGATTTTTATATAGGCATCTGATAACTCATTTCTTTAGATTACTCAGGGGATATTTCTCGGTCTTCCTCTATTTCTGTTTCCATTTACATCGTTAACATATAATTTTTTTACCATGTGGATTAATATTTGAATAAATATAACTGCACTTAGTATTTTTAAAACACCTTTCACGTCATGTTTCGGTTATTACATATTTTTTTTCAATGTACAAAGTCTTAACTACATATTTGTCACATTGAAAAAGATTGTTGTCATAACCGAAACTGTTACGATTGTGAAAAGTGTAATAAAGTGTTCTATAAATACTAGGTGTAGTTAAATTTATTCAGAAATGAAACTAACTTGATAAGAAATACTAATGCGATATATTTTCAATGATTTCTATATGATTTTTTTGTTGTTCCTTTTTGCATAATTTTAAAAGGCGTTCCGTGCAGTGCTCCGTGTTTTCACATCTTTCATCCTCGGTGAGAGTTGACGGGAGTTTGTGTGACAGGATCTGTGGAGGGTGAGCTCTTTGAGGCGACCGCCGCATCTCGCACTTTTATATATTAATCATATATATTATATCGGTCGTATCTTTTTGTCTAGCCGAGTGTCGCATTGTGCACAGCGTGCACGTGCCGACTATAACAAAATACGGTATTATACCAAAATGTTTACGATGTTTTCGTGATTGTTGATGTCTGCGGTAGAATTAATAATCGTATGACTCATTGTCTTGTTCTAAAATTTAAAGAATTCATTTTTATTAATTTAATCATAACAAGTCGCCATTAACCATACAGCTTAAACCATACAAATTATTTTATTTTAATTTTTTTTAAATGATAATATACAACTCTTGATTTGCGGTTGCCGGTCCATCAGCTTGGAACAATCTTCCTGACACCTCAGATGCATTGTTCACATTTAGATTTAAAACACGTCTTAATGCGCCCTTGAGGTGATAACATCACAAAAACTGCGCTTTAAAAGTTAGCATATTATTATTAACTCCGTATTAAATAATTAAAACGAATTAAAACATACATTTTCTAAATATTTTATTATATTAGGGAATGACATTTTTTGCCGTTCAAAGACATTGTCAAATGTAGCACTAATCAAGCGCTTTCTTGTTTATATACACGAGTAAAAAAAATCGAAAAACAAAAAAAAAAATTTTCCTCCAGGTAATACTTTCCAGTATTTTTATCTCTTAAATATAGTTAACAATGTTTTGAGCCACATTGATTAACTTAATTACAGCATTATTATCCTTTAACTAGTGTATATAAAAACAACATACCTGATTTTCGCTTTATTTGAGAGGCGGAACATGTATTGTAATTGACATAAAATATATTAAAACTTCTAGAAAACAGACGTTTTCATTAATATTAAATTTTTTTAAATTAAAAAAAAAGACTAATACCAAGGATTAAATCAATGATATTAGAATTTAGTTTTACAATCTTCAATGTGAGCAGAAAATAGCTCATTATTATGAAGAAGGAATCTGGTCGTGTCCAAGCTTGAACCCAAGTCCCCTGGATCAGGAGCCAAGCGTTCTATCCCCTAGACCACCACCCGAATTTATTTGTTGTTTTTTGAACGATGATGTAAAACTCCATATCAAATAATTATTACGAATGAAAACGCTTAATAGAACACTGACTTAACTCAAAAAAGCAAGTTTTGCTCAATCTGACATGAGTCGGTGTTTTAACAAAAACAGTCGAAAAACACGTACGAATGGATAGCGTTAACATTGTGAACGGTTATCGTACTACAAATGGATAGCGTTAACATTGTGAAAAATAGATGGATAGCGTTAACACAAGCCTCTGTCTAATGTTAACTCAATTATGACCTAAACCATAATCGGTCAGTTAATTATTAAGCGTGCGATTTGAATACTAAACATGTCATTCTCATAAATTATAATAAAATTAATATAAGACACACGTTTTCCTTTATTATTATTTAGTTTAATTATATTTTACCCCTTTGATTGAACGGGTTATAAATTTTAATTATGATTCATGTGTGTGTGTTTATATTTACCTTAATATTGCAGTAGTCAGCTGATGGGGCGTCCCGGATATACCTCCCAAGTCAAATATGTCGTATCTACATGAAATCTTTACGAAGTATCATTGATACACAGAACTAACGGTTAGTTTCATCTCCCGGGCGGAGTTCCCGGAAACTTTGATGTTTTAGCCCGGGCGTGTTTATTCCGAGTTGCCTTCTTATTAACTTCACACACGAGCCTTTGATCCTAGCGGGGTGTGATTGGCTGCAAGACACGACGGGGGTAGGGCGCTCACTCGATATATCGAAACACCTGAATCTTCTGCTATGATTACATTCCTGCTTATAATACATCTCTAACTTGCGCAGTTCGAATTAGCTCTTAACCTACAAGATGCAAAACTGGGGTTGAAGATACTAAATATATCATGTAGACTGAAATGATACTGATACTGAAATGCACTGTTCTCCGAGGGCATAACAAACATATTTATATTACAACATTTTGAATGTATACAAATACTTGTAGACGAACACTGGATTTTGGCGCTAGTGTGTAGATTGAAATAGAACATGTGAAGTGTGGTGTTACATAGTAGCATATATACAACACCATATTCTGTTTCCAATTCGCATCTTCGTATCTATTGAGATACAATCAATCCTTGAACATATTTATAGTTTAAGGCAGGGTTTCCAAAAAATTTCTGCAATGGAACACTTCGAAAACTTTGAAATTTTAACGGAAAACTTAGTTTATTTTTTTAGATTGGGTAATTCCTAACAGTAAATAATAAAATAAATATTCTAATGATTTCATTGAAATCTCTTGATGGAAGTTCATTTTAAATAATAGTGAAATAAAACTGTGTTTTTTTTTAACCTAACTTTCGTGGCCGAGTGACAAATGCTTTGACTTTCACACCGAAGGTCCCGGGTTCAATTCCCGGTGATGGCAGTGGATTGTCAGAATATCTTTGATCTAGTGTAGAATTCACGTGATAATAAAATGGCCATAGATTAGCTACCTATCATATGTCATAAGAATCAATAAAATAGCTAAAATAAATCGTATACAGTAATTGGGTAGTAATACTGTAATAGTCAGTAATACTGATGGGAAAAATTTATGGGCAGCGTGGTCCTGGTAGAAGGCAAACATCTTGGCTGTGCAACATAAGAGACTGAACCGGAATGAGACATGTGGGGGAGCTGTTCCGGGTTGCGCAAGATAGAGAAGCCTTCGCCGTAGTGATTGCCAACGTCGAGGGGACCTGATATGGCACGCAAAGAAGAAGAATCGGGTTCAAATGACATGTTGTATTCAAGGAAAAAAAATCAAAAAACGATGTTTTTAACTACTATAACAGTGTCACCAGTCTCTCGGTGTCAGCGAGCCTGGCGAAACCGGTCCCTGTTGAAATAAAGACAAAAGTGGAAGTAGTTAAAAAATACATGGTTTTATTTCATTATTATGAGTGACTATGTGGTTAAGAGAGATCGGACCCAACTATTGCTTATATTTAAAAAAGTAATTATTTTTTTTTCTTTCCATATACTCGTATATCTTGTCAACGGTGTGTGCGTTAAGCAAGTATACGATGAGCCGGAACATGTGCAATCTGCAATGCCAACAATAAAAAAGTGCAAATTTTGATAAAAAGATGAGAAAAGCCGCGCACGTTTGATTTTTCACGATTGTTTAAAATGATTATCTTTTAAGTCCACACGCGTCGGCGATTTTCTTTTATCACGGCGCACCAGTGCAGAGCCACATTATTTTGTTCTGTGTGCGTTATGATACGTGATGGTCCAAAGATTTCGATCGCCATATTTCGGGATTCTCGAGGGATATTGCAAGTCGACATGACAGAACGAAATTCTTAAGTCACTCGTGAATATTAATGCTTTTTATTTATCTAAGTTTCGTAGTAGAGGGACGTCGGGGAGTTGGTAGAAGGCAGCTGTCCTGGCTGCAGAACATAAAGAGTGGACAGGAATAACAAGAGTTCAGAACCTGTTCCAAGTGGCGCAGGATAGAGATGCCTTTGCTGTAGTGATCGCCAACGTTGCGGGGACCCGACACGGTACCGAAAAAAGAAGTAGAAGTACATTGTAAATGATGCAAAAAATTCCATATAATTTACAATATATTCAGTTTTATTCCACTTGATCGGAAGAAGGGTTGGAGCTGGAAACAAAATAAATGGTGCACTCAAATTCATTATCGCAAATAGAAATATATCGACTGAAGCAAAGATGGCAGTGCACAATGGAGTTCTAGTGCCGACCCTTATGTATGGAAGTGAAGCTTGGAATTGGCAGAAGAAGGATGAAAGTAGGATAAATGCCTCTCAAATTACGACTCAAACACTTCTGGTCCCTACAAGCGCCCAAAATCGACCCCCCATTCTCTAGCTTCAACATTCTCTGCCTTAGTTTCAAGTTCAAGTTGTCATTGCAGAATATAAATCTCATTTTTTTTAATGAACTACGGGGGGCTTCGATCCTGCACTTCACTTCCATATCTGAGTCCATAGATAATGTAATCATACTGCCCAGGTACTTAAAGTGTTCCACCCTCTCCAATGGTTCACCACCGAGTCGTAATGTTAGAGCGGAGCAATCCGCTCTGCCAAATGCCATCCATTTTGTCTTTTTTGGAATAGCCACAAGAGTTAAACCTCTATAACCAGAAGATCTATTATAAGTCCAAGAGATATGCCAGGATAGAACATTGTTAACATTTTAAACTTTTATACCTCACTACGCATATGTCCTACACAATTTAGACATCAGGTACCTATTGCAGCCTCTATATAACAATCAGATCTGTTTGTGACTTGTAAACAATACAATCTGAAGGCCCGATGGGTTGGAAGGGCGACCCATGCGGCGCGCTCTTTTTGACGTGTCTCTTCATTCATTGTTTTCTTTTACTCTCCCCGGTTGACATTTTCATTTTCATTTATCTAGGGGAAGTTTCTAATAGCGCTTTTTTAGTACACCAAACTTACAGCTATTACAAAATTAACGAGTCAATGTTATGTGTAAGTAACATTATAATAAATTGCAGTAACCCATACATAACTAACCATCGCGCCATTTCTCTGTTTCTTCACTGACTCGTCGATTGTTCCGACTTCGAACAGGGCTGCAAACAAACAAACCATCACGCTTTTCTCCGCTGGGGTAGGCAGAGAGAATGTACCGCCACACTACTCTATCCTGACACCTCTCTAGCTTCCTCCACATTCATACAGCGAGTCATACACGCTCGTCGATTCTTCAGACTTCGAACTCGAACAGCCTTTAAAATTTGAATAATAAAAAATGAACTTCCATCAAGAGATTTCAGTAAAATCATTTGATTATTTTAAAATTTGATTAATTTGGCATGCCATGTTTTCCTCGGTCTACCTCGACTCCGTACTCCATTTACATCGTTATCGTATACTTAACCATTATTTCTCCATCCATGCACTCCATATGTCCGAACCAACGCAGCGATCCTTACATAATTTTGTTCATAAAACCTTCTTCTGCTCTACATTCCTTTCTTATATCAGTCGTTCTACCACGTATGCGTCTTAGGGACCTCATCCCTACCGCATTTATTCTGCTCTTATCCTTTTTCTGCCAGTTCCGTGCTCCGCTTCAATACATAAGGGTTGGGACCAGAATTCCATTATGAACGGTCATATTTGCTTACATTGATGAATTCTTGTTACTATTTTACAAGCCTTGGTCCCCATTCAGTAATTGATTAATTTGATCGTGCCATGTCTTCCTTGGCATTCCTCGACTTATTTTTGAATTCACACTACTTCTTCAAATCCTCGTGTTTATTTTTTTCTGTTGTGTTGCTATGTGTGTAAGGCGGGACATCGAGGTATAGTAGCGTAGCTTAAATGTGGTCTGGGTCCCCATTGGTTGCAACTATACATACTTTTTTTTAAACGTAAATCCCGCATGGACGGGGGACGGGCCTAGGGAGTGCACTTGTGAAGCTGACGAAAGGCGCTGCTGCGCCTATAACAGCTTCGTGTAAGGCGTGTAAGCGGAGGGAGCCCTCTATGGCTCGGCCAATTTAATATTTGATTGATTTGATCGTGCCACGTTTTTTTTTTCTTTCTCAAATATCATTTGTGTTATTTAAGATAATTGACCCTCATGTATGGAAGTGAAGCATGGATCTGGCAAAAGAAGGATGAAAGTAGAATAAATGCATTAGAAATGAGATCTCTAAGACGAATGTGTGGCAAATCTGTATGTGATAGACTGACAAATGCAAGTATAAGAAGTGAATGTGGTGCGAATGAAAGTGTTATGAACAAAATAAAGAAAGGGTCATTAAGATGATTTGGACACATGGAAAGAATGAGTGAATACAGAATGGTAAAGAAGGTATATGTAAACGGCGTGAACGGAGCTAGAAATAGAGGAAGGCCGAGGAAAACGTGGCACGATCAAATCAATCAAATATTGAATGTCGGTCACGTGAGGAGTCGGAGAAATCGACGTGCGTGCATGACAAGATTTATGAATGTAGAGGAAGCGAGAGACGTATGTCAGGACAGAACAGTGTGGCGTTCCATTCTTTCTGCCTACCCCTCCGGGGAGACGGCGTGATGGTAAGTTAGTTAGTTAAGATAATTGATATTTTGTTTTTATGTTCGATTCGTTTCATTTGAAATCAAATAGATTTTCATTTAGCATTTTATTGGATTCGTTCGTCCGCTTTGTGTGGTTTGCGGTTGCATTGTGCTACCGGGCACCGCGGACAGAGTAAGGACGGAAAGTGTAGCGGAACTCGTGCTGCGGTCTCAACAGATGCACCCCAGCGGGTACTAATAATAGGTTGGCGACTTTGTTAATTACTGCATGCAGCATTATCAGCTCGTATGATCGCGTGATGTATAAAATATAAATTTATCATTATTACGAATTGGCAAAAGAAAGATGAAAGCAGGATAAACGCCGTAGAAATGAGATCACTAAGAATAATGTGCGGGAAACCTTGTATGATAGAAAACCGAACGATGAAATAAGAAAGAAATGCAAGGCAGATGACTGCATCATGGATAAAATTGACACGCTTCGCCTAGCAAAACAAATTTTATCACTCTCATATAATGCAGGGACAAATCATATAAAGACAGGGATGCTCTCTGTCACCTGCTCTTTTTAACATTTATATACAGAATGCGATTGACGACTTGAGAGAGAGAATGAGTCACAGAGAAGGTGTAAGGATACACGGGCAAAAGATAGACATGATAAGGTTTGCTGACGATATTGCTATGGTTGCTGAAAGTGAGGAGGAACTGCAGGAGGCCTTAGATACTTTGCAAGACATTCTTCAAGATAGCTACAACATGAAGATAAATAAGGACAAAACAAAGCTGCTGACTGTAGGCCGAACGCAGCACCAGATGAGAGTAGTGATGTCAGGAGTTCCACTAAAGAACACCAAGGAATTTGTCTACCTCGGGAGCAAAATAACATGGGACGGTCGGTCTAAGAGCGAGGTCGACAGCCGTATACATCAGGCTAGGCTAGCATTTAACAAAAGGTCGAAAATAATAGAATCAAATAATATAGACCTAAAACTGAGAATACTCCTCATCAAGACCTATGTATGGAGTATCTTGATGTACGGCTGTGAGACATGGTGCCTATCCGAAAGAGATAAGCGGAGACTAGAGGCTTTTGAGATGTGGTCCTATAGAAGACTATTAGGAATTTCCTGGAGAGACCACATCGCGAATGAGGAAGTTCTTCAAGGAATCGAAGGAGGAAGGCACCTGCTCAGGACCTTGTGCGAAAGGCGTGCAAGATGGATCGGCCACGTAATACGTCAAGAAGGTCTCTTGCATGCCATAATGGAGGGTATGACCGAGGGGACAAACTCTAGGGGACGCCCACGCCGAGAGTACCTGGAGGACCTGTTGGTGGACGTGCGCTGCTCATCATATGCAGATCTCAAAAGAGCCGCACAAGACAGGGAAAAGTGGAAGAGAATAATGGAGGAAATTGCTGCAAACCAATCCCAGGATTGAAACCAGAGAAGAAGATAATTAAATAAACCAACTAGAAAACTAACGAATACCATCGTGTTTTACAATAAAAAAAAAGATCATTAATATTTTACAAAAAAACTGGCGTTTTCTAGAAGTTTTTTAAAATACTTACATTGCAGAGTTTTCTATTACTGTTCGAGAAAAAATAAATATAATTAAAAAAAAAAAAACATACTGAATGAACTCTAAAAAACTCTGTTTAAATCAGATTGCAGTAAATAAATGAACATACAATTATACCCCTATGATGTATGATAGAATACCGAACGATGAAATAAGAAAGAAATGCAAGTCAGATGACTGCATCATGAATGAAATTTAAAAATGATCCCTGAGATGGTTTGGACATATAGAACGAATGGATCAGAGTAGAATGGTTAAAAAGTTGTACACAAGCAGCGTGAGTGGGAAAGGAAGCCGAGGACGAACGAAGAAAACATGGCATGACCAAATTAATCAATTACTAAAACGCGGTCACATTCGAAGTTGGAATAATCGACGTGCGTGCATGGTACGATGTACGAATGTAGAGGAATCCCGAGAGGTATGCCAGGACAGAGCATTTTGGCGATCCATCGTCTCTGCCTACCCCTCCGGGGAAATGGCGTGATGGTTAGTTAGTTACGAATAAAAATGTTTTATATCGGAATATAAGAGATTGGACAGGAATGAGAATAATTAAGAACCTTTTCCAAGTAGCGTAGGATAGAGATGCTTTCGCTACAGTGATCGCCAGCATTTGGGGGGGACTTGACACGGTACCGGAAGAAGGATATTGAACAATGGACTGAAACTTTACAATGAACTACCAAAAGACACTAGGAGTCTCACTACAAATCAATTTAAGATATACCTGAAACATTATATAATTACAAGTAAGATCTAAAAATGTATCCATACAACCAAATTGGGTTTTAAAAAAAAAAGTAAATGATTTTTTTTTAAATTATTCAATATGAACCCATAACACTAAGTGATTGTGAATATAGGAAGAAAACAATAATATGTTCATTAATTTAAAATCGTGTTTGAAATGTTTTTTGTGCAGGTAGATTTTTGTAGGCTTCGGAATGAATCGAGTTCTCTGTGTCCATGTGGGTGTATAGATGCATGTGCATGTGTGTACAGTGGCGGCTCCGCGCCCTAAAGGTTCCTCTGTCGTCATAACAACGGACCGCCCGTGGGTGGCGCGGTGCCCATAAACGGGTATAGGTCGTGGATGCCGCCAATATGCGAGCCCTTCGGGTCTCAGCGGTATAAGTCATGTCAACATTTGAAAAAATTCACTCGAAGCCAAATCTATTGTATGTTGATATAAATTAATTTAAACCTTGTTTTTTACCCCTTTTTAACTAACTAACTAACTAACCATCACGCCATCTCCCTGAAAGGGTAGGCAGAAAGAATGGACTGTCACACTTTTATTGATGCGGCACTCCATCCTTCTCTTTTCGCTCCGCGGGAGACGCGGTGTGATGGGTTGCGAACCTCATCGCCACCAATAGGCCTCTCCCGCGCACACTCTGATCGTGCAACACCCACAAAATAAATCTAAAATAAATAATATAAAATACAATGATATAAAATAAAATAACAAAATAAAAATAATTGAACACAAAATGTTCTTTTTAGATGGTGCACATATTGTCTATTTAATTTATGTTCCACGAATCCGTCGTTTTTTTAATTTAGCACATAATGTAATAACACATAATGTTTTTTTCGATGTTGCACATGTTGACATGGACGATCCGGACTTTTGTGTTTATTTAATTTATGTTCAACGTATCCACCGTTTTTTTAAATTAGCTGTAATTAGGCACTTAACCAGGAAGAACTTTGAAATAATATTGAAGGAATTATTCAAATTGTCATTGGAACAAATGAAAAATTTATTTTTACACCTGTCAAAATTCTTCATAAAAACGATAAAACTAATATAATTTTAACAGCAAAACAGTACAAACGTATTACGTGTCACAATTAACTATTATTAAGTGCGGCAACAGTTAAATTGACCAAAACAATTCACTTATACGCGAAATATCTCCAAATTAACAGGAGCACCACATGAACCAAACCAAATTTTCAAAAACAAAAGAATATTCCTTTTTTAGTATATATTTATCGACTCTCAGTTTAGCCCTTCATTTTATGGAAAAGCAAATTTCATACATACCATAAAATTTACTAATATTTTCATAAAATATTTAAATTTAATACATATTCTTGTTTTATGTTACAGGAAAGTATTTATTGTAAATAATAATATAAAATTATACTAGAAAATTTGCTACAAATACATTTTTATCGATATATTATAGCTATGCAAATAAACAAAACTCTTTTTCTTCTCATTTTCCAAACTGTAATTAAAAATATTGCTTTTGTTAACATTTTAATGATTGTGTAATTAAGGGTTAAGGTTAAATTTGAATATTTAATTATTAAACAATGATACATTTCTAACTTTGTACACAACACGTTTCGGACACAGAAGCCCTTCATCAGTGATATAAATATTTAAAAAATAAACATTGTTCAATGAATCATGTTTTATTATTTTATTTAAAATATTAAGTTTTACTAAACTCAGATGTCAAGTTAGATAGCACAACCTTCCAAGGGAAAAAACTTTCAAGTATCTGGGATCGGTCATATCGGAGGATGGATCAATTGAAGCGGACATAACCAACCGAACAAAATATTTGGATGGAATAAATAGCGAACACTGACTGTGGTCGGGAGGAGTCACATTGAAAGACAAGGTGCGCAACGAATATGTGAGGGGAAGTTTCAAGTTAGCCCCCATAAAACAAAAGGTGTCAGAAACAAGGCTCCGATGGTATGGTCACGTGATGAAGAGACCTCACGACCATGTAGTGAAAAAGTGTATTTCTGTGTCTAGTAGGAGTGGGAGAGGAAGACCTCAAACTACCTGGCTGACGAATGTGCAGAGGGATATGAAGGCCCTAGAAAGAAATACCTGGCACCAAATGATAACAAAAATCGACCCCGAGTAACGGGAAGAGGCGAGGGGAAAGAAGGTGAAGAAGTTTTACTAATGCTCGTCACAAAACTTCCCGGTAGCTGCAATCCACTGACATCAACATAAATAAAATAAGAAACTGTGCAACTGTTCACATGGCTTTGTTCTCTGATCAACAACAAAAATATGTCTGCGAAGAGATCGGAAATTGGATATTTGTAGTAAACCGAAATTACTTTAAACTCATTAAACAATTAACGTCGCGTCTACTATCTAGGTAAATATTGACCACTTTGTATATTATAAAACATTCATTAGACCAGTTTTAACGTGCCTCGGAGACCTGGATACTTACCAAACCTGATCAAACGAGTTTAAACTGCTTAGAAAATAAAATCCTAGAAGAAATTCAGAATGCAGAATCCTAGAACTCCTTAACCCTTTCCGATCCTATGTCGAATGACATTCGACATCGACTTTATTCCGGTGAGTCCTATGTCGAATGTCATTCGACATTTTTATTCTTCATCTGTTTAGTGTCAAAATACAAGCAGACATATTTTTTTCTCGCTCGTATTTAGTGTAGCGGTATACTGGGACGAGGTTTCAATGTTTTTTTTATGAACATTGGAATATGTAACTTTCTATCTGAGAATGATACAAAAGGTTTGTTTTAGGGGCTGGCTCAGTACGTGTCACTCGGATGTCCGGCCGCCGGCATCAGTTACACTCGACCCGTGCGCGTGCAAACAACTTGATAATTATCCTCTTCTTTCATTCCCTTCCCTTGATAGTGTTTCCTCTTCTTTCATTCCCTGTACTATTTACGCACGTCAATTTCTCCGACTCCTCACGTGATCGATGTTCAATATTTTATTGATTTGATCGATCATTTATTGTTCTTTATACATCGTTAGCATATCGCACGCTTAATAGTAAACTGACCGATTATGGATCAGGTCATAATTGAGTTAACATTAGACAGAGGCTTTGTTAACGCTATCCATATATTTTTCACATTGTTAACGCTATCCATTCGTAGTACGATAATCGTTCACAATGTTAACGCTATCCATTCGTACGTGCTTTTTGGCGGTTTTTGTTAAAACACCGACTCATGTCGGATTGAGCAAAACTTGCTTTTTTGAGTTAAGCCAGTGTTCTATTAAGCGTGCGATATACTTTCTTTGCCATTCTCTCTTCATGGCTGCACGCTTAATGTAGTAATTAAAAAAAAATACTAAAACCAAGGTTTTAAATCGATGATATTAAAATTTATTTTACAATCTTCAATTTGAGCAGAAAATAGTGAATATTATTAAGAACGAAACCGGCCGTACCCAGACTTGAACCCATGTCCCCTGGATCAGGAGCCACGTTAAGCACGCGAATCTACCTGCAGACAATGTGTTAATATTTTTTTACTTGGACCACTCTCACCCTGAGGCGCACGTATAAAGAACACAGGTAGAGCTGACCGCGTCCCTTTGATTGCATTTTTGATAAACCAAACACAGAAAATCCATGACAGATTTTTTTTTGTATACTTTTTGACATTTCCGTGAATGATATACGCTGCGTGGTGATAGAAGGGGTTGTCAACTATTTAACAGCTACTTTTAAATTATTTATTCGTTTACTGTGTTCTGTTTTCCCGCTCAAATTGTATATCTTATTAAAATTAAAATAGCTAGAAATGTGATATATAATTTAATTTAAATATTTTTTAAAACTTGGAATTTTGTTATTTGGGAACATTTTAATTCATCTTACAATATTACACGATATTATTTATTGTTTCTCGAACAATCTTGTAAAACTTCATATTAAATAATTAATTCGAACGAAAACGTCTGTTTTATAGAAGTTTTGTAATATTTTATGGGTCATTCCCATAAAAAAAACTTCAGAAAAACGTGTTTTCTTTGTAAAAAATGAAAATAAAATTGAAAATCTTTTTAAAATGTATATTTAGTCAAAATCCACTTGCGGTTGTGTCTTCGACCGGTTTCGGTAGCTTGCTGCCATCATCTGGTAATCATCACCACTGATTCTTTCTGTATTTTAACTAAATATACTATTTAAGATTTAAATATACATATAAATAGGTGTTTTATTAAGTTTTACATCATTGTTCAAGTAATAAGAAACAAATTGTTTAATTTCTATCAAAATTTCTTGCCAGCTGCTGGTTGTTACATCTGATGATGGCTACATCATCAGGCGAAACAGCTGTCGCGACAGTTTCATCGAAATTAAATTAATGAATTGTGATATAATTAAACCGTTAATAATTTTAAATTAAACATAATAATTAAATAAAACGATGTTTTTTAACTACTTCCAATTTTTGTCTTTATTTAGACAGCGACCGGTTTCGCCAGGCTCGCTGTCTAAAAAAAGACAAAAGTAGAAGTAGTTAAAAAAAAACATCGTTTTATTTAATTATTATTTAAAATGAACTTCCATCAAGAGATTTCAGTAAAATCATTTGATTATGTTAAATTAAACAGTTAATAGTACTGAAGTTTCATTGTGTTTACGTCAAAACATAAAATTATTTAAAAAAAAATACATTCACTCATTTCCAATTGTTGGCTACCCCCTTTAATGAAGCGAGTGTGGTCCGCGTTCGGCTTTATTATTATTTGTTCCCAATGATGACGTCACGCACCCCTTTGAGCGCTGGACGCGTGGTCCATTACAAGGTAATTAGCCGTGCACTAAGGACTCTCTGTGAAATCTGATCCATTCTCCCGATACACGAAAATGGACTGATATGAACTGTTATCGAAAAGTAACTTTTACGGCTTGTGAAAACATGTAAAAGAACAACGTAGTTCCTTAGTAGTTTCAATGTTTTCTATCTTCTTCTTTAGCCTTCTTCTCTCCACTGCTGGACATAGAAATCTTCCATTTTCTTACACTCGTCTCTGTCTTGCCCCTTCCGCATCCAGGTCGTTTCAGCTATTCGGGCAATATCGTCAGTTCAAGCGCAGCGATCTTTTTCAGTAAGACATATTCCTTCAAACATTCCCAACATAAAAATGTTCGGCCAAGACGTTCCTTGGACCAAAACAATCAAATACCTTGGGGTTACCTTGGATTCTAACCTGACATGGAGGCTATACATTACAAATAAAGTCAAAGCCGCGTCAAGAGCAATCTCAGCCCTCTACCCAATAATAGCTAGAAACAGTAAACTAAACACCGACAATAAACTCCTGATATACAAAACGGTCATAAGGCCGATCTTCACTTACGCGGTAGAATCGGGAATCCCGATGATAGATCAATTCATATTGAAACTTGCCGAAACCCCACAATAAAATATTTCTCAAATTACGATCCAAACACCTCCAGCCGCCACAAACGCCATAAAATTGATCCTCCTTCAGAGCACTTCGGGTCACACAAATCATGCCCCCGCATAAACCAACAACCCACCAAATCACTTTCCAACAATGTTCCCATCAGACGTAAAAGGAATGGCCACAAGAGCTGAACCTCTGTAAGCCAGAAGATCCAAGTCCAAGTCTTTCAGATGGCTTTCTAGGGCCTTCATTGAAGTATTTTGGATGTCCATCGGGTACTGTCCTATCTTGCCGTATGTCCAGCCACTTTAATATATTGTAGCTGTACGATACATGATGTCGGCAACTTTGGTTCAGCGTCTTATTTCTTATTTTGTCTCGGAGACTCATGCCGAGTATTTGCCACTCCATGGATCGTTGTGTGCTTTTCAGTTTATGGACACACTATTTGCTGTTATTATAATTGTTACTGTTATTATGGTTGGACGGAATGGACCTTCACACTTTTCTATCCTAATATAACTCTCGCGCCTCCTCCACATTCACACACAATGACACGCACGCTCTTAGATTGTTCCTTCTTAAAACATGGGGCCCTTTTATTAATAATTTCTTCTTTGAATAGATCTGACGATTGACACATAAGTCATGTCTCGTCGGATGATGAGGTCCAACTGTCCCTCCATCACTAAGGCGGTCTTCCGGTTGGGCGGTGTCCGGAATGGATTTCATAAGCGGCTGTATATGCAAGTCTGTCACCATCCATTTGGGCTACATCGTCCCTCCAGTATTTTCTCCACTGATACTACTCCACTGAATGATATCCTCTATTTCGCAAGTTTTTCTTATGTCTGCGTTGCGGACACGATCTCAGAGAGTTTTTCCGGTAATTGATCTTAGGACCTTCATCTCCGATGTTTTTAGTAGACCCTTGGTTCGCACAGTTTCGGTCCGCGTCTTTTCAGCGTACGTCATGATAGGTCGCAGGCATGTCTTATAAATTCTGATCTTTCTGTCGACGATACGCATGTGCTTGTTCTTCCAGACCAGTTTCTTCAGACACCCTGACAAAACTTAAACTATAATACATTCATTAATTTCTATTTTCTAATTATGCAAAGTGGCGATGGGCTGGCCATATCTGTCGGAGAACTGACGGTCGATGGGAGAGTCGGGTTCTGGAGTGGAGACCGCGTACAGGATTCCGCAGAGTTGGACGTCCCCCTGCCCACTGGACCGACGATCTGAAGAGGATTGCTGAACATGGATGGATGGGAGCGGCAATGGATAGGGGCGGTGGCGTGCTTTGGGAGAGGCCTACATTCAACAGTGGATGACAGACGGCTGATGATGATGAATTATGCATAAGAGTAGACCTGTTTCAAATACTCTAATTTATAACGATAACGATGCTTTCGATCTAAAAAAGTTGAAACGATATTAGTTAAGATTATCATTAGGTAGTTTAATGTACATTTTATCCACAAAGAGTCAGATTATTTTTACCGGTACTTCCGTGTAGATCAGTATAGACTACCTTCACAATTCGGGATAAAAACACCACATGCATAAATCAAATTCATTCCTTATCGATAATGCTAAGAAGATTAAAGTGGCGCCGGCTTCTGGCATCACCGTGGAATTTCCGCGGTTCTGCATTCTATGGAATTTAATCCTAGTTGATTTCAATTACATTGAAATACGAGTATACAGACAAAATGTCAAGAATTAACTTTGATTTTGATTTTAACCTACCAGCCGGTTTCGCTCGTACCGGGACTTTGTCCGCGTTTACAAAATGAGTTTTTTATATTACCCTGACGATGTTCCTGAAAAATTAATGTAACCACAAAAAACATTTCTATGGTTATTCTGATTAAGGTTACTGTAATACATGCACTCTTTTATCAATCCATGAAAAGGTGATATTATGTGAATGTTGTGGTTAAGATTTTGGAATATTTAAATAATTTGTATTTTTTTTAATCGTCTTAATTGTACTTAAAGATTCTTGGAATCCATTTGAAAAACAATACCGTTACCTTATATTGTTAAACAAAGTGGATAATTTTAGTTTTTTATTTCAATGTTTTATTTGAATAACTTAACTTATAATTGCATTGTGTTTTCACAACACTTTATTACATACTTCACATGTTTCGGATGTTTCTCATCCTTCTTCGGTGTATAAATTTTAACAGAGAATGGTACAAAAGGGTAGAGTTGAGTCTATAAGTACGGGTAATTGTAATATAATTAGGATTATACTGACAATGGAAATATGGATATTTGTATATGTATTAAATGTTCGAATAACTCATTTGATTTTTATCATGCTTCATTAGATTTTCTTCGTCGATATTTTATTATTTAACTCCATTGTTTTGGCCGAAACACTATGATACTTTAACATAATAAACTGTTCAATTAAAAAACTTCGTTTTTTGTATCACAATTGTATTTTTATTTTACGCGACAGCTGTTTCGTCAACCTATGTTGACATCATCAAGTATAACAGCTGTCGCGTAAAATAAAAATACAATTGTGATACATAAAACAAAGTTTTTTAATTTAACAGTTTATTATTTTATTTGATAGCAGGCAAGACACTGAGGGATCGCGTGAGGAACACCAGAATAAGAGAGATATGTGAGGTTGAGGATATTATAAGATGGACCAGACAGCGAAAAAGGGACTGGTACGGTCATGTTCAAAGAATGGACTCCACCAGACTCCCGTATATTGCATTGCGTAATCAACCTAATGGGACTTTTCCTCGTGGAAGACTTCCTAAAAGATGGAAGGACAGCTGGGAATCTACCTCACAGGAGGAGCAACTCTCTGGAGAACAGACCACATAGGTCTACAATAAGGAAGAAGAAGAAGAAGAAGAAGATTATTTTAATTTATTACTCTAACATTGTATACATTGTATTTCAAAGTAGTCACGTATTGAACCCGAAATGGCAGCCGCCGTTTGACGCGCCCGTTACCTTATTTAGATGAACGCAGTGAGTCAACGGGTCGATGGCCAGATATTAAAAACAAATGAGAGGACTTCTGTTTATGGCGATCGGAGCGGGGAAACTCCTCTTCGCGTAATAGACTGCATTCCTAGATCGGCCGCTCCCGGATGGTTTACGCCGCCCAGCGGAGATCAGAGGGACTGTTAATATATTTTTCTTGCCGAGCGCACCGATATTTACCGCAGGAGATGACATGTTTAGTAATTGCCAGTAGCGTGTTGTACAAGACGCTTTTAAAGCAACCGGGTTCTTAGGGCCATCTACCGAATGTTGAAATTCCCCCGGCGGGATCCGGAAGCGATCGCCAGAAAGATGTGTACACACAACACTTGATGAGTTTACAGAAGCGGACCTCTTTTTCATATTCGTTTTGATTCCGTACGGAACAGAGCTCGGACCGATACGGCTCAAAGGATATGCATAAGTTTTAATAACTTTAGAAATTCTTATGTTTCTTGATAGATTTTTTAAACATAAGATCTAATTTAACAATGTGCTAATAGGCGGGTAGCCTTTCACATTGTGTTAAAAAAGATGTTTTGCTTAATAAACATAAATCTCCATAGATGGCGTTTGTATGTAGATTATATAGATTAATCTTAAAAGATTAATATATATAATCAAAATCTTCATAGATGGCGCATTGAAACTGACATGTGAATTCTGCCGTTGTACTTTAACATATATACAACTTCCAAAAATTTGGCAGACATGGTCATAAGAAAGGTGGAATGGGGAATGTTGTAATTACATAAAGTGTGCACTTAACCCAACCAATGACAGGTCATAAGTCCTGTAAACACCTTGATCAACCATATTCAGTTTCCAATTTGCATCTTCGTCTCTATTGAGATAGAATTAAATCATAAGACCTAATTTAATAGAAACATATCGACTGTTTCTTGTTTGTGCTGTTTCTTGCCCTCTGAGGGTGCGCTGTTTTCCAGCTGGGAGGAGGGGGTTGCTCCGCTGTGACGGGCCTCGTTCCTCTCCCTTTCGGCCATTATATGTTCACAACACTCACGAGACTCCTATACAAAATAAAGAGAAAAAAAAAAAATAATAATAATAATTTGTGCAGTGATATTTATTTAATATTATGAAATGCTTCCTAAACTTCGTCCTTTGTCCTACATGTCAAAAACTGTACTCCATAATTTTTCCCATCCCGCATTTGTTTCCTCTGCCTCTCCTGTTCTTCCCGCTGTATATTCCTGTGTTGTATTCTTCTTTTAATATTTTATATGATGTTTCTGAAATGTTCACGTATTATATATTTTGCTTATTTATTCAATAAAGTACAGCAGAGCATAGAAGTAAGATGGGGTAGATTAAATGTGGTCTGGCACCCCCTTGCCGTTGCCGTCTTTGAATGTAAGTCCCGGATGGACCGGGAACAGGCCCAGGGAGTGTACGAGCGAGGCTGACAAAAGGGCGCCGTTACGCCCTATAACAGCCTCGGGTATGTGGCGGAAACTTTTATGTTCCTTTAAAAAAACATATCGACTGAAACAAAAATATTACTGCCTAATGGAGTTATAGTGCCAAATCTTATATATGGATGTGAAACTTATTCTTGTCCTGTCACACCTCTGTGGTGCATAGGACCTCAAGGAACCTTCTCCACCCGACTCTATCGTACGCCTGATGCCCAACATCATCCTACCATAAGTGAGGTCTGCTGCTCTAACTTCGTCCTGCAGGGTTTTTCTCCAGGGGGCTATAGGTCTGCCTTGCTTACTCTTTCCACCCACAGGGGACACACTGAGCGATGCAGGCTGGGTTCCGTCTCAGGATGTGACTGATCCACAGCTATTTGCGTCTAGCGATTTTGTTAGGACCTTAAACTTAGAGTTCTTCTCCGGTCTTAATCTAATGATTGGTCTGCAGTAAGGCGACGCATCTCATCTTCCACTCCGCTCGGTCCTCGGCAACTCTCTTCAACTCCGCATAAGAGATGCAGCTTATATCTCTGCAAATCTGGTCTAGGTACTCCTGGCGAGGTTGTCCTCTGCCAATCGATCCCTCGACCATTCCCTCCAATACATCATGCACGAAGCATTCGTGTCGCAACACATGACCAATCCATCTCGCGCGCCTCTCCGCTATGGTGTTCATATGCCTATTCTCTTCAACTCTGCTGAGAACCTTCTCATTTGTAATGTGGTCCCTCCATGAAACATGAGCAATTCGTCGGTAGGTCCACATCTTAAATGCCTCCAGCCTTTTGCGTTCTCTTTCGCCCAGGCACCAAGTCTCGCAACCGTACAGTAAAACACTCCACACCAATGTTTTTATAAGTTGTTAGACTCGAATATTTAGAGTTACAGTTAAATAATACGAAATAAAAAGGAAAATTTTATGATACAATATTTATTTAGTTTTATTTCACTTGATTTTTAGTTTCGATCGATCATGCTCCAGAAGATGGCAGCAAACTGCTGAAACCGGCCGGGACTAAAAATTTAACATAAATAAAACCAAATACGGTCGAATTCGGTTATTATGATCACGGAAATAGCGTGATCTCGGTCATAACGAGGAAACAGATATTTCAGGTCTACATGTGATGGGTATTTTTGTAAGCATTTAAAAATACCTATTCCCTGATATAACGAGCAAATTTAGTCGTCCCATCTTCCTCGTAATAACCAGTTCGACTGTACATACCTGTAATGAACTTTTAATTAAAAATATTAATATTTACCAATTTGTACTCTTTTGTATATATATTATATATTTTTATTATTTCACTTTTACATGATATACGAGTACCTATAGGGTGTTTTTTTAGAGCTATACAATGCATATTCAAAATGAAAAAAAAAAACAATAATGTTAATGTCTATGATATTGGCTTTATTTAGTAGGTAATTTTATGCCATTATTGTTAAAATATGATTTCGGGCATATGAGCGCCACGGCCAGCTCGAATGAAGCGCAATCGTGAAATCCAATTTTCGACAATTGTCGTCTTTGTGGATGCTTATTAACCACTAGAGTGTATACGTGGTGCGAAAACGATCCATGGTCTTCCGAATAACTTTCCTCGGATGGACGATTATGTCGACCGTAAAATGGACGCAGTGCACGATAAGTTTGGCGAAAAGAACCATGATTTTCAAAATAAATTAGCACAATTTGCAAGCGCTGTTCTGACATCAGTCTTTTACTGGTGAAATGGCAAAACGTACTGACTACAAATCAACTGTCAACTGTCAAATTGACAGTCTAGAAACAATGTTGCCAGTTTAAAAATCAAACCTCTAAAAAAATCATCTTGTACATTAGATAAAAAAGTATATGGATTGTACTTGTCACACTAGGCATGGCCTGTAACGTGACAACAACATAATAGAGCATATTAGTGGAATTATTAGTAACATAGCGGTTTGTTAATATTATTAGCAATCTTATGCTAACATTGGTAAGTGACTTATCGTAACATGATGATATAATTAAAATTTAATGCTAGGAAAGTTGTCATAATAAATTTACACACTAGGGTAGGAAATCATATATATTTTCTTCTTCTTCTTCTACTTCGGCGCTACAACCCTTGGTGGGTCTTGGCTTCCTCCAAGAAACGTCTCCATCCCGTCCTGTCTCTGGCCGCCACCTCCCAGTCTTTCTGCTCCAGGACCCGACAATCTGCCACGGCACCATCCAGCCATCGCAGTCTCGGCCTACCGATGCTTCTTCGCCCTGCTAGATTGTCATACAACACTCTTTTGGGGGGCTCCAGATCTCCCATGCGGTGCAAGTGCCCTAGCCAGCGCAGTCTGTTTATCTTTATAAACTTGACCACGCTGACGTCCTGGTATAGATCGTAGAGCTCTGTGTTGAATCTCCTTCTCCACGTCTGACCATCCTTAATGGGTTCGAAGATTCTGCGCAGGATCTTCCTTTCGAAGCAGTTTATTTTGTTTTCATCCCATCTAGTGAGCGTCCAAGTCTCCGAGGCATATGTTAGGACTGGTCTAATCAGCATTTTATACAGTGTGGTCTTTGTCTTTCTAGACAGTAAACGCGACTAGGTGCTGATTGAGGCCAAAGTAGCATCTGTTTGCTGCGAATATCCTTTTTCCAATCTCTTCGCTGACATCATTTATTTTGTTAACTAAGGAGCCTAGGTACGTAAATTGTTCTACGGTCTCAAATTTGAAGTTATTTATGTTGATATCAGTGGATTGACTGTATATTTATTTTATATGTATTTTATATCAAATATATTTTAAATTATATATTTTTAGTAACTTTCCGATTGGAGATTTAATGTAAGATGATGTGATAATATATGTCCTCTCTACTTGATTTAGTATCCACAGCGTCTTCCCCTTTGATTATTATTAATCTCGTAGGATATGGAATTTAAAAATGTCCATTAATCTCAGTTATCTCTCTGTCATTTGTCTTGGCGTTTGGGGGTGGGGTTGCCTTTGATGTTTTAGTTTATATCTGTTACATTTTTAGAATCCATATACTCCGCCGTCTCGTATAGCGTATGGGTGTTTGTGCATCTAAATCTGTAGAATATTTATATTCTCTATATCTTGTAAAGCATCCCACAACCGCTATGCTTATTACAATAACTTGTTTGTGTTATTTTGAAAAGTGGTACATACGAGTATTTATGTTGCCTGTTAAAATAAGCTTTGTATCTGCAGAAACGAAAGTTTTAACTAGATTACTGCACTCACAGTATTAAGATTATAATGTATAGAATAAACGTATGATACAATACTAAGATACTTTAACTAAGTTTTGATATCAATATGTTATATGTATTTATTGTTTCTTGAACAATTATGTAAAACTCCATATTATTAAGTCATTAATATAAATGAATTTATATTCTAGGAGTTTTATCAAATTTAATATGGAATGACATGTTTCTTTTCAATGTAAAAAATAATAATAAAACTCGTAGAAGACTGATGTTTTCATTTATGTTAATTATGTTACATGTGTTTTTTCACAAACCAAAAATTTGTAATTACGATTTTTTCAAATAAAAAAAAATGTATTGGTAATTGTTATATTTTTTATAACATTTTCAGGCTTTTACAGTGTCAATAAAACTTTTATATATTTAAAAAAAAATGCATGAAAACATTAACAAATTTTATTCGTACATGTATGATATTATAACTAAAAATAATTAATTACGAAAAACATTTAATATCTTGTATAATATAATATAAAACATATATATATACAGTAATTGGGTTCAAATAACTTGATGTATACGAATGTGGAAAACAACTTGAATTGGACGACCTTCGTGGCTGAGTGGTAAGAGCTCTGACTTCCATTCCGAAGGTTCCGGGTTCGATCCCCGGCGATGGCAGTGTGATTGTCACACTGTCTTTGGTCTGGTGTAGAATTCTCGTGACAATAAAATGGCGATAGATTGGCTACCTATCACATGTCATAAGAATCAACATAATAGCTAAAAAAAATAAATGTATACAGTAATTGGGTTCAAACGACCTGTTGTATGCAAAAAAAAAAAATTGAAAAAACTTGAAACTACCACATACCCATACACAGACCCAAATGGCATTCCAAGAACCAGCAAAAATGTTACACTCTTCTGCAAACCAATTATTAGCATTCAGTTTGTGGTTATGCAATGTATAATATTCAAGTGTTTATATTGTGTCCATTGTCATATTCAGCACAAATAGAAAATCAAATACTGCCATGGTCTTTATTTAATGGCAATATTGTAGTACAATACAAATCTCTACATTGCACACAGCAGATATCAAATACAGAAGTCAAATATCATAAACCAGACGCAATTGTGTGTCGGATCTGCGCTGCAGCGCTCAACGCATCGGGCGATACGTGTAAACAAAAGTTACCGAATTCAGCCAACAAACATGACCCACTGGCGTCTCATAGTTTCCAGCTTGACCGCCGTAGTAGCGAACTAATTCCCGGAGTGCTTTTATTTATGGCGAAATAATTAAATTGTCGGGCTTTGATCCAAAACGCTCGTGAACCAAATTGTAAATGAGAGGCAATATTAATTCATACCGAGTCTAAGATCATTGCATACATTGAGTTCCCTTTGATCTCCATTGTCGTCTCGCAGAGGGCCGAAAGGGGCCCAAATCTCACCGGTTGGCCCGCGGGACTTTGCGCCCAATTCTTCCCGCTGTAGAGTCCACTCTGGCTTGGATCTGGCGGTCCCGTGTGTCCTTTTGATCGCCGGATTCTCTAGCTGGAGTGTAACGGGTTCCGCTTTTAACTCGAACACTTGGAGTATCATTTTATTTTTCACTTTGTGTCTCACTTCTCTTTTGAGATGATGTTCCCCGACATGGATGTTGTATTGCACACAAATTGCTTTGATTTTTATAGTTTGCTTTGATGAATAGAGTAATTCGAGCAGTGCACTTATCTAATGAAATGCTTTCCGTTTTAGATTTAAAACATTTTGAATCATTTGATGGTTCTTTATTATCTAGTTTTTAGATACTTGAATGTAATGTGTAACTCAAATATGTATTTCAATACCATTCTAAATGAATTCTGAATTATTATGATTCGAAAAACTTTTTTTGCCATCATTTCTGAGTGTAAATCGTAAAAGATTATGTATATCTGGGTTCTCAAATCTGTGCCGAGGAAGGTTGTGAGAAGAATAAGCTATAAATGCTCTAACTCGATTGAAAAAAGTCTAGAAAGATAATCCTTTATTTAATCTGTATGAAATCGTCACGAAAACCTTTTCGCCAATGTTTGCATCAGGTGTTCTTCTTTGCTAGCCTTCTTCCCTCCACTGCTGGATATAGGCCTTTTCAAATTTCCTCCACTCGTCTCTATCCTGCCCCCTTTGTATCCAAGATTTTCCAACCCTTTTGACAATATCATCGGTCCATCTCATCGGTGGCCTTCCGACACTTCGCCTAATAGCCCATGGTCTCCAACTGAGTATTCTGGGTGCCCATCTATTGCCACCCTGTCTAGCCAAGTACAGCCCATTGCCATTTCAATTTTGCCACTCGGTCCATGACATCAGCAACCCTGGTGCGGCGTCTGATTTCTTCATTCCTGATGCGGTCACGCAAGCTCACACTAAGTATCTGTCTTTCCATGGACCTTTGTGTACACTCGAGCCTGTGGACAGGTTTTGCTGTAAGAGTTGTCAGGAATCAGGTGTTACAATTAACTATTTAATTGATTGTAACATGCGATGGTGCCAACTTCGGGTAGGAAAACAGCTGTTGCTATATTTTCATAGAAATTGAATAAGTAAGTTTTCATATTACAACAGTGTTTTAAATTAAACAGTTGATAAAGTCTGGATCGATTGAGGTAATTCTAATTACTCAAAAATAGAGCGTTACAGTCTATATTGGTTTGCACTGGTTTCTTTGGAAAATTTCAACGCATAGTCAAGCGCAAAACTTTTCGGCTTTGTAGAGCATTATTTCTGCCCGTCAATTTGTCAGTACGCATCTGGGATTCAAAGCGGATGCACGTCCTTCTGTGCTCTGAATTGCAGTATCACCTTTAGACGCTTGCGTATTTATGAAATCATATTTTCCTAGTAGCTAAGAAGTTTCACTTCTACCACGCATATTTTTTGTAATTGATAATGGATGCAACGATCCATAGGGTTAGAGGACGGCCTTTAGCGACATCAGGGTCACCTATTAAGGCCACGCTCAAGAATTCTGGACTCGACAGAGAGCCGACCCAATACAGAAAGTCCTGGAGAAATCATGTTAGCCTAATCCACTTAAAGTGGGAAATGTCAAAGAGAAGGAAGAAAAATATCAGATGATAGTATTTGCTAGTATTTTGAAAAACATTACAGCCAAAGGTTAATGCCATAAGTTAATATAAACATCAGATTCATTTTTCCTGAAGTGGGAAACTTAAAGTGGGAAATTTCAAAGAGAAAGAAGAATAATTGGACTTGGACTTGGATCTTCTGGCTTACAGAGGTTCAGCTCATGTGGCTATTCCTCTTACGTCTGATGGGAACATTATTGGAAGGTGATTTGGTGAAACACCCACAGCCAGCACAAGCGCCCAAAATCGATCCTCGTTCAGAGGAACACTCCTGGCCACTCAAATTGAGAATGTTGAAACCAACAATGTCGACTACTGCAACTCACTGTATGCCGGACAACCCAAGAAGCAACTGGATAGACTGCAATCCATTATGAATGCTGCAGCAAGATTAATTTTTGGTGCATCAAAATTCACCCATATAACCTCAATGCTCTATCGACTTCACTGGCTAAGGTTACCTGAGCGAATCGACTATAAACTGTGTCTACTTGTTCACAAGGCCTTACATGGACGAGCCCCCCACTACCTCACAGAACTTTGCCAGCTGACAAATTTGAACCCTCGGCAGTCAACTCTACGATCCTCGAAGGAAGAAGCAACACACAAACTTCTCGTCCCGCGGCGCCAAGGAGCTTCAAACTTCGCAGATCGCGCTTTTGGCATCGCGGGACCGACGGCGTGGAAAAGGCTGCCCTACAATATCCGCAATCAAGACGACGAAGGAGTGTTCAGAAGCTCTCTTAAAACTTTTCTTTTTAAGAGAAGCTTTCTGGACGAAGTGAATCTTTCACAAAAATGGCGCTATCATCATCATCATCATCAACAATCCACCAAATCACCTTTCCAACGTTGTTCCATCAGACGTAAGAGGAATAGCCACAAGAGCTGAACCTCAGTAAGCCAGAATATATCCAATTCAAATGAAAAAAAAATGGAAGTGTTTTTTTTGCCGAAACGAGTAATTTTGTATTCGTATCTATGAATGTCCCTCCACGATGATTTTCATTTGTCGGGCGCCGACAGACGTGCACCCGTAGATCTGTATCAAAACCGGTTTCTCTCGAAGTATCGGCGACGGTAGCCCGGCCTGTATCCACGAGAAGTGATGCTTTGCGACGGGTCACCGGCGGGATTATTCGAGTTCAACAATCGAACAAGAAATCGAACGCAACGAACAAAACAATTTGAATTATCGAACGCGGGAAATGGACGATTCGTCGATTGATCGAATCCATTAACGTAATCGAATGTAACGATCGATTTGAATTTTCGAATGCGGATTACAAGCATTTTAAATTAACGACTGCGAATTTTTAAAATAGGTCTGGTTTAGGGCATACATAGATTTAAGTAATTTGAATTATGGAACATTGATCAGTTTATTCGAATTCATTGACGTAATCGTATGTAACGATCTTTTGAAATTTCGAATGCGGTTTACTAGCATTTTAAATTATCGAATGTAATTTTTAAAATAATTTTGGATTAGGGCATACTTGGATTAAAATAATGTAAATTATCAGATATATTAATTAATCAGTCATTGATTTATCTAATTCAATAGAATTAAATAATCTAGATTATATTTGACTTAAATAATATAACAGGTCAGGACCTTCAAGTATCTAGGCATAGACATGGTGGGGGGAGCTGATCTGCGGGAAGAAATACAAGCCCAAGTAAACAAGGCAGCTGCAATCTCTGGCGCTCTAAAATCCACAATATGGAAAAATAAAGACATGGCCATTAAGAGTAAGATGAGTTACGTCACTAACTGACTGTTCTCCAGAGTGTTGCTCTTCCTGTGAGGTAGATTCCCAGCTGTCCTTCCATCTTTTAGAAGGTCTTCCACGAGGACGAGTCCCATGAGGTTGATTATGCAATGCAATATAGGGGAGTCTGGTGGAGTCCATTCTTTGAACATGACCGTACCAGTCCCTTTTTCGCTGTCTGCTCCATCTTATAATATCCTCAACCTCACATATCTCTCTTATTCTGGTGTTTCTCTCGCGATCCCTCAGTGTCTTGCCTGCTATCGTCCTCAGTGTCTTCATTTCGGAAGTCCTCAAAACTTGTTTGGTCCTTACTGTGTCAGCCCTTGCTTCGACGCCATATGTTATTATTGGTTTTACGGATGCTTTATAGATTCTCATCTTACTCTTAATGACCATGTCTTTGTTTTTCCATATTGTGGATTTTTACTTAATATTTAAATATTTTTATTCTATGAATATTATAACGTATTTTTTTTTTACTTTTTCAATGAGAATTTTAAATATGATTCCCACCAAACAATAACTGGATCCGTAAAAAAAATGTTCCTTTATCGAAAGGTCTATTTTGGGTAGGGTGTATTTGCTAATGTTTGCGGGAAACATTTACCCGTTTTACTTGCGTCAATAACTTACTCGATCATAGTCAATATACATTATTGGAGACTATAGTCATTTTGACCGATTGAATCAGTGGGATGAGGTGACCAGGTTTACTATTTATTATTCCAATATTTTATTATTTATTCTATTTAAAAAAAAAGTATTTTGAGTCTGTCGTCGTAAACAAAAGTAGCGGATGTTAATATTGATGAAGAGGCCTGCTTTCAAGAAATTTTATTGTGTTTCGTGGGAGTGATTTGTTTCGCCATTCTTGGGCATTATCGAATCTCATAAAGTTTGGATAATACGACTTCTAGAGAACAGACATTTTATATGGAATTTTACGTCACTAACTAACTAACCATCACGCCGTCTCTCCGCTCGGTTAGGCAGAAAAAATGGACCGCCACAATGTTCTGTCCTGACATACTTTTCTCGCTTCTTCTACATGTATACATCGTGTGATGCACGAACGTCGATTTTTTCGACTCCTCGCGAGACAGAACTTTAATATTTCACTGTTCATTAATTTGTAAATTGGCAGTACTCTATGATTTTCTTGTACCGACTCTTATATTTAAACATAAAAAAATTAATTGAATTATTTAAAACAAATAAGTTAGATTTGAGATCCATCAGACGAATGTGTTTAATCATTTTATGTCGCCCGTATAAAAAATAAAGCAGGGTGATCGAAAGCGTTGTGAACAAATTTAGTTTAAGGCTAACTCAGATGGTTTGGGCATATGGAAAGAATGGTTGCAGATAAATATATGAAGAAAGTATACTTATATGATGTTAATTAAGAAACAGAATCGTGGAGACCAAATCAATTAGTTTATTTAATTAGAGCGTTTTAGGAGTACATATCATTACATCTATAAACGATAAAGTGTCAAATGCAAATATAAGAAGTGAATACAGTGCGAATGAAAGAGTTATGACCAAAATAATGAAAGGAACATTAAGGTGGTTCGGACACATATAAATAAATAAAAATGGCAAATAATGTACAGTAGCGAGCACAGAAATCTTTTCACAATGAAAATATCGGTTTTTTGTAATTATATAAATTTTTTTTCTGATTCCTTGATAGCTTTTCACTCCAAATTATTAAGCAACACTGTTTAAAGATGATCTGCAAGAAAAGTGCCTTCTTAGGGATCAAATTTTTTTTTTTTACTTATATTTCTGAGTGCATTAAGTATTATTTTTTCTGACACTGTGATTTATAATGTTCACAAAACAATATTTAAAAAATATAACACCGTAAAAATAATTTTTAGGTCAAAGAATATATGAAAATTCATGGGATTCCAACACTGGATTGGCCCGGAAATAGCCCTGACCTAAACCCTATCGAGAACTTGTGGCATAAAATGGCAATTGAAATAAATAAACTGAAGCCTCCGTCAAAGGAAAATCTTAAAAACTTCATCGAAAAAGTGTGATTGAAAAATTTATCCAAGACTACATACATAATTTTGTGAAATCCATGCCTAAACGTATTGAAGCAGTTATTTAAAAAAAAGGAGGAACAACAAAGTACTGATTTTGTTGGTTTTTGATAATTGTTAGTGTTATATAGCTATGTAATTTTATTTTAAATAAATATGTGTTTATTTAAATTATGTGAGCATTTTTAATATTTGTGACAAAAAATCGAAAATCTACAAATTAACTCTAAAATTAAGAAAAAACAAATTTTTTGATCCCTAAGAAGGCACTTTTCTTGCAGATCATCTTTAAACAGTGTTGCTTAATAATTTGGAGTGAAAAACTATCAAGGAATCACAAAAAAAATTATATAATTACAAAAAAACGATATTTTCAGTGTGAAAAGATTTCTTTGCTCGCTACTGTACTCGTATATGTTAACGACGTAAACGGAACTAGAAATAGAAGAAGACCGAGGACAACTTGACGTGATCAAATGAATCAAATATTTAATACGAATAAAAACGTCAGTTTTCTAGAAGTTTTATTATATTTTATGGGAATGACATGTTTCGCCCTTCTAAGGGCTAATAAAACTTCTAGATAATTATTTAAGATAGAGTTTTACATCATTGTTCAAGAAACAATAAACGAATCAATTTTTTTTTACTTGATTCAATGTTGGCCATGTGAGGTATTGGAGAAATCAATGTGCATGCATGACACAATATATGAATGTTGTCGAAGCGAAATAAGTACGTCAGGAAATAACAGTGTGGCAGTTCTCTCTTCTCCTGACTGCGTGATGGTTAGTTAGTAAGTTACCTTTGTAAGCATCTCCAAATCTCTGCGTAGAAACGAAACATCTTAAATGTATAAAAACTTCAAAGTGTAGTCATTAGATAAGGTGTAGAATCAGAACAGGACGAGATAAGCCGGTGTATTGCTCGTCCTTCCCACCTGGCAGCATCCCCCCACCCCCGTCCCTGCCCTCTCCCCCGCCACCTATCGGCGGTCTCCTTTGATGTGACGGCCTTTGACGCGGTCAGCCTTGTGGAGGCGAACACACACACACAGATTAATAGAATGATATGGTGAATTTCGGAGTTCCCTTTGACAAAACAAAAATCGGTGCTTTTTACTCCATTACCGAATTTTTATGGGTTTTGTTTTGCTTCTTTGTTTTTTTTTTGTTTGTAGTTTTTGTAAAGATTTAAATCACGGCAAAGTAAAAATTCGCAGAAGAAAATTAATTATATTTAACCGATTTCCATTGAAGTGCCTTCAATCGTCAATATTTTCGCTCATTTTTTAAATAATTTTATCCAAAATATTTTAACTAACTAACTAACTAACCATCACGCCGTCTCCCCGTAGGGGTAGGCAGAAATAATGGAACGCCACACTGTTCTGTTCTGACATACTTCTCTCGCTTCCTCTACAGTCGATTTCTCCGACTCCTCACGTGACCGACATTCAATATTTGATTGATTTGATCGTGCCACGTTTTCCTCGGCCTTCCTCTATTTCTAGCTCCATTCACGCCGTTTACATATACCTTCTTTACCATTCTGTCTTCACTCATTCTTTCCATGTGTCCAAACCATCTTTATGACCCTTTCCTTATTTTGTTCATAACACTTTCATTCGCACCACATTCACTTCTTATACTTGCATTTGTCACTCTATCATATACAGATTTGCCACACATTCGTCTTAGAGATCTCATTTCTACTGCATTTATTCTACTTTCATCCTTCTTTTGCCAGTTCCATGCTTCACTTCCATACATAAGGGTCGGCACAAGAACATCATTGTGCACTGCCATCTTGGCTTTTTATTTTATATTTTATTTAAATATTTTACCTGTTCTTAAATAGTCACCATAAACTGTATACATTTTGTAATCATTGGCGGTACTCCCATAGAAGCCCAGAAGCCCGGCTTGCGTAAGAAATTTTGAATCAAAACCCCCAAATCTAAGAAATCGTGCCCTCGCAAAAAACCAACCACGTGGCCACCAGGACACCCACGAGACGGCGAGATAACTGGTCTTTCACCTGTGATCACCCTACCTAATAGAGGAAGAAGAAGATATTTTAGAAATATATGGTGTTATTCATTAATCAATAATCATATAATATTATACTTTATTTTTTTCTAATGCATAAACGACTTAACATATTCGCAAAAATCGACGAGCGTGCATGTTACGATGTATGAATGCAGAGGAATCTCGAGAGGTATGTTAAGACAGAGCAGTATGGCGGTCCAACTTCTCTGTCCCCTCCGGGGAAACGGCGTGATGGTTAGTTCGTTTGTTTCGTAACATTTGATAATGCTTAGAAAGGCGAAACATGCCATTCCCATAAACTATAATAAAACTAATGATTTTACCAAAAACTCTCGATTGAAGTTTATTTTTAATAATTGTGAAATAAAACGATGTTTTTTAACTACTTCCACTTTTGGCTTTATTTCGACAGCGACCGGTTTCGACAGGCTCGCTGGCATCGACATATTGGTCAGATGGCATGACAGCCAATACAGACTGGCCAGACAGACTGGCAGTCTGTTGATGCCAGCGAGCCTGGCGAAACCGGTCGCTGTCGAAATAAAGACAAATTCGGAAGTAGTCAAAAGACATCTTCTTCTTCTTCTTTATTTAGGACTGTGTCCTGTTATTTCTCGGAGCCTGTTCCTGGGATGCAGATGTCCAACTGTCTCGTCATCTTTTAGGTGGTCTTCCTGCAGGTCGATTTCCTGTTGGTACATTATTTGTGGCTATATTTATCACTCTTTCAGAACATGATCTCTCCAGTAGCGTCTTATTTAATTTTTAAAAGACATCGTTTTATTTAATTATTATTTATAATAAAACTTCTAGAAAACAAACGTTTTCGTTAATACCTACATTCTCGTATTCATTATTTAATTCGGTGTTTTACTTCATTGTTCGAGGAACAATAAATATTATATACGTATCAATGATTTAACTAATGTATTTTTCGTCTTGTTTTCGGCGTTCCTTTTTTAAAAATGTATCGAATATATATTTTAATTAATAATAAAACTTCAAGGATCTTATACGTTAGCTCCCCCGCGCCGCAATCTTGGCTGTAGTCTGAACTCCGATCAAAGGACAATTATTTTTCCCGGGAAGCAGACAAATCCCCTTTTGTGCGTACACATTGTTAATGCCTGATCGGACCCTTTGTGGGGGCCCTTTGAGGAGCACTTATTTATTTTTTATCTGTCGCCGTAATCCCGCCATTTCTCTCCCCGAGGAACGATTGCGGCGGGACTCCTCGAGATTTTAACCGCTCCACAGTTTTATTGTACCAGCTTTGTGTCTTCTGTGTCCTGTTTCAAAATAAGTTTTAATACTCGCAACATTTCCAAAGAAAACCTCTCTTTGCCATCGAGTTCTTTGTGAATGTATCGCACGTGAAACCTTATAAAAAATTTCATTTCATTTTTTCTTATTTTTCCTCTTCTCCTTTATGTAGATCTTGCGATCTGTTTAGACTAATTTACTATTTAACTAACTAACCATCACACCGTATTTCCAAAAGGGCAGGCAGAAATAATGGACTGTCACACTTTTCTTTCCTGACAAACTTCTCTCGCTTCTTCAACATTAATTTATTTGAATAAAAATCACACACATTACAGACATATAATTTTAAAGAGAAGCATAAAAAACAAGAATTAGAAAGAATCATAACATTGATATTGCATCCCTGAGGCAACTCACTATCACGAAATATGTCGACCTCCGAGGGGACCCGATTAAGCAATAAAATTGCCCTACGCGCAGGCATAACCATTGGCAGGTTGATTTTGCAGCGCGGCAAATAAACCAACCTGCGCTGTCTTTGACGAAAGTAATTAACAGGTACAAATAGACCTACATCACTCAGGACATCCGAGTTTTGTATATGGCCGCCAATCAGCTGAAAGAAGTGAACCCCCAAGTGCATATTCCTCCTTCTCTCCAATGATTGGTAGCTTAGCATACCTAGCAAGAATTCAGTCGGAAAGAGCCACGGGTAATAACCGCGCTCCCCGAGGTAGAGAAAGCGCAGATTTTTTTTCTGCACTCGCTCTACCATCAGAGAATATCGGATCCCAGGCGGTGACCAAATAATGGAACTATATTCCAGTCGACTTCTTACCAGGGAATTATATAATACCCGAAGTACCTGAGTGTTCGAGAATATCTTGGAATTCCTATAAACAAATCCAAGCATTTTAATGGAACTATTACATAGAGCAACTATGTGAAGATTGAACGATAATTGAGCATCGAACAGAACACCGAGATCTCTGGAAGAAGCTCTTTCAAGCTGTACCCCATCCATAAGATTACGAAAGTATAATGTTTTTGATGCTCGTGTGTATGACATAACAAAGCACTTGGAGACGTTGAAGAATAATACTCCATTGGATTATGCTCTGAATGTAACACTGAAGCTTCAAGCAATCTGAGGGAGTCTCTATTTCAGAGAAAATTTTAATGTCATCAGCAAATAATAGAAAATTTTAAAACTTTATTTCGTTAGAAATATCATTAATGAATATCGTGTCTTTCATACATGTTGTCATGCACTCACGTCGATTTCTCCGATTCCTCACTTGGCCGACATTCAATATTTGATTTATTTGATCGTGCTACGTTTTCCTCGGTCTTCCTCTATTTATAGTTCCATTTACATTGTTAATATATGTTTTTTTTACAATTATTTCTTTATTTATTCTTTCCATGTGTCCGAACCATTTTAATGGTCTTTTCGTTATTTTGTTCATAACACTTTCATTCGCAAGGCTTTCACTTCTTATATTTTCATTCGAAACTCTTATCATACACAGATTTTCTCACTGATCTGATATGTTGAGACAGGATATTAAATTTCGTCCTGGGATGAAGACGTGAATCTTTTTCTCCATATCTTTGGTAGTAGGCCGTGCTAGAGGATGTTCTCCGACAGCACAGATTGTTTTACCTTCCGGCCACCAGAACAAATCTGCCTCTGGTGAAACCGGTGGGAAGAGCAATTAGTCTGCTGAACGCGGTCTCCTCGGAGATTGACGTCTTTCATATTAGTGAAGGTACGTTCAGGAGACAAAAACTCTTGACTTTAGAAAGTATCTTGTCTTCATAATGTCAAACCATCTCATATGCGTTCCTGGTATTATGTTGTAATATTTTACCTGTACTCAATAGATGCCTCAAACATTTTGCTGTTCGTTATGTCTTTTGAGTTAATAAACTGATATGATTTGATTTGATTTGAAATGACTAGGCGAAAGAATAAGATTTTTTTGTTTGTTTCGTCAACGGAACAGCTGTCGCGAAAAAAAAAATAAGAATAACAATTGTGATGCAATAAACGGCGTTTTATATTTTAACAGTTCGTCACCTGAGAGTAAGAAGGTTCCAACTGTCAAAAGTAAAAAGCTGAGAAAAATGAAGTAAATGTTTTGTTGGTTACGGGTGTGTATCTTGGAATAAAAGGGTTTTATTCCAATTTCCAGAGATTCTTTTACCGAGAAACGTGTAAATTTTGTCTGGCAACAGTTGGAATAATAAAGTTCTAAGTTTAAATGAATCCTTCTTCAGTGAATCGTGTGTTTTGAATGATCAGATGGAACTTGATTCTTTTCGTAACATCAAAATGACGATACTATTACATGTTTTTTAATTGCACGTATAGATAAGGTTAGTAAGAACCCTTTTCACGAAAAAAAGACAAATGTGAAATTTTGTTAGTTGGAACCCTCTTACTCTCAGGTGACGAGTTAACAAATTGTATACGGTAATTGGTTAAAAACAACCTATGGCGGTTTACACTCCGCTTATCCCTTCAAGGAATCTCTGTTATTGTTACCTTGTATTATGTTGTATGTATATAGAACGCATTTACGGATGTGAAACCGACTTTCCAACACCTTGTGTACTCTTTGCACGTCCAACAAAAAAATCTCACACTCTAAATTACATTGTTTTAATGTCGGTTGTTTTGTTTCAGTGTCGCCTCCCAGGCCGGCTCGCGCCCGCACCAGCCCGGAGCCAATGTTGACTGTGACGATGGTGTACCGGAAACATATCAGAGTTCGATGAGGTAACTAATTTCTTGCATTACAATGCGACCGAATACATCAGTATGCTAAGCGCCCCGTGTGCCATGCCGGCGAGGCGCATTGTCTCTCTCCTCATTATGCCTCTCGTGTGTGTTCTCCGCGCGGAACGGTCTACGAAAGAAAATTAGGCGTTTCCGCTGTTTCGTTTCTTCTTACATTTTTTTATTTTATTTTTTTGCAAACGACAGCGTTGAACTTTCTTTTTGTTTTCTTGAACAATGGTGTAAAACTTATTCTTCTTCTTATAGACCTTTGGTCTGTTCCTGAAATCAGGTTGACCTCTCTTGGGGGTTGACTCCCAACTATCTCTCCATGTCTTCGGCGGTCTTCCGGGGGGACGGCAGCCGGCAGGAATCTGTTGCGCCACGGCGTATGGGATTCTGGTGGGATCCATCCTCTGCACGTGCGCATTCCATATCTTCTGCGTTGTCTGCCCCATCTCACGACATCCTCCCCCTTGCAGATTTCGCGGATGGCCGTGTTCCTCACCCTATCTCGAATAGTCCTTCCTGCTATCATCCTCAACGTCCTCATCTCTGCCACCCGTACTTTAGCCTTCGTTCTTGTGGTATCCGCTCTGGTCTCAATGCTATATGTCAGTATAGGCCTTACGCAGGTTTTATATATGGTGTAAAACTACACATTAAATAATTAATACGAATGAAAACGTCGTGTTTTCTAAAAGTTGTTTTATCTTCTATATATATGGTGTCCCAAAATTAAAGCAAGATTTGAATTAAATAGAAAACAGTTTTTAGTCTTTCGATTGTTTTTTTTTTATTGAATCATAAAGTACATAGTACAGGGTTATTTATGAAATAACACACTCTTTTGTCGATAATTTTCATGATTTTGCATAAATGTGGCAGAATTTCGTTGATGCAGCGTTTAATTTCCTCCTGTAATGCACGGATGGTTGTGGGCTTGTTGATATAGACCTTTGATTTCAAATAACCTTATAAAAATAAATCTAATTATCTTCTACCACCTAGATGCCACTCCAGCATCCTTTTTGATATACGGGATAATTCAACCATGATTTTGGACAATGGCGACGGCATCCTCTGCACGTAATAATAATAATTTATTGGATATAAGTGGATGGATTCTTACGGGATAATTCTGCCGTGATTTTGGACGCTGCGAAATGTGGTAAAATGGAATCAAAATCCATAATATCATCGGCGTGTTTTTTTGTTGTGTCGAAAACAAACGAACGCCCGCCACCTTCGCCTCCATTGTTCCGCCTTCTAACAATGGAGGTAATTGTGTGATTTTTGCTGAGTCTCTTCACCCAGCCCCCCAAGCCAGCCCAGCCCAGCCCAGCCCGAGGGCAAAGTGCTGACCAAACGTTTCAAATTAAGTAACTTTTGTCATTTGCACCGGGAGCCGAGGTCGGCTTTAGTGTTCTACTTTCCTTTCGAATGGCTTCAATTGTTTTACTTTTGTTTCTAAATTTTATTGGTCGCGATATTAAATGAAACAATTATTAATTAATACCAATGAAAACGTCTGATTTCTAGAAGTTTTCTTTTAACTCACTAACTAACCATCGCGCTGTCTCTCCGAAGGGGTAGGCAGAAATAATGGAATGCCACACTTTTCTTTTACTAAAGAAAAAAATAATAAAATATATGCACTGAGAAAGGGCGTCTGCGGTTCAAAACATGTTTGTGAAAAATGTAATAAAAAGTGTTCTGATAAAACGAATTTTTCAACAGCTATTCAAACTTATAAATTATTATTTATAAGGTATCTTCCGCACTGTAGTAAGCTAACGATTAGAATAAAATGTTACATTCATGAGATCATCTAGTTCAATGTAATCTAATGATCTTATTAAACTAATCATGCCGTCTCCCCGAAGGGGTAGGCAGAAATAATAAACTGACACACTTTTCTTTCCTCACATATTTCTCTCGATTCCTCAACATTCATACATTGTGTCATGCACGCGCGTCGATTTCTCTGACTCCTCACATGGCCGACATTCAATATTTGATTTATTTGATCGTGCCACGTTTTCCTCGGTCTTCCTCTATTTCTGGTTCCATTTACATCGTTAACATATTTTTTTTACCATTTTTTCTTTATTCATTCTTTCCATATGTCCAAACCATCTTATTGATCCTTTCATTATTTTGTTTATAACACCATCATTCGCACCGCATTCACTTCTTATATTTTCATTCGACACTCTATCATACACAGAGAATCCACACATTCGTCTAAGAGATCTCATTTCTACTGCATTTAGAGACGGCGTGATGGTTAGTTAGTTTTAATAAAAAATATTCACGATTTTTTTATGTATTCAAATACATCGTCGATGATGAAGGTGTACCTTTAATAAGGCCTTCGAAAAAAAAACTCAAATGGTGAAAAAACAGTTTTTCATCTAAAATTCATTTTAATGGAATTCCACAATGTTAACGCCTTAATTAACAATTAAATAAAACGATGATTTTTAACTACTTACACTTTTGCCTTTATTTCGACAGTGACCGGTTTCGCCAGGCTCGCTGGCATCGACAGACTGGCCACCAGGAGAACTTCCATCAAGCGATTTCAGTAAACTCATTTGATTAATAATTAATACATGCTTCGGACATATGGAACGCATGGATGGAGAAAGAATGGTTAAGAAAGTATACGTTAATGATGTAAATGGGGTACGAAGTCGAGGCAGACCGAGGAAAACATGGCATGACCAAATTAACCAAATTTTAAAGGTTGATCACGTTAGAAGTCGGAGGAATCGACGTGCGTGTATGACTCGTTGTATGAATGTGGAGGAAGCCAGAGAGGTTTGCCAGGATAGAGTAGTGTGGCGGTCCATTCTCTCTGCCTACCCCTGCAGGGAAACGGCGTGATGGTTTGTTTGTTGTTGTTTCTAATTAATACAAGTAATTTCGCGCCATACTGAAGTTGTCTGGATAGCTAATTTTCTATGCAGAGTCGGCTTCACGAAAAGTGTTTTGCTATGATGTTTTGATCATTGCGAACGTATTCGTGGAGGTTAATGGTATTTTTTTAATGCGAATCGGCGAGACACAACAGTTTGAGTCGCCGTCTGAGGAATGGCACTCTAAATAATAATATTAGTGTTATAATGAACGCAGGACCGGTCGCGTGGCGAATCGCAAATTATGGTCGGCAGACAATCTCGCGCCTCTCGGAAATGACGCGGCTCTAACCCGATGCGTATTTCTCCTTCGGCACACCTGGCACGCGGGCGATGGATCGGTAAACCACTCGAGTATGTTTCGAAGATTTTTATTACGTACATTGTACCCGGCCACGTGTTGCTATGGCTCAGTCTGGTTAAATTGAAAAGAGTACAATTTATTATATCTTAAATTTCACAATACATTCTTCTTTCTGTGTCTTGTCAGGTCTCCCTAACGTTGACTATCACCCTTGAGAGTGATGACCTGGGGAAAAATATTCAGAGTGGTATCCCCCCCCCCCCTTCTCTGGAGGATTTTCTGTCAGGGTTACCTTCCCTTAGCTGTGTGTATCCAGTTTTATGGCGCTGGAAGCTCGCCATTCGTCCTCTCTCTATCTGCTATGGCACTAAGTAATATGTGCCACATTGCCCGGGGTTCGCGGGGTCTTTAAAAAGACCTCGTGGACGCTAGAGAGTTGGACTTGATAGTAGTGTTGCTGTTGTAAATGCAACATGGCGCCTTACGACATTTTGTAGAGGCATATTTTCCAGCAAAACATACCCCATCGTAGCTCTACTACCCTTTTGAACCCCCATATATTATACATACCTCACAATACATACTTGTATTAAATAATTGAAACTCCGACTTACAAAACAAGAATTCTGTACCTTCGCCGAAGTAATATTAGTGAACAGTGAAAATATCCTTGCTCATTAATTTAAAAAGGAAAACCTACGAAGCATGCATCTTGCCTGTGATGACATATGGTTTGGAAACAATGTCCCTGACCATAAATACTGTCCACAAATTGAAATGCGCGCAACGATCTATGGAGTGACAAATGTTGGGCATAAGTCTGAGTGAATTACAAATACAGAAATCAGACGCCGAACAAAAGTCGCCGATATCATGGATCGGATCGCAAAATTGAAATGGCATTGGGCAGGACACGTAGCCAGACATCCAAGTTCAAGATGGACTCCCAAATTCTTAAAGTGAAGGCAGTGGGAAAACACAAGGGGTGTCGGTCGGCCACAGAAGAGATGGGCCGACGATATTGTTGTGGTCGCCGGGGAAAAATAGGATTGAAGCGGCACAGGATAGAAAAAAATGGAGACAGATGGAAGAAGCCTACATCCAGCAGTGGAGGAAAGGCTAGGAAGAAAAAGTGAAAATATCACCAAGATCTGTCAATTGGTTGCCAAGTCCATTGAGTTCAAATAATAGAAGAAGAGGACCTTCCATTATTATATATCATCATACCATTATTATAACCATCACGTCGTCTTTCCGAAGGGGTAGGCAGAAAGAATGGACTGCGAAACTTTTTTTCCCTGACATATTTTTTTCGCTTCCTCAACATTCATACATCGTATCATGCACGCGCGTCGATTTCTCTGACTCCTCACGTGGCCGACATTCAATATTTGATTTATTTGATCGTGCCACGTTTTCCTTTAATCTTCCATTTACATCTGTCTGACAACGCGAGCGATCCTGGCGAAACCCGTTTCTGTCGTAAAAAAAGACAAAAAGCGGAAGTAGTTAAAAAAAGTTTGTTGTAATTGAGTTACATATTCGAATTTCTCTTTTTTATTTCGTTAAATCAAGTACCACCCCGACAGCCTATGCTGCCACATACAGTTACGCATGCGTGTTGGGTTCCTACCGGACAAGAGCCGGCCGCATTATTCCCATTGTCCCTAAACGCACCATTAGAGAAGCGATCCCTCCTGGCCTGGCGGCTGATAGATCCAGGCGGCCCGGCCCGGGTGTGTCCGACCGTGCATAATGGCATTATAAACGGTATTACCGCGTGTCCGCGCAGCAATCACGCCCGCCGTACGATACCCACATTTTATTATTAAAAGGAATATCAAGCCTCGCCACCGCCGCTGCAGGGGTACCAAACCATCAACAGCTAAACTAACTATAGATGGCGCTATAGTGAAGCCGCTTGCACTTACGGGCCTTATGGAGCCGCTTAGTGATGGGCGTAACAATAAAATAAATATGGCGCTATAGTGAAGCCGCTTGCACTTACGGGCCTTATGGAGCCGCTTAGTGATGGGCGTAACAATAAAATAAATATATCGATAAGTAACGTTTATCATCGTATCTTGTTCATAAACTTTAACGAGTTTATAATGTTTAGATAGTAAACTATATTTACGGGAAATTTAATTGTATCTCAATAGAAACGAAGATGCAAACTGGAAACTGAATATGGTTGATCAAGGTGTTTACAGGACTTATGACCTGTCATTGGTTGGGTAAAGCGCACGCTTTATGTAATTACAACATTCCCCATTCCACCTGTTTCTTTATGACCATGTAAGACAAATTTTTGGAGGTTGTATATATGTTACAAATCTATGCTTATCTTCACATGTCAGTTTCAATACGCCATCTATGTAGATTTGATTACATATGTTATTCTTTTTAAGATTAATCTATATAATCCACGCACTAACGCCATCTATGGAGATTAATTTTTAGCATTTAGCAAACTACTTTGTAACATATATACATTATACAACCTCCAAAAATTTGTCTTACATGGTCATAAAGAATTAGGTGGAATGGGGAATGTTGTAATTACATAAAGCGTGCGCTTAACCCAACCAATGACAGGTCATAAATCCTGTTAACACCTTGATCAACCATATTCAGTTTCCAGTTTGCATCTTCGTCTCTATTGAGATACAATTAAATTTCATGAATTAATCACCCACCATGGGTGAAATCCAGTATAAGTATACAAGTATAAGTATAAATTCACAAAAAATATTTATATTTACGGGTTTTATGTGCGTTTAAATTAGTATGAAATTAGTGACTACAAGATACTAAATTAAATACCAGTCAGTATAAAGCGAAAAATTGTTTAATTTTAAAAATTGAATACCGCATGTCTATAAACACAGAAAAAAAGTTAAGTATAAGAAACAAAGTAGATCATTAGTAGAGTGAAGATAAGCGCAGCATTCTAGCATATATAACTCTTTCAAAAATTTCTCAGGCGTGGTGGTCGTAAGAAGGGCGGAATGGGGAATGTTGTATGACATGAAGCGATCGCTTAACCCAACCAATGACAGATCATAAGTATTGTAAAAACATTGTATGATAGAATATCTAATGATGAAGTAAGAAAGGTATGTATGGCGGATGTATGCGTAGTAAATAATATTAGGAAAGGGTCACTAAGCTGGTTTGGGTATTGAACGGATGAATGATGGAAGAATGGTTAAATAGATATGTGTATACAAGTAGTGTGAATAGAAAAAGAAGCTGAGGAGGGCCAAGGAAGACATGGCATTACTAAAAGGCGGCCATGTGTGAAGTAGGAACAAACTAAGAGCGTGGATGTCACGAAGAGGCGCGTTGGATAGAACAATGTGGCGACCCATCCTCTCTGCCTAGTAAGTTAGTTAATTTGGTAATAGTTTTTATTATGTTTTTATTGCCACGGCGTCGTTTTGCCACCCCTGGTAAGGGAAGGGAGACTCGTCCAGTAATGTGTGTGCAGTAATTATTGTTTAATCTTTGAGCTCGCCGTCCGCTGCCGTTGTAGCGAGAGACGTAAACTTTAATTTTTATATTACAATATCAGCTCCGATCCCCCCTCGTCTGCTTCTTTCCCGCTGCTGCCCCTTCCTCGCATCTGCGGGACTGTAATCTCGACACCAGCCACTTTCCGAGTGCAACCAAACGGCTTCGTGTTTAAACAATTTTACGATATTCATATATTATTCTCTGTACGAGCTAGGTTAACGATCTGATTAATATTTCAGTTAAATTTTCATTGAAATTCGTTTAATTTAACTATTGTTTTTATTTAAAAAAAATATATAACATAACAATTTCCTCACTTGTTTCGGCTGATAGGCGGTTGTATACGCAACTCAGAAATCCTGAGTGATGTAGGTCTGTTCGTCCCTGATAACTATCTTCGACAAAGGGGCCATAGATTGTTTTATCTCCCACGGTGCAGAACCAACCTGCCAATGGTTATGCCGTTAGGTAGAGCAATATCTTTGCTAAATCTTGTCACCTCGGAGGTCGACGTATTTAGTGATAGTGTAGTTGACCTGATGGAGGCGTTGTCTCTGTCATTGTTATAATTGTGAGTTCATTGTATGTTATTTACTGTTGTATCTCAAACTTTTTGTTAATAATATTATGTATCATTGGTGTATTGGAAAGTAGTTCTGTGATGCTTTTGATGTGTTAAAATAAATAAATATGAAATATCTATCAAATTCTAGTAAAACGAAGTGCCTAACAATATCAAAAGAGCCGCTCAGATGTAAACTGATCATCGATAACACACCTATTGAGCAAGTCTTGCGATTCACTTACCTAGGTGTAGTGATCTGTAACTTCAGTGACCTATATGATGAAGTGCGAGCACAAACTAACAAAGCGATGGCTGGCTGCTTGCGCGACACCATATTGAGGAACAAATACATGCTAACCGAAAGTAAAGTCAAGATATACAAGGCATGCATCCGCCCCATCATGACGTATGGTATAGAAGTCAGAGCCGATACCAATAGGAGTAAGAACCTTCTTAGAGTAGCAGAAATACGAACTCTACGCTCCATCGCAGGCCAAACCCTCAGAGATCGGATCAGAAATGAAACGATAAGGGTTGTATGTGGTATTGAGGGCATAGTAAGATGGGGAAGAAGCATAGGGCGCTTTTGGAAAGACCACGTGGACCGCATGGAGAATACAATAATTGCAAAAGTTGTTAAATATGAAAACCCAAGCAGCAAGAAATTACCAAGAAGGCCGCCAAATAGATGGAGAGATGGTTTGACTTCATCATCCTAGGACAGCCCACCATCATCAACAGAAGTTGAAATTGAAGAAATTGAAGGCTGGTTATAACAAAGGCGGTTTAAACCTAAAAACAATACAACAAGAAACCGCCACGCTGTTTCACTGCAAGGATAGACAGAGAGAATAGAGCGCCACAGTACTCTCATTCCTCTTTCCGACAAACTTCTATGTCTTCCTTTATGAAGCGAGTTATACACGTCGATTCTTACAACTTCTAAACATGGCCGAGAGAACAGTGTGGCGGTCCATTATTTTTTCCTACCACTTCGATGGCGTGTTGGATAATGAGTTAGTTTACGCGCTCAGTTCTCTCTGCTGCGGTAATAGCGTGATGGTGTTGTTGTTTTGTTCGATGGACATAATTTGACATCGTCGACCTTCGTGGCAGAGTAGTAATAGCTCTAACTTCCATACCGAAGCTCCCGATTTCGATTCCCAGTGATGGCAGTGTGATTGTCACATTGTCATTGATCTGGTGTAGAATTCACGTGACAATAAAACGGCGATAGATTAGCTACCTATCACATGTCATAGGAATCAATATCTTCTTCTTTCTGTATCCTGTCAAGTCTCCCAAACGTTGACCATCACCCTAGTGATGACCTGGAGGAAAATATCCAGAGTGGTATCCCCTTGCCTTCTCTGGAGGATTTTCTGTCGGGGTTACCTTCCCTTAGCTGGGTGTATCCAGTTTTATGGCGCTGGAAGCTCGCCTTTCGTCCTCTCTCTATCTGCTATGGCACTAAGTAATATGTGCCACATTGCCCGGGGTTCGCGGGATCTTTAAAAAGACTTCTCGTGGACGCTAGAGAGTTGGACTTGATAGTATTGTTGCTGTTGTAAATGCAACATGGCGCCTTACGACATTTTGTAGAGGCATGCTTTCCAGCAAAACATACCCTATCGTAGCCCTACTACCCTTTTGAACCCCAAATCAATATAATAATAGCTAAAAACAAATTTATACAGTAATTGAGTTCAAACGACCTGTTGTATACAAAAAAAAATTGTTTGTATTAAATTGAGACGTTTTAAATGTATATAAAAACCACTTAGTACTGAATTTCTAAAGATATCTTTCCCTGTTTTTGTGTCCACGAATAGTTTGGATGGCTTGCAACCGCGATTGGGTCTAGAGCATAAAACTTGACTTTTCCTGCCTTTTTGTATGGTTGAGGAGAGGCGTTATTTTGTTTTAAAAACATTTTATTTATTTATTTCGTTTTTACCGTATGTGGAATACAATGACGCAGTGGTTTTCAAATATTTTTATTAAAATACACCCATTTAAATAAATTAATGAGATTTGTATTATAATAAGAGTGTTAACTAACTAACTAACCATCAGAAAGAATGGACTGCCACACTTTTCTTTCTAGACACTTTTTTTTTTTTATGTATACAACAGGTTGTTTGAACACAATTACTGTATACAATTTATTTTTTAGACACAATATTGATTACCGTGACATGTGATAGGTAGCCAATCTATCGCCATTTTAGTGTCACATGAATTCTACACCAGACCAAAGTCAGTGTGACAAGCACACTGCCATCGCCGGGAATCGAATCTGGGACCTTCGGTATGGATGTCAGAGCTCTTACCACTCTGCCACGAAGGTCGTCGACAAAGGCAAAGGCATAAGGCGGACCTTAATAAAACACAATGCATATCCCATGAATGGACCTTGTAATGTAGGTATAAACACTAATACAAAAATACTTATCAGAACCGAAAATAAAATTATGGATCGGTATCTCAAAGACATTATTTACATCAGCTCATATTCATATTTTGAATACTATTGTCATAAATCAGTGTAATCGATAGCGAAATCATCGGTCCCATACGGGACCGCTGGGTGGCTAAAGGTTAATGCACCCTTGAGATGATCACATCACAAAAACGGCGCTTTAATGTTAGCATATTAAGGCCGTGCCACACTGTTTGAAACAAGCTCTCCACAGGGGTGACCTTGGTGGAGAGCTGTGGGGCCCACGGTTGGTGTAGCGTCCACATACTGTTTTAAACAAGCTCTCCACAGGGGTCACCTTTGTGGAGCCCACGGTTGGTGTGGCATCCACAGTAGACACGATTTTCGTTCATACGTCCGCACTCCACCGATGCACAGCGTTTCAGTTCGCAATATTACGAGCTACTTTTCATTATTCTGTAAATTTATTATTTTGAAATTTTTATTCTTACGATAGAAACACATATATCTGTCTGTCTATCTCTCTGTCTTTACATAAAGTAGGTATTTGAATAGCGTATTTCGTAAGATTTTTTTTTAATATGAGACACTGTACGTTGCCGCTATGCAACTGACCTTGACTGGTGGAATCCACAGCCCCACATGTGGAATGCGTGTTTACAACGGCGTGATCCACACGCTACTATGCGCGTCCGCCCACAAAGGTCCAACGAATTTTGGTTTAAAACAAGTGTCTACACAGTTTTAAACGACCGATGTGGAGAGCTTGTTTAAAACAGTGTGGCACGGCTTTTATTTAAAAAAGTCAGTACCATCTTAAGCTAACCTCTCGCGCCACATTTTGGCATCCCAGGCCGTGGCCAATCGCGATCACAGCGATTTGTGCTCACTTTGTTTCGTTTACTTTGTCGGGTCGTATTTAAATTCGTTACAATCATTATTGCCGGTCCCAGGCGCAGGCGGTCCGCCGACGCGTAAAAAGTTTTCTCACATTATGCAGACTTAATGAACAATCGCAATGCAGCCTTTGGCGTGTGGATATCGAGTGCTTTATTTTATAAGTAACCAAATAACTTAATTTGCCCGCCTGCACAGTCATGCTTCGTGGTCTGCTACCAATTTTTTATTCGTGTTCGAGATCTTCTTTGTATCAATGGTAAAAAAGCTTTATATACCGCAGATGTGGCTCTTAAAAGGGCTTATATATCTTCTTTTTCTTGCCATTGTGGTGGAAGGTTTGGCCGACTTTGTGTTGTTTCCAGGAGTGCCAGGTGTTTTAATAACACCATACATGGAGGCACCCTCCTTGCCTCCGTGCTTGAGATATTTAAATGCAACATTCAACACCACGTCGTTTCCCCGAAAGGGTAGGCAAAGGGAATGGACCACCACACTGCTATATCCTGACACAAGTATCCAGTTTCCTCCACATTCATACTGCGAGTCATACACATGCGTCAATTCTTCCGACTTCTAACATGGCCGATTTTTTTAATTTGATTAAATTGATAATGCCATGTTCTCCTCTGTCTTCCTCGACTATTTACATCGTCAACGTTTACTTTCTTAATCGTTATTTCTACATCCATCATCAGGAAATGTATTGATACCCGTTTACTCGCACCGATGTAAATGGTAAAATTACCCTTAACGCGAACTCAACGTAAACTGCTGCGTTTTGTATTTTTTAATGTTTTATAATGTTATATTATAAGGGAGCGAAATGTTTTTTCTTTACCGGGGCATTATCATATTTCCTAGCAATGCGAATTATGTCGCTACTTTAATCGTGTATGATTAAAGTTAATATAACAAAATTAATATAACAAAACTTCCACTTGGCGTACGTTTTACTTATAAATTTCGTTCTCCTAATTGTAAAGGTATAAATTCTTCGAAAAATGTCAAAAAATGAACTTAAAAAGTAAATAAAAACATTGTTATAACTAATGATTTTAATTGAAATTTCTTGGTAGAAGTTTATTTTAAATAATGACAACAAAAAAAAATTATACTAAATTTCTTTATTATTATGTATTTAGTGTGCTTAAAAAAAATTATACAAAATTTCTTTATTATTATGTATTGGTCTGGACCAGAAGATTGCAGCAAGCTGCCGAAACCGGTCGAACATACACACAAGTGGAAGCACACTAAATACATAATAGTAAAGATTTTTTGTTTTTGTTTTCATTATTTAAAAACGTTGTTTTAATTCATTCAAATATCGTAAACAATATAATAATCTTTCTAGAAAACATATGTTTTAGTAATTTTTAATTCGATATATTTACTGACACAGCTCTATGCCAATTAATAAAATTTCATCAGTATTACGTACAATTGATGAAAGGCCGTTAACACGCACGAAGCTTAAAACAAAATTTGTCACGATTCCAACTGCACAGTAGTTCATTTGTTATATCGTAATAAGTTTATTTCAAAATTAGAATTATTTCGATATGCCAATTGAATATTACACCGGGCGGCCGTTGCGGGAGTGGTGTCCCCGGATAGTGGCCGCGAGCGGGCGCGCGTCCCTTGTCCCAATTAGCCGGCAATAGATAATATCCAATTTGCGGAGCAATTGCAGGATTACCGGGTGTCCCGTTCCTGATTACCGGCCTAATGAACCGGGACCTTTGTTCCCCTAATGCACTAAGCATAACCCCGGTGACCCCCATTACGTAATTAATTTTCATTGTGGAATTAAATTATAATAATTGTAACTGTAATCGGTAAACTGTCCTATATCCTCAAGTCCAAAAGATTCGCGAACCACCTGAACAAAAATATATTCGACATGTGCATCCTCCCAATACATGGCGATAGATTGGCTACCTATACGCAATAACCGATCTCGACTATGTAAAGTACCTAGGACTAACAATGGACAGACAACTAAAATGGACAAAACACATAGACAACCTAACAGACAAGTTAGCATCGCTATGCCCTCTCTTCTACAAAATACAGAATTACATACCAAGAAGGGAAAAAGTTATGATGTACGAAGCGTATGTAAAAAGCTGACTAACATATATGAGTCCCTTCTGGGGGACAGGAAACCAAAAGGACATCTCCAGACTTCAAAGACAACAAAATAAAATAATAAAATTAGCATATAACATTGACTACCTTACCCCAAGGACTGGACCAGGAATTGTGACAGATATCACTTACCGATTGCACGAACAGGACAATCAAGGATATTAAACAATGGACTGAAACTTTACAATGAACTACCAAAAGACACAAGGAATCTCACCACAACTCAATATAAAAAATATCTGAAACAATACATAATTAATAGTAAGATCTAAAAATGTAACCATATAACCCAATTTTTTTTTTTTAATAAATTAAAAAAAAAAAAAGGATCAATATAATAGCTAAAAAATAAAAATTGTATACAGTATTGGGTTTAAACGACCTGACCACACAAAAAAATACTGACATACGGGATGAAAACAGTTACGTTCACAAATAGAACTCAAAAAGTAGTGTGATTGAAACGCTGTTTTTGGTCTGGGGAGTAAGGGGGATCCTATTGACTCTTCGAGCGGTGCATGGCCATCACCGTGGTGATGGTCATGCTATGCTGGAGGATTGATCTGATCCCAAGTACCTATCCACACCTCCTCGACTTAGGTCTCCCCTGGAAACTATGCGAAATGTTAGAGATCGAGTGTGAATAACCTCGGTGGATAATATTGATGCATAGGCTAACGTGGAAGGACACCTCGCCAACCCGTCTGGCAAGCGTGGCGTTGGAATGCCAACCACCCCCCGTATGACATGTCATACGTGGAGAAGTATGAGGGAGGCCTATGTCCAGCAGTGGACGACAACGGCTGTTAAAGAAGAAGAAGAAGAAGAATTCACGCGACAATAAAATGGCGGTAGATTAACATGCATGAGAATTAGTGATGCAACAGACCTCTGCTTTTTTTAGTTTATTTTTCTCGACATGTTTCGAAGGTTCTATATCTTCATCATCGGGAAAACGATACACGCCGGAAAAAAATCATCTTCATTACGGAATCCCTAATAAATACTTTTTGGAATTTCACAATGCTAACGTTATTTATATTATTTATTGTGTAGTTTTATAGTTTCAGCCACTGTATCTATATTCCCGCTACGACAGAAAACAAGAAAAGTCCATTAAACTTTCTCACCAGTTTGGTACTCTGTTCACGAATGTACAACTTTGAGTAGCTTAGTAGATCACCCTTGTGACTGTTTGGATTAAAATGTCCGTTTAAAATTCGTTACCATAAAATAGTGTCATGTATCACAAATTCAGCAAGAATCACAATGTTTTAAATAAAAACAGCTGTTTCTGGAAGTCTATTGAAGCCATTTATAACTAAGCATGCTTGAACTGTCTTTGAACTTTGAAAATAATTTGTCTTCTAATATCTTTGGAAATATATGTCTATTGTCTTCTTATATCTTAAATAATCTTTTAAAAAAAAAGTAAAAATACAGGGACCTAAATAAATTTTTTTTTTTTTATAAGGATTTATTGTATCTCAATAGAGACGAAGATGTAAATTGTTTTCTGGGAACAGAATATGATGGCCAAGGCGCTTACAGGACTTATGACATGTCATTGGTTGGGTTGAGCGATCGCTTTATGTTTAACAACATTCCCCATTCCGCCCTTCTTACGACCATCACGTCTGACAAATTTTTGAAAGAGTTATATATGCTAGAATGCTGCGCTTATCTTCACATTTTTTTTGTTCACTCTACACTTTCGTCATCTATTAATATTGGTTGACAAAATTTATTTTATTTTAATTTCAAATGAAATATTTATTGTTTCTTTGAAAATTTATATAAAACTACATATTACGAGTAGATTGGATGATATATAAAGCGCCGTTTTTGTCTATTTATCGTCTCAACGGTTGCTATAGAAAATACTCTAGTTACAATCTAGTTATAAAATAATTATATTTAGTATGAGGGCTACCCATGACGCAGTCAATTAATTAAAAAAAATAACTAACCATCTCGACGCTACCCCGAAGGGTTAGGCAGAATGAATAGACCGCCACACTGTTCTTTACTGACGTACTTATTTAGCTTCCTCAACATTTTTAATTGGCGATAGATTAGCTATCACATGTCACAATAATCAATACGATTGCTATATCATTTACATCGATTTGGCTCGCGCTGTAATGATGTAAAGCGCGATTCAACAAAATAATATATGATATCTTGTATGGAAGCGAAGCATGGAACTGGCAAAATAAGGATGAAAGTAGAATAAATGCAGTAGAAATGAGATCTCTTAGACGAATGTGTGGATACTCTGTGTATGATAGAGTGTCGAATGAAAATATAAGAAGTGAATGCGGTGCGAATGATGGTGTTATGAACAAAATAATGAAAGGATCATTAAGATGGTTTAGACACATGGAAAGAATGAATGAACAATGAATGGTGAAAAAAAATATGTTAACGATGTAAATGGAACTAGAAATAGAGGAAGACCGAGGAAAACGTGGCACGATCAAATAAATCAAACATTGAATGTCGGCCACGTGAAGAGTCAGAGAAATCGACGCGCGTGCATGACACGATGTATGAGGAAGCGAGAGAAATATTTCAGGAAAGAAAAGTGTTGTAGTCCATTTTTTTCTGCCTACCGCTTCGGGGAGACGGCGTGATGGTTAGTTAGTTATGATAAATAATAATTTATACATCGTGTCAAGCACGACAAGATTTCTCCGACTATTCACGTGGCCGACATTTAATATTTGAATAATTCGATTTTTCCACGTTTTCCTCTGCCTTCATCTATTATTTGTTCGGTTTTGTATAAAAAAATATTCCTTATTTATTGGAGTGGGTGGTGGTCTAGGAACCAGAACGTTTGGCTCCTGATCCAGGGGACGTGGGTTCAAGCCTGGACACGACCAGATTCCTTCTTCATAATAATAAGCTATTTACTGCTCATATTGGAGTTTGATAATAATTTCTAATACCATTGATTTAAATCATTGGTGTTGGTCTAAAAAGAAAAACTTATCATTTTAGCACTCCGTAAGAAATATAGATAAAAAGAACGTTTGTTGGATCACGTATTTGAAATTCATTTCGTATTTATCCAATTTAAACTACAATCGTAAGTATCGCCCTCACGTGCGCCTAATTCAGTTCGACGCACGTACGGGTCCGGGCTGACCGTTGACACGGGCAATTGTCCCCTTGACCGGCCCTGCATTCTCCAGGGCCCACGTCCATAACGAGTTTCCTCCCCGGAGGTTCGAACCACGACTCCTTTATACCATTACGAATCCCGTTCGGTCAGTTGCGCCTCACAAATTGCGGCATATGTTATTTTTTTTCTACGCGTCTTTCAGCCTTATTAAATTTGATGGAATAGTTATTTCATCGCATTACCAAACCAACTTACAAGACACATGTTGTATATATCCATTTATCCGAACATCATTCATAACCATTCATTGTAGACGTTGAACGATCGAAGTGTGCGCGGGAGATGCCTATTGGTGGCGATGAGGTTCGCAACCCATCACACCGCATCTCTCGCGATGGCGAAAAGAGAAGGATGGAGTGCCGCATCGATTAAAGTGTGGCAGTCCATTCTTTCTGCCTACCCTTTCGGGGAGACGGCGTGATGGTTAGTTAGTTAGTTAGTTAGTCATTCATAACCACGTATTTTAGTTAAAATTGTATACGAGTTTAATAAATGTCAGTAAATACAGTATCGAAAGCCAACCGATCTCACCCGTAATCGGGTTACATCAGTGCGATAAGCCTATTGGCACGTGCTGTATAAATCCAATTTTTGAAACATCCCACTCGAGTAAAATGTATATGTTATGTAGGTATAATTATGCCAGTAAATCTTGTGTTAAAAGCCAACCGGCCTCGGTGGTGATCTGACTGTCGCCATAGTGATTAAACAACAATTATGTAATAAATAAATAATAAGAAGTAGTTATAAACCAATTTATACGTGTTGCACATTTATATCTATTTTATGGAATATCCCTGAAAACAGCAGACTCCAATCAAAATGGGTATATAATGTATTTATAATTATGCCAGTAAATCTAGTGTTAAAAGCCAACCGGCCTCGCTGGTGATCTGGCAGTCGCCATAGCGATTAAACAACATTTATGTTATAAATAAATAATAACAATAGTTATAAACCAATTTATACGTGTTGTACATCCATATCCATTTTATCGAATATCCCTGAAAACAGCGGACTTCACTAAAATGGGTATACATAATAATGTACATAATAATGTATGTATAATTATGCCAGTAAATCTAGTGTTAAAAGCCAACCGGCCTCGCTTGTGATCGGGCTATGCCAGAGAGATTAAGCAAAAATTAAGATGCAATTTGTTACAATAAAAAAAAAAATTCATGATAAATCCTGGAATTATACCGAACGGATCAAAGGAGAGCAAAAGTTTCTTTTATTATTCCTCTTCCGAGAATCGTCGCAATTTTCTTTGAGGATATCCCCGGAGTGCAAACATTATTTAACGGCTGACGAAAAGTTTTCTTTCCTGCGTAGTTCCCGATCAAACGGGGGGCGGGTAAACACCCCTTATATTATAGTTTCAATCAGTTGGCGCAATTGCTTTGAACTCTGTTTAACCGTCGCCCTCTTTGTTGGACACTCCTGGACACACGGGCGGGCCCTTTACCTTCGATTGGTCCCGCCGATTGTCCGCGACCCCCACATTTTTTTGGATAATCTTGCGTACTATAAACTCACTCGTTTTCAAAGGAATCTAATCGAAACACAGCAGTTTTTTTTACTACGAATTTTTTTTCTATTGTTGAATTTGTAAATAGATTTATTTTTTTGATTTAGACAACAATATTGCCATCTTCTGATGTTTAAATCGATGAAAAAAACCTGATGATGCCAACATAGTTTGTCGAAACAACTGTCGCGTTAAAACATTTAATGAAGTTGTACGAGTAATAACGCTATTTCTTAAAGAATCATAATATAAATAGGCAAAAACTCGGATATCGTCCAGAAAGAGTACAATAATATTTTGAATACAAGAGAGCGAGAGAGGAATTCTTCGATTCTCTCCGAAAGAATTTGGAAATGCATACGATGCACATGTCCGAGAACGCTCCTGGATTATTTTGAAATTTGTTCCGATTGTCGGCCATGTGAGGAGTCGGAGAAATCGATGCGCGTGCATGACACGATGTATGAATGTGTCTTTATCTGTAAATTAGAAAAAATACAATGCAGAATCAAGAGTTCGATGTATTAAATTAATTTATCATAGTATCCCTCGCATATATCTCAGCTAACTGATGTCATTAAAATAAATGTTCTCTTTTTGAATTTCGACTTCTCGTTTTGTTCACATACGCGCTTCAATTGTGATGTGTCTCTCAATTATTTGTAATATTCTTACTTGTTAACGAGTTATTTACATTGCTGTAACATTTGCAATCGCAACGTTAAGTGCGACCCGCGCGCGCCGCGCTCTGAGGCAGTTTGTCTACTATTAAAGTCCGTTTGAATGCGGCACAATGGAAGTCTAGAAGGGTCATCCTAGCGGCTAGGTGCCTGGTGTAACAGAATATTCCTTTGATTAGGGAAATCTCTACGGCTAGAATAATAATAATATTCTCTTTGCGTCTCCTAACATATGCAATTATTTTTGTAGATGTGTTCCACTGAGAATGCATTTTGTCTTGCATTCTAATTTTAAATAATTCTAACTAACCATCACGCCATTTCTCCGGAGGGGTAGGCAGAGAGGATGGATCGCCACAATGCTCTGTCCTGCTCTGTTCTGAATGTGACCGCTTTTTAGTAATTGATTAATTTGGTCATGCCATGTTTTCCTCGGTCGTCATCGGCTTCTTTTTCCACTCACGCTGCTTGTGTACAACTTTTTAACCATTCTACTCTCATCCATTCGTTCCATATGTCCAAACCATCTCAGGGATCCTTTTTTAAAAAAATTTCCATGATGCAGTCATCTGCCTTACATTTCTTTCTTATTTCATCGTGCGGTATTCTTTCATACATCATAGGCGTATAATTTTATGTTAATTTATTTACTACAATTTGATTTAAACAGAGTTTTTCAGAGTTCACCAATTACGTTTGCATGTATTATAATTCAGTATATTTTTTAAAATTATATTTATTTTTTCTTGAACAGTGATACAACTCTACAATGTGAGTATTTAATAAAACTTCTAGAAAGTATTATAGCTATCATAGTGATTCTCGTGACATGTGATAGGTAGCTAATCTATCGCCATTTAATTGTCACGCGAATTCTACACCAGACCAAATACAGTGTGACAATCACGCTGCCCTCACCGGGATTCGAACCCGAAACATTCGGGGTTGCAGTCAATGCATTCACCACTCGGCCACGAAGGTCGTCAATCTGGGGATATATCAAAAACCTGTGTCTACATTTAGACTCTTGAGTAAAAAAATCACTTGTCCTTTTATGTATTCTGTTGCAGCTTTATCCAAGACAAAGTGTAGTTAAATATTTAGCTTTAAGGATTATTTTTATCTCAGTAGAGACGAAGATGTAAATTGTTTTTTTTTTTAAACAGAATATGGTGGTCGAGGCGTTTATAGGACTTATGACCTGTCATTGGTTGGTTTAAGCGATCGCTTTATGTAATACAACATTCCCCATTTCGCCCTTCTTGCGACCATCACGTCTGACAAATTTTTGAAAGATGTGTATATACTCGTATACTAATATGTTGAGGAACACTTCATATATTTTTGTCCAATCTACACTAGCGCCATCTATTAAGATTAGGCGTAAGCATTTAGCAGAAAATCTTTATTAATGCAATGCGAAAGGCTACGCAAATATCTTACATTGCTAGATAACGCCTGAAGATGGCTCTCTAATTTTCCAAACAATATTTAGCTGTTTTTCGATCCATAAGAATCGATAATGATTGACAGGTCCGGCATTAGGGCTAGGCCCGCCGCACCGGGGTCGTGTCACCTCCGCCGGCGAGATGAAAGGCGCGCCCTTGATATCTGCGTTTGATCACCTACCCGAGATAATTCTTCCGCCGCGCCGCGCCTCTCGTCAGACGTCAACTTAACAGGCGGCCTTCTGGCCAGATGCGGTTTACTGAATTTTTCAACGGGGTCATACTGCTGCTATTTCTAGAAGAGTTTTGTCATACCAATGTGTGAGTTTCATTATTCCTCCTTACTTCAATATTAATCTTCTATTTTACTTTATTGTTGGTTAAGGCGTTTACATTGTGCAACCACTTAATCCCACTCCACATTAAGTGAGTTATACGGTGTTTTCTATTCTACTTCAGAAATGAAAAGATGATTCGCCCTAGATAAAAATATGTACATTTATTGTCAGTGAATACATTTATTTGCGTCACAAAATACAGCTTGGGCGAGATAACCAGACAGCAGACCTGAATAGAAGAGTCGGACTAAGCTGGGCAGCATTCGAAAATCTTGGTCACATTTTAAAAAATCCGAAAATACCCATCAACTTGAAAAGGAGAGTGTTCAATGCCTGTGTCCTGCCAGTGTTCACTTATGGTATTGAGACAGTCACAATGTCACAAAAAAGTGCCAACAAGTCACTCAGAGAGCAATGGAGAGAGCCATGTTGGGTATCAGTTTACGGGACAGACTCAGAAATAAGGACATAAGAGTCAGGACAAAGGTTTCCGATGTTATCAAGATGGCCGCAACCCTCAAGTGGCGATGGGCGGGACATGTCGCTCGCGATGCAGATGAAAAATGGACAAGGCGACTGCTGTACTGGTGGCCAAGGACGGCAAAGCGTGATGTCCGGAGAAGTACGGGAAGTGCCTGGATGCGGATCGCTCAGGATAGAAGAGAATGGAAAATGCGAGAAGAGGTCTACGTCCAGGAGTGGACGGTCAATACAGGCTGAAGAAGAAGAAGAAGATAAAAATGCTTTTACTCGATTGAACAAGGTGTGGAAAGATCGAGGTATTTCCAATTCCGCCAAAATAACGTTATGCTGTTGAAACTTGGACAATGAAATCCCGTTACTGGCCCAGGATTAACGCCTATGAAATGTGGTGTTGGCGTCGCATGCTGAGGATCAGTGACGGTACTCCCATAGAAGCCCAGAAGCCCGGCTTGCGTAAGAAATTTTGAATCAAAACCCCCCAAATCTAAGAATCTAAGAAATCGTGCCCCCGCATAAACCAACAACCCACCAAATCACCTTCCAACAATGCTCCCATCAGACGTAAGAGGAATAGCCACAAGAGCTGAACCTCTGCAAGCCAGAAGAGGTTTTGATTCAAAATTTCTTACGCAAGCCGGGCTTCTGGGCTTCTATGGGAGTACCGCTACTGCTGAGGATACCGTGAACTACAAGAACTTCAAAATGATATCAAAGAAATTATTCAAATTGGCATTGGAAAAAAAAACACATAAAGGTTCGAAAAATCACAAAAAATATTTTTAACAGTCGAAAAAAATTATTGTAATTCCTGATGTCAACATCGGTTGACGAGAAGCTGTCGCAAAAAATATTGTGAAACTATAAATAGCGGTTTATATTTATGTTTTCTTTGCTAGCGGTGTAAGCTTCTTATGTAAGAATGTGTGTTTTCACACAACCTTTTATGCTAAGTAGCATCGATATGACGTTACATTTGTGTATAGTGTATACTTTATTTTCCGCGAAGTTGCAAATTGCGTTTGCAACATTGTACCTGAACTGAGTTGATAAGACCCAGAAGAAATAGTCCGCAAATAAAAGTGCGGAAAATAAACGCCTCCATCTTGAATTCGCATTCAGAAGTGCTGTGGCGTCTCCGGTGCATCTCTTCGGCCGAGGTGAAAATCTCGGAGAAATGAATGCAATTTGCCGGTTTGGCGAACGGGGTTGCCATTAGCATAATGCAATTCAGTTCCATTCAACCCCTAAATTCGCGCCCTTTCACATGCCGGTGCGAACCTACCTGTGGAGCGCCCCGTCGAATAGAATCTTTTCTCGTGGATACGGTTTCCGCGCCATCTGAAAATTTCCAAGGTAAACTTTCTTCGAGGTGTTTTGATCAAAGAGATTTTATAAGAATGATTTTTTTAGTCTTGCAAGAAAAAATATGTAATGAAAATTTCTTCCTTTAGAAGCAAAATACTGGGATTCTGTGGGTGACAGAACGTAACGATATTTTTTCTCAAAGGTACCAAAGATTAGAACAGCTTAACTTCAAAGATTATAAAGACTGTTTTTTATAGTTTTTAAACAATATATTCTATTTGTATTTTTCTTTTTTTATATACTTTGTATATACAACTAAAATTTTTTTTTAATCAAATATCAGACATGTTTCGGATAACCCGGTCCTCCCTCAGTGATATTATAATATAATGATATTTAATTTGGAGATATTTCGTGTATATGTGAATTGTTTTGGTCAATTTGATTATTGCTGCTCTTTATGATAGTTATTTGTGACAAAAAATACGTTTTTACTGTTTTGGTGTTAAAACTATATAAGTTTTTTCGTTTATAAAAAGAATTTTGGCAGGTGTAAAAATAAATTTTTCATTTGTTCCAATGACAATTTGAATAAATTCTTCAATAATATTTTTAAGTTCTTGCTGGTGTTGGATTGTTTTAAGTGCCTAATTACAGTAAATAAAAAAAAAACAGTGGATAACGTGTAATAAAAATTAAATAAACACAAATGTCCGGATCGTCCAGCTGACGACAAGTGCACCATCTAAAAGAACATTATGTGTTAAATTATGCACCTTTTCAAATTATCATTTCCTGACAGGAAGGGCTGATCGACTTCGCCAGGTGCAGCCCTCATACTAAATATGTTTATTATTTTTGTTATCATTATTATTATTATCTAGTTGATAAAACGGAGCATCTTCTTCAGCGCCCTTGAGATGAGTAATTCCTAAAAATGGCGCTCTATAAATTATCCAATTTGTTATTATTATTATTGTTATAAACGTAAGGTTGCTTCTGCCATTTTTCTGGTTCCCATCTGTTTATCCTCCGCACCACCCCCAAGTCTTCCACTCGAGATGGGAAGCAGATTGGATCTTGAATTGAAAAATTTCACCCCATCTGAATTCGGATCGTCTGCCTCTCCGGGCCAAACAATCCGCATTATTTCAGCTTCCCCAATCTTTCTCCGTACAGCCACTACGTAACGTAATACCAGAAATTATTTTTAAATTGAGAATTATATAGTTTTATTGAAAACATGTATTAACTAACCCCTTCAGTAACCAATAAAAAAAATTAAAAAAAACACATTTTATATAATTGAATTTTATTTTCTGAACCTATCGCACGCTTAATAGAACACTGGCTTAACTCAAAAAACCAAGTTTTGCTCAATCTGACATGAGTTGGTGTTTTAACAAAAACAGTAGAAAAACACGTACGAATGGATAGCGTTAACATTGTGAACGATTATCGTACGTACGAATGGATAGAGTTAACATTGTGAAAAATAGATGGATAGCGTTAACACACGCCTCTGTCTAATGTTAACTCAATTATGACCTAAACCATAATCGGTCAGTTTACTATTAAGCGTGCGATATACAGGTATTGGAAACAAAAATTTATCAATTAAAGCAAAATCGGCTGTTTACAATGGAGTTCTGCTCCCATCCCTAATGTATGAAAGCGAAGAATGGAACTGGCAGAAGAAGGATGAGAGATGAGTTGAGGTCCCTAAGACGTATGTTTGATAGAACGATATACGACAGAATCTAAAATGCTGATATAAGAAAGGAATGTAGAGCGGAAGAAGGTTGTTTGCACAAAATTATGAAAGGATCGCTGCGTTGGTTCGGACATATGGAGCGCATGGATGGAGAAATAATGGTTAAGAAAGTATTCGTTAATGATGTAAATGGATTACAGAGTCGAGGCAGACCGAGGAAAACATGGCATGTTTACCTGAATTATCTTGGGCGTGGACATTTTCTCACATAATTGTCGCACGAGTTTACTCGGGCGTGATCCATAAGCGGTTAACAGCTGATATTTGGTATATAAAGTATGCTTTTAAATCCAATTTAAAAAAACATTAAGTTATTATAATTGTTTTACTAAAATATGTCATCGCAAACATAACCTAATATGGCAGTTCAAAATTGTGTTTCTACCCTGTTCACTAAACATCATCATCATCATCATCCTAAGCTCGACAGCCCTGGGTGGGCCTTGGCTGAATCCAGGAGCCTCCTCCATTCTTGTCTGTTTGATGCCCTTATTCTCCAATTTCTCACTTGCAACACCGATGCATCCGTGTTGACACTGATGCATCACTAAACATGGATAATATTAATTGGGAAATCTTTTCCTTGGGTCCAATTGAGAGGGTTGAGTCATTTTTAATGTGTCACCACTGGCTTGATGATGTTTTAAATGGTGGATAAATAATGGTGTAACCATTATGTTTTCTTTATCTTTTCAAAGATACAGAAATACAAATACATCGAAACATTGTTGGAATATTTATTCCGTCCTCGGTCGCACAGTTTGCAGAGTTCCTAAAAGTTTTCCGGAATTATTCGGTCCGCGAATCCATAATGCAATTTTCCGGCAGCGCGAGATATCCACCATTTTCCTCCTCGGCAGACATCTTTCACGTCTCCTCGTTGAACAACTGATGGATTTTTCCGTTTTCCAGGCGCCCGGAGAGATAATCTACTTGAATTTTCAATTTATTTTACTAATGACACTTTGGATGCATGATTCGTTCTCGAAATCGTTCATTCTAAAGGCGAAACGAATTTTTTTAAATATTCAAATCGAATTCTTTTATTTCGAATGCTATTTAAATGGCGAATCCTGTTTAGAATTGAATATATATGAGTAATATTTATTTATTGTATTATTTTTTTTATCCATATTTTTTTACTATCTTGTCTCATCTTTACATGAAACTATATTATTAATTGTTTATTGTTAAACTCCATATTAAGTATTTAATATTAATGAAAATTTTAATGATATGGAAGATTTATTATGTTATATGGGAGTGAAATATTTCGCCTTGTAAGGTCATTTTCAAATACTAAAATCTTTTTACGACATTCATAATGCAAAGGGAAACTTGTCACTCCCATAAAATATAATATAACTTCTAGATAACTGATGTTTTCATTTGTTTAATTTTAATTAATAAAATTTGAAAAAGCTCTAGCGGAGCAAAACATGTCACTCCATTAAATTAATTTTGGAGGCAAAATATACAATATAATAGAGTTCCAGAAAACGGAAGTCTTCCTCGATATTAAATATATTATTTGAACATTGATATAGTTATTGTTATTTAACAATGACCAAGAGGCGAACATGTCGCTAGCATAAAATCATTTTTTTTTTTGTAGTTTTAAAGAATAAAATAAACATTTTTTATTTTATCCAAAAACTAAACTAACTAACCATCACGCCGTCTCCCCGAAAGGGTAGGCAGAAAGAATGGACTGTCACACTTTTACTGATGCGGCACTCCATCCTCCTCTTTTCGCTCCGCGGGAGACGCGGTGTGATGGGTTGCGAACCTCATCGACACCAATAGGCATCTCCCGCATATTTTATCCACTTATCGTATAATACTTCTAGAAAAGTGACATTTTCATCAACAATTCAAATTTATCTGGATTTTGACATCATTGGTCTTCTTCTTCTTTTAATAGATCTAACGATATGTGGCACAGATATCATGTCTCCTGGGATGCCGAGGTACAGTTGTCCTATCTCTTAGGTGGTCTACCAGGTGGACGATGTCCACAAGAAATTTCGTAAGCGGCTGTATATGCGAGTCTGTCACTATCCATTCTGGCTTCATGGTCCCTTCAGTATCTTCTTCTGGATCTACTCCGCCGAACGATATCGCAAGTTTTTCTCATGTCTGCGTTACGGACACGATCTCGGAGAATTTTAAGAATAATTTTTTAGAAGTTTTTCATTGAACAAGACACTCTTGTCATTTGGTCAATGATTGTAGAATGTAGTTGAAAAATCTCCGCGCTGTCACAAATAATCTAAATGTATTTATAAATAATTCTGCTTACTAGGGCTCGAGTACCTGACCATTTTTTTTTGTATATATTTCCGCTTACTACAGTATCGGTTTCATGCAAGACGCGCAATGGTAAACCGAACCATGCAAAATCCGTACAATATTCCTCATAAATATTTCAAATTCCCGCTCATTCGACCGTTTCGGCATTCTGTATTCGATTTCTGGATATTTTCTGTCGAGGGAGATATTTGTCGCGTGAATTCACCGCGACTCATCTATGGAATTCGATATTTAAATTTTTGAATGATTTCGCTGGCCGTTCTTGAAATTCATAGAACCGTGCCTAAAAATTATTTGGGTGGTGGTCTAGGGGATAGAACGCTTGGCTCCTGATCCAGGGGACTTGGGTTCAAGCCTGGACACGACCAGATTCCTTCTTCATAATAATGAGCTATTTTCTGCTCACATTGAAGATTGTAATAAAAAAATTCTAATATCATTGATTTAAATCCTTGGTATTAGTCTCTTTTTAAAAAATAAGGATTTATTTTTGCATTAAATGCTAAAAAAAATGTTAAGAATTCTCAAATGCGTTAAATGTTATCAAATTTGTCGCACGCTTAATAGAACACTGGCTTAACTCAAAAAAACAAGTTTTGCTCAATCTGACATGAGTCGGTGTTTTAACAAAAACACCTACGAATGAAAAATACCGATATAGTGTAATGGAGGTCAATTGGCCGAATTTTGACTTAATTTTATCGCGAAACGATGGATAGCGTTAACACAAGCCTCTGTCTAATGTTAACTCAATTATGACTTAAACCATAATCGGTCAGTTTACTATTAAGCGTGCGATGTGTCAATTTAAGCCAAGGTATCGTGAAGTATAATATAATAATAATTTGAAGTTGTTTCTCCCGACGATGTTTGATTGCTTAGAAAACAGTCTGGGGGCCCATCGTTTTCTGCCCACATTTTCGAGAAAACGACATTGTAACATATATAAGTATTTCAAGATTAGCTCTACAGATATATAGATTTTTAATCTTATTCTCAATGTGATCAGAAATCATATCTAATTGGTATGTATATTGAACCTGTATGTACTTAGAATTGAACCCAAGTACTCTGAGTTAAGCGTTATGTCCTTACACCACCACCAGTACTATGGGGTTGGGGGTACCAGGGTTGATGCAAAAGTTATGACCGTTTTTCATGATCCTAGGTTAAAAAAAAGATTCTTCAGAAATGATGAATGGTATCTTCTTTTAAATGATTCCATTGTATAAATGATGCTTTCCCTCTACTTTCTATTCAGTTTTGGCCTAGCCAGAGTACAGTGAAGAGTCCTTGTATTTTTTTCAAAATGTCGGTAATAAAGTGCATTTACGTCATTGTTTACATTATGAATTCCGTAAAGACGATACCGCGAGTGTGGCAACCAAATTACCATTTTTACCATTTTTTCAAAAATTATATATGAATATGTAAGAGATAATAAAAATTAAAACCCATTGTATTAAACACGAACCTCCAAGAATACCTGTAATACCAATAGTTAAATTCAGAAAAAAAAAATTACATAAATATTTGAAGATTATTTTTGTATAGAATCATGTTTACCACCCCTGATCTGTATGTATATAAAGGACTAAGTTTACAATAGTGTTACCAGTCTGTCGATGCCAGCGAGCCTGGCGAAACCAGTCGCTGTCTAAATAAAGACAAAAGTGGAAGTAGTTAAAAAACATCGTTTTATTTAATTATTATTTAAAATGAACTTCCATCAAGAGATTTCAGTAAAATCATTTGATTAATATAAAATAGATTTATTTAAGCGGAAGCTTTCATCGGAACTATAAAAATAATTCTATAAAATAAATTTATTACCCTCTGCTTTCATTGTTATGACTATCAAAATGTTTAAATTTAGAACCTTGCAATCAGTTGAAGCCCCTGTTCGACGTATTTATTTTGTTTTCCCTCGAAATTTTGATTCGGCAATTATTTTGTATGGCCCTCCAACACCGCTCTAGTGCCCCCACTCGCCGATACTCTAGTGTTGCCAGTGGGAAAATATAAATATTTCCCACTCGCTAATGGGTCACTTTGAATAAGTACCCATCTATCCACCCGCACCGCGGTTTTGTCATTTCGATATTCTTTTTTCAAAATTTGTTGTATCTTTTATTAATTGGTGCGTCAAACCTGGGGCTAGTTGGATTTTTTTTATGAAACCCCACTTTTTACAAACAATGTTGAAAAAATGTATCCCATCGAATAAGTATGCTTATATGTATAAACTTGGATATGTTTTTTGGGTTTTATATCGTAATTATCAGTTAATTTTCTTGATATTACTGTGTCAAATATTCTATGAAATGTTGTCCAATTAGTTCTTCATATTATGAAAAGATATTCGTAGCTACATACCCCACTCATTTTTTAGACGTTAAATTGTTTTTCTTTTATCAAAACCATCACACATAAAAATTGGAATGATTTATTTGCGGTTTGTTTTAATGTGATAAATCATTTTTATTTAAATTATTTACCCTTTTTATTTTTAATTCTGGAAAAAATATATTTATTCATTTATAAGTATTGCATTCATGAAACGTGAAATACAATTTAATTATTAATTAATATTTTTTGATAATTAATACGAATGCCTTAGAATATAAAAAAAACATTATCGATTTTTTTGTTTTTTTGTTTTTTTGCTCACAAACAAATTAGCAAACAAATTTGCATTATCAAATGTCTTTTAATAATGCCTTAGACAAGCAAAACATGTCACTTACATAAAATAATAAAACTTGTGTAAAATAGACGTTTTTATTTGTATTTATTATTTAATATGAAGTTTTACATTGTTCATTGTTTGTAACAATTTATCATTGTTCATCACTATTTATGATTGTTCGTTACAATTCAACATTGTTCGTCACAATTTATCATTGTTCGTTACAATTTATCATTGTTCAAGAAACAATAAACGGACAATGGGCGAATCGGACTCCTGGGAGCAAAAGGCGCAAGATCGAGGAGCTTGGAGGAAAATCTTTAAGGAGCTAAAACTATTTCAAGAGTTGTATGGCCATAGGAAAGAAAAAAGAAAAAGAAACAGTAAATAATATATTTTAGAACATTTTGATATACAAATACTTGTAGACGAATACTGGATTTTATTTACCCATTGCGGGTTATCAATTCAAGGATTAATCTAATCTTCATAGATGGCGCTAGTGTGTAGATTGAAACTAACAGTGAAGTTTGTTGTTACATATTAACATATATACAACTTCCAAAAAAAAATTGTCTGACATGGTGGTCGTAAGAAGGGTGGAATGGGGAATGTTGTATTACATAAAACGTGCGCTTAACCCAAACAATGACAGGTCGTAAGTCCTGTAAACATCTCGATCACCATATTCTGTTTCCAATTTGCATCTTCGTCTCTATTGAGATACAATTAATCCTTGAATATATTTTAGGTACGCATAGAATGTACTCCAATTTAAATATAATTTAATTGAGTTTATTCTGACAAACTTTAAGTAAAATAGAAACGACTCATTGTTTTATTGTTCGAATTTAAATTTTTCAATTATTTTGCCAAACATCGTCTCCCCTTGTACCATAACTAAGCCAATTTTCCGAACCCGCGTCTGTCCTCCAGGGCTCTAGAAGCGTTCCATCGTTATTTTACCTGCATCCATTAATCTTAACGAATATTTGCTTGTTATTTCTGATTGCGTGTCTTCCCGGAGATAATAATTTATCCTATTTGAAAATCAAATCGGGATGTTTTGTATATTGGGTATTTAAAAATAATGTTTTAACTGAATACTAAAAATAATTAAGTTACACTTATGTCCCTTATATCGCCTCTTTGCAAGAATAACGTTTTATCTCGAAAAATTAAAAAATGAACCAAGATATCCGCCTGAAAGAGACAACGTGACAACACAATATACCACTGTTGTGTTGTCTCTTTCCTTCATAAATTCTCTGTTTTTCACTTTAAAAATACCATGTTTTTGTAGAAAATAATGTTGAACACGGCGGATTTGATTTTCGAAATGTCACGTTATTCTTGCAAAGAGGCGATATGTTAACAGAAACAAGGCGACAATCTAGGCTGCAAGTATTACATATGCGTATATTTTACGTAAAATACAAAAACAAAAAAAGTCTAATGACAAAACAAATAATACACTTAACAATCTTGTAAAATAATAAAACTTTCAGAGAATGTACATTTTTTACATTATTAAAAAGTTATTAATGGTGTAAGTCTATATATAAAGTTTCTAGAACTTTTATTATAGGTATTACATAAGGGTGGTACGCTTAGCTTTGTTAGGGTAATAGACATTTGATAATTCCATAACAAAGCAAAATATGCTCTATATTAAGTTTCTAGAACTTTTATTATATTATAGAAGTCTCCTCGGAGGGATAGGCAGAAAGAATGGACTGCCACACTTTTCTTTCCTGACATTTCTCTCGATTCTTCAACATTCATACATCGCGTCATGCACGCGCGCCGATTTCTCTGACTCCTCACGTGGCCGACATTCAATATTTGATTTATTTGATCGTGCCACGTTTTCCTTGGTCTTCCTCTATTTCTAGTTCCATTTACATCGTAAACATAATTTTTTTTAAACTTTCTTTATTCATTCATTCTTTCCACGTGTCCAAATTATCTTAATGATCCTCTCATTATTTTGTTCATAACATCATCATTCGCACCGCATTCACTTATTATATTTTCATTCGACACTATCATACACATAGTATCCACACATTCGTCTAAGAGATCTCATTTCTACTCCATTTTTTATACTTTCATCCTTCTTTTGTCAGTTCCATGCTTCGCTTCCATACATAAGGGTCGGAATAAGAACACCAATGTGCACTGCCATTTTAGCTTTTTTGGATAGGTTATTGTTTGCGATGACAACTTTATATGCACCATTTACTTTGTTGCATGCCCCGACCCTTCTTTCAATATCCCTCTCCACTCGCCCATCTCTTGTTAACATACTACCTAAATACACGAACTCAACTACTTGCTCCAAATTTTCACCATTCACGCTAATGTTGCAGACGGTCATGGTTTCTTCCTTTTCAAAAATCATTACCTTGGACTTATTAACATTCATCATCAGATCATTTCGCATGCATACCTATAAGTAGGACAGCGTCATCCGCATACAAGAGACATCTTACTGACACTCCGCTCATTTTGGCACCTTCATCCAACCTATTCAGCTCTTTCATATACTTGTCCATATATAGATTAAATAACCACGGGGACATTAAGCAACCCTGTTTGACACCTTTATTGATATCAAACCAGGCTGTAAGATCTCCATTTCCTCTGACACAAGCAGTGCTTTCCGTGTATAGCGACTTAAGTGCCGTGATCAGTTTTGTATTTATTCCTTATTCAAACAATATTTTCCACAACTTTTCTCTATTAACGTAAATTCTAAATATATGTTTGTTATATTTATAAAATTATCATAGTATCCATCTTGTGTAATGTTATATATTAAATGGGGCAAATAACTCGTATTATTCGATGGGGCGGGTTGAATTTGGGCTCGAGGACTCCTTGTCCCTTGAAGGACTCTCGACAAAATTGTCGGGACTGCAAAAGTATTCTTCTCGGGGTAGCGCTGCAAAATCTAGAAAAATAATGCGATACCTCGAGCCGTTCGCGCTGTAATTTTGTCGATATTATTGATGGCCTAATTTTAAAATATTTTCTTCTTCTTCCTGGCGCTATCCCAACTCATTGTTTGTGTTGACTCGATCTCACGGTTCTGAGTATCACTTTCACTTAAGCCATATCTCTGCAAGACGCTATTGCACTGAATCATCCACGTGTTCCTAGGTCTCCCTCTGGATAGTTGACGAGGAAGATCACAGACAAAACTCTATTTACTGTGTGGTCTGGTGGTCTCCGTTTTATATGCCTGTACCATCTCATCTCCCCATTCGCTGTCTATACCCCTGAAGAGTTTATTTTTATTGCTAAAAGCTTGAGAACAGACTTTTTGTAAATTAAATTTTTTAGCTACTTTATAATCTTCTTCAGTATATTTCCGTCCACTCCTGGACAAAAGACTCCTCCATTCGCTTCCACGCCACTCTGTCTTGGGCAGTCTCCTCCGGCGTTCAGCCGCTGTCTTCCAATTTATAACTTGTAAAAACTGTGTTGCATCATTCTTTACATCGTCCTCCCACCTCAGCCCAGGTCTTCCAATCCTCCTTCTACCGTGCATTAGTATCCGCGCATTTGGCATGGTTTGTATATATCCAGCCCATCTCAATCTGAGGAGTGTATGTGTTTTGTATGTGTTGAGATATTATGGGTTTCCATAAGATTTGTCTAAAATGCCATCAATGTGACTCACGAAAGTGAGTTTCGAGTCCATTGTGACTCCGAAATCTCGTACTCGATCTGAGTTAGATAATTCTGTGTTATTAATAAAATAGTCATGATTTTGGGGGTTGATTTTACGAGAAAACGAAACTTAGAGACATTTGTCAGCGTTGAGGGTCAGTTTATTTATCTTACAATACTCGGAGAGTCTGTCGAGATCAAACTGAAGTTTAAGGCAATCGGATGTGTCAGAAATATTTAGAAAGACCTTCATGTCATCAGCAAAAAAGAGGTGTTTGGAGTAGAGAAAACAGAAAAAAAAGAGTAGATAAAGAATAAAGATATAATTGAATTGAATGTTAAATATATTTGAATGTTTCATTGTTTTTATTAGAACATGTGCTATGTACATGTGTACTATTTCAAGTAAATAGATAAATAAATAATAATAATAAATGTTGTTCAGTTCTTCGTTTCGTCTTATGCGGTACTCTTCTTCATCCTACACGGGACCACAAATTCAGCGAAGAACTCTCATTTTAAACACAGTAGCGAGCACAGAAATCTTTCCACATTGAAAATATCGGTTTTTTGTAATTATATAATGTTTTTTTGTGATTCCTTGATAGCTTTTCAGTCCAAATTATTAAGCAACACCGTTTAAAGATGATCTGCAAGAAGAGTGCCTTTTTAGGGATAAATTTTTTATTTTTTCTTAATTTCAGAGTTAATTTGTAGATTTTCGATTTTTTGCCCCGTAAATTAATAATGCTCACATCATTTAAATAAACATATATTTATTTCAAATAAAATTACATAGGTATATAACACAAACAATTATCAAAAACCAACAAAATCAGTACTTTGTTGTTCCTCCTTTTTTAATAACTGCTTCAATACGTTTAGGCATAGATTTCACCAAATTATGTATGTAAGACGAATGTGTGGCAAATCTGTATATGATAGAGTGACAAATGCAAGTATAAGAAGTGAATGTGGTGCGAATGAAAGTGTTATGAACAAAATAAGGAAAGGGTCATTAAGATGGTTTGGACACATGGAAAGAATGAGTGAAGACAGAATGGTAAAGAAGGTATTATATATGTAAACGGCGTGAACGGAGCTAGAAATAGAGAAAGGCCGAGGAAAACGTGGCACGATCAAATCAATCAAATATTGAATGTCGAACACGTGAGGAGTTGGAGAAATCGACGTGCGTGCATGACAAGATGTATGAATGTAGAGGAATCGAGAGAAGTATGTCAGGACAGAACAGTGTGGCGTTCCATTCTTTCTGCCTACCCCTCTGGGGAGACGGCGTGATGGTTAGTTAGTTAGTTTAATGCATGTAGTTTTGGATAAATTTTTCAATCACACTTTTTCGATGATGTTTTTAAGGTTTTCCTTTGACGGAGGCTTCAGTTTATTTATTTCAATTGCCTTATTATGTTATAAAAAGGAAGTAAACAATATTTTTCGTTTTATCTGTCAGTTTTTTTTACTTTCGTTTTGTAAGAACCTTCAAACCTGTAACCCTTTAACTCGTTAAAAACAGAATTGCATTATGTCTAGAAGCCTGCCTTTGTGTACAAATATTTCGTTCGTTTAACTAAATTAGCAGGTAACATTGTGCCTCCTCAGTTTCTATGGAATATACGCCAACTTTCAGTTTCCCAACATTCACATGGGGTGGAGGGGGTAGTCTGCAGTCTTCCTGAAGAAAGTGGTATCTCATTTTTTCTTCTCTCTTTTTATATAAAAGTATATTGTCATTTATTTTTGTATATTGTGAGTACGATTTAGAAAAACTGTTATATACTCGTACTCGTATACTCGTATTATTGAATTAGCGATTTCGCTGTTGTCTTTATTCGAAATCTTCTTCTTCTTCCTGGCGCTGTCCCAACTAATCGTCTTTATTGACTGTTGGGTCGGCCTTCTCAATCAAAGTCTGTAGCACGGTTCTGAGTATCGCCCTCACTCAAACCATTTCTCTGCAAGACGCTATTGCACTGAATCATCCACTTGTTCCTAGATCTTCCTCTGGATGGTTGACGAAGAAGATTCACAGACAAAGCTCTATTTACTGTGTGGTCTGGTGGTCTCTTTATATGCCCATACCATCTCATCTGCCTTTCGCTGTCTTTATTTGAAATGATTTAATGCAAATACGTCTATACCCCTGAAGAGTTTATTTTTATTCCTAAACAGACTTTTTGTAAATTGCATTTTTTAGCTACTCTATATTCTTCTTCTTCTTCAGTCTATTTCCGTCCACTCCTAGACAAAGGCCTCCTCCATTCGCTTCCACGCCACTCTCTGTCTTGTCCTGAGTGCATTCAGGTCATTCTTCTACCGTAGTTGCGGTCGCTCTGCACTTCTCTTTGCCGTCCACGGTCTCCAAGACAGCAGTCTTCTTGTCCATTTTTCGTCCGGGTTATAGTAGCGGTAAGTGGTGGAATAAAATAAATTGATCTTAGATGTCATACAATAGACTTTGACATTTGGAAACAAAACGTCATCGAAATATTAGAGTCGATTTGTGTCTGCATCATAAAAATTTTCTTAATTAAAAATGTCAGCTTACGAGCCAAATTCTCGTCATTTGCGAGAGGTTAATATGAAGAAATCTGCGGCTGAGGCTCATCAAATGCTCTCTAATACCTATGGTGAGGCCGCTATTAGTGAAAACATAAGTAAAAGTAGTGGTCAACGATGGACAATACTTTGAATCGTAAATGTAAGTAACCAGTTCTTCACAATTAAGTCTAAAATTTAAAAAATAAAACGGCGGAAGCAAAGTTGTACACCTAATAAACCCAAAATATCGTTCTCCCGATGATGACTGTGTGAAACCTTCGAAGTGTGTCGAAAAAAACAAACTCAAAAGTGGAAAAAAAACAATGTTTTAATTCATAAAATATGGATATGCAACAATCATCGATGATCAAATCAAATCAAATCAAATCAGTTTATTAACTCAAAAGACATTACAAACAGGAAAATGTTTAAGGCATCTATTGAGTACAGGTAAAATATTATAAAAATACAACAAAGTACCAGGAACGCATTAGAGATGGTTCGACATTAGGAAGACAACATACTTTCTAAAGTCAAGAGTATTTGTCCCCTGAACGTACCTTCACTAATATAAAGACGTCGATCTCCGAGGAGACCGCGTTCAGCAGACTAATGCTCTTCCCACTGGTGTCACCAGAGGCAGATTGGTTCTGGTGGCCGGTTGGTAAAACAATCTGTGCAGTCGCTGTCGGAGAAATCTATCAGGGACAAAAAGACCAACACCCTCTAGCACGGCCGAGTTCTCGAAATATCCCCTGATTAATTTAAAGAAATGGGTTATGAGATGCCCATCTCTTCGAAGCTGTAAAAAATTGGTTCCGAGCATTCCTAAAAGAAATGCCGTGGGATAGAGCCACGGATAACTACCATACTCCCTCATGTAGAGATACCTCAGAAATTTTTTCTGAACTCTCTCCAGCATAACGGAATATCTCGATGATGAAATCCTTTGCCTCGCTTCATGTTGTTTTATTTTTTAAATGTTTATTTGTGTAAGCGTTTTCATTTTTGGGATGCCACCATCTTCCCGTGGACCGGGAGCGTGCAAGGCAGTGAAGAGCACTGCAGCGTGAAGGCATTGCATTAGTCCTTTCAGTAGCTCACCGTTTATCGTTTCCACCCACGAATTTTTCTGAATCCTCCCCTTTGCAGATTAGTAACCAAAGACACCGTTGCTTTCAGAGTTCAACTGAATACCATTGCAGTGATAACGCTTTTATACTCGAAATTTCAAGTTTCTACTGAACACATCGCCAAGGTGTGTTTTATTAGGGATGTGCAGAAAATGGTATCAACATTTTGTAACTAACTAACTAACTAACCATCACGCCGTCTCCCCGAAGGGGTAGGCAGAAAGAATGGACTGCCACACTTTTCTTTCCTGACATATTTCTCTCGCTTCCTTAACATTCATGCACGCGCGTAGATTTCTATGACTCCTCACATGGCCGACATTCAATATTTGATTTATTTGATCGTGACACGTTTTCCTCGGTCTTCCTCTATTTCTGGTTCCATTTACATCATTAACATATAATTTTTTTACCATTCTTTCCATATGTCCAAACCATCTTAATGATCCTTTCATTATTTTGTTCATGACACCATCATTCGCACCGCATTCACTTCTTATATTTTCATTCGACACTCTATCATACACAGAGTATTTTACTTACTTTAATTCACTCTATCAACATTTTGTGAAAAAAATAAATAATAAAAACATTGAAAAGAAAATAAACAAAAGTTGTTGAAAATAGAAGAACTAAAAATTCTATAAGTGATAAAAAATATTCACGACACGTGTTTCGTCTTATGAGGACATCTTCGAGACACTCGAAGATGTCCTCATAAGACGAAACACGTGTCGTGAATATTTTTTATCACTTATAGAATTTTTAGTTCTTCTATTTTTAAACAACTTTTGTTTATTTTCTTTTCATTATGGAATTCTATACACTCAATCATACATCGATTAATAATAAAAACATTATTATTATTTTGTTGAATCGCTCTTTACATCATTACAGCGCGAGCCAAATCGGTGTAGGGTATAGCTATCATATTGATTCTCGTGACATGTGATAGGTAGCTAATCTAACGCCATTTTATTGTCACGTGAATTCTGCACCAGACCAAAGGCATTGTAACAACCACACTACCATTGCCGGGAATCGAACCCGGGACCATCGGGGTGGCAGCCAATGCACTTACCACTCGGCCACGAAGGTCGTCAGTTGTTTTCATTATTTATTATATTTTACATAATATCACATTTGATTTTGCTTTAGCAAGGCGTCAGTTCCATAAAATACAATATGTAAACATCTAAAAAAAAACAGTATTTATGGGTAATTAATACGAATGAAAACGTCAGTTTTCTAGAAGTTTTATTATATTTAATGCACTTTACTAGTGTATATAAACAGCATCGAGTTGAAATTTCGTCACATTTGATAATCTCTTAGAGGGGGGATACTTGTCATTCCCATAAAATATAATAAATCTTCTAGAAAATTGCCGTTTTCATTCGTATTATTTATTTAATATGGAGTTGTACATCATTGTTCAAGAAACAATTAATAATATTTTTTTTGGGAATGGCACGTTTCGCCTTGCTAAACCATTAACAAATGTGATATAAAATATAATATTTTTTCTTGAAATAAAACATTTATGAGAATGACAAGGTTCACTTTGTCATCGTCGAGAATCTAATCCAGGACATTAGGTGTGGCAGTCATATCTGTTGCCACTCTGCCACGAAGGCTGCCTTTGTATCATTAATATTCTTTTAATAATACGAGTAATTGTTTCTAAATATATTATAGATCGATTCCAAGGATTAAGTTATTTAAATAATTGTACGTATATAGTTCTTCTATTCGGCATGACCATTGGCATGTTAGATTTCAGTTTGTTCTGGCCACACGCTGCACGGACGCCTCTGGATTCATATCACCTGGGGCTATTGCCCTCGGATTTGTAAGGCGTGCTGCCAGGAAGAGAGATGAGAAGCAACTCCCTGCGTTTGTTACTTTTTTAATCTTCGCTGCTTCAGTTAAGGGCACCGTTGATATATTGCGGTGAGACAAGCGACTGCCTTCTCGCTCGCTCCTTTGTATAACACAATGCGTCTCGCCTATTCATTACCATAGTCTTGCGTTACACGTACATTTATTTAAAACTCTTTAAAAAAACATCTGGGTAGGCTTTTACTTAAAATGTACAATACGTGTAAATTCAAACATTTTATAATGCATTTATAAAAGCTTTTGTTTATTTTATATATTGTATAAGTGGCTATTGATTATAACGGTAGGCAGAGAGGCTGGGCCGCCACATTGCTCTGCCTGACATACCTCTTGAGATTCCTCTTCATTCATACATCGTAACATACACCCTCGTCGATTTTTCCTATTTATTAAATAGGTATCCGTTAATTTATTAAATAGTTCATGTCATAGCCGTTCACAATGGAGTTCTGGTCCCAACCTGTATGTATGGAAGCGAAGCATGGAACTGGCAGAAGGAGGATGAGAGCAGAATAAATGCGGTAGAGAAGAGGTCCCTTAAATGTATATGTTGTAGAACGATGTACGACAGTATTTTAAATGCTGATATAAGAAAGGAATGTAGAGCGGAAGAAGGTATTATGAATAAAATTATGAAAGGATAGCTGCTTTGGTTCGAACATATGGAGCACATGAGTACGGAGTCGAAGTAGACCGAGGAAAACATGGCGTGACCAAATCAATCAAATTTTAAAGGTTGGTCATGTTAGAAGTCTGAAGAATCGACGTGCGTGTATGACTCGTTGTATGAATGTGGAGGAATCTAGAGAAGTGTGTCAGGATAGAGTAGTGTGGCGGTCCATTCTCTCTCCCTACCGCTGCGGAGAAACGGCGTGATCGTTTGTTGTTGTCGTTGTCGTCGTCATGGTTTCCTTGGTCGTCCACGGCTTTTTTTCCCACCAAACTGCTTGTATGCATTCGTTGCGTATGTCCAAGTCATCTCAGGGATCTTTTTTTAAATTTTGCTTATAATTCAATCATCTGCCTTACATTTCTTCAATAATTAAATCATACAAATTACTAGTTTAACCTCTGTGTGTACTTTCGCCCTCTCACAAGTATTATTTTGTCCATTTAATATATTGTATTTACATAAGACTAACATAATATATTAATTAAACCCTATCAATTGATGTCATCAGTAATCAATATGTTACTATTAATTAACGCTGTCCTTCGCTCGGCTGTAATTGGCTGACCAGACACCCCCACCTGTTTTCTGAGCTGGTCGTGTCTCCGGGGACGTGCCCTATCAATAATCCAGGCTCCCACGCTCCCTCCCTTCTACTTGACCTCTTCATTTGTTTTCTCACAATCAAAGTGCACCCTAAATAATAATGACCTTTTTTTAACCTGGCAACATTGGCAATTAATGTATTGTATAATGAAAGCTCGATTGCTTTTTTGATTTTACATTTTTATTTATTTATTTCATTTAATTTCTTCTTCTTCTTCTTCCCTTTTGGTAGACTCAGGAGTCTGTTATTTCAGGCGGGTCCTCTTGAGATGCTGAACTCCAGCTTTCTCTCCGCCGTTTCGGGGGTCTTCCTGGTCGGCGTTGTCCGTTTGGCGTTCCATGGAGAGCTATGTGTGGTATTCTATTTGAGCTCATCCTTTCTACGTGTTGATGCCAGTATCGCCGTCTTTGACGTCCCCATCTGACCACATCTTCGACCTCACAGATTTCTCGGATTGCTGTATTCCTAACTCGATCGCGTAGGGTCTTGCCAGTTATAGCGCGGAGCGTTTTCATCTCGGTTGTCCTGAGCATGCTCTTTGTCTTTTTATATGAATAAAAATCACAAACATTACAGACATATAATTCCAGATCATTTGCAATTACATAATAATAATTTATAAGAGAAGCATAAAAAAAACCCAATCATATCAAGGAAGTAAAAAGAATCATAACATTGATATTGCATCCCTGAGGCACTCAACGGCGACCCGATTAAGCAATAAGATTGCCCTACCCATTAACCATAACCATTGATTTTTTATGCTTTTATGTTGTTAACTAAGTTTAAGAATTTTTTTTATTTAGTTTCAAAATGGTTATCATAATTTTTGCAATGGTTTGCCATTTCTGAAAAAAATGCTTCTATTTATAAAAGAGTGTTGAAAACTTGTTTAACGCCTTCCCTATATACCAGAGACTCCCAAACTTTTTATTCCGTAGACCCCTTGCCGATTTCTTCTATTTTGTGTAGACCCCCTTTTTTCTTAAAATGGATTTTTTTACAAATTCATCGAAACGTTTGGCGACCTTTTTTTTTGTTTAGCTCATTTGGGAAAATCGAATGTCCGATCTTTGCCGAAAAAAGGTCGCCGAAGATCTCGATCGCTCGATTTTCCCAAATAAGCTAAAAAAAGGTCGCTAACGATTTCGAGATCCACTATCGTGGACCCCCATTTTCATTTCATAGACCCCAATTTTTTTTTCGCTGACATGGATCCCTTGCAAGTTGTCGTAGACCCCTGTGGGTCTATATAGACCACTCTGGGAATCACTGCTATATACCTATTATGATGATGCAAGTTGGATGCCATGTATATCGGAAAAAGATCGTGATCGATATTTTTCCGAGTCAATTTAAAAACATATTATTTAAAAAAAAAATAACAGATTACATAAATTTTGCATTATTTTAAAATTATCCTTATTACAAATGGACATATGTGTATTTTCAAATGTAAAGGGTTAAGTTAAAGAAAATGCTGTATAATAATCAGAACTAATTAACCATCACGCCGTCTCCCCGAAAGGGTAGGCAGAAAGAATGGACTGCTACAATTTAATCGATGCTGCACTCCATTATTCTCTTTTCGCCCCCGCGAGAGACACGGTGTGATGGGATGCGAACCTCATCGCCACCAATAGGCATCTCCTGCGTACACTTCGATCGTTCTACGTCTACATAGTAAATCTTAAACAAATTATATAAAATATAATAACTAATAAAAATAATTTAACACATAATGTTCTTTTAGATGGTGCACTTGTCGTCAGCTGGACGATCCGGACATTTGTGTTTATTTAATTACACGTTACCCACTATATATAAGGAAATAAAAAAAATGAAATCCATATTTCGCTCGGCGAACTCCTCAGCAATAGGAAGATTAGTTGAGCCGAAGCGTTGCCCCAGTACAAATTTCGGGGATCGAGCGTTCGCGGTAGCCGGTCCATCAGCTTGGAACAGTCTCCCTTCACACCTCAGATGCATAAATGATCCGACAGATTTCAGATCTAAACTGAAAACCCATCTTTTTCATATTTCATACCCAATTTAAAATTTATACTTTGTTCCACTATACTTTTTAACCGATCGCAAATTTTTTGATTTTTAGATTTAAAACACGTCTTAATGCGCCCTTGAGGTGATTACATCACAAAAACGGCGCTATAAAAGTTAGCATATTATTATTATTATATAATTATCAGTTTTCTTTTAAAATGATAAACCAAGGCGATTCCTAAAAACATCATTGTCCTTTCCTAGTAAACAGGTACGTACCTAGGTACCTATCTAAGTTAGTGAAGCTTTTGAAAGAATTCTTTTGATTCGGGAGTGATTTTAATTTTCGTATTTTCCCGCCAAAGGGCCGCCCTCCGCATGCCGCTCGCCCATTCATCCCTTTGACCATTAGTACCTACCCGCGTACTTTCTCCTCTTTGAACTTTGCGATACCAGCAGTTAGACCTTAGGAGCTCCTGGCCTTTGTAGGAGCGCACCCGAGGTGAATCGGAGATGCCTCGCACGAAAAGTTTTTTAATCGATTTTAATAAGGTTTTAGGTGCCACAACACCTTTAAATGAACGGATTATTCCATTAATATACTCTAAGATGGCAGTGCATAATGGTGTTCTTGTGGCCGACCCTTATGTGTGGAAGTGAAGCATGGAACTGGCCAAAGAAGGATGAAAGTATAATAAATGCAGTAGAAATGAGATCTCTAAGATGAATGTGTGGCAAATCTGTAAATGATAGAGTATCAAATGCAAGTATAAGAAGTGAATGTGGTGCGAATGAAAGTGTTATGAACAAAATAATGAAAGAGTCATTAAGATGGTTTGGACACATGGAAAGAATGAGTGAAGACAGAATGGTAAAGAATGGCGTGCACGACAAGATGTATGAATGTAGAAGCAGCGAGAGAAGTGTGTCAGAACAGAACGGTGTGGCGTTCCATTATTTCTGCCTGCCCTTCCGGGGAGACGGCGTGATGCGTTAGTTAGTTAGTTTTTTTTTCACAATTGAATATGGAGAATATATCAAAAGAGACACTGGTAGAGTCCGTTTATTTCGGGGAGATTTTTTGCAATAGCATAAATTACAGTGCGTTTACAAAAATACTAGACGTTTTTTTTTTTTTATGAATAGAAAAGACAAAAATATATTTTACTAATATTTTATTATCAAACATTGAAATAAACAAACAAATTTTTTTAAACAAAAATTCTATCCGCTTCAATTGTTATAATCACAAAAATAAAGTTTATTGGTCGTTTATGGAAAACAATTAATTATGTGACTATTATTCATAATGATACTGTATAATGCTAAAAATTAAAGGAATTCGTTTTAATTTAATTATTTTAAATATTGGGTATCCCGTCTAATGGTGTCTGGAAATTTTAATTTTTCTGGTTGGCGAATTTGTGTTGTTAAATATTGAAAATTCAAAAACAGAACCACAAACACAACCATGTCCTTCCGCCGTTAAAATTAATTTATTTTCCTAATTTTGAGATAGTATTAATTTTCTAACATACTTCTCATTGCTTTAAGTCTCGCAACATCCATAGAAAGACAAAAATCACGCTATATAAGACCGTAATACGGACAGTATTAGCGTATGGCTGCGAGGCTCTGACTTTGACGATAAAAATGGATTGTTGGACACCTTCGAATGAAATGTGCTGTGACGAATTTGTGGACCCGTGAGAGAAGGAGAGCAATGGCGTACTCGACGCAATGATGAACTTTATTATATGTACCAGGCCCCCAACATCTCCACACACATAAAACTACAAATATTAAGATGGGCTGGACATATACAGAGGATGCCGAACTCACGGGTCTCCAAACGCATTATGACTGAACACCCGGGCGGTGTGGGAAGAAGGGTGGGAAGACCAAGGCTGAGGTGGGAGGACAAAGTAAAGAGGGATGCAGCAAAACTTCTTTGGGTGTCGACTGGAGGACGACTGAAGACAGGGACTGCTTGAGGCGAAAGTTGTCGGAGGTCAAGGCTCGATATGGGCTGTAGCGCCATCGGAAGGAGGGAAGTAATTTTCTAATCGACGAGTATTTTAGAAGCTAATGCCGTGCACTCTACTAAGATTCAAGAACCAATCAGGTAGCGTTCTATAACCAATTTAGCAGGTGTAACTAAGACTATTGCAAATTATCTCCCTAAATTGAATAACTTATACCGTCTTGTCCAAAGAATGGACACCACCAAACTCCCCCATATTGCACTAAATAATAACGGGAGTAATCCTCGTGGAACGCCTTCTAAATGATAGAAGGATAACCGGGAATCAACCATCTCAGGAGAAGTAACCCTCTGGAGAACAGACCACACTTGTCCATAGCAAGAAAGAATAAAAAGAAGTCGATATTCGATGATTGTGATCTATTAGCGGCCATTATCTCTAAACTTTTTGTATCTAAAATTAAAATACCGGCGAGGCGCACGCACTTGTGTAGATATAGTATAAAAATATGTAGTGTAAATAATTCCCTTTGAACCGGGTGGCTCCGTACACGGGTCCTTCGCCCGACCGGCTGACTTTTCCACTCGGCCGTGTGTTGCGATGATCTAACGGCTCTTCAAAGGACTTCAAAGCGTAGCTTTCGCGGTCTTTTTACTCTTTACCGCGTCAATCCAAATCCGAATTAGGAACAGCGGCGCAAGTATTGCCAGGTGTATGAAGATTAAACCGTCACAATAATAGGTACCGCTATCTACAACTTATTTTTCCGGTGTCCGGTGATTTATATTAATCCATGTATAGGCGATATCATTGTTAAATTAAACCTAATTTAGAGGAGATAACTTGGCTCTTATCAACCACCATATACGCAGAGCAATTTCTCGGAAAGTGGATACTGCAATGATCTTCGAAACATCCAAAGTATAAACAGCAAATATTCAATATATTAATTCATTGAAGGTTACGGCGGAATTTAATTGTTAATTTGGAAGGATTACTTTAAACAATGTGTTATACATTTCTTCTATGTTCGCCATACTTTGTGTTGTAGATGCTTTATTTCTCTTTTTCTTTTTATATACTTTGTGTATACAACACTAACATTAAAAAAAAATTAATTACATAGACATGTTTCGGACAACCAGTCCTTCTTCAGTGATACATATTATAAAGATACATATTTAAAATATTATAAAATTGTTTACATGATCTGACAGATGTTATAAAGATTTATAACATCTGTCAGATCATGTAAACAATTTTATAATATTTTTAATATGTAGGTATCTTTATAATATATATCACTGAAGAAGGACTGGTTGTCCGAAACATGTCTATGTAATTTTAATATTTTTTAATGTTAGTGTTGTATTATATATACAAAAAATTATATATAAAAAAGAAAAAGAGAAATAACGTATTATCATCCACTTTATTTATTAAATATTTTTACAAAATAAAGATGTATTACACTACATGTTTCGGAGGGAACAAGGGATAAGGCTAGTCTTGATATATGGAACGAAGACATAAACGGTTAGTTTTGTGGATTACTAGAAGTTGCAGGTGTTTGAGTGCGAAATCCTAAGGACAATTTTTGGCCCAGTCCGACAACCAACTAGACGTCATCAAGTTTATAAAATTTCAACGGCTTAAGTAGGCTGCAGTTCTGGTGCGAATGGAGGAGCTGTCAACTCCCGAACAGGTGACATGTATAAGACCGGAGGGAAGACACAGCGTGAGGAGTGGAAGTCCAAGGCTCAGGATAGGGTCGGCTGGAGAAACTTTTTGGAGGCGGCCGAGGTCCACATAGAACTGTAGAGCCAGAGAAGAAAAACATGTTTCGTAGGTGACATGTAATAATAATAATAATAATTAGGCTAATTTGTATAGCGCCGTTTTCGTGAATAGCTCACCTCAAGGGCGCTTTGACAGTGTTTTTAGTCATGAGAGCTGCATGTGACACCAGCAATCAGATAACCGTTGTTTACATTTTATGGGATATTTTGAAAAGGTGGGTTTTTAGGTGAGATTTAAAGTCTGTCGGATTGTCAATGCATCTGAGGCGTGCAGGAAGCATATTCCAGGCGGACGGACCTGCCACTGCGAAGGCCCGATCTCCGAAATTTGTCCGGGGGTTGCGCTTTGGCTCAACTAATCTGCCTATTGCCGAGGAGTTTGCTGATCGAAGCGTAGATTGCCGCAAGTTAGGGCTATCAGCAACACAAAGTTCAGATATATAGGCTGGTGCCATTCCGTGAAGCGCTTTAAAAACCGTCCAGCATAGTTTATACTGGATTCTTTCAGGACACTTGAGCCAATGAAGATCTTTTAGATGTTGTGAAATATGCGAGTTTTTTGGAACACCTTTTATAAGTCGTGCTGCCGCATTGAAAACGGATTGAAGTTTGTTCGTTTGTTTCTTGGGTATGTTGGCATATATGCCGTTGCAATAGTCGAGTCGAGATACGACGAAGGAATTAACAAGTGTTTTTAATGCATCAGTGGGAATATTTCTTTTGATTGCTTTGAGCTGCCTTAGGTGAAAGAAGCTGGCGCTCACTGTCTTATTTATTTGGGTTTTTAATGAGAGATCTGCTTCGAAGTTGACTCCAAGAAGTTTTATGGAGTTATTAGGGATGATGTCAATTCCGAATGTTGATATCGGAGCATGATCGACTAAGTGCTGGCGCTTCATTGAGGCGGTCCAGAGAAATTCCGTTTTGGAAGGGTTTAATTTTAATTTATTTGAGGCCATCCAATTCGATATAGCTTCAATGCACTTTAAAGTTATAGATTTTAGATGGCTGATGTTATGAGGGTCACAAAAGAAATAAATTTGCTGGTCGTCAGCATAGCAATGAGACAGCAGACCAAATGAATCAATTATTTTGACAATGTCATTAGTGAACATTATAAATAATATCGGGCCTAGCACTGAACCTTGCGGAACACCAGATTTGAGGGTGAAAAAGACGATATTTTCCCTGCGACCTGAACTGCTTGTGAGCGATCCGACAGATATGAAGTTATCCACTCTATTGTATTGCCTGTGAAACCGTAAGTAGTCTCGAGCCGTTTAATGAGGTAAGAATGATCGATGGTATCAAAAGCAGCACTCATATCTAGTAAAGAAAGCAGTGCTAACTTGCCCGATTCATTAGCTAATACCAGATCCGACATGATACGAAGAAGTCCTGTTTCCGTTGAATGATTAGGTCTGTATGCAGACTGGAATTTTGATAATAGATCATTTGCTGTGAGGTGGGAATTGATTTGGCTGGCTACAATTTTTTCTAATAATTTGGAAATGAAAGGCAAATTTGAGACCGGACGATAATTTACTAGATTTTCAGAATCTAATTGAGATTTTTTGAGAAGGGGAGTGACAATTGCCATCTTAAGTGGTTCGGGAACTTGGCCGGTTCGAAGAGATTTATTAAATATATTTAACAATATTGGGGCAAGTTGATGACAGCACTTTTTTAGTAACCATGTCGGGATCGGATCAAGTGAGCATTGCTTATTGGGCGATCCTAATATTAGTTTTGTTATTAAAGCTAGGTCAGTGTCCGTAAACTTAAGGAGGCTCCCTCCAGTATTCTCGGAGAAGAACGGTGATGGGGCTGTAATGGTTGATGCGCGAATGGAGTTCACTTTTTCTTCAAAGTGTGATGCGAAGTCCGTAGGAGATAGTGACGTCACGGTTTGTTGATGGGTGTTGGCAAGCACGGATCGAACTGATTTCCAGAGGCTTCTGGGATTTTTCTTTTCTGCAGTTATTTTGTCCCTCCAGAAATCAGCTCTCTTTGCTTTTACCATTGTTCGGTAGAATTTTTGGGATATTATCCACGTATCTCTTGGTATTTCACCACTTCGAAAACTTCGTTCCAGCCTTCGCATTTCTCTCTTCCGCTTTCTACACTCATTGTCAAACCACACCTCTGACGTGCGAATCCGGCAAGTTTTTGTGGACACTGGGGCAAACTTATCAAGGAGCGATGTTAGAACACTATTGTATAAGTTAACTAGGTCATTTAGAGGAGACGTGGAGATAGTAGAAGAGTCACACAGAGGGGAATTGGTCAAATCTTTTATAAAACCCTCTATGTCAAAAGTCCTCCACGACCTAGAAATTACTTTCCTGAAAGTTGGCCTTGGGGGGTTTAGCTCCATTTCTGTGCGTAACAGTTTGTGGTCAGATAATCCTATATCAGTTACTGTGCACAGAAGCGCGGGATCTTCTTTCCTAGAGATGAAGACGTCCAGGATTCCTCCCCCAGTGTGTGTCGGTTCTGTGATCCATTGAGTGCATCCATAGCATTGTAAAATGTCGTTGAAGCGTACCGTGTAGGCTGATGACTGCCGATCTAATCTGATATTCAGATCACCAGTTATAATAATTTTATCGTTGAGGCTTACGGCTGATTCTAGTATATTGGAGAACTCATAGAAAAACTCGGAAGATATTTTTTTGGATCCAGGGCGATATATTGTAATAAGAGTGAAAGCGACTGACGCAGATGATATGCGACACGCTAGGTATTCAAAAGTATTGTATTTTCCGAAAAGAGTTTTAACAATCCGTAAACCTTGGCGGACAACTGTGGCGATTCCTCCATGATTTATAAAGGAGACCTTATCGGTGTCTTTACTAATTAATCTAGCTTCCTCTACTACGGTGTATCCAAGTGCCTGGAGTGATTTTATTGAAATGGATTCGCAGTTTTCATGCCAGGTCTCAGTCAGGGTTAAAATTTGTAAATTTTGCCTTCTGAAGAGTTCGTGTACATCGTCCGCCTTGTTATTTAAAGATCGGGCATTCCAGTTACCAATTCCAACCTTCCGACATTCATAATTGGAGTAACGACTTCCTTTGGATGTTTGTTTATCGATATGCATCCTCAGGTGTAAATATATTATAACTGTTGAATTTTTTTCTAGTTATATTTACACCCGAGGATGGAGGTAACCTCCGAAACATAGTGTATAATATTTTTATTTTGTAAAAATATTTTATAAATAAAGTGAATAATTAATTTTGTTAATTAAAATTTTTTGTTAGAAGTTCATTTTAAATAATGAAAACAAAAAATGTTGATACTAAATTTCTTTTGTTTATTTAGTGTGCTTGTTTTTTTAGTGTGCTTCCACATGTTTTTATCGTCGACTGGTGGACCAGAGTATGGCAGCAAGCTGCCGAAACCGGTCGACGATAAACACAAGTGGAAGCACACTAAATATATAATAATAAATAAATTTTTCTATCAATTTCTTTTGTTTTCATTATTTAATAAAGTGAATAATATAGTATTTAAAATTCTCCGTCCAAAATTCAAATTTCTTGGTGGAATTTTATTGTAAATAATGAAAACACAATAATCTGTGTTAATTCGTAAAAAATCGTCATTATGGAATTCCACAGTGTGCGCCAAGTTTATCTAAAATTAATCATCTTAATATATAAATCATTAAGTTATAACTATAATAACTAATCATCACGCCGTCTCTCCGAAGGGGTAGGCAGAAAGAATGGACTACCACACTTTTTCTTTCCTGACATATTTCTCTCGCTTCCTTAAAATTCATACATCGTGTCATGCACGCGCGTCGATTTCTCTGACTCCTCACGTGGCCGACATTCAATATTTTATTTATTTGATAGTGCCACGTATTCCTCGGCCTTTCTCTATTTTTAGTTCCATTTACATCGTTAAAATACATTTTTTTTACTATTCTTTCTTTATTCATTAAGTTATAAAAAAAGCAATTTAGAGTGACTAATATTCATAATGATTCTATACAATGTTAAAATTTAAGACGATTAGTGATTTTATATGAATTTAATTGTTTCAAATATCTTGTGTCACAAGTTACATTCAAATATTGTAAGCAATGTTCTGAAATTAAAAAAAAATGTATGCAACAAACGAAAAATTCGTACTTTCTGTTTCATACTTTTGAAGTAAATTGAAACGAATATATTATTTTCTGGGTATTGGTAAAACCTTTTTTGATGATTCACGCGCAGGTACCTTTCTTTTTTTCTTTACCTAAGTGCAATTAGTTAATTAGTTTAGTTTAGTATGCGTTGTGCATTAAAGCAGTAACCTGCTTGTGAGGTTAATATTTTTAGTGTTATGTTTTCCAATTTTTTATTCTGTTATAAGTTCATAAAATAATATTCATTATAATGAGATCCAAGGATGCGTCAAAGGTTAGTCGAATTTGTAAAAATATCATATAGGTGTTTTAGACATGTTAAAAAAAACATTACTTATATTTTTTGACGTCTAGATTGTTGAACACATTTATGTGCAATGCATTTTTCGTTCAGAACAATCTACATTATTAAAAATATAATCTCGAGATGCCGAGGTTGTTGACGTCTCGCCCTCCAGCGATTGTTCCAAATAAACCCTCGCATTCAACGTGGAAAGCGGCTATGTCGAGAGATAGACAAATAATAGCGAGCTACCCGAACAACGAAAAGCACTCTGACGGATTCATCAAATATTTAGTTCGGCTCGTGAGCACTTATCTTACTGTATCCACCATGCACTTATCCGCTTTAGAAAAAGCTAGACAATGAGAGTTTCTTTCTTTATTTATCAACCTGATTTCACATTTTATAATTTAGTATATTAAATTAAAAACGAAATAAAAAGTACATTCATCTTTGTAAACATTGAAATAGTATCAGCTGAAATCTGTCATGTTCGAAATCTCAAAAATACATTTTCCCGCCTTGCAACGACTAGCGCGCTCTTTGCATATTTACGAGGGTTTTCTGAAGTTCATCAGTAACACACTGTTTTATCGACTGAACATAAAGTTTGCGTGACTTCTGATAGATGGCAGCGGCGAGCTGTCAAAAAGCATCATCTCTGTATACCTGAGGATGCGCGTCCGACCGTGAAAATATCCGATTTCTATTTTCAGATGGAATTCATTTTTATGCTTGGTATATATTCTTTATTTTACTTATTATTTTATCGTTTTTTAACACATTTTTGTTTTTTTACAACCACTAACCAATAACACTGCAGAAAACACAACTGCACCTAAATCACCAAAATATATTTTCATACTTTTTCGTTACTTTTGCTTTGCGGTTTTGATATTTTAGTTATATAGATCACTTTATATTTCACTAAGTAATAGTTAGTATAGCTTAAAGCTTTTAAAACCACTTTAAAGCAACATTTACGCAATATTTTAAACCAAATGTAAGAGTCTTGATATGGAGGCATTTCTTTCAGGGATTATTATTTTTGTTTATTACACTTTTGATTCTGGCACATTGAAATCGTTCTGGTGTTTGGGTACTAACGCATCGTATTAACTATAAAAACTAGATAAAAAATGTTGTATGAATAATTAACATTCTTTATATTGTTGTTTTAAACAGATTATTTTATGTCAAACAGTTGTGAAAAAAACTTAACTGAAGTTTTCAAGTGATTTCAATATTGCCCTCAAATATCAATGGGTGTTTTTTTTCTTCTTGATTTCATTATTAAAAATTTTGTTGAAGGTAAATATCTTTTTACAAAGGGACGGTACAAAAAATAATAATTTCTTTTATTGAGATATTACAATAGACGATTTTTCTGTTCATAACCTTTATCCCATATCAAACTCTGGGCCATGACGCAGGCTGACATGAGTCAATGAGCGACTGGAGTGAAGTGTGGCAAATATCGATCGGTCCTGCCACGCGCACACCGTCCCGGTTTACCCCACGGGTGTAGCCGTGATCCTATTATATATATTAATATTATTATAACCATTTTTTTTTATGAATCTGTTTATTTCCATTTAATCAATGTTAGATTGAGAGCAAACATTATTGTAAAGGAATTATGTCGATAATATTTATTGTTTTTTGAACAATGATGTGAAAGTCTATCTACCAAATATTTAGTCTAAAATATAATAAAACTAGATGTATATTTTTTATACGGATTTGTAATAAACTTTGTGGAATTCTATAAGACACCATTTTTTCACTTTTAAAAAAGTGGAATAGTTGTTTAAATTCATAAAAAAAACATCATTATGGAATTCCACAGTTTTTTAAGTTTATCAGAAATCCATGTAAATAAAATATATTCATCTATTTTTATTATATTTTAGGCTAAAGCAATTAACAAGGCGAAACATGTCATCCTCATATAATATAATGAAACTTCTAAAAATCAGACAATTTCATAAATATTTGTGAAATGTATACTTGTATCTGTATACGAATCCTGGATTTTCACCTGTGGGTGGTTAATTTAAATTTTTAATTGTATCTCAATAGAGACGAAGAAACAAACCGGAAACTGAATATGGATGATCAAGGTGTTTACAGGACTTATGACCTGTCATTGGTTGGGTTAAGCGCACGCTTTATGTAATTACAACATGAAGATAGGACACGTGAAGATAGGTATGGATTTGGAGTATATATACAACTTCCAAAAATGTATCATGCATGATCATAATAACAATGGTGGAATGGGGAATGTTGTAATTACATAAAGCGTGCGCTTAACCCAACCAATGACAGGTCATAAGTCCTGTAAACACCTTGATCATCCATATTCAGTTTCCGGTTTGTTTCTTCGTCTCTATTGAGATACAATTAAAAATTTAAATTTCATAAATATTTAATATCAAAAGCGTAGATTTTTTTGTGATCTTTAAATTTGGTTAAAAACTAAATTATTCATATTATGAAGAATTTCTGATCAAGCATTGGATTAAATCTGCAAAGATTATTAGAAAAAATTTCCACCTCTATTCTGATCATTTTTACAGCAGTTAATTTGTTTTAAGGATAAATTAGAATGAATAGATATTATAACATTTATTCTGCATTTCAAATCTACTTCATCAGTTTAGAATTCTGCTTTGTTTAAAAACATTTGTATATATTTTTTTAAACAGTCCCTTTTACTACTAATAATTTTGCGTACATTGTAAAGGAAAAAAATCTACCCTCAAAACTCAAAATGATTTTGTGAACTCCCACAATGTTTGAAATTTCCTAAGAAGTTCTTGTTTGTCAATTCATTATATATTTTAAAAATCTGTGGATCACCAAAATTCTAAAAGAGTATAACAGTATAAAAAAAGAAGAAATTAGTTTTCTATTTTCAAACACACACTTTGTTTATAATTGTATCTAATCAAATTGTTTCACATATAATCTTGAAACTACACTTATATTTGTATAAATGTATATTTTTAAATAAAATGTTTATACACAATAGAGTATTTACTTTGAAATTGTTATTTATATTGTTGAAATGAATCTTTCATCAAAATTAATAATGATGATAAATAAATAACCTAATATGGTTGTGCATGCTCCCGTAGTGTACCGATGCTATTGTGTTCCCTCCGAGTCAATATTCCTAGGGGAGAGGCGCTGACTGCCCTTCAGCCCCCGCTGAATATTCCCCGTTCCACTTGCTCCTCTGACATTGATCTTAACAGTCACATTTCAAGCTTCCTAAACTCTCCGTGCTTCGCGGACTCTTTTTAATATACATTTAAACAACAAGAAGTGAAACGGCAGACCAACAGATGATGGTATGTGAGATCTTCATTATGTTAAAGGTATTATTGTTGGTCGCAGTAGATAAATTCAATCATCTGTGAAATTATGATTTAATTTGTTCTGGCAGCTATTTGATGTTTTCGCTCCATTGCATCTAGCTACCTGGTTTTTTCTATTGTGAGTTATCAATGTATTAACCTAAACCCTATTCCTTTTATTAATATTTCACAATACAAATATGATGCCCTATCATTACTATTACACCCTTAATTTGAAATAATTTAATATGTTCATATTATGCTTCTTGTTGTTTAGAAATTTTTTGTATGCAATTATATCGTTGCTCTAAAAAAAAACTATTGATTTTTTCCGACATTTTGTGGTGGGTTTTGTAAGATGCTGCCAGTGTTCCATTTTATAGAGGGGATGATGGATGTATTATTTGAATATTTTGGTCCGAGGGGAGGTAAAATACGATCGATCGGCGTCCATTCGTTTCCAGACCTTTGTTATTTTTTTACCGCACATTTCGTTCAAGTCATAACACATTTTTTGTGGATTGTTTACATACACTACTTATTCCTTCGTATTTTGAAATACGTGTTTTATTGTTGAGAAAATCAGTAGTTACAAATATTTATCAAAAGTGGTCTAAATATGTTTTTTAAGCTTAATTCGAAACTTAAATAATCGCCAAAAAGTTTTTTTTTTACAAATATACCTTTTATGTTGGTGAATTTTGCATTAAAACCCCATAAATAAGATTCAGAGTGTAGAAAAATTTGTATAAACATATTTATTTTTGCCTTAAAATATCAAAATACTTGAATTAACAGATTTTAAGTTCAAATATTATTTTATATCTCAGTAGATTTTAATTTAGATCTTATTAAAGAACCAATAACGGACAACAAATTCCCTCAAAGTATAAAATATTTGTAGAAAGCACATCATGGTGTAAATAGTATGAGACAATTTTTCATGTAAGCTCTTGTATATTTTTTAGATATCTGATTATCTGGATATTTATTAGTTTTATGTACAAAACAACATAATCCTGGAGGAATTGAATTTTTTTGTTTCACTAATGGTTGTCTATAGAAGTACTAAAGAGAGCAGGAGCCAATAGAGAGTTGTTGAGTCTGAAATTTTTAAATGTCTCATATTTCTATCACGTGTTAAGGGGAGAAAATTACCACTTCCTTCGGCTGATAATCGTGGGCAAGATAGAGGGAAGGCAGAGAGTTGTCCTGACTGGAATATAAGGGATTGGACAGGAATGAGGAGACTCGAAAACCTGTTCCAAGTGGTGCATTGCAGAGATACTTTCACTTCAGTGATCTCTAATGTTGGAGGGACATGACACGGCACCAGAACAAAAATGGTTGCCTGAAGAAGTGTTAATTCTTTATCTGTATTGACTAGTGGATGGAGTGTCATAAGACATGACTAATTGTGTTTTTTGTTTTGTTACAGTGTCTGTCTCGCCATGCTGTCCGCGGGTGGGAGCAGGGCCCCTGCGCCATGAGCCACACCCCACAAGGAGGTCACCCGCAAGGTAAAACAGGATGTTCCCAAATTACTTAACTCACGTATTGACTTCTGTAAAACTCACTGTATGCCGGACAACCCAAAAAGCAACTGGATAGAATTCAATCTATAATGAAAGCGGTGGCGCATTTAATTTATGGTGCATCAAAATTTGCCCACTTAACTTCAATGCTTTACCAATTACACTTGTTAAGGTTACCTGAGCGAATAGAGTATAAACAATATCTACTTTTCCACAAAGCCCAACATGGATAAGTATTCCACTACCTCATAGAGATTTGCAAGCCACTGGTGGCACCGGTGGGAAGAGCAATTAGTCTACAGAACGGGGTTTCCTCGGAGATTGAGAGATCCATATCAGTGAAAGTACGTTCAGAAGACAAATACTCTTGACTTTAGAGAGTATCTTGTCTTTCTATTGTCAAACCATCTCTAATGCGCCTTAAACGTTAATTTTGTTTGCAATGTCTGTTGAGAAAATAAACTGATTTGATTTGAAGCTTATTGATCTGAACCCTCAGCAGTCAAAGCTGCGGTCTGCAAGAGAAGAGTCTATAAATAAACTTCAATGCGGCACATTATTTGAAGATAATCAAATGATTTAACTGAAATCTCTTGATGGAAGTTCATTTTAAATAATAATTAAATAAAACAATGTTTTTTATCGCTACTTACACATTTGTCTTTATTTCAACAGTAACCGGTTTCGCCAGGCTCGCTGGCATCGACAGACTGGTCTAGCCACCACCAGTCTGTCGAAGCCAGTGAGCCTGGTGAAACCGGTCGCTGTTGAAATAAAAACAAATGTGGAAGTAGTTATAAAAAACATTGTTTTATTTAATCATTATTTGAACATGCTTTTCAAATAAAATATCACTTTTAAATGTCATCATAGCATTTTTTGATTATATTAGTATCCTCAAATATCTTAGAGTCAATAATCACACACAAGATTATGATGCTCACAACTTATTATCTGACTTAAGTCAGTCACCGTGGACAAAGAGTTATACAGTAAAATCTTTGATTGATAATAAAATCATAACTGATAATATAATATTTTTAACATTACTCGAACCAATTTGACATTGGTGAACTCCAGTTGTTTATAAATAGGTGCCTTCGCTCAATATTCAAAATCTATTGGCCGCCTGCTCTGGACCATGGCAGGCGAAAAGCCAATTAGAGAACAAGTCGCTAGACACAAATGGCAGTGGATCGGACACACTAGATGGAATCCAGCCTGCATCGCTCAGGACGCACTAGACTGGTCCCCCAGGGGGGGAAAGAGAAAGCGAGGCAGACCTAGAGCCACCTGGAGAACAGCCCTGCAGGACGAGGTTAAGGCAGCAGGCCTCACTTGGGATGATGTTAGGCATCAGGCATGCGATATAGTCGGGTTGAGAAGGTTCCTTGAGGCCCTATGCACCACGGAGGTATGACAGGACAAAAAGAAGAAGACTCGAACCAATTTGAATACTAAAATGCTTTTCCTTTTTAAAGGAAGAAAAATCCCAGTCACGCTAAGGGTTAAAATCCTAATCACATATAAGACTTTTGTCTTCTATGCCACTGTGAATATTATCAATATGAACACTCGTAATGTGATGTAATGTTACTCCTGTCCACAGGCTGGGAAGGCAAACTTGCTGACAGATCGTCCTTGCCTCCGGTGCCCGGGGAGGAAAGGGGACGTCCCCCCGCCCTGTACACCGAGCACGTCTCCTATCATCACAGGTATACATTTATATTTACATTTCATTACTTATGTTTTTTGTGTTACATAAAAATACATTTTTTTAGTTCAAAATACAATATAATACTTCTTCATGATTATGGTCTGGTCTGCAACAAGCCTCATTTGTTTCCTCTACTCAATCCTGTCTCCAGCCATGATTTTCATCTTGGTATAGCTGACACAGAGCATGTCTCTAGTCACTAGGTCTACATAGCCATATAGGGGTCTCTTGAAAATCATACATTGAAAAACCAACTTCTTTCCCTTTGCCATTTCCCATCATCTCGGGTCGGCTCGACGTTCGTGGACTCCTTTGTTGGTCCAGCACTCTGCTCCATATAGCATGGCGGGCCTCACTGCAGTCTTGTAGACTGCCCTTAGTCCTGATTATAATTTTTTGATCACACAGGACACCAGATAGAGACCTCCACTTGAGCTAGGCGGTGTTTGTCCTGTGTTTGACATCAGTGTCTATGTTGGCGTCCGCAGTAAGGACCGACAAACAATGTATGATAGAATACCCAATGAAGAAGTTAGAAAGAAATGTAAGTCGGATGAATGCCTCCTAAATAAAATTAAAAAAGGCTCACTAAGATGGTGTGGATATATAGAACAAATGGATGAAGGAAGAATGGTTAAAAAGATATAAACAAGCAGTGTGGCCATGTTCGAAGTAGAAACAATCTACAAGCGTCCTTGTCATAGTGTGTGAATGTAGAGGAGGCATGAGAGTTATGTCAGTATAGAGCAGTGTGGCGGTCCATCCTCTCTGCATACCTCTCCGGAGAAACAGCATGATGGTTAGATAGTGAGAAGAATGTGCAGATAAACAATGTATGGTAGAATATCTAATGATTACATAATCCTTAAGATCTCCGTATATCATCCGCCTTACATTCCTTTCTTATTTCAGTAAGAAAGGAATGTAAGGCGGATGAATGCGTGATTAATAAAATATAGAAAGGGTCACTAAGATGGTTTGGACATATGAAATGAATGGATGAGGGAAGAATGGTTAAAATGATATATACAAGTGGTGTGAATGGAAAAAGAAGTCAAGGTAGGCCAAGAAAGATTTGGCTTGACCAAATTAATCAACCACCGAAAGGCAGCCATGTTCGAAGTAAGAACAATCGACGAGCGTGCATGTCACGATGTGTGAATGTAGAAGAGTCACGAGAGTTATGTCAGGATAGAACAATGTGACGAGCCATCCTATCTGCCTACCTCTCCGGAGAAATGGCGTGATGGTTAGTTAATATAATATAGTATAATTTTTTTTTTGTACATTTTAGTGTTCGACATTATGGCAGCGGAAGTAGTAGTGGTGGCGGGGGCAAGGCTCCCGCCGTGCCCCGGCGCCCTGCGCTCCCTGCCTCCAGCAGTGGGAGCTCCGGCGGGGGCGCCGGATCCGGCACCAAGACCCCGCACACTCCACCCGCCTACCTGCGCTGGGCCAAGAGCCTGCAGGACCTCCTGCTGGTAAGCAAACTTATATAAATATATTCACTTGCTAAAAAGGTTCACGTGTGACATTGCTATGTAATCATTACACATTTCAAAATGAGAGATTGAAAAAAAATTGAGTATTTGTAGTTTATAGCTTCAATTAACTCATCGTCACATCGGCTGTCCCTCATATTTGAGGAAGAAGTCCTTTACGGATGTGGGTTCTCTTATGGCTAAAGAGTCCAATCCTGGATTCACACTCTGGGGCATCTAGAGGCGAGGAAGACGATAGCAGTGGAATTGCCACCGTCTTCTGATCGCCTCTCCTTTCGTCTCCTACTCCCTGCGGCATTGTCTCTGCGCTTAAAGATCCTGAATGCTTTCATGTTCTGTTATGCTCTATCTAGGTCTGTCTTCTGCAGTCTATCCCCAGCATTCGTTATCAATGTTAGTCTTTGAAGGTTCACTTTTAGGAAGTCTTTCAAGTGTTTCCTCTGACTTCCATATGAACGTTTCCCTTGGTTCAGCAGAGAGCACAGAATTTTCCTTCGGAGTTATCTGTTAATCCGAAAACAAAAAAATTATCTTTTTATTAACTTTATCCCGTATAGTTTGATCACCAACATAATATTGATTCAATAAATATTTGACGGTTTCACCATTTTCAAACTTTTTAATTATTTCAAGTTTTTGTTCGATTGAGAGTACGACTCGTTTGCGTTTATCCATTATACCATAGACTCTTTTTCACAATAAAATAAAATTACGACTTTAGAGCCACAAACGTATGTATGCGGTGGCGCTAATGTGAACTAAACGCCCAATGTCATTGTGACTATTTTTGTTTTTATAAAATATTTTTTTAATGACTCAAGTATGCCGGATAATCCGCTTCCCGGTTAAACCGACCCCGGAAAATCGGGAGTCTACTGTACAAACATATTTCGGACACGTTTTTGTATATACAATATCAATATTTAATCAAAATTTTCATGAATAAAACATCTTAAACATCTACAGAGTCACTGTAGATGTTTACGAGTTTTTACGTCTGTATTTTGGTATTTGTTGATGTCACTATTTCATCATATTTTATTGGTAAGTTAACTAAAAAACCAGAGCAATCTGTGCAGTGTCACAATACATTTGTCGTGTTGCAGGACGCGGAGGGAGTGGAGCTGTTCCAGTTGTTTGTGCGCGAGGCGGGGCCCCCGCACACGGACCGGCTGGACTTCTACTTCGCCTGTGAGGGGCTCAAGAAGCAGAGGGACCTGCTCACACTCAAGTCCATGGTGCAGGCCATATACAAGTTAGTATAACAAGTCCCTATGTTGCATAATCTGTTCCCTTTACTTTATTTTCTTTCTTTAAGTACAAGTGTTTTCCTTTCCCAGTACCCATATATTTTTCCTTCTCCCGACTCTTTTATCCTAACTTAGGTGTTTTTTTTCTTCTTCTTCTTCTTCTTCAGCAGCCTATTCCCATTCACTCCTGGACAAAGGCCTCCCCCATTTGCTTCCACGTCACTCTGTCTTGTGCAGACTGCATCCAGGTTATTCCGACATGTCTGGTCAGGTCATCCTTTCACCGTAGTTGTGGTCGCCCCGCACTTCTCTTTGCCGTCCACGGTCTCCAAGTCAGCAGTATTCTTGTCTATTTTTATCGGAGCTTATCTGACATTTGTTTTATCTCTCACTGTATCATTTCTGACTCTGTCTCTTAGGCTTATTCTTAACATGGCTCTTTCCATGGCTCTTTGGGTCACTCGTAGTTTCTCGGCACTTTGTTTGGACAATATTTTTTTTTTAGTAATATAAAATTACGACATTAACCTCTATTGTGTGTTTGAAAGTCTCCAACTGTGATTGGCTAAATTTATAGCTCAGACAGATAGTCCTAGTTCATCACAATATTACGTACAATTTAGCAGTAAGGAACTAAAGTAAAAAGGTTCATAAGATAAATTCAAATATTTGCTATAAATGTAGTCTGCCACAGTTCGAAACCAATTTTTTTGAACTGCAAATGTAGCCAATCGCACTTTAGGGGTTAAAAGTTTGTTTATTTTTGTTTCAAAATTATTATCCTTTCATAGGTGGAAGAACAATATATCTTACAAACTTTGAAACGTGTCATAAATGGATAAATACAATAAACTTAGAAGTGAAAAAGTTATTTTTATTAATAAAAAATTACACTTCTTTTTTCCCCCCATAATCTCAATTATTTTTTTGTCTATCTTATAAATTAGTATATAAAAAAATAGTATATAAAGGTGGCCTTCATGGGAGAGTGGCAACAGCTATGACTGTCACACCGAAGGTCATGGGTTCGATTCCCGTTGATGCCAAAAAATTCTGATGCTGTCTTTGATCAAATTGAAAATGGCGATAGACTATACCTATCACATATGAGAATCAATAGCTAAAAAAAATGTATACAGCAATTGGGTTCAAATAACCTGTTATATACAAAAAATGCGGAAAGCAAGTGGCATACCAAGAACCAGCAAGGATGTTAGACTATGCTGCAAACATATTCGTAGGATTTAAACCTGAGAAAAAAAGTGTCTGCATTTTTATGATCTGAAATGATGTGTAAAATATTTTTCAGCTTTATTAGAAAATCTCAGCTAACGATACCGGAAGACGTGCGGCGCAGGATAAAGAGGATCCTGAAAAACGAGGAGGAGTTGGACATTAACATTTTTGACACCATGCAGATTGAGGTCAGTATTCACACTTTGCTTTTGGTCAACTTATTATTTCTCTCCTAATAGTCTGCTTGTATCATATATAGGATATAAAAAAATACATATATTGGGTATTTCGAAAAGTTCCATCTTTTTTTTTTGTATGAAAATCGCATTTATTTGAAAGATAAAATAAAAATACATCAATCAACATATTTTTCACCGTTAGTCACTACTTTTTCCCATCTTTCTGGCAATAGATGAATCCTGCATCGAAAAACGCATCGTCTTTAGAGGCAATCCAGGCATCGACCCAATTCTTGACATTTGCATTTGAATGGAAGTGCTGCTCTTTTAAGGCATGTGTCATGGATCTGAACAAGCGGTAGTCCAATGGTGCCACGTCTGGTGAATAAGGCGGGTGCGGTAGAATCTCCCAACCCACATTCTCTATGTAGTTTTTGACCGCGATTGCGATATGAGGCCGAGTTGAAGAATCAGCTTGCTGTGCTAGTTGCCCCATTCCGGTTGTTTTTCAGCCAGTGCCTGCCTTAATCGTATTAGTTGTCATCGGTAGACTTCCCTCGAGAGGTTTGAGGTGTTCATTTTTCGGTTAAAATTTTTCGGGCTTCCAGGGCGATATTTGTTGTCAACGTTAAAATCACCAGCTTTGAAGCGTCTATACCATTCTCTGCATGATTTGGCCAATGGGGCATGATTGCCATAAACTTCCACAAGAATTTTATGCGCCTCAGCTGCACTCTTCTTCCAATTAAAACAGAACAGCAGAACTTCAAAGTAAATACTTCTTATTTACCACGAAAGTCGACATTTTAAGGAGTGATAAAACAAATGTTTGTTGTTGTGAGAATGACAAACATGTGCAAACTGAACTTAATTGACAGATGCTCAGGCTTACTAAAAAAAAAGTAGCCGCCAGATTGCTGAAGGCTTGAAGCAGCCAGCTTATACCAATGTAAAAATAAACCCTTTAAGTAAATTGAATAAAGCCTTGGCGGCTGGCTACCTTGTATTTGTTAATGATTTTTATTTTTGCATTGGCAGGTTGAAGCATTGATCAAGGACACGACATACCTGTCCTTCCTGAAATCAGACGCTTACCTGCACGTGGCCCAGGGCGCGCAGGGCTTCCTGCCTCCCTACTCCTCCAGCGGAAGTCTCTCCAACTCTTCCAGCGCCAAGGAGGTGAGATACAATTATGCATTATCATTTATTTTCAACTTTATTTATTTTTATTATATCTAGAATTTATTAAATGATGTGAAATTTTCATTATTTATATGCTTATAAAAATCGTAACGTATTAGTGGCTAAATTGAAAATGAACCTGGGAGATAAGATAAACACATTTTATTTATTTAACTAACTAACTAACTAACCATCACGCCGTCTCCCCGAAAGGGTAGGCAGAAAGAATGGACTGTCACACTTTTACTGATGCGGCACTCCATCCTTCTCTTTTCGCCCCGCGGGAGACGCGGTGTGATGGGTTGCGAACCTCATCGCCACCAATAGGCATCTCCCGCGCACACTTCGATCGTCCAACACCCACAAAATAAATCTAAAACAAATAATATAAAATACAATGATATAAAATAAAATAACAAAATAAAAATAATTTAATACAAAATGTTATTTTTATATGGTGCACATTTGTCTATTTAATTTATGTTCCACGAATCCACCGTTTTTTAAATTTAGCACATAATGTAATAACACATAATGTTTTTCCGATGTTGCACATGTTGACATGGACGATCCGGACTTTTGTGTTTATTTAATTTATGTTACACGTATCCACCGTTTTTTAAATTAGCTGTTATATGATTTAATTAATGTTCCACGTATCCACTTTTTTTATTTGGCAGTAATTAGGCACTTAAAACCAACCAACACCAGCAAGAACTTTAAAAGAATATTGAAGAAATTATTCAAATTGTCATTGGAACAAATGAAAAATTTATTTTTACACCTGTCAAAATTCTTTATATAAACGAAAAACTTGTATAATTTTGACATCAAAACAGTAAAAACGTATTACGTCTCACAATTAACTATTATAAAGTGCGGCAACAATCAAATTGACCAAAACAATTCACTTATACACGTAATTTCTCCAAATTCACGGGAGCACCAAATGAACCAAACCAAATTTTCAAAATCAGAATTAGTAAATATTTAATGTCCTTAATTAATGATGTTGGTAGCCATCTCCTGGAATACAAGTCGTAAGTAAGACGACCTTCGTGGCCGAGTGGTAAGTGCATTGACTGCCATCCCGAAGGTTCCGGGTTCGATTCCCGGCGAGGGCTGTGTGATTTTCACACTGTCAATGGTCTGGTGTAGGATTCACGTGACAATAAAATGGTGATAGATTAGCTACTTATCACATGTCACGAGAATCACTATGATAGCTATAATACCCTTTACATCGATTTGGCTCATGCTGTCATGATGTAAAGAGCGGTTCAACAAAATAATAATAATAATAATAATAATAGTAATAGTAAGTTTGGATTTTCAAGGATGGCCAGAAAGTCGTCGAGGGGGACCACCCTTTTCTGGTTATTTTGGTCCAGTTTCCATCTATCACTGACATCGACCAATGCAGAAGAACATGCTCGATGATTTGCTCGGTCGCATAGGCCAGCATTTCCAGTTTAAATTTCAAAATTTACTCCTATGTGAGTGTGACTAATTGTATTGTTTCATTCTCCAGTTGTGCGCTTCAAACCTGCCCCCTCTGGCCACGCTCCACGAGGGAGAGGAGCTGCTTCTACCGCCGCCTCCGCCACAGCCCCCTCAGCGCCTCACCAAGGAGCTGCTCATGGCCACCCAGAAGAGGCGACTGCAGACCGAGACTCTCCACGGGTGAGTGATCTATTCCGTGGCCTGACCCTACCCACACGATACAGATGCTTCATTTTACCCCGATAATTAGAATGTTCAGTGTTTTTGTAAATTGTTGATTATGTTTATAAGGCTGTGTGATGTATGTGTAGCATATCCCTGCATTATTTTTACAAATTTCATTAGCTAGAATTTATGCTGATTTTATATACTGTATAAGACTACAGTTTCAAACCAGTTTGACAATTTTTTTTATGATTTAAAACAGTTTTTTCCACTTTTGAGATTTTTTTTTCAACATACTTCGTACATTCTTGACAGTCGTCAGATCCTCCATGCTGTTAGCGATTAAAACAATGTCGTCGGCATATAGCAAACAGCTGATGAAAATGTCGTTCATTTTCGCACCAGCGTTTATGCCATCTAATTCTTTCATACACTTATCCATGTATAGATTAAACAACCACGGGGACATTACACAACCCTGTTTGACACCTTTTGTGATATCAAACCAAGAAGTGAAAGCCCCGTTTACTCTGACACACGCGGTGCTTCTTTCATAAAGGGAAGCAACCGCTCGTATCAGGCTTGTGCTTACTCCATACTCGGCCAAGACCTTCCATAACTTTTCTCTGTCAACTCGGTCATACGCTTTTTGCAGATCTACAAACGCGCAGAAAAGTTTCCGATCTTTGCCAAAAACTTCTCTGTTACGAAGGTTTTTGCTTATTGGTGTGAAACCTTTGAAACATGTCAGGAAAAATAAACTCGAAAGTGAAAAAAATTGTGTTTTAATGTAGTTAAATTATTTCATTTGAGATATTCCCGTTATTATAATAGTCTTAGGGGTTTAAATGAAGCACCCTATTAGATAATATGTATCCCAACACATGCAAGGAACCTTGTTTTTTTGCTTGCTAAATTCGGTGTTCAATATATTTTTTAGTTACCTCCATATTGTCAGATAACATTGATTTAGAATTCCATATAGTTTGTAACAACACTTGAAACCATTTTAGCAATAATTGTAATCTATAATATTGCAGTAGAAAAGCATGAAAGTTCAAAATTGTAGTAATATTTATCATCCCATCATCATTGATTGATTGTTTTCACTTGTAAAATGTTAACATTTGCAGTGCACAAAATATTTAAGTATCATCTGTCCCCGTGGTTATTCAATCTGTATATGGACAAGTGTATGAAAGAGCTGAAAGGGTTGGATGTAGGTGCCAAAATGAGCGGAGTGTCAGTGAAGTATGAACTACAAGTCCTTGTGTAGTATGTATGAGGTATGCATGCGAAATGATCTGATGATGAATGTGAATAAGTCCAAGGTAATGATTTTTGAAAAAGAAGAAATCATGACAGTCTGCAACATTAGCGTGAATGGTGAAAATTTGGAGCAAGTAGATGAGTTTGTGCATTTAGGTAGTATGTTTACACAAGATGGGCGAGTGGAGAGTGATATTGAAAGAAGGGTTGAGGCAGGCAACAAAGTGAATGCTGCACTTAAAGTTGTCATCGCAAACAAAAACCTATCCAAAAAAGCTAAAAATGGCAGTGCACAATGGTGTTCTTATACCGACCCTTATGTATGGAAGAGAAGCATGGAAATGGCAAAAGAGGGATGAAAGTGGAATAAATGCAGTAATAATGAGATCTCTTATACGAATGTGTATATACTCTGTGTATGATAAAGTGTCGAATGAAAATATAAGAAGTGAATGCGGTGCGAATGATGGTGTTATGAACAAAATAATGAAAGGATCATTAAAATGGTTTGGACATATGGAAAGAATGAATGAAGAAAGAATGGTAAAAATAGTATATGTTAACAATGTTAATACAACTAGAAATAGAAGAAGACAGAGTAAACTTGGCACGATCAAATTAATCAAATATTGAATGTCGGCCACGCGAGGAGTCAGAGAAATCGACGCGCGTGCATGACACGATGTATGAATGTTGAGGAAGCGAGAGAAATACTTCAGGAAAGAAAAGTGTGGCAGTCCATTCTGTCTGCCTACTCCTTCGGAGAGACGTCGTGATGGTTAGTTAGTTAGTAAGTTAGTTATATTAGACTTTGTTGCAAAAAAATTCCTAAGATTGAAACTTAGTTTTTTTATTTAAATAATACTTAAATTGTGCAATACATCTGTTAACAATCTCCATCCATGTCCCATTTAACATTTTTTTAGATTGATTTCATTTCTTAATCCCAAAGATTGAGTTTGTTTTATTTTATTTTATTGTTTTTTTTCTCCCCCCCTCCATGTTGCTGTTTTGCTTGCCGCCTTCGTACACGGAACAACGAATACACTATGAAACGCTGTCATATGTAAAATAAACAAAACAAAAATCCCCGCACACATCCGATCCCGCGGACGAACGAAACCCGCTAACACTTTGCCTGGCGTCTGACACGGCATGTTGCTTATTGGACTGTCGGGGCGACGCAGCGGGGTGTTTGGGAGGAATTACTCGGTGTATTCCCAGCCGCACCTCTCCTACACGGCCTACTGCCCCGCCTCCAGGCAGGATTCGGAGCTGCAGTCCATGAGCAGCGGCCGGACGGATTCAGATGCCCTTTCCATGTCCGGTAGCAGCATGTGAGTATCTTCCGTAAACTATAACACATTTTTTACAGGATCCAGCCACTTTTTAAATAAGGTAATTAGTCAAATCGACACATAAAAGAATCATGGGAGATCAAGCAATGAAAAGATTATTAAGATGATGTGGACACATTGAATGAATGAAACGAGAATAAAGTGTAAGGTTGGTAGTAAGACCGAGGAAAATGTGGCACGATAAATCGTTATATAATTGAAAAGCAAATAATAATATGTATTAACCCTTAACCTTTTCATAGCCGCAAATAAATCACGCCGCAGTGCTCATCAGGCCGAATATTTTATGGCAAAATAAATTATGTCTAAATTTTTTTTGCTGTGTTAGAAAGAAATTATAATTTACTTACGAAATATTATATCCCGCATCGATTGTTATAGTTTTTTCTTGAAGTTAAACCAGTTTCAAATTTTCATTGTCAATCAGTTTTCGAAATTTACCGATAAATCGGTTAAAAGTATTTGGAAACTTGATAAAATATTCCGGGATAACTAAAGTGTGTGTTCCGTTTCTGGCAAATTGTCAATACAAGTCAATACGGCGCAAGAATATGTCACCAAGAGTTCTCCCGAGATATCTCGTCTCTGGCAATGCGAGCACTGCACCGTTTGCCGAGATATCTCGTCTGTGGCAACTATCGAGTTAACGGACGTAAGTCACCTCTGAAGTCAACAGAACTTTGTCATTGCGGTCGTATGTCACATGTGAGATGACATGATGAATCATGTTGAATCTTGTCTGTGGAATCTGCGTGTAATTATTTTGTCAGTTGAATATTACCGATAGAACTACATATATAAAAGATTCAAAAGCTAGTGGTAATAAGGGTTAAAAAAACGTAAATAATGTGAATAATCGCATCCGATTTCCATGGGGGAAATATAAAACATTTCAGTGGTCTACAATAAAAAAGCGTTATTTTAAAATATAATATTGATTCTAATTTGTGTACCCCATAAAAACGCTTCATGAAATGATCCTAATAATAATAAGTTATTTTCTCCCTGTTTATCCTACCCATTAAATATTATTGTGTCATTGTTTTGTGATCATGTAGTTAGTTTAATTTTTTAAAATTTTATTATGATAATGGTAGGTTTTGATATGTGTATATAAGATATGTAGTTGATGACATTTTGACATAGATTTTTTTTAGACACAAATGTTTTTACATGTTTATGGTTTAAATAATATGCAACTCCTTAGTTTTAAATAAACATATACTTTTTTTTTTTTTTATTATTTACTAACTAATTAATTTAGTTAGTATTTACCAAAAAGGGTAAAACTTTGGGCTTGTTTATTATTCAGACCATATACAAGGAGGTTGCAAAAGAGATAGACCTCTTTGGATGCAATTATGGCGAATTCGTGAATACCCTTACGATAAAAGCAGCAAAGAAATAACTGGCATATTCCTATTCATAAGGTTCTATGTATATTTCCTTTGATATTATTTTTTTTCACCCTTTACATCGATTTGGCTCGCGCTGTAATGACGAAAGGAGTTTTTTTTAACAAAATAATAATAATTATAATAATATCAAAGGTGTAAAGAGATTAATCCTTTGTACTCCTTAACCCTTTGGTTGCCTATAAGCCGATATATCGGGGCCGATATATAGGCTTTTGCTACACCAGCGAGAAATGACAAATCTGACAGATCAGTCATGATTTATAAAATGATCATTTTAGACAGAGTGTGAGGGAGTGAGTCAGTGGTACATATTATTCACGATTTGGATATATCTTTAATAAAATAATCATATTTAGAATTAAAAGACTATTTATAAATCAAAAGTATCCCAAAATTCCCAGTAACAAAGGGTTAATTATTTATATATATTTTGAAAGTTGGAATAAGATCCATTCAGTTCTGTTTTATAAAATTTCAATACTTGGAATATGACGCATCAGCATTTGAATGAAAAAAATCACATATAGAAAAAGTCAAGTCAAATTTGACATAGAAGTTGATGTAAGAAATACTATGTCAGCCACGCTCAACATAGGAGTGATAAAGGTTAAATTTTAATATGGTTTAATTTTAACACTAACTCAAATTATATTTACCATATTTTACCTGTATCCATTTGTCTAAAATAAATTTATAATTATTACGTATTATGTATTCATATTATGCATTTAGCCAGAAGAATGGCGATCTGTGTCTTGAGAGATAATTATGTTATTGTTTAATTCACAGTGACGGGGTGAGCTTGTGCCGGGCCACGCGGACCACCAAGTCTTCGCACGGGGCACGCCACGATCACCTACGTCAGCTGAGGTCCATGATGGAGAGCGCCAACATCAACAGGGACACGAGGGTCCACGACATGGTAAAACTCCTCATTTTGTTAATCCATTAACGCATACTACACTATAAAATATTAAAAAAATTGCTTTTATTTGAATTAAGTTTAACTTCGATTTCAATTCAATAGACAGTACTGTTAATTCTTCTAATCATAATTTATATTTGTGGTAGCGTATAATTGACCTTATTTTGTTGTTTTGTGTGTTTTTATACATGTTTTGCAATCGTTATTTATTATCCTAAATAAATAAATAAACAAAATTGTGTAAATTGTATACATTGATAAAGGTTACTTGTAACCGAAACATGTCTGAGTTCAGTGAAAATAAAAAGTGTTGTACTACAAAGTATAATTATATTTATTCAAAAATGTATAATTTTATATTTTCTCTGTATTAATTATAATAATTCCCGATTCAGGTGATACCCCGAACCTTCAAAATCCAGAAGGGGCAGTGTAGCGCCATGAAGCCAGATGTTCTGGGTCCGTTGCTCATCGAAAAGCTGGAGAAAGTCAAAAGGGATATGGACAACCAAGAGAAGTTGGACAGGAAACTCAAAGAGGTAAGCTATAATATATGCACTACAGCCATAAAGTCTATTCGTATTTGCAAACAATTTTTGTATTTTAAAACTAACGTATTTGTGTTTAGAACGAAGAAGATGGACAACAGACGCAGCCTCGGTTAGTTGCTGCTTTCAAAGAGAAAATTCAGCTGGACGATGATAACGATCAGGACATCTTGGGTGAGTTTTCTTTACCTTTTTTAAAATTCTTTTTGTGTTGTGTATAGTCCCTTCGTTGTCGACTCATCATCATCAGCTGTCCTTCGTCAATAAAGGATGGGCGATCGGAGAGGGATAATGAACGAAGGGTTGAATTTTAAATTGTACATAATTGTGTGTTTTTAATATGAGAGTGTTTTTTCAGATCAACACGTGTCCCGCGTGTGGTCAGATCTGACTCCGGCACGTTCTCCGGGCCGGCCGCCCACGCCTCCTCCACACGGCCGGCGCATGCGCGAACCCCGGGACGTGCATTCCACGCTGTCTGCCGACTCCGGGAACGTCAGAGACTTTGGGGATGCCACCTCTAGCTGTGCTAAGAGCAGGTATGAAGCTATCTGTTTGTTAATTCAAATGAAAACGTCTGCTTTCTTGAAGTTTTAAATGCAATGTTTTTATTTAATTACAATTGAAGGCAATAAACAATGTTTTTATTTATTTAATTACAATTGAGGACAAAATATAGTGTTTTTATTATTATTCTTCTTCTTCTTTGTTGTAGACCTATGTGGTCTGTTCTCCAGAGTGTTGCTCCTCCTGTAAGGGAGTGTTGCTCCTCCCTCCTAGCTGTCCTTCCATCTTTTAGGAGATCTTCCACGAGGACGAGTCCCATGAGGCTGATTATGCAATGCAATATAGAGGAGTCTGGTGGTGTTCATTTTTTGAACATGACCGTACCGGTCCCTTTTTCGCTGTCTGCTCCATCTTATAATATCCTCAAACCTCACATATCTCTCTTATTCTGGTGTTCCTCACGCGATCTCTCAGTGTCTTGCCTGCTATCGTCCTCAGTGTCTTCGTCTTGGAAGTCCTCAAAACTTGTTTGGTCCTTACTGTGTCTGCCCTTGCTTCGGCGCCATTGGTCTTACGCATGCTTTATAGATTCTTATCTTAATTTTTTTATTAATTTATTTAACTACAATTCAGGACCAATAAAGAGTTTTTAATCTCAATTGGTGTTAAACATAAAGGCCAATAACTGTGCAAAGGTGCAAAGTGATTGAATAGTACAGTGTAGTACAAACTTCACCCTAAAGATGTCACCCATGCTACATGGCACATGTTACAATAAACAGTTTTTTTTTAAAATATCTTTTTCTTTGTTTTGTGTTTAAAGCACTTAGCACCTTTGAAATAATCAGATTATATTTGAATCGTGTTTTTCAGAAGTAGCACACATCCAGTAACCCCAACTTTACAGGACGGACAAAAAACTGTCTGGTACAAATTTTTTTTCAATACACATTTGTCATAGGGAGTAAAATAGATAAATGTGTATTGAAAAAAAATATATATTGTCGGAAAAATGTACCAGACAGTTTTTTGTCCGTCCTGTAAAGTTGAGGTTACTGGATGTGTGCTACTTCTGAAAAACACGATTCATTTATTCAATAAACGTGAATTGAGAGTTGTTCTTTATCGAATATGAAGTATGAAATTTGTCATGAAATATGTTTAATAGTATTGAAGGGCTGCTCCTTGTGGTTTCAGGTCTATGAGCCGAAAGACCCTGACGGACCTGACAGACAGCGGGGTGTCGGTGGTGAGCGACACGCCTCCCGCCCTTCACCAGCCCCACACCCGCGTCCTGCAGTGGATACAGAAGGGGGCCAACAACGCAGACAGGTTTGTTGAAATATTTACTATCGGTTTTACCATTTGTTTTATACCTCCATTTGAAGCATACATGTGCTACAAATTTATAAAGAAATGAAAAAAAAAAAGTTTCAACCCTTCCTCTGCTAACTGCTATGTTATTCAAAATACTACCATCTGTAATTAAGTCTTTGCCTGCTACGAATGTACAAAAAAATATGCAAAAGAAAAATAGATTTTAGTTTGATTTTGTGACATGTTACTCTTTGCCGGGGCATTTACAAATGTGGTGATTTATTATATACATAATGTTAACAAGTACATGTTATTGCAGATACAACCGTCGTTCGTTCAGCCGCAGCGGATCGGCGGAGCGGCCGGGCCAGCCGGTGGCCACGGATCCACAGATGCCCCCGTTGCCCATGCCACACACTCCGACGCAGCTGGACGAGGCTCGCCGCCGCCTGGAGCTGCAGCACCTGCCTCGTCACCCCAAGAGGTACACACCACTTATGATCACTTGTTATCAGCAGCATATTTTATTTAAATTATGTTTATTTATCAATAGACATTACAAACAAAATTAAGGTTTAAGGCATCTATTGAGAACAGGTAAAATATAATATGCAATACCAGAAACGCATGAGAGATGGTTCCACTTTAGGAAGACAAGGTACTCTCAAATATCTCAAGAAAATTTGGCTTCTGAACATGCTTTTACTAATATGAAAAACGTAGATCTCCAAGGAGAGCACGTTCAGTATACTGATTGCTCTTTCCACCAGGCAAGTTGGTTCTGGCGGCTGGTAGGTTAAATAATCTATTCTGGCGCTGTTGGAGATATATATCAAGATTAAAAAGACACCGTTCAGTACGGCTGAGTACTCAAAATATCCCTTGATTAATCTAAATATTAGGGTCATGAGAAACCCGTCTGTTCGAAGCTGCAGAGAGTTTGTCCCCAACATACCCAAAAGGAATAGCTACCATACTCCCTTATGTAGAGATATCTCAGAATTTTTTTCTGAACTTTTTTCATCATAATGGAATATTTCGCCTTGCGAGGAAACTATATCACAGAGCCGTCTTCGAGTCTGCTCCAAACCTTATATAGGAATCTGGCACATTGTGATTTCTGAAAACTCTTCCAGTCTGATGTAAGATGTCCAGCCTCCTCCAACATCCTCAGTGCAATGCCACAAATTCTTTTGATATGAGGAAGAAATGTACTCTCACAGATGATAGTGAAACAACTGTTGTTATAAAACCAATGATTTATAATATTCATTCAAAAAGATTTGATATATTTTGTGATGCATAATAATTATTTATATTTCCAGATCGAGCGTTCCGCTGGGTAAGGCCCCCGCGCCGCTGCCCCCGGGCGAGGCGTGCGGCCCGCCGCCCCCCGCCCCAGTGCCAGCCCCGATGCCCGCTCCCGCCCCCTCGACCGTGGTGATGTTCACCTTCCTGGACGAGCAGGTCCCCTACCGGACCAAGATCCCCGCCACTCCTGTCACGCTCAAGCAGTTCAAGGAGTACCTACCCAAGAAGGGTAACTACAGGTAATATATATTTTTTCTTTTCTATGTAGTGTATTGTAAGATACCTCCTCCAAGAAGCCTGTTTCAACATTTCAACATTTTTTTTCCAATACTTTAAAATACTTAGGTGTAAAAAGTTACAAATAATGGAATAATTTTTATGTCATTAATACAAATGAAGATGTCTGTTTTTTTTTAAAGTTTTAATATATTTTATGGGAATGACATATTTCACCTTGCTAAGGCATTATCAAATGTGATATTTTTCACATTTGATCATGCCTTCATTTGTTGACTGCTGACATATTCCGCAATCGTTCAACGCGAACGCTGTTGAAATACTGCAATACACAATTTACTACATGGACAACCCCAATCGGGGTTTGTGGCGCTTTGGTTGAGTAGCCGAAGAACCCTGATCGAGGTTAGAGACAGCCAACGAGTTAAAAGGCTTGGATGTTATCATCCATATTAAATATTTAATGTATATCATTGTTTCATATATCACCGTTTCAAGTACTTTTAAAAAATATATTAGATTATAGGGTCATATATTTGGACATATGGATAGAATGAGTGATAAAGAAAGTATGTGTTAATACTATAAATGGAACAACAAATAAAGAAGGACCGAGGAAAATATGGCACGGTCAAATCAATTGAATATTAAATGTTGGCCACGGGGGGAGTCAGATAAATTGAAGTACATGTATGATGCAATGTATGAATGTTGAGGAAGTGAGAGAAGTATGTCAGGAAAGAACAGTGTGGCGCTCCATTCTTTCTGCCTACCCCTTTGAGAAGACGGCGTGATGGTTAATTAGTTAGTTAGTTTAAAAAAACTTTTCCCAGGTTTATGTTCAAATGTTGATTGATAATACTACTACAATTGTTATCTCTCTGTCCCCAGATACTTCTTCAAGACTGAATGCGAGGAATTGGAGAACACGGTGATCCAGGAGGAGATCTTCAACGACTCAGACTTCCTGCCCCTGTTGGACGGGAAGGTGATGGCGCGCGTGAAGAATTTCGAGTGAATCCTCCGGACAATATTAAACTAAAGTACTTACTTTATTACTGATGCACTGCATTTAAACGGGTATATAGCTATTTACGTACATCTCACGCGCATTTTACCCTCTCGTTGTGATACCAATTCGGTGTTGGCTATTACATCCTCAAAATTTTTCTTGGAAACTTTCTAAATTATTTATATTTTAACCCTTAACACTCGTTATATATTCGTAAAACTGCGTAAAAAGTTTGAAATTCAGTTCTGTTTTACAAATTTAAATAGAAAATACATTGCTTTGGCCGAAACGTTGTGATTCTTCTCACGGTTATTTTTCTTATCACAATTTCTTTTTATGAGATTGTCGCAACAGCTGTTTAGCCAACTTATGTTGGCATCATCAACTCACAAGTGGAAAAAACAGTGTTCTATTTCATACTTGTACTTAGTAAATGATCAATAAATAAATAAAAATATCATCATTATGGAATACCACAGAGCTATTGCCAAGTTATTAAAAAATTTCAAGTTTGTTTGAGTTCGAGAAAAATTACAACAGAAATTAAACAACGCTGTTCGTATAAGTAAAAAAAAATTTGGATACCGCAAATTTGGTATTTGAATTAAAAAATCTAATTAAATGTAACATCGAGTCTAGCTTGACATAAAAATTTATGTAAGAAATACAATGTCGAGCCAAACTCGACATCCGAGTGGTAAGGGTTAAGGTATTTGAGACTCTTTTACCTCGATATAATTTGGCAAGCACCATATTATTCTGTCTCATAATAATTTAAGAAAGAAAAATGCAAGAAATATTACGTCGGCTTCATTTATTTTTTAACGAGTTTAAAAAACGTTGTAAGCGTCTCGAGACAATACGTAGCATATATAAGAGTGATCGAAAGGAAAAATTTTGTTTTTAAGTTAGAGGTACAACGGCCATTAAAAAACCACCGAATGTTTGTGTAATGCAATAAATCTAATTAATATGATATCATCGTACAGAAGTATGATTTTTAAACGAGAAAAATACGGATGGTGCCCTTTTAGTTTGCATGTGATGATTTGTGTAAAATTTCAATTTTAAATCGCCGGGTTAGTTATAAAATACGTTTATTGTCCGCTGGTATTCTGTTTGTTCAGAATGTCCAATGTTTAATTTGATTTATTAATCATCTTGCATTCAATGGGCCCCAACTCACACGGCACACGTACAGCCGTCTCAGACTCTAGCCGGTGGTTTTCCCGGTGTTGCCAGAGTCGACGTGAATGCGACACGGAACGGCCGTGGTCCGCCCGAAGTACCTACCTAGTTGTATTATTTAACGATCCGCGTCGGAGCACAGTGTAAATACGATTATACGATAAGTAATTGACTTGCCGATATTTTTTTATATAGCTTCATATTAGAAAGTCTTTATTAATTTTGCATCTGATAACTTACGCTAAGTTATGTTTTAGATAGCTCTAGAAATGTTAATATGCACATCCTGTTAAGTATATATGAATGTATATTGTTCTGCTAATAAACGTTAGTTAGTTAGGAATTATATTTATTTTTATAGCCGGACTTGCGATTGCGTTTCAAACAGTTTTTTTTTTAACAATCTCGCGGGTCACCGATTGAGACCTCTAGTCAAAGGGATCGAGCGCAGATGTCGCGCCGGAGAGGTAATAGTGATATTACAGAAACCTACTTTGACGGCGCGTACAATTGTGTTTGATATCGATCTCTCTGGTGTTTTGAATTTAAAGATGTACAACAAATAATAAAAAATAGGATCAAAATGTCATTTTATAAGTGGGAGATTCTAAAATTTAAACGAGTATTTTTTTTTCAAATTATCAACCGTTAAATCATTTATTTGAATGAAAATTATCCATTGAATAATTTTTGGAAAATGTGTTTTCACACAACTTTTTTGTACTTTTTACAAACATATTTTAGACTATATGCATCCTTCCTCAGCGTAAAAAAATAATTTAATTTTAAAAATTATACACTTTGGAAAGACATGTTGTTCAAATCTGAATCCACAACACAAAGTAATGGTGAATATAGAAGAAATGAAATATTTCTATTTAGAAACTAGTGAAATTATTAATTTAAAAACAAGTAGCCCACTTAGAAGTACAGTACATTCCCGATTTTCCGGGGTCGGGTTAACCGGGAAGCGGATTATCCGGGACACTTCATATTCACAACAATACTTGTAATGCATCTGTCACAATGACATTGGGCGTTTAGTTCACATTGGTGCCACCGCCGAGATACGTTTGTGGCTCTAAAGTCGTAATTTTATTTTACTGTGAAAAAGTGTCTATGGTATGTCTGTCTATGGTATAATGGATAAACGCAAACGCGTCGTACTTTCAATTGAACAAAAACTCGAAATAATTCAAAAGTTTCAAAATTGTCCAACCGTTAAATATTTATTGATTCAATATAATGTTGGTGATCAAACTATACGGGACATCGTTAATAAAAAGAGGAAAAAAAATGTTTTCCGATTAACCGGGAAATCGATTATCCAGGATTTTTTGCACCATCCATCCCGGAAAATCAGGAGTGTACTGTATTTATCTCGTAACAGTTTTTTTTTTTTTAAACATTTTCATCCCAATATAAAAATATATACGTATTTTTAAATCAAACTTTATAATTGTAGATCATACAATTATTTCAAATGAATTAAAAATGAAAATAATAATATGAGATTACTATGTTATTTTTCAACAGAGTGCATTAGTAGGAAACTTTTAAAATTATATGTATTAAAAAAAAAAAAAAAACTTATAGAAAGCAGAGTAAGTCCGGCTATAAGCAATAGAGAATAAAATCAGGTGCGTAAAATTGTGCCTTTTCTATGTGTATATCATTCGGTAGGAGGTTGTAAAAAAATGTCTATAATATTGTATGAAGAATTGTAACATTGGTTGGTCCTGGCTTACACACCTTTTAATTCTTTTCTTTATTCTATCATCCTGGTAAATGTGTATATTTTTTCACCGCAATTTGTACCAACAAATATTCACTTACAAATTTAATTTATACTGCTATATTTTATATTGTTATCATATAATACATACTATGAAAAATATTCATACAACTGATTTTGAATAAAATAAAAATTGTTAATTTATTTACTAATTGAAATGATAGTATCATTTCAAATATAAAGGTATAATATACAACCGTATAATACCTTTTTAATTTCTTGGATTTTGTTGCTATGTCATTTTCAAGATTGAATGAACAACCTCTTTTAACACACGACATTATTTATTCATATTGTTTTTAACCATGTAACGTCGACATTTTAAATATGTGATTTATTTATTGTTATTTATTTTAAAACAATTGAATGAAATATTTGTGAAGCATTGTTTCAGAGATTCATATGTTTTACCCGTTTGGGAGAGATTTGACCTCTTTCACAACTACCCCATACAAAATTCTCTTTCTCTAGTTAAACATGCTAGAAAATAATTTTGAAAAATTAGCTACAACTACAGAATGTAAGTATTTTTGTTTGTAGATTTAAAAACAAAAAATAGCTATTTTTCTATGTTTTGTTTCTGTTTTACTGGATGTCAAAATGAACACATTTTTACAATTTTATTTATTCAATGGCATGTTCACGAATGCAACTCATTACCGCTTTGGCATTTGTGAGTTTTGGAACATGATTTAAATTATTTTTTATTACAAGTGTAATGGAACTTAGGATGTTCAAAAATACACTCCGTTTTGTGTAAGCCGGTAGAACCACGCTACAAGATTTCCTGGTAAATTATACTTTAGGTGATTATTTAACTCGTTAAGAACAGAGATTGAACGGCAGCTGGCGGCGGCATGCGAGGCCTGTTAGTGTTTTGTTAGTTATCCCTGTTGCTTTTATTATTGTCAATGGTTTTGATCTGCCCGTAGGAGTGATCACCCGGTCACAAATGTTACACCATCATTCCTAATTATTAAATTTGTTAATATTATGTACAACTACAATTATTATTTTATAATTTCAGTCAAAAAAGTTCTTTATTTATTTCACTGTAAGTTTGTTCAATATTTTTTAGTTTTGTTTAAAACAGATTGTGAAAAAAAAACTATGTTCATGTGAAAATAATTCTCTGTAAATGAAATTTTAATATGTAAACTGAAACTCTTAATTTTTATTTTCTAGAATATTACATAAAACATTGAAATAAAAGTATTTTGTACATGTTGAAAATAGATTTTTCTCTCTATCTTCTGTGCAATTGATTTGGTATGTTGAATTCAGAGGATATTTTTATATGCGCATATTTATTTTTCTCCGTAAGTTAACTTATTAGTCAGCTATTGCTGTGAACAAATATATATTTTTATGTGTCTACTTATTCTTGCCATATTGTTGTGTTTCTATATTCACAAATGTTTAAATAAGTCATTTCATTATTGATTCATTTTTGTTATAATCTTATGACACACAACATAGTTAAATCATTTTGTATTTGAATAGTACCAAATCTGTAATTCTTATCAATTTTATTTTAGTACATTATGTGTGTATGTATCACAAATTTATGAAATGTTATATTTTTGCAATTTATTATAAGCGTGAAAGAATTTCATGATCCATTTCATTCATTCAAACTCCATGTTGTGTTGCAGAATTAATTTGCACATTGTGTGTATCTTCCACGCATATGCGGAATATTAGTTTAATTTTATTTGAAAAGGTATCGGAATGGCCATGACTTTAATGATTATTTATGTATATATAATTTTAAATGAAATAGAATTGTGTGTCCTCTCTGATTGGCAACAATATCAGATTCCAATACACAGTGCCATAAACATTACGCGGGCGACGGTTGTTCTTTATTAAATTAGCGTATTGTACCAGAAGATTCTGTCCATACAGACTTTATGCACAGTTACAGATAAGTTTGGTATATTGTAGAGAATAAATTATTTTTTTAATGTTGAGTCTATTTTTCTTAGAGTTAGCTAAAGTATTATCATTTTAAACGGAGAACAATCGAAATTCTATTTATGAAATCATTTGTTAATTCACCTGTACATACCGAGCTGTATCCCACACCACTCCCAGCCTCTAGCATAAGTCACCTTATATACACCTGGTAAATTTACAACATTTATAAATTGTAATAAGATTGAAAAATAAATTAGTATTTTTTACAAGGTTCCTGTGTTTTCATTCTTAGACTTTGATATATCACACCATTTATTGATCAAGCACTTATTGAAGAGAATGTGGATAGTTGACATTTCGACTCAAGACAGTGAGATCTGTATTGACAGGGTCAGGCATGGGTCAAATACTGAACATCACCAGGTTTTGACATGGATCATTTTTATAATGCTGTTAATTTTCCAATTTATTATTATTTTGTAATTGATTATCAGATAATAATCTTCTTCTTCAGCCTTCTTCCCTCCACTGCTAGATATAGACCCCTTCCATTTTCTTCCGCTCGTTCCTGTCTTGTCCTTTCCGCATCCAGGTTGTTCCAGCTATTCGGAAAATATTGTCAGTCCATCTTTTAGATGGCCTACCGACACTCTTTTTCTTTGTCCAAGGCCTCCACTGAAGTATTCTGGATGTTCATTGGGTATTGCTTTTATCTTGTTATATGTCCAGTCCGTTGCCACTTTAATTTAGCTGTACGTCCATGATTTCGGCAACTTTGGTTCGGCGTCTTATTTCGTTAGCATTTGCATTTGCCTCCTCATGGATCGTTGGGTGAATTTTAGTTTGTGGACACTTTTTACTGTTAGGGTGGTTGTCTCTAGTATATATGTTAGGATAGGCAGTATGCATCCATCAAACATTTTTCTTTTTAAATAAACTTCTTTAATTTTTCAAAAGGCAGCCGAGCCCAGTCCTACTCTTCTAGGTATTTCGGCTGTTTGGTTTTCTTTTCCGAGCTCCGAGTCCGAGTCAGATATAATAGGTAAAAATAACTTTATATTGTAATTCGAAAATTCCCACAATCCATCTAATGAATCTACTAAACATTTATTGTTTCTTGAACAATGATGTAAAACTACCTATTATATAATTAAAACGTCTGTTTTCTAGAAGTTTTATTATATTTTATGTGAATAACATGTTTCGCCTGTCTAAGACATTATCAAATGTACATTTTATAATATACATTAGACAAGCAAAACATGTCATTCACATAAAATATAATAAAATTTCTAGAAAATGGACGTTTTCATTCGTATTAATTAACTACTAAATATTGTTGATTCAAGAACATTATAAGAAAAGTTGTTTATTCTCATTATCAAGAATATTAATTTTAGGTTTTTTTACTCCAAGACAATTAAAATGATGCAATTTTAAATATTAGTTGAGGATTAAAAGAATTTTAAAAGGCACTCAATGGAATTAAAACAATTGCATGGCCCGGTTTACAAAAGTAGGGTAGGTCGAGAGGTATGTGAAAAGAGTCGTGACAGTCCATCCCTTCGACCATGGATACAATTCAATTGTTGGTGAAATAAAAACAACTATTTAATGGCAACACTATCTATTTATTAAAACTAAATGCACAATAGTAACAGAAACATAAAAATCTTAAAATTAGGCGCTTCTCTCTCTCATCTCCTATATTATTCTATGACGACTGTTGCACCCACTTTGCTTAAAGCTGCTTGAAGGGTATCGGCCTCTTCTTTAGTGATGCCAGCTTTGACTACGGCGGGGAGCTCTTCTACAAACTTCTTGGCCTGCACCAGATTGAAACCCTCCATGAGCGTCTTCACTTCTTTAATGAGGGGGACTTTCTGCTTATCATCGAAAGCAGTCAGTTTTACCTTAAACACAATATTTGTTGAATTAAAATGGAAAATTGTATCAAAGATTCATAAAAATAACTAATCTCTTTTCCACGTCAGGATAAAAATGTTTTGGGACTTATAATATCATGCAAGTAGCTCTAGCGAAACACATTATTTGCACTTACTGTGAATTCTGTCTGTACTTTCTTAGCAATAGGTGCATCCTCATCTTCAGCAGAACTGGGCGCGCTTTGCATAACGAATCCTCCCATAGGCATAGCGGGCTGGTCGGGAAGGTTTAATCGCTTCTTCAAAAGTTGGCTCAGGTCGCTCACTTCTAATAAATTTAAACCAGATATATCGCTGGCTATTTTCTCCAATTTTGCGGAATAAACCTTATCAACGCCTTCTGGAACGGGTATGGTAAGGGGTTCAGCCGGAATCGCTAAGCCCGCGGCCGTCGATTGCCGAGCTACATTGCTAAAACGAAATATTTTTGATATGCAATAATTTTTTAGTAAAATTTGAGGTTATGTTGCGGATTGACGGAATAAAGATATAAGCTTATATTTTCTAAAAGAAAAAGCATACCATCTTATAAAATTTCTCCAGTGGGAAATTTGTGATCGGGATAATACCTTTACTGCATTCATTGTTATAATAATCCGTAAATTGATAAACCCGAAGTAATAAAGCACCCCGTAAAATCGCCGATTATTAATTATTTTATGTTGGCATTCACGATTGTACAGCCGGTAAGGAAGATTTTTCCCGTCTTTATGTTGGTTAAAATGTTTTTGTGAATGTCATTTGTTATTATTTTTCCAAACCTTGTTTAATTGTCAAAATTATTCGCTTTAAGTTATTTTAGTTATTAATTTGGTAATTTATAAATAACAAGAGTTTCAGTACACCGATGTATAGATTATGTTTTACCGCAAATAATTATTACCGGAAAACTCTCGCAGCGTTCTGCATTATCGACATTTGACATTGACAATTTAGTTCTTACGAGCGCCATTCATTAGTCGATTGTCAACAGCCAATGTGGTCAGACTCAAACTTTTTTGGATCAAGTCAAAACTTTTGTAGATTAATACGCTTTAATTCATAAACTATGGCTAATTTGAAACAGATATCTTTAAATTGCAGCGGACATACGCGCCCTGTAGTGCATTTAAACTTTAGTGACGTTACTGAGTGTGGATATTTTCTAATTTCGGCGTGCAAAGGTACGTGGTGTCAGATTAACCTCTCGTCTCGGCGTTGACCATTCGCCTTGGCCTGATTTTGGACGGAATCTTACAAGTGCAACCGGGTCCGAGGCATTTCGGCCGGCGCCGAGACGATCTTTTAATCCTATTAATTAGTCAATCTCGGCTTTTTTGGGTCGCTTGTAGGGGTTCTGTGTTTGCATGTGGCATGACAGGTCATGACGTCTGCTGCCTTTGTGGGGGATTCTGGTTCCGGCCTTCTGTCCCGCGAGCAGGAAGAGCCTTGGTCCTACTGACACATTTGTGTTCAGAAGGCGGTTTACCTTGCCCAGCAAATAATGCATTTATAATTCATAATAAAAACATATTGCCTTGGGTGTCCGCATTAACGAGTCCCACAATATGCTTACATTTGTGCACGACGCGGAAGTTTGCCGCCACTGGCCCTTTCAATTGGAAAATTATTCTGCTTTATTCATTGCATAAATAATTTGCATTCCGCACAATAACATGGACCTACCTACATACCACTAAACAACCAATTGGTTTGCCACTTCTCCATTCATCAAATCTGAATGCGTTGATTCTCTTACCAATGTTAAGCAACCCCTTTCTCTTGTCATCTGATTATTGTATCTTCTAGATCAGCATTTTCCAAACTTTTTCTACAATCGAACACTTCGCAAAATGGGAAATTTTTAGGTTTGATTATTATTTTTCTAAATATAAAACTATAATATAATATTGTGCCTGATATAATGTGTGGATACTCTGTGTATGATAGAGTGTCGAATGAAAATATAAGAATTGAATGCGGTGCGAATGATGGTGTTATGAACTAAAAAATGAAAGGAACATTAAGATGGTTTGGACACATGGAAAGAATGAATGAAGAAAGAATGGTAAAAAAATTATATGTTAACAATGTAAATGGAACTAGAAATAGAGGAAGACCTAGGAAAACGTGTCACGATCAAATAAATCAAATATTGAATGTCGGCCATGTTAGGAGTCAGAGAAATCGACGCGCGTGCATGACACGATGTATGAATGTTGAGGAAGCGAGAGAAATATGTCAGGAAAGAAAAGTGTGGCAGTCCATTCTTTCTGCCTACCCTTTCGGGGAGACGGGGTGATGGTTAGTTAGTTAGTTAATATAATATATACATAAAAATATCTATAAATTAATCACTTTGATGATTTTGAGTCTTTGAACTGCATATCTTGATATATCAGGCACAATATTGGTTAGTTGCATTCTAATATCGGGTGTGGCGTCGGTTTGCTTGACGTCATAAACATCAGTTGCCTTTCAATATGAAATAGATCTATCTATCCCACGGCATTTCTTTTAGGGATGCTTGAAGCCGACTCTCTGCAGTTTCGAAGAGATGAGCATCTCATAACCCGGATATTTTGAGAATTCGGCTGTGCTGGAGAGTGTTTAGCTTTTTGTCCCTGATAGATATCTTGTATGTAGAAGAGGCGCGAGAGTTATGTTAGGATAGAAGAGTTTGGTGGTCCATGCTCTCTGCCTAATCCTTTGGAGAAACAGCGCGATGGTTAGTTAGTTCAATTCAATTCAATTTGTAAAAAAAATCATTTACATTAGAGAAATTTTCCAATGCGTTTATGATAACAGTTAAAAACAATAAAAAAATAGAAGTTAAATGAAACAATATAGTGAAACAAGAAAAGGAAATACCAAATTAATACCATATATAAGAGATTCATGGTTTTTGAGGGTAGCCTCACTATTATGAAAATGTCCACATCCGAAGAGATGCGGTTTAGAAGGATTCTTGCCCTGCCCATGGGCATCAATAATAATCTATGTTGCCGTTGTCCCAGATAATTGTCAGGGACAAACAAAGTCAAGTCATTCAAAATGTCTGAGTTATGTATTTGACCACGAATCAGTTGAAAAAAATTATAGTTTTATACTTAAAAGTAATTAACTAATCGAATAAAATAAGCTGTTTTCTGTTCAACTTTCAGGCAGAGTTTAGAAAACCCTGGTATAGATTAACATATCTGTGGCTTCCTAACGTTCATACCATTTTAAAGCTTGTGATAAACAATTTATTTTATGTTGTGTGTACATATACACTTTTGTGTTATACTTTGAATATGATTTAAAAAAACACAGAAATAAGGAATACTAGGCTTGACCAAAACAATTAACATTTAGCATGTGGAATCGTAAAAATCACCTGACACCAAAGTGGTTAAAATTTACGGTTTGGACACAAGAATGAGTGAAGAAAAAAATATAAAGTATGTGTTTATGATGTAAATGGACCAAGAAATATAGGAAGACTGAGAAAAAAATGGCACAATCAAATTTTAAATATCTGCCAAATTAGGGGTCGGACTTGCACGCATGACACATTTGATCAAACAGCTACGCATTTGATTCTCGCTACATTTAATAATGCCTTAGCAAAGAGAAACATGTCATTCCCATAAAATATTATATAACTTTTATAAAAAAAACAGATGTTTTTCATACGAATTCTTTTAATATATTTTGCCCAATTACCTTTTTTAGACTTTCTAATAATGAAATGAATTTGTAGTAAATCTGTATTATGATAATGTGTCAAATGCAAATATAAGAAGTGAATGCAGTGCGAATGAAAGCATTATGAACAAAATAATTCAATGTTTTTTTTAACTTCTCCCTGCATACCGTCTCAACCGTGGGGCCACTCAAAACATGGTCAGATAGGCGCATAACCCCACGCTTGTGCCTTATTTATTATTTTTTAAATATTCCCAGATTATGCCAAAATTTGGACTACCAGCGACATCTATTGGTGTACACAAAATTAAATAATTTATCGACTAGTTACATGTTTACAAACTGAAAAAAAAGTATTTCGTAAATATCATTACTACTCAAGAGGTTGGGCACATGAAAAGAATGAATGAAGAAAGCATGGTAAAAAAGTATATATGAATAGAACATGAAATAGAGTAAGACCGAGGAAAATGTGGCGCGATTACTTCAAATATTAAATGTTGGCTATGTGAGGAGTTGGAGAAATCGAAATGCGTGCATGATATAATTGCGTGCATGATAGATGGTATAAGTGTTAAGGAAGCAAGAGAAGTCCGTCAGGAAAGAACTGCGTGGCAGTCCATTCTTTCAGCCTACCCCTTCGGGGAGATAGCGTGTTGGTTAGTTAGTTAGTTACTTCTAAGATAACTTGATAATAAACACAAACATATATAATATGTACACTTATACTCCTATGGGGTTGGTTTTTTTTTGGACGTTCCATTACCCCAATACTAACAGAGTCGTTAGACGGTAAAACATATTAAAGATTTTTACACCTACCTGTGAGAATCATTCGTGCAAAGTTTTATGTCTTCAAGCTTTGTTTTTGTTTTTTTATCGATATATTTTTATTTATGTATTGTTTTACTCAATATAATGGGTTTCTACGTACCTTTGACACACATAAGTTGGTGTACGGTAAGGTTTATTGCGTTGTCATATCTCTGGGAAATGTTTTTCAACAATGAGCAAGTGATTCACGCAGTTTTAAGGTTTTTTGTTATTAATACGAATGAAAACGTCTGTTTTCTAGAAGTTTTATTATAGTTTATGGGAATGACATGATTTTTGGCCTTTCTAAGGCAGTATTAAATTTCTTATTAGTTATATTTATTACTTGACTAAGTTTTTCTATATTATGAATTGGTTTAACACTGAAACACAAAAACAAATTTTGGAATATTTTATTATCTAAAAGTGAATGTTTTTTTTTATTACTAAAATTGAAAGGATGTGAAGCTTGAAACTAATGCCATAGAAATGAGATCGCTAAGAAAAATGTGCAGAAATATAATATGTTACATGATAGAATTTTTCTTCTTCTTCCCAACTCATCGTCTGTATTGACTGTTGGGGTAGGCTCTTCTTGATCTCAGGCTGTACCTCGCACGGTTCTGAGTATCGCCTTCACTCAAGCCATTTCTCCGCAATACGCTATTTCACTGAATGATCCATGAGTTCCTAGGTCTTCCTCTGAATGGTTGACGATGAAGATTCACAGACAGAGCTCTATTTACTGTGTGGTCTATAGAATACTGATTGAATATTTAAAGATGCAATGTAATGCAGATGAATGTATAAGAAAGGGTTACTCATAGTTTTATCATAGGGAACGAATGGATGAGAGAAGAATGCTTAAAAAAAATATATAGAAATAGTGTGAATAGAAAAAGAAGTCAAAGATTGCTGGGGAAAAATGGCATTACTAAATGAATCGATTATTGTAAGGTGGCCATTTTCAAAGTCTGAAGAATCGCGAAGCGTGCGTGTCGCGGTGTGTGAATGTAGTTTGAGAGGTATGTCAGGACAGAGCATTGTGGCTGTTCATCATCTGCTTACTCCTGTGGGAATCGACGTGATGGTTAGTTAGCTAGTTAGTTTTTTTTTATTACATCCCAGCTTATTTGGGTCATGCACCAATAAGTCACCGTTTTCGAGATGGAACTTAAATAAAAAATAAATGTGTATTATTATTCCAGATTGGCATTCACACTTGTTTCATGATTTTCCTTTCCAAATTTCAACTAAAATATAATTCACAATTTTTACTACCAAAAAATTATTGTGATGTTTTTAAAATATTTGGTTTAAAATTGTATAATTTTTTTCAACTTGGATCTTCTGTTATACAGAAGCCGACCATGTGAGAGATCGGAGAAATTGACGAGCGTGCACATGTGAATGTTGAGGAATCAAGAGAATCGATTATGATAATAATGAAGAATCTGGCAGTCCACTCCTTCTGCCTACCCGTTCGGAGAGATAGCGTGATGTTAGATAGTTAATTCATGTTGTTAAAGCAACATCATCGATTTGTTAGTTAATAAAAATAATATTCACAGTGGCGGTGGTGGTCTAGGGGACAGAACGTTTGACTCCTGATGCCAAGGAACTAGGGTTCAAGCCTTAATTTGACCAGATTCCTTCTTCATAAAAATGATCTATTTTCTGCTCATATTGGATATTGCATAATAAATTCTAATACACTTTAGAATTGAAAAATAAGGCAGTTTATTTTCCTCTTAAATATTAGATATCACAACGTGTTTTGGAGGAGACCTCCATCTTCAGGTGTAAATATATAACAAAAAACTAAACAAAGAAAGACTTATTAAAATGCATTTAAAAATTGATACAATACAAAGGAACAATACATTTGAATTAAAAAAAAAATACTTGGACTAATCGCTTTAAGAAGTAATAATTATTTTTTAAATGTGATAATACAAAATAATTATACCATAAGTGATAACATAAAATTGTAATTTGGAAAAAAACATACATTTGAAAATACATACTTTGCCTAGATGTTAATAATTGATTAATTTGCTGTGAAAATATTATTGGGAATGGGAGCTTGGAAGACTAAAAGTAGAAAGGGTATTTAAGGAGAAAGGAGTAAATGGGGGAATCTGATTATTAATGAGTTTTTTTTCCAATTTCACCGCATTGAGGATTTCCAAAGATTCTAGTTTAGAAATATTGTGTCTTTTCTGTCAAAACTATTGGCCATCTCAGAAAAAATAGTATGTTTAATAATTCAAATATCATTGATTTAAATCCTTGACGTTAGTCTTTAAAGAAAAATAGCAGCAATATTTATTTATTATTTTGACTGGATAATTAATTATGGATTAGTTATTGAATGGAGATCATAGCAGGTAATATAATAAATCACACAACATTGAGCCTTCATCCATACTGTATGGAGTGAGTGGTGTGACCTCTCTCAAGAGCGCGTAGAAAGTACTCATGGGCTGTTGTGATGTGGACTTGTTTCTCTGCCAAGAATACAATATAACACTTTGTACATATTTCCATATATGTCTCGTATTCAATTGTTGTCGGCATGTCCATTATTTTAACCCTGAACTTAAGGTACTCTGCTCGGTCTCATGGAAACTGTTAGTAAATCTTTTAAGGCCTTAATCAAAATTATGGCCTTAAACAAAATAAGGATGAAAGTAGGAAAAATGCTGTAGAAATGAGATCACTGAAGAGAATGTGCGGGAAAACGATGTATGATAGAATAAAAGTAATTTTAAAATACTTTTAACTAACTAACTAACCATCACGCCATTTCTCCGGAGGGGTAGGCAGAGAGAATGGACCGCCATACCGTTCTGTCCTGACCTAAATCTCTAGCTTCCTCCGTATGACGTGATTTTTATGGCCGCTAAAAATTGTTTACATGCCGCGACACTTGAATTTAAGCATGTATAATATTAACAGGATGTTTTTAATTTTTTTTTTACATTTGACCGGATTTTTTGACTGTTATATCCGAAATTCGTTAAATAGAGGTCCGTTATATCGAGGTTTTACTGTACTTGCCTTAAGTTTATAAAAAAATCTGTCTCTCTAACAACAAACTGAACAGAAGAAATTGTAAATTATTGATATTTTGTTACAAAAAGTATTTACCGTTATCTGTGCAATTTCTTGTCTTCCATTTCACATTCACCCATCACAAAAGAAAAGTGAAAGTTTTCTGCACTAAATATGGCACCGCTCACATTTAAATGTATGATTCTTTAGTAAAGACTAGTGCAAAGATAATTAATTTCACAAATAATTTACATATATTCGTTTTTCAATATTTTTTACAAATATTATTTTTTAGTATTTTTTCCTTCTTCTACCTATGCGGTCTGATCTCCAGAGGGTTCCTCATCCTGTGAGGTGGATTCCTACTTCTCTTTCCATTTTTTAGGAGGTCTTCCACGAGGACGAGTCCCTAAAATCTTTATATGATAGATTTTAATATCTAATATTGATAAAAGACATTTTCTAGAAGTTTTATTATTTTTTATGAGAATTACATATTTCTCTCCGTGACATCATTAACATATACTTTCTTCAACATTCATTACTTCCATTTGTCCAAACCAACTTAATGAACCTTTCATTTCATTTGCTTACACTATCATATACCACATATTCTTTCGAGAGATTTCATTTCCACTATTATTTTGTACCACATTACACATTTATTCCACTTTCATCCTTCCATTGCTAGTTCCATGCTTCACTTTCATACATAAGAGTCTGTAAAAGAACACCATCTTAGTTTTTTTCAAATACTTTTGTTTGCAATGACAACTTTAAACGCACCATTCACCAATTACGAGTTATTAAAATAATATTTAATGATATTACCTCTTGATTGGAAGTTCATTTTTAATGATAATTAAATAAAATGATGTTTTTATATCCATAATTTTTATTTAATTATTGTTTAAAATCGGTCGATGCCAGCCAGCCTGGCGAAACCAGTCACTGTTGAAATAAAGACAAAAAGTCAAAGTAATAAAAAATGGTTATATTTAATTATTAATTACGAGTTAGTTTAACTGCAACAGAATTATATCTTGTGATTGCATTGTTATTTGTCTATAATCAGATGGGAATCCAATGCTGCGGCAGGGTGAGACGGGGGATTGGATCGGAACCTTCGAGGGGCACAAGGGAGCAGTGTGGGGCGTGGCTCTCAACCGGCAAGCTACCCAGGCAGCTACGGGGGCTGCAGATTTCACAGGTCACTACTCTTACACTATTAATTTAATTTAACTAGTCTAAGGCCTAAAACTAGACTAAAGTCTCCCATCAGGCAATTACCATTTGAACTTAGCCACCCTTTTTGACGACATCTGTTACTCCCAACTTTCTGAGAGTTTTTGTTGTAATGCTAATCTAATCTACTTCTTGTCCTGTCACACCTCCATGGTGCATAGGTCTTTAAGGAACCTTCTCCACCCGACTATCCCACACCTGATGCTTAACATCATCCCAAGTGAGGCCTGCTGCTTTAACCTCGTCTTGCAGGGTTCTTCTCCAGGTGGCTCTAGGTCTGCCTCTAGTCTAGTGACCGATCCACAGCCATTTGTGTCTAGTGACTTGCTCTCTGATTGGCTTTTCGTCTCCCATGGCCCAGAGAACGGCATTTGACACTCTTTGGGGCCAAAAGATCTTAAATATTGAGCGAAGGCACCTTTTTATAAACACCTGGAGTATTCCAATAACGATTTTAAAGTTTTACATCTGTACAGCATTACGCCGAATGCTAATAATAAATAAAAATATATGTTTATCGTGTTTTGCAGCTAAATTGTGGGATGCTGTATCTGGCGATGTGATCCACACGTTCGACCATGTACACATAGTCAAGAGCGTTAACTTTAGCTCGGATGACAAGCTGCTGGTGACCGCCAGCAACGAGAAACTGATCCGGGTATATGATCTCAATCAGCCAGAAACCGGTGAGTTCATACTTTCATAATTTAGATATTATAATTATGGTTCAAATTTAGAATATGATTGTTCCTCTTACATTGATATCTTTCAATCTTCATGCTCAAAGTTGATAGTATTAAAAAATAAAAATAAAACACCATTAATGTGAACAAAAATATGAAAGAATTTCTGCATTGGTTTGGACATATGAAATGCATGGATGAAGAAAGAATGGTTTAGAAAGTATATGTAAATGATGTAAATGGAGTGTGGAGTCAAGGAAGTCCGAGGAAATCGTGGTACATATAACCAAATTAATAAAATTTGAAAGGCTGGCCATGTTAGAAGTCAGAAGAATGTGCGTGTATGACTCGGAGAAAGATGTTTGTCAGGATAGAGGAGTGTAGTGGTCGATTCTCTCTGGAGAAAAACGGCATGATAGTTTGTTGCTGTTGTAATGTTAATGTGGACAAGGAAACCATTGGTATGCCGTAAACAAATGAAACTGAATGAATGATAATTGTATTCCAGCTATTCAGAAGTTCTCCGGGCATACATCGGGAATCCGGCATGCTCTTTTCTTCCGGAATGACACGGCTCTCGTGTCTGCGGGCGAAGATAATACTATCCGAGTTTGGGACATGAATTCAGGACAGGTAATATAATAATTAACAACTTATTACTATGCAATCTTCTTTCAATGCTATCTTTTTAAATAAATCGAAGTTTGCATGTGGATGTGCGGGACACAGAAGGAAATATAAAGTAGAGTAAATGTGGCCTAGCATCTCATGGTGTTTGCATAAATTAAATGTATGTCCCGGAAGGACGGGGACAGGCCTATGAATTGTACGAGCGAGGCTGAAGAAAGGGCGCCGCTGCGCCCTATAACAGATTTATCACCATGCTTTCCGTTCTTGCTCCAAATACAAGTGTTTTCCTTCCCCAGTCCACATAGTTTTTCCTTCTCCTGACTTGATTATTTTTTATCTCAATTTAGGTGTTATTATGTTTTTTTTTCTTTTGTATATACTCTTATTCCGTGGATACTTGATACCCAGTTGGAGGATCTAGATTATGCTGATGACCTCTGTCTGTTTTCGATAAATCGGGTGGATGCAGAGCAGAAACTGAATAGACTTCACGAGGAAACGGTAAAAGTAGGTCTCAAAATTAACATGTCCAAGACAGTAGACCTACGAGTGTCCACAAATGATTCCACCCCAAACTTGCTCCACGGTGTCCCACAAATGATTCCACCCCAAACTTGCTCCACGGTGTCCCACTTGTGACCACAACCAGCTTTTGCTACCTCGGTAGTATGATAATGGTGTAAAACCTTTATAACATGTCGAGAAAAATAAACTCAAAAGTGGAAAAAAATCAGTATTTTGGTTCGTAATAAACTTGTATGTAACTAATGAATTTTTGTGTTTAGGAGGTGAGCAAAATAGACTTCCCGTCTATCCCCAACAGTCTGGAGGTGTCCCGTGACGGAGCCACGTTGACGGTGGCGCATGGCAGCCGCGTTTCCTTCCTGGATGCCACTTCGCTGGAGCGGGTGGCCGAGGTCACGGTGCCCACGGCCTGCTACTCCGCTTCCCTGCACCCCGATCGAAGCGTCTTCGTCTGCGGCGGGGAGGATCTCAAGGTCTACAAGTTCGACTACACTAGCGGAGAAGAGATCGGTAATACTCCGCATAATCTGGCTTTTCTACTTATTTAGGATAGACAATTACATATTTCGTTCAATTTGTTATTGTCTCTCAAGATATTATTAATAACATTTTTATATTGACGTACATGTATCTCTCGTTGTATGAGTGTGGTTTAATCTAGCGAGGTGTGTCAAGATAGAGGAGTATGGCATTCCATTCTCTCTGCCTACTTTTTCGGAGAAACAGCATGCTCTGAGGATAGGTGGACTTGTCATATTTCTATTAATAAAAAAAATACTCATTCATGTCATACACAAATGCCCATTTTTACTACTTCTATTCTTGGAATATGATCGAAATAGTGGGAATAACACACTCATATCACCCCTTTATCTATAACGTGAAACTAGTGCACTTATTGCTTCAATAACATTAATATTTCTTAAAACTAACTAACTAACGAAGGCAGAAATAATGGACTGCCACACTTTAGCCGATGCGGCACTACATCCTTCTCTTTTCGCCCCCGCGAGAGACACGGTGTGATGGGTTGCGAACCTCATCGCCACCAATAGGCATCTCCCGCGCATCATTGTTAATTAATTCTTTAAAAATTAATATTGGGTTATAAATTTCTGTATTCTTCTGTTATATATTTAGGTGGCTCTAAAGATAGGTGGGCAGAAGTGGTGTTGGACTGGCCATATTCGTCGGAGAACCGACAGCTGGTAGGGAAGTTGGGTTTTGGAACGAAGACTGCGCACAGGATTCTGTATGAGAGTGGCAATAGATATGAGGCAGCGCTGTGCTTTGGGAGAGGCCTACATTCAGCAGTGGATGACAGACGGCTGATACGAAGAAAAATATATTATTTCTTGATTGGTTAATGTTTCAGAGTCCAACAAAGGCCACTTCGGGCCGATCCACTGCGTGCGCTTCTCTCCGGACGGGGAGCTGTATGCCAGCGGCTCCGAGGATGGGACGGTGCGCATGTGGCAGACACGCGTGGGGCTCTCTTATGGCCTGTGGAGGCGCTCCGAGGGAGCCGGCGGGGACGCGGGCCACTCTCCCCTCACCAACGGGCAGGTCAATGGAAAGGCATCACCCACGGAATTATCCGCCTGAGGTAACCTGATCTATCCTATCTAATATTTGTTTGATTCCATCAAAGATTCTTTATTTTGTAATACCAATTAATCTATCATTAAACATTTAGTATTAATATCCGTTTACTGGACTAGCGTGTAACCAACAGGAAGGGTATAAATACCATTCCGGGTCGGCGTAATCTTTTGGAAGTTTGTAAACATATTAATTTAATTTTATAAGAATTAATTATTCTATGGTAATGACATATATTATATACGGTAGTGACATGTTTCATCTTGCTAGGGTGTTGAACAAATATCTACTTGAAAAACAAACATTTTGCAATGCTTCAACATATCACTTCTATATAATACAATACAACTTCTAGAGAATATTAAAATTCATAAATATTAAGAACACAATCTATGGTTTTGCATCCCCTTGTAAGTAAAGATAATAAGTGAAACCCGGATTTTACCTCCCCGTATTAAACGTTTTCCCCCCAATTGCATTTCATTTTTTCAGTCCCGTTATATTAGGTGGACCGGGAATTAACCCATAAGTTCCCAGTGTCGCATTAAAATTTATTAATGAGTCGGCGCAGTAGAAACATGATTGGTCAGCGAGCGACGTTGTGATTGGTCGTTATATGGCTCGCAACGTGGTGATTGGTCGACATTTGGCATCTGTTATTTGGTTTTCGACTCGATTTGCAAGTAACGCTTCGTTCTTTTTGTCGTTATTCGCAATCATTATTTACTTTCAGTGAAATCAATAATGGTTCTCAATTATCTGTATATCTGATATGTTTTTTGTATTTTTTTTTCAGATTCGGACTAATGGTCTTAATGTACCGTGCCAGACTGGACCCGTACATTAGTGAACCATTAGTGTCTGTGAACACACACTGTATATTTATTATTGAAACAAAAGAACAACTTACAAAACAAGTGCATAATGTGAAAAGAATTAAAAAAAAAAAAGTATAAATAGTTTCGTCATTGATTCAAAAAAGTTTGAAAAAAATAAATAAACATATTTATCAAGTGAGTCTTGAGTGCTAGTGTAGTGTTTTGGTATATTGACTATTATTTTTGTTTACTTGTAATTTGAAACTGTTGAATGTACCATTTGCTTAAATGTTGTCTGTATGAACAATTATTTATTAAAAAAAAAAAACATCACTAATCTTATCGACGTCTTTTGATTTTGTTTTATTATTATATTTTTTAAAACAATTTAAATTAATTAAATAATTCCACCGTCGCATAATACAAACAAGAGACGTCAGTAAGATAATGTTGGATGTTTATTATAATTTGGGTACTATATTCTAAATTTGAATTTTGTCAAATTGTGAGACAATTTATGTAATTTGTCTGGTGATTGGAAATCTAAAAGTCCTGTCGATTTTACGAATGACTGTGAATGTGTGTGTGTAAGAAAATTACGTTATTCTGAAGGTTTTTATACCGGATTAGGATGTGAATAAAGTAAAATCACAGCCCAGTGTATCACCAAACAATCTAGGCTCTGATTGTAGTCACTTTGCAATGTTTTTTTTTTTGTATCGCATTTTTTCCATTTTGGACTGACTCGCATCTCGCAATATAGTGGAAATATTTTTACCTGTTCCGATAGTGTGATATAGTTTTTATTTATACAAGTTTCGAGAACAGAAGTTATTATCTTTATAATGTGACTTGGAGGTACGAAACCGCCGGATTTCGTGTGTTTTAGCTTTATGAAATAATTGGATTTTTTTTTTTTTCGTTTAAAGAACGTTGTCACATACGATGGACTGTAGTGTTATAATTTTAAAATTCAAGCTACATATCTTATGCAATCATTGATCCCCACTCCACCACTGTAGCTTACAACATTAGGTGATACATAACAAATCTAAAAAATATATATTTAAACTTGTTTCATCGAAATATGTTTAATTAAGCGTACGGAATGTCTAAAAATTAATTAACTCTTGTGTCAAAATCAAAATGGAGTTCCCACTTCACACAGAACAGTTAAACTGGATACGTTTCCGTATTTAATTGTAATTGTATGTATATTTGGAGTATTTTTTTTTGGTATGCTATAGTAACGTGGCTGTCATGCAAGGCTTGATTATGTAAACATATGTGTAAAACAACCCTCCCAGGTACACAGAGGAGCTCACTGCTTTACGAAGGATCGAGAACTCACCGTTTGTAAAATAATCAACTGTTACGTTGCACACGATTCTATTTTTCATAGTCTTGTAAATCTCTCGAGTTTGCTGTGCACCTGGGAATGTTATTTATTGATAGGAATATTAATTATTGTAAAAAAAAAATAGTTAAAATTCTTTTTAACAATATTTAATCTGTGTCGTGCACTGATTTATTATTCCATTTAAAAAAAATACAATGTAGTAACTACACTCATCTTTGCCAAAAGTAGTGTGCAATTTGAATATTTCTAGAAATTTTTACTAATGTCACATTGTGTAAATCTTAGTTCATGAGTAGAATGTTCCTCTTTGTAAACAAGTTAAAGAGTGCATTCATTCCAAAATGTACTTTTTGAAACCCCCATAAAATTATATATATAAAAAAAAATGTTTTAATATAATTCCAAGTACTTATACCGTACGCGCGTTATAGACAAGTGGCCTATATTATAAAATACAAATATTCTTAGATGTGAAAAAATAAACTGGCGTTTTTTCGCAAATTTAAATGTAGGAAGTGCTTTGCACAGGTCGTGGGTGCAGAAATAATGCAGAAGGCTCCCGTTTTCTGGATATTTTAGCATTTTGAAAGCGAGCATCACGCGTTTTAACATTTTTTATGACGATTGAAACAATTGAAATTCCGAATGGCGAGAGATTTATTTGTTGTCATTATTTTTTTGTGTCGTCTTAATTTTTCTTTACCCACGGTCTCTGCTCTGCTCCTGTACATATATGATGAATTTTGTGAAGTAATTATGGCACTTTTTTTAAATCCGTTAATTGACATAGACGTGATATATGAATTAAGATGTTTTGTAACCTATAGATTTGAATAATTGCCTTAATTGTACATAGCGACGGGTGTTTAGAACAATGTTGGGAATTATTTTTTGATTTAGTTTTGAATTGGAGGAAAAAAAACGACATTTTGAATGTTATTCTCACAGTATCCGCTGTGTAACGTTTATTTAAAACTTAAATTATTGTTTAAAATTAATTTTCAAATCCCGAGAAGGTACCTGCATAATATATATATTTTTTCAGGCTGCTCACATTTTTTTTGCATGCTTATTCAAATATTGAACTTGCATTATTGCGTGTATGTTTTGTTGAATTTTAACTGTCGGTTTAACCATGGTATATTATATAATTTTCACTTCTGATTTGTGATAGTACATAAATGATAATTGATAAAATTATAACCTCTACAACAAGACGTCCCATGTCATAATTTAAATGTCTGCTTTTCCCAAAACAGACCTTTTTATCACCCCTCTTATGTGTATTTAAAATTATAAAAAAAGGTGATGTTTTAAAATGAATGTATTAATTGACATAATGATGAAATATTGTATAATAATGACTCTGCGGCAATGAAATTAGGAACTAGCTTCTTTTTTTAAATTTGAAAATGATAAAAAATAATAACGTAACCTAACCTATCAGGTTAGGATTAGAATATAATGTGCTGTATTTGTTTAACCCCCGTTGTGCAGCTGACTTCATTTGCAGCATGAAAAAAATTGTCTTTAACTACAGCTGATATCATTTGCAGCTCAGACAGATAGTTCCAGTTCATCACAATATTAAATACAATTAAGTAATAATGTACTAGATTATTAAAACATTCTTATATGAGCTGCAAATGCAGTCTGTCGATGTACAAAACATTTTTTTGGACTGCAAATATAGTCAGGCACACAATAAGGGTTAATATGCGCATGAAAAAAGATTTAAAAAAAGATTGTGTGTTCCTAATGTTTAGTACTTGTAATTTTGATTACTTTTCCTAGTATCATGTTACTGTGTTTGCTCAAATGAAATATTTCGGATGCGGGATGTATCCCCTCGTGCGCCCTGTGCCCTGGCTGCAGAGACTGTTGATCTGTCCTGTCTGGTTATTGTTTAGTTATGTATTCCTTGTCTATGTCTATCCGGTTTTCAGTCTCTACTCTGCCAGTTCTTAGGGGCGCCCGCAATATTATTTGTGTATTTGTGATTTTTTTTAAAACTGAGTTGTATCAATAGATGAACTGAAAGGATGAAAAACGTTTATGATTGTTGCGACGAACCGAATTAAGCTTCTCGCGAACTTTGGAGGAACTCCCGGGAGATGAAGCTTTCATACAAATAAAGACCATTTTCTATTTAAACGTTTTTTTATTTTAATTATTGATTCTAACCTAACCTAACCTAACCTCAACCCAAACCCTCAAAACTCACTTTCGCCTCTCAAAAGTCACTTTACCCCAACCTTTCCTTTTTAGGTCCATCGTCCACTATATTGAGGGTTCGATTCCCGGTGACGGTAGGTTGATATTGTCACACTGTCTTTGGTCTGGTGTAGAATTGTGACAATAAAATGGCGATAGATTAGCTCATGTCATGAAAATCAATATAATAAATAGCTAAAAACAAATTGTATACAGTAATTGGGTTCAAACGACCAGCTATATACAAAAAAATATATGTAACTAACTAACTAAGTTAGTTACATTTATTTTTTTGTATACAACAGGTGGTTTGAACCTAATTGTATGTGTATCAATGTATGATTTGTGCATTTTTAATTTAAATGAATGAAGTATTTGGAATTATGATTCCTAATTGTACTAGGTTTTGATCAGTAAAATCTGCTAAAGCACTGGACATATTTGAAAGTAAGTTCTTCGCCGAATTAGTGGTCCAGTGAAGGATGGAGACATTTATGAAGGGTTTGTATATTTTTTAATTCTTCATTGAAAACACTTTTATTATAACAACATTATCAATTTCCTACAATGCACAACAGAATTGCAAATGCTGATATGAGGAAGGAAAGTCGACCGAACGAAAGTATTATGAACACACTTATGAAAGGATCTCTGCGTTAGTTTTGGACATATGGAACGCATGAATGAATAAATAATAGTAAAGAAAGTATTCATTAACAATGTGAATGAAGTACAGAGTCAAGAGAGACCGAGAAAAACTTGGCTTGATCAAATCGATCAAATTTTAAAGGTAGGTCATGTCAGAAGTCGGAAGAATCGAAGTGTGTGTGTGCCTCGCTGTATGAATGTGGAGGAAGCTAGAGAGGTATGTCAAGATTGAGTAGTGTGGTGGTCCATTTTCTCTCCCTAAAAAATATTCAGAGTAGAATTTATCAGAATTATAACATAATACAAATGGAATGGAATAACAGGACAAATGAATAATGGCGGCCGATGGGATACTTCACAGATGTGATTTACCGACAAAGCGCATGTAAACTGTAATTATAAGGAAGTAAAACACATTGAATATATTATCTTTACAGATTTCTGTAAAGGATAGATGTAGGTAAGTATTGTAGTAATTTGTGGTTACAAATTCTTACAATAAATGTCACTACGAGTACTGCAAAGTCGCAAAACGGTCACGGCTACCGATGTTAACGGTTAGGAAATCTTACACGTGATATGATGGCCACCGATGCAAATAGGTTAAGGAAAAGACAAATGAAACAAACGATGAACATTTTTTTATGTTTTTTGTTTATTTTTGTTTTATTTACAAACTAAATAATAATAGTGCACTCCGACAGAATCAAACTAGAGGTACGCCGATTGCACCGTACCCTCGCTGTAGAAATGTCTGCAATGATACGCGGCAGGAATGTTCACCTCGGGGCGGCGTGAGAACATCGTATAATGGCACTCGAGAACAATGAAATTTTACTCCAAATAAATACAAGATAAGTATGACCCATACGAGAAGATTCTATCACAGAGAAATTTTCCAAATTTATTTCAAGTTGTTATATACATGCTTAAAAAAATATACATATTAAATGCCAAAATTAAATGTCGCTACTTACGCTAGCAACATGGTTACACTCGCACGATACATAGATATATTTGAAACCTTTCCCGCTATAAGAAACTTCCTTATTTCAAATACTAACTTTTCAACAATTACAACGTATGTTGACTAAAAAGAAATTTAATTAGATCTGAAATTGTTACTAGACACAATATTCACGTTTTCATACTTTACTAATTACAAATATATCACGGACATCACCAATCTTCAGTAGATTAACAGTTTGAAATAAATATTTTGTTGGAGAATGATTCAACAGAAAAAATAGCATTATCAAATTAACAAGCGTATAAACAACTTAAAGGAAGAACTCAAATACTGTCGTATTTGTACATTTCTCACGTTTAATAAACAATTTTTGTTTCATAAGTGGAGATTGTCAATCTGTTCACAAATTTTGATCGAATCGTTTAATACAGCTATTCAACAGTATTTGAGTTCAAACTTTTATTTATACACGTTATTTCCTCTCAACATCTTCACAAACTGTACAAGTAAAAAAATATAATGTTTTTAAAACGTAATTACCGTAGAAATATTACAAATAGTTGTTGCCTTATCTTTTATGTATATACTTATAATAACATTTGTTTTTTTTTAGTGATGTCTACCAGTTCTATGTCTCATAAGAAAGTATATATGAGTTATGTACATTTCAACTACACAAAACTGTGTATAAGCTATCCCAGTAGAAATATTTTACACTTAAAGATGATTGTAAAGTTTTGCAAAAAATTATAAAATGCTGAAATAAAAAGAAGAGGAAATCAATCACACATTAAATGAATTTATCATTACAAGAACTGAGGTGTCTTTTTACATTTTATTTTGTTTGTTTTATATTTCGACCTATGCAATTTGTCGATATGTGACATTGTTCAAGTTCGTTTTAACGTCCTATATAAATATTTTGTGACAACTCAATTTTCGATTCCCAGCGTTTGGAATCCAATAACATTAAACAACTGATTTATTTGAATTAATATTTGATGACGTATTGGGAATCACGACTCATGAAAATACTGTATACATCAATTGCTAATTATATCCACATTGTACCTTGATGGAACAATTTTTATGGATGCCTAAACAATTTCAAAAGTATATCAATGTTTTTATTACATTTCACAATATCCACAATATTCTCATGGAAACATTCTTAACAAAAAGTAGTAATTAACTTGGCTGTATTTAACCCCATTGTGCGGCTGGCTTCGTTTGCAGTGCAAAATGGTGTCTTACTGTGGTTGACTACATTTGTAGTTGGGACACATAGTCTCAGTTCATCATAATATAAGTAGTAAGAAACAAAAGTAAGTTTTTTTTGTAAATAAAATACTAACATTAAGAATTTAAATCAATGGTATAATAATAGAATTTATTCTACAATCTCCAATATGAGCAGAAAATAACTCATTATTATGAAGAAGGAATCTGGTCATGTCAAGGCCAAGTCCCTTGGATTGGGAGTCGAGCGTTCTGTCCACCCTAGAGTAGGTTAATAAGATACATACAAATATGAGCTGCAAATATAGTCTGCCGCAATTGGAAACAATATTTTGACTGCAAATGTAGCCAGCTACATTATAGGGGTTAAATACTTGATTTTTTTGTATTATCCATGTATTAAAATTTGAAATATTAATCTGTTGATTAATGTTCCATGAGTATTCGTTTTAAGATGTTTTTATTTAGTGATGAACTGTGCCAGGTCGGGCACCTTGAAGCCAGCAAAGGCCCCCTGGTTACGACGTGCCTGCCGTGGCGGAGGTGGGAGCAGGTCCTCTGTAATGGCGGAGGGCCCGCTCTGGGAGCCGCTGAGGATCACGCCCCCGCACTGGGCCGAGCACACGTCATCGCGCAAGATTGCGTCACGTGACCACTCCCGCTGCAGTTGAGCACAGTCCGTGATGCGAAGGGACGCGCATTGTGCCTGTTGAATTAACACATTGTTTAAGAAATATCTAAAATTGAATAAATTGTCTATGAAAATGTGGACTCAATTAATGTTGCCTCATTTTCGTTGTCTATTTATTTATTTAAGGAAACAAACAGCGATTGTACTCGTAATACATATGTAATATAAAACAATAAAATAAGGCCATTACGTGCATGCTACCACAAATATAAATGATTGGGAGAATTAATAGAATAGACTAATAAATCAAAATTAAAGATAAGCATAAGTCAAACAATAGTTATATTTTATGGAGTCAAAAAAAAAAAGTAAAGCATCATTGTAGTTTCATTCATATCGAAAGGTTATGTATAGTTAAGATCACTATAGTGAGAACGGGAAAAGATAAGATTATAATCAAATTAATCTATTATTTAAAGGCGGCCATATCAGAAGTCCGAACAATCGAAGGTGTCACAATGTGTGAATGTAGGAGATAAGTAACCTGTCTGCCTACCCATGCGGAGAAACTGTGTCATGGTTAGTTAGTTAAGATCACTATACTTGATAGCTTCAATATGAAAAACAGTTTGATAAAAATATTTGAAAGAACTTATAATATAAGCCAGCTTTTTCTTCTTCGTGTCAATGTTAAAAAAGAAAACATTTAACGAAATATTGAGATCCTCCAAGTAGTATGTACGTACCCCTTCAATAGTGCAGATGCAGGAAGTACAGGGCGAGGGGAAGGCGGAGCTCCCTACGGCCACATTGCGGCCGGCAATTTGGCAGCCTTGCGCTGTGCTCTCGCGCCATGCTGACAGGTCGATTTGTGGCAGTGACTGGCATGGTACTCGGGGATTCCTTGAATTAAAAAATTATCCTTATTAAATTGTGTAATTCTAAATAATTTGCTCTTTATAGTGGACTCAAATTAACCCTCTTTAATGCGGCTGGCTATATTTGGAGTCTGGAGTCCAAGTATTTCGGGGAGATTGTTTGCAATAGTGTGAGTGAAAGTACATTTACAAAATTTTTTTACAACAACAACCACAAACCATCACGGCATTTCACCGCAGGGGTAGGCAGAGTGGATGGATCGCCACACTACTCTATCCTGACATACCTCTCTAGCTTCCTCCACATTCGAGTCATACATGCACGTCGATTCTTCCGGCTTCTGACATGACCAACCTTTAATATTTGATTAATTTGGTCATGCCATGTTTTCCTCAGTCTACCTCGACTCCTTACTTCATTTACATTGTTAACGTATACTTTTTTAACCATTCTTTCTTCACCCATGCGCTACATATGTCCAAACCAACAATATATATTATATAAACTAACCAAAAATATGTATAAAGAGCATCAAAATTTTTTATGCTGTTTATATATATTTTTTATGAACAGAAATAGTAAAAAAATACAACAATAATATTTTAGATAATCCATTGTTTTGACGGAAACACTTTGATATTTCAACATTACTAACTGTATAATTGAAACACTCTAATAATATCACAATTGATTTAATTTCTATGAAATTGTCGCGACAGCAGATAGGTGTTACAATCAACTGACAGCTGTCGTGACAATATAATAGAAATGAAAGTGTCATTAAAATGAATTAGTTTTGAGATAGTTGTAATTTTATAAACACCAAGTATTATAGTAGCTAATGCCATACACTCTGCCTACTAAGACCGGTGACCACTCAGATACCGTTCTATAACTCATTTAAAAGGTGTCACTAATATATTGCAAATAATCTCCCTGAAGTGAATAAACAATACTATACATTTTATTATGATGAAGTGGGATCTGTTAAAGCTGTAAATGTAGCCAACTGCAGTTTTAAAAGTTTTTTTAGAGGTATACAATACATATTCAAATTGAAAAAAAACACATTAAAATAATGTTAATGTCTATGATATTGGCTTTATTTAATAGATAATTTTATGCCATTATTGTTTAAATATGATTTCGGGCATATGAGCGCTACGGCTAGCTCGAATGAAGTGCAATCGTGAAATCTAATTTTTGACAATTGTCGGCTTTGTGGATGCGTATTATCCACTAGAGTGTACGTGGTGTGAAAACGATCCAGGGTCTTCCGAATAACTTCCTCCGATGGACGATTATGTTGACCGTAAAATGTACAATTTGCAAGTGCTGTTCTGACGTCAGTTTATTTATGGTAAAATGGCAAAATGTACTGACCACAAATCAACTGTCAACTGTCAAACTGACAGTCTGTAGAAACAATGTTTCTAGTTTAAAAACCAAACCTCTAAAAAAAACACCCTATATAATCATAGGGTTTTTGATAGTGCTCTAAGCAAAGCAAAACATGTTACCCCACATGTCAAACTTATGGAAAATTGAGGTATTCATAAATTTTAAACAAAATGAATAATAAGTTGTGGAGTATACTTACAAGAAGTTACTGGGAAGGTCAAAGAGGGCTCTCTGCATCTCAGATTGGATATCGAAGTTCTCGCACATCATCTTGGCTAGTGTGGTCTTCCTCAACTCTGCCAACTGGGGCTCTGTGAACCGCACCACTGGATCCTCATTTTCGTACCTGAAAATATTACTTTCTTGGAATTCTTGCTGAGATGACACACCATTTGAAGATTTATTTGATTTTTTTAGCTAATATAGTAATGCTAATAGTTAAGTTTTCTCTAAATAATTAATTAAATTAAAAATAATAATAGCTGTCAGTTGGAAAAAACTTCTTATTGTTTGCGTATCGAGTGGATTTTCTATGATCATCTACCCAGATGTATAAATCCTTTTAGTACTTGACTTTTGATTACTGTTTAAATGATGTTTCAGAAATACTTCAAACTTAAATATGTGTTCTCGAATTGGAGACATATTTATTATTGGACTGAAAGCCAATAAGAGTGAAAATGATCTAATCATAATGAAAATAAGCAAATCTGTAACTCACTATTATCAACATGATGAATATATGGTAATTGCTTAGTCACAGATGTCACTGATGACTTAGAAATGATGTAATAACATCATTTGATGTCTGATTTTCTAGTAAATATGGATTTCGCAATAAATGTGACTTACCAGAAACGATCACACTTCCTGAGTTGTCGGAACTGTATGGCGATGATACATGCGAATGTCGGTCCAACCAAACCTCCCTGCAGCGGCCTTTCACTCATGCCTCCTGGGAATAGATCAATGTCATCTACTGTGGCATAGATACGTTTCAACCTGGAAATGAATTAATTATTAATAACATTTTCTTTTATTATTATTTGTACGCCGATTACGCATGCACAATGTTTACAAACGAATTTCAGAATGAATGTTTACCTGGCGATGACTTCCGGTGGAATTTCCCTGGAGAGGTCTTCGAACGTGGAAGCCCTCTTGAGATTGCAGAGGGCCCTGTAGTTGTTGTAAGAGGGCACACCGTGGTCACGGGCGCGCTGCACATTGAGGGCGATAAGGTCAATGCCCGAGAAGGGGATGCGTCGGTCCTCGAACAGATGGTTGGTCACCTCACCGGTGATAAACTGATCTAAGGTCTCCATGGGTGTGGATGACAGACCGCGAATCAGCTCCTCTGTCATGGATGGCTGCAAGTTAACAATGATTGGATTCATTTCAAAATTTGAGGTCAGCTTTAGTTATGTCAGGGGTTAGGCTAGGATGAGTGTAGTTATGTTACGCAATGTAAGAACTCAACAATATGAATAATAAAATAATCAGTTTTAATGCATAAGTTATGAATAACCTATTAATTATGATATACATAATAAACTGTAATAATCTTTTAGAATGTATTTGAGTGAGTCAACAATGGGTATGGTAAGGTTAGGTTTAGTGACAGTTTGATTGGACCTAGTTTAGTATGTCGGTTGGTTTAGAAAACACAGAATATACTGAAATGATGAAGTATTTATCAAAATTATTACCGCTGACTGGTTAGCTTAGGTTAGGTTAGGTAAGTTAATGAACTAACTAACTAATCATCAAACCATTTCTCCGGAGGAACAAGCAGAGAGGTTGAACCATCACACTTTTATATCATGACACACCTTTCAGGATTCCGCTATAATCTTATACCATAATACACATGCTTATCGTTTTTAAGATTTCAAACATAGATTTAACATTTGATTTTGATTTAATTTTCGCTGCTTGTTTACTAGTTTTTAATAATTCTTCCCTCGTCTATTCTTTCCATATGTACCTTCTTAGTGACCCTTAATAATTCTTAATGTAATTAGAATACCCTTGCATTCCTTTCTTCAAAGTTGCACAGTAAGACATCATAATACATTCATTATAAAGATAATAATGATTCACTTGAAGGGCAGTCGGTACTTGACTTAAGGTTTGATTAGGTTAAGACTGGCATAAAGTATTCACCTGCAGGAACATGTCAACCTTGAAGAAGCCATCGCGCAGCAGAATAGGCGGGTCGATGGGCTGGTAGGAGGGTGACAGACGAGGCAAATGGGGCCGTAACAGTGAGTGACCTATGCGGAAGGCGGCGGAGGCAAACTCGTTCACGATGGAGGGGTTGCAAGTCGGAGAGTATTCTTTGTAGTAGCCTAGAAAATGTACAATAGTAAATTAAAACATTTAATTGACAACACATACACAAGGAAGAAAGAAAATCTCTCGAAATGTAAATTTGAGAATAATCCAAGCTTTGGCCACTCAGGTAGGAACCTTGCTTGAAGTTTAGAGGTATGTTGTGAGCTATTTGACATATCTTAGTGAATTAACACTCATCATAGGATTGTGATGGCAACACTGCATGCTTTGCTCCCGCTACTTGACTCTAAAGAAGATAACCGTAAAACATAGCTTAGCACTAAGTGAAACAATCCTTTGTGGCTTTAGCCATTGCATTTTTTGCATATTCTTAACAACATAAAATGGCTGCTAAAAGTGATGTAAATTTGTCAAAGTTTAGTAAAATATGATGTGACCATTCATGATATTATAATTGAAGTCTTATCAGGTTAGAACAGTTTGTCAATAGATCATCTTTGCTAACTCCACACTGAAAATAATGTGATGACAAGCTAGAAAAATTGTACGATATTTCATATTAGAATATCGATTTTGGTGATGTTTATAGAATACATAATTCATAAATATAATATTTGAAAACAGCATGTAAAAAAAGAAGAAGAAATAACACATTGATAATACACTTTTAAGGGTCCCATCGTGTCTAGGAATACACACATGCTTTTGGATATGGGCACAACATTTTGAACATGATCAATGATTGTTTATATCGAGATATGTGGTATTATAACAGATATTATAGAACGTACCGGAAAACATATTATTTATAGGTCAAAGGTTCACAGATACTTGCTGCATTGGCGGTACTCCCATAGAAGCCCAGAAGCCCGGCTTGCGTTAGAAATTTTGAATCAAAACCTCCAAATCTGAGTAATCATGCCCCCGCATAAACCATCAACCCACCAGATCACCTTCCAACAATGTTCTCATGAGACATTAGCCACAAATGCTGAACCTCTGTAAGCCAGAAGAGGTTTTGATTCAAAATTTCTTACGCAAGCCGGGATTCTGGGCTTCTATGGGAGTACCGTCACTGACTTGCTGCATATATGAAAATATTCAAAATTGTAATGCTTAGCTCTTACAACATGTCACACACACAGTGCGATTGTTTCAAATTTTATATATGGATTCGGAATGTTTATGATTTAAAAGAGAGTGCAAAAGTACTTACCAGTCGGCAACAGCTTGAGCCCGTAGAGATTGACGGCATTCCAGGAGAGCAGACGTGGCAGGAACTCGTTGTAGGTAACATGTTGCACCTGTGCAATATGGATGCGGCGTGCGTGCTCGAACAGACGCTCGCCGTCCCAGTGAGGGTTCACGCCTCGCAGGCCTTCTACCAGGCGGTTATGTTCTCGCAACAACATGGTGTGGAGGGCGGTCAAGCCGGGCTGCTCAGAAGCGCGACCGTCACCTGGAATTGTTATGAAATTAATGACTATTCAATACATTGATTTTTTAAAGTATAAATAGCATTTTAGATTAACTCGTTGACTGCCGACATATTCCGCAACCGTTCAACGCGAACGCCGTTGAAATACTGCTGGATACACAATTTACTACATTGACAACCCCGATTGGGATTCGTGGCGCTTCGTTTGAGTAGCCGAAGAACCCCGGTCGGGGTTCGTGGCGCTTCGGTTGAGTAGCCGAAGAACCCCGATCGGGGTTCGTGGCACTTCGGTTGAGTAGTCGAAGAACCCCGATCGGGGTTAGAAGCAGCCAACGAGTTAAATAGCATGAGATCATGAACTTGTAGATTCTTTAATAATTTGCATATTAATAAAGTTTGAGGGGTAAAAAATATAAAAAGGAGATCGTTAACATAAACATGGCAGTGCATAATGGTGTTCTTGTGCCGACCCTTATTTATGGAAGTGAAGCATGGAGTTGGCAAAAAAAGGATGAAAGAAGAATAAATGCAGTAGAAATGAAATCTCTAAGACGAATGTGTGACAAATCAGTATATGATAGAGTGTCAAATGTAAGTATAAGAAGTGAATGTGGTGCGAATGAAAGTGTTATGAACAAAATAAGGAAAGGGTCATTAAGATGGTTTGGACCCATGGAAAGAATGAGTGAAGACAGAATGGTAAAGAAGGTAAATGTAAACGGCGTGAACGGAGCTAGAAATAGAGGAAGGCCGAGGAAAACGTGGCACGATCAAATCAATCAAATATTAAATGACAAGATGTATGAATGTAGAGGAAGCGAGAGAAGTATGTCAGGACAGAACAGTGTGGCGTTCCATTATTTCTGCCTACCCCTCCGAGGAGACGGCGTGATGGTTAGTTAGTTAGTTAGTTGACATAAGCTTCAATTCTGTTGATGATGACATGATTTTGGAATATAATGTATTATTTCATATTGTGATAATTGATTTTATTAATTTAATTTTTATTTAAGTAACATGTGTCCAAATGAGTTGCCTTAATGTTGTTTGTTTGTTAAAATCATTTGAGTAAAATGTATAAATAAGTAAACACAGGTATAATTTCTTTGAAATAAATAAACTTATATCAAAAAAATACTTGGTCTTTTAATACATGCATACTTTTATTTGGAATCTTAAGAAATATTATTATTAAGAAATAAAAGGGCAGAAGGTAAGATATAACCCATGTGCATAAGAATTAAAAACAAATCATTTTGAAAACAAAGAATTTAATTCTTGTTTTTATAACGAGCACACTAAACATAATTGATTGGTATACAAGTCAAAAGACACAATAGGAAAGTCAGGTGTGCGTGTTGTTGTTTTTAATTTCAGGCACGATTCCAGGTTTTAATGAATAAGACTGATTGAATTTTGTTCTCAAATATACTAAAAACTATATAAAAATGTTTTAAAGACGACTGCCACCCCGAAGGTTCCGGGTTCGATTCCCGGCGAGGGCAGTGTGTTTGTCTCACTGTCTTTGATCTGGTGTAGAATTCATGTGACAATTAAATGGCGATAGATAAGCTACCTATAATCACTATGATAGCTATAATACCCTTTACATCGATTCGGCTCATGCTGTCATGATGTAAAGAGAGATTCAACGAAATAATAATAATAATAATAATTTGTGGAAGAGTTACAATTGAGTATCCAAAGAGCTGCATTTAGCTGCATCACATTAAATTTTTTAATCTGATATGATGAAAGTCATCACTGAAATTGCTGTTCTCCAAAAAGCGTTTGTACAGACTTGAGAATTTATTACTTAAGAACAAGAGAGATAGTTGTTGATAGGAGAAAAAGGATCTTACCGGCGATAAAGCAGTACCCAGAGGCGGTCTTGCACTCGGGATGGGAGTCACTGCGGGGTAGCAGCTCCTTGCCTCGCACGGGGTGGGTAGTGGAATTGAGGCGGCCTCCAAAGCCGCGCAGGTTTCTTACAATGCAGCCGTTCTCCCCATACACCATGGATGCGTCCAGGAAGGCAGTATTCTGGTTCACTTGTTCGCGGGGACCTATATAAACACAATATTATTATAACCTTGTTAAAAAATCCAAAATGCATTATAAATGTTGCCGATGTTTTTTTAAATAAATTTTAAATGAAACAAAATTATTTACTGTTCAATTTTGAAACACTTATAATACATGCGACATTTATTTATTTATATCTGTGAAATTGTCGCCACAGTTTTGTCGTTAACCTATGTTGGCATTATCAGGTGTTACAAACAACTTAAGGCGCATCCGCAAACAAATGAACAATGGGTTTTGCAAAACAGCTGTCCCAAAAATTTAATAATAAATTGTGATACGTATTCTTACAGTGTTTAAAAATTAAACAAGAGTTTTACATAATTGTTCAAGAAACAATAAATAATTTAGATAGCTATATGTCTAAATGTAAAATCTTCAATTAGAGTGTAAAAAAATGCAACCATTTTGAATTCTAAGTATATGTATGTTGTTATATGTGTCCTCACCGAGGTTCTGCTGTCCGGGTAAACTTCTCATGAAGGGGAAGCAAAGGCGCTCGCCACTGGTGACATTGACCTCGGGGTAGTAGTGATCTCCGCGTGGCACGGGGAAGGGACTGCACTCGGGGTGCACGGTGCGCGGGGAGTCGCACGACCTGCAGTTAGGGATAGACTCGTGGAAACCTGCAAGACAAAAACAGAAAATATTAAAGACGACAATAAAATCACTTAACAATTAATTTAAATTTAAATATCACTGCAAAAACAAACGTCTTTAAAAAAGCGGATTACTGCATAGACTTAACTTAATTTATAATGTATGGTGTAATTGTCAATTTGGAACAGTAAATCAATGCAGGAACACAAAAGCAAGTTCGATATTTAAGGAGATATAAAAAATTCAGTAAAATGTTTAAATTTTTCCCCTTGAATATTGTTTCATTAATATAAAACAATATCGATCTAGAAAGTTCTTCTCACTAGCATTACTGATGATGTCAACATAGGTTGACATTACTGTCATAAATTGTTGTCTCGTTCAGAATGAAATACTAATTTCAAATCTTTCATTTGGAAATAGATACGTAAATACATGGCACATTGACTTTTTTTTAAACACAGAACAAGTAAAATTTCACATTCTGTTAATAAAGTAGTTCTGCTAAATGCTAAAAATTAATCTCCATAGAAGGCGTTAGTATGTGGATTATATAGAGTAATCTTAAAAAAGATTAACATATGTAATCAAAATCTTCATAGATGGCATATTGAAACTGACATGTGAAATAAGGCATAGATTTGTATAATATATGTACAACTTCCAAAAATTTGTCTTACATGGTCATAAAGAAAAAGGTGGAATGGGGAATGTTGTAATTACATAAAGCGTGCGCTTAACCCAACCAATGACAGGTCATAAGTCCTGTAAACACCTTGATCAACCATATTCAGTTTCCAGTTTGCATCTTCATCTCTATTGAGATACAATTAAAATTCATGAGGTAAAATTTATGTTATGATATGTTAGTTGGGTAGGTCATACCTTTGTGTATGGGTGTCATGGTGAGATCGTGATCCAGGATCTGTGCGAACTGCATGACCATGAGTGTGTAGCGGTTGTGCAGGTTGGAGATGTCTGGGTGGATAACGGTGGACACAGTACGAGGAGAGGGCAGCGGGGAGCCCGTCACTGATGTAGTACGAGGCCGTGATACTCCTACAAGCACAAGTCACAATCTTAAATTCCAAAAATTCGGCTTGCACAGAGTAAATAATTGGAGGAATAGTGGTACCAAGTGAGGTGTTAAGTCATGAACTATAAAAGTTTTTTTTCACTACTCTTTTAAAATCAACAGTATATCGATTTTTTTTAGATACAGGGTGTCCCAGAAGTCGACGTCAAGCCGGAAACGGATGATATATGTTTCTTGTACATTTAAATGCCTATAATTTAAAAAATACAAAACTTAGATTTTTTTTACATTTTACTCAAAACTAGCATGACACCCTGTATATTAATGAGCAGAAAAAGAAAAAGTTGTTTGAGAAAAATACAGAGGTGTGGGTGATATTTTTTAAATGCCTATAATTTAAAAAATACAAAACTTAGATTTGTTTTACATTTTTCTCATAACTAGCTTGACTTATTGAAATTATTGTATTTATTAATTAAGTATGTTTCCATCATTATAGAAGAATCAATACTTTGGGTTAGTTCAAAGAGGAAAATTAAATGTATTGTTTCTTGAACAATAATATAAAACTTCATATTAAATAATGAACACGAATGAAAACATCTGTTACTTAGAAGTTTTATTATATTTTATGTGAACACATTTCGTCTTGCTAAGGCATTATCAAATGTTTGAAAATATCTTAGCAAGGTGGAAAATGTCATTCCTATAAAATATAATGGTGGATAACTTCTAGAATACAGACATTTTCATTTGTATTAATTAGAAAATTTTGACATAATTCTTAAGCGATAAGATGCAAAATCTTCTTTACATATATTTTTTAATTTTATATTTATATTAATAAATTTGTTTTCCACGATACAAAATGTTTTTTTTTTGTTTTTTAAATGGGTGTATTACCATCTTCATAAACTGGCGGAAGCAGTCTGGCGAATGTGGTAAGACTCTTCCCAAGGTTGGGGTTTCTGAGGTTGTTGCAATGTCCAGTATAGGTACGATAAGGTGAGCTGGCATCGCAGGGTGCTTCCAGGTCGTCGCAGTGCGGCTCGATACGCAGCCCTCCGGCCAGACCTTGTTGCTGAAGGAGTCCAGTAACGTCCACGCTCTGCAGCGCATCCGCAAAGTCTGGCGTGCCCGTGAAACCGAGCAGGTTGCTGTCGAATATCTGGCGCTTGCGACGTCTCTGACTGAAATGATAATATTGCTTAGTTTTGTGAAATAATGCATAGAACGAGTAAAGAAAATAGACGTGAGTAGATGATGAGGCTATGTGATGAGAACTCGTATCTTCGGACCTATCGTGACTCGTATCGTGGGGAATCGTGTCGTGCACCCACCTCGGTTTCCCCGACTACTCATGTGGTCGACATTTAATAATTAATTGATTTGATTGTATAACATTTTCCATGATTTTTTGTACCGTTTAGATAGTTAACATATGCTTTCTTTATCATTCTTTAACCATTTGTTCTTTCCATGTGTCCAAACCATCTTTTCACGTTTACTGAGGAGCACTGATGAGGACAGAAAATCCTAACCCTGTCCAGGTCAGCCTCTATACCGTTCGAATTAATAAAAGTAGGAACTGATGAACCTTTCCCTGATGGCTAAACCCTCTCTTACTTACTTAAAATCGAACGGTATAGGACCTGACCTGGACAGGGATCCGCCTTGTGGGTTCTCCCCTTACCACTATCCCGGTCAGTGCTCAGCAGTCAACGTGTTAATGACCCTCTCAATATTAACTTCTTTAATTAAAATTTAACACTCGTTCAACATATTCGCCAAAGAAATCTAATTTTTACTGCATTTGTTTTATTTTCATAATTGTTTTGCCATTGTGCACTGCCATTGTAGTCTTTTTAAATAGACTTTTGTTTGTGATGCCAACATTAACTTTGTTAGTAGTTACAGGTTGAATAATAACTGTGAAACATTTTTCACGACTTACCCCAGACTGTTCATGATCTCGTTGGTAGCGTACTCGAAGAAGAGGGACGTATTGGCTAGCAGAAGGGCGTTCTTATTGGCTTTGGAGAAGGAGGCTGCGGTTCCGGCAGGAGACTTGGGGTCCACTCCACCAGCTGGAAAAAGCGATAATAACAGATATCACATATGAAATAAGATGAAACAAAAGAGAATGTAAAATGTATTATTCGCCAGTTATTTAAAAAAATTTTAGAAGGTGGTTTCAATTGTTTTTTTTAGGTTTAAACTATAGGAGCTTCAATTATTGCAGCAAAGTTTATTAACAACTTTGCTTGTTGATAAGTTGAAAGATACAGGAATATAAAAGTTATGATAAGCTAGTCTTCTAAGAAGGTGTTCTTCAAAGTTTTTTTTAGTTCAAAGGATTGGTTTGCATCACAGTTTATTAAAATCGTTGCTGATTCTTAGGATACCAGTTGGGCCTTTTTAATGCGGTAGTATCCCCCTGTTTTCTACATTTTTGTATACAATAAGTTATTTTAATCCAATAACTGTATACAATTTTTTTGCTATTGATTCTCATGACATGTGATAGGTAGCTAGTCTATTGCCATTTTTATTAACATGTGAATTCTATTAGACCAAAGACAGCATGAAAATTTTCTTTACACACTGTCATCGCCGTGAATCGAACCCGGGACCTTCGGTGTGGCAATTATAACTGTTGCCACTCGCCAGAAGGCAGATAAAGTAAGTAATTTTAAATATTTAATGAAAAGTGGTAATGTTTACCTTGCTCCCATAGTTCATATTCCAAACGTTTCCTCTCCACCATGTCCTGCTTGGCCTTCTGCAGTGCGCTCATGAGCACTTCTCCTGAAAGCTCACCCATGTCCATGTGCTCCTGGTCCAGCCAGGCTCCAAGCTCCAGGTGTGGGTGCTGGACACACGACTGCCCGGCATTCCTGAAGATATTACGAAACGATACACTTAAGTGATGAATACGGCAAAATACAATATTAAAAATAATATCATTGCATTTATTTTAGTATATTTAATATGGAGGAAAACAAGTTTTTTTTAAATTCTACCGAAAGATGGCAGCAATTTCTTCAGCCAATATCAACCAGCTGCTGAAACCGGTCGAAGAAACAAACATTAGTGGATTTTAACTAAATAAACATCTTAAAAAAATCCTCGATCACCATATTCTGTTTCCAATTTGCATCTTCGTCTCTATTGTGAGATACAATTAATCCTTGAATTGATAACCCGCAATGGGTAAAATCCAGCATTCGTCTACAAGTATTTGTATACATTCAAAATGTTGTTAAAAAGATTTTTTACAATACTATTTTTTTTAAGAAAATAAAATGATTTTACTGAAATCTCTTGATGGAAGTTCATTTTAAATAATAATTAAATAAAACGATGTTTTTTAACTACTTCCTAAAGTGGAAGAAGTTAAAAAAGATTGTTTTAAATTATTATTATTATTATTTTTAATAAAATTTTGTAACACAACTCACAGTTGTATTTATTAAATATATGCACACATATTTGTGGACTTATTGAATACAAGACAATTCATTTTAATCTTTTATGTTGTTTATGAAAAGAGTATCGTCTTAAAACTGATAATTTGTAAGAAACTTGAAGGTTTAATGAATTAGGCAGAGAATCTGCTAGTCTGAACATAATTTATTATAACTGCTCTAGAGGTAGGTTGTTTGAATGGTAAAGCGGATTGGAAATGAAATGATGTTACTCACTACTTTAATTTTATTTAATATAGTAGCTAACATTGAAAAACTTACAAATAAGGATCTTCAACTACGAAGGCTTTGGGTTGGACTTGTTGCAGATCGTTGTTGGAGGCGCACAGAAGTCCTGCCAAGGATACGCGTCGCACCGACTGCAGCTGCTCCGGTGACAAGGAAGAAGGAGGCAAGTCATTCTCGTACCAGAACCTGAGGAGAATATTACATATGTTACAGAATTATGTACAGTGTATATATTTTTATAAATAGAACATAAGTTTTGGAATACTTCAACGGAGGACATAGACAAAGAGAGTGTCGGGAGGCCACCTAAAGGATGGGCTGATGACATTGCCGAATATCTGGATAACTTGGATCAATTCGAATTTGAAGACAAACTTAGGAAGGAAGATAGTATTAGTATTCACCTGTCACTGTTCCTAAGCTTGATGAACTGCTGCTTGAGCAGGCAGGCCGTGGTCGGTCCCACCAACGCACCATCGATGGGTCTCTCCAGAGCGGCTCCTGCCAGCAAGTCAATATCCTCCACATTCCTGAAATAACACAAATATTGGTTATTTTCTTTTAAAACCAACGTATTATGACCAATAAAGTTACAATATCGTGATAAACAATTGTTTCTCATTGCTTTGATTTTAAAATAGGAATAATTATAGAGTGATATTTGGAAAAAAATGTGTTTTTTAAAAAACGAACACGCTCAGAATGATATTTGGAAATGATAGTGTCTTTTAAAAATAGGAATAAGTATAAAATGCTCATTGGATAAGAGAGTGTCTTATGAAATACAAAACAAGTATAGTACCTATATGTTAACTATTTTGAAATGACAGTCTTTTTTGAAATAGGAACAAGCATTGAATGATATTTGGGAATGACAGTGTCTTTTGAAACGGGAACAAGTATAGATTGACATTTATGAATGTCTTTTGAAATAGGAACAAGCATTGAATGATATTATATTTAGGAATGACAGTGTCTTTTGAAACAGGAACAAGTATAGATTGACATTTATGAAGGATAGTGTCTTTTGAAATAGGAACAAGCACTGAATGATGGTTGAGAATGATAGTGAGTTTTGAAATAGGAACAGGTATAGAATGATGGTTGCGAATGATAGTATCTTTTGAAATAGGAATGGTGACGGTTGACAAATGCAACCCAAACAAAATGGAAACCAAACCAAATCGGCTTGGAACATAAAACGCATTATCTTATAACAACATACGTGAATAATCATCTTACATGTAAAGTTCCTTCAGCAGTTTCTGTCCGCTGTGATCAATTCCCACCTTCGCCAGATCCTCAAATGTAAGATTCTCTCCGACCACCGCCTCACAGAGATTGAGGAACTTGACGTAGGAAGGAGTACCGTGGTCTCTTCCCTTGTGGATGAGTAGGGCAGCCATATCCCATCCCTGCTCGCCAACGGGGAAATTCAGGGAGGGAGATTGCGCCGGCGACTTCAAGAGGGTGTCGATTGTAATTGTCTCGTTAATCTGTAAAAATAGATGTTTAGACATAGAGTGATAAAAATCTGTTTGAAAAAGTGTGCCATGAAATGTTTAATAGAAGATTCTAGAATTGCAACAGTAAAAGGGGTTTTAAATCGCTTCTAAAATTTATGTGTATAAAAGATTAAGAACAATTCAATTTTATTTTGGCTGTCTCTATATGGGTGTTTATTTAATTTTTACTCGCCATGTTTTTTCTGACAATTGGCGATGAATTATATAAGGTTTAATTTGTGTACATAAGCAGCCAAAACTTGGGGTTAGCGCCAAACGGGAGCTCCATTTCAAACGGCTGCCAGGCCAAGACTGAACATCCTAGCGAAATTTTAAATATGTGGAAAAGTTAATTTAAAACTATGAAAACGTTTTCAAATATACTTTTTTATTATGTATAATAAACTTCGCAGCTGCGAAGATAGATTTAATACTAACTAACTAACTAACTATCACGCCGTCTTCCCCAAGGGGTAGGCAGAAAAAATGGACTGCCACACTTTTCTTACCTGACATATTTCTCTTGCTTCCTCAACATTCATACATCGTGTCATGCACGCGCGTCCATTTCTCTGACTCCTCACATGGCCTACATTCAATATTTGATTTATTTGATCGTGCCACGTTTTCCTCGGTCTTCCTCTATTTCTGGTTCCATTTACATCGTTAATTTATAATTTTTTTACCATTCTTTCTTCATTCATTTTTTCCATATGTCCAAACCATCTTAATGATCCTTTCATTATTTTGTTCATCACACCATCATTCGCACCGCATTCACTTCTTATATTTTCATTCGACACTCTATCATTTACAGAGTATCTGCGCTCTTTAATACTGCGATTCTAAAATATTTACTATAACTTTTATTTTGCGTCCTATAATAAAATAAGGTTAACTCTTTTTAAATTGAAATATCTCGTATCGGGGTACCGCCGAGTGAAGATTATTATTATTATCCAGATAGATGATATTGTTATTCCTTACCAGGTCAGCATGGATCATGGAGCCAAACGCCTGAAGTGCTGAGAAAGCCACCTCGCTGTAGACTCCGGCCCTGTGCGCGCTGGAGTAACCCTGGAAGTGGCCGTGACTCAGAGGGCGGAGTTCAGACTTGGACATGGCGACCTGAAGAATCGAACAGAATTATATGTAAAACACGAGAGTTTAAACAAACCAAAGCAATAAACATTTTGAATGTATACAAATACTTGTAGACGAATACTGGATTTTACCCATTGCGGGTTATCAATTCAAATCCAATCTTCATAGATGGCGCTAGTGTGTAGATTGAAACTTCCATGTGAAGTGTGGTGTTACAGATTAACATACGAGTGGAATGGGGAATGTTGTATTACATGAAGCGTGCGCTTAACCCTACTAATGACAGATCATAAGTCCTGTAAACACCTCGATGACCATATTCTGTTTCCAATTTGCATCTTCGTCTCTATTGAGATACAATTAATCGTCAAAGAAATAAACATTATTATTCTTCTTCCAGTACCATGGCAGGTCCCCCCAACGTTGGCGATCACTGCAGCAAAGGCATCTCTGTCCTGCACCACTTGGAACAGGTCCTGAACTCTGTTCATTCCTCTATTTCACAGATTAATATCAGTATATATTCCATATTCAAATAATACTTCTATAAAGTAAAAGGTATTCGTTGCGTCTAGACAGACCATGAAATCAATTTGCTTGTGTTGTATATTGTGTAATAAACTTATCAATAGAAAATTAAATGGACAAAGATATTTTAATGAAGCTTAGTACGTGCGAGTGTGTTAGCACAATGATTGTGAAAAAACGTGCGAATTTATTCGTTCATATTAAATTATGTACAAGGGATACTTGAAGTATGATAAAATAATATATAAAATGTTACATGACCTAAAATATAAAAACTGTTGAATTAAATATTTCCTAGCTTTTTTTAAAGATCTTAATTTTTGAGCACCATTTGAAATATTTAAATTATTATTAACAGTTAATCTTCTTCTTTCGGTGCCGTGTCAGGTTTCCCCAACTTTGGCGATCACTGCAGCAAAGGCATCTCTATCCTGCGCCACTTGGAACAGGTTCTGAACTCTTGTTATTCCTGCCCACTCTTTGATGTTCCGCAGCCAAGACAGCTGCCTTCTACCAACTGCCTACTCTCCGACGTCCCTCAACTTTACCCATTAATATCAGTCGAAGGAGGTGGTATTTTTCTCCCCTTGCACATAACCCAAATATGAGACCTTTCAAATTTTCACACTCGACAACAGCTCTCTATTGGCTCTGGCTCCCTGCAGTATGTCTGCATTACTGACCCTATTGGTCCACGGTATACGGAGCATTCTGCGGTATATCCACATCTCGAACGCTTCCAACCGGTTCATTACATTCACTTTCAGAGTCCAGGTTTCGCAGCCATATCGTAGAACAGACCATATATAACATTTAATCATTATTTGTCGGAGTTTCAAGTTAAGATTATCGTTGCAAAATAATGTTCTCATTTTATTTAATGCAGCTCGTGCAACTTCAATTCTGCATTTTATTTCAATGTCCGGGTCAAGCGCTTTAGTGATATTGCTGCGAAGGTATTTCAATTTATTTACAGTTAAATATTGAATTGTTTAAATGTTTGTGCAGAAAATAAAGTGGACCCAATATTGAAAGTGATATATAAAAATATATTGGGAATTTGGTCGCTTTATCTGTTTTATAGCGATAAATGTTTAAAAAATTTCAAATAAAACGTAGAGAAATTTCAATAATCTTTCTAATATAATTAAATAATATAAAAAACTCTACTATCTTATAGTTAAAGATCTTCATTAGTAATGTATTTGTTAAATGATGCTAAAAAAGCATGACTGAACTTGTTTCAAACGTACAAACGGAGAAGAGAGCGATTTCACGTGAGACACAAGTGAGCGATCGTTTATCGAACAAAAAACGACGATCGAAAAATGTGTGAAATAGCGAATTGTGCGAAAGTCGAACGTTCGAAAGTCGAGGGCCGCCTGTATCGGTTTTTAAATGTCCTTACATAATTATTATCAGTTCTTTACATACTTTCATTCAGAAACTTAAATTCGCGTTAATTATTAGAACTAAGTTAACACTCCGATTTTGCCAACCCTGCAATTTATATACTAAAGCCTTTGGATGAATTTAACACATTAAATTTTAATTTCTACATTGTTCTTTCTTTGATCATGCTTTTTGCGACGTTCATTTAACATTGTTTCCCGAAGTATTCTAGGTATGCAGTAATACTTCAGGAATTTCATTGTTATTAAAATATCTTTGTTACAAGTATTCAAAAGCATTTTTTTAATTAAGCAACAATAGCTTACTATTGAGCTAGTAATTTTAACACGAAGAAATGCAATACTTTAAGCTTAAATTATCTTAGATGAATATTAAATCAACTATTTACGATATTATGGGTTACATCTGATTTTAAATAATTAATATGTTTTTATGGTACCAACTCAAATATTAAATACCGTTTTTATTTTTTAAAACATGATAATAAACATGAATTTTTCGCTTGTTTATTGTTTCTTGAACAATGATGATAAAACTCTATATTATAAAATGAATGCGAATGAAAACATATGTTTTCTATAAGTTTTTATTAAATTTTAGGGGAATGCCATATTTCTTCTGGCTAAGACATTATCAAATGAAATAAACGTGAGGCAAAACATGTAATTCAGATAAATTATTGTATAATAAAACTTCTATGAAACAGGCAATTTTAGTTAAATATTAATTAAAATATTGTTAAAAAATAAACGAATTTTTCTGTAGTAAAGAGTTAAAATACGATTTCAGGTTGCGAGCTTTACTGCACGTTGTTGTCACCTTCATACACATATGTTTAAATTTAAGTTTTTAATTTATTTTAGTGAATGGAACATTAAATTTGTTAGTACGCTATAAGTAATCTTGTTACTAAAATATTAACATAGTTATAATCATTTTGATGAGACGACGAGTACTTGAAAGACGAAAAGTTGAGGAAGTTTACCCGGGTTTAAACTGACGAGAAACAGACTGTGGGCCTTTGAGTTGTAGTGCTACAAAAGAGTATAAATAATTTCCTGTAGATACCATCACGAATGACGAGGTTCTCGGTAGAATCGAGGGAGGGAGGTATCTTACCAAGACCATCTAAAAAAGGCTAGCCCAATTTTGCGCCATGAAGGTCTCCCGCACGACATAATAGAGGGGATGGTTGAGGGAACAATTTACAGGGGTGTCCTTGACGGGACTATCTGAAACAGCTGGCGAGGACATGAACTGCGTCTCATAAGTTGAGCTGAAGAGGACTGCAGAATACCTAGTGCAGTGGTGGACGAGTGGCAAGTACCAGGGATATCTAGAAAGTAAGTGTACTGAGGCTCTCACGACCGGATGGATTTTATTGACACTTTTTTTACCCTTTCCCTCCGCAACGATACCGGTTCGAAGTCAGTACGTTGAGAAATGTCGACGCGACAACACGTTTCGTGAAAAATGTCAATCCAATCTCCCCCCAAGTGCGAAATATGTGGCGCCGGGCAAGAGATTTTGAGGCGCTGCAAACTTCATGGAGATGCAAACCAATCCATAGAATTGAAAATGCGAAAGAGAAATGGACGTAAAATGAATATGGAATAATTTGCATAAGTTTCCTCTTCTTTTTTAATAGATCTGATGATGAAATCAAGTCTTGTAAGACGATGAGGTCCAACTTCCCTCCATCTCTTAGGTGATCTTCCAAGTGGAGGATGTCTAAAGGGGATTTTGTTAGCAGCAATAGTGTTTCACTATCTATTCTGGTCACATGGTCCTCCCAGATTTTATTTCGTATCTACTCCACCAAAAGATATCCTTTATTTTGTAAGTTTAAAGTTTGCTACACAATATACAAAAACATTTTAAGTTGATTATTTTTAATATCTTTCCGTGTAGCATGTTACCTAGTATATTTTGTTATCAGCTTCATAGGGATTAATAGCAATCCTATTTCTGAATTAAGATTTTTTCTTTGAATTTATAGAATATGTTAATAAAGCTACAATATAAGATTAATTGTTGACACCGTGGGAAAGTTGCTATTATATTGTTATTTTTTAAAGCAATTATTCATTGTCGATCGTGCAGAATTCGTACTATTAACAATAAAATAAGAAAAAAAAATGTAAACTTAATTAAGAAATAGGTAAACGTAATTATAAGAAAGTCAAATAAACATAAACATATTTCGTGATCACAAACGAATTATTAAAAAGTAAAAACAAATACACGTATTTGAGAGTTCCTCAAGGTCTCTTTTTGGGTCCTTTATGCCAAAAATTATTTTTAAGTGCTTTTATCTACCCACAAGAAACCCATAACTTATCTTGGTGATCTTTATAATAAATTGATAGTTGCAACTCACCTCTCCCAGAACTGTATTGAGGAATTCAGTGTAGGTGATGTGCTGGATCATGGCTGTTATGGCTCTCCGGGACTCCAAGAACAGGGTCCCGTCTTCCCAGTGGGGGTTCAGCTTAGATAGTCCACCAGATATCCTGTTGTGCTCCAGAAGCAAGCTGCGGTACAGGGGTCCTATTGGATCCTGTTTATTGTTGCACCTAAAAAAAGAGAATTTACATTAGCTTCTGTATGAATGCTTAAAAGAGTAGTTTATAAAATCTGGACAAGCAACCAAAATCCTACTTTCACAAAATGGCAGTCCCGAAGTACTAAAAAATATAATATTAAAATAAAGCTTTTGTAAGAAAAAAGCGATAAATAGATTTTTTTTAACGTCTAGGAGAAAACTCTTGACTTCCGATTTAGGTGAATTGGGTTCTAGCCTGGACGCGACTTGATTCCTTCATCATAATAATGAGCTATTTTATGTTAATATTGGAGATTTTATAATAAATTCTAATACTCTTGATTTTAATCTTTGGTGTTAGTTTATAAAATAGTAATGACGTAAAACTCCATATAAAATATTAAATTCTGATAAAAAAATCAGTTTTCTAGAAGCTTTTTACATATTTTTATGGGAGTGAAATATTTTGGTTTGCTAAGTCACTATCTAATGCCATAGAAATTGGACAAATGCATATATTCCCGTAATGTAACATTTAATTGAAAGTATAATAGATTAAGGAAAGTTTTATAATATTTTTAAAGAATGTATATTTTTTACTTATAAAGACTTTTACCATAACCAAAAAATGGGAAATGGATAGCTATTAACATCAAAACTTGTATTAAAAGTTTTGGTAAAAACAGCAAAGACAAAAACATATCGTGAAAGACAAGATTATATATATCTACAAGGTGTACCTCAAGGTCTCAATTTAGGTCCTTTTTTCTTATATTGTTTTTGAAAAACATGAGAAAATAAGAAACAATTTTTGATAGTCAAAAAATGATATAAAGATATTCACTTATAAAATGAAATTACAACGTCATTAGCAACCATTCGGAATCAAATAATACAGCTTACACTAGGTTACATGTCTCGACGACTTTATGTAAAACCTGCCTTACGTAATGTCTTTTTAATCGGATAGCAAGCCCTGGAGCGAGAATACTTGAAAGGGCCCGGTGATGCAAGGTACAATTTATTATTTATTACCTAAATTGACACACATACATAATGATGCATTATTGAGATAAACCCACGTATTTATTATTCTATTACAGACGCATGATGGACAGGTTATGCAATGATCAGAGGTTAATTTTGCTTTATTGTACCTAGGCGTTAAATGAACTGTAAATAGCAATTTTCTAATGAATGTATTATGTACAAATAGGCAGGCACGCATACTTATTAAAAGTCGTTGCAAAATATGTCAAAATTGTATTACTTATAGTTGATCAAGGTCAATAAGAATTTAATATCCACAGAAACAGTACAATTGTTATGAAACTTTTTTTACAAGTTTGATTTCAAACTATACTTTCAAGTTGGTTGATGGTTATTGAAATTTCTTAGTGGAATAATATTAAAAAATAAACTTTATAGTATAATAAACTTTATATACGAGTATGTAGTCCACTGTTTTGGCCGAAACACTATGATATTTTAACATTTTATAACTGTTAATTCAAAAACTTTGTTTTATATCACAAATTGTATTTATTTTACTTTACGACAGCTGTTTCATCAACCAATGTTGACATCATCAGGTGTTATAAAAATATACATCAAATGTCAACATTGGTTGATGAAACAGCTGTCGTAAAGTAAAATAAATACAATTTGTGATATAAAACAAAGTTTTTGAATTAACATTTATAATATGTATTTAATTTGATTCTACTTGTTGTTCTATTTCCATCTAGGTTCAGCCATCTTATGGGCAAGCGGAATAAAGCAAAATATATTTTATAAAGACATACTAATACATTACGTTTATTTTCATAATTTTCTTTACTCATTTTTATAAAATTAAAGAGTTAACAAAATAAATTTACAATGATATTTTTTTAATGAATTGACAAATTTTTCTACTTTTGAGTTGAATTTTCTCGACATGCTTCGAATATATTAGACCTTGAAATGATATAAACGTCTTTCTAGTATTTGTATAATAATTTTATTATTGTAATAAAAGGCTGGACATTACAAAGTTGCCAAGTATCAAAAAAGTCAAAAGTTTTTGATCGCAATTGGTGTTAAACACAAAGGTCAATGTGCAAACGTGCAAAATGGTTAAATAACTTAATAGTTAATAAAAATTAATAGTACAGTTTAAACGTCGCCCTAAAGAGGGCGACCCGTGGTATGAGATATGGAACAATAAATAGGTTTTGCTCTTTTTCTCTGTTTTATGTTTAAACCACTTAGCACCATTGTAATAACCATATTTCAATTGTAAATACTGATATGAATGAAACCAGTCTTCTAGAAATTTTATTATAATTTATATGAATGACATGTTTTGCGCATCAGTCATCATCAAATTGTATAATGCCTTAGCAAGGCAAAACGTATCATCTTCATAAATAAAAGATAATTAAACGTCTAAAAAACAGATTCGATAATTCATATTAAACATTTAATTTTTAAATCACAGATCATTGTTAGAGAAACAATAAAATAAACGTAATGTTTTTGGTATAAGATGATGAATGATTTGCAAATGATACACCGGGGACCGGTTCGATTGTGTCACTACCCGGACCTTCCTCAAAATATATGTTTTGCTCACATTAAAAGCTGTACAATGATTTCAAGAAAATAGGAATATTTTCAAACCATTGTTATACCAGTCAGTGGCGTGCTTCTCATACAAATGTTGTGCTGCAAATGACCAAGTATCAATATAAATATCCGTTACACTTCTCTTAGAATCTCTAAAAATATCAACTGTCGAATTATTAATTTGTAGTGTTCTGAGCTGCTATGGTAATTAAATAACTAATTTACGGTCACGCCGTTTTTCCCAAGGGCTAGAAGGGACGATGTACCGTTATATTCTCTGTCACAAATTTTCTTACATCGTGTTTTAGGCAAATACGAGTAAATATTTCCGACCCTTACACAGTTGATTTGTCATGGTTTTCCGCATTATTTAGCGCTACAATCGCATAAATGCCGAAATTTTACGTTTCCACATAAATACTTATTTATTAAATTATTATTATTTTGTTGAATCGCTCTTTACATCATGACAGCATGAGCCAAATCGAGGTTAAGGGTATTATAGCTATCAAAGTGATTAACGTGACACGTGATAGCTAGCTAATCTATCGCCATTTTATTGTCACGTAAATTCTACACCAGACCAAAGACAGTGTGACAATCACGCTGCCCTCGCCGCGAATCGAATCCGGAACCTTCGGGGTGGCAGTCAATGCACTTACCACTCAGCCACGAAGGTAGTCAACATATGTTTATGTACATGCGTACTATTTCAATTGAATAAATAAATAAATGTAGTGTTCTAAGCCGTAGTAGGGGAGTAAGGGGGATCCTATTGACTCTTCGAGCGGTGCATGGCCATCACCGTGGTGATGGCCATGCTACGCTGGAGGATTGATCTGATCCCAAGTACCTATCCACACCTCCTCGACTTAGTTCTCCCCTAGAAACTATGCGAAATGTTAGAGATCGAGTGTCAATAACCTCGGTGGATAATATTGATGTATAGGCTAACGTGGAAGGACACCTCGCCAACCCGTCTGGCAAGCGTGGCGTTGTAATACCAACCACCCCCCGTATGACATGTCATACATGGAGAAGTATGGGGGAGGTCTATGTCCAGCAGTGGACGACAACGGCTGTTAGAGAAGAAGAAGAAGAAGAAATAAATAAAATTTATTTTAATAATACAAAGTATAAAATGATCTTTATAAAACGCTTTTGTAGGATCACATTAAGAAATGACGCAATCATCGCTAACTGTAAAACCATTTTTTATTTCTTTGCCAAATGAAATATTATGAAAATATGAGTGCATACATATTTCTTTGTAGTAGAAGATTATTGTGTCAAGTCTTACTATGATTCTAAAAAGGTAGAATAAAGGTCATCTTGCGCCACACTATTTAGTGTAGAATGTGACATTTTTTCGACATCATAATATCAATAGGTTTACTTACTTACTTACCATCACGCCGTAGCCTCGGAGGGGTAGGCAGAAAGAATGGAACGCCACAACTGTTCTGTCTTGACTTACTTCTCTCGATTCCTCTACATTCATACATCTTGTCATGCACGCACGTCGATTTTTCCGACTCCTCACTTGACCGACATTCAATATTTGATTGATTTGATCGTGCCAGGTTTTCTTCGGCCTTCCTCTATTTCTAGCTCCGTTCACGCCGTTTACATATACCTTAAAAACTCATTAAAAAACCTGATGTCATCAAGAAAGAGTACGAGAATATTTTGAATACATGAGGCGAGAGAGGAATACTTCTTTGAATTTTGTTCTGATTCTGAATCTAATTTTGAATTTTGTTCTGATTCTGAATCTTATTTTGAAATTTGTTCTGATTCTGAATCTAATTTTGAATTTTGTTCTGTTTCTGAATCTAATTTTGAATTTTTTCTGATTACTGTTGTATGACAGTAGTGTAGAAAACAAAATGAGAACAATTTGGCGTTGTTCATTATGAAATTTTAACGTGTGGGAAAACATGATTTTCATTAAAAGTTAAATTTTATTACTGATTACGATTGTACAGCGAACTAAGTTTATAAGGGTTAATTTTATTTCATTTTCGTGAATATTTTACGGGTTGCAACCAGTCATAGCAATAATAAAGGGTGGTGCAAAATAACCCTTATGGTACCTTTGAAAGAATCACAGTAAGAAATGGCGTAATCTATTGTAAAAAGGTTTTAAATTCCATTATCAAATGAAATATTGTAAGCATAATTTAAGAGCATTAATATTGATTCATATTTTCACAATATTTCTTTAAAGTTGGAGATTATTGTGCCAAGTCAATCTGCGATTATAAAAACTAAAGGTCATTTTGCACCACACTGTACATGGCCATACTTTTTAAAATAATTTCAATCCTAGAGATTGGTTTGCAACAAGCCTAACATTTTTCCTGGTTTTCGGGATGGCACCTGAGTCTTTTTAATGTAGTTGTTTCCCGTTGCTTTCCACGTTTTCGTAAACAATAAGTAATTTGAAATCAATAATAACCAACAATATACAACATTTAAGCTATTGATCTCATTACATGTGATAGATTGCTAGTCTATCGCCATTTTTATTGTCACATGAATTTTGCTAGACCAAAGATAGCGTGAGTTTTTTTTCCAAACTAACATTGTCGAGAATCGAACTAGGGACCTTCGGTGTGGCAGTAATAGCTACTCTATCACGAATGTTTTTTGTACTAGTCAAAATTAATTATGTCCTTACCACTCCAATGTCGAGTGTGACTCGACATACTATTTCTCACACCAACTCCTATGTCGACCTAGACTCATTATATGACGCATATTTAAAAAACTAAATACTAATAATAATTATAATACACTCTACACCTTTCTAATACGGCGTTTTAGAGACTACTTCCTTATGTTTCATCATCAGCCGTCTGTCATCCACTGCTAAATGTAGGCCTCTCCCAAAGCACGCCACCGCCCCCTATCCATTGCCGCTCCCATCCATCTATGTCCAGCAATCCTCTTCAGATCGTCGGTGCATCGCGCAGGGGGACGTCCAACTCTGCGGAATCCTGTACGCGGTCTTCACTCCAGAACCCGTCTCCCCCATCGGCCGTCGGTTCTCCGACAGATATGGCCAGCCCATCGCCACTTCAGCCCGCCCATCCTCAGAGCCACCTCAGTCACTTTAGTTTGTTAATTCATTTCTAAATCTGTCCCTCAAGGTTATTCCAAGCATGGCTCTTATCCATTTCCCTTTCATTTCCATCTTTATGTTTACTTTTTGTAAATTAATTAAACAGCTGGTGGCAAGTAAAACAATAATGATTGAGGAGTTAGTTAGAATGTTTCAATCCTGGGATTGGTTTGCAGCAATTCCTTCTATTCTTCTCTTCCATTCTTCCCTGTCTTGTGCGGCTCTTTTGAAATCTGCATATGATGAGCAGCGCACGTCCACCAACAGGTCCTCCAGGTACTCTCGGCGTGGGCGTCCCCTAGAGTTTGTCCCCTCGGTCATACCCTCCATTATGGCATGCAAGAGACCTTCTTGACGTTTTACTTGCCGATCCATCTTGCAGCCTTTCGGACAAGGTCCTGAGCAGGTGCCTTCCTCCTTAGATTCCTTGAAGAACTTCCTCATTCGTGATATGGTCTCTCCAGAAAATTCCTAATAGGATGAGAGGAGTGTAAAGGGGTGAATAACCTTATTTCGGGTGAGTGAGTATGAGCTGTAGAATGTGACATTTTTTTGAGCATTAATAAAATGTTCACCTGCCAACACAGGTATTCATGTCTGGCATCTTAAGTTCGTCCCTGACTCCAATGCATCTTTTGCGGTTTGTGTCTCGGAGGGTCATAACGTGGAGTCGTGCTGCATAGGTGGCGCTGTTCGGGCGCACGCGCACTGCAATTACCGCCTCCTTATTTTGCTAACCCAACGCCCCGGCTGACTACTTCCTAAGAGAGATGTCCGGTTCCATTCTCGGTTACACTGAACCGGTCGTAGATGCTAGCCGGTAACCTTGTGGCGAACCGGTCATAGCGCACGCAATTTTACAAATAAATGCGCTTGTACAAATAAGTGCAAAATGACCTTAACGGTCGTCTAAGATGTCTTGTATCATCCTTTCCTTGACGGTATGCATTGGACTCTATTGAGTTAGGACTACGAGTACAAGTGTACCGCACAGTTGGACAAAAACAATTTTACAATTAAGCTAAAACGTTCATTACAGTAACTAGCTTCTTTATCGTGAATTAATTGTCTAATAATATAAAACGAGTTTTAGAAATATACACATGTTATGCTTACGGGACAGTCGCGACAAGAATGAACTCGGAAGTCACTCGCCAATTAGTATCCGTCACCTCAGAAAAGATTTCTGAGATATCTTTCCATAAGGAAGTTTGGTAGCTATCCGTGGCTTTATCCCACTACATTCCTCTTGGGCATGCTGGGGACCAATAGTTTGCAGATAAGAAGATATTGGTGCACTCTTACCCATTTCTTCAGACTAATCAGGGGATTCTTTGAGAACTCTGTTAACTTGGAGGCTATCCATTTTTATGTTCCAGATGGTTATCTTCGACAGCAACAGACTGTTTTATCTCCCAGCATGCATAATCAACCTGCCTCTAGTGATGCCGGTGAGGAGCAATCAAACTGCTGAACACGATCGCTTCGGAGATCGACGTCTTTCATATTCGTGAAAGTACGTTGAGAAGACAAATACTCTTGTCGAACCATCTCTCATGCGTTCCTGGTACGAGTATTATATATATTTAATGTTTTACCTGTTCTCAATATATGCTATAAACTATATTTGTTGTTTGTTATATCTTTTGAGAAATTAAACTGATTTGATTTGATTTGAAATAAAAAATCACCGTATTGCGAGTGCGAATATTGATAAACTAAAACTAACTAACCATCACGCCGTCTCCCCGAAAGGGTAGGCAGAAAGAACGGACTGCCACACTTTTCTTTCCTGACATGTTTCTTTCGATTCCTCAACATTCATACATCGTGTCATGCACGCGCGTCGATTTCTCTGACTCCTCACATGGCCGACATTCAATATTTGATTTATTTGATCGTTCCACGTTTTCCTTGATCTTCCTCTATTTCTGGTTCCATTTACATCATTAACATATATTTTTTTACCGTTCTTTCTTCATTCATTCTTGTTTGTAATATCTTTTGAGAAAATAAACTGATTTGATTTGATTTGAAATAAAAAGTCACCGTATTGCGAGTGCGAATATTGATAACTTGTACATTTTTTTATTAAAGGTCAAAGTATTAGATGTGCTCTCAATTCTAGATCATGGATTCGTAACGACGTATCACTTTCTACAAGAGAAACATATTATTTTAAGGTCATGGGTTACCGATCTTGGGCAGTTGTAGACACGTGAAAAAGTAAAAGTTCATTGTTAGAGTCTATTTATAACATGGGATATAAGCAAAACGTGGTACTCTCTATTTAGTATAAATAAGTATGATCATCAACATAGGTCATTTGTTACCTCTCGATCTGACTCTCGCCCCTCCTACTTCAAGCAACTTCCATTAATCCAAAAATCATTAGTGTATAACTGTATATATACTAAACAAAGGTAATACGTTTTTATTTTTATATTTTATATTTCTTATACTGGTTCTGATTTTGAAAATTTGGTTTGGTTCATGTGGTTCTCCCGTAAATTTGGAGATATTTCGTGTACAAGTGAATTGTAATGGTCAATTTGATTGTTGCTGCACTTTATAATTGTTAATTGTGACACGTAATACGTTTGTATTGTTTTGATATTAAAATTGTACATTTTTTCGTTTATATAAAGAATTTTGACAGGTGTAAAAATATTTTTTTCATTTGTTCCAATGACAATTTAAATAATTTATTCAATATTATTTTAAAGTTCTAGCTGGTTTTGGTTTGTTTTAAGTGCCTAATTACTGCTCATTAAAAAAAACTATGGATACGTGGAACATAAATAAAATAGACAATATGTGCACCATCTAAAAATTACATTTTGTGTTAAATTATTTTTATTCTCATGACTTGCATTTGGTAGCTAATCTATCGCGATTTTATTGTCACGTGAATTCTACACCAGACCAAAGGGAGTGTGACAATCACACTGCCATTGACGAAAATCGAACCCGGGACCGTTGATGTGGCAGTCATAGCTCTTGCCACTCTGCCACGAAGGTCCTAATATCAATCAGTATTTAATTGCATTGCATTTTGTATTAAGAAAAACAAAGGTTGTTTTTTTTTAATTAAGAACTCTTTTCAAATCCTCTTCTGTGTAATTGTGAGTTTTGTTGTTTATTAGACTGTTCGAACACATTCCTTACTTGCTTGTCGCATAGGCAAGTACCGCGTAGGTACTAAGTCCGCGACAACTCGGGTCAAGGACCGTTTCATCATGAAACAGAGATGTTTGACGTACAGAGCGCCTAATCACCGATTATTACCCCATCACTGGCCGCGTCGTGTCGAATACTTTGATCTCTGCTAACAGGGGGACCTTCGAAACATTCCGTTTTCACGGTTGCGGGTACCTTACCCTGTCATTCAAAACCAGTGGAAATCGTTCTGCGAATATTTTAAAATAAGAACTATTCACGCATTGTTTAAGCGCCAAAACGCACAAATTTAACATAACTAAATATAAAATTATTATAGACCAAATATTTGTGAATGCATACTTATACCTGTATACAAATCCTGGATTTACACCAAAGGGTGGTTAATTCAAATTTTAATTGTATCTCAATAGAGACGAAGACGTAAACTGGAAACTGAACAATATGTTGGTCAACAGCCTTCACATTGTGTTAATAAGGTAGTTTGCTAAATGCCGAAAATCATTCTCCATAGATGGCGTTAGTGGGTCGGTTGTATAGGTTAATTCTTGAAAAAATTCACTAGTGCAACCAAATCTACATAGATGGCTGACTGAAACTGCCACGTGAAAATAAATATGGATTTTGAAGTATATATACATCTTCCAAAAATTTGTCATGCATGATCACAAATAACAAAGGTGGAATGGGGAATGTTGTAATTACATAAAGCGTGCGCTTAACCCAACCAATGACAGGTCATAAGTCCTGTAAACACCTTGATCATCCATGTTTAGTTTCCAGTTTACGTCTTCGTCTCTATTGAGATACAATTAAAATAAAATTATTATACAACATTTGTTTTTTTAATGTATACAAATACTGGATTTTACACCCATTACGGGTTAATCATTAAGAATTAATTGTATCTCAAAAAATACGAAGATGTAAATTATTTCGAAACAGAATATGGTGGTCATTGTTTGGGTTAAGCGATCGCTTTATGTAATACAACATTCCCCATTCCGCCCTTCTACGAACACCAAGTCTAACAATTATTTGAACTAGCGTAGATTGAACTAAAATATGTGAAATGTTTCTCAACATGGTAGCATATATACAACTTTCAAATAATTGTCAGACGTGATGTTCGTTTCTACAAACTTCTGGGCGGAATGGGGAACCCCAAGCTTCACGGCCGTCTTTGCTTCAGTCGATATATTTATATTTGCGGTAATGACTTTGAGTGCATAATTTATTTTGTTTCCAGCTCCAAACCTTCTTCCGATATCATTCTCTATTTTTCCATCTCTAGTAAACATGTTCAAATATATCAAATATTAAATCTCGGTCACGTGAGGAATCGGAGAAATCGACGTGCGTGCTTGACACGATGTATGAATGTTGATGAAGCGAAGTATGTCAAGATAGATATGTATTGACGGTCATTCTTTTGCATACCCCTTGGGGGAGACGGCTTAACGGTTAGTTAGTTAGTTGAAGTTTTTTTAAACTCTGCATTTTAGAAAATTACATGCAATTTGTATTTAAAACGTGGGAAAACCCGTGTTCAAATAAATTATGAACGTTTTTGAATTCAAACATAGAATTACCTTTAAGCATTTGTGTGAATAAATTTGAAAAACAATTTTAATTAGAAATTCAAAGAATCACTACAAATTGTTCTCGATTGTAAATGAACCAACAGAAGCAATTATTGTGCATTTATATTTTTTGTACAATATTCAGTAAAAACCCGGCAATCGTGACCAACGAAAAGGTATTTGGGCTGTTTTTTTCTGTGGAAAGAAAAATACCCGCTAATCATTCCAAGAAAGATTCCTAACACACCAGGAACCGTATTACGCTGAGTAGTGCTACAAACTATTCGTTTGTGAGTATTTAAATCATTTGTATATTACGTAATAACTTTATGAATTAAAGATGCGGAGGTTTTTCCGGCTAGGACACACGCCGATGACTAACGTGTCATTATGTAACGATTCGCAGTAAACATTTTCTGATAATTGTACATCAAACATAATATATGAAAAGCGGTGTGATGTGTTTAAACTTATGCAATATTTCATTTCTAAGAATTAGTGCATCACGTTCATCTATGAATCATATCTCCTGAACAAATTAAAGCGATAAAGATCTATTTCTGGTTTGTTCAAATCATATCGAATCTGAATCAACATTATAAAAAAATATGAAGATTAAGAATCCTTTAGACAATTTTATTTTATTTTATGTTCGCCATACTTTGTGTTGTAGATGTTTTATATTTTAATTTTTATTTTTTATATACTTTGTACACAACACAAACTTTTAAACATTAAAATTAAATATCAAACATATTTCGGACAACCTGGTCCTTCCTCAGTGATATTATATAGATACATATTTAAAATATTATATAATTTTATAACATCTGTCAAAAGTGATCATACGAGTATTTGTAAACAATTTTATTATATTTTAAATATCTATATAATATCACTGAGAAAGAACCGGGTTGTCCGAAACATGTTTGATATTTATTTTTAATTTGTTAAAAAAGTTAGTGTCGTGTACAAAGTATATAAAAAAGAAAAAGAAAAATATAATTAATTTTAATTTTGTTAAAGATTCTTGAACAGTGACGCAAAACTCCCTAATAAGTAAAAATCCCGAGGAAAAACCCATAAAATGTACCTTTACATCTATAAAAAAAACATGTTTTTACAATTTATTTTTTATTTTTATATAGTTTATTCTACAGCAATGTAAAACCCCATATTGAATAATTTATACTGACTTTTATTATATTTTATGGTAATGACATGATACTGGGGATTTTTAGGATAATTTAATTAACGTTAGTCGGGTTTATTGATTGTTTCTTTATCTTCTTCTCCTTCTTCTTCTTCTTCGATGGCCCTGCAGCCCATATCGAGCCTTAGCCTCTGCTTCGATCCTCCAATCTGACACTCGTAACAATTTCGCCCCATTTCTCCCAACTTCATCCTCCCATCGCAGCCTTTCTCGTCCAATCGGTCTTCTACCACCTGGGTGCCAATCCAGCAAACTTTTTGGGGTTCGCGATGAACCCCATGGGGCTTTGTTTCACGGGAATTAAATGTTTATTTTTACAATACCTATATATGTGTATATTAAATATAATAAAACTTCTAGAAAACTGATGTTTTTACTTGTATTAATTAGATATAATTTTTCTTTTTTATTAATTTACAAAATAAATTGAAGGATATGAGTTACTCGTACTTTATCAAATGCACGAATAATTGCTGTCTTTGTTATATTGCATCGGCAATACAGAATATATAAAAATTACTCACTTTCTGCAGGCCAAGATGTCGACCTTTCCACCATCGTATAGTCTCACGGCTCTCATCTCCTTCTCGGTGACTCCGTACAGATCAGATCCATCCAGGAATCCAGAAGCCACATTCATTTGTTCCCTTCGAACTGAAAACAAAATAAGAAAAATATCAGCATACTACACAGTATCAAATATAAGCATACATAGTTTCTCAAACTTATTGCCGACTGCATATAAAAAAATATCACTTCTGGGAAGGATTAGACGATATATCAGCGCAGAAACATGCAAGACTGTATATAACACAATCATTCTCCCTCATATCAATTACTATAGCAGCATATTATTTTTAGCAAATGAAGAAGATATGTAAAGATAAACCATTCTCCAGAATAAGGCAATGAGAATAATTTTGAGGAGAAGCAGGTATGCCAGGATTAAAGTGATGCTTAAAGAGCTAAAAATTAACTCATTAAAAAAATATTATTATACATACAACGTTTTATTTCTAATTCACAAAATTGTTAATGGGCACACCTCCCAAGAATTTTTAAGGAAGATAAAAAGTATATACGAACAATATGCAATAAGAAAGAAAAATAAACTAAGGCTCTCATTCAGAAAAAAACAAATCTCAGAAATCCCTTATGTATAAAGCATTTGAAATTTATGAAAATATACCGGAGGATGTCAAAAGTGTGCGGAGCATAATTTTTTTAAGAATAGAATTAAATCAATATGTAAACAAAATGTAACCTTACATTGTACAATAACATTATTGTTATTTAGAATGTTTAATTGTTTTTATTAGAAAATGTGTTGTGTACATGTGTACTATTTCAAGAAAATAAATAAATAAAATATGTTCAGAAAATAATATACCAGGAACCCTTTAATAACAGAAAATTATTTGTGAGTTTTCAAGCACTGAAGTGTTTTACTGCCATTACTTAAACGGTTTCAATACTCTCCGAATTGTGCATTATTATTTCGTAATCTTCCTCTTCTTTTTATTTATTTATTTATTTATACATAATACACAAATGAGACATAACAAACGACAAATATTAAGGCGACTCATTTGCACACAAAACGGTGTAACAAAGATAAAACAACGACATGAAACCAAAAAAACATACATATCAGATGGAACCCAAATATGTCGACATCAGTGAGGCAGAACTCTTTCCAGAATTTGTAATACATTTTTTATGAACACTGCCTCACTGACACTGAAAATGTCCAAATTTTTCTTCCTACTGGCATCACCAAAGGCAGGTTGGTTCTGCGAGACGGAGCAAAGAACAATTGATTTCGGTGCTGTCGCAGGTAATTATCAGGAACAAAAAGACCTATTTGCTTAGCTTTTATTTTTCCATACAGTAGATTTTAGAGCACCAGAGATCGCAGCTGCCTTGTTGACTTCGGCTTGTATTTCTTCACACATATAGCTCCCCAACCAGGTCTACTGATTCGTTCTATAGTTTGATTCTCTACAGTTAAGTTACAGATTACCGCTGTTTATTATATGTTTTTATTTATTTTATTATTTTTTATTATTGAGGGTAACAAACAGCAATTACAGTATATGAATATAAACACACAGATACAACAAAACAAGGCCAATTTATTTTTTACAGGCATTGTGTACACTATTTAGCATTTTTTTTAATTTTTGTAGTTATTACTGTCTACAAACACACGAATATCAAATTGTTGATATAAAATAGTATCAAAATCATAAAAAATACAAAAATCAACAAAAAGTGGCCGAAACGAGTGTCCACAAAGTCAATATTAGTAAAAAATGCATTATCATATTTATCGTTTGACAGTTTGCATTTCCGGTGTAAATATATGAAAAAATCTAATTTAATCAGAAAACAAAGATTTAAATGTCATCAATAGTTTACTGCGATGCATGCATATCATGTTTTTTTTTAGTTTTTGCAGCCACCAGGACACGATCACAGAGAAAAAAAAGAAACAAGACGAACGACTTAATTTCCGCGTTCGGTCGTTCGAATTTTGCAACAGTGGTCCATTATGGCGTTATTAATGGGATCAGTCTCCGCGGATCAGGTAGGAGGCTGAGTAACAAACCCGTTGTCCTTATTTCGGGTGATCCAAACAGGATCCGAATTTTAACGTTTCTCACGAACAGGATATTCATTAGCAGGGCTAACCTTAAAGGTTGAATGGTGTCCTTCAGCTAAGGAACCCACATATGAAAAAATGAGCTAATAATAAAGCATTAACACTAAGGAATTTAATAATTATAAATTTGTTTTGATTTGGTCTTAAGTTTAAATTATTCTACATATTTCGAAAATATTGATATTTCTTCCTCATCAGTTTTTTTTTTTTTTTTTCTCGGCGCTACATCCCGGTGTGGGACTTGGCCTCCTCCACAACGGTCCTCCACTGACTTCTGTCTCTGGCCATCTCTCTTCATTCTCCAGCTCCTTCCATTTTCTCCCAATATTATTCCACGCAATCCACCCATCTTTTCCTCGGTCTGCCTCTTGATCTCTTTTCGCGAGGTACCCATCTGGATATAGTTTGTAGTGTTCTACCCTCTGGCATTCTTTCCACATGGCCAGCCCACCGTAGGCGTTGAGACTTACAGAATCTCATTACTGTTTTCTGGTTAATTAGTTCCTCTAGTTCAAGGTTTCTTTTAATTCTGTTAGTCCCATCCTCTAGCGTGGGTCCAAAAATAACCTTAAAACCTCATCAGTAGAAATATATAAATACTTAAACAGTTTTAATTAATAAATAATAAAAATATATCTGAATATTTTACTGATTTCTCTTGATGAAAGATCATTTTAAATAATAATGAAATAAAACGTTGTTTTTAATAACTACTTCCTTTGTTTTTATTTTAACAGTGACCGGTTTCTCCAGGCTGACTGCCATCGATAGAGTGATGATACTCTTATAATATTACTCCTTTATATACATACAGATCAGAGGTGGAAAACATTAGATTCTATATAAACATAATATTAAAATAATTATGTAAAATTTACTTTGTTTAAAAATTGACATTTACGTGATTTCGATATTCGTTTTTAGGTCCCTATTCAAAAACAAAAATTTCATCAAAATCAGTCCAGCCGTTTAGGAGGAGTTCAACTACATACGTCCGCATAGAAGACTAACTAACTAACTAACCATCACGCCGTTTCCACGGAGGGGTAGGCAGAGAGGATGGATCGCCACATTGTTCTATCCTGACATAACTCTCGCCCCTCTTCTACATTCACACATCGTGACATACACGCTCGTCGATTGTTCCTACTTCGAACATGGCCGCCTTTCAGAAATTTATTAATTTGGTCATGCCATGTCTTCCTTGGCCTTCTTTTTCCATTCACACTACTCGTATATATATTTTTAACCATTCTTCCCTGATCCATTCGTTCTATATGTCCAAACCATCTTAGTGACCCTTTATTGATTTTATTTATCACGCATTCATCCGCTTTACATCCCTTTCTTACTTCATCATTAGATATTCTATCATACATTGTTTTTCCGCATATCCTTCTTAGTGACCTCATTTCTACGGCATTTATCCTACTCTCGCCCGTATAGAAGAATTATATATAAAGATAAAAATTAAAAAGGGATCCCTGAGATGGTTTAGACATTTGGAACGAATGGATGAGAGTAGAATGGTTAAAAAGTTGTACAAAAGCAGCGTGAGTGGAAAAAGAAGCCGAGGACGACCGAGGAAAACATGGCATAACCAAATTAATCAATTACTAAAAGGCGGTCACATTCGAAGTCGGAATAATCGACGTGCGTGCATGGTACGATGTATGAATGTAGAGGAAGCCCGAGAGGTGTGCCAGGACAGAGCATTGTGGCGATCCATCCTCTCTGCCTACCCCTACCGGGAAATGGCGTGATGGTTAGTTAGTTAGTTAGTTAGTTAGAAGAATTATATATAATGATATATACGAGGACAGAAGCGTTGCATTTTATTTAAAAGCGAATTGTATAATACACTCCGTTCAATTTATAACTATCTATCGTGGGCGCCTGCAAAGGAACTTTTTTAACAATAGTCAGATAAGAAAATACTTTTATTTTATTTTAGAAACAACAAACAACAATCACGAGAGACGATAATCGATGACAATCTACGAGAGAACAAGGACATGCACTAGAAAATGCAGATTGAGTTTATTTTGCGTATATTAATAATGCATGATTCGTGGTTAGTCATTCGATTGAAATGCAAGAAACTAAAATGTAAATTTATTAGGAGATCACGTGAGTATGATTGCTTTGTAAAAAGTAAATGTCAATAGTAAATTCAAATGACGTTTATGTAATATAGATTTATTAACTGTTAAATTTATAACATTGTTATGGTCTCACATTTTTTTATTACACACTACAAAATTTAACCGTATAGAGAAGTCTTTATTTAATATTTATACAATTAATATGGAGTTCTGGTTCCAACCCTTATGTATGGAAGGGAAGCATGGAACTGGCAGAAGAAAGATGAGAGCAGAATAAATGCGGTAGAGATGAGGTCCCTAAGACGTATGTGTGGTAGGACGATGTACGACAGAATCTCAAATGCCGATATTAGGAAGGAATGTAGAGCGAAAGAAGGTATTATGAACAAAATTATGAAAGGTTCGCTGCGTTGGTTCGGACATATGGAGCGCATGGGTGAAGAAAGAATGGTTAAAATAGTATACGTCAACAATGTAAATGGAGTAAGGAGTCGAGGTAGACCGAGGAAAACATGGCATGACCAAATTAATCAAATATTAAAAGTTGGTCATGTCAGAAGCCGGAAGAATCGACGTGCGTGTATGACTCGATGTATGAATGTGGAGGAAGCTAGAGAGGTGTGCCAGGATAGAGTAGTGTGGCGGTCCATTCTCTCTGCCTACCCCTGCGGGGAAACGGCGTGATGGTTTGTTGTTGTACAATTAATAATTTATAGCGTTAATAGGTTTAGCGTCTCAAGAGGACCCGCCTGAAATAACAGACTACTGAGTCTATCAAAAGTGAAGAAGAAGAAGAAGAAGAAAATTAATAATTGTGAGATCATTATAAATATCATGTAATAATATTAAATAACCGATATGAAAGAAAACGTTTGTTTTTTAATCTCTCTTAAGTTTCAATCCTGGAATTGGTTTGCAGCAAAGTTTATTAATATCTTTGCTGGTTCTTGGGATGCCAATTGGGCCTTTTTGATGTGGTAGTTTCCCGTTTCTTTCCCGTTGTTTTTTAATACTAACTAACTAACTAACTTACCATCACGCCGTCTCCCCGGAGGGGTAGGCAGAAAGAATGGAACGCCACACTGTTCTGTCCTGACATACGTCTCTCGATTCCTCTACATTCATACATCTTGTCATGCACGCACGTCGATTTTTCCGACTCCTCACGTGACCGACATTCAATATTTGGTTGATTTGATCGTGCCACGTTTTCCTCGGCCTTCCTCTATTTCTAGCTCCGTTCACGCCGTTTACATATACCTTCTTTACCATTCTGTCTTCACTCATTCTTTCCATGTGTCCAAACCATCTTAATGACCCTTTCCTTATTTTGTTCATAACACTTTCATTCGCACCACATTCACTTCTTATACTTGCATTTGTCACTCTATCATAAACAGATTTGCCACACATTCGTCTTAGAGATCTCATTTCTACTGCATTTAATCTACTTTCATCCTTCTTTTGCCAGTTCCATGCTTCACTTCCATACATAAGGGTCGGCACAAGAACACCATTGTGCACTGCCACCATTGAACTGAACTCCATTGTGCATTTTTTTGTTTTTTAATAGTATTATTATATTTTATGGTAATGACATGTTTCGCCTTTCGAAGATATTTTTCAAATTTATGGTATATGTAATCAAATATTTAAATGACTAATACTTCTATCATACATTGGTTACAAACAATTATACAGAAATCAGAATATATACCAGAGAAAAAAAAAACGAAATTACTCTCTGTTGGTATCAAATGAGATCGAGCCAGGAGAAATATAAATATAATTATAGGTTATGGGGAAAGAAAACACTTGAGATAAGAGCAAGGTGGGAAAGCGAATTATGAAAATATAAGGTTAGCTAAAATAAAGGCAACTCACCAAAAGAGCAACTCTCCACCGCCAGACCTGGCAGTGTTCTCATATATTCTAGACAACCTTCTTCCCCGGAGCCGGGATAGCATTCTCCGTGGACGGAGTTCTGGGATGTCCTGTTACCGCAGCACTTCACCTGTAATGAAACAAAATGATTAATTTCACAATTCATCTAAACAATCTTCGTATTGTATGCAAATACTAGTTGATGGTGTTGTAAAAATATTAAATGTATGAAAGTGAAGTCAACGCATGGTAAAGCTTAAAACCTGCCATACAAACAAACGCGATTATTTCAATGTCAATTTATAATACTTCAAATCATAAAAATCAGAGACACAGAAATTAAAATTACCCAAAACTACACTAATCGGGTGGTGATCTAAAGGACGAAAAGCTTGGCTCCTGTTCCAGGGGACATGGGTTCAAGCCTGTACACGACCCAATACTTTCTTCATAATTTTAATTATTAAGCTGTTTTCTGCTCATATTGGGGATTATACATTTCTATAACCATTGATTTAGATCCTTTTCTCTTTAAAAATATTATTATAATAATAAAAAAAGAGTAACATTAATAATGAAGGAATAATTTGAATATGGAAAAATTAAAAAATTCAAATAAAAAACACAAGAATATAATAAAACAACAACAACAACAAACCATCACGCCGTTTCCCCGTAGGGGTAGGCAGAGAGAATGGACCGCCACACTACTCTATCCTGGCACACCTTTCTAGCTTACCCCATATTCATACAGCGAGTCATACACCCACGTCGATTATTCCGACTTCTAACATGACCAACCTTTAAAATATGATTAATTTGGTCATGCCATGTTTTCCACGGTCTGCCTCCACTCCGTACTCCATTTACATCATTTACGTATACTTTCTAAACCATTATTTTTCCATTCATGCGAATTAAAGGATATAATAATGGCAATTAAATACATTAGAGATAGATGCTTTCTGAGGGTAGCATCACTATCGTAAAAAAATGTCCAAATCTGAACGATGCGGTTTAGAAGAATCATTGCCCTGCACATAGCATTATCTTAGGTAGTTTAGTACGTTGCCTTTGTTGCAGTTATTATAATTGACGGGAACAAACAATGTCAAGTCATTAAAAATATCCAAGTTGTGTGCTCTACCAGAAATCAGTTGAAATAAATTAGCATGGAAATAGATAGTTCGTATTATTTACAATGATTGGCAATCCAGCATACTAAGCATGAAATCAGTTGGGTATAGCTAAGGGTAATAACTGTCTTCTTTCAGGTCCAGATGATATAGAAACTATACCTTCGCACCTCATATTGAAAGTGTAATAACTAATTCTCTATGAGATTAAAGTCCATAACTATTAATTTTTTGTGTTGTTTTTACATGTTCTCGCTTTAAACTTTTTATTTGATTAATTTTAAAGATATCCTTCTAATTACTGTTATATTATTATTATTTTATTATTATATTTTCTTGTCCATCCTTCTAATTACTGTTATATTATTATTATTTTATTATTATATTTTCCACCTTTAATATCTCTCCTATAAATAGTAACTAACCGTGCTTTTAATTAAAATATATAGGTACCTAACTCAATTTCAGTAAGAACTTCAAAATTATATCAAAGAAATTATTCAAATTGACATAGGAACAAATACACATAAAAGTTCGAAAAATCACGAAAAATTGATATATTATTATAACACCTGATGAGTCAACATAGGTTGATGAAACAGCTGTCGCATAAAATAAAATACAATTGTGATACAAAAAACAAAGTTATTTAATTTAACAGTTTAAAGATAAACAACTTACGAGTAATTCAGAATTTATTTTTAATTTTTCTCATATTTTTAATAATAAAACACGTAAAAAGTCAGAACTGTAAATATAGCCAGTCGCGGATTGAGAATATTTTTTTAATGCAAAAAAGTAAGCCGCACAATGGGGGTAAATAAATAAAAGCGTTTAGCAATGTTTTTGTTCGTTTGTTGAATTCTCGATGTAAAACAAGTTAATAACCAAGATAACGAAACTGTAATCGTTTACCATCCCGGATACGGACACTTGAGTTAGGTTTAATCATCAGATAATTTGATAAAATTGTAGTATTTGGTGGAGGTACTGTCCTTGGGTTAGTGTTATCTGTTATTAAGATATAAAAAAGGAAAACATTGGAAATAGGGCTGCTGTGCTTAAGATATGAATTCAAATAGTAAGCAAATAAAACTGAAAATTTATAATAGTAAACACGATTGTTTAGTGGTTTTGCTTGGATTTAATTTATATAAATTTTATAAATTGCTTTAATTTATTTAAATTATATAAACTCTAGAGGACGCCCACGCCGAGAGTACCTGGAGGACCTGTTGGTGGACGTGCGCTGCTCATCATATCGCACGTTGAAAACAAAAGTGACACTATACAAAAATCTCAATTTTTCAGTACGATCATTTAAAGTTTTGCCTGCTTATTAACCTAATTAAAATCAACTAGATTCTGATAGAACAATATCTAAACTAATATATAAAACAACAACATTAGATATATTTCTACTCACAGTCAAGTTATTGACCTCACAAAAACTTTAAATGACCGTACTGAAAAATTGAGATTTTTGTATAGTGTCACTTTTGTTTTCAACGTGCGATATGCAGATTTCAAAAGAGCCGCACAAGACAGGGAAGAATTGAAGAGAAGAATAGAGGAAATTGCTGCAAACCAATCCCAGGATTGAAATCAGAGAAGATATAAATTGTGACAAATTTGTTTCGCCTTTCGAGAGCATTCTCAAAATGAACCTAATCGCCAAACAGTGTTTCTTTATATTGAGTTTAGAAATCAATGGTGAGGAAAAAAGTATATAATGTAATTTTTTTTTGTTCATTATTATTAATTAAAACTAATAACTCAACCATCAAGAACTGGATATAATGGTAAAATAATTACAAGAGGCATAAAAAAACAGGTTTAGAAATGAATGTAACAAAAAAAAAAGAGTAAATCAAAACATAAATTCATAATAAAATATAGAAACAGTTGACGAGTACGTTTACCTAGGCTACAAAATAAAACGCGGGAAAGAAAACCAAACAGCCAAAATACCTAGAAGAATAGTACTGAAAAATTAAAGAAGTTTTTAGTCTATTGTTTTGGCCGAAACACTATGATACTTCAACTGTTAAAATTTAAAACACTGTTAGAATATCACAATTTCTTTTTATTCACTGAGAGTGTCACAACAGCTGTTTCGCCAACCAATATTGGCATCATCAAGGGTTACAATAAGTTTATTTGTAACACCTGTTAAAATTTAAAACACTGTTATAATATCACAATTTCTTTTTATTCACCGAGAGTGTCGCGACAACTGTTTTGCCAACCGATGTTGGCATCATCAAGTGTTATAATAAATTTATTGTAACACCTGATGATGCCAACATCGGTCGGCGAAACAGCTGTCGCAACACTCTCAGTGAATAAAAAGAAATTGTGATATTATAACAGTGTTTTAATTTTTAACAGTAATAAAAAAGTTTTTGAAAACAAGCAGGTTTCAATTTCGTCACCTGAGAGTAAGAGGGTTCCAACTAACAAAATTTTACAATTGTTTTTTTTTCGTGAAAAGGGTTCTTACTAACATTATCTATAAGTACAATTCAAAAAAACATGTAATAGTATCGTCATTTTTATGTTACGAAAATAATCAAGTTCCATCTGATCATTCAAAACACACGATTCACTGAAGAAGGATTCATTTACACTAAGAACTTTATTATTCCAACTGTCGACAGAGAAAATTTTTCAGATGGAACCCTTTTATTTCAAGATACACACCCGAAACCAACAAAACTTTGACTTCATTTTTCTCAGCTTTTTACTTTTGACAGTTGGAACCTTCTTACTCTCAGGTGACGATTTGTCTAAAAAGAAAAATGTTGCATACTGCCTATCTTAACATTTAGTTTAGAGCAAACCACCCTAACAGAAAAATGTGTCCGTAAACTAAAAACACATAACTATTCATGGAGAGGCAAATTCTCGGCGTGAGTCTTCAAAACAAAATAAGAAATGAAGGAATAAGACTTAGAACCAAAGTTGCCGACATCGTGGATCGTATAGCTAAATTTAAGTGGCAATGAGCTGGACATAAATCTTCATAGTTTACCGACAGATATATTGATGATTTTTTTTATGATTCGTGTGGTAACCCTGGTCGTGAGTGAGTATTGAGCGCTCTCGGCACTCCGTCTTTGCAGAAATTGCCAGCATCCGGCAAAAAAGTGGTAACATTTCTCACAGGCGTTACAGTAGCTGCGGTAATACAGTTCAGACGTAATTGCTGCAGTGATCGCCTCTCGTTTACTGAATACAAACAGCGCCACGAAAGTGAAAGAAAAAATAATCAACGGTGATTCAACATTCTTAAACGGATACTTTCTTTTCGTTTTCGTATTTCCGCGGCCGGCGGTAAAGTTTTGCAGATATTAATATGTTGATATTAAGCGGATATCGGATCTTAAATATTAGAAATTTTTGAAACATTTGTAATTAATCTCAATTGACAACAAATACAAAAAAAAGACCACGCTGTTAGTAGAGAGAATGGACCGCCATATTACTTTATCCTGAAATACTTCTTAAGATTTCTACACATTTATACAGCGAGTCACATCTAACACCTAAGACGTATGTGTGGTAGAAAGATGTACGACAGAATCCCAAATGCTGATATAAGAAAGGAATGTAGAACAGAAGAAGGTATTTTGAACAAAATTAAGAAAGGATCGGTGCGTTGGTTCGGACATATGGAGCGCATCGGTGAAGAAATAATGGTTAAGAAAGTATACGTTAACGATGTTTATTTTTTTTTATACAACAGGTCATTTGAACTCAATTACTGTATTCTTCTTCTTCTTCTTCTGATTGTAGATCTTGCGATCTGTATATGCAGGATATCAACATTCTTCCTGTGATGAAGACGACCACCCTTCTCTCCATCTCTTTGGTTGTCATCCTAGTGGTCGACGGCCCTACTGGAGTCTCGTGCATCACTATATTAGGAATTCTTGCTGGATCCATTCTCTCGATGTGGTCCCTCCAGAATTATCTTCTCTGCCTACTCCATCGCACTATGTCTTCAATTTTGCAAGATTTGCGAATTTCTTCATTGGGTATCCTATCATGGATAAAATTAAAAAAGGATCCCTGAGATGGTTTGGACATATGGAACGAATGGATGAGAGAAGAATGGTTAAAAAGTTGTACACAAGCAGCGTGAGTGGTAAAAGAAGCCTAGGACGACCGAGGAAAACATGGCATGACCAAATTAATCAATTACTAAAAGGCGGCCACATTCGAAGTCGGAATAATGGACGTGCGTGCATGGTACGATGTATTCATGTAGAGGAAGCCCGAGAGGTATGCCAGGACAGAGCATTGTGGCGATCCATTCTCTCTGCCTACCCCTCCGGGGAAATGGCGTGATGATTAGTTAGGGTATCCTATCTCTAAGGGTTCTCCCCACAATAGGTCGCAATGTTCTCATTTCTGCTACTCTTAAGAGATGTTTGGTTCTGACAGTGTCTGCGATTGTATACAATTTGTTTTTAAGCTATTATATTAATTCTCGTGACATGTGATAGGTAGCTTATCTATCGCCAATTTATTGTCATGTGAATTCTAACTAACTAACTAACTAACTATCACGCCATTTCCCGGGAGGGGTAGGCAGAGAGGATGGATCGCCACAATGCTCTGTCCTGGCATACCTCTCGGGCTTCCTCTACTTTCATACATCGTACCATGCACGCGCGTCGATTATTACGACTTCGAATGTGTACGAGAACACTGCCATCTACGGGAATTGAAACCAGGACCTTCGGTATGGCTATCAGAGTTTTTACCACTCTGCCACGAAGGTCGTCGTATTATCTGTTATGTTATATGTCATCTTTGAGCTGCAAATTTTGACCGTCGCAGTACGTTTTACTGCAGATGAAGCTAGCCGCAAAATGGGGCTAATACGAAAGGTTAAATAGTTATTTAAATTACGAATTCGCACGGTTATTTAAAGCCATTCGTTTACTTCCGAACACAATGAAATGGAAAGTAACCTCAGCGAGAGTGATCTCGGCCGTCTCTGAAGGAGGCTGTGGACGTTGCGGAGAACAACTTTCACAGAGGCGGACGTGATTTGCGCAGGACCGGTTCGAAGAGGAAGGCGCGGGCGATATCCCCCGTGGACTATTGAACGTTGTTTTTTTAAATAAAAAAAACAAATGACACATATTCTGTGGGACGTTACATTTTAATAATAGAATGACAAACAATATGCGTTGGCAATGGGTGTTCATTTGTTCATACTGCGAGTATCTGTTACATATTTTTAAATAAACTATTAACTAACATTTTGAATGTATACAAATACTTGTAGACAAATACTGGATTTAACCCATTGCGAGTTAGTCTTACCTAATCATAATAGATGGCGGTAGTGTAGATTGAACTCAAATATGTGAAGTGTTTCTCAACATAGTAGCATATATACATCTTCCAAAATTTGTTGTCAGTCGTGGTGGTCGTAAGAAGGGCGGAATGGGGACTGTTGTATTACATAAAGCGATCGCTTAACCCAATCAATGACCGGTCATAAGTTCTGTAAACCGCCTCAACCACCATATTCTGTTTCCAAATAATTTACATCTTCGTCTCTATTGAGACGCAATAAATCAGTAATTAGGTAATTTCGAAGAAATATAATAATTTGTGATATTCTATAAAGGCGTTTTTTTTATTTAATGTTGAAATATCAAAGTGTTTCCGCCAAAACAATGGGCTTTTTAATAAACCAACTAACTAACTAACCATTACGCAGTTTCTCCGGAGGGGTAGGTAGAAAGAATAAACCGCGGGACTTTTTTGTCCTGATACACTAGTACTTCTCTTGATACCTCTACATTCTTACACCGTGTTATCCTACCGACGCACGTCGATTACTTCAACTCCGACCGACAAAAAATGGTGCATTCAGTCTGCAAATAAAAATATATATCCACTGAAGCAAAGATGTGTCTTTATGTATTAGAGGCAACGGATGGAATGGACACAGCTTCGTCAGGATGAGAGAATAAAATCAGTTTACTCTCTTACCCTGACGAAGTATCGGCGGGAGCGAAACCGGTTGGTGTTACCAAATAATGTGGTGTAGATACAAATACTTAAAGCGTATTATTATTTTATTTAATAATGTCACACAACAAATTAAGTGCTTCATACGAAACTTTAAACACTATGTTATGAACGCTTGCGATGACCTACAATTTTTAAATATTCCTTCAAAGCAGCTAAAATGGGTTTTCTCTGGGCTTCGAAAATTGTATTTTTTGATGATAAAAGGTGCTCAAATAATGATATGTAACTAACTAACTAACTAACTAACTTACCATCACGCCGTTTCAAAGAATAAACAGCCATACTTTTCCATCCTGACATAATTCTCTTGCTTCCTCAACATTCATACATCGTGTCATGCACGCGCGTCGATTTCTCCGACTTCTCACGTGGCCGACATTCAATATTTGATTTATTTGATCATGACACATTTTTCTCGGCCTTCCTCTATTTCTAGTTCCATTTACATCGTTAATATATACATTTTATAACCATTCTTTCTTCACATTATTTCCAAGTTGTCTTAATGATCCTTTCATTATTTTGTTCATAATGCCATCATTCGCACTGAGAGATCTGAGAGATCTCATTTCTAGTGCATTTATTATACTTTCATCCTTCTTTTGCCAGTTCCATGCTTCACATCCATACATAAGGATCGGTACAAGAACACCATTGTGCCCTGCCATTCTAGCTTTTTTGGATAGGTTTTTGTTTGCGATGACAACTTGCACCATTCACTTTGTTGCCTGCCCCAACCCTTCTTTCAATATTCCTCTCCACTCGCCCACCCTTTGTAAACATACAACCTAAATACACGAACTCATCTACTTGCGCTAATGTTGCAGACTGTCATGATTTCTTCGTTTTCAAAAATCATTACCTTCATATTCATAATCAGATCATTTCGCTTGCATACCTCATATATACTATTCACCAGGACTTGTAGTTCATGCTCGTTGTCTGCAAGTAGGACAGCGTCGTCCGCATAGAAGAGACAGCTTACTGATAGATTTGTAGAAAGACATAGAAGAACACGACGATATATTAAATTAACATCAAATTATTCGAATTAAATAGTATTTACATGTATTTTTGTTATTATTTGTAAACTTTAATATTGTATTACAATCAGACAATCAATATTATGGATGCGGAAGAGTATTTTCATAAATAAATAGACATATTTAAATATGATATACTCGTACACACATACCGGGTGAATCAATGCAGTACTATGTATATATAATTTAAATATTGAAGACGTTTTGTGTTCATTTTCTATTTATTATACTAGCTTATTCATCTTCTTTACCGCGAAGAAAACTTGGTCAAATAACGTCGGTCCGGAAGTCCGCAGGCTGGACTGCACTGCCAGACGCCAGAATTAGACCTTCCTTCGTGTTTGTCAGAGAATAGCAAGGGTACTCCATTATGTGTGATATGAATTGTTTTATGTAACAGATGCAAAGCGTCGTATTGCTCTTAAGGATACTCCGATCCCCAATCGATATGTTGTAGCTGGATCTACGATCGGATCTACGATGTGACGCATTAAGTTCAGGGTTTTCCTGGTTTTCCATGAAAATTTTTGTCCTGGCATTAGGGTTTTTTGGGTACCATTCAATACAAGCATCTACAGCTTTCTTTCCAATCTCTCGACTTAAGGAGACCGTTGCAATGGTGATGTGGAATTTAAAAAAAACCTCCTTGATGTACTCGTAAGTCTTGAAACTGGACAGTGGTGGTTATATAGTAGATGCCTGGAGTCATTCTGTTAAGTTCATACGAGAGTAGTATATCTATAGGCTAAGCTCAATACAAATTGACAGTTTTAATGTTTTTTACATTAATTTTAATACGTAATAGTAACAGTTTCACATATTGGATTTCATGTGGTAGAACGATGTACGACAAAATCTCAAATACTGATATTAGAAAGGAATGTAGAGCGAAAGAATGTATTATGAACAAAATTATGAAAGGATCTCTGCGTTGGTTCGGAAATATGGAGCGCATGGGTGAAGAAGGAATGGTTAAAAAAGTATACGTCAACGATGTAAATGGAGTACGGAGTCCAGGTAGACCGAGGAAAACATGGCATGACCAAATGAATCAAATTTTAAAAGTTGGTCATATTAGAAGCCGGAGTATTGTATGAATGTGGAGGAAGCTAGAGAGGTATGTCAGGATGGAGTAGTGTGGCGGTATATTCTCTCTGCCTACCCCTGCGGAAAAACGGCGTGATGGTTTGTTGTTGTTCAAGTTACTCTCAAAACCTTTCTAGGAATAATAAGAACAAACTGTGATATATTCAGCGAAATTAGCTTAGTAATTTTTGAGAAAAGCATAGACAGACACACAGACAGACAGACAGATAGACAAACATTATTTTTTATAAATAAAGGTTGTATAAATCTCGATGCTGGATGATAGCTCACAAAATGATAATAATTACAGTCGGTGATGGATAATGCGCCGAGGAAAAATGTGCCGCGTATTGATGTCAGTTTGACCAATGTTTGCTTGGCGGTCTAAGGGTTATTCACAATAAAACAATTTAAATAACTAAATAATTCATCATCCAAGTAAAACCACTAAACAATAGTGTTTACTATTATTAATTAATATGGAGTTTTACAATTATTATGGTCTCTAACGCAGAGAGAGGAAGGCAGGCTGGTAGTTTTTGAGAGGAAAATACCGAGAATTTTTTTTTGACCCACGCTGGAGGATGGGATTTACAGAAATAAAAGATACCTTGAACTTGAAGTACTGATTAACCAGGAAACAGTAGTGAGATTTTGTACGTAAAACCCAAGCAGCAAGAGATTACCAGGAAGGTCGCCGAAAAAATGGAGAGATAGCTGGACATCATATTCCCAGGACAGACCACCGTGTTAAACATGTTATGTACCTAACCACCCATTCTCACGAATCACTTTCCTATGTCTCTATATATTGAATCAAGATTTGTTTATATTATATTAAGTAAACATTTGGGGATTCAGAGATGCATTAATTGATCTGTTCCCACGCACCCGCCTGACGCATTGGAGGATTGTTTATATTATTAATATTTTTGTAAACATAAGGGCTCAAATGCGAGAATTTTTTTATTGATCTGTCCCCACAGGTACGCGTGTCATCGAACAAAGAAATGCACACTATTTAAGCTGAACCGCATCATGGATTAAATCAGATACAATTGCGACTCCTTAATAGTAACAAGTATAGATACAATTGCAACTCCTTACTTGTAACACTTCTTTATACCAATGTAATTTTTTGCTTGTAACATCGTCTTAAATAAAGTTCTCTACTTAAAAATTAAATCGTGTTGGAAGTTATTCCATCCCAAAAATCCTCACCCGAAGGATAAAACATAAAATTGGTGGCAAAGTGGCGAGACTATTTAAAAACATAAAAATAACAGGTCATACGACCTAAACTAAAAGGAAGAAGAAGAACATTTCTCATCTAACAACGAAAAGATAATACTGTCGCATGAATAAATTAAGATAATTATATAATACCACTGTTCACGGAAGAAGGCCAAAAACGATTTAAGAGTAGAGTTATGCTTTTTTTGTGAAGTGCTTAAGAACACGTTTGTATTGATCCACCCTATACTTACATCATAACATATGCAAATCTTATTCAAATCAACACATGGAATTAATTACTATCATTAGATACAATCCGCCTCGGGCTTTGCATTGATCGATACGGGAATAGCAGGAAATCAAACGGATTCTGTAAAGATGCTCTCAGATATCTGTTTACAGACATGGTCTTACCTTTATCTTGTCCACAGATTGATTAAGTGCTACAGCTTCTGTTTGATATCGCACTTCCTTATTTAAATATCGCGTCAAATGTTAAACTGCATATATAACTATATTTTTAAGGCTCTTGTTTAATGTGTTGTTTAATGTACTATATGTGGCATGGTTAAACAGCAAAATAAGAAAACAAGATACTATAGAATTTTATAATAATATGAATAATGAAAAAAAAAATGAAAAAAATTTCTTTTTTGAATGTATACAAATACTGGATTTTAAGCATTGCGGGTTAATCATTTGTAAGGATTAATTTTAATTAAGAAGGGCGGAATGGGGAATGTTGTTAACATAAAGCGATCGCTTAACCCCAATGACAGGTCATAAGTCCTGTAAACGCCTCGGCCACCATATTCTGTTTCCAAAAAAACAATTTACATCTTCCTCTCTATTGAGATACAATTAATCCATAAAAAAATTCGTTATTATTGTGTATTTAGTGTGCTTCCACTTGTGTTTAACGTCGACTATATTCTTGTGAGAGAAGATCCAGAAGATGGCAGCCAGCTGCCGAAACCGGTCGACGTTAAACACAAATAGAAACACTCTAAAAATACGATAATAAAGAAATTTGGATACATTTTTTTTCGTTTTCATAATTTTAAATGAACTTTCAATTAAAAATATTAATTATATGAATTAAAAGGGGGTTCTTTTTCAATCTCGTATTGCCAGCGATACGGCACAGCGTAGATTGAGTATAAACCACACGTATATAACTACCCTGATGGTGAAGACTGCGACGATCTCCGAAACGTTGGTCGAGAAAGAAAAGTTACAACAAAAGTTAGAATCCCAAAAAAACATATTGCTTCCAACCGTGAACATCTACGCAATTATTTAATAATAATAATACTTTATTTGACAATGCCTTGTTTTTTTTATCATTTGATAATGCCCCAGCTATGCTAAACCTGTCTCTCCAATAAAAACTAAGAGAAAACGGGAGTGTTTATAAAATAAATGTTTTTAATTCAGTTGATACCATTTGATAACGCCTGTTTTTATATCATTCAAAAATGCCTCAGCAAGGCAAAACATGTCATTACTATAAAATATTATAAAACCTATAGAAAACAGGAGTGTTTATAAAATAAATGTTTTTAATTAAGTTGATACCATTTGATAACGCCTGTTTTTGATAATGCCTTAGCAATGCAAAACATATCATTACCATAAAATACAATAAAACAAAAAGAAAACGGGACGATTTACGTTTAATCGTAATTTTAGAGTATTTTTAGAAAACGGTTTTAATGTATGGTTTTAGAAATTTCAAATTTAGAATGTGTCTTGATTTGATTTATTGTTTTATTACTTAATTTTTAAGGGGACGTGATATGCCTGTAATTGAAATCATAATTAGCCTTTCGCAGCAATTTTTCCAAGCGACGGCCATTCTAAATGGCAAACCTTGAATATTCATAAAATAACGTGTGGTCAGTGAAAGACAACGGGAATAATAATATTGCTACAAATACAGTGTAAAATGTACTTGAATACAAAGTATATAAATAAAAGAAACATTAAACATCTGCAAAACAAAGATATGTCGAATATAGAATAATGAAATATACTTTTTTCAGTCCATTGTTTTGGCCGAAACACTATGATATGAGTACTTCAAAATTATAAACTGTAAAATTAAAAAACTTTGTATAATAATGAAATAAAACGATGTTTTTTTAACTACTTCCACTTTTTTCTTTATTTCGACATCGACCGGTTTCACCAGGCTTGCTGGCGTCGACAGACTGGTGACACAATTGTAAACTTAGTCCTTTGTACACATACAGATCAGGGGTAAACATGATTCTATACAAAAATAATCTTCAAATATTTATGTAAAATTTCCTGAATTTAAGTATTTGTATTCCAGGTATTACCTGGCGAAACCGGTCGCTGTCGAAATGAAGACAAAAGTGGAAGTAGTTAAAATGAACTTCCATCAAGGCATTTCAATAAAATCATTTGATTATCTAAAAAACTTTGTTTTATGTATTACAACTGTATTTTTATTTTTCGCGACAACTGTTTTGTCAACCTATGTTGACATCATCAGGTGTTACAATTGTACAATAATAACGAAATTTATATCAATATGTTTTATTGTAGTTAACGGGAATGTCATATTTCGCCTTTAAAAGACCCATGAGTGAAATGACTAAAGAGCCATTTTAGGAATAAGTCTTAGAAACAGAGTCAGAAAAGAAATAATTCGGTGAGAGAAAAAACAAAGATCACTGACATCATCCACTGCGTAGCGACTCTAAAATTTCAATGGGTTGGTCAAGTAGCCAAAAGTTCGGATGAAAAATTGACAAAATGACTGCTGACTTGGAGACCATGGACCGCAAAGAGAAGTGCAGGGTGACCGCACTACGGTGGAAGGATGACCTGAACCAATATGTCGACATTTGTCTGGATGCGGTCTGCAAGAGACAGAGTGGAGTGGCGTGGAAGCAAGTGGAGGAGGTCTTTGTCCAGGAATGGATGGAAATGGATGGAAATAGGCTGAAGAAGAAGAATTAACTAACCATCATCCCACCTCCCTTAGGGGTAGGCAGAAATAATGGACCGCCCCAGTCTTTTTTCTTTAATATTTGATTAATTTGATCTTCCACGTTTTCCTTAGCCTTTCTCTATATCTTGTTTCGTTTGCATTGTTAACATAAACTTTCTTTATCATTCTTTATTCATTTAAATAATTCCATATGTCCAAACCATATCAGAGACCCTTTCACTATTGTATTCATAACACTTTCTTACACACTACACTCACTTCTTATTTATACTTATCATTATAACAATACATGATAAATTATCGAACGAGTAAGAAAGTAATGTAAGGCAGATGAATGTGTCTTAAATAAAATTAAGAAATGGTCACTAAGGTGGTTTGAACATATGAGACGAATGGATGAGGAAAGAATGGTTAAAAAAGATGTAAAAGCAGTGTGAATGAAAATATGCGTTGTGGAAGGCCAAGGAAAACATGGCATGACTAAATTAATCATTTGCTTTTTTATTAACAGAACAGAACAAAAGAAAAAAAGTCCGTTCGACAAGTACCAGCACCCTGTATAGCGTGACATATCAGGCACCCTGTATAGCGTGACATATCAGACAAGCAGACAGACTCACACACCAAAACGAGTCATTAATTTGTGGTTTATAAATAATATATTCCCGATAAGAGTACTATCAACAAAAAACCAACGAAATTATGAGCATACAAAAATGCATTAATTTTTATTTGAATGTGATGCTGGGTATTCCATCTCAAGATCACATTGTCATGTCTTGGGTTACGTTTGCTAAAAGCGGAAACCGCAACCACGTGACCTGCATAATGATAGTTACGTGCAGATACCTGGAATTGCGTAAACCAGTGGCTTTACGGGTTCCTGACGAGGTGCGAATTCAAATTTAAATTCAGAACTGGTTGGTTAGGTTCCATTCTCTAGAATGTGGATATTTAAATAAGTACTGATAAATGATGAATAATCATTTGTTCAGCTAAGAACCTTTTGACGTGTCATATGCATATCTTTAAAAATATTAGAATCTATAAGCAGATTGTTTTATCTACTGGTATAACCATAAACAGTTTGATTGTACTAACTAACCAACTAACTAATTAACTAACCATCCAGCCGTCTCACAAAGAAGTAGGCAGAAATAATAGACAGCCACACTGTTCTTTCCAGACACACTTCTCTCACTTCCTCGGCATTCTTACATCGTGTCATGCGCGCAAGTCGATTTCTCAGACTCCTCACTTAGCCGACATTTGAAATTTGATCGATTTGATAATGCCACGTTATTGTCGGCATTTATCAATTTTTTAATTCATTTACACCGTCAACATACACTTTCTTTACCACTCTTTCTTACACTTTCATTCGCACTGTGTTGATTTATTACGTGTGCATTTGATACTACATCATATACAGATTTACCACACATTCGTCTTAAAGATCTCATTTCTACTGAATTTATTCTATTTTCACCCTTCTTTTTCTAGTTCCATGATTTACTTCGATAGATAGGGGCTCGTACAAAAACACCATTGCGCAAAGCCTTATTATTATGTATTTTTGGTAGACTTTTATTTGCAATAACATATCTACTATATTATAATATACAATATAAAATGCGATATTTTTTAATGTTTAATCTCTCACTTAACAAGTGAATCCCTTAAAATGGTTTTAGCATGAATTTATAATAGTAAAACGATTGTTTAATGGTTTTACTTGGATTTCTTTTTCTTCTTCTTATTGTGGATCTCGCGATCTGTTTATGCAGAATATCAACTTTCTTCCTGTGATGAAGAGGACCAGCCTTCTTTTCATCTCTTAGGTGGTCGTCCTGGTGGTCGACAGCCCTCTAGAGTCTCATGCATCACGATTTTATAATTCTTGCTGAGTCCATTTTCTCGATGTGGTCCCTCCAGAATCGTCTTCTCTGTCTACTCCACCTCCCTATGTCTTCAGTTTTAAAGGATTTGCGAATTTCTTAATTTGGTATCCCATCTCTGAGGGTTTAGTTTATATAATAAATTATATAAATAGTAGTGACACATTTGTTTCGCCTTGTGACAGCATTCTCAAACCATGTTTACTATTATTATAAATTAATTTCTTGAAAGTTAAGGCGTTAACACTGCATTGTAATTACACTGGACTTTTTCAAAAACAAAACACTGTTGAATATTCCACTATACTATATTTATAGACTACACAACATGTTTCGGAGTTACCTCCATCTTCAGGTGTTATACGACTGATATATCGTATATTTACACCCGAAGATGGAGATAACTCCGAAACATGTCGTGTAGTCTAGTTTTCTTTTGAAAACATTTAGTGTAATTATTATAAATTAATAATGGAGTTTTACAAAAGTAATACCACATCCATCAATACGTTTCAGCATCCTTTACAATACCCATATATTAATATATTTCCTGAGCGCTTTATGGTACTTAATTTATTAACCTGTCCAGTAGTGAGCTTAAAAAAAAAAATCGGTCCCGCTGGAGTGAGGTTTTTTTTTTATTGAAAAAAAAATCAAATAATAATGTCAATGTGTAGAATATGAAAAAAAAATTGTATCTTCATAGAAACTAGCTCAAAAAAATCAGTAATAAGCAATTTAGAACAAAAAAACAAAAATTCTTTCTCAGAAATCCCAAACCATCGGTCAGTCAAAAGAGATAACATTTTTTCTTGTAAAAATAATTTTTCTTTCCGCGGTTTGAATTATTCCAAGATGAATGTGTATTTCAACTTTTTTGCACCCACTTACACATAATATTACACTATTTACACTTAAACTTTTTACATTATTTTTATTATAAAATCTCAATATAGGCATCTTTTCACACATATCAATTACAAACAATATTCTGATTATTATATATACAATCGAAGCAATACAATCGTCTTCTCTAATTAATATTGTTTTTTTGTATGGTAGTCCTCAAAACACGGATACACACAAAGCGCAACATTGCAGTCGGTGCACATATATTTTGTATCACTTCTTTTTTGAGGCCGAACTGCGGTATGTGCACACACATGACATCGTCGTTGAGTTCGTCTTCCTTGGGCTGCAGTTTGTGGTACGGGGTGAATAAAATGTTTCCCTGAAAGGCGAGTTGGATGATCCACTACTCGCTTTCCACCAGATGATGTCGGCCTGTTTGTATGATATTTTTCGACCATCTGGGCTATTAAATTTTCCCGAAATTCGCTGAATGATTGAACCTTTTGCGTTTTTAAACGATGCAAAAAGAAAGCATTTAGTGTTCCAATATCAAGCAATCTGAAGAAAAAATTTTTGTACCATTTTAGAGACTTACGGGAACTATCTGCGAAGCCCAATATGCGATCCACTTTATCGACAGCTCCCATATGTTTTGAATACTCTAAAACTGCCTCTGGTTTTATTTTATTTTCTCCCGTAGAATAATCGATTTTATTGGTAACGACCATTGAATTTGTGTGAATATTAGTAAGCATTATTACATCCCTTTTATCATGCCATTTCAGCGCCATGAGATTGTCAGAATGCAAGAACTTTATTTCACCTTTTTTCAATTTGTCATTACCAAATTTAGGCATATTTTTTCGGTTTGCTCTAGCTGTTCCACATGCGTTAGTTTTATGTTTATGCAAAAAATCAAACAATGCTGGACTTGTATACCAGTTGTCTAAAAAAATTCTGTGACCTTTGTCTAAATAATCACTAAGCATAGTGGTAACCACTGATCCTGAGATGCCAATGTCGGGATTCAATTCTATGTCTGAATCAGATCCAGTGTACACAATTAGATCCAAAACATAACCGGTGAGTGCATCACAGTGTACAAATAATTTTATCCCAAATCTGTGGCGTTTTGAGGGAATATATATTTTGAATGAAAGTCTTCCTTTCCATAACAAGAGACTCTCGTCTATACACAGATTTTGAAAAGGATAAAATGTAGATTTAAAAATGGTCTTCATCGCTTCCAGAAGATTTCTTATTTTACACAATTTATCGGTTGTTCTAATGTCGTTATCAGAAAAATGCAGGGCTCGCAGCAAAAGTAAAAATCTGTCTTGGGAAAACAGTACATTGAAAAATGGAGTCTCAATTATTGGATTATTTGTCCAGTATTTCTTTAGCGAGTTTTTTCCCACAAGACCCATCAGCATAATTGTGGCTAAAAACATATATATTTCAGCCTCCGTGGTGTCTTTCCACCTCTTCATTTTTGAACGTAGAGAAATGTCTAAAGAAATTTTTGCTGCATATTTATTTGTTTCTAAAACAATTATATTGATTATATGAAGCGAGAAAAATACTTCAAAAAAATCAATTTCCAAAGAATTTTCGGTAACAAGAATATTCGATTGTACACCCGAGTTACTGGAATCGAATTCATGAATAATAGGCGTAAATTCACCATAATGCCATTTACGGTGATCAACTTTTTTCTGTTTAGCTGCCGAACAACTAGGGACAGTTTCTTCTTCATCGGATATATCGGATTCACTGGATGAGCTATCTGAATGTATTGGTAAATCGTCGATATTTTCGTATAGATCCTCATCTTCACTCTCGATCAAAATACTTGTAATGTCTTGTTCACTCATAGGGTTAACCATTTTCATAAATTTAAAATAAATGTATAATAAATCAAATGTTCCAGAACCAAAAACACAGTCTAATTACGGTAAAACAGATGTACTCGTTACTTATAATATAAATAACTCACGTAACCAATACAGTTTGGTAATATTACACTTCGGAATACAAAAAAGAAACTATTGAATTTAGTTTCAACTTCAATTCAAGTTGTCAAAAAAACAAAGTCTAATCTCTGTAAAACAGATGTCTATTTGTCTTAAAACACAAAATAATAACTCACAGAATAGATAAAGTCAAATAATATAACAGTATTTAGTTCGCAATACGTAAAATAAACTGTTGAATTTTGTTACGAAACTGTCAAAAATTGAATTCAAACCATACTAAATCACAGTCGGTACATTAAAATATAATGAATATACACAAAGCATAATAGATAAACAATTAAAAAAGCAAAACAAATAAGCTATTTAATGTAAATGTCACTGAACAATCACTGTTTTATTTCGTCTGACACTGCGTTAAAACCGTTCGCGAAACAATAGTTGCGATTTACCGCCAATCGATCTGTGACGTCACGGAATATTTGACCAGGTCATAACTCCGTCGGTATCATAGATAGATCGCTAAAATCTTCGATAAGTTGTGTTAAACTGTCCATAGATGTCAATGACCTTCAGTTTTGAGAAATAAATTTAACAATATTTAATTTGTAGGCGCAAGCGTACAGGTACGGCCATACTCCTTCTGGGAAAAAAAAATCTTGCCGTGCAGGTACGGCCATACCACCGGACAGGTTAAAACGACGCTTTATAAACGAGCTATTAAAAAAAATGTTATGGTTTATTTACCTTGTCCAGTTGTGGGTTGACAGTTCCCACGAGGTCCTTGAGGAGCAGGCCGCCCCAAGAGGCCAGGAGGCTGCTGACATACATGTGACGTCGGGGTGGATCAGCGGCCTGCACGGCGGAGGCCACACGGGCGCCAGAAGGAAGGGCGTGAGACCCCACGGACACGCGAGGCGTCGAGATACCTGCAAAAGTATTATACTTAATATTCGTGTTTTTTTTAAATATAAATTATTAAGATAAAATAAAATAAAACAAAATGTTTATTTAGTTTCATTCCTTATTTATTATTTATTGAACAACGATAAAGAGCTCCATACCAAATAAATAATTCGAATCAAAACATTTGTTTTCTAGAAGTTTTATGATTTACTTAAATGACATGCTTCGCCTTACGCATTATCAAATGTAATTTGATCATGTAATTTGATAATGCATATAACATTTCATAATGCTTAGAAAAGCAAAACATGTCTTTCACACAAACTATACTTTAAAAAAACAGAGGTTTTCATTAGTTTTATTCCTCTTGTTCTTTATATTCGATGGATTTTGGCAGCCCACTTTAATCTTCAAGTTATATAATTTTATTTTTAATTAATAATAATAAATGAATAATTTTTATACATAGAGTTTTATATCATTATTCAAGAAACAACAAATTAGTTTATTTAAATGAATAATTATTTTTAAATAATTGACAAGAGAAACAACAAATAATCACTGCTGCACAAGTTTAAACTCGAAATAAAAATTTGCATACTAGACGACTAATCATCACGCCGTTTCCCCGGAGGGGTAGGCAGAGAGGATGGACCGACAAACTGTTCTATCTTGAAAGAATTCTCGCGACTCTTCTACATTAACACACAGTAAAACACCCACTCGTAGATTGTTCCTACTTCTAACTCATGTATCTTTTAAACCATTTTTCCCTTATCCATTCGTTCATTAGTGACCCTTTCTTAATTTTATTTAGGACACATTGATAGCCTTGCATTTGACATTATTATTTTAATAAAATTAAATACAATAATAACATACACTCGTATTTGTTTATTTTTTCACAAAAAAGAGAAAAAAAGAAATAAACAGGCATGTTTGGCGTTAACCTGATTCTTGATTATTATGAACTTTTAACAGAAATAAGTGAAATAAACAAATAAAAGCGAATTTACACCGTATGAAAACAAAAAAAAAACTTAGTTTTTATGTCAATATTAAGCTTCACATTGCTTAAGATTTCGTGTTGCTTACATCAAGTTCAAACTAAATTTAAATTCATGTAAAAATATATATAACCGACTCACATATAAAAATATATAATGTTTCCACATACGTAATGTGTACTTAACATCGTGTACGCTGTGCCTGTTTGAATAAAATTTTGGACATTCGATCCAATCAGGCGACTGTCAATTGTTACAAGGGCAAACGTCTCCATGGTTACGAAATGTGAGAAGCTAGTGCGAAGTGTCATCGGCATTCTTGGACCGTGCTTCCCAAATCACGAGGCAGAATACCAATGCGGTTAACAAGAGTTCAAAATACTTCTGTAAATACATTCATATATTGAGCACACATTGTATTGCATGGAAATTCCAGATGTAGGCTATTTCTATTGAGTTTTCTTATTATAGGGTGCTTTTTTTGGAGGTATACAATACATATTCAAAATGAAAAAAAAAACTAACTAACTAACCATCACGCCATCTCCCCGTAGGGGTAGGCAGAAAGAATGGACTGCCACACTTTTCTTTCCTGACATATTTCTCTCGCTTCCTCAACATTCATACATCGTGTCATGCACGTGCGTCGATTTCTCTGACTCCTCAGATGGCCGACATTCAATATTTGATTTATTTGATCGTGCCACGTTTTCCTCGGTCTTCCTCTATTTCTGGTTCCATTTACATCATTAACATATAATTTTTGTACCATTCTTTCTTCATTCGTTCTTTCCATATGTCCAAACCATCTTAATGATCCTTTCATTATTTTGTTCATGACACCATCATTCGCACCGCATTCACTTCTTATATTTTCATTCGACACTCTATCATACACAGAGTATCCACACATTCGTCTAAGAGATCTCATTTCTACTGCATTTATTCTACTTTCATCCTTATTTTGCCAGTTCCATGCTTCGCTTCCATACATAAGGGTCCGTAGAAGAACACCATTGTGCACTGCCATTCTAGCTTTTTTACATTAAAAAAAAACACATTAAAACAATGTTAATGTCTATAATATTGGCTTTATTTAATAGATAATTTTATGCCATTATTGTTTAAATATGATTTCGGGTATGTGAACGCCACGGCAAGCTCGAATGAAGCGCAATCGTGAAGTCCAATTTTCGACAATTGCCGTATTTGTGGATGCGTATTATCCACTAGAGTGTACGTGATGCGAAAACGATCCATGGTCTTCCGAATAACTTGCTCGGATGAACGATTATGTCAACATGATTTTCAAAATAAATGTGCACAATTTGCAAGCGCTGTTCTGACTTCAATCTATTCATGGTAAAATGGCAAAACGTTCTGATTACAAATAAACTGTCAACTATCAAATTGACAGTCTGTAGAAACAATAAATAATGTTGCCAGTTTAAAAACCAAACCTCTAAAAAAACACCCTATATTTTCATGACGCCGATTCATCATGAATATTTGGAATACTTTATACAAAAACGTTTCCTGAAGGGGTAGGGTTAATTTTTTCTCGCTCTCCTTTACTATATTGTTATGTTTTGCTCATTGCTGTTAAGATGCAATCATCGTGCAAAATAGCCTCGTTGAAGTGGAATTGGGCCTGCCATATAGCGAGGACAATGAATGATTTTTGATCAGTTTATTTTCTAAAAAGATATTACAGACAACAATTATAGTTAAAGGCATCTATTGAGAACAGATAAAACATAAAAAATACATATAATACCAAAAATGCATGAGAGATGGTTCAACATTAGGAATACATAATACTCTCTAAAGTCAAAAGTATTAGTTTTCTGAACGTACTTTGACGAATATGAAAGACGTCGATCTCTGAAGCGATTATGTTCAGCAGTTTGATTGCTCTCCCCACTGGCATCATCAGAGGCAGGTTGGTTCTGCATGCTGGGAGATAAAACAGTCTGTGCTGACGCTGTCGAAGATAACCATCCGGAACATAAAGATAAAGCCTCCAAGATGACGGAATTCTTAAAGAATCCTGAAGAAATGGGTAAATTTGCACCTATCCTTCCTTTTCTGTAAACTATCAGTCCCCAGCATGCCCAAGAGAAACGCAGTTGGATAAAGCCACGGATAGCTACTACTCCCTTATGTAGAGATATCTCAGAAATCTTTTCTGAACTCCCTCTAACGTGAGTATCTCGCGAGTATCTCGCCTTGTGGGGACTCCATATCACCGAAACACACTCGAGCCGGCCAATGAGCAATGACAAGAAGCACCCTGAAGTGGCGGCCAAGAATCGGCTATAGACCTCCTGGCAGACTACAAGCCAGATGGTCTGATGACATCAAGACAGTGGCAGAAGTTCAATCGCACAGAGCGGCGAGAGATAGAGAGTTGTGGAAGTCGGGAAGGGAGGCTTATGTTCAGCACTGGACGACTAAAGGCTGATGATGATGATGATGAAAATTTTTATTACAAAAAAATGTATAACTAGTTAGTAAAATCTTTTTTGTCACACGTGTCAAAAGTCACAATTTATAAAGAAAATAAAAGGATATTAAAGTTGTGTACAAAACAAATTTTTAAGATTTGTGGAGTGTTAACACTTCCACAAATGGCTTTAGTAAATACGAGTACATGGTATGTTTGTTATTCAAAAATCTTGAATTTAAAAATAAATAAATATAGGTTTAGTTTTTCAAAAGCATTATCATATAATAATATGAAAATGCGAGGAAATATACGAGGTCAAGGATGTCGTTAGGTGTGGGAGGCAAAAGAGAAGATACTGGTATGCACACGTGAGAAGAATGGATAGATCCAGACTCCCTTTCATTGTGTTGTACGGTCAACTCCAAGTTAGACGATCCCGGGCAAACCATTAAAGAGGTGGATCGACAGCTAGAAGTTGACCTCACAGGAAGTCAATCACTTATTTCTGAGGCATATATAATATATTATGTTTTTAATAGTTGTTTAATTAATTTTTGATAATCAAATCAAATCAAATCAAATCAAATCAGTTTATTTCATCAACAGACATTACAAAATTTATTTTTAAGGCATCTATTGAGAACAGGTAAAATAATATATTATATATAGTATACTACCAGAAACGCATAAGAGATGGTTCAACATTAGGAAGACAGGATACTCTCCAGAATTAAGAGTATTTGCCCTCTGAACGTACTTTCACTAACATGAAAGACGTCGATCTCCGAGGAGACCGCGTTCAGCAGACTAATTGCTCTTCCCACCGGTGTCACCAGAGGCAGATTGGTTCTGGCAGCCGGTAGGTAAAACAATCTGTGCTGTCGCTGTCGGAGATATCTATCGGGGACAAAAAGCCGAACACCCTCCAGTACGGCCGAGTTCTCGAAGTATCCCCTAATTAATCTAAAGAAATGGGAAATTAGATGTCCATCTCTTCGAAGCTGTAGAGAATTGGTTCCGAGCATTCCCAAAAGAAATGCCGTGATATAGAGCCAAGGATAGCTACCATACTCCCTCATGTAGAGATACCTCAGAAATTTTTTCTGAACCCTCTCCAACATAATGGAATATCTCGCCTCGTGAGGACTCCATATCACAGAACCACTTTCGAGTCTGCTCCGAACCAATGCGTTGTATAGGACTCTGAGCACATTGGGATCCCTGAAAACTCTGCCGGTCCGGACGATGAAGCCCAACATCTTCAGTGCAGTGCCACAAATCCTCTCAACATGTGCACGAAAAGTCAGCCTACTCTCATAGATGATCCCGAGATCTCTCATCGTAGATACATGTGCTAGTTGCTGGTTGTTCATTGTGTATCTATAATACACAGTTCTCAATGCTCTAGTAAAAGATAGCATAACGCATTTAGAGACATTGAATTGCATTTGATTACTGTGACTCCAGTTGACAATATTATTGATGTCCGACTGGAGGCGAAGACAGTCTCCAGGATTTTTAATTTCCAGGAATAATTTCGGATCATCGGCAAATAAAAGAAATCGCGAGAAGTTTATCACCTTCGCAATATCATTTATGAAGATGGTGAAGAGGAGTGGCCCTAAGTTTGAACCTTGTGGCACCCCTGAATTTACAAGAAAAGGTTCCGATTGAAAATTCCGTATGAGACGTATTGTTTTCTCCCCTCGAGGTAACTAATGAAAAACATAATCAACTGAGAAGAGAATCCAATTTGAGATAGCTTTGCTATCAGAATGTCGTGGTTCACAGTGTCAAAGGCCTTTGAGAAATCATTATATGAACAGTCAACTTGGTGACCATCATCCAAGGCCCTTGCAATGTAATCTGTGAATACCATGAGATTAGTTTCAGTCGAGCGCCCCTTCCTGAATCCATGTTGTTCTGTTATAATATAGGGGTCGACTTTGGGAAATATCAATTTGTGTAAAATTGATTCAAATAGTTTGGCTGGAGCCGACAGTATCGCTACAGGTCTGTAGTTTTCGACCGACTCTTTTGCGCCGCTCTTGAAAATAGGACTGATTCTGGAAAGTTTCCAGAGATCAGGAAAAGTATTTGTACTTAACGATAGGTTAAATAAAAAATACAGCGGAGATATTAGGAGCTCAGAGCAGCCTTTTAAGAAGTAAATGGGAAGAAAATCAGGACCAACCGAGTGCGAATTCTTCATAGCTTTAATGGAGGATATAATATCATTCGCTTCTATCTGCGATATGACAAAGCCATGACCACAACAATTGGCACTTAACTCAGTCGCTGAATTGAAATTTAGCCGCGGGGGAACATTGCTATAGACAAATTGAAAGTGTTTAGCGAATGCATTCACTATATCTACACCCTCAACCTCCCTATCCCCATGCATCATAGTGTTTAGGATGCCCCCATCCTTTCGTAGACTTTTTACGTAGTTCCAGAAGGATCCAGGGTCATCCATAAGATTGCCCTCAATGGTGCCCACATATGTTCGAAAGGCTGATCGAACATTGCGTCTCACCACCGAGCGGTACAGACTGAAAAGTTCGTACTCACTCCGACAACCAGTAGCCTTCCACCTCACATGATGGGCATGTTTGGTCTTAATGTCCGCGATGATTTCCCTGGAAAACCACCTCGGATATCTCCGTCCACCATTGCTTATGCGTTTTCTGGGAAAGCACAAATCAAACAATTTATAAATTTCACTGTAAAAATACTGTAAGGCATCATTTACGGTGGATCGCGACACCAGAGGGCCATCGACCACCAGGACAACCACCAATGAGATGGAGAGAATGCTGGTCTTCATTACAGAAAGAAATTTGATATATTGTATTTATTTATTCAATTTATTTATACATAATACACAAATGAGACATACCAAACGAAAAACATTTATGCGACTCATTTGGACACAAAACAGTGTTACAAAGATAAGACAAAGATAAAACAAAATGAAATAAAAAAAATCGTAAATATCAGAAGGAACCCAAATATGTCGACGTCAGTGAGGCAGTCTTTCCAGAATTTGTAATATATTTTTTATGAATACTGATATTAGATTCAACGTCCAAATTGCTCTTCCTACTGGCATTACCAAAGGTAGGTTGGTTCTGCGTGACGGAGCAAAGAACAATTGATGTCGGCGCTGTCGCAGGTAATTAGCAGGAATAAAAATACCTGTTTGCTCCAGATCATAGGGGTTCTCAATAGAGCCCCGAATCAGTTTGAAAAAATGCATTTACATTAATCCTTCCCTTCTCAGTTCGAGGGAGTTATACCCCAGCATACCCAAGAGAAATGCCGTGGGATAGAAGCCAAGGATATACCCCGTACTCTCTCATGTGGAGGGCTCTCAAGAATTTCTTTTTGAAAGAAAATAATAAGATTGTTTATTTAGATGTAAAACGTTGTTAGAATTATGGGGTCTCTATTCGTTACGTACAACATGAAAATTGCGTAATAAGCCATTGTTTTGCTTACGATATCTTGCGTCGCTACACCCATAAAAAAACAATAGCAAAAATGGTGTTGAAAATCGGTTTTCACAGAAAATCGCATATTACATTTACATGCATGTGGAGAGAGAATAAATATTTGAACTCGTCGAACAATTATTATTATTATTATTATTATGGTTTATAATGGTGTCTTACTATAGGGGTAGGGGGAGATATTGGACCGCAAGATTATTTTATACAGCAACAACAACACACCATCACGCCGTTTCTCCGCAGGGGTAGGCAGAGAGAATGACCGCCACACTACTCTATCCTGACATACCTCTTTAGCTTCCTCCACATTCATATAGTGAGTCATATACGCACGTCGATTCTTCCGGCTTCTAACATGGAACAATCTTTAAAATTTGATTAATTTGGTCACGCCATGTTTTCCTCGGTCTACCTCGACTCCGTATTTCATTTACATCGTTAAAGTATACTTTTTTAACCATTCTTTCTTCACCCATGCGCTCAATAGCTATCTCAAATTGGATTCTCTTCTCAGATGATTATGTTTTTCATTAGTTACCTCAAGGGGAGAAAACAATACGTCTCATACGGAATTTTTCAATCGGAACCTTTTCTTGTAAATTCAGGGGTGCCACAAGGTTCAAACTTAGGGCCACTCCTCTTCACCATCTTCATAAATGATATTGCGAAGGTGATAAACTTCTCGCGATTTCTTTTATTTGCCGATGATCTGAAATTATTCCTAGAAATTAAAAATCCTGAAGATTGTCTTCGCCTCCAGTCGGGCATCAATAATATTGTCAACTGGAGTCACAGTAATCAAATGCAATTCAATGTCTCTAAATGCGTTATGCTATCTTTTACTAGAGCATTGAGAACTGTGTATTATAGATACACAATGAACAACCAGCAACTAGCACATGTATCTATGATGAGAGATCTCGGGATCATCTATGAGAGTAGGCTGACTTTTCGTGCGCATGTTGAGATGATTTGTGGCACTGCACTGAAGATGTTGGGCTTCATCGTCCGGACCGGCAGAGTTTTCAGGGATCCCAATGTGCTCAGAGTCCTATACAACGCATTGGTTCGGAGCAGACTCGAAAGTGGTTCTGTGATATGGAGTCCTCACGAGGCGAGATATTCCATTATGTTGGAGAGGGTTCAGAAAAAATTTCTGAGGTATCTCTACATGAGGGAGTATGGTAGCTATCCTTGGCTCTATATCACGGCATTTCTTTTGGGAATGCTCGGAACCAATTCTCTACAGCTTCGAAGAGATGGACATCTAATTTCCCATTTCTTTAGATTAATTAGGGGATACTTCGAGAACTCGGCTGTACTGGAGGGTGTTCGGCTTTTTGTCCCCGATAGATATCTCCGACAGCGACAGCACAGATTGTTTTACCTACCGGCTGCCAGAACCAATCTGCCTCTGGTGACACCGGTGGGAAGAGCAATTAGTCTGCTGGACGCGGTCTCCTCGGAGATCGACGTCTTTCATGTTAGTGAAAGTACGTTCAGAGGGCAAATACTCTTAATTCTGGAGAGTATCCTGTCTTCCTAATGTTGAACCATCTCTTATGCGTTTCTGGTAGTATACTATATATAATATATTATTTTACCTGTTCTCAATAGATGCCTTAAAAATAAATTTTGTAATGTCTGTTGATGAAATAAACTGATTTGATTTGATTTGATTTGATTTGAATATGTCCGAGTCAGCGCAGCGATCCTTTAATGATTTTGTTCATAATACCTTCTTTCGCTCTACTTTCCTTTCTAATATCAGCATTTGAGATTCTGTCGTACAAAGTTCTACCACACATACGTCATAAGGACCTCATCTCTACCGAATTATTCTGCTCTCATCCTTCTTCTGCCAGTTTCATGCTTCGCTTCCATACATAAGAGTTGGGACCAGAACCAGAAGACTATTTTATCATAACAAATATCGCGAGACTTGATCATTGATTAAACTTCTTTGATGATACTTGTCGGAAGAGCGATTCCAATGTTGGTTGTAAATACATATATTAATATCAGAATCGCAGTTTCTTTAAAATATTGTATTAATACTAACTATATTTGGAATCTTTGCTTAAGACAACATGCTTTTTATTATCTCACATTAATCGAAGGAGAAAAAGGGTGCCTCCACGTGTTATGTTACTGAAAAAAAAGTACCTGGCACCTCTGGAAAAGATACAAGTTTCCACCACATTGGAAAAAGAAAGATGAGAAAGGCCTTGCCATTGACACGTCGAAGAATAATAATGAAAACGTTTTCTAGAAGTTTTATTATATTTTATGAGAGTGACATATTTCGTTTCGCTAAGGCACTGTAAAATATATAATATGTGTAATAAAAAAAATGATCTTCCCTGGACGTCAATTATAAACATATTGGCATAATATAAATGTTTTCATATCTTCTCTTAAGATTCACTCATCTCATTGAAACTACAAGTTTGTGTTGTAGAATACCAATGATTAATATTTAAAATTTCATTTAAGATATCAATGTTAATTTTTTTCTATTACTCATTAATGTAAAATTCTTTCACTTAAAATAAGGCAATCCCAAAGTATTCCCCAGAGATGGCAAGAGGTAAACACTCTGGAAATCATTCCCTAGAAAAGGTATCAATTACTCTAGACTGATAGAGAACGTCTAGGAAACTGACATGACACAGAGATAAGTAGACTACATTTTACTAGAGGATTCATGGTTCTGTTTTTGTTATAAGGAGTCCATGGGCATATTAGGGAGCCAATTAATAAAATATTATTCATACATAATAAGATATGTTGTTACTTTAATTAGACGAATAATGTGAAACAATATTTTTATTGTAAAATTATTAATGTAAATGTTGTATTAATAAATAGATTTGTATAAATTATTTGATTTTATTTAAGTTAAAAATATTATTTATATCGTATAGGTAATCGTTTAATAAAGATATGGGAAGTAATGAATCGGGTGGTGGTCCAGGGGATAGAACGCTTGGCTCCTGATCCAGAGGACTTGGGATCACGCCTGGAGAGTATCCTGTCTTTCTAATGTTGAACCATCTCTCATGCGTTTCTGCTAGTACAATACAACAGTACAATTTATTATTTTACTGTCAATAGATGCCTTAAAAATTAATATTGTAATGTCTGTTGATGAAATAAGCTGATTTGATTTGATTTGATTTAAGTTGGACACGACCAGATTCCTTCTTCATAATATTGAGCTGTTTTCTGCTCATATTGACGATTGTAAAATAAATTGTATGATCATTGATTTAAATCCTTGGTGTAAGTCTTTTTTTTTTATAAAAAAAAGAAGTGGACCAAGTTTGACACCTTGGGGCACTCCGGAAGAAGTCAAGAAATATGAAATTTTTGTTAACGTGATTATATTTCAAGTTTTTGATCACTGTTACGAATCTCATTATTCACAAATGAAAAACTCACTAAATCTGAAAGTAGAATACTCTAAGTATAGTTTTCTGTTGTATTGTATCCACCGATCTAAAAAATACAGCATTGCGTCTCGTTGCCTGGACCTGTTATGCAGTTCCGTTCTAGAAAGTGTATTTACCATATCTGATCCGTCAAAGAGCACAAAGCCAAGACGTTTCGTTAAATTTAGATGCAAATTTGTATGAAACGAATCGATAGCGCAATGACAAAATATTGCAAGTTTTTTTTTTAACAAATAGACGAAAATTAAGGTTATAATTATTCAATATATGTTAAGAACAGTAGGTGGTCTCATATTTCTGTCTACATCTTCAGGAAAACGGCGTTTTGGTTAGTTAGTTCTTCTTCTTCTTCGATGGCCCGAAAGCTCATATCAAGCCTAAGGATCCAGTATTCTTCGCCTCCAACTCATTCTGTCCTCCGCTGACACTCCAACCAACTATTTCGCCCCATCTCTCCCAACTTCATCCTGCTATCGCAGTTTTGGTCGTCCAATTGGTCTTCTACCACCTGGGTGCCGCTTCAGCAATCTTTTTGCACCGTCTATTCAGTCTGACCTGTGTGGAGAGACTGGGAGCTTTGTAAATATAGTACAACTCGTCATTATGCCGCACTCTCCAGCCTTCTCCGTCATTCACAGGTCCCAGAATTCTGCGCAGCACCCTGGTCTCAAAAGTATCCAGTCGCTCTGCGGATTTCGCTGTCATTGTCCACGCTTCACACCCATAGGTCACCACTGTTCGGATGATTGTCTTATACAGAGTGAGTTTGGTTTTCCTGTGTACGTTTCTTGATTTGAACACTGGTAGTAGAGAAAATAATGTTTTGTTGCCAATTGTGATTCTTCTTTCGATTTCATTGTGATCAGTTAGTTATTTAGTTTATAATATTTATTATGGAATTAAGCATCACTGTTCTAACGATTTTTAAAAATGACATTGGAAAACTCCTAGTGTTTATAAATAGGTGCCTTCCCTCAATATTCAAGATCTATTGGCCTCAAACAGTGTTAAATGCCGTTCTCTGGACTATGGCAGGCGAAAAGCTAATTAGAGAACAAGTTGCTAGACGTAAATGGTACCGGATCGGTCACACTCTGAGAGGGAACCCAGCCTGCATCGCTCAGGGCGCAATAGACTGGTCCCCTATGGGGGGAAAGAGGAAGCGAGGCAGACCTAGAGCCACCTGGAGAAAAGCCCTTCAGGACGAGGTAAAAGCAGCAGGCCTCACTTGGGATGATGTTAGGCTAATAATAAACGCGATTGTTTAATGGTTTTACTTGATTTAATTCATTAATTACTTATATAAATAGCAGTTACAAATTTGTTTCGCCTTGCGAGGGCATTTCCAAACTGAACCTTGTCGCCAAACAACCATTAAACAATCGCGTTTATTATTATAATAATTATAATGGAGTTCTACAAACCGAAAACCTCAACCATCAGGCATGCGATAGAGTCGTGTGAAAAAGGTTCCTTGAGGCCCTATGCACCACGGAGGTGTGACAGGACAAAAATAAGGATAAGAAAAAGTTCTAACGATAATGAATACACCAGATGTTACATGTGTGGTTTTGCCTTTACATAGCTTTAAGTTAGATAGATGTATTATATTATATGCTTTATAATACGTATGGAAACACGTAAGCCTCGTCAAAATAGGGTCAACGAGAGAGGTCTTCGGGCCGGAGACGAGATGTGCGGCAGTCAGAATAATAATTCAAATCTATTTCAAAACTGAAAATCGAGTTTCGGAATCTCAAATGCTACGGAGACAATATAATACTTGATGGGCGATTCATGAAATGGAGTTGGTGTAAAATGAATGAGATGAGACATGCTCTCGAGTGCTGTTTGACATACTTGTCTGCAATTCAGATGGAAATTGTGCATTGTGTTCTGAATTATAAGGTTTCACAAGATGAAAATATCGCGAATTTGTTACGAGATCCTACAAATTTCATTTTACTAGTAGTTTTACTTTCGAACTAATATAAAAAAAATAATGTATTCTCTTTGCCGTTGGATCTTTTTTACTACATGTAAGTAGTAAAAATGGTAAGGGAGATATGTGAGGTCGAGGATGTCGTTAGGTGGGGAAGGCAAAGGAAAAGATATTGGTATGCACACGTGAGGAGAATGGATCCATCCAGACTCCCCTTCATTGTGTTACACGGCCAGCCCCATGGTAGACGACCCCCGGGCAGACCACCAAAGAGATGGATCGACAGCTGGGAGTCGACTTCGCAGAGAATAAGAAGAACGAAGAAGAAGATAAAAATAATGGAGATTATTATATGAAAGCGAAGCGTGCAACTGGCAGAAGAAGGATGAGAGCAGAATAAATGCGGTAGAGATGAGATCCCTAAGACGATTTTATGAGTGAGAAATTATGAGTAACCCAAGGAGCCATGGAAAGAGCCATGTTAGGAATAAGCTTAAGAGACAGAGTCAGAAACGATACGGTGAGAGAAAAAACAAAGGTCACTGACATCATCCACCGGATGGCGACTCTAAAATGGCAATGGGCGGGTCACGTAGCTCACATGAAAAGTGAACAAAAAGACTGCTGACTTTGAGACCGTGGACGGCAAAGAGAAGTGCAGGGCGACCGCAACTACGGTGGAAGGATGATCTGAACAGACACGTCGGAATAACCTGGATGCAGTCTGCACAAGACAGAGTGACATGGAAGCGAATGGAGGAGGCCTTTGTCCAGGAGTGGACGGGAATAGGCTGAGGAAGAAGAAGAGAAGAAGTATTTCGGCCAAAACAGTGGACTATTTAATATATATTTTTTTTTAACACATATTATTTTCTCACAAAAACATATTAGTTTCACAATGGAGTTCTGGTCCCAACCCTTATGTTTGGAAGCAAAGCATGGAACTGGCAGAAGAAAGATGAGAGCAGAATAAATGCGGTAGAGATGAGGTCCCTAAGACGTATGTGTGGTAGAACGATGTACGACAAAATCTCAAATGCTGATATTAGGAAGGAATGTAGAGCGAAAGAAGGTGAATGAACAAAATTATGAAAAGATCGCTGCGTTGGTTCTGACATATGGAGCGCATGAGTGAAGAAAGAATGGTTAAAAAAGTATACGTTAACGATGAAAATGGAGTAAAGAGTCGAGGTAGACCGAGGAAAACATGACATGACCAAATTAATAAAATATTAAAGGTTGGTCATGTCAGAAGCCGGAAGAATCGACGTGCGTGTATGGCTCGATGTATGAATGTGGAGGAAGCTAGAGAGGTATGTCAGGATAGAGTAGTGTGGCGGTATATTCTCTCTGCCTACCCCTGCGAGAAAACGGCGTGATGGTTTGTTGTTGTTGTTGTTGTGTTATTTTCTCAGATTCGCACATTACAAATTTTTTTTGCATTTGTGATCTGAATCGTACAAAAAAAAATTCCTAAGAAATACCATAAATTAATCGGTTTGAATAAGTTAAGGTCTTTTGTTAAATCGTCCCGGATCTAAAATTGCTCGAATCGTTCTAAAATCAGGGATGACGGCATCCGCTGTAGCCAGCACTAATCTATTATAATGCGAGCCCTCGGGCTGAAGAAATTATTAATGTTAGAAATTATCTCCGGCCGACGCACGCCTGAAGGAGTACCTAAATACACATCCTCTTAGTTTTGCGTCTCAAAACTAAACTCTTAAAATTCAACGACCATTGTGACATTGCTTCTTCGTTACCCTTTTATTGAAAAATTGTTTTGTGTTCATAGTAAAAAAGCTTATTAAAAAAACGGTGGATACGTGTACCAAAAATGAAATAAACACAAAAGTCCGGATCGTCCATGTCAACATGTGCAACATCGAAAAAAACATTATGTGTTATTATGTGCTAAATTAAAAAACGGTGGATTCGTGGAACATAAATTAAATAGACAATATGTGCACCATCTAAAAAGAACATTTTGTGTTAAATTATTTTTATTTTGTTATTTTATTTTATATCATTGTATTTTATATTATTTGTTTTAGATTTATTTTGTGGGTGTTGGTCGATCGAAGTGTGCGCGGGAGATGCCTATTGGTGGCGATGAGGTTCGCAACCCATCACACCGCGTCTCCCGCGGAGCGAAAAGAGAAGGATGGAGTGCCGCATCAGTAAAAGTGTGACAGTCCATTCTTTCTGCCTACCCTTTCGGGGAGACGGCGTGATGGTTAGTTAGTTAGTTAGTTAGTAAAAAAGTAAACCAAAACCAAGGTTGATGGATGACACAGAAGAGGATCTTCAAATCAAATCAAATCAAATCAGTTTATTTTCTCAAAAGATATTACTATCAACAATTATAATTTAAGGCATCTATTGAGAATAGGTAAAAATAAAACTGTCGAAAATAACCATCCGGAACATAAAGATGGAGACCCTCCAAGATGGCAGAATTCTCAAAGAATCCCCTGATAAGTCTGAAGAAATGGGTAAGTGTGAACCCATCCCTCCGTATCTGTAGACTATTGGTCCCCAGCATGCCCAAGAGGTATGCCGTGGGATAAAGCCACGGATGGCTACCAAACTCTCTCGTGTAGAGATATATCAGAATTTTTTTCTAAACCCTCTCTAACATGAGCGAGATATGTCAGGAAAGAGAAGTGTGACAGTCCATTCTTCCTGCCTACCCCTTCGGGGAGACGGCGTGATGGTTAGTTAGTTAGTTAAGTGTTAACTGTGTCTGGTAAACCGAATTGAGATCTGAGTCCAAATTAATTCTATGTAGATAATCAACTTGAAAAGTATTATTACTTCTCTTTACTATACTTTGAATATAATACGAGTATAATGGTAGAAAAATATAGCTAACTGCAAATCGATCTCAGTTTCATATTCATTGGTTTTTATTTTCCTATGTAGGACGCTTAAAATACAGTAGAAATAGAAAGTGTAAGCGAACGTAGTATGCACGCTTTTCTTCATGTGTCAACGAAAGAGCTCATTGTGTCTTAAAGAAGTCAAATACGAAACGCTAAATACACTCGGATCATGAGTGATGAACCGAGAGAGGAGAAAATAGCAGAGTAAACGAGGGGTATTGTTGGAGAAAATAAACATTCGTTCCCTTCAGAAACGAGGTCCGATACTCAAGTGACATCTATGGAGCATACACTATAGAACTGTCTTTGTAATGTTTGAAAGCCACGAGCACTCTTTTGTACTGCTTGAGATGATAATGTTGTTGGCCAAAAACTAACTAAGCACCATGCCGTATGCCGGAGGGGTAGGCAGAAAGAATGGACCGCTCTAAATACTTTTAAGCTTCCTCTACATTCATACATTGTGTCATGCACGAACGTCGACTTCTCCGACTCCTCACGTAGCCGACATTTAATATTAAATTGATTTGATCATGCCACGGTCTTCCTTTATGTCTAGTTCCGTATATATGTCGTTTAAATATACTTCATCACTTCATTCCCATATCCCGTCTGAACTATCTAATAACCCTTTCATTATTTTGTTCATAATACTTTTTTGTTCATAATTTCATTAGCACTGCATTCACTTATATTATATTATTATATTAGCATTTGTCACTTTATCATAAACAGACTTAACAGACATTCGTCTATAAGATCTCATTTCTACTGCAGTTATTATATTTACATTCTACTTTTGCCAGTTTCATGCTTCATACACAAGGGTCGGCACAATAAAACCATTGTGCACTTGAAAGACTGGAGCAGACAGCAAATAAGAGACTGGTACGGTCATGTTCAAAGAATGGACACCACTAGACTCCCCTATATTGCATTGTACAATCAGCCTCATGGGACTTGTCCTCGCGGAAGACCTCCTGAAAGATGGGAGAACAGCTGGGAATCTACCTCACAGGAGGAGCAACCCTCTGGAGAACAGACCACATAGGTCTACAACAAGGAAAATAAATATGATGAAGATGTAACAATGATGAGATATGTACTTTGGGACTTTTTTGCTGTCTGCTCCATCTTACAATATCCTTAACCTCACATATCTTTCTTTTTCTGGTGTTCCTCACGCGATCTCTCAGTATCTTGCCTGCTATCGTCCTCAGTGACTTCATTTCGGAAGTTCTCAAACTTGTTTGGTCCTTATTGTATCTGCCCTTGCTTCGACGCCATATGTTATTATTGGTTTTACGCATGCTTTATATATTTTCTTCTTACTTTTAATGGCCATGTCTTTATATTTCCATATTGTGGATTTTAGAGCGCTAGAGATTGCAGCTGCCTTGTTTACTTGGGCTTGTACTTCTTCCCGCAGATCAGCTCCTCCAACCAGGTCTATGCCTAGATACATGAAGGTCCTGACCTGTTCTACGGGTTGATTTTCTATAACCAGGTTACATGTTTTGGGTGGGCTTGAGATATACCCAAGTTCCTAAATAACGCATTGCTACGGACAGTAAAAATTTATGTACTTAAAGGATAAGATGGTTAAACAAATGAACCACGAAATGGCGGAAGACAGCAAAACATGACCCGATCAAATAAATAAAATTTTACATGTTATTCAAGCTAGTAGTAGAAATCGACGTGTGTGCATATCTCTGTGCAGGATAGAAGAGTCTGGCAGTCCATCTGTTCGGATAGTTGATAGTGTCTTTAGAAACAAAAACGCACTCGCAAACACTTGAATGTTTTTTTTCTATCATCAGACATTGGACGCAAAAAGTTTTAGACGTTTAAACACTTAGTCAGCCAGATTAATGTCAAATTGCACGTATTCAATGCTAATATGCCATCCCGTTCGTTTTTCGCGATCCTCAATGGCCAAGATTAATATTAGACCTCAACTTGACATTGCTCTCGAGATGAGCTCTTGTTGTTTGCTAATGGATTATTTGTGTCGAAGGAGTTGTGCTTTGAAATTTAAATTGAGATGGTGGGCGGCTATGTTAAGTGTCTCATTGTATTGTATACATACACAATTGTAATATATCAATGTGTCTATATACTCATACATGTAAAGCCAGTGGCTGAAAATGATACTTTTCCGAAACTTACTTAATTCCTGGATATACCAAACAAGTTTTGAGGACTTCAGAGATGAAGACACTGAGGAAGATAGCAGGTAAGATGCTGAGAGATCGCGCGAGGACCACCAGAATAAGAGAGATATGTGAGGTTAAGGATATTATAAGATGGAGCAGACAGCGAAAAAGGGACTGGTACGGGCATGTTCAAAAATGGACATCCCCTTTATTGCGTTGCATAATCAGCCTCATGGGACTCGTCCTCGTGGAAGACCTCCTAAAAGATGGAAGGACAGCTGGGAGTCTACCTCATAGGAGGAGCAACACTCTGGAGAACAGACCACGTAGGTCTACAACAAGGAAGAAGAAGAAGAACTTACTTCCTATGGCCGTACAATTCTTGAAGAGTTTTTACTTCTTGATGATTTTCTTCAAAGCTCCTCGATCTTGCGCCTTTGGCTCCCTGCAGTCCGATTCGCCCAACATGGCCAGATAAGCCGAAACATTATCTACTTGGCGCTGTCTAAGCCTTCCTAGAGGTCTTATTCTCTCTGGCTTGGTATACGTGTCCAATCCATGCTAGCTTTTCCGAAAGTAACAGCTATATTTGAATATTTTCTTTAGTAAAATTGCATGTTCGCTAAGATATGTCACGCATCTTACATAGTAGCATTAGGCGCTGAGCGATGTTCTTACCCGAATTGTCGTAGCTTTGAAATGATAATAAAAAAACATGTGGGAGGCATTCTAAATTTTAATGACCAGCCGCCACTGAAGTACGTGTGCGATTGATGAACTTGTTGCAATGAGAGAAATTATACTCAGACGTGTGTGGGTTTCGGCGGTGAAATTTCCATTGTTTGTTTGTTTTGGAAATACTTGCGCATTGTTGTGTATAGAAATAATTATCTTTTATTATTTAAGACAAGGATTCAAGGGCATATAAAATAAATAACCTATTGCCTATCTATTATATTAAGGATGATATGTTAACAAAAGTATTATTTAGTAAACCATGATACACGCGAATAAAAAATTAAAAGCTTATACAAAATTGCAAATATTCAGGTGAAATGCGAGTGAGGACTAGTAGAGAGACAAGATACAGGTTAGAAAGCGAATTCAACAGAGAGTTATAATAGCTCCAAAACTTTTTACATTAGCACTAGAGTGCTTTTTCAAAAGCTATATTGGGAAACAAAATTCCAAACTAAGTTCCAAATTGGTTGAACATATAATATATACGTTTTCTTTTATGAATTTAGATAAAAAAAACAGTTTTTTCTTCCCATTTTGAGTTCATTTTTCCCGACAGGTTTCGAAGGTTTACTACTATTATTTCGTGGCAGATTCGCATATACAGCCGCTTATGAAATCCCCTTCCAAACGCAGTCCATCTATAATAGAAGACCGCCTAAGGGATCGAGGGATTGATCTGATGATCCCAGGATATATCATTTCTCTATTATCGTAGCTTTTCATATCAGTATATTTATTTACTCAAAACATATTATAAACATTTTTAAATCACAAGGATTAATTGTATCTCAATAGAGACGAAGATGCAAATTGTTTTCTGGGAACAGAAGGTGGTGGCCGAGGCGCTTACAGGACTTATGACCTGTCATTGGTTGGGTTGAGCGATCGCTTCACGTTAAACAAGATTCCCCATTCCGCCGTTATGACCACCATATATACAAGTTCCAAAAAGTTTGTCAGACGTGGTGGTCATAACGGCGGAATGGGGAATGTTGTTTAACGTGAAGCGATCGCTCAACCCAACCAATGACAGGTCATAAGTCCTGTAAGCGCCTCGGCCACCACCTTCTGTTCCCAGAAAACAATTTGCATCTTCGTCTCTATTGAGATACAATTAATCCTTGTGAAATAAAAATAATTTATCCGCAATGGGTGAAATCCAGTATTTGTCTACAAGAATTTGTATACATTCCAAATGTTGTTGTATAACATTTTTAAAGTTTAAGGAACCTATTTGAGAAGGGATAAAGTACCAAGAACGCATGAGAGATGGCTCTACTTTAGGAAGATAAGATAATTTCCGAATGTTGAGATTATTTGTCTTCTGAACGCACTTTCATTAATATGAAAGACGTCGATCTCAGAGGTAATCTTGTTCAGCAGGTTATTGCTCTTCCCACCGGCATCACTAGAGGCAGGTTGGTTCTTGCGGCCGACAGAAAGAGCAATCTATGCTGGCGTTGTCGGAGATATCTTTCTATTATCAACTATCAAGGTTCGGAAGATTTCACATCTGGGTCATATACTGCGTGGGGAAAAGTAGGTACCACCTTATCCAATTGATATTGGAGGGGAATATTGAGGGACGCCGAGGGCCCAGTAGGAGACAAATGTCCTGGCTGCGAAACGTGAGGGAGTGGACTGGCATCGGAAGTGTGGAGAAGCTGTTCCTATCGGCGCAGGACAGGGACCTCGCCGCCTCGCCTCGCCGAGGTGATAGCCAACGTTGGGGGGACCCGACAGGACAATTGAAGAAGTAGAAGATAATGTGTTAAGGTATTACGTCTACTAAAAATTCATTTACGTTTTTACGCCGATTATATGTATTATTTTCAAAATGCTAAAAGAATCTCGTTTAGTTTCAAGTCTGTGGGTCTGAAGTATGGATTCTTGTTTTAAAAACAATAATGGGATAGACTTTACGCGATATGTATTAGCTATATTATAAAAAATATTAGAAGTAATATGTACTGGCTATACATCACCGGTTAGGGAAGGCAAATGTATATATAAATACTTAATCTTCCTAGTCTAATGATGTGTGAGGTCTTTAAATGTCTCAACACGTGTGTGTTTGTGCAAGCACATCTGTAAACGTAAAAAGCTGGGGTCGAAGAACTGAATAATTAATTATACAGAAGTTTTTTCCTCAATGTCTTACGGTCATAGATAATTACTCCGATAAGGAGGTTCAAGTTTGCAAATTAGAAAATTTGCCTGAGCGTTGAACAAAAAAATAACCTAACTGTAAAATTAAAAAAAATGTTTAAAGGGTTAACTGCTTTACACTAAATTATAAATATTGTTGGTTGAAAGATAGCAGTGAGCTTCCAAAACCGGTCAAACGAATAGAACAAGTGGATTAAAATTAAATATAATTTTTCATTATTTATTATATTTATTGAACAATGTTTTTTTTTATTTGTACGCAACCAATTTTATTAAAAAATTAAAATTAAAAAAACAGACATATTTCGGACACAGAAGCCCTTCATCAGTGATATAAATATTATGAATATATTTATAATTTAAAAAAAAAATATCTTTCAAAACTGACCACATTCAAGAATTAAAAAAATACATAAAACATAATATTTATATCTGCTGTTATTATGTAGCCCTGGAAAGTTTGGGTACAACTGAAACTAGTCGGCACAGTGGTGAAAAACAAAGTGCATTTATTTTATTTTATTTTATTTAAAATACAAGTAATAATATATATTTTTAAATATATTACCACAAAGTGAATGCTTCGTATGAAAATTTAAAATTTATATCACTGATGAAGGGCTTCTGTGTCCGAAATATGATTGTTTTTTAATTTTTTTTTAATAAAGTTGGTGCTGTGTAAAAACTAATGAAAAGAAACATTGTTAAAATTTTCATAATTATATTAATCGGATTTGATGATTCAAATCAAATCAAATCAGTTTATTTACTCAAAAGACATTACAAACAGCATAAATGTTTAAGGCATCAGTTGAGTACAGGTAAAATATTATAAACATACAACATAATACCAAGAACGCATTAGTGATGGTTCGACATTAGGAAGACAAGATTCTTTCCAAAGTTAAGAGTATTTGTCCCCTTAACGTACTTTCACTAACATGAAAGACGTCAATCTCCGAGGAGACCGCGTTCAGCAGACTAATTGCTCTTCCCACCGGCGTCACCAGAGGCAGTTTGGTTCTGGCGGCCGGTAGGTAAAACAATCTGTGCTGTCGCTGTAGGAGATATCTATCGGGGACAAAAAGACCAACATCTTCCAGTACGGCCGAGTTCTCGAAGTATCCCCTAATAAATCTGATTAAAAAACTAATATGTTGCAAGAAGCTATGATTATTAATTGTAGTGTTTTGTATGCGACTTTAAAATTGTACTTAGGACTTCAGTTCTGTACTTGGTACTTTAGTATTGTACAAGTGATTTTAGTATTTTATATGGGACCTTAGGATTGTGAATGGGACTGTAGTATTGTGATCGGAATTTCAGTATTATACTTGGTATTCAAGTATTGTAAACGTGAATTTAATATTATTAATTTATTTATTAAGTGTAACAAGCAGCAATTGTAATACATGTATAAAAACACATAGAAATAATAAAATAAGGCTAATTACACGCTACCACAAATAAAGATGATAAAAAGAATTAACAGTCCAGACTAATGTATCTAAATTAAAGGCGATAAAAAGTGTGAACAATTTGCATCCTAAAACAACAGTACAACACACCTTGTTTGTGTTTCATTAGTCCATAATAAAACGGCGTTGCCATCGTCCCAAGTTACGAAACATTGTTTTGGCAAATTTCAAAATTGCTTCAGTTTACGTTGCTAAACAGCGAGTCGACCTCTCTTGCAATGTATTGTATGGTATATTGTCCGGACATAAATACAATGTGGTGTTATGTCAGAGAGTGCAATTTTCTTTATGTTTATATGGCACAAAACACAATCGTGTTCCAAACATCTACAAACATTTCTAAAATAAAAGTCACACTAGTTGAGTTTTAAATTTATTTTTACATCTGTCTCTTAACCTTGATAGAAAATGATTCAATTTGATGTTAAGTAAACCAACAATTTGTTCACAATTCAATTGTTTAAACTTCTGATAGGGATCTGAATAAATAGTAACTTGTATTTCAACCAGTCAAGACTTAAGTTGTTTGAAACAAAATACTATAAAATAGATAAGGTGTAATTATAATAATATTTTTTTGAATGTATACATATACGAGTACTTGTATACATTCAAAAAAAATTTGTAATCATATCTGGTCTAAAGTTTGGCATATAGATAGGAGTGACATCTCCAGGCGGCTTCTAACAATGCGCTAATGGCGGGGTAGCCTTTCACATTGTGTTAAAAAGATGTTCTGCTTAATGCTTAATGAACATAAATCTCCATAGATGGCGTTAGTATGTAGATTACATATAGATTAATCTTAGAGATTTACATACATAATCAAAATCTTTATAGATGGCGCATTGAAACTGACATGTGAAATCTGGTGTAGGACTTTAACATATATACAACTTCCAAAAATTTGTCAGACATGGTCATAAAGAAATGTGGAATGGGGAATGTTGTAATTACATAAAGCGTGCGCTTAACCCAACCAATGACAGGTCATAAGTCCTGTAAACACCTTGATCAACCATATTCAGTTTCCAGTTTGCATCTTCGTCTCTATTGAGATACAATTAAATCATGTAATTATTTTGTTTGATAACCTAAAAAGGATTTGATTATAAATAAATAAAAATCTTTTAAATTAACAAAAATTTTTTTTTTCATAATATCAATGAAAAGGTATGTTTTCTAAACGTTCTATTATATATTCTAATTCGGTACTTATTTGACAAAAGGTCCCAGATGCGTTTTTTTGTGAAACTGAGTTAAATCTACCATCAGCATTATTTTTGCACACTTTATGTTTTTACAAAACGTTTGAGCTGTACTTTTTTTTTACATTTTTTTATGTATTTTATTTTATGCACAATTGCATTCAACCCCTATTTTTTTAAAATATATATATGTATTTATTAAATATAACCAATATATCTTGTAGATAACGTTATGCATCGAAAATTGACATTTGAAATAAACAATTTGGAACAATAATAACATTTTTATAAATAATCAAAATAATGTAAAAATCTTATTTTTGCTCTCCTGTAAAATTCATAAAAAAGCAGTTGGGACCTTTTGCCAAATAAATATCGAATTAAATTAAACGATGTTTTTTTTAACTACTTCCACTTTTGTCTTTATTTCGACAGCGACCGGTTTCGCCAGGCTTGCTGGCATCTACAGACTGATCTGGAACAGTTTGTCGATGCCAGCGAGCCTGGCAAAACCCGTCGCTGTCGAAATAAAGACAAAAGTGGAAGTAGTTAAAAAAACATCGTTTTATTTAATTATTATTTAAACATAAAGCCCAATAACTGTGCAAAAGAGCGTAATGATTTAATAATATAGTGTATGTTAGTTCAAACGTTATCATAAAGATGCCATCCGTAGTACATGACATATGGAACAAAAAACAGTTTTTGCTTATTTTCTCTGCAACACAAACAACAAACCATCACGCCATTTCACCGCAGGGGTAGGCAGAGAGAATGGGCCGCCACACTACTCTATCCTGGCACACCTCTCTAGCTTCCTCCACATTCATACATCGAGTCATACACGCACGTCGATTCTTCCGGCTTCTGACAAGACCAACTTTTAATATTTGATTAATTTGGTCATGCCATATTTTCGTCGGTCTACCTCGACTCCTTACTCCATTTACATTGTTAACGTATACTCTTTTAACCATTCTTTCTTCACCCATGCGCTCCATATGTCCGAACAACGCAGCGAACCTTTCATAATTTTGTTCATAATACCTTCTTTCGCTCTATATTCCTTCCTAATATTTTACCTGCTTTATTTTTAAACCACTTGGCACCTTTGTAATGTCCAGCCTTCAATTCTTCAGTTTCTAGTATTGTCGACATAATTTTTATTATTTTTTTTGTACTTGAACATTGATGTAAATCTCCATATTAATACAAATAATTTAGACGAAAACGTCCGTTTTTAAGAAGTTTTAATATAGTTTATGGACGTGAACAGAAGAACATGTCATTCCCATAAACTTTATCAATTCTTTTATACAAGTAAACTTGGACGTTTTTATTCGATATTGAGATATATACAAAAATTCTTTGTCCTTTGCTATAGCTTTGTTTAACTGAATTTGTATGTCTCTTTATCTTAAAATGTATATATATATATATATATATATATATATATATATATATATATATATATATATATATATATATATATATATATATATATATATATATATATATATATATATATATATATATATATATATATATATATATATATATATATATATATATATATATATATATATATATATATATATATATATATATATATATATATATATTATTACTTATCACTACTGTATATTGGATGCTTTGTGTACCAATAATAAATAAATAAAATAAATAAATATAAAAATTAATGTTATAATCAATACACTTCTTATATTTTCATTCGACACTCTATCATACACAGAGTATCCATACATTCGTCTAACAGATCTCACTTCTTTTGCCAGTTCCATGCTTCGCTTCCATACGGAAAAACCGCTTCGGTCGGTAAAAGAACAACATTGTGCACTGCCATTCTACCTTTTTTGGGTAGGTTTTTGTTTGAGATGACAACTTTAAGTGCACCATTCACTTTGTTGCTTGCCCCAACCCTTCTTTCAATATAGGAAGAAGAAAAAGAAATAAAATAAAATAAATGATTAACACTCAAGTCTCGACTTCACTCTTGAATATTATTTATAATCCCACCCTTAAAACGATCTACAATTCTTGTACGTAATACGTATTCATTCATAAATTATTGTTTTATACGAAATGGCAACTAATTTGATAGTCCGTTACTGATCAGAGAGACCAAGCTTCTCAGCAGTCACGGCATTTTGACCCTAAAACGTGTCTCGAGAACAATGCTCTGTGAGAATCGTTTCATCCGATTTCTATACTCTACACCTCGTATTAACAGTCTTCCATGATGTCATCTATTTCGTTAGAGAGATTTATAGATCAATGTGAATCATGCTGCATTCTTATAGGAGCTATTTTTTCTGAGATTCGATTTATACTGTTATAAATTGATTGCAAAAGACGCTGTATATGGAACGAACTAATGAAGAAATAATGTTTACAATTTTATTTATAACCGTGATTGTATTGATTATAACATTAATTTTTTTATTTTTTTATTTTATTTGGAAGCATGGAACTGGCAAAAGAAGTGAGATCTGTTAGACGAATGTATGGATACTCTGTGTATGATAGAGTGTCGAATGAAAATATATGATGGTGTCATGAACAAAATAATGAACGGATCATTAAGATGGTTTGGACATATGGAAAGAATAAATGAAGAAAGAATGGTAAAAAAATTATATGTTAATGATTTAAATGGAACCAGAAATAGAGGAAGACCGAAGAAAACGTGGCACAATCAAATAAATCAAATATTGAATGTCGGCCATGTGAGGAGTCAGAGAAATCGACGCGCGTGCATGACACGATGTATGAATGTTAAGGAAGCGAGAGAAATATGTCAGGAAAGAAAAGTGTGGCAGTCCATTCTTTCTGCCTTCCCCTTCGGGGAGACGGGGTGATGGTTAGTTAGTTCTTCTTCCTTGTTGTAGACCTATGTGGTCTGTTCTCCAGAGTGCTCCTCCTGTGAGGTAGATTCCCAGCTGTCCTTCCATATTTTAGGAGGTCTTCCACGAGGACGAGTCCCATAAGTCTGATTATGCAATTCAATATAGGGGAGTCTGGTGGTGTCATTCTTTGAACAAGTTCCCTTTTCGCTGTATGCTCCATCTTATACTATCCTCAACCTCACATATCTCTCTTATTCTGGTGTTTCTCACGCGATCTCTCAGTGTCTTGCCTCCTACCGTCTTCAGTGTCTTCATTTCGGAAGTCCTCAAAACTTGCTTGGTCCTTACTGTCCCACTCGGTCACGAAGGTCGTCATTGTTATTATACGTATCGCAATCAATTAATGAATTTTGTATTGTTATAAATAAATAAACGTTGTAATGTATAATTAATTCAGACCACATTTAAGCTACGCTATTCTTTCTGGATGTCCCGCCGTAAATATGGTAATTTGGTGATTTAACAGCAAGAGAAAATACACAATATATTTTTCGACATTCGCCTTACAACTGAGGAAACCATGGAAAACCTCAGCCGGAAAATTTAGGGTATACCTATGGAGAGAGTAAAACGTTAAAAGGATCTTTATTTAAATCAATTATATACTTTATTCACATAGTTCTATGAATATTTACTTTGATGTTTTTTTCCTACCCTTTACATCGTTTTGGCTCATGCTGTAACGATGGAATGAGCTGTTCATTAAAATAATAATAATAAAAAGTCTTTAAAAATGCTTTTGTTAGGGTTTGCATTTAATGTCATTCCGAATGCAGGCCTGCCTGGCCTCTGTGAACTGGCGAACTGGTACAAGTCGGTAATTAAATGTACGTTAAACAAATGATTGGATATATTGCGACACGCCACTTACAATACCCGCAGCGTACTCGTACATGCACCGCCTTTGGGAACGGAGCGCGATTCCGTAAATAATTCTAATGTCACAATAATTCAATTAGTTACAGGGGCACATTGCAAATTTACACAACGCGAGGAAATATCGCACTTGCAACGTTTTGAATCGATAATGCTAAATGAATTACCGATCCCTTAGATGGTTTGGACATGTGGAACGAATGGATGAAAGAAGAATGGTTAAAAAACTTATTCAACGCTAAGGCATTAACACTGTGGAATCCCATAGTAATATACTAAGGAAATTGAAAATAACTTTGTTTAATTCACTTATTATTAAAAAATATTTAAAAAACACGATATGTTTCGGAGGATACTTTCATCTTCAGGTGTAAAAAATAATAAAAACTAAACAAAGAAAGACTAATATAAAAACACATTTAAAATTGGATACAATAATTTAAATTTAAAAGTTAACCTGGTCTATTTGTTATAAGTACTAATAAATATTTTTTTAACAGTGAGAGCTAATAAATAATTTTAAATTATAATAATACATGATGATAATATCAAAAATCTATCTGAAAAGACATAATTTATACAGAAATTAATAAATGATTAATTTGCATTTGATTGGGAATGGGAGCTTGGGAGATTAAATGTAGACAAAGTATTTAAGGAGAAAGGAGTAAAAGGAGGAATCTGATTATTAATTACGTTTTCACCCAATTTCACCGACTTGAGGATTTAAATTTTTTCAAGTTTGTTTAATTTATTGCTATTGTTAACTATGTGCAGAAGTTTTGTGTCATTTTTATCGAAACATTGAATGAGCGAAGCTGACGAAATGGGCCGTTCGCCTATAACGGCTTCGGGTAAGCGGTGGGAATCCTCTAATACATCCTTTTACCACACATTCTAGAGGTGAGCTTATCTCATTTCTACGGCATTTATCCAACTTTCATCTTTCTTTTGTCAGCTTTAAGCTTCATATCCATACATAAAGGTTGGCGCAAGAACTCCTTTTTGGACTGACATATTTTCTTCAGTGAATATATTCATTTCTATTTTTCTTTTTTATACACTTTAAATTATAACAAAAGCATAAACAAAAGCATAACAAAAGCATAAAGTTCTAAAATAAATCTTTATGACGCCTGTCAGATCATGTAAACAGCAACAATTTTATAATATTTAAAAAAATGTATCTTTACTGAAGAAGGACTGTTTGTCCGAAACATGTCTGTATAATTTAAATTTTTAATAAAAGTGTTGTATATACAAAGTGTATAAAAAATAAAAATAGGAATAAACCATCGTAATAACACAAGGTATGGCGTATATAGAAGAATATATTCATATTTGCAGTGATGATTTTGAGTGCACCATTTATATTATTCATCAGCACCAGCTCTTCTTTCGGTTTTCTTCATTTTTTCGTGTCTTATAGATATGCTTCCCAGATAAATATATTCAGTAAATCACTGATCAAAGGGTTAAAACCAAAAATGTCTGAGAATTTATAAATTGTAAAAAAAAAAGATTAGGAGAACGTTACAACTTGGATAAACACGTGATTAACTAGTTTATAGTTTACACATCGATTCGAATAAAGGTTAAGGATTATTCAGCTAGCTTTTCAGTGCTCCAGATAGATGCAGATCAGTTTAAAGTATTTATACACGAGCCTCAAACGTCCTTCGTTCTTCTAATAGCACCGCATCTCAGATAACTCGCTAAATGCCAAGATGCAGAATTAATAACGTTACAATCTATATGAAAGCATCGCGATATACGTGTTTAGGTTATATCAAGAGCAAAGTCCAGCGCGATTTGTAGTTTAAAATGATGTCACTGTTTTAACAAGATCTATTTGATTTAAGTATATATTTTGCTAGCATTATACTTGTTCCTAGTTTAGTAAAATTTTCTTCATGAATTTATTGTTCCTTGAACAAAAAAAAAACTAATTTACTAACCAACACACCGTCTCCCCGAAGGGGTAGGCAGAAAGAATGGACTGCCACACTTTTCTTTCTTGAAATATTTCTCTCGCTTCCTAAACATTCATACATCGTGTCATGCACGCGCGTCGATTTCTCTGATTCCTCACATGGCCGACATTCAATATTTGATTTATTTGATCGTGCCACGTTTTCCTCGGTCTTTCTCTATTTTTGCTTCCATTTACATCGTTAACATATAATTTTTTACCATTCTTTCTTCATTCATTGTTTCCATATGTCCAAACCATCTTAATTATCCTTCCATTATTTTGTTCATAACACCCATCATTCGCACCGCATTCACTTCTTATATTTTCATTCGACACTCTATCATACACATTGTATCACAAATTCGTCAAAGAGATCTCATTTCAACAGCATTTATTCTACTTTCATCCTTCTTTTGCTAGTTCCATGCTTCGCTTCCATACATAACGGTCGGTAGAATAACACCATTGTGCACTGCCATTCTAGCTTTTTTGGATAGGTTTTTGTTTGCGATGACAACTTTAAGTGCACCATTCACTTTGTTGCCTGCCCCAACCCTTCTTTCAATATCCCTCTCCACTCGCCCATCTCTTATAAATATACTACCTAAATACACGAACAACCTTGAACAACGATTATATATTTTCTTCTATGTTCGCCATAACTTTGTGTTGTAGATGTTTAATGTTTATTGTTTTATATACTTTGTATACAACACTTACATTTATTAAAAAATAAAATAAAATATCAAACATGTTTTGGACTAACCAACCCATCGTCAGTGATATTATATAAAACTAACTAACTAACTAACTAACCATCACGCCATTTCCCCGGAGGGGTAGGCAGAGAGGATGGATCGCCACACTGGCCTGTCCTGGCACACCTCTCGGGCTTCCTCCACATTCATACATCGCACCATGCACGCACGTCGATTATTCCGACTTCGAATTTGGCCGCCTTTTAGTAATTGGTTAATTTGGTCATGCCATGTTTTCCTCGGTCGTCCTCGGCTTCTTTTCCCACTCACACTACTTGTGTACAACTTTTTAACCATTCTACTCTCATCCATTCGTTCCATATGTCCGAACCATCTCAGGGATCCTTTCTTAATTTTATTCATGATGCAGTCATCTGTCTTACATTTCTTTCTTATTTCATCGTTCGGTATTCTATCATACAACGTTTTCCCGCACATTCTTCTTAGTGATCTCATTTCTACGGCGTTTATCCTGCTTTCATCCTTCTTTTGCCAGCTCCAAGCTTCACTTCCATACATGAGGGTTGGCACTAGAACTCCATTGTGTACTGCCATCTTTGCTTCTGTGGATATATTTCTATTTGCAGTAATGACTTTGAGTGCGCCATTTATTTTATTCCCAGCACCAACCCTCCTTTCGATGTCTTTCTCCATTTTTCCGTCCCTTGTAAACATGCTTCCCAGATACGTAAATTCAGTAACTTGCTCCAATTTCTCGCCCATCGCACTTATATCACAAATCGTCATACATTCTTCTTTCTCGAAAACCATCACTTTAGATTTAGACACATTCATCACCAAGTCACTCTTTTTGCATGCCTCATACATCCTTGCCACTAAGACTTGCAAATTGTCTTTACTGTCAGCGATTAACACAGCATCGTCTGCATATAACAAACAGCTGACTGACAAACAATTCATCTTAGCACCAGCGTCTATGCAAATATTTATTATATTATAAAATTGTTTACAAATATGGCCAGTTTTAACAGATGCTATATTGATTTATTTTGGAATGTTTATGCTTTTGTAATAACAAATATTATTAATAAATTTTTTAATTAAAATAATAATTTTAAGTTCTTATTGGGGTTCAGGTATTAACTTACAACAAAGGAAATAAATCAAGCCTTTGCGGCGCTTATGTCAAAATAAAATTAAAATAAAACATTTTTTTGAGCAGCAAATGTAGCCAGCCATAGGGGTTATGATAAACAATATTTGTCAATAAAAAAGATGGTCCAAAGATATATTTTTATAAATTATTAATTCATACAACCCAGAAATAGTCGTGTACACTATCCGTTTTTAACTGTTTTCCTCTAATTATGGAAAGAGTACTGCCTCACTGACGTCGACATATTTGGGATCCTTTTGAGATACTCGGGAATGCTCGGAACCAATTCTCTACAGCTTCGAAGAGATGGACATCTAATTACCCATTTCTTTAGATTAATTAGGGGATACTTCGAGAACGCATTGGTTCGGAGCAGGCTCGAGAGTGGTTCTGTGATATGGAGTCCTCACGAGGCGAGATATTCCGTTATGCTGGAGAGGGTTCAGAAAAAATTTCTGAGGTATCTCTACATGAGGGAGTATGGTAGTTATGGTAGTTATCTATCCCACGGCATTTATTCTGGGAATGCTCGGAGCCAATTCTTTACAGCTTCGAAGAGATGGACATCTAATAACCCATGTCTTCAGATTAATTAGGGGATACTTTGAGAACTCGGCCGTACTGGAGGATGTTGGTCTTTTTGTCCCCGATAGATATCTCCGACAGCGACAGCACAGATTGTTTTACCTACCGGCCGCCAGAACCAATTTGCCTCTGGTGACACCGGTGGGAAGAGCAATTAGTCTGCTGAACGCGGTCTCCTCGGAGATCGACGTCTTTCATGTTAGTGAAAGTACGTTCAGGGGGCAAATACTATTGACTTTAGAAAGTATCTTGTCTTCCTAATGTCGAACCATCTCTAATGCGTTCCTGGTACTTTGTTGTATTATAATAATATTTTACCTGTACTTAATAGATGCCTTAAATATTTTCCTGTTTGTAATGTCTATTGAGTTAATAAACTGATTTGATTTGATTTGATTTGTTTTAGAACTCGGCCGTACTTGAGTGTGTTCGGCTTTTTGTCCCCGATAGATATCTCCGACAGCGACAGCACAGATTGTTTTACCTACCGGCCGCCAGTCTCAATCTGCCTCTGGTGACACCGGTGGGAAGAGCAATTAGTTTGCTGAACGCGGTCTCCTCGGAGATCGACGTCTTTCATGTTAGTGAAAATACGTTCAGAATGCAAACACTCTTAATCATGGAGAGTATCCTGTCTTCCTAATGTTGAACCATCTCTTATGCGTTTCTGGTAGTATACTATACATAATATATTATTTTACCTGTTCTCAATAGATGCCTTAAAAATACATTTTGTAATGCCTGTTGATGAAATAAACTGATTTGATTTGATTTGATTTATTTCCTAGTTTCATATCGATATTGTATTTTGTGTACCGTTTGTTATGTCTCATTTGTCAATTAGAGAAAAAATATATATAAATAAACAAATAAATAATAAATTTGAATGCATAGTTTTTTAAGTCGGAAAATGTTTTTCAGGCCATTTCCAGAATTAATTTTTAAAATTACTTTTTCGAAGTGTGCATAAGAATCACATTTTTATGCAAAACAAAATATAACGACTGGCATGATAGACACATAATGTATTTATGTTTAAACACGTTCTAAAGGGAAAGTGTACGTTTTCCTTTACCAGAATTAGAAACAATCGTACGAATAGATTATCATAATTCCATGTAAAACTAAAATAATGGTTTCAGAATACTTTCAATAAGAATTATTCTATATATAATATGCTTGCGATCCGCCGAAATAGAAGTGAAAGGATCACATGAATTATTAACGAATTCAAATGATAATATAATTTTTTAAATAAAAAAATATAATTATATTTTATTAAAAAAACTAGTTATGGATATCTACAATCTATAACAGGACGTTAGCGTAATCAAGTTTATTTAACCACCCTGCGTATTTGAACGTACGTGATATGTTCACTGTGACTGTACCATTCTGCGCTATCCCGTATCACGTACGCGCTTGAGAAAATGTAATGTACCTAAAATGTACAAACTGTTAGGGATACGCGCGTGTGCCAACAACGCTTGAGTACAAGTCTTCATTAATATGATAGTTTTACAAGCGGCAGGCAAAGTGTGCGGCAAGTGACGTTTCGTAATTTAGTTAATATATATTATAATTAAATTTCATTAATAAAAAACCTGCTCTTTTTTTGCACGTTTCTCGGAAAATAACCCAAAGCTAGGGCGGTTAAAAGAAGTATAAGGTGGATGAGTGCGTCCTAAATAAAATTAAGAAATGGATGAAGGAAAAATGGTTAAAAAATATATACAAGTTTGTGAATGGAAAATAGGTCGAGGAAGGCCAATTAAGATATGATATGACCAAATTAATCATTCACTAAATGGTGGTCATGTTCGAAGTAGGAATAATCGACGAGGTGTGTGAATTTAGAAGAGGTGCGAGAGTTGTGTCAGGGTAGAACAGTGTGGCGGTCCATCCTCTCTGCCTACCCCTCCGGGAAAACGGCGTGATGGTTAGTTTGTTAATTATAAAACAAAAATCTTCATTGAACCTCGCGTTGAAAAAGGGAAAACTCTCGGAAAAACCTCGCAGGAAAAACTCTCAGATAAAGAGTGAGAAATACAGAAATAAGAAGAAATTGTAATACTGAGGATATCGTGAGACGACGCAGAACGAGAAGACGATTCTGGCGAGGTTTTGTAAACCGTATGGACACTTACAGAATTGCAAATGACATATTTGGTTTACTCTCTCACCCCGAAGCTCCGGCGGGAGCGAAACCGGTTGGTGTTACCAAATAAAGTGGTGTTTATACAAATTACTAAAAGTATATTATTATTTTATTTAATATCGTCACAACAAATTAAGTGCTTCAAACGAAAGTTTATTTTTATTTGAATTAACAGTTTGATATTTATGTAAATGCTTCTTGAAAAACTTTCATGAAAGTCTAAATCTGATGTACATCATTGACAATAAATTCCAAAATATCAAATTCCATTTGATAATACCGTAGGAGGGCGAAATTCGTCATTCCATCTAAAATATAATAAAACTTCTAGAAGGCAGACGTTTTCATTAATATTAATAATTCAATATTGAGTTTTACATCATTTTGGAAAATAACGTTGTTTATAATCCCCAAAAAATATTTAAAAAAACACGACATGTTTTGGAGGATACCTCCATCTTGGGATGTAAATATATAATAAAAATTAGACAAAGAAAGACTAATTTAAAAAAAGTTTCTCTCTTTGTTTAGTTTTTATTATACGAGTATATGTACACTTGAATATGGAGGTATTTTTTTAAATTTTTGTGGATTATTATATAAACAACGTTATTTTATATATAAAACTTAGAATCATTAGTCACATTGAAATCTGTAAAATCATTTGTAAACAATTTGAAAAAATATGTTTTTAAGATAATCAAATGATTTTACTGAAATCTCTTGATGGAAGTTCATTTTAAATAATAATTAAATAAAACGATGTTTTTTAATTACTTCCACTTTTGTCTTTATTTAGACAGCGACCGGTTTCGCCAGGCTCGCTGGCATCGACAGACTGGTAACACTATTGTAAACTTAGTCCTTTATATACATACAGATCAGGGGTGGTAAACATACAGTTTTTGTATAGAATCAAACATGATTCTATACAAAAACTGTATGTTTTCCACCCCTGATCTGTATGTATATAAAGGACTAAGTTTACAATAGTGTTACCAGTCTGTCGATGCCAGCGAGCCTGGCGAAACCGGTCGCTGTCTAAATAAAGACAAAAGTGGAAGTAGTTAAAAAATATCGTTTTATTTAAATATGTTTTTCTTAGAAACACTTTATTTCGTCTCACCTCAAATAACTTATTTTTGATTTATATAATATCATTTAGTATCCCCTAACTATGTAACCATTGTCATAAAATTTCTTAAGGAGTTTCAAGAAACACTTTCCAATATTTCTGGACCTACCCAAATAATTCTTTGTTAAAAAATGTATAAAGTCACAACCATTTTCGTTAATTACCATTCGTGTATATAAACTGCAACGAGTTGAAGTTTCGTCACATTTGATAATGCCTTAGAAGGGCGAAACATGTAATTCCCATAAAATATAATACAACTTCTAGAAAACTGACGTTTTGATTCGTATTAATTAACGTTATTTTCAATTTCCAAAGTTTATTAAGATGGAATTCTACAGTGGTGATGCCTGAGCTTTCAATAAATTTTACACCATTGTTCAAGAAACAATAAATAATCTAGAATTATACATTTTATAAAAAAATATTTAATATGTAAATTAAAAATTAAATTTAAAGAAATAATATATTTTGCAAGGTTTTTATATTGAGAGAAAGGAAGAGATATAATGAACAAAGTGGTTTAATGGAGAGGACACGCGGGAAGCAATTATTTGTTTTACGCAGGTACTCCATCATAATTATAAACATTTGACTGTTTCGACCATGAAATAACAATGATAATATTTGAGCAGTAATGCACAACTGTAATTATTGTATTATGACGTTTCCAGTAACATCTTTGTGTTTGTACGTTGGTATACCCGGAAAAGCTGTAAATTAGATTGCCTTGGTGTCAAACCTGGTCACGATGCGATGATCATTAGCACGTAATACTTAAATAAAAAAATGTGAGCACGTGTGGTAATTTTATATATTTCTTACGCATTGTCCCTTTATGAGCAAAAAATAAATATATTACGTAATACACAAAAAATCTTTTATATGTCGATTTCTCGTTTCTAACGTCTTCTTTTAGACTTCTTCATCTTCTTTTAGAACCCAGGACCTTCGGCATGGAAGTCAGAGCTCGTAACCACTCTGCCACGAAGGTCTCTCTCTGCCTACCCCTGCGGAGAAACGGTGTGATGGTTTGTTGTTGTTGTTGTCTGTTCCTGTAATCAGGCTGGCCTCTCTTCGATCGACTCCCAGCTATCCCTCCATCTCTTTGGTGGGCTTCCGGTACTCGGCAGGAATTTTATGTGTCACAGCGTGTGAGATTCTAGTGAGATCTATCCTCTGCACGTGCGCATTCCAGTATCTTCTGCGTTGTCTGCCCCATTTCACGACATCTTCCTCCACCTTGCAGATTTCGTGGATAGCCGTGTTCCTCACCATATCTCCCTATCTCAGCGTCCACATCTCTGCCACCCGCACTTAAAGCCTTCGTCATTGGAATATCCGCTCTGGTCAGTATAGGCCTTACGCAGGTTTTGTATATTATGACCTTACTTAACAAAATTAATATTATGTGTTTATTCTCGAAGAATAAAGTTAAACTCGTATATATGAAATAATAAATACGAAGAAAAACGTCAAAAACGTTTGATGATGCGTTAGACCATAGTTTCACAACCTTTTTTGGAGCACTGAAATTATTAACATATTACGTATTGATGCAATTTGATCACATTTTTTATTTTATTTTTTAAAGTTATATTTTATTTTCTAAAATGTTCGTAAGGCAACATGTTTGGCCATGTTCTTAGGGATTTTATTAATATATTTTCATTTTTTCTAATTTATTGTATGTACGTAAAGTTATAAAGTATTTTTTTTATTTATTGATCGAAAAGTGCATTAACGTCTTATTTAAAATAATATATTGAAAACGTAAAAAAAAATCATTCATAATAATTTATTTCCTTCCATTGTTTTTTTTGTATTTTCTGGGATTATAAATATCAACTGAACGAGGATAAAATTTACAGATAATACAAATTATTAGTTAATAAATAGCAAAGTTTTTTTATTTATCAAATGCGTTTAGTGGCAGGTTTTAAGTTTAACCATCCGTTGGTGTTTCTTTCCAGCTTTGTTTGAAATCCAATCAATGGACTTAACATTACTAATTTTCTGCAGAAATTAACAAATATGTTAACTGAAGCAAATATAACAGTGCGTAAAGGAGTTGTAATGCCAACCCGTATGTATGATAGTGAAGCTTGGAGCTGGCAAAATGGCAACATCAAGAATAATTTACGGAAAGACGATTTACTTAAAATTTTAATTTTAGGTGAAAAAATAATGTTGTTATTTGAAATGTTAGAAGTTTCTTTGTAAGTAAAGAAAATACAGGAAATATTAATTAAAAAATATATTTATAAAATATACGAGTATATGGTACATTCAGTTATATTCCACTTAGATTTATGGCTTCGATCGGTTTCGGCAGCTCGCTGCCATCTTCTAGTCCAGCTGTCGAAACCGGTCGAAGCCATTACCCTAAGTGGAATTTCAGTGAATATGTATTTAAAAAAATCATTATCAACAATGACGACCTTCGTGGTCGAGTGGTAAGTGCATTGATTGCCACCCCGAAGATTCCGGGTTCGATTTCCGGCGAGGGCAGTGTGATTGTCCTGCTGTCTTTGGCCTGGTGTAGAATTCACGTGACAATAAAATGGCGATAATTAGCTACCTATCACATGTTACGAAAATCACTATGATAGCTATAGCTATAATACCCTTTACTTCGATTTGGCTCATACTGTCATGATGTAAAGAGCGATTTAACAAAATAATAATAATCACTTCTACCATGAAATTTCAAAAAACAACTTTAATTTTTTGAAGGTTGCCAGTAAAGTGATTTTGAAAAAACTTTACATGAAATCCAAAATATTTTCATTCATTAAATTTTTTGTTTAAATTTGCTCATTTTCAGGTACTAAATCATCCTTATTACGCTTTAACTTGTTGATCGAAATCACCCTGTGCATCCATTCGAGGCTTGTTCCCGGGGCGTTTTTGTGTGGAATGCAGAATCCGATTTCTTATCGCAGTCACGACATTGTTAGTTTACTTGATACGATCAAAATGTATTTTTATTGTTTCAGTGTTATTGTGACCCGCCAGCCAGACGCGATGCCCGCGGATAAACGAGTCATCTCAAAATAAACAACTCCCAGCGTCTCGTGTGTACCAGATTCAAGATAGAGCAATTATTGCCTGTTTTTATTTCGTTTAAATGACTCTATAAGCTAACAATTAAGGTGCCATTAAAGCTATCAGGTGTGCGATCATTCTCAAAAAAGATATTCAACTGAAATTATAATTACTTTATGATATGTACGAGTAACTTAGGAAATTGAAAAAAACTTTGTCTAATCCACTAATTATTAAAAAAACACGACAGGTTACGGGGGATACCTCCATCATCAGGTGTAAAAATATAATTATTATATTTTTACACCTGAAGATGATCCGAAACACCACGTGTTTTTAAATATTTTTTTAAAAATAATTAGTGGATTATATTATAACTAAGTATATTACTATGGAATTCCACAGTGTTAATGCCTTAGCGTGCAATAGGTTTATGAAATGTAGTTATAAGTTTGTACATTAATACGTGATATCAAGCAATGAAATACGTTTTTAAAGATCGAATAATAATGTACGTATAGTACATTTTTGCGTTGTCAATAATTAGTTTGAATCAATCGATGCGTGATTTATGACAAGTTGTATGAATGTGGATGAGGTTAGAGACGTTTATCTTTGGATTAACCTTACATAGGTTTTCTCTTGAACATTCCGGGAACCAATAGTTTGCAGATAAGAAGGGATGGGTTCGAACATATTTATTTTTTTAGACTTATATCGGCTTTTTGAAAATTCTGCAATTTTGGAAAGAAAATCGTATATAATAAATAATGTTATGGATGTGTCTTCGAAAGCGGTCAGTACATACTGTATGAAGAGTAATTACGTAGATTTTCACGATTGGTACAATATATTTTTTGGAGTCTTGGTAAAATCCGTATATTTCGATTTTCTGGACCAACGTTTTGGAGATTGTTGGAGTCATATCCACCCTGAAGATGGAGTCTCCAGGGAAGTCAGAAGAGTCTCTTATATGGTGCAGAATGCTGGATTCTGAGTAAAAAGTTCGGAAATGGGGTAGAGGTCTTTAAAATGAAGGTGAAAATCTTTGCACTACTCTGTGAATATGAAATATGGAGGAATATGTTTTGTTATCATTATCAAATGTCAACATTTGATAATGCCTTGGAAGGGCAAAACATGTCATTCCCATTAAAATAATAAAAATTCTAGAAAACTGACGTTTTCATTCGTATTGATTAATATTGAAGTGACTTTCATAAGTCTGTTTTCTAACGCGTTTATATTTTTTTTATCAGTGAGTCTGCATGAACATATAAATAGAAACATGATTTGTCTGCAGTATTTCTTTCACTACTATATTTTTTAATGTGTTGTTAAAATAAATAAATTAATAACAAAAAAAATTCACAGTACCTATTTAAAAATCTTCAGAAGAGCAACATACTCGTATATATCTTAAAACAATCTGCAAAAAGAGTCAGCAGTTTGAAAAACATAATATTATATTTATAGATGGATAACTCACCATCAGCATATGCAGGATCAATCAGTCTGAGAAATACATCCCCTCTGTTGGCCCAGGAGCGGTGCTTGAAGTTGTTACATTCTCCCGTGGGGCTGCGGTACTTGCTTGGCGGGCAAGGAGGGCCACCCTCTGCCTCGCAGGGCGGGGCTTCGCTTGATACCCTGGAAGATAAATCAAACGATTACAAAAAAATCAGGAGGTCGTTATTGGTTCAGAATTCTGCCTTTTTTAAATCATTCATATTTTAAAATTTCTTCTATATTCGAATATTTTTTTTAAAACTTACAAAAACTAAAATTAAATTTTAAATGAATGACAACATGCTTTTTCCAGAATATTTATTTCATGATGATATGAATTAAAACGTCTGTTTTCAAGAAGTGTTTTTATATTTCATTGAAATGACATGTTGCGCCTTGCTAAGGGATAATGAAATGTAATTCCCAAATAGCATTTCTAGAGAGCAGACGTATTAACTAATGAATAATTAATCGTATTAATTAATGGATTACAGTTAATTCACTAGACAATCTAGCAAAAATAATAATAACAAATAAATCCCAAATTTAAAACTTAATCTGTTTTATAAAAGTTTTATTTTAATTTAGATGTCTTAAGAGGAATTATCAAAAACAAAAAAACGTTCGATAAATCCTTAGCAAAACGAAACGGGTCATTTCCATGAAATAAAATAGAACTTCTAGAAAACAGAAGTTTTCATAACATGAGAAGATTGTTTCCAGCTCCAACCCTTCTTCCGATATCTCTCTCCATTCTTTAATCTCTAGTAAACATCATCATCAGTCGTCTGTCATCCACTGCTGAATGTAGGCCTCTCCCAAAGTCCAGCAATCCTCTTCAGATCGTCGGTCCAGCGGACAGGGGAAGGTCCAACTCTGCGGAATCCTGTGCGCGGTCTCCATTTCAGAACCCGTCTCCCCCATCGACCATCGGTTCTCCGACAGACATGACCACTCCATCGCCACTTCAGCATGCCCATCTTCATAGTCACCCTGGATTGTTGTCGAATAAATTGGTTTCTAAATCTGTCCCTCAAGGTTATTCCAAGCATGGCTCTTTCCATGGCGCGTTGAGCGACCTTGAATCTGTAGACTAGACCTTTTGTCAGTATGCACGTCTCGGTTCCGTACGTTATGACTGGCAAGACGCACTGGTTGAAGACATTGGTATTGAGGTATACAAGTAAACATGCTTCCCAGATAAAGAAATTCGGTAACTTGCTCCAATTTCTCACTGTTCGCACTTTTGTATGAATGAATTATTAAAAAAAATTAAGTATAGGTTGTTTTATTTTATATTATAATATAATATTATTAGCGTTAACAGTTCAATAACATTGATTCTATTTTTTGCCCCTATCTCGAATCAGGGATATCCCATGATTCACAATCCTCACACGCTCACAAGCTCGTCTCCGGATCGCACATTACCGTTTTTATTAATTATTTTTTTATTGGGAAGTGAATGACCCAATGAAAACAAAAGTGAACCCATTAACAGAGATATTCAATCGGGTGTATCGCTTGCTTCTGGCCGAAGGTCGAATCGAAGTGACAGTAGAAGTTTTTTTTAGTGCGGAAGTACAAACAATTCCCATGGAGAATTTTTTGTTGCTCTCACAAGAGTCCAGTGCCGGATTAACCAAATAATAAATGTAGCGAGTGCCAGGGGCCCGTATTATATTTTATTATTAATTCCTATACAATTTTTATCTTTTTATTTTTTATTTTGTTTTTACGTATAACACTTATATTTAAAAAAATAAATTACATAGACATGTTTCGGACAAACAGTCCTTCTTCAGTAAAGATAAATTTAAAAAAAATTGTTTACATGATCTGATAGATGTTATAAAGATTTATTTTAGAACGTTTAAGCTTTTGTCATAACAAATATTATGATTCAATTTAAAATTTAAAATACACGTGCGAATGAAAGTGTTATGAACAAAATAATAAAATGAATTATATAATAAGATTTTGAATACATGGAAATAATGAGAAAAGAAAGTTTATGTTAACGATGTAAACGGAATAAGAAATATAGAAAGACCCAGAAAAACGTGGCATGATCAATTCATTCAAATATTGAATGTTAGCCACGTGTAGACTCGGAGAAATCGACGTGCGTGCATGACACAATGTATCAATGTAGAATAATCAATAGAAGTATATCAAGAAATAACACTGTAGTGGTCCAATCTTTTCGTCTGCCGCTTCGGTGAGACGAAGTGATGGCTAGTTAGTTAATAGAAGCACAACTTCTATAAATTTTATAAACTTCAAAACACAATTATATCAATACTCGTATACTAAGGAAATTGAAAAAAAACTTTGTTTATATTCCAAAAATATAAAAAAATATTAAAAGATACGACATATTTCGGAGGATACCGCCATCTTCAGGTGTAAATATATAATAAAAACTAAACAAGGAAATATTAATATGAAAAACGCATTTAAAATTCGATACCAAAAATTAAATTAAAATAATTAATTTTTAAATTAAAATTTTAGTATCGAATTTTAAATGCGTTTTTTATATTAGTGTTTCTTTGTTTAGTTTTTATTATATATTTACACCTGAAGATGGAGGTATAATCCTCCGAAACATGTCGTGTTTTTTAATATTTTTTGATATTTTGAGAAAAATAAACAAAGTTTTTTCAATTTCTTATGCACTCGTATATTACTATGGAATTCCAGTGTATGCCTCTTAGCTTTCAATACAACAATATTATATTATCATATAATTTTTAATCGCTTTTAAAACGGTCACATTTAGATTTTTAGATTTAATACACGTCTTAATGCGCCCTTGAGGTGATTACATCACAAAAACGGCGCTTTAAAAGTTAGCATATTATTATTATTTTTTTTTTTTATTACAATATAAAACTCAGGACCTCTTGGAAACATTTGCTATAGGCCTCGCGCTGGTTTCAGCCGGCACTGCAAGAGTCGCTTATAATTCGAGTTCTGGTTTCCGATCGGTCCTAAACTCATTGATAGTCGTTGAATTAATAGATTGTTTTGAAACGTAGATTTAGCAGCAACGGAGGGTGATGTTGAATTGATTAATGGTGGGAATATTTATGATCTGAGTGACAAGGTCTCGAAGATATTTTGGAAGACAGTTCAAGGATAATATGACTATTAGTTATTTTTTTCGCGAATATTTGAAATAAAAAAAACAAATATTTGAGCGTCATCCTTGTACGGAAAAACAAGTAAAATTGTGGAGTTGTTTATGTAAAGAATTAACAGCCTTACGTTTATATTTCGTTATAATTGATCATGGAATTTTTCAATGAAGGATAAATAAACAGAACAGTTCGATAAGCTTTTATATATTTTATATACATTTTACCAACCCAAATGTATGGAAGCGAAGCATGGAACTGGCAGAAGAAAGATGAGAGCAGAATAAATGCGGAAGAGATGAGGTCCCTAAGACGTATATGTGGTAGAACGATGTACGATAGAATCTCAAATGCAGATATTAGAAAGGAATGTAGAGCGAAAGAAGGTATTATGAACAAACTTATGAAAGGATCGCTGCGTTGGTTCGGACATATGGAGCGCATGGGTGAAGAAAGAATGGTTAAAAAAGTATAGGTTAACGATGTAAATGGAGTACGGAGTCGAGGTAAACCGAGGAAAATATGACATGACCAAATTAATCAAATTTTAAAGGTTGGTCATGTCAGAAGCAGAAAGAATCGACGTGCGTGCATGACTCGCTGAATGAATGTGAAGGAAGCTAGAGAGGTACGTCAGGATAGAGTAGTCTGGCGGTCCATTCTCTCTGCTTACCCCTGCGCGGAAACGGCGTGATGGTTTGTTGTTGTTGTTGTTTTACCAATCAAAATAAATTCATTCTTACATATCATTATGAATAATTTGTTTTATTATTTACAACAACAATAACATCACGCCGTTTCCCTGAAAGGGTAGGCAAAGAGAATAGACCGGTGCAAACAGGTCTTTTTGTTCCTGATAATTACCTTCGACAGCGCCGATATCAATTGTTCTTTGCTTCGTCACGAAGAATCAACCTGCCTTTGGCGATGCCAGTAGGAAGAGCAATTCGGACGTTGAATCTAATCGTCTCGGATTTGGACATTTTCAGTGTCAGTGAGGCAGTATTTATAAAAAAAATATTAGAAATTCTGGAAAGAGTACTGCCTCAATGACGTCGACATATTTGGGTTCCTTCTGATATGTATGATTTTTTGGCTTTATGTCGTTGTTTTATCTGGGTTACACCGTTTTGTGTCCAAATGAGTCGCCTAAATGTTTTTCGTTTGTAATGTCTCATTTGTGTATTATGTATAAATAAATAAATAAATAAAGAAAAGAGGAAGATTACGAAATAATAATGCACAATTCGGAGAGTATTGAAAATTGTATTGAGTATTAAAACATTTCAGTGCTTGAAAACTCACAAATAATTTTCTGTTATTAAAGGGCTCCTGATATATTTTTTTCTGAACATATTTTATTTATTTATTTACTTAAAATATTACACATGAACACAACTCATTTTCTTATAAAAACAATTAAATATTATATTTAACAATAAGGTTACATTTTTGGTTTCATGTTGTTGTTTTGAGTTTGCCTAGACTTTGTAACACCGTTTTGTGTCCAAATGAGTCGCCTAAAGGTTTTTCGTTTGTTATGTCTCATTTGTGTACTATGTATATATAAATAAAAAATAAATAAATGATGATGAATATTATACGAGTATATAGTAGAATATTCAGAGACATATCATGATAAAAGGCGGTAGAGTGATAGTTCACTAGTTAGTTAGTGCCTACCTTTCTTTTCCATAGCGCACTGTCGGACTTCTGTTGACGGCCCTTCTCTCTGCTAGCAGCGCGGCGCTGACGCTTCGTCTGAGCTCAGCTGGTGCGGATGACGAGGCATACTCGGCCAGCCCGAAAGCATGCGGCCTCAGGGAGGACTGGCTACTGCACTGGACCACCGCGAGGGCCAAGAGGAGACAGCATCTAGAACAATAACAAATGAAGTCAGATATATACGAGTACTACACTCATTCTAAATATACCCCATCATACTAAATGTGTTTATTTTTTAACTAGTTCATAAAACGGAGCATTTTCTACAGCGCAGTTTGATGAGTAATTCATAAAAACGACATTCTTTAAATTATCTAATTTATTACTATTATAAATAATAATATATTAAATAAATAAATAATAAATGATCTAATGCTTATTTTAAAAAAAAATTACGTGCTTTGTATACAACACTCACATTTATTAAAAAATAAAATAAAAATAAACTATCAAACATCTTTCGGACTTACCAACCCCCTCATCAGTGATATTATTAAAAAATATATAAAATTGTTTACAAATATGGTCAGTTTTGACAAATGTTATAATGATATAATAAATCATCAAAACATGGTCAGTCTGAAACATGTTTGAAATAAAATTTAGATTTAATTTTTAATACATAAATGTGAGTGTTGTATTCAAACTGTATAAAAAAGAAACATTAAACATCTACAACACAAAGATATGGCGAACATAGAAGAAATAAATTATCTAATTTATTATTATTATTATATTACATAATTTAAAAAAAATTAAAGGTCAATATTAATGCAATGTATTTGTTTTAATCTAACATCGGTTGCATTTTATGCAATTATCGATTGGCGAAACAGCTGTCGCGAAAAATACAACAATAATAAACAATCGTGATACCATAACAGCGTTTAAATTTTTACAGTTAATAATGTTCAAGTATCAAATCAAATCAAATAAAATCAGTTTATTTTCTCAAAAGACATTACAAACATTTTTTATAGTTTGAGGCATCTATTGAGAACAGGTAAAACATGATAAATATATAATACCAGGAACGCATGAGAGATGGTTCGACATTAGGAATACAAGATACTCTCCAAAGTTAAGAGTATTTGTCTTAGTGTCATAGTGTTTCAGTCAGAACAATGGACTATACGAGTATAATAAAACTGAGGTTCTCATCAGTATTGAGTAATTAATATAAAGTTTTCTATCATTGTAAAAGAAATAAAATATAAGTATTGTGTAATATTTGATAACAGAACGCATCGCAAGTACTCGCGGGGGCGCGATGGTGGCAAGAGCGATTGCAGCTGCGAAAATGGTGGCAGGTCTGGAGGATGATGGCAACAGTAGAATAGAACAACGAGTGAGTATGATGTTCACGAACTGTGGCGACGACACGGGAGGAGTCTCTTCTGATAGGGGTTGACATTTTAACTGGCTGACTGGCAGGAAGGCTTGCGGAGCGTTGTACTACTTGGATATGAGACTATACACGTGTGGTTTCTTCCATTTTGAAGCACCATAAACAATAAATCTCCCACGGCGATCCACGCACATGCACATAAAACTTTTGTAAACCATTTCACATTCCGAACAGCGCAAAAACAATAAATACAGATTTTGTTTGTGACACGTTTTATATGACGACTGTCTATTGACGCCATCTTGTTGCAAAGTGTTGCTCAACCATATGCAATAATCAGTAATATACGATTTAAAGAAGTTTTATTATTTTTTATGGGAATGCTGTGTTTCGATTTGCCAATGATTTGATACATTTGATAATTACTTCACATAAAACAAAATAAAAATTATAGACCGTTTTCATTAATATAAAATCTTCGTCTTATCATAACATATCGTACTTTCGGTAAGACAAGGGCACAATTACACATTTTGTAATTTTTCATTAGAGACATTTGAAGATTTTTGAAGAATAATATCGTGTTATTCTGGCTGTATTGATCATACACTATCGCCCTCGACTTTGTTCCTCCAGATAAAGGGATGATTTTAAAATACATTGGCATACTTAACTCATTTTGAGAATTTTTAACAATTATGCCCTTGTCTTACCGAAGGTGTGATTTATATTGTTTCTCTTACAATGACGTAAAACTCCATATTAAAAAATGAAAACGTCGGTTTTCTAGAAGTTTAATTTTATGGGAATAATATGTTTTGTCTTACAAAGGCATTATAAAATGCCTAATTAACGTTAAACATGTCATTCCCTTAAAATATAATAAAACATTCATAAAACAGACGTTTTCATCCATTCCATTGGCTTTGTTACATATATTTTTTGTCAGCTCTTCTTATATGGCGTCTCCGGGGCTGTCTGTTCTGATTGGCTTCAGATGGGACCCGGCATCTCATTCCTTTTACGTCAACTGGGTATACCACATTTTCAAGCTAGCTTATGCGTCTCAACCACCCTCCGTGCTATATGCATCGGTCGGCTGGGCGTCGCATGACGTGGCCGTACCATCTCAGACAGTTCTCTTCAAATTTATCTGAAATTGGCCTCACTCTTAAACTGCTGCGGATGTGGGAATCATGTTAAATACTCTTGGAACATGTCTGCACGGCCAACCTTGCTGGTATACAGCAATTATGATCTGTGGATAATTTCAGATTGACGCCGAATACAAACCGCTTTTTACAGTGTTTAATGTGTCTTTATTACACAAATGGCATATTTTTTGCCAGTCTCAAAACGATTCTATTCAATCGTTAACTTATTCGGTGTAACTCTTACGTTCTTTATATATATTTTTGCTAAAGAACCATTCACAATGCACGAAGGACAAGGTATATAATCAGCTTGAACGTTGTCAAAGGCAATTCATAATCGCGATGATGATGATGCAAGAAGAAGAAATATGATTTCCAAGCGACGAAACTAATGCATATAAAAAATCACAATAATAATTATCTTAGTTATTGAATTGTTGGGCATAATACAATACGCTTTTCCGGGTCCCGGAATATAAAAGAGCAAACCTTGTTGTATTTTCTATTAGCACTATTATGAAAGTATAATTATAAAAGCACAATAGTGCAAAGATTTTATAATATAAAGGGTTATAATGAAATATAATTCTAATTGTAATTGTTAGTTAAATTAAGTCAACGTAGGGCGCTTGAGATGGGCTCTCACGTAATAAGAATGGAAGACGACATCCTCGTATAATACCTCAGACCCTCTACGCCGCAAGAGGAAGAAGACCAGGAAGACTCAAAATGCGATGGATGAACTATGGAAGTTTTGATGCATTTAAATAGATTAATGCTTTACTTGCAAAATATTTAAAATAAATTGCATAGTTAGTTACATTTTTAAAGTAAAATAGAGATTATCGCATTGTTTTTATTTTCTTTAAGATATTGTTATGCTATAGGGAAATTTAATAGCCTAAACTAAACGCAATTTTGTTATTCACATTAAACTAGCTCATCTACCAAACTGATTGTCTTAATAATTAAGGAGGAGGCACAGTAATCATAACAAAAAAGAAATTCATCTTGAAATGTAGATAGTTTTATTTTAGAAATCTTAAATATCTAAATTGGTCCATTGACGTCAATGTCTAACTAAGGCATTAACACCGTGGAATTCCATGGTAATATGAAATTGAAAATAACTTTGTTTAATCCACAAAATAAATTAAAAAAAATATACATAATAAAAACTAAACAATGAAAGACACACATTTTAAATTCGATAAAATAATTCAAATTTAAAAATTAACACGGGCTATTTGTTATAAGTACTAATATATTTTTTTATCAGTAAGAACTAATAAATAATATTAAATAATAATAACACATGATGATGATATAAAAATATGTAATTCAGAAAAAAAATACATTTGAAAAGACATAATTTATATAGAAATAATTAAAAAAAACTAACTAACTAACTAACCATCACGCCGTCTCCCCAAAGGGGTAGGCAGAAAGAATGGACTGCCACACTTTTCTTTCCTGAAATATTTCTCTCGATTCCTCAACATTCATACATCGTGTCATGCACGCGCGTCGATTTCTCTGACCCCTCACATGGCCGACATTCAATATTTGATTTATTTGATCGTGCCACGTTTTCCTCGGTCTTCCTCTATTTCTGGTTCCATTTACATCATTAGCATATAATTTTTTTACCATTCTTTCTTCAGTAGTGTAGTTTTTATTATATTTTTACACCTGAAGATGGTGGTATCCTCCGAAACATGTCGTGTTTTTTAATTTTAATTTTATTATTATTATTTATTTTTATATTTTGTGGATTAAACAAAGTTATTTTCAATTTCCTATTGATATTTTCCTTTCAACCTTATTTTTCTAGATCCATGCTCCTGTCTCGTGTCGCATTATTTCTATATATTCCTTCAGTGGAACTGCGTGATGGTTGTAATGCATTCTTGTTAGTGAAATAATGTATATCATTTCTAAGTAGAAACCACACTGTTATTTTCATAGTTGGTAGTGTTGGGTCTTGACTATGAAACAAGCTTAAGTCTGGTTATTGCAGGCGGTTGGCAGACTTGAAACCGGTAAGGCCAGTCTTCTATTGAGTCACAATTATACACATTTATGTCAATAAATACTTATTACATACGTGTTAGCCACTCAAGCAATAGGGTACTTTACGCACAATTCGATTTTATGATTTAAAAAAAATATCGGTCGCCTCGGAGGTCGACATATTTCGTGATAGTGTGAGTTGCCTCAGGGATGCAATATCAATGTTATGATGATGATAAACGATAGCTAATATAATATAGAAAGATAGATTTTATAATATTTTTATAATTATGCATCTTGGCTGTTTGTCCCAAACATGTCTATAAATATATATATTTTTTTTCAAATAGAAGTGTTGTATATACAAAGTGTATAAAAAAGAAAAATAGAAATAAACCATCATAACAACACAAAGTATGGCGTATATAGAAGAAATGTTATGATTCTTTCTAATTCTTAATCTTAATGTTTTTTATGCTTCTCTTATAAACTCTTATAATGTACTCGTAGTTGCAAACGATCTGGAATTATATGTCTGTAATGTTTGTGATTTTTATTCAAATAAATGAAATGAAATTAACTAACCCCGTATATTGCATTGCATAATCAGCCTCGTGGGTCTCATCTTCGTGGAAGACCTTCTAAAAGATGGAAGGACACCTGAAATTATACCTCACAGGAGGAGCAACACTCTGGAGAACAGACCACATAGGTCTACAACAAGGAAGAAGAAGAAGAAGAACTAACTAACTAACGCCTAACTAACATCACGCCCTCTCCCGTAGGGGTAGACAGAAAAAATGGACTGCCACACTTTTCTTTCCTGACATATTCCTCTCGCTCCCTCAACAGTCACATGGTAGGCCGAAAAAAAATACCGCTACCCTGCTGACCGCTCTAGCTTCCTTGTCATTTATATCTCGATTCTTTTGATTTTTAACATGGTCGACTTTTAAAATCTAAATTAATTTGATATACAAATTACAAATAATGCAATGAAGTAAAACTATGTTTTAAAATAATTTTTAAGTCTGACTGATCGTTATTGAAATACATCGTTTTATATAACTATCATTTAAAATTTTAGATGAACTTAAGGCGTTAACACTGTGAAATTCCGTAATGACGATTTTTTAATGAATTAAAACACTGTTTTTTCCACTTTTGAGTGTATTTTTCTCGACATTATTCGAAGGCTTACACCTTCATCATCGGGAGAACGATACAAACAATTTATATCTTTCTCCTGATGATGAAAGTTTAAGCCTTCGAAACATGTCGAGAAAAAATAACTGAGAAGTGTAAAAAAGGCGTTAAAATTCATAAAAAATGCTATTATTTAAAATAAATTTTTCATCAAGAGATTTCAGTAAAATCATTAGATTATATTATTATAGATACAGACATTTTGTGGATATACCGCAGAATGCTCCGTACATCGTGGACCGATAGGACCAGTAATGCAGACGTACTGCAGAGAGCCAGAGCCAATAGAGAGCTGTTGTCAAGTGTGAAAATTAGAAAGATCTCATATTTGGGTCATGTGCTAAGGGGAGAAAAATACCACCTCCTTCGACTGGTATTAATGGGTAAAGTAGAGGGACGTCGGGGAGTTGGTAGAAGGTAGCTGTCCTGACTGCAGAACATCAAGGAGTGGACAGGAATAACAAGAGTTCAATACCTGTTCCAAGTGGCGCAGGATATAGATGAATTTGCTGTAGTGATCGCCAACGTTGGGGAGAACGTTTCTAAAAGTACATTTAAGAAGAAGAAGACATTTTATTTTAGTTGGTAGGTACCCCATTGATATGTTGTGAGTACTTGAACGTAATTTCGATTCATAACCCTGACTTTCGATTTTCAATGTAATTTTTATACGCTACGGCGTTGAACTTTACAGCACGGAGACTTCAGAACAGGTTACTTATAATGTAGGCAGGCGCTCTTCTGCGAGGTGTTGATGCCGTGTTTACATTTATATGCTTATTTTCATCGTCGAATGCCAAATTGGAAAATTCTATTAGAAATTGCCTACGAATCAGTCGATTAAATCATCATATTTATTGTGGAAATGTAGAAATTGCGTGGAGCGAACCTGTATTCTGAATTCTTGAATATTTTTTTTCAAAGTCATAATTTGGAACAAGAATTTTCTACATAGTTTTATCTTAATTTAGTAAGTGTTTTTACAAAATAAACGCGTTTCGTAGGTGAGCTCCTCCATCCTCAAGTGGTGGTCTAGGGGATAGAACGCTTGGCTCCTGATCCAGAGGACATGGGTTCGACCCTGGATACGACCAGATTCCTTCTTATTAATAATGAGCTATTTTCTGCTCATATTCTTCTTCTTCATATGCCCTGTTGGGTCCCCCCAACGTTGGCGATCATCTCGGCGAACCTGTCCCTGTCCTGCGCCGCTCGGAACAGCTCCTCAACACTTCGGATGCCGGTCCACTCCCTCACGTTTCGCAGCCAGGACATTTGTCTCCTTCCGGGCCCTCGGCGTCCCTCATTTTTTCCCTCCAATATAAGTTGGAGAAGGTGGTACTTTTCCCCATGCAGTATATGACCCAGATATGAGATCTTTCGAACCTTGATAGTTGATAAAAATTCCCTGTCAACTCTAGCTCGCCTCAGGACCTTGGTATTGGTAACCATGTCTGTCCAGGGAACTTTGAGCATTCGGCGATGGAGCCACATTTCAAATGCTTCCAGTCTGTTCATTGAGTTAACTTTCAGGGTCCAAGTTTCACACCCGTATTGTTTCCAAGTTTGTTATTGGTTATTGAGATTCTGTCGTATATCGTTCTACCACACATACGTCTTAGGGACCTCTTCTATACCGCATTTATTCTACTCTCATCCTTCTTCTGCCAGTTCCATGCTTCGCTTCCATACATTAGGGTTGGGACCAGAACTAAGTTTCTGCTCATATTGAAGATTGTAAAATAAATTCTAATTTTATTGATTTATATCTTAAGTGTTAGTCTATTTAAAAAAAAGGAAACATAACAGTTTTATTGACTAGATAACAATCCATTGTTTTGGCCGAACCACTTGATACTTTAACATTATTAAATTCGAAATTCGGAACACTCTTATTATACGTATCACAGAGCAGTCTGTCGATGCCACAGAGCCTGGAAAAACCGGTCGCTGTCGAAATAAAGACAAAAGTGGAAGTATTATAGTTTATGAGATTGTCGCGAACTCTGTTTCAGCATCATCAGGTGTTAAAAAAACTATGAAACAGCTGTAGTGACAATCTCATAAAAAAAATAAGTAAATTGTCATACGTATAATAAGCCTTTTAAAATAAAAACCTTTAATAAAAGTTTTTATTAAAGAACCTACCTACCTTTAAAGAAAATGATGACTGTTTAATTGAAATACTGTTATAATATCACAATTGATTTAATTTATTTGAAATTGTCACGACAGCCGTTTCGCTAACCAATGTAAGCATCGTCAGATGTCACAATCAATTTGTGACTTGGAAAATGGAAATCAAATTAGAAAATGATTGTATATTCTAAAATTTGCGGGAGATGCCTAATGGTGGCGATGAGATTCGCAACCCATCACACCGCATCTCCCGAGGTGGCGTAAAGAGACGGATGGAGTGCCGCATCGGATAAAGTGTGGCAGTCCATTGTTTCTGCCTATCCCTTCGGGAGACGGCGTGATGGTTAGTTAGTAAGTAAAAGTAATTTTAAGGGGTTGGGGTACACTCATACGAAGTGTAATTATAATGTCAACATATTTATGAAAGGATTTATTAAAAATTGGTAAAAATATACAATGTAGGAATTTCCAAGGTGACTTTTATAAGTTTATACAGCGAACCGATAAGAAAACAAGTTTTTTCGTAAAAGTGCTTGGCAACAGACGTATTTTGACAGAATATTAGATTCCAATTAGTAATTTGCGAGTCTTTACAAAAGTGAATCTGGAATTCCAATAGAACGACATTCCTCGTTTTTCTGTTTTTAAATATCGAATATTTTATTTTAATTGTTTTGTCCAGAGGCGTAAATACTATTCAAATGCTGTTATTGATTTCTAAAATATGTCCAGAAAATGATTCATCGAACCTGAAATAAAGTCTTTTTAAAATCCTTAAAAAAAAACAATTTGTATTTACAACATTCATTGTAAAAAAACAAAGGAATATTGCTTGTCACAGTTGGCAGCAATATGTTATTTTTGGGATCTTAGTCATATCACTGTTCCTTTGAAGACAAGTTATATGGTTATACCAGAGATCTTAAAAAACAGATTGCTTCTCTTCTTGCAAAATAACACTGAATCGAAAATTTTATTAATAATAAAATAAATTATAACTAACTAACTAACTAACTAACCATCACGCCGAATCTCCGAAGGGGTAGGCAGAAATAATGAACTGACACACTTTTCTTTCCTGACATATTTCTGTCGCTTCCTCAACATTCATACATCGTGATTTCTCTGACTCCTCACATGGCTGACATTCAATATTTGATTTATTTGATCGTGCCACGTTTTCCTCGGTGTTCCTCTATTTCTGGTTCCATTTACATCGTTAAAATATATTTTTTTTTACCATTCTTTCTTTATTCATTCTTTCCATATGTCTAAACCATCTTAATGATCCTTTCATTATTTTGTTCATAACACCATCATTCGCACCGCATTCACTTCTTATATTTTCATTCGACACTCTATCATACACAGATTATCCACACATTCTTCTAAGAGATCTCATTTCAACTGCATTTATTTTACTTTCATCCTTCTTTTGCCAGTTCCATGCTTCGCTTCCATACATAAGGGTCGGTAGAAGAACACCATTGTGCACTGCCATTCTAGTTTTTTTGGATAGGTTTTTGTTTGCGATGACAATTTTAAGTGCACCATTCACTTTGTTGCCTGCCTCAACCCTTCTTTCAATATCCCTCTCCACTCGCCCATCTCTTGTAAACATACTATCTAAATACCCAAACTCATCTACTTGCTCCAAATTTTCACAATTCACGCTAATGTTGCAGACTCTCATGATTTCTTCTGTTTCAAAAATTACCCAAGAGAAATGTCGTTGGATAGAGCCAAGGATATACCCCGTACTCTCTCATGTTGAGGGCTCTCAAGAATTTCTTTGGAACCCTCTCCAACATAAGAGAGGGCTGAATACTTTTTATTATTGTTCATATTATATTACTAATTTATATTTTAAAATTAAATGTAAATTTGTCAGCTTTAAAATCAACTCCATTATGAAGTTATTGATTTTATATGTGAAATTATTGATTTAATCATTATATATTGAAAGCATTTTTTCATCACGTTTGGCCTTATTAAATCATTGTTTTTTTATTTATTTTTTTCTTGTGTAGGTACAACAGGTCATTTGAACCCAATTACTGTATACAATTTATTTGACCTATTATATTGATTCTTATGACATGTGATAAGTAGACAATCTATCGCCATTTTATTGTCACGTGAATTCTACACCAGACCAAAGACAGTGTCACAATCACACTGCCATCGCCGGGAATCGAAGCCGGGACCTTCGGAATGAAATTCAGAGCTCTTACCACTCTGCCACGAAGGTCGACGTGTTAAAAGTAAATATAATATTTTTAAATGCATTCAAGTCAAATTCTTATTACATAATTCAAAGGCTTGTTTAGTTTATATTATATTTTTGTAGTTGTAATTCGAGAATACGAAAAAAACCGCCATTGTTTGAATTATGTAACAATTAAAAAAAAACATTTCTAGTTTTGTTTTGATACACGCTTCTGACATAATCAATATTGTTAAGAAGATCCACTGTATTAGGAATTTTGAGATGTTACAAATGACCTTGATCTTTTGGATGAAGATAATTAAACCGAAATATTAACATAACGAGAATAATAAACAAACAAAAATTCTATTGCCTATATTAATGCACACAAATAATATTGTATTTGGGATTTGGAGGTTAATTTATGATAATTATCTAACTAATAGTAATTCATGTTGTCTTTGCACGAATTCTTGTGAGTTTGTCCTGACAATACTTATTACGTCATCATCAGACTTGCGCAATGTAAAAAGTATTTTTATATAGTGAGGTCATTTTTTATTTTGCCACGTTTTCCTCTATTTTCCGTTATTTCTTGTTCAGTTTACACCGTTTACATATAATTTACGCTTCGTTTTTCATTAATTCTTTCTGTGTGTCCAAATCCTAGTGGACTAACTAACTAACTAACTAACTAACCATCACGCCATTTCCCCGGAGTGGTAGGCAGAGAGGATGGATCGCCACACTGGCCTGTCCTGGCATACCTCTCGAGATTCCTCTACATCCATACATCGTACCATGCACGCACGTCGATTGTTCCGACTTCGAATGTGGCCGCCTTTTAGTAATTGATTAATTTGGTCATGCCATGTTTTCCTCGGTCGTCCTCGGCTTCTTTTCCCACTCACGCTGCTTGTGTACAACTTTTTAACCATTCTACTCTCATCCATTCGTTCCATATGTCCGAACCATCTCAGGGATCTTTTTTTAATTTAATTGTAAGGTCCATTAGGATGATTGGAATGTCACCATAAGACTTGCGCAATGTAAAAAGTATTTTTATATAGTGTTGTCATTTTTTATCATGACACGTTTTACTCTTTTTTTCGTTATTTCTTGTTCAGTTTACACCGTTACCGTATATAATTTACCATTCGTTTTTCATTAATTCTTTCCGTGTGTCCAAATCCTAATGGACCTTTGATTTGATTTAAAGGTCCATTGGGTTGATTGGGACGTCACTATAAGACTTGCGCAATGTAAAAGTATTTTTATTATAGTGAGGTCATGTTTTATCATGCCACGTTTTTCTCTATTTTAATTTATTTCTTGTTCAGTTTACACCGTTATCATATAATTTACTATTCGTTTTTCAATCATTCTTTCCGTGTATCCAAATCCTATTGGACCTTTAATTATGATGATTTGGACACACGGAAAGAATTAATAAAAAACGAATGGTAATTTATATGTTAACGATATAAACTGAACAAAAAATAAAGGAATATACTTAGGAAATTTAAAATAACTTTGTTTAATCCACATAATATTAAAAAAAAACACGACATGTTTCGGACGATACCTCCATCTTCAGGTGTAAAAATGTAATAAAAACTAAACAAAGAAAGACTAATATAAAAACACATTTAAAATTCGATGCGATAATTCAAATTTAAAAATTAACCTGGGCTATTTGTTGTACTAATAATTATTTAATTTTTTTCAAATTAATTTTTAAATTTGAATTATTGTATCGTTATTGTTTCGTGTTTTTTAATTTTTAATATTTTGTGGATTAAACAAAGTTATTTTAAATTTTCTTAGTATTGTTATTTTCCTTTAAACGTAATTCTGCCATTGTTGTTGTTAAGAATCATTAGACTTTTTTATTACAAAAATGTTAGCATCAATTATTTATATTTATATAAATAATGGCTTATTATTGCCCCCTGCTACAGGAGCCCAGCGTTCTATTTACTAAAAATATTGATTATATTAACTTAATGTATTAACAAGGAGTAGAATACGAGTGAAGTCATTTTGAGTACCTATTGATTTTTTATATCAATTAAAAAGTATTCGAAAGTTTTTGAATACCGAACAAATTTTAAATTACAAAAAAATATGAGCAGTGGCGTAGTTGAATCCGTGACTAAGAGTTCAGATTATTTTCAATGTTTGAAAAATTCAGCAAGTATATGCATTTAAAAAATTACTTCGTGAATATGTACATATTAACAAAAGAGTCCTTGGGTAAAATCTTCACAATACAATGCGTGAAATTATGCGGAATTTGGCGAAATAATTACCATCTTTATCAGCATAAATATGCACTAAAATTAGCATTCCAGAAGAGAAAAAGAAGAAGTGGCTGGTTTGAATAATTGATACCAGGCGCCAGTGATATAACACATTCAAACAAATGAGCTCCGCGTTCCTTTATAGGCTTTTGAAAATCGAAATAAAAGTTTTCCGCGCGGCTAGAATCGACGGATATTTTGCCTCTTTGCGGTAATCACCCAACCGATTATAATTCTGCATTATGTCGGCAAGTACTTAGCTAAGGTATCAAATTAATATTGGGTAACCAAAACATCTTGGCAGAAAAAATACGTACAAATTTGATAAAACTTTTGTTTAATTCAAGCTAAAATAAGTTAACCAATGAAACATCTATTTATATGAAGCACTTACTTTATTGTTAGATATTTTAAACTTATAGATATGAAATAATAAAACGCTTTGTATTTAACCACGTTATGGTTATGGGGTTCAAACTGTCAATAGGGTCGCGGCGAGTCACATCTTGCTGGAGGGTGTGATTCTATAAAATGCTGCAAAACGCCCAGTTGCAATTGCAACACTTCTGACTAGTCCAACTCGTTAGCGTCCTTGTCGCGGACCCCGGGCAATGGGATCACGCTCATAACCGTGTGATCACAGCAGATAGCGATGGGATGAAAGGCGAGTTTCTGGCGCCTCCAAACCAGCTAAGGGAAGGTAACCCCGACAGAAAAATACACCAGCAACGGGAAACCATTCTGGTCATCTTTTCCCAGGAATCACTATGGCGAATACAACCATGCTTTTGCTGCAGTGATCGCCAACGTTGGGGGGACCCGACATGGCACCGGAAGAAGAAGAAGATGGTTATTATAATTGATATAACATGAGAGAGTACGGGGTATCCTTAGTTGTATCCAACAGAATTTCTCTTGGATATGCTGGGGTATAACTCCCTCGAACTGAGGAGGGAAGGATTACTGTCCACACATTTTTTCAAACTGATTCGGGGCTCTATTGAGAACCCCTATGTTCTGGAGCAAATATGTCTTTTTGTTCCTGATAACCTGAGTCAGCGCCGACATCAATATATAAATATTATAAAGAATATAGCTAACCATCACGCCGTCTCCCCGAAGGGGTAGGCAGAAAGAATGGACTGCCACACTTTTCTTTCCTGACATATTTCTCTCGCTTCCTCAACATTCATACATCGTGTCATGCACGCGCGTCGATTTCTCTAACTCCTCATATGGCCGACATTCAATATTTGATTTATTTGATCGTGCCACGTTTTTTTTTTTTTTTTAAATAAAAGACTAACATCAAAGATTTAAATCAATGATATTAGAATTTATTTTACAATCTTCAATATGAGCAGAAAATAGCTCATTATTATGAAGAAGGAATCTGGTCGTGTCCAGGCTCGAACCCAAGTCCCCTAGATTAGGAACCAAGCGTTCTATCCCCTATCCTAATTTGTATATGAATATTCTTTAAACATTTTATGTGCAGTGTGTATATGAGTGAATAGCAATGATAATTAATTCCATGCCAAGAAGTTTCGCCAGCGCATACCTCTCGGAGCATCTCCGCTCTCGACCCGGATGTCTGTGCCGTAAAGGTCGATCTGTACGAGAGCGGTGCCTACCTCCGTACGACCGTCTACAGTCATGTGACTGGCTGGAAACGTATGTAGGTACCCACCTATTATTTATTGTTATTGCTAGCCACTCGGATCAATGGAACGTTTCAAAAAGCGCGCTTTTCACTATTTAGAACGAAAACAAATGATTTCGAAATTACGTTGGTACTTTGACTTTTCGTCCGCGAGATCGTCCATGCAGTGATGGATTTTGTAAATTTTTAGTGACATTTTCACGGTGGTAATTTCATTCATACAGATCTTAGTTTTGTTGTCCATATTACAAAATGAAAACTTTCATAATAAACGTTACATAAATTTGCTATTAAAGTTTTGCTCTGTTTTTGATGAAAAAAAACATTGTTTAAGCGATATTTACTTTACTTTAACTAAACGTAAAATCTATACAGCAATTGATTATACATTAAACCAGATGGTGGTCTACGGGACAAAACACTTGGCCCTTGATCCAAAGCACTGACAGTTCAAGCCTGATTCTTTTTTCATGAAAAGAAACATTTTCTGGTTTACCATCATAATGCAGTAAAACATGTTTTTAAAATAATTTAATAATTTTTACGGAAATTTCATGATTGATTTAATTTTAAATAAAGATTGAAAAAGCGCTTGACCCAGACATTGAAATAAAATGCAAAATTAAAGTTGCACGAGCTGCATTTAAAAAAATGAGAACATTCTTTTGCAACGATAATCTTAACTTGAAACTCCCACAAATAATGATTAAATGCTATGTATGGTCTGTTCTACTATATGACTGCGAAACCTGGACTCTGAAAGTAAATAAAATGAACCGGTTGGAAGCGTTCGAGATGTGGATATACCGCAGAATGCTCCGTATACCGTGGACCGATAGGGTCAGTAATGTAGACGTACTGCAGAGAGCCAGAGCCAATAGAGAGCTGTTGTCAAGTGTGAAAAATAGAGAGGTCTCACATTTGGGTCATGTGCTAAGGGAAGAAATATACCATCTCCTTCGACTGATATTAATGGGTAAAGTGGAAGGACGTCGGGGAGTTGGTAGAAGGCAGCTGTCTTGGCTGCAGAACATCAAAGAGTGGACAGGAATAACAAGAGTTCAGAACCTGTTCCAAGTGGTGCAGGATAGAGATGCCTTAGCTGTAGTGATCGCCAATGTTGGTGGGACCTGATACGGCACCGAAAGAAGAAAATAATGCAAACGAAATTAATTAAAGTTTAGTCATTGTTTTGACAGCGACCGGTTTCGCCAGACTAGCTGGTCCAGTCTGCCATCATTAGGAGATCCAAAATTTACCTACTCGCCTTCCATTTAAACTTTCCTTCCATTAACGTATTTCTCTTCCAGAATGCAGAATGGGCGACATATTATAATGTTAAAATCTACATATTAAGTAGTGTTTTCACGTTTCTAAGAGAGAACGCTATTACTAAATACATTTATATGTAGACGAGTTATCTTAAATCAAATGGCGTACTGGCGTCAATAAACCTATTTAGGATTCTGAGGCCTTCTTGTTTTTTTAGAATGGCTAAAAATAAGATTTACAGAAGGCGAGAATCATGTGAGATGACGTCAATTCAAGATGAGGACGATACTAGGTTGCTGGGAGGCAAAGACCCCGGCTACCTTTACTTGGAAGGTGTCCATTTAAAAAAATCAGGCAAGTTTATTTATTATTGTCGTCAAAAAAGTAATTCAGAGGGAATACTTAAGCTAAAACAGTTTACTGTATAATTCTTAATCGTAGTTTTAGAGGATTCGTTTCTAAAACTAAAAATATCTATTTATTGACACTTTAAATCCAAACTAATCAAATTTTAAAGGTTGGTCATGTTAGAAGTCGGAAAAATCAGGTTTCCAGGATTGAGTAGTGTGGCGGTCCATTCTCTCTGCCTAACCCTACGGGGAAACGGCTACATGGTTTGTTTATTATTAGAGATTTATTAAAATTATTGATTTGATTTGAATAGTTACACGTTTGTTTATTCAGTTGAAGTGTAATAGTATTCAAATTATTTTGAGTTCTACTTCCGAATGCTGGCAAGAGGACCGCGAAGACAAGTGCGAGGAACCGCGTGTGTGTGCCGTACAGATACGGCTGTTAATTAAGTTTGCCAATTGTATTATGAAATGGAGAAATTCTTGTACCGCTTTCTCCGCCGGCAGATTGCGCAACGATCGCTTCAGTAATAACAAGAAGAGTGGCGTAACAGCGAATTCCTCAATTAGTGCGCTCAGTGTGCTCACGTGCTCCGACCTGGCCGCCTGGGACACCGCCTAAAATACTTCCTTCCTAATTTAACAGGAAGAGTAAGGGGGATCCTATCGACTCTTCAAGCGGTGCATGGCCATGCTACGCTGGAGGATTGATCTGATCTCAAGTACCTATCCACACTTCCTCGACTTTGGTCTCCCCTGGAAACTATGCGAAACGTTAGAGATCGAGTGTGAATAATCTCGGTGGATAATATTGATGCATAGGCTAACGTGGAAGGACACCTCGCCAACCCGTCTGGCAAGCGTGGCGTTGTAATGCCAACCACCCCCCGTATGACATGTCATACATGAAGAATGCCTTAAACATTTTCCTGTTTGTAATGTCTATTGAGTTAATAAACTGATTTGATTTGATTTGAAAATATTATAAAATTGTTTACAAATATGATCAGTTTTGACAGATGTTGTGTTATGTTATAAGAAGTATGGGGGAGGCCTATGTCCAGCAGTGGGCGACAACGGCTGTTAAAGAAGAAATAATTTAACAGCCCCCCCAACAACCTAAATCAAAGCGTCAACAAGGAACAAAACTTCCACAAGTGCATTAGCGAGCTATACGCAACATTCGACATCAAACAAGTTTTGTATCAGGCACAAATTGTTACAATTTTGCAAGTGTTATTTTTTTAATACAGTGAAATGAATGGTTGAAGTATTTTTACTTGGATCTTCTGGCTTACAGAGGTTCAGCTCTAATGGCTATTCCTCTTACGTCTGTAGGAAACATTGTTGGAATGTGATTTGGTATTATAGTTGTATTATGATGGGCTAAATGTATGGCCCGGAGTGTCCCTTCGAAAGAGTGCGAGGGGGGATTTAGGGTTTATGATAAAGTCTTACATTATTGTCGAGGAATGGAAGAATAAAATATTCACAAAATACCAAAAAACTAAAACTAACAACTAACTAACCATCACGCCGTCTCCCCGGAGGCGTAGGCAGAAAAAATGGAACGCCACACTGTTCTGTCCTGACATACTTCTCTCGAATCCTCTACATTCATACATCTTGTCATTCTCAGACTCCTCACGTGACCGACATTTAATATTTGATTGATTTGATCGTGCCACGTTTTTCTCGGTCTTCCTCTATTTCTAGCTCCGTTCACGTCGTTTACATATACCTTCTTCACCATTCTGTCTTCACTCATTCCTTCCGTGTGTCCAAACCATCTTAACGACCCTTACATTATTTTGTTCATAACACTTTCATTCGCACAACATTCACTTCTTATACTTGCATTTGACACTCTATCATATACAGATTTACCACACATTTGTCTTAGAGAACTTATTTCTTCTGCATTAATTCTACTTTCATCCTTCTTTTGCCAGTTCCATGCTTCACTTCCATACATAAGAGTCGGCACAAGAAAGTCGATTTGCATTGCCACCTTTTTTGGATAAACCAAAAAACTAACAGAGAAAAAAAACTTATATGATACTCGCGGACTCGACAGCCGTTGTCCTGCCCAAACGTTGGCTTGCGTGCTATTAGCTAGTTCAGACCCGGGACCTTCGGTATGGAAGTCAGAGTTCTTACTACTCTGCCACTAAGGTCGACATATTACATTGAATAGCGATGTTATAATGTGTCAACACAAGAGTTAATGCTAAATAAATCAGAATTATAGGTTTTTCAATGCCATATTTCTAAATAAGATTTTGCAAGCGTAAGTGTAAATTACGTGAAATTATAAAAATAGTGATAATTTCGTTAAACCTTCACGGTTCATGGTCGATGGAAATAATATAATATGAGAAATGTATTCTTTCGCATTTCGTTCCTCGAGGGAATTATGGTCTTCTCTCTCTTCTTTCCCTTTGCCATTTGTCCTATCATCTGGGGTCGGCCCTCCTCGTACGAAAACGCCAAACTTTCCTCTTTTAACTCATCTCCACTGTCGGCTTCTCGCGTTGGAGCTCCTTTTCCATGTTGGCCCACCATGTTGCCATTGGGCGACCTCTTCTTCTTGGTTTTGTGGGAATGCTGAGGGCTTTTTGGACAATGCGCTAGCTGTCTCTTTGCATCACATGACCGTACCACCGGAGTCGAGATTCTCTTAATTTTTCCGTTATTGGGGCAACCTTAAAGCTAACCCTCACGTATTCGTTCCTTACGTGGTCCAGCCTTGTGACGCCTCCAGCCCACCTCAACATTTTCATCTCGGCAGCGGAGGGAATTTATGGTAGAACAAAATATTTCAATAGTCAACAAAAACAAACCATCAATCAATCTGTTTCTCCGAAAGGGTAGGCGCAGATAGAATAGAACGCTACAATACTCTATTCTGACACACCTCTCTAGATTCTTCCACATTCATACAGTGAGTCATACACTCACGTAGATTCTTTCGATATCTAACATGGCCGACATTAAATATTTGATTAATTTGGTCATGTCATTTTTCCAGTCTTCCTCGACTCTACAATCCATTTACATCGTTAACTTATAATTTATTAACCACTCTTTCTTCATTCGTGCGTTCCATATGTCTAAGCCAACACAATGATCCTTTCATGTTTGTTCATTATACTTTTTCCGCTCTACATTCCTTTCTGATATAGCATTTGAAATTCTATAATACATCGTTTTACCACACATGCGTAATAGATGATAGTGCACAATGGTGTTTTTGTACCGACCTTTATGAATGGAAATGAAGTATGGAACTAGCAAAAGAAAGATTAAAGTGAAATAGATGCAGTGGAAATGAGATTTCTTAGACAAATTTGTATAAATCTGATATAGAGTGTAAAATGCAAAAATAAAAAGTGAATGCAGTGCAAATGAAAGTGTTATGAACAAAATAAGAAAGGATTATTATGGTGGTTTGGACACATGGAAAAAAATTAAAAAAGAATGGTTAATAAAGTTTACGTTAACGTTGTAAACGTAAACGATGAGTGAATGTTGAGGAAGCGAGAGAAATATGTCAAGAAAGAAAAATGTGGCAGTCCATTCTTTCTGCCTACCCCTTCGGGGAGACGGCGTGATGGTTTGTTAGATATTTTTTTATTTTATAAAAGGGTATTATATCCATGTTGCGTTGGCAAGATAAAATGATTTTTGTGATGTCAATCGATGAAAAAAAATCTCGTTGCAATGTTTGTAGCCTGCGGACGAAAGAAAGTATCGGAAGAGTGGGAAATGAGCATTATTTCAATATGATCGATTGTATCGCATTTCCGGAAATTCCCGCTGTTGTGTATTATCTGTGTGCGGAAGTTCTCACTAGCATTTCAGAAAAAAGATTCATTTGATTAATCTTGTAGTCATGCATGAATTTTTATATACTTCTAGTGTTGATGAATTGTTCAGCTCATAAGAATCAATCGTATCTACGACTCGATCTCCGTGACATAATCTATAATTTATTAAAGAAATATTAGATTTATTTCTATTTTTTTTACAACACTTTTATTACAACACATTGCACAATGGTGTTCTTATACCGACCCTTATGGATGGAAGCAAAGCATGGAACCGGCAAAAGAAGAATGAAAGAATAATAAATGCAGTAGAAATGAGATCTCTTAGACGAATGTCTGCATACTCTGTGTATGATAGTGCCGAATGAAAATATAATAAGTGAATGCGGTGCGAATGATGGTGTTATGAACAAAATAATACTAAAAGTGTTGTATGTACATAAAATAAAAATAAATAAATAAACCATCATAACAACACAAAGTATGGCGTATATAGAAGAAATATTTGATTATTTTCGTCTGAATATTTCCTCTCAATATATTAAGAGTATGAATGGAAATCCAGGTGGAAGGAAACGAGTGGGAAGATTCAGGTTGAGATGGGAGGATGCGGTGGGGAAGGATGCGGAGCAGCCCCTCCAGGTGGTTAATTGGAAGACGGCGGCAGAGAACAGGCGGAGCTGAAGGCACCTGTTATGGGAGCGCCATGGGAGAGAGAGGAGAGAGAGAGAGAGAGAGAAGAGAGAGAGAAGATAGAAAACACAATACATGATTTAAAAAAAATGAATTAATACAATTATTTATTCCTATTTGAATAGTTTTGAAACTGTGTTTAAATTCAATAAAAGTTCATTATAATTATCATATCTTAAGATTCTTTAATATCGGCATTCATTATATATTAAAATATTTATTGAGATTGTATTAACTTGATTATTATTGTGATTGATTTCGTCAGCGTCCCTGACATCGACAGACTAGTTTAAATCGGTCACAATCATGTTACCTTGTGGAAGAAATTAATAAATATATTTACGTCATTTTACATAATTCAATACGGATTTAATCACGAAATTTATGTATGTTATATGGGCAGTAACTCAAACTACGCGTATGATACTAAGCGTCCCTGGAAACGATTTGAAGTCGGCCAATACTTCCACCAGAGAGGTAAGAAAAAGAGGAGAGATGTTTTTGTAGGATAATCACAACAACGTACAAGACTGCCATTGATACGAAGAAGAAGAAGAAGAAGTAAAAATATTGGATTTGAAATTTTTTAACCTGTTCGATTGAGAGTTTTTTTGGCTAACTAACCATCACGCGGTTTTTCCGGAGAGATAGGCGGAGAGGATGGACCGTCATACTGATCTGTCCTGACATACCTCTCTAGATTCCTGTACATTCATAGATCGTAACATGCACGCTCGTCGATTTTTCATCATTGATAATGCCTTAGACAGGCGAAACATGTCATCAAATCTTCTAGAAGACAGATGTTTTCATTTGTATTAATTGAATAACAAATTTTTGGTAGACACAACTCACATACTACCTGACAAGTTAACGAAAGTATTTTGTAGTATGATTAATGTGACCAGATGACCCGTTTTCACTGGGACAGTCTCATTTTCAGTCCCCGAAAACAGCTTCAGGACGTCAAAATATCCCGTTTTTGAAAAGAAAGAAACTCGTAATAGAATTTTAAAAAATCAAACCAATCAAATCAAATCAAATCAGTTTATTTTCTCAAAAGACATTAAAAACATTTTTTATAGTTTAACCTGGCACCTGCGTTCCCTAATACTTTATAAGAAAAGCACTCCACGCGGCGTATTGACAGGGATTTTAGGTTTCCTGTTCGTAAGATAAATATGTTGTCTAAAAATTTATAATCATAGCCGAAACGTTGGTAATCAGATTTTTCATCTGATTGTGCGTGATAAAATAACAAAAACACTCTTTGAATAGTTGAATAAATGTAAACAACAAATTCAATACAAATCACTCAACGAAAGACGCGGCGCCATTAATTGTTCATCACGTGACACGTTCGTAAGTCCGAATTCTACCGACAGATAAGATGGAGTCCTGCGCGGGTATTACACATCGCGTCGCCGTTAAACGTAAACACAATTAATATTGAAAGGGAACATTGTTTTACTACGATCGTTTTTAAGTACCTATAAGTTCACACTGATAATTTTACAAAGGACTATTCAATTCAACAAGCACAGATGTTTGGTTTTGAATTTCAAATGTTTATGTGTTATATTCAAACAAATATAATCGTCTTTTTTATGGGACACAGAAATTACTGATTGTTTTTATTATAACTTTAAAAAATTGGATCGTAGTGATAAATTTTAAAGCACGGCTTTAAGCAAAGGCTGACGTCACACGGAGGACAAAAATATCTTGATAGCTTTTGTTTTTTTACCTCGAACCGAGGAATTTCCACAAACATGGCAACGTCTTCGAGGGGCTTTTCTGGTACTAGATTGGAGAAGTTCCGGCAAATGTTCTACCATATCGGATGTCGGATACGTCGTGTCACAAAAAAATGTGATACGTCGTCGGCGTTTGTACCTTCCTGGTTTATGTAAATAAATAGAATTTATTTGTTTCTGTAACTATTTTTGACATGATATCGTGATTCAAGAAATGTTAAAAAAAAATCGCACTCAGATGAATTTTCGGAAAGGCTATTATTAGTAATACCGGATTGAAAGTCATAAAATTCGTGAATTATGGGGATATGAGTTCCAGATGTCCAATTATATAATTGCTCTTCAACGATTCCCTCAACAGATTGTTCTTCCATGTCTTCCATCAAGAACATGCCTCTCCCGAGACTCGAGGTCTTCTTCCATTTCATAATCTGAATCTAGTTCACCAATTATTTCAGATATATTTTCGTCAGATATATTTTGATACGCCATATTTGCATAAGAAATACTCACAACTTTTTGAAATATCCCAAATACAAAATTAACTTAAAAACTTTTTTGAAATTTACTTTTTTTCAAAACAAAAAAACTATGTTATTGCTTTTTAGTATTTTTTAAAATTAAATATAGTTCGCAATACAAAACAAATTTTTGTTTTCACTCAATTTTAAAAACTTGTCCTTGCTAAGAAATCCGCGACAATAATACTAATTTAAATGTTAAAAAATACAAAAATAAATTTAGAAGCAAGCTCGAGGATCGATATTGAAAACCGCGCACATCTCCGGACTCGAGCTTCGTATGCTGAGTAGTGGGAGTGAGCGGACTGAACGCGGGAAACTTTGAATGAATACCTACTTATTACAGAGATCGCGATCGATGTCAAGGATCCCGTAAATCCAAGTTTTTGTCAAGTTAACTCAATATTTGTGATGAATAATTGTAGATGTCGTTGGTGTTATGAAATAAACTAAATATTTATCAATGCTGACACGTCTCAAAGGGACAAATTCCTGTTTTATCAACATTTGAATATCCCGGCCGGTCGGTGTATCATACGTCGATACGCGCGCAGTGAACGGTACAAATTCTTATATGGGAGTTGCCGTATCATACGTCGATACGCACGCAGGCTAAGGGTTAAGGCATCTATTGAGAACAGGTAAAACATAAGGAATATATAATACCAGGAACGCATGAGAGATGGTTCGACATTAGGAATACAAAATACTCTCCAAAGTCAAGAGTATTTGTCTTCTGAATGTACTTTCATATAAAAAAGCGCGCAAATAAGAATCCTGGTGGTAGAATCTATTACTAGTACATGGAGACGTTTGCATGGGCAGTAAAATAATACAGTATATTTTCATTGCGATTGCGCATAAAAACTCATGATGCATCTGACCATAGATAAAATATATCTCAAGAGAAATCATAGTCACAGTTGAAGTAATTAAAATTTCTTGTGTGTGAACCTTTAGCTTCAAAATGTCAATTTTGGTAATTTTCGCGAAAACAGCGCTAAATCGACAGCAAGATCAGAATATACAAAACATGCGTGCGACCCATCATGACGTACGCTGTAGAGACGCGGGCTGACACTGTGCGAACCAAGGGACTACTTAGAACATCGGAGATGAAGGTCCTAAGATCAATTACTGGAAAAACCCTCCGAGATCGTGTCCGCAACGCAGACATAAGGAAAACCTGCGAAATAGAGGATATCGTTCAGTGGAGTAGATCCAGAAGAAGATACTGGAGGGACCATGTAGCCCGAATGGATGGTGACAGACTCGCATATACAGCCGCCTATGAAATCCCTTCCGGACACCGCCCACCTGGAAGACCGCCTAAGAGATGGAGGGACAGCTGGATCTCATCATCCGACGAGATATGATTTCTGTGTCACAGATCGTCAGATCTATCAAAAGAAGAAGAAGAAGAAGAAGAACAAACCATCTCGCCGTTTCCCCGCAGGGGTAAGCAGAGAGAATGGACCGCCACACTACTCTATCCTGGTACACCTCTCTAGATTCCTCCACATTCATACAGCGAGTCGCACTTGCACGTCGATTCTTCCGACTTCTAATATGACCTACCTTTAAAATTTTATTAATTTGGTCATGTCATGTTTTCCTCGGTCTGCCTCGACTCCGTTCTCCATTTACATCATTAACGTATACTTTCTTAACCATTCTTTCTCCATCCATACGCTCCATATGTCCGAACCAACGCAGCGATCCTTTCATAATTTTGTTCATAATACCTTCTTCCGCTCTACATTCCTTTCTTTTATCAGCATTTGAGATTTTGTCGTATATCGTTCTACCACACACACGTCTTAGGGACCTCATCTTTACTGCATTTATTCTGCTCTCATCCTTCTTCTGCCAGTTCCATGCTTCGCTTCCTTACACAAGTGTTGGGACCAGAACTCCATAGCGCTATATAAGTTGTCCAAATTTATTATTATTATTATTTAGTACCTGGGAAACTGGGATACATATTAAAAAATAAAAAAAAACACCCATCAACTTGAAGAGGAAAGTGTATGAAGCTTGTGTTTTGCCAGTAAGTACATATGGTCTTGAAACTGCCACTTTGACAAAGCACAGTGCAGAGAGACTAAGAGTCATGCAGCGAGCGATGGAGAGAGCCATGCTAGGCCTGTCCCTTAGAGATAGTGTCAGGAACGAAACGGTGAGGGATAAAACAAGAGTCACACACGTGATCCACCGGGTGACGACTTTAAAATGGAAATGGGCAAGGCATGTCGCTAGAGCTGCAGACGAAAGATGGACCAAAATACTGCTGAATTGGACACCGAGAGACACGAGAAGAAGAGTAGGAAGACTACAAATGAGGTGGAGGGATGACCTGGAACGATACGCTGGGGTGCTATGGATGCAGACTGCGCAGGAGAGATCGACATGGAGGGACATGGAGGAGGCATTCGTCCAAGACTGGACAGCGATAAGCTGAAGAAGAAGAATTAAGTATCTACCTTTTTTTCAGTGTACCGGTTTGGGGGAAAAAATAAATTGTCAATAGTATGATGCAAATAATGATTGTATTACAAAATTTACGGCAATGTTCACGCCTGCATCATAGAATGATCAGAGTTACGTCGGGATGTTATAAATTGCAGTAATTGGTATTATAAAAGATTGTACGAGTATATACATTGCACTCGGCTCCACGGCGTTTCCTACAATCGTTGACTCGAACACTTTTACTTTCAAAATATGCTTACTGTCAATAATAAGAATAATTTCACCTTCTCTAGAGCCAAGCTCACTTCCCATCTGCGGCCCGGAAGTGCAGGGACGAATTGGGCGGAAGTTATATTTTATTACTGCTATAAATATATTTTTATCATTACGTTTTTATAGTATTGTGAATGGAGATTTAAAAACTGTTAATCATCATCAGCCATCCGTCATCCACTGCTGATTGTAGGCCTCTCTCAAAGCACGCCACCGTCCCCTATCTATTGCCGCTTCCATCCATCTGTGTCCAGCAATCCTCTTCAGATCGTCGGTCCAGCGGACAGGGGGACGTCTAACTCTGCGGAATCCTGTACGCGGTCTCCACTCCAGAACCCGTCTCCTCCGACAGATATGGCCAGCCCTTCGCCACTTCAACCCGCCCATCCTCAGAGCCACCTCAGTCACTTTGGTTTGTTGTCGAATAAAGTCGTTTCTAAATCTGTCCCTCAAGATTATTCTAAGCATGTCTCTTTTCATGGCGCGTTAGGCGACCTTGAATCTGAACACTAGACCTTTTGTCAGTGTCCACGTCTCGGCTCCGTGCGGCTCCGTACATGTTGGGATCCTTTTGAGAGTCCTTTGAATAAGTCCCATCCATGTCCCCTTGGGTCTACCACGTTCCCTGGGTCGCCGGTCCGCTTCCATTACCCTCCTTGTAGCATGTTCCGCTGGGCGCTGCATGACGTGGCTGTACCATCACAGACGGTTGTCCTCAATTTATCCGAGATTGGCCTTACTCTAAAAACGCCGCGGATGTATGTTCCTGATGTGGTTGAGCAATGTTAGAGCAACATCCTTATTTCTGTACTGTGCAGTTTATCTTCCTGTTTTTTAATGAGTGGCCAAAATTCCGAACCGTAGGTCATGGCTGGTCGCATAGCCGCCGTCTATTCTATTACACATACGTGTAATATAATATCTTTTTAAAATGCGGTACTGTCAAAAAGTATGCGGTTAGAATGGTACTGGAATCTCAAGTGGTTCGTGAGAGAAAATATTGTATAATTGGGTGCAAACCGTTTCTGTAATACTTGTAGAATGATAGTCAATTCTGCGGCTGGCAATGGCGCTGTTGATTGTGGCCGTAATGCGAACTACGGGCGTGTATGCAAATAGCTGTTTACTCTTGACAGATCGCAAAAAAATAACCAACGGGCTTTGCTGGTGCATAGACACGTTAGTTGTATAATCACAATTGGGTGTGTCATAATCTAAAGGAACTGACATAAAAAGAATGTAGAATGTTTGTTCGATTATACCAGCGGTCCGTAAGCTCATTAGAAGAGCTAAATATCAGCAGTACAGCGATAAATTAAGGCGTGCGCGACACTGGAATTTCACTATGATGATTTTTTTAATTAATGTTTTTTTCACTTTTGAGTTTATTTTCTCGACACGTTCGAAGGTTTTATACTTTTAACGGCAAGCATGGCGAAATATGTTATTCTCACCTATATTATATACAAAGTCGTGTTAGTTACACCATTTATAACTCAAGAACGGCTGGACCGATTTTGATGATCTTTGATTCGTAGGATTTGTCTCCGTTCCGAATAGCTATATAACTATTAAAGCATCAGAAAAAATTGACCCAAGTGCATCCCATCTAGCAAATATAATAGTTTAACAGAAAGTAGTGTACCAATGCTACGCGAATCATTTCGATTCGCTTCAATAAAGCAAATCCCTTGATACCAAGTGAATGCAGTGAACCGGTTGGAAGCGTTCGAGATGTGGATAAACCGCAGAATGCTCCGTATACCTTGGACCGAAAGGGTCAGTAATGCAGACCTACTAAAGAGAGCCAGAGCCAATAGAGAGCTGTTGTCGAGTGCGAAAACTAGAAAGGTCTCATATTTGGGTCATGTGCTATAGGGAGAAAAGTACCACCTCCTTTGACTGATATTAATGGGTAAAGTGGAGGGAGGTCGTGGAGTTGGTAGAAGGCAGCTGTCCTGGCTGCGGAACATCAAAGAGTGGAGAGAAATAACAAGAGTTCAGAACCTGTTCCAAGAGGCGCAGGCTAGAGATGCCTTTGCTGCAGTGATCGCCAACGTTGGGGGGATCTGACACGGTACCGAAGAAGAAGAAACACGACTGTTTAAAAGTTTTAATTGGATTAAATATATTTAATAAACTATATAAATAGTAGTGACAAATTTGTTTCGCCTTGTGAGGGCATTCACAAACCGTTTCACTCATGTTTGAAAATGTCTTCGTCAGGTGAAACACTACAAGTAAAACCATTAAACTCTCGTGTTTACTATTCAGACAGAGTCAGAAACGATACGGTGAGAGAAAAACAAAGGTCACTGACATCATCCACCGGGTGGCGACTCTAAAATGGCAATAAGCAGGTCACGTAGCCAGAAACTCGGATGAAAAGTGGACATGAAGACTGCTGACTTGGAGACCGTGGACGGCAAAGAGAAGTGCAGAGCGACCGCAACTACGGTGGAAGGATGATTTGAGCAGACACGTCGGAATAACCTGAAGTCTGCACAGGACAGAGTGACATGGAAGCGAATGGAGGAGACCTTTGTCCGGGTGGACGGGAATAGGCCGAGGAAGAAGAAGATGTTTGCTATTATAAATTAATAATGGAATTTTACAAAACTAATACCTGAACCATCAATAGTTTTTTATGCAATTTTTTTTTTTTTTTGTATGCAAATACTTATAGATAAATACTGGATTTTACCCATTGCGGGTTAATTTTCTTACATATTATCTTAATTAATAATTAAATAAAACGATGTTTTTTAACTACTTCCACTTTTGTCTTTATTTAGACAGCGACCGGTTTCGCCAGGCTCGCTGGCATCGACAGACTGGTATTATCTTAATAGATGGCGCTAGTGTAGATTGACCTACAAACAGTGAAGTTATTAAAAAATATAAGCATATATACAAATACATGTTCCAAAAATTTGTAAGACGTGGTGTCGTAAGAAGGGAGGAATGGGGAATGTTGTTAAACATAAAGTGATCGCTTAACCCAACCAATGACAGGTCATAAGTCCTGTAAACGCTTCGACTACCATATTCTGTTTAAAAAAAAATTACATCTTCGTCTCTATTGAGATACAATTAATCAATAGTTTTATTTATCAGAGGTGTAATTCTACAATGTGTACGTCAGTGAAAAGAGTTTTGTAATAATTTTAATTTGCAAAACTTCCGCTTTAGATTAACTATAAACGTTGAATAAACTGGCTACCTGCTATGCGCGAACACCTATTTTCGCGCAAGATGCGGGCTATTGTTTACGCAACGATGTTATTTAGTAACTAAAAGTGGTTACTACCGATGCGAGCATAACATTATAACGCTGCATTAATTTCAACACGGATGTACGTACATGCACATGCTTATGTAACAGTTTCCTAAAACATTCTTATATGGTTAACCAAACATTAACACAGTCCACGTGACTTAAGGTTTAATATCTTCTTTATCTTTGCCATTTCCCACTCAATATGGGGTCGGCCTTCCTAACATGATTTCTCCTGGAAGTTTTCTTAGGTCAGCTCTGAACTCATTATTATTTTACGTGCCAACAACTGCTTAATTAAATTACAAATAATACGTACAGTAGAAATCCCCATATAAGGAAGGTTTGGAGTGTGTTAAAAATGCGTCGTATAATGTCGAGCCTTGGTCGACATAGGAGTTGGTGTAATAAACACTATGTCGAGTCACACTTGACATTGGAGTGGTAAGGGTTAATTTTAGTGAATATAACAATACGCTTTGGAATTGAAAAATAACGTTGTTTATTTCCCACTTAAATATTAAATATCACTGTTTCGAGGAGACTTTTTCTCTTCATCTTCAAGTGTGAATATATAACAAAAAACCAAACTAAGAAAGACTCAATGCAAAGGAACAATACATTCGATTTTTTTTAAAATTGTTTAAGAACAAATCATATATTTTTAACAGGAATAATACATAATTATTATGAGTAATAATGTAAAATTGTAATTTGGATTAAAATGATACGTTTGAAAATTCGAGTACGTATTTTGCCTAGATATTAATAATTTATTAATTTACGTTCAAAATATTATTGGGAATGGGAGCTAGGAAGACTGATAGTAGAAAGGGTACTTGTATTTAAGGAGAAAACAGTAAATGGAGCAATCTGATTATTTATGATGTTTTCTCCCAATTTCTAGTTATTTTTTAATTCCAAAGTGTATAACAATGGAATTCTACAATGTTAATGCTTTAATTTTCAATAAATATAATAATAATAAATAATACTAATGTTATGGTTAATGGGAATTACGTGTTTCGCCTTACTAAGACATTATCATTATTATTTATTTCTTATTAAAATGATTTCATATATATTATTAGTACACACAATGTCGATGCTTGAAGCGTATATTCATGATTATTTTCTAAACAACCGCAAGGATCAAATATTGTAATTGAAACCAATGAACGAAAAAAAACTTTTACAAATTTCTTTATGCAGACATGTTTTGGTCTATATTCGTTCCTACTTTTAAAATTTGTAAACAGAAGAAGGACCGAATAAGCACCGAAACATGTCTGCAAATAAAATAATAATAAAGTATTGTGATAATACAAAATGCGTTTAAATATAAAATTGCAAAAATAGTACTGATCACATGCCATCATAAAAATTTACTATTTTATTGACAAAAAGCTCGCCAATTAATGTAGAATTAAGAAAGTATACACTTTGGACTTGAACTGGTCCATTGCGAGTAAAAATATACTGAGTACATAACACATTCAGCACCGCCGCAAAAACAAATAAAATGTGTCGCAAATCTCGATTTCGAAAAATGAGGTTTACTCGAAAACGGATTATTTGCGAAACGATACGGGGCCGATCGAAGGTCGCTGCGGTAAGAAATTGTCCCCAAAGAATACTAATTGAACGGTTAAAGACATTTTTGTATTCTGTAGTGACAGTTTTGCTACGTGCTCTGTGTTATAAATAAACTTTGGTTGATATACAAGTTATTTTTAAAATATACACAGCATAATAAGACTCAATTATTTAACTTGAAAAGTAATCTTACGTGTCAAGAAAATATTCATCAAAACTGTTTTAAAAAAAATATATTTTCTTCAATAAACCATCACGTCGTTTTACTAAAGGGGTAGGCAGAGGTAACAGACCGCCACACTACTCGATACTGACACACCTCGTCGCGTCATACACGCACGTCAATCCTTCCGACATCTAACAAGCCGACATTTAAAATTATGATTATTATTATTTTTATTAAAATAATAATTATTATTATTATTATTTGGTTGAATCCCTCTTTACATCATTTACAAACTTGTTAGTTTATTTATTGTTTCTTGAACAATGATGTAAAACTCCATATTAAATGATTAATTCGAATGAAAACGTCAGTTTTCTAGAAGTTTTATTATATTTTATGGGAATGACATGTTTCGCCCTTCTAAGACACTTGAAACATGTCATTCCCATAAAATATAAAAAAAAACTTAAAAATGAAAATCATTCGTATTAATTATTTACAAACTTGTTGGTTTATTTATTGTTTCTTGATCAATAATGTAAAACTCCATATTTCATAATTAATTTGAATGAAAAAGTCAGTTTTCTAGAAGTTTTATTATATTTTATGTGAATGACATGTTTCGCCCTTCTAAGGCATTATCAAATGTGACATTTGATAATGCTTTAGAAGGGCGAAACATGTCATTTCCATAAAATATAATAAAACTTAGAGAAAACTGACGTTTTCCTTCGTATTAATTATTGTTGGTATATTGTTTCCCTAACCATAGTGTATGGTAAAACTTCGTATATATTAATTAATACGAATGAAAACGTCAGTTTTCTAGAAGTTTTTTTTTATTTTTATAAAAATGATACGTTTCGCCTATCTAAGGCACTATCAAATGTCTATTTATTATAAGATTTTTTTAAATAAGCTAGAAGATAGCAGCAATTTGCCGAAACCGGTTAAAGCTAAAAATCAATTGGATGAAAAAGAAGTGACGTTTTCATTCGTATCAATTAAGAAACTAGTTGGCCTAAAGTGTTATTTTGTTTTATTTTATATGTGTTTTAATAAAAAATATGTTTATTAAAAAAAAAACTAGTTTTGTACCTCCATTATACGATATATTTAGATCACAAACGACCTCGTGTGAAGATCCTACCTCGAAAACGTTGTTTACTTTTTTTCGTAAAAAAAATCTTTATATTACGTAATAATAATTACTATCCGGTAGCATTGAGGATGTTGTTCGTTGGAAAAAACCTTTTTAAAATACCAGTTTCGCAAGAGATTTAAAATTCCTCGAATATGTTTTCACGACAAAGAAACGAATGTCTAGACGCGTGAGCCAAGCTATTCGATAAAATGTGTTCAATGCAATATTTGTTATTCTTAGAATAAATACTTTGGGAATAACTTGTGTATCATAGTTTTGATTATCTTCTCGAAAAGGAAAATATATGATAGTAAATAATAATGAAATAAAACGATGTTCAAACCAAATAAAATCAAATCAGTTTATTAAAAACAGCATAAATATTTGAGGCATCTTTTGAGTAAAGGTAAAACAATATATACATACAACATAATATCATAAAGGGACTGGAACGGTCATGTTCAAATAATGGACACCACCAGATTCCCCTATATTGCATTGCATAATCAGGCTCATGGGACTCGTCCTCGTGGAAGACCTCCTAAAAGTTGGAAGGACAGCTGGGAATCTACCTCACAGGAGGAGCAACACTCTGGAAAGCAGACCACATAGGTCTACAATAAGGAGAAAAAGAAGGAGAAGAACATAATACCAGGAACGCGTGAAAGATGCTTTGACATTAGGAAGGTAAGATACTTTCCAAAGTCAAGAGTATTTGTCTTTCGATGTATGTTTTTCGATGATGCCGTAAAAAAGAGATTTCTTGGAAAATCTGTATATGATCAATAAGTAAGTTATGATATCAAGTTACATATAATATAAAGCATTTTTAAACAAGAGTCTAACAAAAAAGCTAAAATGGCAATGCCCAGAAGAGCTTTTCAATGTGGTCCTGATCTTTCCGGGCTATGTGTCCAAAATACTTCAACGAGAGTCTTGCATTGATACAAGATAGTCTTATGATTTTACTGAAATCTTTTGATTTATTTATTTCCCTTTTTCTTTTGAATACGAGTATACTTTGTATACACAACACTTATATTTAAAAAAAAATTACATAGACATGTTTCGGACAACAAGTCCTTCTTCAGTGATACATATTATAAAGATACATTTAAAAAATATTATGAAATGGTTTACATGATCTGACAGATGTTATAATATTTAAAAAATGTATCTTTATAATATGTATCACTAAAGAAGGACTGGTTGTCCGAAATATGTCTATGTATAATAGTATTATTATTTTAATATAAGTGTTGTATATACAAAGTATATAAAAAAGAAAAAGAGAAATAAAGCATCATAACAACACAAAGTATGGCGAATATAGAAGAAATTCTTTTGATGTAATTTTTTTAAATAATATTGAAATAAACGATGTTTTTTACAAAACTACTTTCAATTCTGTATTTATTTATACAGCGACTGGTTTCAACAGGCTTGCTGGTATTGACAAACTGACAAAAAAAAGACGAAAGAGGAAGGAGTTCTTTAAAATATATTACTAGAAGTAAACATGAGATTATACAATCCGAAGTCAGTAAGGAAATTAATTCATAGCCTAAGCAGCAATTATGTTTGATTATACAAAACGCATATCATTATTGTGGGGAAAGATTTTAGCCTATATAACGCACAATACAGAAACTATTGTAGAACACTCTAGGCACATAACAGCGCTCGGACTAATGAAAGTGAAACCTATCACGAATGTAAAGTGAGTTACGTAACACGGGGGAACTATGTGGCACAGTAGGTTGTGGGCTACGCAGAATACAAATACAGCCATGTGGGTGGCTGTGGACGGAGTGGAATGTCTCTTTTACGAACACCTCAAAAAGCTTAGGTGGTAGTGCACAGTGGTGATCTTGTGCCGACCCTTATGTACGGAAGTGAAGCATAAACTGGCAAAATAAGGATGCAAGTAGAATAAATGCTGTAGAAATGACATCTTTTATATGTATTTTCCCTTCACTATTCCACTTTGGGAAAGAAGAATTGGACTAAGCTGGGCAGCTTTCGGAAACATGAATTACATCGTTAAAAACCGGAAAATACCGATCAACCTGAAACGAAAAGTCTATGAAGCGTGCGTTCTGCCAGTTGGTACTTATGGTCTGGAAACTGTTTCATTATCCAAACAAAGTGCCGAGAAACTACGAGTGACCCAAAGAGCCATGTTAGGAAAAAGCCCAAGAGACAGAGTCAGAAACGATACAGTGAAAAAAAAACCAAGGTCACCGACATCATCCACCGAGTGGCGACTCTAAAATGGCAATGGGCAGGTCACGTAGCCAGAAGCTCTGACTTGGAGACCGTGGACGGCAAAGAGAAGTGCAGGGCAACCGCCGAGAGGAGGCCTTTGTCCAGGAGTGGACAGGAATAGGCTGAGGAAGAAGAAGAAACAGGAAGACTCCCCTTTGTATATTTAGGAAGTTTACAAGGGATGGGCGAGTAGAGAGGAGTATTGAATAATAATGTTGAGGCAGGCAATAAAGTGAACGGTGCACTTAAAGTTGTCATCGCAAACTAAAGCCTATCTAAAAAAGCTAACATGCCAATGAACAATGGTGTTCTTGTACCGACCATTATGTACGGAGTGAAGCATGGAACTGGCAAAAGAAGGATGAAAGTAGAATAAATGCAGTAGAAATGAGATCTCTAAGACGAATGTGTGTTAAATCTGTATAGAATAGAATGTCAAATACAAATATAAGAAGTGAATGCTGTGCGAATGAAAGTGTTATTAAAAAATATATGAAAGGGTCGTTAAGATGGATTTGAATAAATAAAGACAGAATAGTAAAGAAAGTATATGTAAAAGATACAGAAGCTGAAATCAGAGATAGACGGAGGAAAACGTGGCACGATCAATTATTAAATGTCACGTGAGGGGTCTGAGAAATCGACGTGCGGCATGACCCGATGTATAAATGAAGGGAATTATAAATCAAGAGAATTATGTCTGATCAAACCAATTCGATAGTTTATTCTTTCTGCCTACCCCTCCGGAGAGATAGCGCGATGGTTAGTTAGTTAGTAAGTCAAAAGATTGATCATTCGTAAGGCGTTGCAGTTCTCGAATTGATTTTAGGAACAAAACAGATGGACAAACGTGTTAATTATTTCTGCAAAGATCTTTGGTGGATAATTTTAGAAAATAATCATATAATGTTGGTTTAGTTGGTTTACAAACTCATTAGTTAAAAAAGCCGTATACTGATCTTACTTTCTTTTGAGAGCCAAATTTCTTAACAAGATCCAGTCTGTTTAAACCAGGTACACTGGAAATAACTAGATATAAGAGCATCTTTAGACTGGATGCTAGTGAGACCTGTGAAATCGAATAAGAAATAAAGACAAAATTGGAAGTTTCATTATTTATTTTTTTAACACCAAAGATTTTAATCTATGATATTAGAATTTATTGTACAATCATCAAACTGAGCTCATTATTATGATGAAGGAATCTGGTCGTGTCCAGGCTCGAACCAATGTCCCCTGGATCAGGAGCCAAGAGTTCTTTCCCCTAGACCACCAGACGACAGTTAATAAGAAATATCGTTTCTTTTTCTTCTATGTACGCCATAACTTTGTGTTGTAGATGTTTAATGTTTTTTTTATATACTTTATACAAAACTCACATTTATTAAAAATCATTTTAACATCTGTCAAAACTGACCATATTTGTAAACAATTTTATAATATTTTAAATATTTATATAATATCACTGATGAAGGGCTGGTTAGTCCGAAACATGTTTGATATATGTATATATATTTTTTAATAAATGTGAGTGTTGTGTACAAAATACATAAAAAAGAAACATCGTTTTATTTGATTATTATATTTAATATGAACTTCCATCAAGAGCAGGTATCAGTAAAAGCATTTTATCATCTGAGAAACTAGATATCGTATTTTATAATTGTCTTATTTTTTTATTAATATTATATTTTCATATGTAATATGAGCATTGTATGCATATTCAGTAAGTAATGTTAGTTTTCTTATTTTTCTTTTTAGTGTATTTTATTTCTTAAAAGGAATTCGTCTCCTGCGAGGTGGACTTCCAGCTGTATTATTTGCTGTTAGCTATATTGTTTGTTGTTATTTTTAAAGAAACAGTTTGATGAAGTCAAGAGATTGGATATACTCGTATGGTGGAAATGCTACGGATGCCTTAACTGAATGGAAAATCTGAAGGACCTAAGCCGAATGTTCCCAAACGTTGATAGATCCATGAATCTATTGCGAGATGGAGTATTTTTCAGGGTAGTACGATACTGTGCATCTCTAGCATAGAGTAATCAATGATATACACAATGGATTGACCTTGCTGTCCTTTGATATGCACAGAAGAGGATATCTGGTCAGCTGGTAGACTTCTGGGTCGACGATATTTGACCGCATTGCCATTGATACGGCGAAGAATAATATCAATAAGACTGATAGAAATATTAAAATTTGTATTTCATATATTAAATACAATCAAAGCGTTTTAAACATAGTCGCTGAAGAGCCACACACAAGCATTGACGGAGCCGAATTTTAGGTGACAGAACGCATTATTCCTGATACGGTTACGGAAATTATATCCTGTCAAAAATCTTAAACATTTCTAAAAACATTATTTTTTACGATTAATTAAGCAAGTACCTACCCATAATATTTCAAGTTCAATGAAATAATAAGCACTTGACATCCATACAACACACAATTTTATCACAAAACACAGTCATGTTTCAATTTGTCATAAAAAACGAAGGTAATGGAAACATATTATGGATTTTTAATTAATTTTTACGTATGATACGGTATGTGCGCTGTCTTTATACAGAATGTTAATACACTCAAATTGTTTCTTCCAGATTCATTATAACTGGATTAACAACTGAATAATTTTTAAAAATCTTTATTTTCTAAATAAGTTTTTGCACTCTTCACATACATGTTTCGAAATACATACGTCCTTCCCCAGTGTAAAATGTTCAGGTAATGGCAAATATACAATACAATACAAGAAATTCTATGTGCATGCACTTCAAAAGGCTAAATACATTAAAAAAAATACACAAAGATATGTATTTCGAAAAAGTGTAAGAAAATTGTAGTGAATTTATTTTTATTTTTTATTTTTTTATTAATTATTCAAAACTTACATTTATTAATAAATTATATTATCATGTGTTCAATAAGGATTCTGATATTCGATACTATATAGAATTATCGTATATCGAAATACGTCTTTCCTATAAAATAGAATAATAATTCCAGAACATTTCCATTCACATAAATATTTTTTTGTGGAGTTTTACATCTTTGTTCTAGAAACAAGTTAATGTATCATTAATTCATAAATATAACCATTTTATATATAAACAATGGTATACGATAGATAGAAGCAAACAAATATAAACAGATATACAGAGTATATAGTTTTATATATAATATGGATAATAAATAGAAATGAAAACGTTTGCTTTCTAGAAGTTTAATTATATTTTAATGGAATAATTTTTCGCCTTGCTAAGACACTATCAAATTCCTATTAAATATAATAAAACTTCTAGGAAACAGAATTTTTCATTTGTATTAACATAATCTCGTGAAATTTAATTTTACTGAAATCTCTTGATGGAAGTTCATTTTAAATAATAATTTAATTAAACGATGTTTTTTAAGTAATCCCGGTTTCGCCAGACTCACTGGCATCAACAGACCAGCCAAAAAACATAGTTTTTTAAAATTATTATTTGTATTAATTAGTTTATATGATTTAATTTTTTTTTAATAACAGCAACATCAACAACAATCCATCACACTGTGTCCGCAAAGTGATAGACAGAGAGAATGAACCGGTACGCAATCCTTACACACCTCTCTAGATTCCTCCACATTGATACAGTGAGTCACACACGAATGGCCGACCATTTAAAATGTGATTAATTTCATCGAATGTTCAAGAAACAATAAAAATAATGTGGAGATTTACGCAAATGTTTAAGAAACAATAAACTAATAATTATTTTATTATTACAACTTTACCGTAGAATATAAAGTTTTACCTTTATTCCTAAGTTATAAATATTTTATTACATGTATTTTCGTGAAATTTAATTTGAATGTGCGTTTTTTTTAATTTACCGAATAATTTAATTACCTAAGAGGCTAGTAACAATGAGTACGGTAAATCGTATTTAAAATTTTACCGAATTGTAAGGTCGTGTTGGCGTTTTCAGTTCCGTAAATATCGAGAATTAAAATATTTACTGAAATACCAATTTGGTATACGGTATTTTAGTACTCAATATATAAAAAAAATAACTAACTAACCATCACGCCGTCTTCTCGAAGGGGTAAGCAGAAATAATGGACCGCCACACTGTTATTCATTTATTTGATCGTGCCACGTTTTCCTCGGTCTTCCTCCATTTCTGGTTCCATTTACATCGTTAACATATAATTTTTTTACCATTCTTTCTTCATTCATTCTTTCCATATGTCCAAACCATCTTAATGATCCTTTCATTATTTTGTTCATGACACCATCATTCGCACCGCATTCACTTCTTATATTTTCATTCGACACTCTATCATACACAGAGTAACCATACATTCGTCTAAGAGATCTCATTTCTACTGCATTTATTCTACTTTCATCCATATGTCCAAAACTACTGTTGCGACAATTTTATAGAATTTAAAGAAATATACATTGATATTGTAACAGTATTCCAAATTAATCAGTTTTTTTATTATTTTTTTAAATATTATATTATTTAAATAATTATTTAATATTGATAAATTAGTCAGCGTTCCTGAAGGTTTATTACATCATATTATATGTTTGATCGCCAAAAATGTTCTAGCATAGCGAAATATGTAGGTCCCAAAATATAATAAAAATTAAAAACATTATACCATATATTACCTCATCGTTCAAGAAACAATGAATATTTTATTTTCACTGTTTCTTTAACAATGGTGTGAAATTTAATTTTTAATTTTTAATAAATAAAAAAATTACAGAATTTTTTTTTTTTTTTTTACATATAATGCCTTGGCAAGGCAGATGTTATACCCATAAAATAAAACTTATGGAAAAAATGCTTTTCAAAAATATTTTTTTTTCGAAATTAAAATAAAAATACTTTGAACCATAAATATGTCACATTTTTTAAATATCTGGAGTAAATATAATACGTGTATGTAATTTGTTATTATTTCTTAATCATTTAAATTCAAATAGATTTAAATGTATTTAAGTGAATATATTTTATTTATGCTTGTGTAAGGATTATTTATTTATTTATAAACATACAATAGTTACATTGTATTCCCATGAGTAGAAAACTCATTATGGGACAGAAGGGATAAGTTACATATAAAATAATTATGGACCTTTAGAAAACAGAAAAAGAAATTGACTTAAGACTAAAACATTTTACACTATGAACATTTTGTTGCTTTATACAATTATTTAACATAATATTTGATCATTTTAATACATCGTAATAATATAAATGTGAACTAACCTTTTGATTAACATTTTCAGGGATATATACAGCTACTTCACACAGTTATATCAATGATTATAAGTTACAAATAGTTGTCACTTTTTTAAAAATCGAACACACCCATAACACAAAAAAATATTAAAAAATTAAAGCACTTAAAATCCACACTTATCTTGCGAAAAGAAGAGTTAAAAATTTGAAAACGCTAAGCGATTAATTTCCATAATGGCAACAAATTTGAAAATGGAACAAGTACTCTCGGCGCGCAGAATCGAAAATCGAACACGACCATTACCCGAACGCCCCGCGATTCCGTGTGTCCCGGACGACTGCCGCGGTGAGACAATAATGTTCTTGAATAGAATTTGAAATTTGAAGTACGGCGGTAACACGAATCCCCGGAAAAGGCGGTGTCTGATTGGTCCGTTTCTTTACGAGCGGCTACAACTTTTCGCCGCCTCGCATGAATTTTGTTTCTTAGCCCGAGGTTTTCCATACACGTTTCGCTTGTAGGCGTGCGTTCTCGATCGACGCGGTTATTCGAATCATGGAGGGCGAACAGAAGAGATAAATGTCACAGGAGAAAGTGTTATGTTTCTTATCTCGTTACCGGGGAAGTCACCTTGCCGATGGATATTTCGTTGTTTCGACATACGAAAGCATAAAACATAATTGAGAGTGCGTGGTGTTTGATTATGTTTTGGCCGTAAAAGTGTACTTAACCTTAATTAAAGAGTAATGTTTAAATACGAGAATAGAAGATATTTTCTTCATCTATTACATACATCCTCATTTATATTAAATGCTGGCGTATTAATTTGCCCCTTGGGTGTAATAACAGTGTGTCTTTATAAGTTACTATTATATATTGTCTGTAATGAGGTTGAGTATGTCCTAAGGGTTAATGCAAACGATGCAAGCTTATAATATAATGTCGTAATGTCACCTTAGATTAATGAATTAGGTTCATATTATAATGAACTAAAAATTGAAAAACAAGTAGAAGGAGATTTGTATTTACTAATAAAAACGAAATTAAATTGATCGCCAATTATAAACGTCATGTGCATTTCCATAATTATGCATTTAATAAAAATCGGTTTTACATTTTTTATATTGGTTACGAGGAGAAAAATATCGCCTGCTGCATCTAATTTTGAAGGGAAAAATAGAGGGCTGTAGGGGGGCAGAGAGAAGGCAGATCTCTTGGCTGCGCAATGTGAGGGAATGGACAGGAATCGGAACTGTGGAGGAGTTATTCCGGAAAGTGCAGGATAGGGAAGAGTTTACCAGAGTGATCGCCAACGTCGGGGGGACCTGACAGGGCACTTTAAGAAGAATAAGATACATTTTTTCACAATTTGTAATAACATTTTACAATAGTTGTAAACTCTTGGAATACCATGGTTAGTATTTTTCGAATTGGTATTATATTATTCAGAAACAATTAATTAAAAATGATTGAAAACTTTTTGAAAATATAAGAAATGGTTGCGATGCGAATGATAGTGTTATGAACAAAATAATGAAAGGATCTTTAAGATGGTTTGGACACATGGAATGAATGAAGAAAGAATGGTAAAAAAAATAAATGTAAACGATGTAAATGGAACTAGAAATAGAGGAAGACTGAGGAAAACGTGACACGATCAAATAAATCAAAAATTGAATGTCGGCCACGTGAGGAGTCAGAGAAATCGACGCGCGTGCATGACACGATGTATGAATGTTGAGGAATCGAGAGAAATATGTCAGGAAAGAAATGTGTGGCTTTCTATTCTTTCTGCTTACCCCTTCGGGGAGACGGCGTAATGGTTAGTTAGTTAGTTAGTTAGTTAGTTTTGAAACCTTCATATGTTCAAATGAAACAGGAATATATAGAGATTTAATAGAATAACGTTATTAAAAAAAAAATTCTTCTCTTTGGCTGGATGCTGTTGGGTGGACCTCGGCTGCCTTCAAAAAGTTTCTTCAGCCGACCCTATCTTGAGCCCCGAATTTCCATTTATTTCTATGTCAATTTTCCTGTTTTAAAATTTAGTTTGTTATATATTTGTCCTATTGTGTATTGTGAATTAATGTGTGTTTTATATAATTTTAATGTGTTTTTTTTTTACTAATTAAGGTGTGCTTTATATAATATTTACTTCTGATTTTATTTAATAATAAAGAGATGTGAGGCCGCGCGGGAGATATATAAGGTTAAAAGAATAGATTAAATGTGGTCTGTCACCCTTTTGATTGATGACAAGAAAAGGCTAAATTAAATTAACGTAAGTCCCGGATGGACAAGGAACAGGCCTAGATAGTGCAGCGAGACTGACGAAAGGGCGTCGCTACGTCCTATAACAGTCTCGGGTGGTGGTGGGAACCTTATATATATGTCAATCATTTATTTGATACTTCATTTATATCGTAAACGTATTCATCGTTAACGAATCTTTTTTTTTATTCAAACAGTGCTTATTTTTTGTAATTTTCGGGTGAAAAAATAAATCAAAATGAAAATTTTCAGATTTCAATATTATGAATAGTGGTTGATATTAGAGCCCAATCAATCATTTCTACCCCTTTACTCTAAGGGATGAAAAAATTAAATGAAATAAAATGTAATAGTGTAATATATTTTGACAAAGCCAGGAACATGCAGATGATGAAGAAAGGGTCACTAAGATGGTTTGGACATATGGAACGAATGGATGAGGGAAGTAATGTGAATGGAAAAAGAAGTCGAGGAAGACATGGCATGAAAAAATTAATCAATTAATGAAAGACGGCCATGTTCGAAGTAGGAACAATCGCCGAGCGAGCATGTCACGGTGTGTAAATGTTGAAGAGGCGTGATAGTTATGTCAGGATAGAACAATGTGGCGATCTCTGCCTTCCCCTCCGGAGAAACGGCGTGATGGCTAGTTTGTTATTGAAATCTAGAGTTATATAGTTGATATATTGAGCCGAAGTTTTGACAACTATATTTATTAAGGATACCTTGATTGGTGATCAAGGAGACAGAGTACTTAGCTTGTGAACCTGGAATTATGGGTACATGGGTAATGACCGAATTCTTTGCATCGTTGCACAATGGAAATTACAACTGAAAGTATCACAACGGAAATTGTTGAAGCACACTAAAATCATAAAGTCGTGTATAAGTACTGTACAAGTACAAACTTGATAAAATGTATTATATTTTCGTTATTTAATAATCGGTAAACATGTTTAGAATACACATATTTTTAATCGGTATTTTAAAGTTTTTTCCGTAAATTCCGTTGTGACACGTCGCACAATTTCGTGTCACTTGTCGCACTATGGAATCAAAATTCTTCACGATCTAACCTAAAACGTTTTGAATAGGATAAATTCATGAATGAATTAATAATTGAGGTTAAGGTTATGTTTGTCAAATTTTACTAAAAAAATATTTAAACTAACAATAAATGCTTCACATTTTTAGGTAGAAATAAGACGGACAAGAAATATAGCAGGGTTTGCAAAAAATTTGGTCCTTACCCACAATTCTTCAAACAACCTGCTATATTTCATAAATACCATCATCAAAAGTTATACTACCCATGGTGGGTCTTGTCTGAATCCTGGAGTCTCCTCCATTATTGTCTATCTGTATTTTAATTTTCCAATGTGCTATCTATCGTAGACAAAGTCTATCCATATCATTTTGCGGTCTCTTGGTCTTTTTTGTCTTTGCAGCGTGGAGACTGTTAGGCATTTTTTGGGGTTGCCGTCGTCTGTACATGTCATGTTATGTTTCCGGAATATTATTGTCGTTAATTGAAATTTCTAATTAGAAGCTCATTATAAATAAATATACATTTTTAAAATTATTTTATAACATTAAATGCCCGAATAGCTGAAACGACCTGGCTGTGGATGGGACAAGACAGGGACGAGTAGAGGAAAATGGAAGAGACTTATATCCAGCAGTGGAGGGAAGAGAGCTGAAGCAGAAGACGAAGAACATATATTTAGTTAAAAAATATCCATAGGTTTATGGCTTCAACCGGTTTAGGCAGCTCGCTAAGGACACTAGAAATGGCAGCGAGCTGCCGAAATCGACCTGTGCCGTAAACCTAAATTGAATTAAACTGAATTGACGACCTTCATGGCCAAGTGGTAAGTGCTTTGAGTACCACTCGAAAGGTCCCGGGTTCAATTCCCGGCGATGGATTATTAGCTACCTATCACATGTCACGATAATCAATATGATAGCTATTCCATTTACATCGATTTGGCTCGCGCTGTAATGATGTAAAGAGCGATTCAACAAAATAATAAAAATCATTATAAATAGGTATTATAAACGATTTTTTTTTAATGTTTTCTTTCGTATTTTAAGAATACGTTTATTTTCAATTACAAAATCAATTTGTTTCCGCTTTCATATGTACATGGTTTATAATAACCTCTTTATTATTCTAAGTATTATTAACATTTTAATGTATAATGAAGCTTTACTGAATCTTCATAACCAATTATCAAGATGTCTCTCGGAGTTATTAAACAAAACTCGTCGAAAAAAAAAAGTGAAAACTTGTAGCGATATCTGAAAGTGAAACATTATTTAAATTTTGTGAAATCACATATTAAAGTGAATAGCGAATATATGCCGTTCCTATCTAAATCCGCTCCTTGGGTGTCTTCGCATTACAACGTGTACAGGCTTCAAAATAATCGTAAATTTGATTCTTAATTACACCCGTCAACTTTATGACACCGTACGCAAGGACCATTATTGCATACGCCGTATGAGTTTTACGCTGTTGCGAATCTTAATCAATGAATAAATTGCACTGTACTTGCACACATACATGAATATGAATATTCATAGAACTTGCGTCTTCTTCTTCTTTTTGTTTTAGGCCTTTAAGAGAAATATGTTAGGAAAGAAAAGTGTTCAAGTCCATTCTTTCTGCCTACTCCTTCGGGGAGACGGCGTGATGATTAGTTAGTTTAATCTTCTTTATATTAATTAAACAAAATGTCGTCTACAACTATAAACATGTTATTAAATGACATGTAATTTTATTTAATTTTAATTTTATTTAACACATTTTATATCATTTTAAGTGTCACTATAAAAATATATCGCTTTTGTTTAATGGAACCAACTTTCGAAATTCAAAACATCTTGTAAATGCATTCTATATTCAAAACACGCGTTCCATATATTTTTGTTTATGGTATCATTTGACCGTAATGCTAGTGTTTTTATGTAGCAATCATCTTTGGATACTTTAGTGCTCTGTGGTCGTTATATCATTTCTTATAGTTTTTAGGGTTATAATTAATTTAGGTTTTCATTATACGACATGTATGTAAAGCTGTTGAGTGTCCTAATGGTAGAACATGGAATAGGTAAGCCTTTTTTTCTTTTACTTAAAAAAATTCTGTTTTGGGAACACAATTTTTGATTATTATTTGAAATTATGGTAAATATGTAATATGGTAATAAACATTTCGCAATATGCTTAGAATATTTCAATGACATACTCATATTAAATTATGTAAAAATTCTTATTAGAATAAAGTAAATAATTTTAAATTTGTTTAAACACATATGCTAATAATTAGTGAGGAACGTTTTAAATATCTGTTAAAAATACAAATAATTATATCCGTTAGGTTAGGTTAAAATAGGAAAGGTTTCACAATAACGTAATAATATTTCACTGAACAAATGGCATACTCGTATTAAAAAATGTAACAATTATTATAAAAATAAAGTAAATAATTTTAGATTTGTTTACACATATGCTAAAAATCAGTGAGGCATACTTCAAATGTCTATTAAAAACATATATAATTATAATCCAATGGTTTATCATTGTTTTGGCCGAAACACTTTAAACTGTTAAATTAAATAACTTTGTTTTTTGTCGCGTAAAATAAAATACAATTGTGATATAAAAAACAAAATTAAAAATGATAATTAAACACTTTTATAACTTTGTATGAAACCACTTTATTAAAAAGCACTTCTATACACTGTGTACATTCGCAATAACGTGGTTTCATACAAAGTTATAAAAGTGTTTAATTCTAATTTTAAATATGTCAAACCACCAAGTAATAGCTTCTTTCCAAAGTTTAAAAACAAAGTTATTTAATTTAAAAATTAGCATATCTAAGCTCTAGAGACAGAAGTGATAACGATATTATCACCAGAAATTAGTCATTCGATGCTGGACATAGCCCTTACTTCCGACTTCCACAACTCTCTATCATTCGCTATTTTGTACCGTTTACCTTCTGCCACACTTTTGATGTCATCAAATCATTCTGCTTGTGGTCTACCCGGGTTTCTATGGCCATTCCAAGGTGCGTCTGGTTCACCGATCATCCGTTGTCCTCGTTTTATAGCCAGCCCAATTCCACTTTAACGAAACCATCCTACATTTTATATCCTTTCTCTGATCCATTCATTGCATTTCCCGTCTCGTAGATTGGTATTTAACATCCTTCTATCCACTGAGCAGTATGTTTCTTCGATTTTTGTACTATTTCTTTTGTATAGGTGATAGTTTCAAAACCATAGGTCAGTCATCATCATCATCGGCTGTCCCTCGTGTCCGAGGATGACTGTCCTTCATGGTTGTGGGTCTGCATGTGATTGAAGAGTCCGACCCTGGACCCACATATTCTGGGGCATCTGGGGCAGGGGAAGGCACTTGTAATGGAGTCGTCACCGTCTCCCAGTGGTCTTTCCTTTCTCTTCCTCCTCCTCTCTGCGACGTCGTCTCTGCGCTGTGCTTCAAAGTCTTGTGTGCCTCTATGTACTGCTGTTCTCCACCTAGGTCTGTCCTCTGCAGTCTTTTCCCAGCAATCATAGGTCAGTACTGGGAGGATGTACATACATGTCAAATACCATTAACGAATACGAATGGAGTCAGGAGGAGGATAACGAAATTGAAATATATGTTAGTATAGATTCCTAAAACAGTTAAGGTACAAACTAATTTAAAGAAACACCAGAATTTTAACGTGTATTGACAATGTATATCTTCTTATTCTTCTCAGTCGTATTCCTCGTGATTCGATATCGTGCCCATCCTGTAAACCATTGATCATGGCACGCCATGTGCTTCTGTAACCCGTCCCCAGGCTGCAGCTAATGAGAGACCAGTCAGCGCCCCAATTTGATCGGACCAGCGGCTTGGTTGTCGTTCTTGTGGTAGCTTTCTCTCTACTTTACCCATGACGATGAGGTTTTTAAGGTTATGTGTACAGTGAATATTTCGACTTATCTGACTTCCATACCGAAGGTTCCGGGTTCGATTCCCGGCGATGGCAGTGTGATTGTCACACTGTATTTGGTCTGGTGTAGAATTCACGTGAATATAATATGGCGACAGATTAGCTTCCTATCACATGTCACGAGAATCAATATAATTGTAATTGTATACAGTAATTGTATACAGTGGTTGGGTTCAAACTACCTGTTGCATACAACATTTTTTTTAAGAGGGATCTATTTCCGTATTTGAGAGTAGAAACATCAGGGCAGTTTACAACCCTGTAAGAAATAACAATGATCAACGTCTTTCATATTAGTGAAAGTACGAAGTAAAGAAGACCAGAAAGGCCCAAATATATTGAATGGACTCCGCTGACATGACCTCAGACAAGAATGGAGAAGACTCATGGAATCATAAGGTAAATGACAAAGATTTGTTTAGCAAACGATGACTGTGTTAAGAAATCAATTTTAATCATATTTTGTTCTTGTTTTACGTTTGTTTACAAATAGCCTCACCCATGTCAAAGTAACCCACTCAAATAAAACAGAATTGACAACAAAAACAGCCTATTAGGGCAGTCGTGAGTTGTATGCGGTGCACAGAATACTCTCGTCATTAGCTACAGTGACATCACCTGCTAGAGGTATGGCGTTATTTCACTGGTCTCTCATATAGCGTCCGATTCAATTTACGAAATTCAGATTAACGAAATTTCTACGTACCAAATTACGATATTTCGTTTAAACTAATTTAAAAAATCTATATATTGATTAACAATATTAAAATATTCGGGTTAATATATATATATAAAATATAACTATCTTTCTAACCAACACGCCGTCTCCCCGAAGAGATAGGCAGAAATAATGGACAGCCACACTTTTCTTTCCTGATATATTTTTCTTGCTTCCTCAACATTCATACATCGTGTCATTAACGCGTGTCGATTTCTCTGACTGCTCACGTGGCCGACATTCAATATTTAAATTATTTTATCATGCCACGTTTTTCTCGATCTTCCTGTATTTCTTCTTCCATTTACATCGTTAACATATACTTTTTTTACCATTCTTTCCATGTGTCCAAACCATTTTAATGATCTTTTCATTCTTTTGTTCAGAAACCTATCATTCGCACCGCATTCACTTCTAATATTTTCATTCGAAACTCTATCATACACAGAGTATCATACATTCGTCTAAGAGTTCTTATTTCTACTGCATTTATTCTACTTTCATTCTTCTTTTGCCAGTTCCATGCTTCGCAACCATACATAAGGGTCGGTACAAGCACACCATTATGTCATGAATAAATAATAATAGGTAACTATTGAATTTATTTTGACACGTCTGCATTGGAACATCGTAATAAAGCAGAGTAGTAGACAAGTGACAATTATTTCCTTGCCAGTCTGCGTCCGCCGTTGTACCAACATCTCAAACAAATGACTTCTTTCGATTGATTAACGGTTGTATACATTACTCAGAAATTCTGTGCGATAGAGGTCTATTCGTCCCTGATCTTCGACAAAATTCCAGATTGTTTAATCTCACACAATGCAGAACCCACCTGCCAATGGTTATGCCGGTATGTCGAGCAATATCTTTGTGAAACCGTATCACCTCGGAGGTCGACGTATTTTATGATAGTGTGGCTCACCTGAGGGCAGAACTATCTTTGTTAATAATTTTAATGTATTTCATTTTTATTTTATTCTTCTTCTTCTTCTTGTCCTGTCACATCACCGTGGTGCCTCAAGGAACCTTCTCCACCCGACTCTATCGCATGCCTGATGCCTAACATCATCCCAAGTGAGGTCTGCTGCCTTAACCTCGTCCTGCATAGCTCTTCCCCGGGTGGCTCTAGGTCTGCCTCGCCTCCTCTTTCCCCCCATAGGGGACCAGTCTAGTACGCCCTGAGCGATGCAGGCTGGGTTCCGTCTCAGAGTGTGACCGATCCATAGCCAGTTGCGTCTAGCGACATGTTCTCTAATTGGCTTTTAATTTATATTTTATTAATTTGTTGAAAATGACAGTTTTATTTCAATTAGTTAATTTTATGTGTATACATTATTAATATTTAAAACTCTCATATCTGTATCTAGAGTGTGTTTGAAATTAATTCTGTAATTCTATTGATATAAATAAACAAAAAAAAAATTAAATCTTATATATTTCATATCTTAACTTGGGCATCATGCCAGGATCACAAAAACAAGTATTGGTGCATGGTGCTATGGTGAATTATTTTTTAATAACGTGTTCGTTATACGAGGGCTCTGTGAAGTTTTGAGCACCCCTCACACCTGTCCGCGTGTCGTAACAACAGTGGCTAATGGGAAGAAAGTGAAATGAGGAGCGGCCGATAAGTCTCGTGATGTGAGTTTCGTTTTAATTTGTCGGTCACGGTGACTGTGTATGCGTGTAATTTAATTATGAAAACAAATACATGCGTAACATGTCGTTGGCTTACTTTGTGAAGTGTGTTTTTTACACAAAGTGAAATGAAATCACAATTAAGTAAAAGAAAACAAAAGTCATCAAAAGAAAAGAACATTTTAAAATATTAAATGTAATAACAACACACGGAATATTAATAACATTATATAACTGTAAATGAAAAAACTTTGTTTTTGTATCACAATTGTATTTTATTTTAAATCAAATTTGTTTTACATATAGCAAATAATCCTCAAAAATTAGAGAAATTAGAAAATTTTGAAATTTTAAAGGCCAAAAAAATGTAAACTAAATGTTATAAATAACCAAATTCCTTTTTATTCCCCATTAGTATATACATTAAAACATATATTATGTTTCATCGTTTTTAACTCTATACTATGTGTAATTGTTCCTTTTAATTGCTGTTATTATGATTATTATTATTTTTTATTATTGTTGTATTTTCCACCTTTAATATTTTCTCCTATAAACAGTAACTAACCGTTCTTTTAATTAAAATATTTAGGTACCTAACTCAATTTCAGCTAGAACTTCAAATTTATATCAAAGAAATTATTTATTGACATAGTAACAAATACACATAAAGATTCGAAAAATCCCGAAAATTTTACGTTGATATATTATTGTAACACCTGATGATGTCAACATTGGTTGGGTGAAACAGCTGTCGTAAAATAAAATACAATAGTGATACAAAAACAAAGTTTTTTCATTAACAGTTATAAAATGTTAAAGTATCATAGTGTTTCGGCCAAAACAATGGACTATTTAATTAATAACATTATTTTAAAATTTTCATATCAAGCAGTCACTTTGTAGTAAGACATTTAAAATTGCTTCTTATTCTTCTTTTAATAGATCTGACGATCTGTGACACAGAAATCTTGTCTCGTCGGATGATGAGGTCCAGCTGTGCATCCATCTCTTAGGTGGTCTTTTAGGTGGGCGGTGTCCAGAAGGGATTTCATAAGCGGCTGTATATGCGAGTCTGTCACCATCCATTCGGGCTACATGGTCCCTCCAGTATCTTCTTCTGGATCTACTCCACTGAAAGATATCCTCTATTTCGCAAGTTTTTCTCGTGTGTGAGAGATTTTCCAGTAATTGATCTTAGGATCTCTTATCTCCTATGTTCTTAGTAGACCCTTGGTTCGCACAGTGTCTGCCCGCGTCTCTACTGCTTTCGTCATGATTAAAATTTATAGATATAAAATAATTAAACACTTTGTAATTATGATTAATCACGGTATGGTTATTATAATTGATGCTTACCAGTTTCGCTTGTGCCCAAGCTTCATCAGGGACGATATAATAACTTATATCGTCCTGATGAAGCTTGGGTCCAAGCGAAACTAGTTGGCATCAATTACAATAACCATAGCGTGGTAAAATACAAAGTGTTTTATTGAGAGAAATCGTGAAGGGAAATTATCAATTGAAATTGAGACCTTCAAAGATGAATTGAACAAACATCTGTCGACATCTTTACATTTACTGTTTCCCGAATTGAATGAGTCATCTGTTCTGCCAACCTTTGTACGGAGATTTTAAATAATTAACTTATTTGTTTATCAATAAAAATATTATTAAATACAATTCTTCAACATGCATTATATCACATAAAATTATTATTATTATTTTGTTGAATCGCTCTTTCAACCATGACAGCATGAGCCAAATCGATGAAAAGGGTATTTTAGCTTTCAAAGTGATTCTTGTGACATGTGATAGGTAGCTAATCTATCGCCATTTTATTGTCACGTGAAATCTACACCAGACCAAAGACATTGTGACAATCACACTGCTCTCGCCGGTAATCGAACCCGGAACCTTCGGGGTGGCAGTCAATACACTTACCACTCGGCCACAAAGGTCGTATGTATATTATAATTTATGGAGATTACACAATGGAGTTCTAGAGCCAACCCTTATTTGTGGAAGTGAAGCTTGGAGCTGTCAAAAATAATGAGATTAGGATAAATGCCGTAGAAATGAGATCACTGAGAAGAATGCGCGGGAAAACGATTTATGATAGAATACCCGACATAAGGAAAAAATGTAAGGCAGATGATTGTATCGTAAGTAAAATTAAAAAAATGATCCCTCAGATGTTTTGATCATATGAAACGAATGGACGAGAGAAGAATGTTTAAAATGTTGTATGCAAGCAGTGCAAGGGCGAAATGTTTTATGATACCTTTTATATAATATTATTTTTAGTACTTGTACATTCTTATAACTGTGTGAATAATAGTTAGAGCATAGGCTTCACCTAGTGTTACGATATATATGGTACAAATTACATAGGGTATAAATAGAAACAAGATAATGATGTAGGTATTCAAAATTGTTAGGGGATATTTGAAGAATTCAGCTGTGTTGGAAGATGTGAGTCTTTTTGTTCCCGACAGATAAATAGCACAGATTGTTTTACTCGTAGTTATTCTGCGAAAAAGCACTAAGTCAAAGTTATGCTGTTTTGACTCAATGATGAGGTTATACTGTTGAAATAATACTCTACAATCAGCAAAATAGCACTAAGTCATATCTACACTACAAGTCGACCTTCGTGGCAGAGTGGTTACGAGCTCTGACTTCCATTTCGAAGGTCCTGGGTTCGATTCCCGGCAATGGCAGTGTGATTGTCACACTGTCTTTGGTCTGGTGTAGAATTCACGTGACAATAAAATGGCGATAGATTGGCTACCTATCACATCTCACGAGAATCAATATAATAGCTAAAAAATAAAAATATGTATACAGTAATTGGGTCGAAACGACCTGTTGTGTGATAAGTCAATATAATATAAGCGCCAAGGGACTTCAAATTCCCTGGATAAATGATAAATTATCAATAACAATATTTCGGATGTATTCAGCGGAGCTTATGGAACAGTACTGACTTGAAAAAAATGTGAGATTGTTGGTCGGCGACATGATATCCTGGAGTTGTCTAGTAAGTGATGTCTACATGCTTCACTCAGGGGCAAACGTGGCAATTATTATTTTCTTTCTTCTCTCTTACTACTAATTGATTATTATTTTACCCAATGTAATAGGTACTGTGCATTAGATAAAATTATTGCATAACTTTTTTAATTAAATTAAAACTAACATTTCACACAAAGTGACAATAGTAGGTACAATGTGACTTCAATTTGAATACCTTAATGTGGTTTTATATATCAGCGATAAGTCATGTCAATCCACTATTATTTTGAAAAAAAAAAGTGCTGATAATTCAGTTTTAATTATTTAACTATTATACAAAATGTAGATAATAGATCAAAATACCATTTTTTAAATTGGCTTAGTAATATAGGAATATTTTTCGGGGTGAAACCGTGTTCCCTCCACCAACGTTTCGGAGGCCCTTGCGGCCTCCATCATCAGGGTGTTAAATTTTTAATTGTATCTCGATAGAGACGAAGAAACAAACTGGAAACTGAACATGGATGATCAAGGTGTTTACAGGACTTATGACCTGTCATTGGTTGGGTTAAGCGCACGCTTTATGTAATTACAACATTCCCCATTCCACCATTGTTATTATGATCATGCAAGATACATTTTTGGAAGTTGTATATATACTCCAAATCCATACTTATCTTCACGTGTCAGTTCCAGTTAGCCATCTATGTAGATTTGATTGTACTAATTAATTAATTTTTTTAATTTTTTTTTAATACAATCAAATCTACATAATGGCTAACTGGAACTGACACGTGAAGATAAGTTTTACTGATCACCTTAATGGTGGAATGAAATTATGCAAAGCGTGCGCTGACTCATAAAATGATCATCCATGTCGGGCTTTCGTCAACATTGGAAGGCAAGGCCAGGCTGACTTTCTTCTATAACCGTGGAAATTTACGTTCTTACTTGGCTTAGTAATGTTTAGAATCAAATTTTTTTTTATATCCTCACAAACTTTGAACTTCAATTATCTCAGAAGTCGTAATTTTGACTAAGTGCTTTTTCGCAGAATACCCACGATATGCCAGAACCAATTTGCCTCTGGTAATGCCGGTGGGAAGACCAATCAGTTTGCTGAATATGATCACCTCTGAAATTGACATCTTTCATATTACTGAAAGTAAATTCAGAAGACATATACTTTTGACTTTAGAGTGTATCTTGTCTAATTAATATAAATGAAAACGTCTGTCTTCTAGGAGTTTTTTATTTTTATTTTTATGGAATGACATGTTTCACCCTTCTAAGGCATTATTAAATGTCATATTCGATAATACCTTACAAGGGTGAAACATGTAGTTCCATAAAAAACTTAATAAAACTCGTACAAGACAGATGTTTTTTTTTATATTAATTATTTAATATGAAGTTTTACATCATTGTTCAATAAACAATACATAGTATCTAAACTAACTAACTAACCATCACGCCGTCTCCCCGAAGGGGCAGGGAGAAAAAATAGACTGCCACACTTTTCTTTCCTGAATTTTTTTTCTTGCTTCCTCAACATTCATACATCGTGTCATGCGCGCGCTTCGATTTTTCTGACTCTTCACGTAGCCGACATTCAATATTGATTTATTTCATCGTGCCACGTTTTCCTCGGTCTTCCTCTATTTCTAGTTCCATTTACATCGTTAACGTATATATTTTTTACCATTCTTTCTTCATTCATTCTTTCCATGTGTCCAAACCATCTTAATAATCCTTTCATTATTTTGTTCATAACACCATCATTCGCACCGCATTCACTTCTTATATTTTCAATCGACACTATCATACACAGAGTATCCACACAATCGTCTAAGAGATCTCATAGTATCTAATATTCCATCTCTCATGCGTTCCTGGTATTATTATGTGCATTATTTTTCCTGTTCTCCCCAAATTTATTTGTAATATCGTTAGAGAATTTTTTTTTTATAGACAAGGATTTACATCAATGATATTAGAATTTATTTTACAATCTTCAATGTGAGCAGTAGCAATAGCTCATTATTATGAAGAAGGAATCTGGTCGTGTCCAGGCTTGAACCCATGTCCCCTGGATCAGGAGCCAAGCGTTCTATCCCCTAGACCACCACCCGACATTAACATATTTGACTGATTTATTTATAAATTCTAGTCCTCATTTCAAGATCGTTTTTACAATTTCATCATGGACCACTTCCTTTAGAGATTGGGTCAATATTATTGACGAGAACGACGCGTTTTCTCAGAAACACGGACAGAGCATTCCGAATACTGCTGTCGTAATGCATTTACTCACTTTCTTCTTGTTTCTGGTCCAGATGAGATCAGACGAGATCTGAGGCTGAGAATTTCACATAACCACGGTAACAACTTACGAACGAAGTAGAAAGTTTTGCTATAACAATTGTTTGCAATTGGAAATATTGAGGTGAAATTTTGCCATTTTCGATAAGGTGGACAACCATGATTATATTGTTTACTGTTTCTCGAACAAGGATGTTTAAACTTTGTTCTAAACTAGCGGACCCGACAGATGATGTCTTGTCCGAACGTTGGCTTGCCTGTCTGGTTCAGCAAAACATTTTTTTAGATATTCGTATTTTCGATAAACTATATAAAAACTAACTAACCATCAGGCCGTCTCCCCGAAGGGGTAGGCAGAAAGAATGGACTGCCACACTTTTCTTTCCTGACATATTTCTCTCGCTTTCTCAACATTCATACATCGTGTCATGCACGCGCGTCGATTTCTCTGATTCCTCACATGGCCGACATTCAATATTTGATTTATTTGATCGTGCCATGTTTTCCTCGGTCTTCCTCTATTTCTGGTTCCATTTACATCTTTAACATATTTTTTTTTACCATTCTTTCTTCATTCATTCTTTTCATATGTCCAAACCATCTTAATGATCCTTTTATTATTTTGTTCATGATACCATCATTCGCACCGCATTCACTTCTTACATTTTCATTCGACACTCTCTCATACACAGAGTATCCACACATTCGTCTAAGAGATCTCATTTTTACTGCATTTATTATTCTTTCATTCTTCTTTTGCCAGTTCCATGCTTCGCTTCCATACATAAGGGTCAGTAGAAGAATACCATTGTGCACTGCCATTCTAGCTTTTTTGGATAGGTTTTTGTTTGCGATGACAACTTTAAGTGCACCATTCACTTTGTTGCCGGCCCCAACCCTTCTTTCAATATCCCTCTACACTTGCCCATCTCTTGTAAACATACTACCTTAATACACAAACTCAACTACTTGCTCCAAATTTTCACCATTCACGCTAATGTTGCAGACTGTCATGGTTCTGATAAACTACCATATACGAGTATACTGAATGATAAATTATATACTCAATACGCACGCGATTGTGATAACCCCATACATGAAATGAACTTCCCAGAAGGTTTAAACAGTTACCTACCGGATCCAATTATAAATCTAAACCAGAGGTTCCCAAACTTTTTTGTTCCGTAGACCCCTTGCCAATTTCTTCTATTTTGTGTAGACCCCCTGCTTTCATAAAATAGATTTTTTTTACAAATTACTACTTCTCCAGATACTGAATTTGCATGGCAAAACATCTCATTTTCATAAAATATCGTTAAAACTAAACAAAAACGACGATTTCACTTATATACCTACATTATGAAAATATGCAATATTTTGAATAAGTTGTTACAGTAATTTTATGTTTTTCTTAAATTATTTTGTTTTATTTCTATAATTTATTTGTTTAACACATTCACAATAGAGAGTTCCGTGTCATACAAGCAATATAATCTTCTTCTTCTTTTTTTAATAGATCTGACGATCTGTGTCACAGAACTCATGTATCACGGGATGATGAGGTCCAATTGCCCTCCATCTCTTAGGCGGTCTTCCAGGTGTCCGGAGAGGATTTCATAAGCGGCTGTATATGCAAGTCTATTGCTATCCATTCGGGCTACATGGTCCCTCCAGTATCTACTTCTGGATCTACTCCACTGAACGATATCCTCTATTTCGCAAGTTTTTCTTAAGTCTGCGCTGCTGACACAATCTAAGAGAGTTCTTCCAGTAATTGTTCTTTGGACTTTCATCTCAGATGTTCTTATTAGACCCTTGGTTCGCACAGTGTCGGCCCGCATCTCTACAGCGTACGTCATGATAGGTCGCACGTATGTCTTATAAATTCTGACCTTGTTGTCGATACGCATGTGCTTGTTCTTCCAGACCAAATTCTTCAGACAACCTGACACGGCAGTGACTTGTTCTCGTACCTCGGCATAAAGGTCATTATGGCTGCAGATCTCTACTCCCAAATATCTGAAACAATAGCAATATTGTTATTGTTACATATTAATACACAAACAATTAGTAAATTTTAAAATAACGGTTGAGCAAAATAACATAAATTATTGTTACATTGAGGTTATATGAATAATATTTATGAGAAAAAAAAAGGGAAAATAACTAAAAAAAATTTTAACATCATAAACTCGTGAAATTACTGTAGTCGTAGATTATTAATTGAGAGATTTTTTTACATTAATTAAATTTTCTTTACTAATTAAATAAAACGATTTTTTTTCAATAACTAGTTCCACTTTTTGCATTTATTTCGACAGCGACCGATTTCGCCAGGTTAGCTGGCATCGACTGTTTAGTCTGATGATGCCTGGTTTCATGGCTAAACCGGTCGCTGTCGTAATAAATACAAAAAGTGGCAATAATCATAAAAAACACCGTTTTATTTAATAATTATTTTAAATGAACTTTCATTAAAATACACCAGTAAAAAATCATTAGATTTTCATGAAAAATAGGTGATTCCAGGGCAAAAAGTTTTTATGATAATGCGATGATAATTGACGACATCCGTGGCAGAGTGGCAAGAGCTCTAATTGCAATACCAAGAGTCCCGGGTTTGATTTCTGGCGATAGTAGTGTAATTGTCACACTGTATATGGTCTGGTGTAGGATTCACGTGACAATAAAATGGCGATAAATTACAACACCTATTACATATCACGAGAATTAACGGTGAAATCATTCGATTTTTAAAATACGAAGCATTCAAAATTAATCAGAATTTATTTTTTGTCAGCCAACCCACGCCTGCATTCTTCGTTAACACTTGGGCAGAATGTTTGTATTTGCTTATTGAAAATGCTTCTGCCATCTTTGTCCCTCTTGGGATATTGTGCATAACGTCTCTCTCCGACGCACGAGCTTATCGTATTAGCGTACGCACTAAGTGATACTATTGACTCTGAAGAAAGTGGTACGGAAGGAGAAAGGTGACTTTGGAGCGAGATGCGAGTGTGACCTCACGCGATAGTCCTCCCAGGATGTTAATAGATATTAATTTTATGCTCAAGAAATGAAAATAAAAAATATATATAATTTTTGTTCAGTATACAACAGGTCGTTTGAACCCAATTACTGTATACAATTTGTTTTGGTCTATTTCATTTAATTTATTTATACACAGATCATCGCATATTTATACACGCATCAAAGATAACAATCACAACATTAATATTGCATCCCTGGGGCAACTCCGAGTTGACTAGATTAAGCAATGAGATTGCTCTACCGACAGGCATAACCATTAGCAGATTGGTTCTGCAATGCAGCAAATAAAACAATACTTGCTGTTTTTGACGAAGGTAATTATCAGGGATAAATAGACCTACATCACTCAGGACATCCGAGTTATGTAGGTCTTTTTGTCCGACAATTATATTGATATGTGATAGGTGGCTAATATATCGCCATTTTATTGTCACGTGAATTCTACACCAGACGATTTGATTTCGATGACTACAGACGAATACAATAACCAACATTTTTCTTAGATAATAAAAACAGGTCGTCTTGAGTGTGGAATAATATAAAGGCATCTATTGAGAACAGGTAAAACATAAAAATATATAATACCAGGAACGCATGAGAGATGGTTCGAGATTAGGAATACAAGATATTCTCCAAAGTCAAGAGTATTATAACGTACTCATGTACAGCAGTTTGATTACTCTCCCCACCGGCATCACCAGAGGCAGGTTGGTTCTGCATGCTGGGAGATAAAACAGTCTGTGCTGACGCTGTCAAAGATAACCATCTGGAACATAAAGATGGATAGCCTCCAAGATAAGGGAGTTCCGGTTTCTCGGTTCCCACTGCCGGGAGCGAATTCTTCTTCTTTTGGTGCCGTGTCAGTTCCCTTCAACGTTGGCGATTACTGCAGCAAAGGCATCTCTATCCTGCACCACTTGGAACAGGTTCTGAACTCTTGTTATTCCTGTCCACTCTTTGATGTTCTGCAGCCAGGATAGCTGCCTTCTACCAACTCCCCTCCCTCCACTTTACCCATTAATATCAGTCGAAGGAGGTGGTATTTTTATCCCCTTAGCACATGACCCAAAGACCTTTCTATTTTTCACGCTCGACAACAGTTCTCATTGACTCTGGCTCTCTGCAGTACGTCTGCATTACTGACCTTATCGGTCCACGGTATAAGGAGCATTCTGCGGTATATCCACATCTCGAACGCTTCCAACCGGTTCATTTCATTCACTTTCAGAGTCCAGGTTTTGCAGCTATATATTAGAACAGACCATATATAACATTTAATCATTATTTGTCGGAGTTTCAAGTTAAGATTATCGTTGCAAAATAATGTTCTTATTTTATTAAATGCAGCTCGTGCAACTTCAACTCTGCATTTTATTTCAATGTCCGGGTCAAGCGATAAAACTAAATACGTATTATAAAAGTTTTTTTTAAATATCATTTTCATTACTATAATACATAATATTTTAATAAGCAATGTGTACTAGTTACACAACATCGGTAAAGGAAGATTAAGTGAATAGTAAAATAACTTGTACAATATATCATGTACCAGTTGAGGGTATACTCTGTAATGTTGTTCTGATTTCAAAAAAGCATTTAATGAATGCACAACTTTCTAGTGGAATAGATTAAAGAGATTAGATATGTCAGCATCAGTGCTCTCGATGATACGATAAACTCATTCGGATAATCGAAATCTTCGGATGCGCAGTGACGTAACGTCCGGAGTTAGTTGCCCGTAACAATATATCTTGTTACATCCTGCTCTTACATAAATCTAATGTGAGATAAGAAATCTCAAATATCTTAAATTCATTTAACCCTATTAAACATGGTAGAGCTAAAAATGTCCCACTTTTTTATCTTAATAAACGTGTTTTTTTTTTTTAACAATATTGAAAAAATCTTACTGGAATAATGTTCCAAGTGGCGCAGGATATAGAAATGCCTTTGCTGCAGTGATCGCCAACGTTGGGGAGACTTGACACGGCACCGAAAGAAGATGAAGATTTGTTTTTTTTCCACCCGATTTTTAACTCAACCGACTTTGACAGCTCGCTGCCATCTTCTGAAGATCATCAGAATATGGCAGCAAATCGGCCGTGGGCTATAAATCAAGGGAAGTAAAACAAAATAAATATTATTATATAATATAAACATTATTTTTTATAATTTTTCACTATTTATAATAAAATTTTGACAAGAAAGTTCAATTTCGAACATTAATATGTATCATTTATTATTATTATTATTATTAAATTAACAACCTTCGTAGCAGAGTGGCAACAGCTATATCTATCACAGAGTTTCGAGTTCGATTCCCGGCGATGATAGTGTAAAAAAACAAATTGTTACACTTTCTTTTGTCTGGTGTAAAATTCACGTGACAATAAATTGGTGATAGATTAGCTATCTATCACATGTACGAGAATCAATAGCTAGAAAATTATATACAGTAATTGGGTTCTATATGTATATCGCACGCTTAATAGAACACTGGCTTAACTCAAAAAAGTAAGTTTTGCTCAATGTGACATGAGTCGGTGTTTTAACAAAAACAGTCGAAAAACACGAACGAATGAAAAAGATCGATATAGTGTAATGGAGGTCAATTGGCGGAATTTTGGCTTAATTTTAACGCGAAACGATGGATAGCGTTAACACAAGCCTCTGTCTAATGTTAACTCAATAACTAACCTAACCTAACCTAACCTAACCTAAACCATAATCGGTCAGTTTACTATTAAGCGTGCGACATGTTTCAAAGATTCTATACATTATTGGAATATAGATATAAACGATTTAGCATCATAAACGTGCCTGGAAAATTAACATAAATGTGGACAAGGGTTTTATTTAATAAAAAATAAAACATATCCACCATCTGCAGTATAAAAAACCCAACATAAAATACCCGTTTATTGTCTTCGATGAAAACGGATATTCGTATAAAAACTCCCGGATTTCCCCAAACATTCCTTGTCATATAAAAAAACAAGCAGACATTTATCTTTTCTTGAACGATATGCAAGATGTTGTTTTGTTTTAACTCAGCGATTCTCAATCAATATCCTCTTTAAATTAAATTTACATTTGGGTATATATTGTTAGTATCTAAACCTAGTTAACCACTCTACGTATTTGAACTTACGTGATTCGTTCACTGTGACTGTACCATTCTGCGCTACCCCGTATCACGTACGCGCTTGAGAAAAAGTAATGTACCTAAAATGTACAAACTGCGAGGGATACGCCCGTGTGCCAACACTCGAGTACAAGTCTTCATAAATATGATAGTTTTACAAGGGGCAGGTGAAGTGTTTGGCCGAGTATTTGACGTTTCGTAATTTAAAAAAAAAATTAATACATAATTAAATTTCATTAATAAAAAACCGTCTTTTTTTGCACATTTCTCAGAAAATAACCCAAATGCAGGACGGTTAAATATATATATTTTTTTATTACAAACTATTCTGCAATACTTCTTTAATAAAAAAAATTCATTATGGCAACGTTAACGACGTGGTAGTTGTCAATATACATTTGAACAAGACGAATTAAAACACTGTTTATTCCACTTTTTTTATAAAAATAGGTTTTTATGAATGAGGCACTGCTCTTTGTAACTAGGTATATATTGTATTAAAGAAACATAATGATTTGCGTAACGAACCAAGAGCAGACACTATTAGAATAAAACATCTCATTAGAACATCAGAAATGAAAATTTTTAACCATAATCGAATAAAATGTACCGTAGTTCGGACAATCGAAGACGACTGAGATCTCGAGAGATAATCGAATACGATGGAGATTGCCTTTTCAAATTATCCAATCCTAAGTAAATGATAATCAACTGCGTCAGATGCAGACCTCATACTAAATATGTTGTTTTTTAACAAGTCTAAAATGGAGCACTTTCTATGGCACCCTTGAGGTGATTAATTAATGATAATGGCGCTTTATAAATCATCCTTCTTCTTCCGGTGTCATGTTAGGTCTCCCCGTTGTTGTCTATCATCCGAGAATAGACGTCTCTGCCCCTGGCAGCTCGAAACAGCTCCTCGATGCTCGTCAAGCCAATCCAGTCTCTTATGTTGTGGAGCCAGGAGATTCACATCCTGCTAACAACTCGTCGACCCTACTTTTCCCTCAATGATCATGTGTAGCAATTCCGAAAATGCCACCTTACGGGCTTTAATATTGGTCAACCATTCTCTATCAGCTCTAGCTCTCTGGAGAATATATATGTTGCTGACCATATCGGTTCAATGGATGTGCAACATTTTGCAATGCAATTTCAAATGCCTCCAGCCGGTTCACGATGGCAGCTTTTAAGGTCCATGATTCTACACCATATAAAAGTATGGACTAGACGTAACCTTTGACCATTCTCTGCCAATTCTTCAAATTAATGTTGTCATAACAGAAAATATTTCTCGTCTCATTAAATAATCAAATTATTTTATTATCATAAATATTTCATTCATAAATATTCCAATGCTGGACATAGGCCTTCTCCATTCGCTTCCATGTCACTCTGTCTTGTGCAGACTGCATCCCGGTTATTCCGACGTGTTAGTTCAGATCATCCTTACACCGTAGTTATGGTCGCCCTGCACTTCTCTTTGCCGTCCACGGTCTCCCAAGTCAGCAGTCTTCTTGTCCATTTTTCATCTGAGCTTCTGGCTACGTGACCTGCCCATTGCCATTTTAGAGTCGTCACCCGGTGGATGATGTCAGTGACCTTTGTTTTTTTTCTCACCGTATCGTTTCTGACTCTGTCTCTTAGGCTTATTCCTAACATGGCTCTTTGGGTCACTCGTAGTTTCTCGGCAATTTGTTTAGACAAGTAAGACCATAAGTACCAACTGGCAGAACACAGTCTTTATCGACTTTTTGTTTCAAGTTGATCGGTATTTTCCGGTTTTAAATATTTCATTACTTCTAAAAAACGTCTTGAGACATATTACTGCATTCGTTAACAACTATGGGATCCTGCTGTTGGTGTATCTTCGGCAGTGATCATGTTTGTTGTACAAGTGTTATCATTCGATATGTGTGTAATGTAATCGGCGTGACTAGGCGCGGATGTGTACGGGTATCTTCAGAGGCGCGTGTACTTATTATACTTACACCAGGGTCGGCACCAATGCATTCGGGACCCAAAAGTTAAACTGTTTTGATATCAACTAACTAACTAATATGGTGGTCGAGGCGTTTACAGGACTTATGACTTGTCATTGGTTGGGTTAAGCGCACGCTTTATGTAATACAACATTCGCCATTCCGCCCATCTTACGACCACCACGTCTGCCAAATTTTTGGAAGATGTTGGAGAACACTTCACATTTTTTAGTTCAATCTACACTAGCACCATCTATTAAGATTTGATTAAGCATTAAGTATTCTGTTTCCAATTTGCATCTTCGTCTCTGTTGAGATACAATTAATCCTTAAAATGATAACCCGCAATGGGTAAAATCCAGTGTTCGTCTACAAGTATTTGTATACATTCAAAATGTTAACTAACTTAGGAAATTGAAATTTTTTTTTTTTTTTTTTTTTTTTTTTTTTTTTTTTTTTTTTTTTAATGTACACAACAGGTCGTTTGGACCCAATTACTGTGTACAATTTTTATTTTTTAGCTATTATATTGATTCTCGTGACATGTGATAGGTAGCCAATCTATCGCCATTTTATTGTCACGTGAATTCTACACCAGACCAGACAGTGTAACAATCACACTGCCATCGCCGGGAATCGAACCCAGGACCTTCAACATGGAAGTCAGAGCTCGTAACCACTCTGCCACGAAGGTCGTCAATAACTTTGTTTAATCCACTATTTATTAAAAAAAACATTAAAGAACAAGACATGTTTCGGAGGATACCTCCAAATTCAGGGGTAAACATATAATAAAAACGAAACAAAGAAAGACTAATAAAAACGCATTTCAAATTCGATACAAAAATTCAAATTTAAAAAATTAACGTATGCTAAGTAAGAACTAATATATAATATTAAACAATAATAATACATGATGACAATATATAAACCTTCTAACAATGTTCCCATCAGACGTAAGAGGAATAGCCACATGAGCTGAACCTCTGTAAGCCAGAAGATCCAAGTCCAAGACAATATATAAAAAAGGGTTAGTGCTGGGAATAAAATAAACGGCGCATCCAAAGTCATTACTACAAATAGAACTATATCCATAGAAGCAAAGATGGCAGTACGCAATGGAGTTCTAGTGCCAACCCTCATGTATGGAAGTGAGCTTGGAGCTGGCAAAAGAAGGATGAAAGCAGGATAAACGCCGTAGAAATGAGATCACCAAGAAGAATGTGCGGAAAAACGTTGTATGATAGAATACCCAACGATGAAATAAGAAAGAAATGTAAGGCAGATGACTGCATCATGGATAAAATTAAAAAAGGATCCCTGAGATGGTTTGGACATATGGATCGAATGGATGAGAGTAGAATGGTTCAAAAGTTGTTCATAAGCAGCGTGAGTGGAAAAAGAAGCCGAGGACGACCGAGGAAAACATGGCATGACCAAATTAATCAATTACTAAAAGGCGGTCACATTCGAAGTCGGAATAATCGACGTGCGTGCATGGTACGATGTATGAATGTAGAGGAACCCGATCCATCCTAAAATGGACGGGGAAATGGCATGATGGTTAGTTAGTTTAGTTAGTTATAATATATATATTTTTTAAATATATAAAAAAATGTAATTTAGAAAAAAAAATTCTAAGTTATTTTCAATTTCCTAAGTATGGAATTCCACAGTGTTAATGCCTTAACACTGTGGAATTAACTAAACATCACGCCGTCTCCGAAGGGGTAGGCAGAAAGAATGAACTACCCCACATTTCTTTTCCGACATATTTCTCTCGTTCCTCAACATTCATACATCGTGTCATGCACGTGCGTCGATTTCTCTGACTCCTCACGTGGCCGACATTGAATATTAATTTTTATTTGATCGTGCCACGTTTTCCTCGGTCTTCCTGTATTTCTAGTTCCATTTACAACGTTAACATATAATTTTTTTACTATTCTTTCCTCATTCATACTTTCCATATGTCCAAACTATCTTAATGATCCTTTCGTTATTTTGTTCATAACACCATCATTCGCACCGCGTTCACTTTTTATATTTTAATTCGACACTCTATCATACACAGAGTATTCACACATTCGTCTAAAAGATTTCATTTCTACTGCGTTTATTCTTCTTTCATCCTTCTTTTGCCAGTTCCAAGCTTCGCTTCCATACATAAGGAACGGCACAAGAACACCATTGTGAACTGCCAGTTTAGCTTTTTTGGATGGTTTTTGTTTAAGCTGATGAAAAATGTCTCACAAAACTGATATTGCACTGATAAGGGCTTACGTTCCCTGAAACATATTTGTAATTTAATAAAATTTTATTTTTATGGTAAAATATTAAAGTGTTGTTACAAAGAAAGAAAAAAAACGTATTTTTTTTATCTTCAGCGCCGTTTAATGAGTAGTTCAATCTAGTCCGGCCCTGCTCCCACGAGTCATGTGATGAATTTCACAGGAATTCTAGTGAAGGCTGTTCTGTTGATGCTGTTACATCATGATCCGTGATCTTTCCAAATGTCGGAAACCAAAATAATTAGTAATTACATGCTCACATGCGCCATTAGCCAGAGAAGCTGCTGGACCCGGCTTCCAACATGCCGGAAATACGTCCCGTAATAGGCACCTGCGTTAAACGTTACCAGAATTCCATATTTGAAAAATTATTGTGTAGTTTCATTTGAGACCCAAAATTCCATAAAACCATAATGAAATATTTCCTTGTTTACTAACTGCCTAGCTTGACGACCTTTGTGGCAGAACGGCAAAAGCTATGACTGCCCCACCGAGTGTCCCGGGTTTGATTCCCAGCGATGGCCAACGAACTTTTTGTGATGTAATCACCTCAAGGGTGCATTAAGACGTGTTTAAAATATAAAAATCTAAATGTGACCGCTGAAAAAGCGATCGGTTAAAAAGTATAGTAGAACAAAGTATAAATGTTTAAATTGGGTATGAAATATGAAAAAGATGGGTTTTCAATTTAGATCTGAAATCTGTCGGATCATTTATGCATCTGAGGTGTTTAACTAACCATCTAACTAACCATCACGCTGTCTCCCCGGAGGGGTAGGCAGAAAGAATGGAACGCCACACTGTTTTGTCCTGACATTTATTATTATTTTTTTTTATTCAATTTATTTTTTAAATCATAAACATTACAGTAGGTATATAACCAAGGCGCTTATGACTATACAGGTAGGTAAAAAAAACTATTTTAAACAGTAAATACAATAAAGAAATTAAAAAATAGACAAAAACACAAAAAAACACGAGATAATTAAAAAATAAAGACCAAATAAATAATTAGAAACAATAAGAAGAACAACACATTATTTAAGAGATAGATGTTTTCTGAGGGAAGCCTCACTATCGTGGAAGATGTCCACATCCGAAGAGATGCGGTTTAATACGATTATTGCCCTGCCCACGGGCATAACTTTAGGTAAATTGGTTCTACACAGTGGCAGGTGAAATAATCTATGTTGCCTTTGTCGCAGATAATTGTCAGGGACAAACAAAGTCAAGTCATTCAAAATATCCGAGTTATGTGACATACTTCTCTCCCTTCCTCTACATGCATACATCTTGTCATGCACGCACGTCGATTTCTCCGACTCCTCACGTGACCGACATTCAATATTTGATCGATTTGATCGTGCTACGTTTTCCTCTGCCTTCCTCTATTTCTAGCTCCGTTCAAGCCGTTTACATGTACCTTTTTTCCATTCTGTCTTCACTTATTCTTTCCATGTGTCCAAACCATCAATGACCCTTTCATTATTTTGTTCATAACACTTTCGTTCGCACCACATTCACTTCTTATACTTGCATTTATCACTCCACAGATTTGCCACACATTCGTCTTAGAGATCTCATTTCTACTGCATTTATTCTACTTTCATCCTTCTTTTGCCAGTTCCATGCTTCACTTCCATACATAATGGTCGGCACAATAACACCATTATACAGCGAAGGCAGTGTGATGATTACACTGCCTTTGGTCTGGTGTAGAATTCATGTGACAATTAAATGGCGATAGATTAGCTACCCTATCACATGTCACGAGAATCAATAGCTTAAAAGTTGTTAGTTATTGGGTTACTATTTTTATTTTAAACAAGCGTTTGGTGTCCTTTTTTACAAGTCTGTTGTCCTGCCAACACTCCTGTATGCCTTGGAAACATGGACCCCATACAGAAGACACATAAAGGCCCTGGAGCGATATCACCAACGCTGCCTACGTAGGATCCTAAAAGTGAAATGGCAGGACAAACGGACAAATGACAGCATACTTGCTGTGGTCAATATGACAAGTATTGAGGATGCCATCATCCAAAAACAACTGCGCTGGGTTGTTCACGTCGTCAGAATGCCTGAGGCAAGACTCCCAAGAAAGATTACGTACTCTCAGCTTACCCAAGGAAAACGCTCACACGGTGGCCAGATGGTCCAGGTGGTCCAGGATCGGGCTCTTCAGTCACACGCGGATCCAAAACCGTGAAGGACAGTCTTCCTCGGACACGAGGGACAACCGATGATGATGATTTTTATTTTATCAAAATGTTAAATATCTCTTTACATCATTACAGCGCGAGCCAAATCGATGTGTAATGGGTATAGCTATTAAATTGATTCTCATCACATATGATAGGTATCTAATCTATCGCCATTTTATTGTCACGTGAATTCTATACCAAATTCCCAATGACAGTGTGATTCTTACACTGTCATTGGGAATTGCCCATGGCTCGCTACCGCTCCTATGGAAGCCCCCGCTGCGAACCTATACTTGGGATAATGTTTTAACCAGTCGATGCATGTACTTTTAGAAAATATAATATTTAATATCTAAATCTTTTCAAATCAAATCAAATCAAATCAGTTTATTTTCTCAAAAGATATTACAAACAATTATTATATTATAGTTTAAGACATCTATTGAGAACAGGAAAAATATAATGAATATATAATACCAGGAACCCATGAGAGATTGTGCGACATTAGGATTACAAGATACTCTCCAAAGTCAAGAGTATTTGTCTTCTGCACGTACTTTCACGAATATAAAAGACGTCGATCTCCGAAGCGATCATCTTCAGCAGTTCGATTGCTTTCCCCACCGGCATCACCAGAGGCAGGTTGGTTCTACATGCTGGGAGATAAAAAAATTGTCCATTTTTAAGCATTTATGAATATACAGTATAACTTTTCGTGAATACATTACACTCATATCTTAGATTAATCATGTTTTAGAATGTTTTGTAAGTAAAAGCAATCATAGCTTACTTACTTTAAAACTAGTAAAACTAACTAACTAACCATCATGTCGTCTCCCTGGAGGGGTAGTTAGAAAGAATCGACTGCCACATTGTTCTGTGCGGTAATTCTTCTCTCGAATCCTCTATATTCATACATCGTGTCGTGCACGCACGTAGGTTTTTCCGACTTCTTACATTGCATTGGAATTGAATGTTTTATTCAACATTTTGAATGTACACAAACACTTGTAGGCAAATACTGGATTTAACCCATTGCGGGTTAGTTAGGGTAAGGATTAATTGTATCTCAATAGAGACGAAGATGTAAATTGTTTTTTTTTTGCAAACACAATATGGTGGTCGACGCGCTTACAGGACTTATGATCTGTCGTTGGTTGGGTAAAGCGATCGCTTTATGTTAAGAACATTCCCCATTCCGCCCTTCTTACGACCACCACGTCTGACAATTTTTTGGAAGATGTATATATGCCACCATGTTGAGAAACACTTCACATTTTTTAGTTCAATTGATTTGATCATGCCACGTTATCTTCGGTCTTCTTCTATTTCTAGTATGAAATTTTTTATTCTCCCCTAAATTCCTTCCAGCCTCCCCAGGGGAGTCAAAGGGCTTACTTTAGGCTTTGATCTTTAGTCCAACAAAAATATTGCAACGCGTGAAGTAATGGTGTTAACGAAATTAAAATCTAAAAGTGTTGTCAAAAACTTTTATAAAATTTGATTAAAAGTACACGAGTTGTTGACCGCCATTATATTTCAGGTAGAGAACGGACTGAAAACATTAATTCATTAAAATTTAGCGTGAAGGTGCCCAATTACGAAAGTGACTCTTAAAATTGTTAATCTACGATGTATTCCAGTGATATCTGAAGAAATCGCATTAAAAAGCGTGTTTTGCCAGCACATTCGGCAATGTTTCCCCATCTTGAGAGATTTCTATGCATAAATTCCGCTGTTTTTATTGTAGTGGGTGACGCAATCTTCTTATTGCTTTTTTAAAGTCTGCTTCCACAGTGCAGATGAAGCAAAATAACAAATCTATAAATATTATATATACTCGTGTAAGCTTTGTCACATGACCAGTGACATCCCAGAGGTTACCTTGGCCTACACAAGAATTCCTCTTCAGTATTTTATTTGCACTGACTCTAACAATATTATCTTTTAATACAGATAAACAACCCGATCATTGAAAGCAAAATAGAGGGTCGACGAGAGGTAGTGAATCTCCTAAGCGAATCTCCTGGATTCACAAAATAAGGGACTGAATAGGCTTAAAGAGTGTTGAGGAGTTGCAAGGGACAGAGACGCCTCTTTTCAAGTGATAGTCAATGTTGGGAGGCTCGACGTGACATGCGCTCCAACATAGGTAAAACACTTTAATAATGGATCAAAAATGAAATATATTTGTGATGTTGTAGACATAGTGAGGAAGGGAAGAACTAGAAGGTGCCCTAAGAAGGTCTATGAAGACCGTCTCTCTCTATGGAAGGCGGGTTCTGGAGTGGAGACCACGAACAGGAACCCGTAGTATTGGAAGTCCCTCTGCCCAATAGAGCGAAAATGTTATAAGAATTGCTGGACCTGGATGCATGAGAGTGGCAATGGATAGGGGGTAGTGGCGTGCTTTGGGAAAGGCCTATAGCAGTGGCTGATAAGAAAAAACGTAAGAATGTAAACCGCATAGAATAAACAAGACTTGTGACAATTGTTAACAATGAAAACCCAGCAGCAAGAACCTATCAGGAAGGATGGCTGGACGTCACCATCCCAGGATAGCTCACCGCCACAAACAGATCATACTAACTAGAATAAGAGGAAAAATAAGAAAACGAATGGAGACCATTAAACCTAGAGAACGCGTTCATTTGGCGGATCAGGGAACGCTCGTCAAGGATAGGAAGAAAATTAAATACTTCCTAATTGCCGAAGATATCAATCCGGAACTTTCTAAATTTTTTTCGGATCAGAAGTTCGTGGTCAGAAAGCTCATTAGAGATGATGGTGAATGAACCTATAATAGTCAACGATGATGCTCAAGACTTCCACAAAGATCACGACCATGGTGTCAAGTGACAGCTGACCGTCAAGCTAAAAGTTAATAAATCATATAACTCTAGGACACCAAACAACTGGCGCTTAATTGTTGAGAAAAGCAGCCTTCAAGTAACGAAAATAAGTGAGGAGAAAGAATAAGTTAAAACAATATTTTAAGCACAAAAAGTCTTCTTCTTATTCGAAGGCCCTAATATCGAGCCTTAGCCTCCATCATCCCTTTCGACCATCCAATCAGACACTCGTAACAATTTCGCCCCATCTCTCCCAACTTCATTCATCCTTCCATCGCAGCCTTCGCCGTCCAATTGGTCCTCTACAACCTGGGTGCCATTTCAGCATCCTTTTTGAGGTTCGCAATGACGGTATCCTCCAGACGTTCTTACTTAATATTGAAATATAAATTTTTATTTATTACCCTGACGATGCTACGGGGGGAGCAAACCGATTGGTTTTAAAAAGCTAATAAAGTGTTTTTGTTAACGTCCCACCACAAATTAATTGCTTCATACGAAAATGCCTGGGATCCGATATTCTCTGATGGTGGAGCGAGTGCAGAAAAAATTTCTGCGCTTTCTTTACCTCAGGGAGCGCGGTTATTATCCGTGGCTCTTTCCGACTGAATTCTTACTAGGTATGCTAAGCTACTAATCATTGGAGAGAAGGAGGAACATTTACTTGGGAGTTCACTTCTTTCAGCTGATTGGCGGCCGTATACAGAACTCGGATGTCCTGAGTGATGTAGGTCAATTTGTCCCTGATAATTACCTTCGTCAAAGACAGCACAGATTGTTTTATTTGCCACGCTGCAGAACCAACCTGCCAATGGTTATGCATGTGGGTAGGGCAATCTTATTGCTTAATCGGATCGCCTCGGAGGTCGACATATTTCGTGATAGTGTGATTTGCCTCAGGGATGCAATATCAATGTTATGATTTTTTCTTATTCTTAAGCCTAATTTTTATTTTTTAATGCCTCTCTTTTTATAATGTAATTGCAAACGATTTGGAATTGTATGTCTGTAATGTTTGCGATTATTATCAAAATAAAATAAATGAAAATAGGCGACAGCCTTCGCATTGTGTTAATAAGAAAGTTTGCTAAATGCCGAAAATCATTCTCCATAGATGGCGTTAGTGGGTCGGTTGTATAGGTTAATTCTTGAAAAAAATTCACAAGTGCAAACAAATCTACATAGATGGCTGACTGAAACTGACACGTGAAGATAAATATGGATTTTGAAGTATATATACATCTTCCAAAAATTTGTCATGCATGATCACAATAACAAAGTTGGAATGGGGAATGTTGTAATTACATAAAGCGTGCGCTTAACCCAACCAATGACAGGTCATAAGTCCTGTAAACACCTTGATCATCCATGTTCAGTTTCCAGTTTACGTCTTCGTCTCTATTGAGATACAATTAAAATTTAAATGAAAATAAATGAAAAAATGAAAAACAGATTTTAAGTTGCGAAATGTTTAATTTATAAAACTATTATTACGTTTCACGATTTATTTAAACATTCTATTATACTCGTATAATGACAATTCAAACATTCTATTATATTATGTTGAAGTATCATAGTGTTCAGCCAGAACAATGGATTTTATATTCCACAATCATTATATTATATACTAAATATGGCTGTTAAAACAATAATAAATAAAAAATTCTAATTCTAACCGAAATAAAATAAATGATTAAAGTAGTGTTATATTTTTCTTTTTTATATATTATACTTTATATACAACACTAACTTTTCATAACAAATTCAAATTTAATATCAAACATGTTTCGGACTACCCAGTCCTTCCTCAGTGATATTATATAGATATTTAAAATATTATAAAATTGTTACAAATATGGTCTGTTTTAAATTTTAAATTAATTCATAATATTTATAATAATAAAAGCATAAACGTTCCAAAATAAATCTTTATAACATCTGTCAAAACTGACCATATTTGTTAACAATTTTATAATATTTTAAACAAACAAACAAACCAATACGCCGTTTACCCGTAGGGGTAGGCAGAGAGAATCGACCGCCACACTTCTCTATCCTGACATACCTCTCTACATCCTCCACATTCATACAGCGAGTCATACACGCACGTTGATTCTTCCGACTTCTAACATGACCAACCTTTAAAAGTTGATTAATTTGGTCATGCCATGTTTTCCTCGGTCAGCCTCGACTCTATTAATATTTAACATATCTATATAATATCACTGAGGAAGGACTGGATAGTCCGAAATATGTTTGTTATTTAATTTTAATTTGTTTTAAAAAGTTAGCGTTGTATACAAAGTGTATAAAAAAGAAAAAGAAAAATACAAAACATCTATAACACAAATCATTAAGATGGTTTGGACATATGGAAAGAATGGTAAAAAAATAATATGTTTACGATGTAAATGGAACCAGAAATAGAGGAAGACCGAGAAAAACGTGGCACGATCAAATAAATCAAATATTGAATGTCGGCCATGTGAGGTGTCAGAAAAATCGACGCGCGTGCATGACACGATGTATGAATGTTGATGAAGCGAGAGAATTATGTCAGGAAAGAAAAGTGTGGCAGTAGATTCTTTCTGCCTACCCCTTCGGGGAGGCGGCGTGATGGTTAGTTAGTTATGTTTAATTTATAACACTTTTTTTTTTTTTTTTATATACAACAGGTTGCTTGAACCCAATTACTGTATACACATTATTTTTAGCTATTCAATTGATGATTCACATGACATGTGATAGGTAGCCAATCTATCGCCATTTTATTGTCACGTGAATTCTACACCAGACCAAAGACAGTGTGACAATCACACTGCCATCGCCGGGAATCGAACCCGGGACCTTCGGTATGGAAGTCAGAGCTTTTAACCACTCTACCACGAAGCCACTATTATTACGTTTCACGATTTATTTATTTATATAAGTTTGTCGTGACAGCTGTTTCGCCAAACTGTGTTTGTAACACCTGATGATGTCAACCAGATGTTGGCGAAACAGCCGTCGCGACGAATTCATATAAATAAATTGTGATACGTAATACCACTGTTTATAATTTAAACATTCTTTTATATTTCCTCAGATATAGATATTAAAAATATTATAAAATTGTTTACAACTATGGTCAGTTTTAAATTCAAAATTTATTCATAATATTTGTAGTAACAAAAGCATAAACGTACCAAAATAAACCTTTATAACATCTGTCAAAACCCACCATATTTGTAAACAATTTTATAATATTTTAAATATCTATATAATATCACTGAGGAAGTACTGGGTCCGAAACATGTTTGATATTTAATTTTAATTTGTTTTAAAAAGTTTGTGTTGTCTACAAAGTATATAAAAAAGAAAAAGAAAAATATAAAACATCTACAACACAAAGTATGGCGAATATAGAAGAAGAGTAGTGTTAATTTATAAGTTTAATTAAGTCATAAAACCCGAATCATTGCAAACGCAGATTTCAAAATGTTTGTTATAATTGGAAATTGATGTTGTTGGGTAAGTTTTAAAATCTACGCTCAATGTGAACGGCCTCTAAATTTCCTCAATCATGTGACCGCCATCACGTGACGAGGAATTCGAACATTCAAGTGGCCAGCACGTGACGCTCTAGGATGTGCTGGTTAGCACACCCGCACGGCACCACGCGCCCACGGGCCTTGGACGGATCCTTGTGAAGGAGTAGGATATTTGCAAATAGACCTGACATTTTCACGTTTTTGTTTGCTGTTATTTATTTTGCTTACGTAACTAAATTATCATTCACTGTTAAGAAACACAACATTTATTTAGGTTAGTTTATTGTTTATGTATTGAAGTAAAGCTGGAGGTAGCAAAAAAGGATCAGAAGGATAGTAATGCCAGTAGAAATTAGATGTCTTAGAAGAATGTGTCTTAGTGTCAGCGAGGCAGTGTTCATATAAAACATATATTGCAAATTCTAGAAATAGTATTCGACTTGCAAAAAACATATGATTGCGTTAATAGAGAAAAGTTGTGGAAAATATTGTATGAATATCGAAAAAGTACAAAACTGATCACGGCAATTAAGTCGCTATACACGGAAAACACTGCTAGTGTCAGAGTTAATGGAGATCTTACAGCCTTGTTGGATATCAATAAAGGTGTCAAACAGGGTTGCGTAATGTCCCCGTGGTTATTTAATCTGTATATGGACAAATGCATGAAAGAGCTGAAAGGGTTGGATGTAGGTGCCAAAATGATCGGAGTGTCAGTAAGCTGTCTCTTGTATGCGGATGACGCCGTCCTACTTGCAGACAACGAGCATGAACTACAAGTCCTGGTGAATTGTATGTATGAGGTATGCATGCGAAATGATCAGATGATGAATGTTAATAAGTCCAAGGTAATGATTTTTGAAAAGGAAGAAACCAAGACAGTCTGCAACATTAGGGTGAATGGTGAAAATTTGGCGCAAGTAGTTGAGTTCGTTTATTTAGGTAGTATGTTTACAAGAGATGGGCGAGTGGAGAGGGATATTAAAAGAAGGGTTGGGGCAGGCAACAAAGTGAATGGTGCACTTAAAGTTGTCATCGCAAACAAAAACCTATCCAAAAAGCTAGAATGGCAGTGCACAATGGTGTTCTTCTACCGACCCTTATGTATGGAAGCGAAGCATGGAACTGGCAAAAGAAGGATGAAAGTAGAATAAATGCAGTAGAAATGAGATCTCTTAGACGAATGTGTGGATACTCTGTGTATGATAGAGTGTCGAATGAAAATATAAGAAGTGAATGCGGTGCGAATGATGGTGTTATGAACAAAATAATGAAAGGATTATTAAGATGGTTTGGACATATGGAAAGAATGAATGAAGAAAGAATGGTAAAAAATTATATGTTAAGGATGTAAATGGAACCAGAAATAGAGTAAGCCCGAGGAAAACGTGGCACGATCAAATAAAGCAAATATTGAATGTCGGCCATGTGAGGAGTCAGAGAAATCGACGCGCGTGCATGACACGATGTATGAATGTTGAGGAAGCGAGAGAAATATGTCAGGAAAGAAAAGTGTGGCAGTCCATTCTTTCTGCCTACCCCTCCGGGGAGACGGCGTGATGGTTAGTTAGTTTATTGTTTATGTATTGCAAGTAAAACTGGAGATGGCAATAAAAGGATTAGAAGGATAATCGCTCAAGCGCAAGCGATCGCTCAATCCAACCGATGACAGGTCATAAGTTCTGTAAGCGCCTCGGCCACCATATTCTGTTCCCAGAAAACAATTTACATCTTCGTCTCTATTGAGATACAATTAATCCTTATAAAAATATAAAAATATCCGTAAAAAGATTACAATTACATAGAAGCGTTTCGGACAACCAGTCCTTCTTCAGTGATACATATTATAAAGATACACACAGATAATATATAATTTTTTAATTATTGTTTAATTTAATTTAATTTTTTTAAATGTAAGTGTTGTATAAACAAAGTGTACAAAAAAGAAAAAGAACAAGATAAATATGTTTATATTGTTATTTTATTTTATATCATTTTATTTTATATTATTTGTTTTAGATTTAATTTGTGGACGTAAGACGTTCGAAGTATGCGCGGAAGATTCTTATTGGTGGCGATGAGGTTCGCAACCCATCACACCGCGTCTCTCGCGGGGGCGAAAAGAGAAGAATGGAGTGCCGCATCGGTTAATGTGTGGCAGTCCATTCTTCCTGCCTACCCTTTCGGGGAGACGGCGTGATGGTTAGTTAGTTAGTTAGTTATATTTTAACTTGTAGTTAAATGTGGTATCATCTGTTTGATCATAGATTCAGAGAGATGTCCAATCACACGATTACTACATCCTGGTAAAGCTATCGATCCTCGATCTTAAGTAAAAGTAACGCGTGTCGCAATCGCAGTTTTACAACCAGTGGCGTAATCGCAGTTTTACAACCAGTGGCGTAATATAGGGGTCAATTCATAATAATGAAATTTCTTAATACTCATAGTAATGAAAACGTCTGTTTTCTTGAAGTTTCAATATATATTTTTTGGGAATGACATGTTTCGTCTTTCTAAGGCATTGTCAAATGATAATGATAACATAATAACATTTGATAAAGCCTTATAGAAAAATAAAACTTATAGAAAACAGACGTTTTCATTGACATTATTTTTTTAATTTGGAGTTTTACATCATTGCTCAAGAAATTATTAATAATAATAATAAATTATTAACCTATCCAAAAAAGCTAGAATGGCAGTGCACAATGGTGTTCTTCTACCGACCCTTATGTATGGAAGCGAAGCATGGAACTGGAAAAAGAAGGATGAAAGTAGAATAAATGCAGTAGAAATGAGATCTCTTAGACGAATGTGTGGATACTCTGTGTATGATAGAGTGTCGAATGAAAATATAAGAAGTGAATGCGGTGCGAATGATCGTGTCATGAACAAAATAATGAAAGGATCATTAAGATGGTTTGGACATATGGAAAGAATGAATGAAGAAAGAATGGTAAAAAAATTATATGTTAATGATGTAAACGGAACCAGAAATAGAGGAAGACCGAGGAAAACCTGGCACGATCAAATAAATCAAATATTGAATGTTGGCCATGTGAGAACTCAGAGACATCGACGCGCGTGCATGATACGATGTATGAATGTTGAGGAAGCGAGAGAAATATGTCAGGAAAGAAAAGTGTGGCAGTCCATTCTTTCTGCTTACCCCTTCGGGAAACGGCATGATGGTTACTTTGTTAGTTAGTTATAAAAATAATAAAAAAGACTTGAGTTCATGAATGAGCTACATATTATTTCTAATCACATTAGGGATTGTGAAAAAAAATCTTACATTATTATTTATTTTATGTTCGCCATACTTTGTGTTGTAGATGATTCACATTTTTTTAATATGCTTTGTATACAACACTCACTTATATTATTAATTCAAATTGTAAGTGTTAGTATTTTTAAAAATGACAGAATGTATCATTCATTGTTTCTTAATCAGAGATGATAAACTCGATATTAAATAATTAATACAAACGAATACGCCCGCTTTCAAAAAGTTTATTTTATTTAATGAGAATGACTCGTTTCGCCCTACTATGACATACCTGTATTTCGCCTTACATTATCTAAACATTTGATAATGTCTTAGCAAGAGTATAAAATAATTTAAAACATCTAGAAAATAGACGTTTTCATTCGTATTATTATTTGACGTATTCACTTGATTTTTTTGTATACAAACTTATTCTTCTTTTTATGATCCCTCTTGCGATGCGAATGTCCAGCTATCTCTCCATCTTTTATCTTATATCGTATCTCATTTGCAGCAGTTCGTAGCCAAGATCTATATATGCTACAATGTTGAGACTAGCATTAATTCTATTCAGATACAATTAATCCTTAAAAATGATTTACCCGTATTGGGTAAAATCTAGTATTTGTCTATGCATTCAAAATGTTAGTAAATTACTTTAAAAATTCGTTCGTTTTAGTTGAATTGTTTTATTTATTTATTTTTGGTTACAGCAGTGTCCCGCCGCGGGCAGGGCGTCGGTCGAGAGAGTGTACTTGATCTTGCTCGTACAGGCAGAGGCAGCGTGTACCGCGTCCAGGTGACCGTACTGCCTGCGGTACAGATCTGCCCACCACAGGCGTCCGCCGAGACGCTGCGCTGGCCAGTGGGACCACTTTCTCCGCGGTCGCCGGTATTGATCGCGCCTTCACTTTTAGGAAATGTCAAAGATGGATACTTGAAAGTTGGTGAAGTTCTCTGCGTTTTTTTTAAATCACCTGCTAGTTGAGCCCTTACCACATGTACCATAAAGGCAGAATCAAATCAAATAAGTTCATTTCATCAATAGACATTACAAAATGTAACGTCTATTGATGACGACGACGACGACGACTTTCGTGGCAGAGTGGTTATGAGCTCTGACTTCCATGCCGAAGGTCCTGGGTTCGATTCCTGGCGATGGCAATGTGATTTTCACACTGTCTTTGGTCTGGTGTAGAATTCACGTGACAATAAAATGGCGATAGATTCACATCATGTCACGAGAATCAATATAATAGCTAAAATATAAAAATTGTATACTGTAATTGGGTCCAAAAGACCTGTTGTGTCCATAATATACACAAAATTTTTTTAAGGCGTCTATTGAGAACAGGTAAAATAATATATTGTGTATAGTATATTACCAGAAACGTATGAGAGATGGTTCGTCATTAGGAAGACAGGATATTCTCCAGAATTAAAAGTATTTGTCTTCTGGACGTACTTTCACTAATATGAAAGACGTCGATCTCCGAGGAGACCGCCTTCAGCAGATTATTTGCTCTTCTCACCGGTGTCACCAGAGACAGGTTGGTTCTGGCGACCGGTAGCTAAAACAATCTATGCTAATGGCTGTCGAAGATATCTATCAGGGACAAAAAGCCCAACACCCTCCAGCACGGCCGAGTTCTTGAAATATCCCCTGAGTAATCTAAAGAAATGGGTTATGAGATGCCCATCTCTTCGAAGCTGCAGATAGTTAGCCCCAAGTATTCCCAATAGAAATGCCGTGGGATAGAGCCACGGATAGCTATGTACCATACTCCCTCATTAAGAGATACTTCAGAATTTTTTTCTGAACCCTCTCCAACATAACGGAATATCTCGCCTCGTGAGGACTCCATATCACAGAATCACTTTCGAGTTTGCTCCAAACCAATGCGTTGTATAGGACTCTAAGCATATGAGAATCTCTGAAAACTCTTCCGGTCTGGACGATGAAGCCTAACATCCTCTGTGCAGTGCCACAAATCATCTCAATATGTGCACGAAAAGTCAGCTTACTCTCACAGATGATCCCGAGATCTCTCATCGTAGATACATGTGCTAGTTGCTGGTTGTTCATTGTGTATCTATAATACAAAGTTTTCAATGCTCTAGGAAAAGATAGCGTAACGCACTTAGAGACATTGTAGCATAAACTTACAGCGTATCGTACGAGTATCATTGAACATTCTGACCTTACGGCGAGCGTGCATGTCTATCTGTTATATCTGGACGCAAAAATACAAATAAAATAAAAATAAAATGACAGCTTCGTAATCGCCAAAATTATTATTATTCATTACTAAATATAATAATATGTTCTACGATTATTCTTCTTCTTCTTCTTCTTCCTGGCGCTATCCCAACTAATTGTCTGTGTGAACTGTTGGGGTCGGCTCTTCTCGATCTCAGGCTGTATTTCTTACGGTTCTGAGTATCGCCTTCACTCAAGCCATTTCTCTGCAAGACGCTATTGCACTAAATCATCCACGCGTTCATTGGTCTTTCTCTGGATGAATGATTATAATTAACAATAGAAAAAAAAAAACAGATTGAATGAAAAGAGAATGATCAAAATTTAAATGTTAACGATTATCTAATGGAATTGGAACTAGAAATAGAGGAAGAACGAAGTAATCGCGGCACGATCAAATCAATCAAATATTAAATATCGGCCACTTGAGGAGTCGGAGAAATCGAAATGCGTGCACGACACGATGTATGAATGTTGAAGAATCGAGAGAAGTATGCCAGGAAAGAAAAGTGAGGCAGTCCATTATTTCTGCCTACTCCTTCGGGGAGACGGCGTAATGGTTTGTAAGTGAGTTAAAAAAGCATTGAGTCTTATTCTTCTTCTTCTTCTTATAGGTTTGATGACCTGTTGTTGATTGCGTCTCTGTCCTCCTGGGAAGCGGACTGCCAACTTTATTGCCATCGGCCACGTGTTCAAGAATCCTTCGGTAGACATCTTTGGGATCTTTCGGATGATTCAAGTATCTTCTTCTTTGGCGCCCCCATCTGACAATGTCCTGAATATCGTTTACGCGCTGGAGTTGCTTGGTTAAAGCCGTGTCGGCTCTGGATCCTATTGGGTATGTCGACATTGAATTTCAAAACTTTAATTTTAAAATCCTTAACCTTTTTAGATACAAATTTATAGTTTCTTGAACAATGATGTAAAACTCCATATTGAATAATTAAAACTTTAGGAAATCTGATCGAAGCGTAGATTGCCGCAAGTTAGAGCTGTGTAAAACGTAGAGCAGGATTAGTTACAAAGGTTTATCATAGATGGCGCCAGTATGTGTCACAACGTACTAATGAAGTGCAGCGCCAAATTAATTTGAAAAAAGAGTATTGTTGTATTAACGTGTAGTTTTATCGAGAAGTATTGTTGTATTAACGTGTAGTTTTATCGAGAAGTATTGTTGTATTAACGTGTAGTAGAGTTATGTGTATAAGATAGTATTGTTGTCCCTAACGTGTAGTTTTATCAAGTTGTATTAACGTGTAGTTTTAACGAGTTGTATTTACTTATATTTTGTTTACACCAATACACGTGTACCTTCACGAGTGCGAGTTATTCATTTTTAACAGGGCTATCAGCAAAACAATGTTCATTTATATAGGCTGGTGCCATTCTGTAAAGTACTTTAAAAACCGTACAACATAATTTATACTGGATTCTTTCAGAACACTTGAGCCAGTGAAGATCTTTTAGATGTTTAAAATGTGAGAATTTTTTGGAATATCTTTTATAAGTCGTGCTGTCGCATTGAAAGCAGATTGAAGTTTATTTGTTTGTTTCTTGGGGGTGTTGGCGTAAATGCCGTTATAAAAATGAGTCGAGACAAGACGAAGGAATTAACAAGTATTTGTAATGCATCAATGGGAAAACATCTTTTGACTGCTTTGAGTTGCCTTAGGTGAAAGAAACTCACTGTCTTATGATTGCTTCCTAAGTACAATAAAAAAAGGATCGCCTAGATAGTTTGGACATATGGAACGAATGTATGAGGGAAGAATGGTTTAAATGTTGTATACAAGCAATGTGAGTGGAAATAGAAGACGCGAAAGACCTAGGAAAGTATGGCATGGCCAGATTAATTGATTTCTGAATGGGGTCCACTTTCGAAATCGGAAAAATCGAGGAGCAAGCGTGTTCGGTGTATGAATGTAGAGGAATCTCAAGAGGTACTTCAAGACAGAGCTGTAAGTCCTTCCTCCCTAACTACCCTACGGGAAACGGAATGATGGTTAGATATGCTTTCTGAGGGTAATCTCACTATTGTGAAAACTGTTCACGAAGCGATGCGATTTAGAAAGATTATTGCCTCGCCTATGGGCATAACTTTTGGTATGTTTATTCTACACAGTGGAAGATACCTACGTTATTATTATTGTAGATCATTTTCGCGTACAAGCATAGTCAAGTCATTAAAAATGTCCGAGTTATTTATAGGCCCACGAATCACTTGAGGAAAATGAACTCGAGTAGTCGAGCATAATTATTGTTAGTAAGAAATCATTTTGGTATATCCAAATTATTTTGTTTTATATTAAAAATATTTGTCATATTTTCCTTATACTCGTATGTAATTAATCGTATTTTATAATCGTGTAAAAAAAGAGTCTTTAATTTTCCTCATTTTCAAGATAGATATTCGTATGATTTAAAAAAAATGAAATAAGTATCAAAAATATGTTCAGGTAATACATAAAAAAACTGCGATAGAAACAATATCTATATACATATTATATAAACATATAAAACAAAGTCGTGTTAGTTACACCATTTATAACTCAAGAATGGCTGGACCGATTTTGATAATCTTTGATTTTTTGGATTTGTCTCCATTCCGAATTGCAGAATAACTATTAAAATATCGGAAAAAATAGACCAGAGTGCATCCCATCCAGCAAATATAATACGTCAAACTCCGATGTATGTAACCTGACTGGAGAACAAACCCATAGAATGGGTCGACAACTTCAGATATCTAGGCATATACTTAGTAAGAGGGGAACAGGGAATCAAATGCCAAATCAACAAGGCAGCCACAATCTCTAATTATCAAAAATCTTCTTCTTATTCTTCTTATTGTAGATCTTGCGATCTGTTTATGCAAGATATTATGTCACAATATGGAAAATTGATCACAATATGCAAATACAATGATGTGTTGTTTTCGTGCACATATCGAGAGGATTTGTGACATTGCACTGAAGATGTTGGGCTTCATCATTCGGACCGGAAGAGTTTTCAGAAATCCCAATGTGCTCAGAGTCCTATACAACGCGTTGATTCGGAGCAGACTCGAAAGTGGTTCTGTGATATGGAGTCCTCACGAGGCGAGATATTCCGTTATGCTGGAGAGAGTTCAGAAAAAATTTCTGAGGTATCTCTACATGAGGGAGTATGGTAGTTATCCGTGGCTCTATCCCACGGCATTTCTTTTAGGAATGCTCGGAACCAATTCTTTACAGCTTCGAAGAGATGGGCATCTCATAACCCATTTCTTTAAATTAATCAGGGGATATTTCGAGAACTCGGCCGTGCTAGAGGGTGTTGGTCTTTTTGTCCCTGATAGATTTCTCCGACAACGACAGCACAGATTGTTTTACCAACCGGCCGCCAGAATCAATCTGCCTCTGGTGACACCGGTGGGAAGAGCAATTAATCTGCTGAACGCGGTCTCCTCGGAGATCGACGTCTTTTATATTAGTGAAGGTACGTTCAAGGGACAAATACTCTTGACTTTAGAAAGTATGTTGTCTTCCTAATGTCTAACCATCTCTAATGCGTTCCTGGTACTTTGTTGTATTTTTATAATGTTTTACCTGTACTCAATAGATGCCTTAAACATTTTCCTGTTTGTAATGTCTTTTGAGTTAATAAACTGATTTGATTTGATTTGAAGAGTAAGATGAGAATTTATAAAGCATGTTTGAAATCAACAATAACATATAAACAAGGGCAGACATAGTCAGAAAAAAAACAATATTACGATAACAAAATCAACCTAATGGATAAGTGTATGAAAGAGCTGAAAGGGTTGGATGTAGGTGCCAAAATGAGCGGAGTGTCAGTATGCTGTCTCTTGTATGCGGATGACGCTGTCCTATTTGCAGACAACGAGCATGAACCGGCGTTTATCCTGCTTTCATCTTTCTTTTGCCAGCTCTAAGCTTCACTTCCATACATGAGGGTTGGCACTAGTTCTCCATTGTGCACTGCCATCTTTGCTTCTGTGGATATATTTGTATTAGTACAGTTATGACTTTGATTGCGCCATTTATTTTATTCCAAGCACCAACCCTTCTTTCGATGTCTTTCTCCATTTTTCCGTCTCTAATAAACATGCTTCCCAGATACGTAAATTCGGTAACTTGCACCAATTTCTCGCCCATCGCACTTATATCACAAATCGTCATACATCCTTCTTTATCGAAAACCATCACTCTAGAATTAGACACATTCATCACCAAGTCACTCTTTTTGAATGCCTCATACATCCTTGACACTAAGACTTGCAAATTTTCTCTACTGTCAGCGATTAACACAGCATCGTCTACATATAACAAACCGACGAAAAGTAAGACAAACGTTAATAATATTGTTCGTGTTTCTAATGTCTGTTTTCTTGAAGTTTTATTGAATCACATAAGAAAGAGACATTTCGCCATGCTAAGTCATTTTATTAATAAGTTTTAATCAACCTAACGGGACTCGTCCTCGAGGACTAACTAACTAACTAACTAACCATCACGCCGTCTCCCCGAAAGGGTAGGCAGAAAGAATGGACTGTCACACTTTTACTGATGCGGCACTCCATCCTTCTCTTTTCGCTCCGCGGGAGACGCGGTGTGATGGGTTGCGAACCTCATCGCCACCAATAGGCATCTCCCGCGAACACTTCGATCGTGTCCGACACCCACAAAATAAATCTAAAACAAATAATATAAAATACAATGATATAAAAAAAAATAACAAAATAAAAATAATTTAACACAAAATGTTCTTTTTAGATGGTGCACATATTGTCTATTTAATTTATGTTCCACGAATCCGCCGTTTTTTAATTTAGCACATAATGTAATAACACATAATGATTTTTTCGATGTTGCACATGTTTACATGGACGATCCGGACTTTTGTGTTCATTTAATTTATGTTTTACGTATCCATCGTTTTTTAAATTATCTGTAATTAGGCACTTAACCAGCAAGAACTTTGAAATAATATTGAAGAAATTATTCAAATTGCCATTGGAACAAATGAAAAATTTATTTTTACACCTGTCAAAACTCTTTATAAAAACGATAAAACTAATATAATTTTCACAGCAAAACAGCACAAACGTATTACGTGTCACAATTAACTATTATAAAGTGCGGCAACAGTTAAATTGACCAAAACAATTCAGTTCTACGCGAAATATCTCCAAATTAACAGGAGCACCACATGAACCAAACCAAATTTTCAAAAAAAAAAAAAAAGACCTCGAGGAAGACCTGCTAAACGATGGAAGGCCAGATGGAAGTCCGCCTCACAGTTATCGAAAAAGTCTGCCCGTTCGAGAAATGTTTGTTGTACTCGGACTGCACTATTAATCTCTGTTCGGGAGTTATGAAAGAGTCATATGACCACTTTCACTGAGCGTCACGGTCTTGTGCTCCGTAAAAAATGTGTAACGGAAAGAACCGCTTTTTATTATGAATAATAATTGTCACTTAAACTTATATAAATCCGCGGTAAGTCGACCATTGCGCAACGCGCCTAGCCGCCATCAGAGCTTCTTATTGTTGTGACGTGGTCATTTTTTGTCGCCATTTTACGGTTACGAGACGTTAATCGTTTACAATCTATCTATCGTCACCTACATTTGTTAATTAATACGTATCATACTACGTATTTGTATAATGATACAGAGTAGCATTTTAATATAAATTATTAATACTTTTATAATATATTTTATCATACTTTTATTCTTAATGAAAAAACTTATTGAACGCTAAGGCATAAACACTGTAGAATTCCATAGAAATATACAATACTTAGAAAATTGAAAAAAACTTTGTTTAATCCACAAAATATTAAAAAACACGACATTTTTCGGAGGATACCTCCATCTTCAGGTGTAAAAATATAATAAAAACCAAACAATGAAAGACAAATATAAAAAATAATTATTAGTACTCATAACAAATGGTCCAGGTTAATTTTTAAATTTAAATTATTGTATCGAATTTTAAATACGTTTATTATATTAGTCTTTCTATGTTATTAGTCTTTCTATGTTTCGATTGCATATGATTACGTTAATAGAGAAAAGTTGTGGAAAATATTGTCTGAATATGGAAAAAGTACAAAACTGATCACGGCAATTAAGTCGCTATACACGGAACGCACTGCTAGTGTCAGAGTAAATGGAGATCTTACTGCCTGATTTAATATCAATAAAGGTGTCAAACAGGGTTGCGTAATGTCCCTGTGGTTATTTAATCTGTATATGGACAAATGTATGAAAGAGCTAAAAGGGTTGGATGTAGGTGCCAAAATGAGCGGAGTGTCAGTAAGCTGTCTCTTGTATGCGGATGACGCTGTCCTACATGCAGACAACGAGCATGGACTTCAAGTCCTGGTGAATTGTATGTATGAGGTATGCATGCGAAATGATCTGATGATGAATGTTAATAAGTCCAAAGTAATGATTTTTGAAAAGGAAGAAACCATGACAGTCTGCAACATTAGCGTGAATGGTGAAAATTTGGAGCAAGTAGTTGAGTTCATGTATTTGGGTATTATGTTTACAAGAGATGGGCGAGTGGAAAGGGATATTGAATGAAGTGTTGGGGCAGGCAACAAAGTGAATGGTGCACTTAAAGTTGTCATCGCAAACAAAATCCTATCCAAAAAAGTTAGAATGGCAGTGCACAATGGTGTTCTTCTACCGACCCTTATGTATGAAAGCAAAGCATGGAACTGGCAAAAGAAGGATGAAAGTAGAATAAATGCAGTAGAAATGAGATCTTTTAGACGAATGTGTGGATACTCTGTGTATGATAGAGTGTCGAATGAAAATATAAGAAGTGAATGCGGTGCGAATGATGGTGTCATGAACAAAATAATGAAAGGATCATTAAGATGGTTTGGACATATGGAAAGAATGAATGAAGAAAGAATGGAAAAAAAATTATATGTTAATGTTGTAAATGCAACCAGAAATAGAGGAAGACTGAGGAAAACGGGGCACGATCAAATAAATCAAATATTGAATGTCGGCCATGTGAGAAGTCAGTGAAATCGACGCGCGTGCATGACACGATGAAGCGAGAGAAATATGTCAGGAAAGAAAAGTGTGGCAGTCCATTATTTTTGCCTACCCCTTCGGGGAGACGGCGTGATGGTTAGTTAGTTAGTTAGTTAGTCTTTCTATGTTTAGTTTTTGTTATATTTTTACACCTGAAGATGGAGGTATCCTCCGAAACATGTCGTGTTTTAAAAATAATCATTTTTTAATATTTTGTGGAATAAACAAAATTATTTTCAATTTCCTAAGTATCTTAAAACACCCTATTTCAACTAACCATCACGCCGTTTTCCTGAAGAGCGAGGCAGAGAGGATGGACCGCCACACATTTCTATCCTGAAATAACTTTCGCGCCTCTTCTACATTCGTATACCGTGACACGCACGCTCGTCGATTTTTCAAGTGATAATTAATATGTGTCATGAAGTTGGATAATACTATATTTTTTTTTAAACTCTAATGTGAACAGAAAACAGCTCCTTATTATGAATAAGGAATCGGGTCGTGTGCAGGCTTGAACCCAATTTGCCAAGATTAGGAGGCAAGCGGTCTGTTCCCTAAACCACAACCGAAACACGCAATAAAAAAAAAAAAATAATAATATGCTAACTTTTAAAGCGCCGTTTTTGTGATGTAATCACCTCAAGGGCGCATTAAGACGTGTTTTAAATATAAAAATCTAAATGTGACCGCTTAAAAAACGATCGGTTTAAAAGTATAGTAGAACAAAGTATAGTTTTAATTTTGTAATTTTAATGTGCATAAATATGTCACGGAACGGAATGGACTTGAGGTAACGGGAAAACCAGCCACCCTTGGTCAGGGTTGGCTTTATATTCAGAACCCTTTCAGAGAAGGGAGAAGTCTCCAGTTGTCAGTGCTACAGTAAGGACCATCCTTACGCTCCCGCGATCTCACGTCAGTTTTCCGTTCCGTCGAAGAAGTGGACATTCAGTAGGAATAAATAGTTCGATCCGAGACCGGTATTATTAATTTGGAGAAGTGCCGTGGGGATATGTGTGCTGCACCATCAGGAAGCCGTGGATCCGCTTAGCCGAGTGCCAGGACCGAATGCAAGTTTCAGCTAAAGTGTCAAAGTGACCACTTTATTATTATTATTATTCTTGCTGTTGTTGTTGTTCTTGTTGTTGTTGTTGTTGTTATTGTACTTGATGTAGTTGTTGTAGTTATTATTAGTATTATTGTTATTTATTTTATAATTATTATTTTGAATCGCTCTATACATCATTACAACGCGAGCCAAATCGATGTAAAGGGTATAGCTATCATGTTGCTTCTTATGACATGAGATAGGTAGCTAATCTATCGCCGTTTTATTGTCACTTGAATTCTACACCAGACCAAAGACAGTGTGATTATCACACTGCCGTAGGCGGGAATCAAACCTGGGACCTTCGGTGTGGCAGTTGAAGCACTTACCACTCGGCCAGGAAGGTCGGCTTGAACCCAAGTTCCTTGTATTGGGAGGCAAGCGTTCTGTTCTTTAAACCACAACCCGAAACACGAAATGACATAAGTAATACTTCAAAATTATTTCAAAATTATCATAATAATATATATTACATACATTAATGGTCAATTGTTTTAAACATAATGGAATTATAATTTCGCATGCTTTCTGAACTATAAATTACAGAAAATGCTACATTATTTTAATTCTTTACTAATTTGTAGAGTATAATAAATTGTACTCTGTGCAAAACTGCGAATTGTAATAATGGCAGAGTGGGTTTTTGCAACTATGTATCCAATTATTTGAAAATTCAGTGCACAATTGAAATGTAATTACGCAACGAAACGTTCTCAATTTAAACCCGAAAACAAAAGATGGCATATTCCCACAAGTGATCCGACAGCTTTTGTTTTACTGTGGCTGTTTGATTTCGAAATTCTATTGTTCGGAGTGGTTTGCGATATTAACGCGGGTCACTGTCACATAACAGAAATTTCTGTAATGATTTGATCTATGAGAACTAATCTCGGGTCTTCGAATCGATGAATTTTCTTTGTTATCCGATAACAGAAATTTAATTATTTGAATCAACACAATGTCAATATGTCAAAATGACCGTTAAAATACACAATATGTCATAATACGTCACAATTACCCCCAGTTTTAAATTCAAATCAAATCAAATGAGTTTATTTTCTCAAGAACAAAATTAATGTTTAAGGCATCTCTTAAACAGGGATATTGTGCTGCAACTGAACCATACTCGAAGGTTTTCTAGCCAGGATTTTCTTCTTCTCTCGACACTAAGTTTTCCGTTTTCTTTTTTTTTATATATACGTTGGATTCAACACTCGCCTTTAAACCAATTAAATAAATATCCAACATGTTTCGGACTACCCGGTCTTTCATACCCGGTCATATTCAAAATATTATAAAATTGTTTACAAATATAGTCAGTTTTGACAAGTGTCATGAAGATTTATTTTGGAACGTTTATGCTTTTGTTTTAACAAATATTATGAATTAATTGAAATAATAGAAATATAACTTTGAACTCGAAATTTTAGAAATTAAAAAAGGAAATAGAAGAAAGAAAATCTTATAAATAATCAAATAAATTTAACTTCAAGTCCAATCTTCGATTTATTTCCTTTGTTGTAAGTGAACCCCAAGAAGAACTTAAAGTTATTATTTTAAAATTTAAAAATATTCATTATATTTGTTATAACATACCTAAGCATAAACGTTTCAAAATAAATCTTTAAATATCTTTATAAATCTTAATATATCTTTATATAGATAAATCTTTATATATATTTATAAATCAATAACATCTGTCAAAACTGACCATATTTGTAAACAATTTTATAATATTTTGAATATCTATATAATATCACTGAGGAAGGACCGGGTAGTCCGAAAAATGTTTGATATTTATTTAATTTGTTTAAAGGTGAGTATTGTATCCAAAGTATATAAAAAAGAAAAAGTAAATTTTTGTATTAGAATTTATTTTACAATCTCAAAGACGAGCAGAAAATAGCTCATTATTATGGAAAATAAATCTGTTATCGTGTCCACTTTGAACCCAAGTTCTCTGGATCAGAAGCCAAGCATTCTATCCTCTAGACCATGGGTCGGCAACCTTTTGTTAATGGCCAAATATTTGACGTGGGGATAAATGTGGGCCACGCTTCGTTCACATATCATTACAGTGTACCTACAATATTTGTGTACAAATATTTTAAATAAAACGCTTATTGTATATTTTTACGAAATTTTTCGTATTTGGCTTGCAAGTTTTTTCTATATTAGCCTGCATTTTTGAGACGCGTAGTATTGTGTCTAAATGTTATTCCGATATCCAAAAACAGTTTTTGTTTTTTCGAAAGTTCAGAAATGAAAATTTTATCGTATAATATTTTTCGTCACGTGGGTTGCGGTGAGAATCTAGGATATAAACGGCTCGCGGGCCGCTGGTTGCCGATCCATTCTCTAGACCACCACACAGTTTTTATTATTATTGTAACATCTGATGATGCAAACATTGGCTAGAGAAGCAGCTGTCCTGAAATTTTCCAAAATAATAAATTGTGATTTAATTTTACTAAAAATATCGAAGATTTCACTATGTAAATACGAATGAAAAATTTCCTTATTAATTTACATAAACAAAATATATAAAAAGTGAGAAAACAAGTGATTCAAAGGTCTCTTATTCCGCCGAGTTTAAATTAAATGCATTTCCATGACCGTCTATGTAACATAACGACGATGTAAATGGAGTAAGGAGTCGAGGTAGACCGAGGAAAACATGGCATGACCAAATTAATCAAATATTAAAGGTTGGTCATGTCAGAAGCCGGAAGAATCGACTTGCGTGTATGACTCGCTGTATGAATGTGAAGGAATCTAGAGAGGTATGTCAGGATAGTTTTTTGTGTGTGTGTCGGTCCATTCTCTCTGCCTACCCCTGCGGGGAAACGGCGTGAAAGTTTGTTCTTGTTGTTTTTGTCCATGACCGTCTAATGACAAATGGCTGATTGTCCGTTCCGATTCTACAGTTTAGATTGTCTACAGATTCACCAGGAATAGTTTATTAATATTAACTTCAGGGCGATGATTTGTAACAGCGTTTGTAACACCTCATTAATTGGTTATAGAACGCTATCTGATTGATTTCTGGGTCTAAGAAGGCGAAGTATACGGCATTAGCTTCTAAAATACTCGGTAATTAGAAAATTACTACTATCTCGAAATTAGGAAAATAAATTAATTTTAACAGCGGAAGGACATATTTGTGTGTGTGGTTTTGTGTTTGAATGTACAATAACCACATAAATTTCCCAGAAATATAGGAATTTCCAGACACCATTAGCCAGGACACTTGATATTTGAAATATATTTTAATTGACGACTTTCGTGGTCCAGTGTTAATGCATTGACTGCTAACCCGAAGGTTCCGGGTTCGATTCCCGGCGAGGGCAGTGTGATTGTCTTTGGTCTGGTGTAGAATGATGTCGAATTCACGTGACAATAAAATGGCGATAGATTAGCTACCTATCACATGTCACGAGAATCACTATGATAGCTATAATAAATACCCTTTACATCGATTAGGCTCATGCTGTCATGATGTAAAGAGCGATTCAACAAAATAATAATAATAATAATAATAATAATATATATAAAAAACTTTTATAAGACGGTATTACTTGGTGGTTGGACATACTTATTGAAACATTAATTAAACAGTTTTTTATGTATTTGGTATACAACGCTGTCGGGAGAAGACGAAAATGCCGTCTTGAAAACTATGAAAATGGTTTAGTTTCATCATTTATGTTTAGAGCTGGTAAATAGTAAAAATGGCAACAATGTTAGTTGATATACGTGAATGAAAAAGCCTGTTTTCTAGAAGTTTTGTTTCATTTGATGGGAATGATATATTTCACTTTGCTAAGGGCATGATAACTTTTTTTGTCATAAAACTAAAACATTTGATAATTGAGGGCTGGACGTTACAAAGGTGCCAAGTATCAAAAATGTTATAAAATAAGTTTTTGATCACAATTGGTGTTTAACATAAAGGAGCAAATTGATTGAATAATATAGCATAGTTCAAACTTCACCCTAAATATTCCGCCCGTGATATTTTTTTTCGTTTTATGTTTAAGGGGGTTGACCCATGGTAAAACAACCCATGGTAAAATTCAGAAACCAATTAGCTAGGTGAAACGTGTCATTCTCATTTACAACAACAACAACAAACCATCACGCCGTTTCCCTGTAGACCTATCTAGATTCCTCCACATTCATACAACATGTCATATACGCACATCGATTCCTCCGACTTCTAACATGACTAACCATTAAAACTTGATTTTCTTGGTCAAGCCATATTTTCTTCGATCTACCTCGACTCCGTACTCCATTTAGGTCGTTAACGTATACTTTATTAACCATTATTTCTGCATCTATGCGCTCCATATGTCCGAACCAACGCATTGATGCTTTCATATTTTTGTTCATAATTCCGCTCTACACTCCTTTCTTATATCAGCATTTGAAATTCTGTCGTACATCATTCAATCACACATATGTGTTAGGACCTTATTTCAACCGCATTTATTCTGCTCTCATCTTTCTTCTGCCAGCTCCATGCTCCGCTTCCATACATAAGGGTTGGGACCAGAACTCCATTGTGAACGACCATTTTCGCTTTCATTGATAAATTCTTGTTACCTATAACTATTTTTAAAGCTCCATTCACTTTGTTACTCGCACTATCCGTTCGGCCATCCGCTGTGAACATGCTACCTAAATACACAAATTTCCTCACCTGTTTCAAGTTCTCTTAGTTTCTTTGCTCCGTCACGCAGAACCAACCTGCCTTTGGTGATGTCAGTAGGAAGAGTAATTCGGACGTTGAATCTAATCATCTCGGATTTGGATATTTTCAGTGTCAGTGAGGCAGTATTTATAAAAAAAAATTACATATTCTGGAAAGAGTACTGCCTCACTGACGTCGACATATTTGGGTTCCTTCTGATATGTATGATTTTTTGGTTTCATGTCGTTTTATCTTATCTTTGTAACACCGTTTTGTGTCCAAATGAGTCGCCTCAATATTTTTCGTTTGTTATGTCTCATTTGTGAATCATGTATAAATAAATAAATAAATTACAAACTGTCATTTGCTCTTCCCTTTCAAAACTAATTCCCATTCCCATTTAAATATAATAAAACTTCTAGAAAACAGACGTTTCCTTTCGTAATAATTATTTAATATGGAGTTTTACATCATTGTTGATGAAACAATAAATAAGATATTTTGTTGATTTTATTTTGTGAGGTTGAAACAAAACAAACTATTAGTCAATATGTAGTACGAGTACATGCAACTGTGATGATTTGAATAATAAATCGATTGAATAGAGTTCTTCGTCGTTACCGGAGCGAAGAATCAGAGAGGAGGTTGCGTCATTGGATTAATCAGAATGTAGAAATTGAGTCTGTTGGTCCGCCTCCGGAATACAAGAGTGCTGGTAACTAGCTGTCCCTTGACATTGACTTGCGGCGGCAGGTTACGACACCCGCTTGCTTTAATCGCGAGCGGAGAAAGTTATCTGCCCACTAACGGGCGGACGCTGGACGTGAAGGTCGCTCATGGTGGTTAACTGTCCGTTACCCAATAACCATCCGTCACGAATTAACTGTTACCAAAAAAAATAAAAATAAAAATTAAAAGTTGTGAAAATTTTGATAGTGTGATTGCAATCGGAGTGGCACCGGTGACCAATTGGACGACCAAGGCTGCGATGGGAGGATGAAGTTAAGAGAGATGTGGCGAAATTGTTACGAGTGTCAGATTGAAGGGTCGAAGCGGAGGACAGGAGGAGTTGGAGGCGAAGAATACTGGAGGCTCGATATGGGCCATCGAAGAAGAAGAAGGATTGCAATAGCTCATTTATTTACAATGTTAAGAGTAACAAACAGCGATTTTAAAACAAATCTAAAAACACATAGAAACAATAAAATAAGTCCAATAACATGTCCTACTACAATTATAAACAAAGACGACCTTCGTGGTCGAGTGGCAAATGCTATGATTGTCAAGTCGAAAGTCCCGGGTTCGATTCCCGGCGATGGCAGTTTGGCTGGTGTAATCGCATGTGATAAGAATCAATATGATAGATTTACCCTTTACATCGATTTGGCTCGCGCAAAATAATGTAATAAGCAATTCAACAAAATAACTATAATAATAAAAATAAACGAAGAATTAACCGTACACAATAATGAATCGAAATCGATGTTATAAAACATACATCAGGCCTATAATGACTTACATAATTGAAGCAGGAGCAGGCATTCTCTGAACCAAACATCTCCTAATAGTAGCAGAAATGAAAACATTGCGACCTATCGTGGGTAGAACCCTTAGATATAGGATACCCAACCAAGAGATTCGCAGATCCTGCAAAGTTGATGACATAGTGAGATGTAGTAGGCAGAGAAAACGATTTTGAAGGACCCACATCGAGAGGATGGAGGAATCCTTGAGAATACCTAAGATACTGATGCACGAGACTGCAGAGGGCCGCCGACCTCCAGAACAACCACCAAAGAGATGGAGAGAAAACTGGACGTCTTCATCACAGGAAGAAAATTGATGTCCCATATAAACAGATCGAAAGATCTACGGTAAAGGGGAAAAAGAATAACACGTGTGAAGTACAAGTAAATTCTAATGCAAACAATCAAAATAAATGGAAGTGAATACCGGCTTAAAAATATAACTAGTGTGCCCATAGGAATAATTAATTTTCGTGAATACTTATCCAAGGAGAGAAGCATTTAATTGAGACTTATTTATTATAAATAATAAAACACTTTGTATTTAACCACTGTATGGTTATTATAGATTATGGAATCTATAAAGCATGCGTAAGACCAATAATAACATATGGCGTCGAAACGAGGGCAGACACAGTAAGAACCAAACAAGTTTTGAGGACTTCCGAGATGAAGTCACTGAGGATATAGCAGGCAAGATACTGAGTGATCCCGCAAGGAACATCAAAATAAGAGAGATATGTGAGGTTGAAGATATTTAAGATGGAGCAGACAGCGAAAAAGGGACTGGTACGGTCATGTTCAAAGAATGGACACCACCAGACTCCCCTATATTGCATTGCATAATCAGCCTCATTGGACTCGTCCTCGTGGAAGACCTCCTAAAGGATGGAAGGACAGCTGGGAGTCTAACTCACTCTGGAGAACAGACCACATAGGTCTTCAACAAGGAAGAAGAATAAGAAGATGCTAATTATAATTGATGCCAACTAGTTTCGCAATCATTGACCAGCTAGGTATCAAGGTAAGACTCTCGCGGATGTGCTCTCAGAGAGTGTTGAAATATTTTGGACACAGCCAAAAGAGACCAGGACAACCTTGAAAAGCTCACCATCTTGGGCAAAGTGGAGGGAAGGCGACCACAAGGACGACCACCGAGCCGCTGGTCTGATCGAATCAGGGATCTGACTGGTCTCTCTTTAGCTGCAGCCTGGAATTGACGGGTGACAGGAGCGCATGGCGTGCTGTGGTCAATGGTTTACAGGATAGACACGACCCTCACTTATGAGGAATACGACTGAGAAGAAGTTTCGCTTGGACCCAAGCTTCATCAGGCTTGAATTCATGAAGTGAAACTAGTTGGCATCAATTATAATAACTATACCGTGGTTAAATACATAATGTTTTGTTGTTTTATATCAACTAAGTACTTCATGTGAATATTTCAAATTGCATTTAATTGAAATTTTGGAACGTTGTGATGATGTGATGGTTTGAAAAAATCCACAAAATTATTAAAATATTGACACTTTATATTATAATATATAAAAATAAGACTTACATTATCCTATGGAATTGCAAGCTGACAGGAGAAAATAAGTCATTAATTCTATGCATATTACCAGACAACAAGTTTGGTTTTAAATTCTCAGAAATACTATTATAAATGTAGCTATATCTATACTGTTATGAATTTAATAACAGGAAAATTCGTTGCTGAGTAAATTGATTTTACGCGCGTTAAAATTATGTGGGCACTACTCGAGTAAGAGCTAATTAAAAATATATTAACTGTAATATAATTATCATAACACCGACATCTGTTGATTTAAATCAGAACTTCCCGTAAGAACAATGCAACGGATACATACTCGTATACAATGTTTATTTTTTTACCAATTGAAAATCTCTGCAATTGAATTTGTTTCAACAAATTATTATAGCGTTCCAATTTCAAATTAAAATTTTCGAGTTTGAACACTTTATTCCAAAATTTAAAGAAATTCTTGTTTATCGAAGAGTTAAAATCCACTGACGCGTGTGTCTTCGACCGGTTTCGGCCGTTCGCTGCCACCAGAAGATGGCAGAGAGCTGCCGAAATCGGTCGAAGACACAAACATTAATAAATACATTTTAAAATGATTTTTTTACCTTTTTTATTTTCATTATTTGCAATAAACTTCTACAATGAAATTTCAAAGAACATTTTTTTTAAAGCGAAGAGTTGAGAGAAAACACGTGTATCTAAATTGATTATTAACTTTATCAACTGTTAAATTCACAACACTGTTATACGACAGCTGTTTCGCCAATCGGTGTTGGCATCATCTGGTGTTACAGACAACACAAGTCAGTTGTTTGTAACACCTGATGATGACAACATTATAACAGTGTTGTGATTCGGCCAAAACAATGGACTATTTAATTATTAACTTATTTATTCTTCTTCTTCTTCGTTTGTTATATCAGGTCTGCCCCATTTTGGCATTCACTTCTGTTAAGGTCTTTCTGTCTTGCGCCTTACTTATTTACTTATTAATTCAAATAAATATAGAAAAAAATCATTTCAGTACGAAGAATTTTTATGGCAACAACTATTGTAAAACTCCTTATTATAATGTATATTAAATATTTAGAAAAACGTATGATTTGTCGAAGTTTAATATAATTATAATATATTGGAGTGACATGTTTCGCGTTGCTAAAGCGTAATCAAATGTGTGTAAAATGTGAAAATGTCTTTAAAAAGCAAAACATGTCACTTCTATAAATAACGTTTAAACTAATAGAAAATAAAATGTTTCCGTCAATATTTAATACCATCTTGATGGTTTGTAGTTCTATGATTGATTGAATTAGTTAGTTATGATTGATTGAAAGAGCGGATATGTTGTTTTACTACAAATTGTTTAAATTTAGCCTTTTTTCAAAATTATGTTCTTAATTATGGAAATAAAATGAAACTTTAGCGTGTTATTATATTAGCATTTTTCTGCATCTGTGACTATTACCGCCATCTGTCATATAATAATAGAAGCTTTCTTTAATTAAATATACGATAAATTTTATTTCGACTTGATTCGAATATGATATCAATATTTTTAAAACATAATTCGAGTTTTCGATTATGTCAACAGATGTCTCTACTTTTTATGATAGATTAAAATGCTATTAGATTTCCCGTATTATAGAAATCGGTTCGATAAATGAAAATTATCATTGGCTCGTGAAAGCCATTTATTTATTTAAATATGGAACGATTAAAAAATACGTATGCTTTATTGAAAATCGTTCATGCATAAATCTTAAATGTATTAATACGAATGAAAACGCCTGTTTTATAGAAGTTTTATTATATTTTATGTGAATGATATGTTTCGCCTATCTAAGATATTATCAAATGTCTGTCTCAGGCATTGATTGAGGCAAGGCGAAACATGTCATTCAACTAAAATATAATATAAAACTTCTAGAAAACATACGTTTTTATTTGTCATTGTTAGAGAAACAATTAATTGAAATATATTTGAAATTAAATAGTCCATTGTTTTGGCCGAAACACTATGACAGAACGCTTGGATCCTGATCCAGGGGACATGGGTTCGAGCCTGGACACGACCCGATTCCTTCCTTATGATAATGAGCTATTTTCTGCTCATATTGAAGATTGTAAAATAGATTCTAATACCATTGATTAAAATCCTTGGGGTCGGTCTTTGAAAAAAAAGATACTGTTAAAATTTAAAACGCTTTTATAATATCACAAATTATTTTTATTTATTGAGAGTGTCGCGACAGCTGTTTCGCCAATCGATATTGGCGTCACCAGGTGTTACAATAAATATAGGTGTAACAGTTTATTGTAATACCTGATAATGCCAACATCGGTTGGCGAAACAGCTGTCCCGACACTCTCAGTGAATAAAATGAAATTGTGATATTATAACAGTGTTTTAAAATTGAACAGTAGAAATATATTTTATTCAAATTCATAACGTGAGCATAGAGGACAAAACACTAGACCAAATAAATAGTTTATTAAGAAATAATCGACCAATTTGGTTTTTCTCATATTCTGTGAACTTGTTTTTCTTTTGTTGTAGCTAATGAAGGGGAGACCACGTGAAGATAGAAGAATCAGACGGAGACACCCACACGATAGTCTGATGACATTAGAAGAATTGCTGATGACTTGATGCAGAAGGCGCACAAGACTTGGAGAAGTATGGTGGAGGCCTATGTCCAGCTATGGCAGACATCGGCTGTATAAGTAAGTTAATAAAATAGCTCTTATCTTGGTATGATCTCAAACGTTTCGGATGTTTGCTTTAACCCTTACCACTCCTTTGTCGAATGCCAGCCGACATCGCTATATGTACACTACAACTCAGTTGTCGGCTGGCGGCCGACAAGATAAGACTTGCGTGCGCGGTGAATTTCCGCGCGCAAAACTTGACACGTGTCGTTGTTTCTTGTGATTATTCGTTAAAAAAACATTTAATTTCACGTTTTAATAAGATTTTGACTGTTTTCCGTTTTTACTTTACTATAAAATAATCCTTTGCAAATTCACATAACCTAAAATGGCGGGAACTTCGCGTGATACGTCATGCAGAGGAGCGATTATAGTAAAAGCCCCACTTCATTGCGAAACTGGACAAAGGTTCTTAAGACTATACTGTGTGCAGTAACAGAAAGATTCCAGGTTGAAGACGGGAAACAGTGTGATTTTGTGAGACCTGTTCCAGAAAACCTGGTCTCCATCCTGGAGATTGTTTTAAAAAGTACCATACTATGCAAAACTATAAGTAGTACATAATGGTTTTTTTAATTGTTTTTTATTTGAAGAATAAATCATTGCAAATGAATTTTTAACGAATTTTTTTGTAACTACCTATCAATAAATTAATATTTTGACATGATTTAAATAAGTGTTGGCTGACAAACAATATCAAAAAATAGTGGAGTGGTAAGGGTTAACGTTTTCACGGTTTATTTATTTATTTATTTATATTAATACATTATACACAAATGAGACATTACAAACGACAAAACATTTAGGCGACTCATTTGGACACAAAACGGTATTACAAAGACAAAATAAAACAAAACACCTAAAAAAATCAAACATATCAGAAGGAATCCAAATATGTCGACGTCAGTGAGGCAGTACTCTTTCCAGAATTTGCAATATTTTTTTATGAATACTGCCTCACTGACACTGAAAATGTCCAAATCCGAGATGATTAGATTCAGCGTCCGAATTGCTCTTGCACTGGCATCACCAAAGGCAGGTTGGTTCTGCGTGACGGAGTAAAGAACAATTGATGTCGGCGCTGTCACAGGTAGTTATCAGGAACAAAAAGACCTATTTGCTCCAGAACATAGGGGTTCTCAATAGAGCCCCGTATCAGTTTGAATATATTTGACATACACCGATATGATCTTAATTACTGTCTGATCTTAATCTATAGTAACTTTTCGTTCCTGGTACCTAGGTACTAGGCAAGGTATATAGAATAAATATGGTAAGATATTCCGCGTTTTATTTTTGACATCTACTGCGCAGCTACGTCACGTGGAGACCCAAGCATTAGGTTGTGTAGTATGAGTTGAGTATATATTTATACATTGGGTATGGAATTTTTCTTTGTTTATTTATTACGTCTAATTAAAAGAAGTTTTTGTAATTGTATTAAATAAATTATGACAAATCGTTTTCTTTATTTAAGTTATTGTTTTTTTTATTTTTCTTTTTTTAGAGTTAGCATCTTCAATGAGCTTTAAGTTCATTGTTCTTATTTTGAAAAACATTTTACATCGATAAAAAAGATTTTTAACTGGATATGGCAAATCAACTCCATTTGATTTAGCTTGTTTATAGTTATTTAGGTTTGTTTATAGTTTCGTTTCGATTTCGAGTTCACCACATGACGTCACTTGACAGCAAATTATTAGAAAGGGATAGCATGCTACGTGCGCAATATCTTACCATATTATTCTATATACCTTGGGTACTAGGTACTATTCATAGCCAACAGCAATTATAACTACTCTTGAATCAGAAAAGTCTGTAATTTCACTTATCGACAAGTCCAGCCGGGGTGGAATAACAGCTTTAACAAGTCGTTTCTATTTTATATTGACAAAGCTTGAAAGCGAGAAGACATTGTATGTTTGTAAGCGCGCTTTGAAATTTCTCTCAACTTTAAGTACGTAAATGAAAAGTGGTAGATTCTCTTTCGTTTGCAGTCCACTCGAAGATTTCATTACGCGCTTAGAAAACTATGGGTTATTTACATATTAATTATATTTACACATTGAAAATCTAAACTACTACAACAAAAACAAACCATCACGCCGGTTTCCGCAGGGGGCAGGTAGAGAGACATATCCTCTCATATCCACTAGACTCTATCCTGACATATCCACATTAATACAGCGAGTCATACACGCACGTCGATTCTTCCGGCTTCTGACATGACCAACCTTTAAAATTTGATTTTCCTCGGTCTGCCTCGACTCCGTACTCCATTTACATCGTTAACGTATACTTTTTTAACCATTCTTTCTTCACCCGTGCGCTCCATATGTCCGAACCAACGCAGCGATCCTTTTATAATTTTTTTAAATTTATAATACCTTATTTCGCTCTACATTCCTTTCTAATACCAGCATTTGAGATTCTATCGTACATCGTACTACCGCATATACGTCTTAAGGACCTCATCTCTACCGCATTTATACTGCTCTCATCTTTCTTCTGCCAGTTCCATGCTTCGCTTCCATACATAAAGGTTGGGACCAGAACTCCATTGTGAACGGCAATTTTCAATGTCATTGATCAAAAGCCTTCGAAAAATGTCAAGAAAAATAAAGTCAAAAGTGGAAACAACCGTGATTAATTTAATTCATGAAAAATTCGATTATAAATCTGGCGAATACTTGTATAATACTTTTTTCGTGAACATAAAACCGAGTTTTTTGTTTCTAGAAACAAAACTTCTAGAAAGTTTTAATTTATTTTATGGGAATGACATATTTTGCCCTTCTAAGACTATCAAATGTTTTGATAGTGCCTTGGAAGGGCGAAACATGTCTTTCCCATGAAATATAATAAAACTTCTAGAAAACTGACGTTTTCATTCGTATTTAATATAATTCCGAGTCTTTTGATCCACTGTGACAAATGCTGCCATTTCCTGCCTTTCCAACCACAATTGAATATTATTTCAATTAATGTGTACCTACGTTTTTACTGTACTGTGTTTTTGTGAGCTACCAAAATCGTATAGATTAAAAACATCGTTTTATGTAATAAACTCGTGTAATTTTTTTTAACTTTCCAGTATTTTGGGTTTATACTTTAATTATTGTTAATGTGTTGAGCCACTTCAATCACCTCAATAACCATAATCTGCTTTTTAAATTCAGGTTTATAAATATCAACGAGTTTATTTCTCCCTACATTTAAAATAAGCCTTAGCACGTCATATCCATAAAGTCTAATAAAACGTCTAGAAAATAGACGTTTTCTTTCGTATAACTAATTATTGAATTTAAATGGGAAATATTTTAATTTCTCAGGACACTCGCAGTTTCTCTCTTGCTGGGACCTTTCACTATTATTATAATAATTATAATTATAATGATCAGGAAGCGATGACTCCATTAGCTGCCCGAAACATGTTCCTCGTCCCCCGACATCTTCGCGTCTTCATTACCCATTCATGATCTTTCTCCTGACCCACTAACGGCCAACCGGTTACACCCGACATGTGGCGGCCTGGGGTGACCATACATTTTGAACATTTATAATCCATCGTGTATTACAAACGATTACTTTATATATTGATTATTTTTATCAATTTTTCACACATTCATTTAGATCCAAGGTTCTCAAAATGGGCAATAACGCCCCCTTGTGGGCGTTTGAGACTTTCAAGGGGGCAGTAGAAGACCCAAAAAAAATGAGAGCGTGAGCAGATAAAATAATAATATGGTCTAAAAAGACAAATAAAACACACTAATCATTTCTTCCTTTTCTTCGTTCGGTATTCTACGATATGTCATTTTTAGATACATAAAAGATTTAATAATATTTTAAAATTCAACTATGTGTTTCTAAATATTTGGAATGACTTTTATGGGAGGGATTATTTTTCTTGTAAAGGGGACGGTGGCCCAGAAAAGATTGGAAACCTATGATTTAGATCATGTTCACTTTCATAATAATAATTTGAACTAACTAACTAACCATCACGCCGTCTACCCGAATGGATAGGCAGTATTAATGGACTGCCACACTTTTTTTCCTGACATATTTCTCTCACTTCCTCAACATTCATACGTCGTGTCATGCACGCGCGTCGATTTCTCTGACTCCTCACGTGGCCGACATTCAATATTTGATTTATTTGATTTTATTATTTTCATCGGTCTTCCTCTATTTCTAGTTCCAATTACATCGTTAACATATATATATTTTAACATTCTTTCTTCATTCATTCTTTCCATGTGTCCAAACCATCTTAAAGATACTTTTATTATTTTGTTCATAACACCATCATTCGCACCACATTCACTTCTTATATTTTCATTCGACACTATCATACACAGAGTATCCACACATTCGTCTAAGAGATCTCATTTCTACTGCATTTATTCTACTTTCATCCTTCTTTTGCCAGTTCTAAAAATTTGGCGTTTATTATTTATTTCTACTGGAGAAGGCAACGGGAAATCACTCCAGAAGCACTTCCCAGGAAATCCCCTTTGCGAGAAAGCATTTGCCACAGTAGATCAAAAGACTCAGATATATATTCACCGAAAAATAATTATATTCACTGGATTTATACGATACATTCGACACCCTATCATTCTCAGAGTTTCCATACATTTGACTAAGAGACAGTCCACAGTATTTTGACGAATATTTCTAATTATTTCTAATTAATTTTGTAATTAATTGGACGAATATTTCTAATTATTTTGTAATTAGTTGAATTAACACGAGAATGCTTGAAATGATGGCGGCCCCAGCAGTTTGCCGATCTTCAGAATGTGAATGACTAGAATTGATATACATAAATAAATAAGATTGACCACTCTATAGTCAAGTGGAACAGTTCAGAACAATGTCAGATACCGTCGGATTTGCAGCTCGCAACAAGGCCACGCAGTCATGTAACAGATATTGAATAAAAAAAATGAAAATGTGTATGTACATTCTTTTTAAAACATATTCATAGTACAAGCATTTTTTCTTATTTCTGAGGCTAATTTCTGGATATACCAATGGTATACCAATGGTGAATTCATATTATTTTATTATTATTAATATTAGAACTCCCCAGTAGGGAGGTATTAAAACCATCTACTTGGTAATTGATAAATAAATAATTTCTTCTATTTTCGACATACTTTGTGTCGTGGATGCTTTCTTTGTTTTTTTCTTTTTATATACTTTGTATATACAACACTAAGTTAAAATTTTTTTTAAATTACATTTCAGACATGTTTCGAACAACCGGTCCTTCCTCAGTGATATTATAAAGATACATATTTAAAATATTATAAAAAGGAAGGATATACGCCGCTCGACTGGAGGAGGGCTGTTATCATGCCTCTATATAAGGGAAAGGGGTCTCGTATGGACTGCGGAAATCACCGGGCAATAAGTCTGTAAATATATAATTTCTCATGAAGAAGTAAAAGTCACAATTGAATTCAAGTCAGACGAATAAGAAGGCATTATATTACATTTTTAAATGTAATCATCACTCATACCCCATACCCCATCACAACGATGATACTAATAGGACTAAGAACCTTCTCACAGAAGAAATGAGAATCCTACGCTCCATCGCAGGCAAAACCCTCAGAGATCGGATCAGAAATTAGACTACACGTCTGTCTGCGATGTTGAAGACGTAGTAAGGTGGGAAAGAAGCGGAAGGCGCGAGAGTTCACGAGAACTGTATAGAGGATATAAGAATTGCAAAAAATGTCAAAGATGAAAACTCAAACAGCAAGAGATTACCAGAAAGATGGAGGGATGGCCGGACGTTATCATACCAGGATAGCTTACTGTCATAAAAAGGTCATACGACCTAAACTAAGAGGAAGGCGAAGAAGCATCGCTCATGACGTTTCATAATTTCACAGCTAAATTTTATTAATAAAAAAAATTCCAGTAAGTCATGCATTTGGAATTTGCAATCTGAATTCTCAGAGTAGAAGCATGCACAGATGTGTACTTTCTCTGAATATATCAGCAAGATCTCTACTGGGGAAGCGCATGTGTAATCAATTATAAAAAAATAATTCATTCAACCAAAAAACTTGCATTCATTTCACTTGAAAACAGTTCTTACTTATTAAACGTGAATACGCTTCTGTTTGATTTTCATTATTTTTTATTAAATCAATAATAAACAATGAATATGCAAATGCAATTTCAACCCATAGAATATATCAAAACCTTCAAATATCTAGGTATGTAACTGGTTGGAGGAGTTGATTTACGGGAAGATATACAAACCCGAGTCAAAAAGGAAGCTGCAATTTCTGGTACTCCACAATATGAAAAAAAAAAAGACATGGCCAGGAATATAAAGCACGCGTAATATTAATATTTGGCATTGAAGCAAGGTCAGACTCAAGATCAAAGAAGTTCTGAGAACTTCCGAGATGAAGAAACTAAGGATTATAGCAGGCAAGACAATAAGAGATCACACGAAGAAGAGCAACCCTCTGAAGAACAGACCCCATAGGTCTACAGCAAGGAAGAAGAAAAAATATCAATGCATTTAAAAAATAAACAAAACTTATAAAAAAATTAAAGCTTTAATAGCCTCTTATGAATATCGAAAGTACAATTAAATCACATATTATTATTCCATAATATTAAAATGATAAGTGACTTAAATGATATTTTTTCTATACTATTATTCGTATAATCAAATAATCCTGCCTTTAATATAAATATTATTTACAAGGGAAGTAAGCGAAACGATACATGCATGTTATAAAAATATATTTAAATTTTACTACAAAAACATAAACAGACTTTGAAATGTTTTAAACGTGTGGCTTTAACTAGCATTTAAAACAAAGAAAGAAAAATAGCTTGGACTTGACAGACGATGAAAATATTGGCAGTAAAGCAAAAGATGATGTACTGGTTTTTAAAAGTGTTGATGAGCTTTTTCGCAGATCTGCGGATAGAGAAACTTACTGACATGACGGTTGAAAGTTAACGCCGCGAGCCGGGAAACTTGGAATATCAGTTTACAATATATTTGATATTCCATAAAAAATAAAGAATTTTATACGACATATGCATTGATATATTAATAATTAATATTATATATATATTATGTGATAAATATTTAGTTTCATTCTTATCGTCTTTGTTACACCTTTTTTCTTTTCATTAATTGTTACTGATAATATTTATAACACTGTTGTAATATTACAATTAACTTTTATTCAATGAGAATGTCGCGACGGGTTATTTCGCCAGCCAATGTTGGCATCATCAGGTGTTACAAAACCTGAAACGTTGGCGATCACTTCAGCAAAATCATCTCTGTCCTGCGCCACTTAAAACAGGTTCTCAACTCTGATCATTCCTGTCCATTCTCTTATATTTCGTAGCCAGGTATAACTGCCTTCTACCAACTCCCCGACGTCCCTCTATTTTGTTAACAATCATTAATGATCAAATCAAATCAAATCAAATCAAATCAGTTTATTTTCTCAAAAGACATTACAAACATTTTTTATTGTTTAAGGCATCTATTGAGAACAGGTAAAACATAAGGAATATATAATACCAGGAACGCATGAGAGATGGTTCGACATTAGGAATACAAAATACTCTCCAAAGTCAAGAGTATTTGTCTTCTGAATGTACTTTCACGAATATGAAAGACATCGATCTCCGAAGCGATCATGTTCAGCAGTTTGATTGCTCTCCCCACCGGCATCACCAGAGGCAGGTTGGTTCTGCATGCTGGGAGATAAAACAGTCTGTGCTGGCGCTGTCGAAGATAGCCATCCGGAACATAAAGATGGATAGCCTCCAAGATGACGGAGTTCTCAAAGAATCCCCTGATAAGTGATAATGATTATCAGCCGAAGGAGGTGGTGTTTTTATTTGCTTATCTTCTAATTGTACAACAATGTTTATCTTTACCAAACTGTTCTCGAATATTTTTTATTAATTGTCTTCTGTTTTTAATTTTTTCTTACTTGCTCTCATTTGTTTTTTTATTGTATTATTTGTAATTATTTTTTTAAAAATTGTTAATTTTATTTCTGTATATTGTGATTATAAACGAATTGGATTTTTTACTCTGTAATGTTTATAATTTTTTGAATAAATAAATTGAATTGAATTGAATCCACTTAGCACATGACCCACAAATTTAATAACAAACGACATTAAATTTACTAATATGATAAATGAATTTTATTGAAAATTGTACACAGAGTGACCATGGAAGAAACAACAGACAGCAGCTACAAATTAACTAAAAATTCAGACATACACAGACACTGGACCAGGAACTGTGACAGATATCACTTACCGAATGCACAAAATAAGACAGGATAATCCAAGGATATTGAACAATGGACTGAAACTTTACAATTAACTACCAAAAGATACAAGGAGTCTCACTACAACTTAATATAAAATTTATTTGAAACATTACATTATAAATAGTAAGATCTAAAAATGTATCCATATAACCCAATTGAGGACCGTTTTCACAAAGTGAAATATCTACAAAAAAAAAAGTTTTTTTTATGGAAATGGGTTCTTCCATGTAAACTCTATCGATTGGTGAAATGAAATGTTAACAAAACGGTATATGTGCGAAATTGTAGCGGTTCAAATATCGCGATTTCATACAAAACGTGTTATTTTTAACATGGAAAATCCTTCTCCCGAAAAATTTACATTTTGTAGATATTTCGCTTTGTGAAAACGGTCCTCAATTAGGTTTGTAAAAAAATATATATTAAATATAAAAAAATATCACAGATCACCAGATCTTTTAATAGGAGAAGAAAAAACATGTTTTAATATTTATTTTATATCCCTTTGATCGCGAAACTTTGCTTTTCGCGATCATGTTCAGAAGGTGTTCTTTGCTATCAGCTAGGGTTTTTTTTATACTGGTGGTGATTCTCCCCTTCTCCGGCAAATGCAAATCAGTAGGTAAATGATATGTACGTATTTGACGATTTCACGTCTGCTCCGAGATCCATACTCTTCGTGCGTCACGACAGACACCATCTTACTTTCTACGACCGGACTTGGAATTCCGATCTTGATTTTGCCCTGTTTTCTTTTCACACGCGCCGCCTGGTGGTCTAATGGTCCAATCACCGCCATTGAGTGCCACGCTTATAATTTTTTATCGCTATTAGTGGCCAGTGCAGGCGCGTGGAAAATGTAGGTAAAAGTGTCAAATCGTTCCCTTGCATTTTAAAGGTTCCATCTACAAACTAAATTAAAATAGTATGATATTTTTGACTGAAATAAAACTCATAAAAAATATTTTACTAAAAAATAGCTGTTTTGATAGATTGGGTTGAGAAATATTCGTATTAAAAACTGTAATATTCTAAATATTTTTAGCTGTTAAAATAAAAAACGCTGTTTTAGTAACACATTTATTTTTATTTTTCGCGACAGCTGTTTCGTCTAGCGATGTTGGCATCATCGGGTGTTACAATATTTTATCGTTTAAATCACGAAAATTAAATTTAACAGCTGTCAAAACTCTTCACATAAACGAAACAATCATTGCAACACCTGATGATGCCAACATCGGTTGACGAAACAGCTGTTACGAAAAATAAAATAAAATTACGATACACAGTTTACATTCTGTCGACACAGATCTTATTATTATTACTTTTATTTTAATATTTTAATTTTATGTTCGCAACAGATTGTTTGAACCCAATTACCGTACAATTTATTTTGATTCTTGAGACACGTGATACTTATCCAATCTATCGCCATTTCAAGATTCCAAAATATATATAAAAAATCTGTTCATTAAAAAATCATCAATATGGAATTCCACAGTATTAACGCCGTAAGTTTATTAAACTAAAGTTGGCTGTTGTTATAGAATATATTTTTCATGTTTGCATAATACCCCCAAGCCAAATCTTTAATTTGGGATAAATATTTTTTCCTTATTATCGAATTATTTAAAATTAAAGATCTTTGATAATGATCTTGCTTATATGAAGCGCCGAAACTTTATTGATCGCTCCCCAGTACCTACATCCGACACAGATATCTCTCCTAAAAAAAACAATAAAACCAATAAAACTTCTTGACGTCCATCTAGAGACTGATCTTTCATTAAAAACTCAAATCAATGAAACAGTCAGCAGTAGCTTCTTTGATCTAAGGCAATTAATATCCATACAAAGAAATATTCCCATTGACAGTTTTAAAATATTAATCAATTCCTTCGTCGTGTCACGACTAGATACTGCAATGGAATCTACGCCAACATCCCGAAACAGCAAACTAATAAACTCCAGTTTGCATTCAACGCAGCAGCAAGACTGATAAGAGGTGTGCTGAAGAATTGTCACATAACACAGCATCTTGAGGAGCTCCACTGGCTGAAATATCCAGGAAGGATACAATACAAGCTCTGCTGGACGCTCTGCAAGGCGTTGCATGGTATGGCACCAGCTTATATATCTGAACTCTTCATCAACAAGAACCTGAATGCCAGACAGTCTTCATTGCGATCAGCTAAGACTTCTGCGATCGGTAGATTGACTGTGCCAAAACGCTGTCCAAGCACAAACTTTGGCGACCGAGCCTTCGCGGTAACCGGCCCTTCAGCCTGGAACAATCTTCCGGCAGACCTGAAGTGCATTGAAAATCAGTCTTGAGTTTAGATCGAGACTCAAATCGCACCTTTTCAAATTATCCTTTCCTGATAAGAAGGGCTGATCGACTGCGTTGGGTGCAGCCCTTATTCTAAATATGTTTATTTTTAACTAATTCATAAAACGGAGCATTTTCTACAGCGCTCTTGAGATGAGTAACTCATAAAAATGGCGCTCTATAAATTATCCAATTTATTATTGTTATTATAATGAGGGCACTTAATTTCAATATCGCGAGATGACTTAGTGAACTAGGACATATCAATAGACCTCCTTTAGCAAAAATCTAGAAGAAGAGAGCAAATAACTAATAGATTTCACAATGCTACTGCTTCTGCTGAAGTTAATAATAGAAGGACATGCAGCCTGATAACGAGGAGGCTGACCCCAACCGCCAACATGGTAGTAAGTTGGAACAGTGTCAGGGAAAAAAGAAGTTCAAATAAACAAAAAAATTAATTTTTACTGATCTGTTATAAAAATTAAGAAAACGATTTTTAAAGTGAAATTTCATATTTTAACTTGTAATATTTTATTTAAATCCATGCTCGTTAGAACCCTTTCAATATAAATGTATCTACTATGTTAATCATAAAATACGAGTATTGATGACGATTTCCAATCGATGGGCTATTGTGGTTTTCCTTTTCACACTTAAATTAGTGTTTTTTTAAGGTATCTGATCAAATTGTATTACCATATTTTGGTTAGGTTAATGATGCGTAGCGTTTTAAAATGTGAGAATTTTTAGTGTTTTCTTTAGGATTATAGACATAACCTATTTTAAATACGTAAAAAAAGACGATTTTATTTTCAATTCGTGAGAATGAGCATTTATTATTTCTATATAATGTAAAAAGTATATTTGTCTTTTTATTTTTTATATACTTTGTATATACTCGTACAACACTTACTTTAAAAAGATTAAAATTGGGTGGGTTCTTACTCCTAATTGAACTATTCTGTTATCTTTTGCAGTGTTTTTGTGTCATTTTAAACGGTTGCCAGAAGTCGACCTGGTCTTGTTATTTCCGCATCTAGTCAAAGGGCTTTTGAACGATGCAATATTCGTCCCTTGTGCCCACGTGCCCATACCAGCGACCCTCTTTTCTCTTTCCTGACACATGGACCACTTCATTGAGCCTCGTCTCTCTATTAGCTTACTTCATCATCTGCATCTTTATACTTTATAACATGCAGCATCCTACTGAGAAGAAGAGAACTATTTTATAAAGTTGCGAGCTTTACCATGCCTTGTTGTCATTTACATACAAAAAAAATGAAGGTAGAAACGCGTGGTCGACATTTAATATTTTACCTATATTTCTAGTTCCGTTTACACCGTTAACATATACTTTCTTTACCATTCTTTCTTCAATCATTCTTTCCATATGTCTAAACCATTAATGATCCTTTCATTATTTTGTTAATAACATATTCATATGATTCTCTCTTATATTAAATATTATATTAATTTTCATTCATATATATGAAAACATGTATGTTAGACGAATGTGTGGATACTCTGTGTATGATAGAGTGTTGAATGAAAACATAAGAAGTGAATGCGGTGAGAATGATGATGTTATGAACAAAATAATGAAAGGATCATTAATATGGTTTGGACACATGAAAAGAATGAAAGAAGAAATAATGATAAAAAATGATATATTCACGATGTAAATGGAACTAGAAAAAGAGGAAGAACGAGTAAAACGTGGCATGATCAAATAAATCAAATAATGATTGTCGGCCATGTGAGTAGTCAGAGAAATCGACGCGCGTGCATGAAACGATGTATGAATGTTGAGGAAGCGAGAGAAATATGTCAGGAAAGAAAAGTGTGGCAGTCCTTTCTTTCTGCCTACCCCCTTCGGGGAGATGGCGTGATGGTTAGTTAGTTTGTTTTATTTTACATGTTTTAGTACCCAAACTTGATAAACATACTCGTAGAACGCAGAACAAGGACAAGAGCAGAATAAATGCACTACAGATGAGATCCCTTAGACGTATGTGTGGTAAAACGATATACGACAGAATTTCTAATGCTGACGTAAGAAAGGAATGATGAGCGGAAGAAAGTATTACGAACAAAATTATGAAAGGATCACTGCATTCGCTTAGACATATGGAACGCATAGATGTTTAAATAATGGTTAAGAATATGTACGTTAACAATGTGAATGAAGAAAGGAATTCCTTTCTCCGACTGAAATAAGACATCTTGTATGTTCCTTTTTTGCTCCCACGGTATTCACGTCAAGATACCCTTCTTGATAATATTATAAAATATAACTTCTAGAAAACTTACTTTCTTGTTAATAATAAACATTTTTATATTAATATATAATAGACATTCTGATAGCAAACCTATCTCAAATTGGATAATCTTCTCAGTTGATTATGGTTTTCATTAGTTACCTCGAGGGGAGAAAACAATTCGTCTCATACGGAATTTTTCAATCGGAACTTTTTCTTGTACATTCAGGGGTGCCACAAGGTTCAAACCTAGGCCCACTCCTCTTTACCATCTTCAAAAATGATATTCCGAAGGTGATAAAACTCGCGCGATTTCTTTTATTTGCCGATGATCTGAAATTATTCCTAGAAATTAACAATCTTGACGACTGTCTACAACTCCAGTCGAACATTAATAATATTGTTAACTGGAGTCACAGTAATCAAATGAAATTCAATGTCAATCACATGTCAAATAAGTGCGTAATGCTATATTTTACTAGAGCATGTGAAAACTGTGTATTATAGATACACAATGAATAACCAGCACATGTATATACGATGAGAGATCTCGGGATCATCTATGAGAGTAGGCTGACTTTTCATGCACATATCGAGAGGATTTGTGGCACTGCACTAAGGATGTTGGGCTTCTTCGTCCGGACCGGAAGAGTTTTCAGAGATCCTCATGTCCTCATAGTCCTATACAACGCATTGGTTTGGAGCAGACTCGAAAGTGATTCTGTGATATGGAGTCCTCACGAGACGAGATATTCCGTTATGCTGGAGTGGGTTCAGAAAAAAATTCTGAGGTATCTCTATATGAGGGTGTTTAGTAGCTATCCGTGGCTCCATCCCACGGAATTTCTTTTGAGAATGCTTGGGACCAACTCTCTGCAGCTTTGAAGAGATGGGCATCTCATAATTTCTTTAGATTTCTTTAGGCCCATTTTTTTAGATTACTCAGGGGATATTTCGAGAACTCGGCCGTGCTGGAGGGTGTTCGGCTTTTTGTACCTGATAGACTAATAGATATCTCCGACAGCGACAGCATAGATTGTTTTACCTACCGGCCGCCAGAACCAACCTGCCACTGGTGACACCGGTGGGAACACAAATTAATCTGCTGAACGCGGTCTCCTGGGAGATCGACGCCTTTCATATTAGTGAAAGTACGTTCAGAAGGCAAATACTCTTAATTCTGGAGAGTATCTTGTCTTGCTAATGTCGAACCATCTCTCATGCGTTTCTGGTAGTTTACTATACACAATATGTTATTTTATCAGTTTGCAATAGATGCCTTAAACCTTTGTTATATCTATTGATGAAAGAAACTGATTTGATTTGATTTGTTCAAGTAACAATAATTCATGAAAAAAATTACACGTATGCTGGAAATAATATCGCATAAATGTAAACCGTATCCAGTTATCGAGGTAGCGGAATCAATCGATCATCTTGCAGAGAGATCTGGTTTCTTTGAGCTAAAGAATAGGAACTTCTGTTACGTTTTCTGTTATGCGTAACAGGGTCAAGCGACAGTTAAGGTCAGCCTTATAAGGCGACGCGGTATTGTGTCTTTCTTTGTGCACAGATACGTGGTTACGCGCGGGTGCATATAAGGTCGAGTTATTGGGTTTACAGGGCGGCGATTTACAAAGAACTCACTCTTAATGCAACGTGAAAATAATCCAAATAGTAGTCCGACAAGAAAAGCAATAGATAACCTGTAATCCTAAGATTATTTAATTTTTTGAAATACAGAAACCAACGTGAAACTATCACATTAAGATGCCCAAGTGGCATCCCAAGAGTTCTTTGCTAGTTAGCAAAGATAATAATAGAATTCAAATCTCTAAGATTGAAACTTAAAATAGAATATTATTCATGATTTAATTGTATCTCAATAGAGACAAAGATGCAAATTGGAAACTGAATATGGTTGATCAAGGTGTTTACAGGACTTTTGACCTGTCATTGGTTGTGTTAGACGCACGCTTTATGTAATTACAACATTCCCCATTCCACCTTTGTTATGACCATGTGTGACAATTTTTTGGAAGTTGTATATATGTTAAAGTCCTACACCAGATTCAACATGTCAGTTTCAAAGCGACATCTATGAAGATTTTGATTACATATGTTAATCTTTTAAGATTACTCTATATATAATATAATCTACATACTAACGCCATCTACGGAGATTTATGTTTCTTAAGCATTAAGAGTATTCGTATAAAAGTATAAGTATACATTTACAAAAAAAAATTATTAGAATATTATTTTTTAGCTTTTAGCCTTAGAGGTAGCCTAAAAGTCGCTCCTAGGGAACGTCGACTTCGGTGGTACAGCCATGTGAGCAGGAGTGACAATGAATACATCGTTCACAAGGCCCTGCAACTGGAAGACGGAAAGAGGGGACCAGATCGGCCTCCTGCAACGTGGATGTCCACAGTTAGGAACGACCCAAAGGCGCTGGGACTGGACAGCCAGATGACCTTGGATTGTGAGACTTTGCGGAGCCGTATTAGGAAAGCCGACCCCAAATAACGGGAAATGGCTAGGCGAAAGAAGAAGAGGTGAAGCTTATCTTTTAATAAATGAAAGTTCCTAAGATCAATTACTGGACTCCGCAGGGTAGACATAAGAAAGACTTGCGAAATAGAGGATATCGTTCAGTGGAGTAGATCCAGAAGAAGATACTGGAGGTACCGTGTAGCCCGAATGGATGGTGACAGACTTGCATATACAGCCACTTATGAAATCCCTTCGGGACGCCGCCTACCTGGAAGAACGCCTAATAGATGGAAGGACAGCTGGACCTCATTATCTGACGAGACATGATTTCTGTGTCACAGATCGTCAGATCTATTTAAAGAAGAAAAAGAAAGGATGAAAGTAGAATGAATGCAGTTGAAATGTAGTACTAGACTAGAATGTAGTACTAAACTCTTAGATGAATGTGTAAATCAGTACACAATGGAGAGTCAAAAGCAAATATAGGAAGTGAATGCAGTGCGAATGAAAGTTTTATAAACAAAATAATGAATGGGTCATTAGGATAGTTTGGACACATGGAAATAATGAATGAAGAAAAAATTAAAAAGAATGTAAATTTTAACGGTGTGATCATAACAATAAATATAAGAATACTCGTTCCAATCAGTTAATTTTTCACCACCATAACCATTTCAGATAATAGACAGGGTAACAATCATACTGCCATCGCCAGGAATCGAATCCGGGACCTTTGGTGTTTTAGTCATAGCCATTGCCACTCTGCCATTGTCATTGTCTTTGCGAGTAGAGAAAAATGTTCTTCTTCTTCTTCGCGTGCCGTATCAGGTCTCCCTGACGTTGACAATCACTCCGGCGAAGGCTTCTCTATCTTGTGCAACCTGGAACAGCTCACCCACATGTCTCATCCCGGTCAGTCTCGTTTGCCACGGAAGGCCTGATGACTACCGTCAACAGGCCGGCTTCTCCTGGAGAGTTTTAAGTGGTTTCCTCTCCACAAGAGCAAATGCTGAGAAGTTCCTGATTGGTCCACTTTAGCATATCCCTCCTGATACCAACACTTGGAGATAAATTATGATTAAATCATTGTAGAAAAAATTATTTGATGATATTAAAAAACCTTGTACATTATAAGCAAGGTAAAAAATAAAGCAACTCCCATAAAAAAAAAAGTGTCGTTTGCCTTCTACCAGGACCAATTGGCAAACTGATGGGAAGAATAGAGAGGCAGCGTGGTCCTGGTAGAGAAAAATATTAGTTAGAGTTTCAATCCTGGGATTGGTTTGCAGCAATGTCTTCTATTCTTCTCTTCCATTCTTCCCTGTCTTGTGCGGCTCTTTTGAAATCTGCATATGATGAGCAACGCACGTCCACCAACAGGTCCTCCAGGTACTCTCGGCGTGGGCGTCCCCTGGAGTTTGTACCCTCGGTCATACCCTCCATTATGGCATGCAAGAGACCTTCTTGATGTATTACATGGCCGATCCATCTTTCGGACAAGGTCCTGAGCAGGTGCTTTCCTCCTTCGATTCCTTGAAGAACTTCCTCATTCGTGATGTGGTCTCTCCAGTAAATTCCTAATAGTCTTCTATAGGACCACATCTCAAAAGCCTCTAGTCTCCGCTTATCTCTTTCGGATAGGCACCATGTCTCGCAGCCGTACATCAAGATACTCCATACATAGGTCTTGATGAGGAGTATTCTCAGTTTTAAGTCTATATTATTTGATTCTATTCTAGAGAAAAATATAAGAGGCCTATATTCAGCAGTGGAGGGAAGAAGGCTGAAGAAAAAGACAAAAAAGAAACAAATGCGTATAAAATGATCTATCAATAACGGAATACGGCGTATCCTCTACCACTCACTATCTACAACAAAAATTAATTATACGATATTTTTACAAGATCGATACAACGAAAACCTGATTGTATCACACAGATGCATTTTTAAATGGACGAGGTTAATTAACTCTCAGGTCAAAGCGGCGATAAACCATTCGGGAACTAATTAGAGCCGCATATTAATAACATGCCGGGTTCGTATCCCGTGCGAGGCGTATTGTCTCTTTCATGTTTTTTTCCACACGATAAGTGGAATAATTACTGCTTCTAAATCGTGTTATTATTTTGTGTGAAGATGAAGAAATACCGTACTGCTTGTAGAATCGAGAGATTGTAAAATATCTGATATGATTGACTTGGTAACAAATCATAGTCCTTGTTCTTGCTTTAGATTTGTCGTTCTGATAGTGCTTGTAGAATCAAGAGATTGAATAATATCTCATATAATTGACTTAATAACATCTCATAGTCCTTGTTCTTGCTTTAGTCTTGTAGTTTTGGGCGTAGTGCTTGTTGAATCGAGAGATTGAAAAATATCCTATATGGTATGAATTATAACTTATAACTTGGTAATATCTCATAGTCCATGTTCTTGCTTTAGATTAGTCGTTCTGAGCGTAGTGCTTGTAGAATCGAGAGATTGAAAAATACGAGTATCTTATATTTATAATTGACTTGGTAACATCTCATAGTCCTTGTCATGAAAATATAAGAAGTGAATGCGGTGCGAATGATGGTGTTATGAACAAAATAATAAAAGGATCATTAAGACGGTTTGGACATATGAAAAGAATGAATGAAGAAAAAATGGTAAAAAAATTCTATGTTACGATGTAAATGTTACCAGAAATAGAGGAAGACCGAGGAAAACGTGGCACGATCAAATAAATCAAATAATGAATGTCGGCCATGTGAGGAGTCAGAGAAATCGACGCGCGTGCATGATACGATGTGTGAATGTTGAGGAAGCGAGAGAAATATGTCAGGAAAGAAAAGTTTGGCAGTCCATTCTTTCTGCCTACCCCTTCAGGGAGACGGCGTGATGATTAGTTAGTTAGTTAGTTATATATTTTTTTATTATTGAAAAATGGAAAGTGAAAAAACAAGAATTGGGGAAAACTAAAATGGAATCAAGCGTTATGAAGCAAAATAAAGGAAAATTTATCTTGCAGTCACTTGCGCGTTCGGTTTTCGGGTTTTCGCATCTGCTATAAAAAAGAAATAAAAGAAGTGCCATTAATATTGTTCCCATAATTACAAGAACCGGTATTTCGTGTAAAGATATGAAACTGTGGTGGTATCCAGTTTTATACCGTTTCCATATATTTCATGCTGGCGAAGTGGAAGTATGTACCGATAACTTGTGATGCGTATTCCGATATGTAATTAAGTGTTTCACTTCTCTCAAAGATATGAATTACTAACCATTAAAACACACGCCTTATCTCCCAAACGGAAAGAAATGAACGGAAACTACATCTTACTGAAAAGCTTCTTACAATCATTTACATGTACAAATTATAATCACAAATTTTAAATAAATTCTATTTACTTTCGTATTAAGCAATTAATTTATGATGTGGCATTATTAAAAATAATATTAATACACTTGTAAATTTGTATCTTCACCAATTTATTCTTTTAAAAAATCAACCGGTTTCGCTACCGCTGGAGTTTCGTCAGGGTTACAAAAGTCACTGGAGCCGTCTCCCGGAAGGAGTAGGCAGAAATAATGGATGCCACACTTTTCATTCCTGACATATTTCTATCGTTTCCTCAACATTCATACATCGTGTCATGCACGCGCGTCAATTTCTCTGACTCCTCGCGTGGCCGACATTCAATATTTGATTTATGTGATCGTGCCACGTTTTCCTCGGTCTTTCTATATTTCTGGTTCCATTTACATCGTTAACATACAATTTTTTTACCATTCTTTCCATGTATCCAAACCATTTGAATGATCCTTTCATTATTTTGATTATATGTAACACCATCATTTGCACCGTATTCACTTATTATATTTTCATTCGACACTCTATCATATACAGAGTAACCACACATTCATCTAAGAGATCTCATTTCTGTTGCATTTATTCTACTTTCATCCTTCTTTTGCCAGTTTCATGCTTCGCTACCATTAGTATGGTCGGTACAAGAACACCATTGTGCACTGCCATGTTAGCTTTTTGGATCGGTTTTTGTTTGCGATGACAACTTTAAGTGCACCATTCACTTTGTTGCCTGCCCCAACCCTTCTTTCAATTACTTGCTCCAAATTTTCACCATTCACGCTAATGTTGCAGACTGTCATGATTTCTACTTTTTCAAAAATTAACCTTGGACTTATTAACATTTATCATACCTCATACATAATATTCATCAGGACTTGTAGTTCATGCTCGTTGTCTGCAAGTAGGACAGCGTCATCCGCATACAAGAGACAGCTTACTGACACTCCGCTCATTTTGGCACCAACATCCACCCTTTCAGCTCATAAATAAAGTGGTGAGAATACAAATTTACAATTCTATTTCATGGTTTTTGACGTATAATATATTGACGGCCATCGCGGTAGAGTGGTAGCAACAATAACTACTGCCCGGGTTCGATTCATTCCCGATGATGACTGTAAAAAAAAAAACTCACGCTGTTATATAAAATATTGTTAATTTTCTCAGGGTTCTCATAACTGTGTCAGCTCTTGTTTGAATGCCATGTGTCATTATCGTTCTGACACAAGTTTTGAATATTCAGACTATACTCTTCAGTTGCATCTCTTGGTTTTTTTTCAATGGTTTTCTTCGCTGTAAACAACAAAATATCTCATACCTTGAAACATTCAACAAAATAATAATAATAATGAGCTATTCAACAACAAAAAAAAAAAAATAATAATAATAATAAAAATACGGTGAGTTGCTTTCTGAATAATTGATAGAATGAAACTAACTAAACTAACCATCACGCCGTCTCCCCGAAAGGGTAGGCAAAAAGAATGGACTGTCACACTTTTACTGATGCGGCACTCCATCCTTCTCGTTTCGCCCCGCGGGAGACGCGGTGTGATGGGTCGCGAACCTCATCGCCACCAATAGGCATCTCCCGCGCACACTTCGATCGTCCAACACCCACAAAATAAATCACTTCGATCTGATGATTTTCTCGTGAACTTGAATAACATCCAATTTGAGAAATGTCGGCAAGCGGATACTTCGGATTACACCATTAAAAATATTCTTTTTTCATAGTAATTATTCTGTATTCTCATTATCTGGTCCCAAATATTCACTCAATAACGTTATTAAGATCTCTTGGATAAAGATGTTAGATGATTTAATACATTTGCGAATATAACACATCACAATTTTAAAAAGATTTGCTTTGGCCTTTGTTAAAATTTATGCGTTATTTCTGCGGCACATTATTACAAAGAATGAATGATTTTGTAAAATTCCCTTATCCTGGTTGATATAGTTTATCATAAAAATAAAATAAAAATATTTTTTACAGAAATAAACGATAAAATACAATATATAGGTTATTAGCGAAGTACCTACTAGATAAATAAATATTTATGAATGTACTCATACGAATGAATATTTATGAATGTACTCGTACACTAATAGATAATATTAAAAATGCAGGTACAAACAATATTACTTTATCGTTCGGCGTTATCGGAAACATTTTGTTGACTTTGATTAATCATTCAATTAAAATGACAATGTTTACTGTAAATTTTGATAATAAAAAAAAAATATGAAAATCTCTACATATATTATATATTTCTTCTTTTTCGCGTGGCATATCAGGACCCCCTTACGTTGGCAATCACTCCAACGAAGGCTTCTCTATCTTGCGCAACCCGGAACAGCTCCCCCACATGTCTCATCCCGGTCCAGTCTCTTATGTTGCACAGCCAGGACGTTTGCCTTCTACCAGGACCGCGCTGCCCCTCAATTTTTCCCATCAGTATTAGTTGGAGCAAACTGTATTTATCTCTCGCAGAAAGTGACCCAGATATGAAATCTTACGGACCTTAACGTCTTTTGGCAGTTGTCTACTATAATTGGCGCTCTACTACAATTGACGAAATCTGTCCACGGTATGCGAAGCATTCTTCTGTGAAGCACGTCTCCAATGCTTCCAACTGGTTCATAGTGTGCACTTTGAGGGTCCAAGTCTCCGAGCCATAGAGTAATACAGACCGGACATAGCACTTTAACATTCTCTGCCTTAGTTTCATGTTCAAGTTGTCATTGCAGAATATTGCAGAATATATACTCGTATATAGTTTTATTTAATTTTTTATTTTTAAATCATAGGGACTTAGAGGAGTCCCACCGCTCTCTCGAGATGGACGTCGCCTTTCATCTGCTTCGCTTTATCAATCCCTACGCCCTTCCTCGTATATTCGGGACTTACGTTATTGGAGTTGTGATTAAGAAAAACAAGACGGACCCAGTCCACACTTAAACTACCCATTTCCTCTATAGCGCTTGACCCGGACATTAAAATAAAATGCAGAATTGAAGTTGCACGAGCTGCATTTAATGAAATGAGAACATTCTTCTGCAACGATCATCTTAACTTGAAACTCTGACATGGGGCTGGTCATGTGTGTCGACGGGATGATGGAAGATGGAGCCAGCGGGTTACCGAATGGAGCCAAGGTTGCCGAAAAAGTGTCGAAAGATAGCCAAGCAGGTGGAGCGATGATATTGTGCGGACGGCGGGAAGGGCCTGGAGAACACTGGCGAGAGACCTAGAGAGATGGCGTGGGGGTGGAGAGGCTTTACGTCCAGCAGTGGTGGAGACAAGCTGACGAAGATTAATTCTTATTTTGTTAGAACCACTGGCAACTTTTAGTACCGACTGGTTTCGATGATTTGCAGTCGTAAAACAGTTATTAAAGTAATAGCTCCGTATTATAATTATTCTTATTTTATTAACTAATATTGTACAAATATTTATTATCTATAGTTATGTTGATAAGTAAATGTTGTGATCTAATCTATTTATGACATAGTGTCAAATGCAAATATAAGAAGTGAATGCAGTAATGAAAGTCTTCTCTTTCTTCTTCTTCACTTTTGATAGACTCAGGAGTCTGTTATTTCAGGCGGGTCCTCTTGAGACGCTGAACTCCAGCTTTCTCTCCACCGTTTCGGGGGTCTTCCTGGTCGGCGTTGTCCGTTTGGCGTTCCATGGAGAGCTATGTATGGTATCCTATTTGAGCTCATTTTTTCTACATGTTGATGCCAGTATCGCTGTCTTTGACGTCCCCATCTAACCACATCTTCGACCTCGCAGATTTCTCGAATTGCTGTTTTCCTAACTCGATCACGTAGGGTTTTGCCAGCTACGTTTAGCACGGAGTGTTTTCATCTCAGTTATCCTGTCCACGTCTTATAAATGCGTATATTGCTGTCAGTCCTCATATCCTTGTTTCTCCATATGACATCTTTCAGGTAGCCTGCAACCGCTGCAGTCTTATATACCTGTGACCTTAATTCTCTGGGGAGATCATTAGAGCTGGTTACTTCACTTCCGAGATATCTGAATTGGTCTACCTGTTCAATTTTTTCTTGGCGTATGGAGATTTCGCATCTTAGTAGGTTTCTAGAGAATGTCATACACTTCGTTTTTGAGATGGATATGATCATGTTGTATTTAGAGCAGGATTCATCAAATTTTTAGAGCATTGCTTGTAAGTCGTTTCATTTTCGGCCTCTATTGTGGCGTCGTCTTCATAGCAAAGCATTAAAATTACTTCTTTACCCAGAGTGTACCCTAAATTGAGAGATGCAACCTCTGCAATGATGTTGTCCATGATGCAGTTAAAGAGAAATGGGCTTAAGCTATCGCTTTGTCTGATGCCAATGGATGTTTTATGGCTTTAGTGAATTTCCCATTTGCTCTGATCTTTCTGTTGCCGTCTAGTAATGAAAGTGTTATGAAGATTTAAACGGAACATGAAATATAATATATCAAATCAATCGTATATTAAATGCAAACAAAGACGTGTGTGCAATTGACGTGCGTGTATGACATGATGTGTGAAGCTTAAGGAAGCGAGTGAACAGTGTGGCGATCTATTCTATTTGCTTACACCTTCAGGCTGAAAATTTGATAGTTTTTAATAGGTTAAGCCGTTGTTATTTTTTATTAGTAACCGATTCAAAGTTACATTATTCTGTTATGATGTGAGAATTCAACAACGACTCTCTCTTAATGTAACTAGATTTGGATTTTTTTCGAATGTTAACGGTGCCGTAACCGAATGGAGGCGATAGTAGTCGTGAATATTGAGGGGAAATATGATGAGAGGAAGTGATAAGAATATAGATTCGTTCTGTCCTAGGCCGGGACTTGTCGTGGGAATATTGTAAAACGTTTGTACCGAATCTTCAGTTGATTAAGTGTGACCATGCATTCGGCGAATTGTTAATGAAATAAAACATTTAAATACGAATGAAAACGTCAGTTTTCTTGAAGTTTTATTATATTTTATGGGAACGACATCTTTCGTCCTTCAAAGGGATTTTCAAATGTGACGAAATTTCACATTTCAGATGCAGAAGAGAAAAATATATCGATTGAATCTACGCACGCAGGATGGCGATTTTATTATATTTATATTTTTTTAATTTTAGATAACGGAGTTCTAGTGCCAGCCCTTATGTATGGAAGTGAAGCTTGGAGCTGGATAATAAAGGATAAAAGTAGGATAAATGCCGTAGAAATGAGACCACTGAGAAGATGTGCGGGAAAAGGATATATGATATAATACCGAACGACGATATAAGGAAGAAACATAAGGCAGATGGACATATGGAACAAATGGACGATAGAAGAATGGTTAAAATGTTGTATACAAGCAGTGTGAGTGGAAAAAGAAGTCGTGGAAGACCGAGGAAAGTATGGCATGCCCAAATTAATCAAATGCTGAAAGGCGGCCACATTCGTAGTCGAAAAAATCGATGAACGTGCATGTAACGATGAATGAATGTGGAGGAACCTAGAGAGGTATGTCAGAACAGATGGCGATCCATTCTCTCTGACTACCCCTCCGGGGAAACGGCGTGATGGTTAGTTAGTTAGTTAGTTTTTAATTTAAGACAAACTTAAGGCATATGTGGATGCAGATTTTCATATAAATATTCCATTATACAGATTTTAAACTTTCCATTTGTAATGTAGAGTGCATACCCAGAAACGTAACAACGGACTTTTTTTTAGAATGTAAACCTCTGTATAATTTTCATGAAATAATTAGTTCATTGTCTTAGTTACTAAAAGTCCTTACTAAAGAAGTTCATTGTAAATAATGAAGATCACTACCAAAATGTTAAAAAAATAATATATTTCAGTTTTCTTCCTCTATTTCTTTTGGTTTCTTACGACCGGTTTCGACAGTTCGCTACTGTATTTTGATATCTAGATCAAAATTTCATTAATATACACAAATGTTTTGTATATTACAACCAAAGTAATTGGTGTTTAGTGATTAAAAAGGGTTTTTAAACATTTTTTTTTTCTTTATCATTTCTCACTTTTGCAGACTGCCCTCCTAACATGATTTCTCAAGGATTCTCTGTCTTATCAGCTCTCTATTGAGTCTACATCCCTTGAGAGTGGTCTAGATTGATGATCTCCATGTCGCCAAAGGCTCCTCCACCCCTCTGGACCGTTGAGATTCAAAGCTTTTTCTCGCCGCATGACGTGACCAAATCATCTCAATATGGCTTCCTCCACCTTATCGACTATAGGGGCGACTTTAAAACTGTCCCGAATAAGTTCTTTCCCAATTCTTTCCAATCTGGTTATGTCTCCAGCCGATCAGAACAAATTCATTTCGGTCATGTGGAGATTTTACAAGTGAGATTTTTAATAGCCCAATACTCAGTACCGTAAATCATTGTTGGTCGGACAGCTGTCTTCTAGACCTTTTTAAACAATAATTGTTGATAGATAATGATACATTCCATAATAGTACTTTTTTTTCTTAGTCGCATTCCTCATAACTGAGGTGAATCTCGTGAACCATCCACCTTGGCTCACCATGCGCTCCTGTCACCAATCAGTCTCCAGGTTGCATCTATTGAGAGGTCAGTCAGCGTCATGATTTGATCGGACCAGCGGCTCGGTGTTCGTCCTAGTCGTTGCTTTCCTTCTAGAGGGTGTTTTTTTTAGAGGTTTGGTTTTAAAACTGGCAACATTGTTTTTACAGACTATCAATTTGACAGCTGACAGTTGATTTGTAGTCTGTACGTTTTGCCATTTTACCATTAATAGACTGACTTCAGAAGAGCGCTTATAAATTGTGCACATTTATTTTGAAAATCATGGTTAGGTTCACCAAACTTATCGTGCACTACGTCCATTTTACGGTCGACATAATCGTCCATCCGAGCAAGTTATTTGGAAGACCATGGATCGTTTCGAACCACGTAAACTCTAATGGATAATACGCATTCACAAAGACGACAATTGTCGAAAATTGGACTTCACGATTGCGCTTCATTCGAGCTAGCCGTGACGCTCATATGCCCGAAGTCATATTTAAACAATATTTAAATGTGTTTTTTTTTTCATTTTCAATATGTTTTGTTGTATACCTATAAAAAACACTCTATTTTCATGATGTTATAAAGTTTTATTTAGTTAAAGCAATCTAATCAAAATATTTTATCATTCTCTGAAAGCGTACCCGCGAGGGTTTTGCCCTGATTTCCAACTGATCAAGGATCGATTGTTTCATTCTCATCGTTGTCCAGGGTATGCACAGTATTCGTCGCCGATACCACCTTGGAAGCATCGATTTAGACCTCTCCGATGCTCACGTAGTCTCTCGACCATAAAGGATTATGGATATTACAAGTTTTGAACTAGTTTCTTCTTGAGCGTATTAGAGTTTATTTAAGTTATTAAGATTGCAAAGATATTTCATTCTTCTTCTTTCGGTGCCGTGTCAGGTCCCCCCAACGTTGGCGATCACTGCAGCAAAGGCATCTCTATCCTGCGCAACTTGAACAGGTTCTGAACTCTTGTTATTCCTGTCCACTCTTTGATGTTCCGCAGCCAGGACAGCTGCCTTCTACCAACTCCTCGACGTCCCTCCACTTTACCCATTAATATCAGTCGAAGAAGGTGGTATTTTTCTCCCCTTAGCACATGATCCAAATAAGTTCTAATTTTCACACATGACAACAGCTCTCCATTGGCTCTGGCTCTCTGTAGTACGTCTGCATTACTGACCCTATCGGTCCACGGTATACGGAGCATTCTGCGGTATATCCACATCTCGAACGCTTCCAACCGGTTCATTACATTCACTTTCAGAGTCCAGGTTTCGCAGCCATATAGTAGAACAGACTATATATAACATTCATCAAATAAAGATAATGATATATGATATAGTTGGTTGGTTAGATATCTTTTGTTGTCGGTCCCAAGTCTTTCTTTCTACTCGCGGTCACCCCAGCGGCACTCAGGAGAGAGGAGAGAAAGAGGCGTGCCGTCCCCTTTCAGCGCGAATCCTCCCCCCACCACCGTGTGCCACGTGACCCCTGTGACGTAATGGTATATAAGAAATCGTGCAGAGGATAAGACCGCTGTTAAGAATAAGAGAGTGCACTGAGCGGTCGCTCAGCGAGGTGTTGATCAGGTCCCGTTAGTGGCTCACTCCAGTGTACAGACTTGTGCAGTGTTCAGTGCTTGATTATTGTTTGGATTTGACGGATAGGTGAGTTGGAACAACATTATTTCAGTGACGAACACTTACACAGATCACACAGACACATGTGCGTTAATTATTTTTAATAACTGCAAAAAAATCTCTTTATTTTCACTCAGTAATCAAATAATATCATTACGGTGATAGAAAGTAACATAACTATTTATAATACATTTTATTTAATATTGATGAAAACGTCAGAATTTTTACGATTTTATTATTACATCATTTTGGAAAATTCTATTAATGTTTCGTCTTGCTAGGGCATTATTAAATGTCATAAATTATTATCGAAACAATAATTAAACTTTTATATACAAAATCATCACAATATATTAAATAAAGAGTTTTATTTCATAGTTCAAGAAACAATAAGTATTTTTATTGTCTTAATTATTTCACAATTTAATAAATAAAAAAATTAACTCAAACGTGTTAAAAAAACCAATTTATTTACAAATTCAATAATATTCACAAAAATAAACAATAATATTCATTTTAGATTCGCCTTCACTTTCTGTTGTGGATTCAAATTTGAATAAATAAAATTACACATTATATTTCATAACACTAAATAAAGTATTGTGAATATTAATTTTTAAATTTCGTATTTTAATTGTTTTTAATCAGGAAATAGCGGAGAGGTACTGAAACCGGTCGAAATTAAAACAACAAATGAAAATAAACAACCAACATTAATATTTTATTTATATGTTTTATATGTTTTTATATTAAGTACGTCACCTCTTGAAATTTAATAGCATAGTATTGGGTTTATTTATTAAAGAAAAAGTTTAGTTGTGTTATTTAAAACGTCTGAAAAGTGTGTCAGGAATTCTACATGTCACATCATTTTAGTGTAGTATAGTATTAGTCGAATGATTAAGCATATTTAACACATTTATTTATTGTTTCTTAAAACAATGATGTAAAATTCCATATTAAATAATTAATACGAATGAAAACGTCTGTTATCTAGAAGTTCTATTATATTTTATGTGAATGACATGTTCTGCCTGTCTAAGGCATTATCAATTATATTTTATAAAATTTGACAATGCCTTTGAAAGGAAAAACATGTCATTCACATAAAATATTATAAAACTTCTAGAAAAAATACGTTTTTATTCGTATTAAATATTTAACACACTGTTTTTTTTTACTAGAAACCTTCATTCATGCTTAATTAAAAAAATATCATTTTTAGTAGATTTTTCTGTCGATAATTCTCTATTTAAATCATACATATTGCTACAATAGGAATTCATCAAAACATTTTATATTGCAACGTTTTATCAAACAATAATGAGTAATCATTTCACAATGATTTTATTCGTTTTATATAAGATAAGAAATCAATTGTGTATGATGTATGTACCGAAATAAGTATTATAATAGAGAAAATATAATATTTTAAGTAGATAAACGTTGTCTTAGAAGCCATGGAATAAAATATAATTAAAATTTTCTTTGCATATATATTTTTTTAAATTCGATGTAATGCGTTAAAAGTAAATAACAATTTGATGCAATAATGAGTGCATTGTGCAATAATTCAATTGTAGACGAATATATATTACTGATTAATTCGGAATTATCTTTATCATAAGTGGAAAAACACTATTTTCCACTTACGAGTTTATTTATCTCGACATTGTTAAAATTTCACAATATTTTCAATTTTATTATAAATTCATTAAAAAATACGATAATTAAATACCTCGATGTCAATGTCCATAAGCTTATTAAAATATTTGGATGGAAATGTAAGACGTTTGAATGCTCCGATTTTAACTTAATTAGCTTGGTTTTTGTAGAATTAATAAATTGAATAAGGCATTTTAACAATAAAAACATATATTTTAAAACACTAGGAGATAGATAACCTCATAAGTGGAAATACTATTATATACATCTGGAAGGATAAACAACCACATAAGTGAAACATTTATATTAACGCTCTACATGTAGACCTGCTCATGGCGATTTTGTAGAAAAAACTTTATATTTACAACTCATTCTACCGTTAACACAGTTGTACAACAATAAACCATCCGGCCGTTTCCCTGCAGGGGTAGGTAGAGAGAATGGACCACCACACTACTCTATCCTGACATACCTCTCTAGCTTCCTCCACATTCATACAGCGAGTCTTACACGCACGTCGATTCTTCCGGCTTCTAACATGAGAATTTTTTTAAAATTTGATTAATTTGGTCATGCCATGTTTTTCTCGGCCTACCTCGACTCCGTACTCCATCTACATCGTTAACGTATACTTTTTTAACCATTATTTCTACATCCATGCGCTCAATATTTCCGAACCAACGCAGCGAATCTTTCATAATTATATTCATAATACCTTCTTCTGCTCTACATTCCATTCTCGTAACAGTATTAATTCTAAAAACTATCTAACTAACCATCACGCCGTCTCTCTGAAGGGGTAGGCAGAAAAAATGGACTGCCAAACTTTTCTTTCCTGACAAATTTCTCTCGCTTCTTCAACATTCATACATCGTATCATGCACGTGCGTCGATTTCTCTGACTCATCACACGGCCATCATTTAACATTTGATTTATTTGATCGTGCCACGTTTTCCTTGGTCTTCCTCTATTTCTGGTTCCATTTAAATCATTAACATATAAAAAAAATCCATTCTTTCTTAATTCATTCTTTCCATATGTCCAAATAATCTTAATGATCCTTTCATTATCTTGTTCATAACACCAACAATCGCACCGCATTCACTTATTATATTTTCATTCGACACTCTATTATACACATTCGTATTAAAGATTTCATTTCTACTGCATTTATTCTACTTTCATCCTTCTTTTCCATGCTTCGCTTCATACAAAGGGCATTAATTCTATACACATGTTAATAGTTTTTTTATCATGGATTATCGATTTTATAAATACTTTTGTGAATGTGTATCATGATTCGAACTCGATAAATAACTTGGGAGGTCTGTGAGCGTGTCCACAGAGCCAAAGGAGAGTTAATAAGCCGGTTATTCGAAATGTCGGTCGTCGACTCTTATTAAACTTGACCCCGGAAAGATAAACCCAAAGAAACGAGAAAATTGCAGAGACTCAGCCTTCAATGGAGGAAATCTGTTAATTAACTTTATCTATTAAGAGAAATTAGTTAAATGTCTCGTATGTGGAACTGGTATTTTACGATAACTCGCAGCGGAATTAAGCGTTGAAGTTTTCACTTCAAGTTTTTGCCTGAGAAACGCTTTATTAAGAAAGACGTTTAAAAATAACCATAGCTGTGTTACGTTTTTATTGAATTTTCAACAAGTTTCAATCAATGTATTTATTACTATTAATAAATTTAATTCATAATGATGATTTTTTGATTAATTAAAACAAGGTTAACTGGCAAAATAAGGATGAAAGTAGAATAAATGCAGTAGCAATGAGATCTCTTAGACGAATATGTGGATACTCTGTGTATGATAGAGTGTCGAATGAAAATATAAGAAGTGAATGCGGTGCAAATGATGGTGTCATGAACAAAATAATGAAAGGATCATTAAGATGGTTTGGACATATGGAAAGAATGAATGAAGAAAAGATTGTTAAAAAATTATAGGTTAATGATGTAAATGGAACCAGAAATAGAGGAAAACCGAGGAAAACGTGGCACGATCAATTAAATCAAATATTGTATGTCGGCCACGTGAGGAGTCAGAGAAATCGAAAATCGTTAGTTAGTTAGTTAGTTAAAACACGGTTTTTTCCACTTTTGGATATATTTTTCTCGACATATTTCACACCTTCGGCAAAGGAAGTTAAATATAGATTAAATTCTATTTCTATCATTTTCTCTATGATGAAGGTGTAAAACCTAAAAAAAATGTCGAGAAAAGTGAACTCAAAAGTGGAAATTATTAAAAAATAATAGATAAAAATATTAGTTTTATAGAAATTTTGGATTAGAAGTCTGGAATGCATTGAGATCCGGAAAATGTCATACTAGGGTCATTTTTTACATGTATGAACCTACAACTCATGATAATGTGCTAGATTGAAGAACATTGAAAATCGACATCCGTGGTTGGAAACACATGTTTCACCTTGTCAGGGCATTCCCATTAAATAAAATAAATCTTCAGTAAATGAAAATATGTAAGCGATGTGAATGTAACCCTTGCATAAGGGAACTATGATAATACAAAAAATAATCAAACATGACGCCTAAGAAATCCGAATAAGACTACGACTTTATTTTTAATTCATAATTGATAATAAGTTGTCTGAATGTATTAAAAAAATCGTCATATGATATGTTGGTCCTTCAACTACTATTGATTCATGCGATAAGTTAGAGATAGACGAATAACGAATGCTGCAGAAAAAACAAATCGTTATGGAATTTTGTCACAATATTGAAAAAACAAAATCCAACAATTTCATTATGTGAATTGTTTGATGAACCGTGAAATAATTTGGCGTATTTCACACCGTTATATTCTCGCAAAAACACGAAGATAAAAAACTTACAGACAAACACGGAATAAATTTGTTGATAATTGAAATTACGGTATCACGTATTATGTTAAAAAAATATGATTCAATATACGGATTCTGTTTTTGTGCAATTAATGTATTCATTGCAATACTTCAAAATAATCTGATCAGTTGTTACTAAAAGTATTATACAATAATATTTTGTATTTCATTATTCTCAGAACAAATGGTAGAACACGTAACAATGTACATATGCCAAACATAAAAAAATGTGCTATTTTTTGTTTTATAATTAATTTGTGAAATGTTTTCTATAGTGCAAACAAATAAATTTTGATATTAAATTTCTTCATTATTGTATATTTAGTATGCTTCCACTTGTGTTTATCGTCGACCGGTTTCGGCAGCTTGCGGCCATCTTAAACACAAATGGAAGCATATTAAATATACAATAATGTAGTTAAAAAACATTCCTTTTATTTAATTATAATAATAAAGAAATTTTGTATCAAAATTTATTTGTTTTCATAATTTACAATGAACTTCTACCAAGAAATTTCAATTAAAAATATTAATTATTTAAGTTTTTCAATTAAAAAAATTGTTCTTTCGATGATGAAGGTATAAAACCTTCGAAACACGTTGAGAAAAAATAATTTAAACTGGAATACACAATTTCACACAGCGATTTAATAAATTACAGAACGTGTTGTGGTGTTTATTAATTGGTTTCGGAAAAGAAAACTTTAGTTTCCTTTGGAAAAAAAAAAAAAAATTTAACTATCATTTTAAAAAAATGTTTAAATAGTAAATATAAAAAATATATTTCATAAGACAAATATGATAATTTATATTATTACGTTTTAATTAATTAACCATTACGTCGTATCATCGAAAGGGTAGGCAGAGAGAATGGACCGCCATACTTTTCTTTCCTCACACACTTCTCTCGCATCCATGTACTATCCCTTAAATTTGGAAAGGAAGATTGTAAGATTGTGATTTTACCGTTTAAAAAATGCTTATTTATTGTTTCTTGAATAATTATGTAAAACTCCATTTTGAATAATTAATACGAATGAAAACGACTGTTGTCTAGAAGCTTTATTACATTTTATGCGAAAGACATGTTTCGCCTGTCTAAGGCTTTATCAAACGTCACATTTAATAATGCCTTAGACAGTCGAAACATATCACTTACAATATAATAAAACTTCTAAAAAGCAGACGTTTTTAATCGTATTATTTTGTTTATATGGAGTTTTATATCATTGTTCAAGAAACAATTATTTAGCTTCGCATTTATAATTTTTTTTATAAAAATACTAAATTCTGTTTTCATTTTAAATTCTTGAATAATGAAGTGAAATTTGTTCGCCATACTTTGTGTTGTAGATGTTTTAGATATTTTTTTTATATACTATGTATACCTCACAAACTTTTTAAACAAATTAAAATTAAATATCAAATATGTTTCGGACTACCCGGTCTTTCCTCAGTGATATTATATAGATATTTTACAATTTATAAAATTGTTTACAAATATGGTCAGTTTTGACATAACATCTGTAAAAACTGACCATATTTATAAAAAAAATTATAATATTTTAAATATCTATATAATATCACTGAGGAAGGACCGGGTAGTCCGAAACTTGTTTGATACTTAATTTTAATTTGTTTAAAAAGTAAGTGTTGTGCAAAGTATATAAAAAAGAAAAAAAATATATAATGATAGGAAACTCCCCATTTAATATGAATGAAAACATCTGTATTTCAAACATTATCTATATTTCATGGATATGACATGTTTCTCCTTATCAAATGCATTGAAAAAGCTTTGATTTTTAAACAGCAACGGGTTCGATTCTCACTACATTCGTGAATGTCTTAGTGGTGAAACATTCACATAAAATTCAATGTTTTATAACAAATTATCTCATCAAAAGATTCATAACGTAAATTTAAAATACTTATATTTTTAAATAGTCCATTGTTTTGGCCGAAACTCTATGAATCTTCAACATTGTAAACTGTTAAATTATACAAATTTGTTATTATGTATCACAATTTCATTTTTATTTTTCGCGATAGCTGTTTCGTCAATCTATGTTGATATCATCAGGTGTTATTGTAACAAACACCTGATGATGTCAACATAGGTTGACGAAACAGCTGTCGCGATAAATAAAAATAAAATTTTGATACATAAAAACAAAATTTTATACGTATAATTTAAGTTTATGTTCTTATATTTTTGATTAAGAGATTATTATGATTTTACTATTTTACTGAACTCTCTTGATGGAGTTCATTTTAAATAAATATTAAATAAATATTGTTTTTTTTTTATCAACTCTTTATTTTTATTGTCTTTATTTCGACAGCGACTGGTTTTGCCAGGCTAGCTGGCATCGACAGACTGGCCGGTCGGCAGACTATTAGTTGCCCAAAAACTGGAAGTAGTTTATAAAAAAATATTGTTTTATTATTATTTAATATATAAAAGTTTATATATCTCTTCATCACCGATGAAACAAAAAAATATATATTTTAAGTATACAAAACTCAAAAAAAGTTAATGTTATACAAGTCATTCCATTAAAATGTAATGTCACTTCTAGAAAACAAATGTTTTCAATCAAATTAATGTGCTCTTTCTTATTTTATGTATATTTATGACTTGTTTCGTTTTTGGCGGCATTATAATCCATGAATATAATTTCCAAAAGTAATTATGGAAATCTATTGTATTTATTGTTTCTTGAACAATGATGTAAAACTCCATATTAAATAATTAATACGAATGAAAGCGTATGTTTTCTAGAAGTTTTAATGTATTTTATGTGAATGACATGTTTCACCTCTCTAAGAATTTGATATTGCTTGACAGGCGAAGTATGACATTCACATAAAATACAAAAAAACTTCTAGAAAATATACGTTTCCGTTAACAGTAAATTGCAATTCACACAAATCTTAGGATATTAACAAAATAATTAACCATCACGCCGTTTCGTAAGAGTAGGCAGAGCAGATGAACCGCTATACAGTTTTGTCCTGACATAATTCTCTAGAATCCTCTACATTCATACACTGTAACATGCTCGCGCGTTGATTTTTCTGACTTTGAATGTGTCCGCCTTTGAATATTTGATTAATTTGGCCATGCCATACTTTTCTTGGTCTTCTAAGGTTTCTCTTTTCAATCACACTGCTTGTATACAACATTTCAATCATTCGTCTCTCGTTCGTTCATTCCATATGCCAAAAACATCACAGGGATCCTTTTTTCATTTTATTTATGATGCAATCATCTGCCTTACATTAAGTCCTTATTTGGTCTTTCAGTATTCTATCATTTATCGATTTCGCACACATTCTTTTCAGTGATCTTATTTCTACGGGATTAATACTACTTTCATCTAAATTAATTTATAATAGTAAACACGATTACTTGGATTTAATTTCTATAAATTGTGACAAATATGTTTCGTTTTGCTAGGGCATTCTCAAACTGCTTGAGACAACAGTTTGAGAATGCTCTCGCAAGGCGAAACAAATTTGTCACAATTTATATAATTCATATAAATTAAATCCAAGTAAAACCACCAAACAATCGTGTTCACTTTTTTTTTACGTATACAACAGGTAACTTGAACCAAATTACTGTATACAGTTTGTTTTTAAGCTGATATATTGATTCTCGTGACATGTGATAGATAGCTAATCTATCGCCATCTTATTGTCAAGAGATTTCTACACTAGTCCAAAGAAAGTGTGACAATCACACCTCCATCGCCGGGAATCGAACACGGAACCTTCGTTATGGCAGTCAGAGCTCTTACCACTCTGCCACGAAGGTTATAAATTAATAATGGAGATTTACAAAACTAATATCTCAACCATCGATACTTACTTTCATCCTTATTTTGCCAGCTCCAAGCTTCAATTCCATACATAAGCACTAGAACTTCATTATGGATATTACTCGTATATAATAATAAAACTGAATATATAAAAGTGAAACAGTTGCAACATTAGTACGTGGAATACAAATTTAAAAATTTGAAATGAAATTAAATAAAACAATTGTTATCTTTTACTTGCGTCTCCCGCCCACTGAGATTCCACGGCAGTTTATGCTAATCGAAGAGAAAAGATTGTGTAGAAAATAAATATTTGCACCTAGTACCGTTAAGTCACGGCACGGGGCCTACGTTTGCAAATAGGCGATAACTGTTCTTACGTGCTTTTAATGCTAAATGAGCTATTTATGAAGATTTTCAATGGGGTATTTGTTACACGGTGTACACACATTGCATTGTGAATATGTTAATAATGAAACTTATTCATTATTTTAGAGTATTTATGCTACTTGAAGTCATTAACCTACATTATAAACAGTAGTCACTTTTCCTAAATAAACGATTCATTATAAAACGGATGTATCATATGTGATACAAACGTATTATACGTGATATAAGTGATACAATTATGTGCAATTGCATTTCGTGATGTTTTAAAACTGTGAGAATGAATCATAAAATACAATTTTTTTTTTGTAAATGTATACTTATACTTGTATACGAATACTGGATTTCACCCACCGTGGGTTATCAATTCATGATTTAATTGTATCTCAATAGAGACGAAGATGCAAATTGGAAACTGAATATGGTTGATCAAGGTGTTTACAAGACTTATGACCTGTAAATTACATAAAGCGTGCGCTTAACCCAACCAACCAATGACAGGTCATAAGTCCTGTAAACACCTTGATCAACCATATTCAGTTTCCAATTTGCATCTTCGTCTCTATTGAGATACAATTAAATCAATCATAAATTTTTCTTCTTCGATGGCCCTACAGCCCATATCGAGCCTTAGCCTCCAGTATTCTTCGCCTCCAACTCCTCCTGTCCTCCGCTTCGACCCTCCAATCTGACACTCTTAACAATCTTGCCCCATCTCTCCCAACTTTATCCTCCCATCGCAGCCTTGGTCGTCTAATTGGTCTTCTACCACCTGGGTGCCACTCCAGAAATCTTTTTGGGGTTCGCGATGACGGCATCTTCTGCACGTGACCGGCCCATCTCAGTCTATTCAGTCTGACCTGTGTGGAGAGACTGGGAGCTTTGTAAATATGGTACAGATCATAAATTAACAACGATAATTATCACAAATGTATCATAAGTGATACAAGTATATCATCAAATCAAATCAAATCAAATTAGCACAATACAAAATTAAGGTTTAAGACATCTAATGAGAACAATTAAAATAATATATTGTATATAGTATACGACCAGGAACGCATGAGAGATGGTTTGACATTAGGAAGACAGGATACTCTCCAAAACAATGATAATTTAATCTAATATCTCCCGACATTTGTTTCTACTTATACTGTGGAATCACATGCCTGTTTTTTTTTACGAATTATAATAATATTTAACATTTTTTGAATTGCAATATAATTGTAATTTACCATTATTTACAAGAGATGGAAGAATGGAGAAAGATATCGGAAGAATGGTTGGAGCTGGAAACAAAATAATTGGCCACTAAAAGTCATTACCGCAAATAGAAATATATCGACTGAAGCAAAGATGGCAGTGCACAATGGATTTCTAGTCACGACCCTTATGTATGGAAGTGAAGCTTGAAGTTGGCAGAAGAAGGATGAAAGTAAGATAAATGTGCAGAAAAACAATGTATGATAGAATATCTAATGATGAAGTAAGAAAGGAATGTAAGGCGGATGAGTGCGTGATAAATAAAATTAAGATAGGGTCACTAAGATGGTTTGGACATATGGAACGAATTTATGAAAGAAGAATGGTTAAAAATATATACACAAGTAGTGTGAATGGTAAAATAAGTCGAGGAAAGCCAAGGAAGACGTGGCTTGACCAAATTAATCAATTACTGAAAGGCGGCCATGTTCGAAGTAGGGACAATCGACGAGCGTGCATGTCACGATGTCTGAATGTAGAAGAGCGTAGAAGAATGTACCGAGAATTATGCCAAGATAGAACCATATGGCGATCCATAAATCCATTTTTTTTACAATTATATCCATAGATATAATTGTAAAAAATAGTAATTATGTGCGTTAAAATTCATGTGTTTTTACGAATGCAAATTTAATTATATACATAATTGGAATAAGATAATATTTAGTCTCTTGCTTATAAAATATATATAAATTGCATTTCTTTGTACTTGTAACTATTGAATTATTCGAATTACAAAAATTACGTCTTAGTCGTATTCATGTGTGTTTTTTTTTATTCATACATTTGTAATGTTTAAATAGAATGTCAATAGATTTAAAAATAAAACAAAAGTACAATTTTGTTAACTTATTGTATATTAAAGACATTGATATTTGAATGGATGTTTTGAATTTTAAAATTGAGATATTTTAATTAGGTCACGGATGGTCATTACTATAACTGAAATCAATCGGTGAAAAATTCGTGAAAATCCATTTCATACATTTCCCTGGGGTGACTAGTAATGAATCTATCTAGTGTGATATTGAATAACCTTTTTATGTCATTTTTCTTGTAAACTGTAAAATATTACGTGGACGAATTACAATTTTTGGTGTCGAGATTGTATGAGGTATGCAAGTCAAATAATTTAATGATGAATGTCGGAAAGTCAAAGGTGATGGTTTTTGAAAAGGAAGAGCAAATGACAGTTTGTAACATACGTGTGAATGAAGAGAACTTGGAGCAGGTGAGTGAATTTGTGTATTTAGGTAGCATGTTCACAGCGGATGGCCGAATGGATAGAGACGTCGAAAGAAGGGTTGGTGCGGGTAAGAAAGTGAATTAAGCTTTAAAAATAGCTATTGGAAACAAGAACTTATCGATGAAAGCAAAAACGGCCGTTCACAATGGAGTTCTGGTCCCAACCCTAATGTATGGAAGCGAAGCATTGAAATGGCAGAAGAATTATGAGAGCAGAATAAATGCGGTAGAGATGAGGTCCCTAAGACGTATGTGTGATAGAACGATATACGACAGAATCTCAAATGCTGATTGACATAAGAAAGGAATGTAGAACGGAAGAAAGTATTATCAACAAAATTATGAAAGGATAGCTGCGTTGGTTCAGACATATGGAGCGCATGGATGGAGAAATAATGTTTAAGAAAGGATACGTCAATGATGTAAATGGAGTACGGAGTCTAGGCAGACCGAGGAAAACATGGCATGACCAAATTAATCAAATTTTAAAGGTTGGTCATTTTAGAAGTCTGAAGAATCAACGTGCGTGTATGAATGTGGAGGAAGCTAGAGAAGTGTGCCAGAACAGAGTAATGTGGCGGTCCATTCTCTCTGACTTCCCCTGCGGTGAAACGGCGTAATGGTTTGTTTGTTTGTTTATATAAAATATTAAAATGTTTTAAATGTGGATAGTTTTATATAGTAAAAGTTTTTAACATACACGAGCAAAGTAAGATAATTGAATTGTCATACACGAGGCAATTAAGTTTAATAGGTTTATAAGGTATTCAACGTGAATATGAATAATTCATTATTCAAAATGTGTCACATAATGCCGAATCGAAGAGTGCGTGTAAGAATCACTGACCCTGTGGCATTCTTTCCTTTCTCCGAGTTATCCTTCGAAGACCATACGTGATGGAATTGACTGCACTCTGATATGTGATGCATACAAACAAACAATAAAAATTAACACGGAACCATTTTGTGCATAGATAAATAAGTTTACTTTTTAAAAATAGAAATCCGTTTCCAGAACACGATTTGACTTCACTATTTATTTAATACGGGTACATAGAACATATGACTATAGTATTTTCTTAATTCTTATTTTGAATTATAAATTCAAGAAAACGCATGTCAATTTGTTAATTTTACAATATTCTTAGAGAATGGGATGTTGAATAATTAATTAATGATATTTGATAGTGCAAAACAAACAAATAAACCATCCCGCCGTTTCCCCGCAGGGGTAGGCAGAGAGAATGGACCGCCACACTACTCTATCCTCACATAACTCTCTAGCTTCCTCCACGTTCATACAGCGAGTCATACACGCACGTCGATTCTTCCGGCTTCTAACATGAGCAACCTTTAAAATTTGATTAATTTGGTCATGCCTTGTTTTCCTCGGTCTATCTCGACTCCGTACTCCATTTACATCGTTAAAGTATACTTTTTAACCATTATTTTTTCACCCATGCGCTCCAAATGTCCGAACTAACGCAGCGATCCATTCATTATTTTGTTCATAGTACCTTCTTTCGCTCTACATTCCTTTCTAATATCAGCATTTGAGATTCTGTCGTACATCGTTCTACCACACATACATCTTAGGGACCCCATATCTACCGCATTTATTCTGCATGCCATATCGCACATGCCATTATCGCTTTCATTGATAAATTCTTATTTCCAATTCATACATTGATAGTTAAATTATTACACTTTTTTCTTTTGTCCTATATTCATATTTTTATATCTTGTCATTTATTATTATTATTATTGCGGTTTATTAATTAAGTTATTTTTGATCCTGGGAATTTGAAAAAACAACACTGTTTATATTTAACTTTAATTTATTGAATATCTTTATCGTGTTTCAGAATTGACCTCCATCCTCAGGTGTAAATATATAACTAAAATCTAAACAAAGGAAGGCTTATTATATTGTTATATAAGTCATAATATTTTATCATTATATAAAAGCCTTTTCGTATTTCGAGTGTAGTTATATACGTACACCTACCAAAAATGTCGTTGTTAAAAAAATATTTTATAAAAATATTTTATTAATAAAAGTAGAACATAAAAAACTTTTTTTTTTCTTCTAATTCCTAGGTTATAACAATGAAATTATTTTATAAAAGTTATTTTATGTTTGATAATTTCGTCTCACCATCATTTTGTGTTGTGGATTCACAAATCAATACCTTTTGAAATTCATTTTTATTTTCACAACACTTTTGTAAGCTCATCACAAAAAGCACTCTAATAAATTGGAATTATGTGTTTTATTAATTAAAATACTTTTAACTTATAAAAACTTTCTACTAGTTTAGGTTCAATGAATTTTGGTTCATTGCAAAGTGAAGTAATTTCTGATCGAATATTTTTAACTGTCAAATTATAAATCTTTGTTTATATATCACAATTTTTTATTTTAATTGTTTTATTTTTCACGAAAGCTGTTTCGTCAACCTATGTTAAAATCATCAGGTGTTACAATAATTTATCAACTGTAAAAATTTAATTTTCGGAATTTTTCGAAACTTTATGTGTATTTGTTCTTGTAAGTTATTGCTGGAGTTGAGTTAGGCACCTAATTATAGTTAATAAAAAAAAGGTTAGTTAATATTTATAGGGCAAAAAACACATTAGTGTGATTAATCATAGTAACAATGAAGTATGCGAATTTTTTAAAATATGCTTTGGGAATACGATTCTTTAAATTAATGTTAATATAAACATTGGATGTAATTTCTAAATGATATATTTCCAACCTCATCTTAGTTTATTGCATCCAATTAGCTTATTAAAATGGGAAATTTAAATTTTGTACATTCTTCAAACTATGTAAATAAAATTCATGTTTCATATACTGTATTAGGATTCAAAATCAGTACGCATTCTCTTAAATAAAAGATTAAGAGGTAACAAAATATGTATACTATTATTTTAGGTTGAAATGGCTTATAAAACTCTTCTGGGGTTCTTTATACAGCAAAAGCTAAATAATCCATTTTAAAACACGAAAAGCTCTTATATAACGTAGTAAGGGAAAACATATTGCAGAAGATTATAATATTATTTTATTTATTTATTATTATTTTGTTAAATCTCTCTATACATCATTAAAGCGCGAGACAAATCAATGTAAATGGTATAGCTATCATATTGATCCTAATCATATGTGATAGGTAGCTAATTTATCGCCATTTTATTATCACTTGAATTCTACACAAGAAAAAAGATAGTGTGACAATCACACTGCCATCGTCGTGAATCGATCCCGGGACCTTCGGTGTGACAGCCATTCGGCCGCGAAGGTCGTCAAATATTGATGTCGAAATCAAAATAACGCAAACCTAAATATTCGGAATTTTATAAATAACTAACTAATTTACAATCATGCATCTCTCCGAAACAGTAGGTAGAAATAACTGTTTTTTCAGCCAAAATTCTCACGCTTTCTCAACATTGATACAACGTGTTATGCATGCACGTCGATATGATCATCGATATTATTTTATTCTTGTTTTTAATAATTTTAAGTACATTGAGCTTAAGGTGTTATCTTTAATAACCGTATCTTTCGAAGAAAAGTGATTAATCTTCTTTAATCTTTTAGATATTTGAAGTGTTTATATGGGCAACGTAATAAATAATAAACACTACCATGATTTGCTTTAGTGACGCAAAAGGGATATGTCTTACTTAAAGTAATGGAAATTGCGTCTCTTTAATAACGTTTCTTTGTCTTTTTTCTATCTTTATGCACAGACCACCTTCGTAGATCTCGGGTTCAATTCCCGGGGGTGACAGCGTGATTGTTACACTATCTTTGATCTGGTATAGAATTTGCGTGACAGTAAAATGGCGATAGATTAGCTAGCTATTACATTTATTTATTTTGATGTTGACGGAATAAATTAAAATATAATACATTTTTTGTTGATATAGATAACGGACATAAATCTAAGAACATTTTAATATAAAAAATTAAAGCTTAGACTAACAATTAGTGAACACGTAGGTATTTTATAATGTTGTGTTTTTTTTTACTGGTTCCCTGAAATAATGGAATCATGTCATGAGTATTCAACAAAACAGTAATTATAGTAGTAATAATAATTTTAATAAATTTAATATCGATTTCCTATAATAGCTTAATACTTAATCTAGGTAACTCGAAATTTTGTGATTTTGAGTTAATTACGCCAAATAAATTAAACATGTTTTTTTCGTCTTGCAGGATATCACAATGAAGGTGTCTCTGACGTTCTTAGCCGTAGGGCTGCTTATGCTAGCCCTGACGCAGGCCTCGCCCGTGGGAAACAAGGAGGCTGAGGGCGCGGCGCCCGGAGCACTTGTAGAGCAGGGCCGGCAGGCCGCAGCCAAGCCGCCTCAGGCCGCCAGCACGGACGACGATGATGATGACGACGATGATGACGACGATGACGATGATGACGACATTGAAGACGCCTTTGATGATGGTGAGTTTGAAAGAAACATTTTTTTGTGATTAAAAATACCTTAATGTTATCATTTTAGCTTTATGTACAGTACTGATTTGATGATGTTTATCTCATGGTGCTCATGTACCGACCCTTATGTATGGAAGCGAAACATGGAACTGACAAAATAAGGATAAAAATATAATGCATACAGTATAAATGAGATTTCTTAGATGAATGTGTGGAAAATCTTGCATGATAGTGTCGAATGAAAATATAAGAAGTGAATGCGGTGCAAATGAAAGTGTTATAAACAATATAATGAAAGGATAATTAAGATGGTTTGGACACGTGGAAAGAATGAATGAAGGAATAATGGTGAAAAACGCTAATAAATAGGACAAACCGAGGAAAACGTGGCATGATCAAATAATTGACACGAATGTCGGCGAATAACTGAATTTAATTCAGCTTATAAGTTTACACAATATTTATTGATTCTAAGGCAGTACGAAGTTTGTCAGGACTGCTAGTATGAGATAATTACAAGATTTTTTAAATATTACATAGAAATACTCTTTATAATTGTTTGTATGCAACAGGTCATTTGAACCCAATTACTGTATATAAATATTTGTTTTAACCAATTATATTGATTCTCGTGACATGTGATAGGTAGCTAATCGATCGCCAATGTATTGTTACGTGAATTCTTTACCAGACCAAAGACTGTGTGACAATCACACTTCCATCGCCGGAAATCGAATCCGGGACCTTCGTTATGGCAGTCAGGGCTCTTGCCATTATGCCACTAAGGTCGTCAATAAAATCTAACAAATTGTTATCTCAATATTTCATATTTTTATTGTTTCGTTGTAATTGAAGTAATCTTATGGTATAAAGTAATTTTCTAAATTATACCGACATTATTTACGATATACGATATATTTTAGTCGGAAAATTAGCAAACACAATACACAAAGTTGTAATTAAATCTACAAACAAATATATCTTTTTTATGTCTGTGGGAAATTCATATTTTTTTTAAACTGTGATTAAATAATCATGCCTGAATTCTATTCAATAAATCCAGTATGACTTTGTCATGAAACTACGGCATTAGATAAGGCATCTAATAATTTAAAATTAAATACATTAATTAGTGTTATTGTCGTTAAATGGTGATAATATCCATTAATGTTGGGAAACTCTTATTTTTGTACCATAAATTACAAATTTAAAAATAGATACGCTTCTGATTGTCTTTTGTTTTATAATTTAAATTTAAAAACAAACTATTAAGATTGTTTTGTTTTTTCCGCAATCAACTGAAAATAAATACGCAATGAAATAAATGAAAAAAATAATGTTATTGTACTATTATGGTAACCTCTTCTCACGGTTACTAAATGTTTACATAAATAAATATTTAATATTGATGAAAACGATAATTTTCATAGAAGTTTTATTATATTTTATAAGAGTAACATGTTTAACCTTACTAGGAGATTATAAAATGTTTCGCGTATTCGTTTTTATTTTAGAGTTCACGGAGTAACAATATTCATTACAGAATTCTTCAAAATATTATAATAATTATAATTATTAGACTTACTTGTATTGCGGAATGTTCATCTTAAGTGTGCTTAAATATAATTTCACTAATAGTTGTCACATTAATTTTTATAGAATAGTAATTATAAATAACTAACTGAATAACCATTACGCCGTTTCTTCGGAGGGGTAGGGGTCTCTAGATTCCTCTACATTCATACTACGAGTCACACACGTACGTTGATTATTCCGACTCCTAACATGACCGATCTTTTAAATTTGATTAATTGGTAATATCAAGTTTTCTTTGACACCACACCCTATTCACATACTTTATATACTTTCTTAACCATTATTTCTTCATGCATGCATTCAATATATCCAAACCAACGAGGCGATTCTATCATAATTTTGTTTATATTTTCATCAGCTCTATATTCCTTCCAAACATTAGGATTTGAAATTCTGTCAAATATCATTTAATCACACGTACATCTAAGGTTTATTATGCTTTTTTCTTCCTTTATTGCTCGTATTTTTTTTTCAACGACGGAGAGTTACAGGGGATAAGCGACGAGATGTTTTCTTGTTATTGTAGTAACCATAGAGCGTTTTAGCAGTTCGTAACTAAAGAGAGTTTGAGCAGTTTGTAACTATAGGGAGATTTAGAAGTTTGTAACTATAGAGAGTTTTAGCAGTTTGTAAATATAGAGAGTTTTAGCAGTTTGTAACTATAGAGAGTTTTAGCAGTTTGTAAATATAGAGAGTTTTAGCAGTTTGTAAATATACAGAGTTTTAGCAGTTTGTAACTATAGAGAGTTTTAGCAGTTTGTAACTATAGAGAGTTTTAGCAGTTTGTAACTATAGAGAGTTTTAGCAGTTTGTAAATAAAGAGAGTTTTAGCAGTTTGTAAATATAGAGAGTTTTAGCAGTTTGTAACTATAGAGAGTTTTAGCAGTTTGTAACTATAGAGAGTTTTAACAGCGGATAAACAACGTGATGTTTTCTTGTTATTGTAGTAACTATAGAGAGTTTTAACAATTGTAACTATAGAGAGTTTTAACACTTTACTCTGAATAAATATTTTTTTGTAAAAAAATAGTAATAAATGCAATTCCTCCATAGCCGAGAGGTAAGTGCTTTGATTGCCACACTAAAGGTCCCGGGTTCGATTCTCGGCGATGACAATGTGATTGTTACACTGTCGTTGATCTGGTGTAGAATTCACGTGACACTGAAATGGCGATAGATTAACCACCTATCACACGTCACGAGAATCAGTACGATAACAATGTTAAACAATTTACATCGATTTGATTCGTGTTGTCATGATGTAAATAGCGATTCAACAAAATAATAATAATAATTACAATAAATGGTTTAATAAAATAAATGAAAAATAAACCGCCATAAGAAGTGTTTCTCTCATTTAAAAATAATATTTGTACAATTTACTTAACGTAGATATAATTTCATGCTCGGTGGAAATTCGGTCCACTGATTTTCGAGTTCGAATAAAAAACGCAAAACGCCACGAGTTTCGGAAGCTGTGTGTAACTGAGCGCGGATAATGATGACAACAGAACAGCTGATGTTCTGGACCGTGAAGTTGTCTTCATTTTGAGTTGGATTCGAGAAAAGTGATACAATGCTTAATGCTTCTAGGCTACCGAAACGGAAAGTACCAAACTCGTGCTCAATGCATTTAGTAACGCCATCTTTTTTAAACAGGTAACTAATAGTTAAAAAACGACATTGTTAAAATATTTTAATTATTATTCTTCTTTCTTCCGTGTTCGCCATACTGTGTGTTGTAAATGTTTTATTTGTCTTTTTATTTTTTTTTATATATATACATTGTTTATACAACACTATTAAAATTACATATCAGACATGTTTCGGACAACCAGTCCTTCTTCAGTGATACATATTATTCATTCATTTCTCGGCGCTACATCCCGGTGTGGGACTTGGCCTCCTCCACAACGGTCCTCCACTGACTTCTGTCTCTGGTCATCTCGCTCCATTCCCCAGCTCCTTTTATTTTCTCCAAATCTTCTTCCACGCAATCCGCCCATCTTTTCGTCGGTCTGCCTGTTGGTCTCCTTTCACAGGGCACCCATCTGAATATAATTTGTGGTGTTCTACCCTCTGGCATTCTTTCCACATGGCCAACCCACCGTAGGGGTTGAGACTTCCGTAGGCGTTGAATCTTACTACTGTTTCCTGGTTAATCGGTACTTTAAGTTCAAGGTTCCTTTAATTGACGACCTTCGTGGCAGAGTGGTAACAACTCTGACTTCCATACCGAAGGTTCTGGGTTCGATTCCCGGCGATGGCAGTGTGATTGTCACACTGTCTTTGGTCTGGTGTAGAATTCACGTGACAATAAAATGGCGATAGATTGGCTACCTATCACATGTCACGAGAATCAATATATTAGCTAAAAAAATAAATTGTATACAGTAATTGGGTTCGAACAACCTGTTGTATACATAAAAAAAAATCTGTAAGTCCCATCCTCCAGCGTAGGTCCAAAAATTGTTCTCAGTATTTTCCTCTCAAAAACTGCCAGCCTGCCATGTCTCACAGCCGTAGGTGACTACCGGTCTTATGATAGTCTTATATATTAAAAGTTTGGTATTCCTGCTGAGTAACTTAGAGCCCAGAAGCTTCTTACACCCATGAAAAGATCTAAGAGGCGAATATTTAATTCTTCTGCCAGCTTTTTCTTAGAATTGAGGTTCGAGTCCAGAAAGGTGAAATGCTGGACCTCTTCGTACATATGTTGTTCCATTTGTATGTTTTGAAGGGGATGTTGCTCGCTCGCGCTAACCATATATGTTGTTTTTGAGGCATTTATTTGAAGCCCAAATTTCTCCTTCGCTTTCCGTTAATTTTACCATGGACGAACTTTGTATTTATCGTTTCTCAAAATGTGCCTGAAGTATTGCAGTTTCCCGCGCTTTATGGTCTTGACAATTTGTTTTTTCTTTCTTCATTCGCTGCAGTACTTTCTCGTTTGTGACTCTCTCTGTCCATGATATTTTAAATATTCTACAATACATCCACATTTCAATACCGTAGAACAAGACGGGTAGGTATCATGTAGATCTACTCAAAATCGCAATTAGATTGGTGGGTCTCTGTTGCATAGCATCGGTATCGTTTTGAATAAGCTTTTCTTCTTCTTCTTCCTTGTTGTAGACCTAAGTGGTCTGTTCTCCAGAGTGTTGCTCCCAGCTGTCCTTTCATCTTTTAAGAGGTCTCCCACGAGGACGAGTCCCGTGAGGCTGATTATGCCATGCAATATAAGGGAGTCTGGAGGTGTCCATTCTTTGAACATGACAGTCCCTTTTTCGCTGTCGGCTCCATCTTATATTGTAATATCCTCAATATATCTCTTATTCTGGTGTTCTAATAATAACTATGGCGTCGAAGCAAGGGAAGACACAGTAAGGAACAAACAGGTTTTGAGGATTTCCGAGATGAAGACACTAAGGAAGATAGCAGGCAAGACACAGACAGATCGCGTGAGGAACACCAGAAGAAGTTCGTTTATAAATAAATGCGTTTGTCGACCACTGGTACAACGCATTGCTGCTACCCGATTCGAATAACGAACACGTCGATTGTGCGTGTCAACCAACGATTTGTAGTCTATGGCAGGCTCGACGGAATACCATTCCAAGTTCAAATTGGCAAAGGCGACGTAGTATGTAAATTCCTCGCCTGCCCACTCCGGACCGTGACCTCAAAGCCTTGATACGGACTCTCCGCTCGGGTAGGCACGGAACCCGCTTAATAATTTATGTATTCTACGTTTCGAAAGCCATTTGCTTTTTTATACAGTAAATTAATGTTTCCCGAAGAAAGTAGGATGAATTAATTTGTATACACCAGACCGGTTAGATTTGGCCTATCCCAAATCTTGATTTTATATAGTTTTGAGATTATGGGTTCGAGCCTATTCGACCTAAATCCTTAGTCGATATAACAGCTTTTTTTTAAAACCATTATCATTTTTAATAGACCCCGATTTGATTAACTGTAAAGTACCTGTCTAATATAATATTAAAAATAAAGAGTAGATACTCGTACGATATTTTGCATCACGAAATAATAGTAAGTAGAATAAATGCAGTAGAAATGAGATCTCTTAGACGAATGTATGTATACTCTGTGTATGAGTGTCGAATGAAAATATAAGAAGTGAATGCGGTGCTAATGATGGTGTTATGTACAAAATAATGAAAGGATCATTAAGATGGTTTTGACATATGGAAAGATTGAATGAAGAAAGAATGGTAAAACAAATATGTGTTAACGATGTAAATGGAACCAGAAATAGAGGAAGACCGAGGAAAACGTGGCACGATCAAATAAATCAAATATTGGATGTCGGCATGACACGATGTATGAATGTTGAGGAATCGAGAAAAATATGTCAGGAAAGAAAAGTGTGGCTGTCTATTATTTCTGCCTACGGCTTCGGAGAGACGGCGTGATGGTTAGTTAGGTTAGTTAGTTAGTTAAATAATACTAATTTTATAAATAATATTTTGGAGTTTCTCACGATTGTTTGAACTTTAAATATGGTTGCCTTTTAGTGATCGATTGATTAAGTCATCTCATGAATGTTGAGGAAGCGAGGGAAATATGTCTAGAAAAAAAAGTGTGGCAGTCCATTCTTTCTGCCTACCCCTTCGGGGAATCTGTGTGATGGTTAGTTACTTAGTTAGTTTTAAAACAATTTATCTTTAAATTCACACTTTTTGTATACTCGTATCTCTTCTTGCCATTCTTCCCTCATACATTCATTTTATTTACCCAAATCATTTTAGTGGCCACTTCTTAATTTTATTTAGGACGCATTCAACTGCCGATATCTTAGTCGATACAACCGCTATTTTTTTGAAATCTTTATCATTATATTAATAATCACATGTTTTCATAATCAATTACTGAAAGACGGCTATATTCGAAGTGGTATCAATCGACGAGCGTGTACGTCACGATATGTGAATGTTAGAGAGGCGAGATAGTTATTTCAGAATAGAACAGTGTGGTGGTCCATCTTCTTTGCCTACCCCTTCGGGGAAACGGCCTGATGGTTAGTTAGTTAGCTAGTTAAAATGTTTTTTTTTTACGTTACATTCAATATTTGAACATAAATGCTAAATGATTTTGAACAATAATAATTTTAAATATTTCAAGAATAATTTTATTAATTGAATTATACTTATTATAAGTATGTGCTCATATTATACTCGTACATACAATATTGAATAAGAATCTAACTCCCAAGACTTAATCTTACTTAAGTTAGCTCAACGACCTTCGAGGCCGAGTGGTGAGTGCATTGACTGCCACACCGAGGGCAGTGAAGTGTCATTGGTCTATTATAGAATTCACGTGACAATAAAATGGCGGTAGATTAGCTACCTATCACATGTCACGATAATCACTATGAAAGCTATAATACTCTTTACGTCGATTTGGCTCATGCTGTCATGATGTAAAGAGCGATTCAACAAAATAATAATAATAAAAAGTCAAGAAGTTATTTCATGAAATATTTCATCCGTTAATTTTTTATGTGTTGGCTAAAATAATTAAACTCTATTTGCCTCTATTCCATAAGTTATAAAAAATCAATAACCTTATACTGTATTTAATTATTAAATATTAACAATTAAAATATTATTAATTTAAGTATTTACAAAAAATACAGAAGATTAAACAAGGAAACTTGGTTGAAAACGTGTGCTGTTAAGATGTCTTCAAAGTGTTTAAATCTTTTTTTTTCACAGATGACGATGATGACGACGATGACGATGACGACGATGATGATGAAGACGATGATCCAGATGATGATGATGAAGACGATGATGATGATGACGACTACCTGGAGAGATTCTTCGACGACATATTAGGAGGTCAGTACAAACTCTAACAGTTCATTTTAATTGATTGATCAGATTTAGACTTTTTTATGCAATTTCATACACCGAGAAATAAAAATAAAAATGGAGTTTTTAGTTCGTTAGTTAAAGTATATTAATAATAACGGGTAACTTTTAAAGGTGATCGGATTCAATGAAAACACAGATTTAAAAAAATAATCTTATTGCTCCAGATGAAACATATGTGGATATTATATTTATTTATCAAAGTGCTGTAATATACAACTCTTGAAGAGTTTTAGCCTCCTTGATGATTTTTCGCTTAACTTCTCGATCCTGCGCCTTTTGCTCCCAGCAGTCCGATTCGCCCAACCTAGCCAGGTCAGCCAGAACATTGTCCATAAGGCGCTGTCTAGGCCTTCCTAGAGGTCTTACTCCAGTCGGTCTAGACGCGTACAGTGTCTTGATTGCTCTGGTCTCTTCGGCTCGGCATACGTGCCCAATCCATGATAGGCGACCGGCTCTCACGGTGCTCATTATAAGGGGCTACTGGGTCATCGTACGGATATATTGGTTGGTCCTATGCCTCCAAGTTCCCGCTGCAACACCGGGTCTGGGTCCCAGGATCATTCTAAGTATTCTATTCTCAAACCAGTAGATTCTTTGTTGTTATTTTAGAGTCATTGTCCACGACTATATGTCACCACTGGCTTGATAATGGTGTTATAAATACGCAGCAAAAAATACAATGAATTAACTAAATGAAACATGTCATTATTGTATCATAACAATTTTTTTTAAATTTGATGCCGGTAATCGGCCCTGTGGGTTTAAAAGGGTTAATGTCATTCATAAAAATTGTGTTTCAGACGATGACGATGATGATGATGATGACGTGTCCCCGTCAACTGGCCTTGTCCAGCCAGTCGTAGTCGCCCCTGAAGCCGTCCCCGCCCCTGCCGTCGCTCCCTTGGTGGAGGACCTTGGAAACAACGTCGGCGAGCTGGCTGCCGGAGAAGCCGCCGTAGACACGGAAGCAGAAGCGTCCGAAGTAGTCCAGGCCGTGCAACCCGTAGCCCAGGAGCTGGTGCAGCCCGTGTCCAGCCAGGTGGAGGAAGACGACGACGAAGATGACGACGATGAGGACGAGATCGAGGACGCCCTGGACGACGACGACGATGATGACGAAGACGACGACGACGAGGACGACGATGATGACGAGGAAGAAGAGATCCTAGGAGATGACGTCATCGACGCCAGGCAGAAGCAAGCACGTGAGTCCAAGTCCCATAAGACGAAGGCCGAGAAAAAGACCCGCAAAAGCGGCGCGCACGCCAAAAAGTCCAGTAGAAAAGACCACAAAGTTACTAACGCCCAGGCCAAAATGATCAGATAGTTTTGTGTGACGTTGTTTGTGATTTGCCGCCTTCAAAGCTAAAAAACACCGCTCAACTTTTGTATACTGAGAATCAAATTAACCCGTGCTCAAGTAGAATTATCGGTGAATCGATCATTTAATTTATTTCACGTACTTTAAGGAATAATGTTAAGTATTTATTGACTTATTTATTGGAGGGGGGAGTGCCGCTCGTCTCGCAGGTTGCTGTCTGGACCGAAGTCGAATATACATAGTTCTAGGTAATGCCACCCCAGCCGCCAGCGCCCGACCTGGGCCGCAACTTGTATCACTACCAAATGTATGCCCTTGTTCTATGTACATAACAATATCCTTTTAATAGACGAGTCTGTTATTAATTTGGAATCTGTGTTTTAATCTAAGGTCAAAAGTTGGACTCACGAGCGTCGTCGATCGCGTCAGTCAGACATCCAGGGGCCATTACACTAGAATTGTTTGTTTGATTTCAGCTTCAGATCTGGTAACCGTCGGTCATTTTAGCTCTTAATAACATGTTTCTCCCTTCTGTGCTATGGTGGGACTGTCTCTCTATATTTTCCTATTTGTAGATGTAGAAAATAGTTGCTTTGACGCTTAGAACTGTAGTATGAACACCCGATGCATCTGACTTTAACGAAACGTTATGACGACTGACTTCGACTTTTGACCACACCCTTCCCACATCCTTATCATTTAACTTTTATTTTATTATTTGCTTTGTCGCTTTATGTTTTTTTTAACCAAATAACAAAAGATTTCTAGGAAGTGTATTGTTAGAATACAAGTCTTGACTCTAAAGGTAAAACAAACAACAAACAAATGCCAATTTTGTTTAACCTATCAATGGCAGTGTGATTGTCACACTGTCTTTGGTCTGGTGTAGAATTCAAGTGACAATAAAATGTGGATATATTACCTATCACATGTCATGAGAATCAATATAATAGCTATTAAAAAAAAATGTAAACTGTAGTAATTGGGTTCAAAAGCCCTGTTGTATACAAAAAAATATTCCAAGGATTTGAAGAGATATAAAAAACAACTAAAAATCGGCAGTCAGTTTAGGCAGCTTGCTGCCATCTTCTGGATGATGGCAGCAAGCTGTCGAAACCGGTCGACGTTAAACACAAGTGAAAGGACACTAAATACACATATATAATAATTAAGAAATTGTGTAAATTTTTTTTTCATTATTTAAAATGCAGTTTTACCAAGAAATTTCAATTATAGATATTAATTATATGAACTAATCAAAGTTTCTTTTTAGTCACAAAATGCATGCAATTAGCAAAACTTTGAAATGGCGTATGAATGATTCCTTTTATATATTTTTTATTGAAGGATATTAGAAATTAATGAAGCTTTCTATAAATTACATTTATTTTGTACTACGGTAAAGGTATCAGCGGTTAATGGGTTAATCATTTGGTAAATCTTGAAAGACATGAGAAACCAAATTATGCTTTGTATGATACTATTTCGTGTTTTTTTTTTTCAATTTAATTTATTATCAATGTCGGTATTTTAGCATATTGAATACGAAGACCATATACGAGCACAGCAGTGAAATATTTTGTTACTAATTTCATTTCCATTTATTGCGCTTGTACAAGCTTACACTGTATACTTTTTTTAAAAATATTAACCTACAATTGGGCGAAGGAAACTGATCATTTAAAAAACATCATTTTCAATCGAAAAGTACAAAAACATACACCTAAAAATTAATCAGTTTAAACAGTTAAAGTACTTAAGTACTTCTTCTGAATTATTACTCTTTTCATTCTGTCGATAAATATTTTATTTTTATTTATATACAATCGCATATTTTTGAAAATAGAAGTCTGTTTCTGTAGGAACATATATATTATCATTTGGGAAATATATCCCTTCGGTCCAATTAATTGTTAATTTATTTATATGTCTGTTTTCTAGAAGTTTTATTATGGTTTATGGGGATGAAATGTTTCGGCTTTCTAAGGCATTTTCGAATTTGATGATGCCTTAGAAAGGCGAAACATGTCATTTCCATAAACTGTATAAATATTTCTAAATAACAGACGCTTTCATTCCTATTAATTATTTAATATGGAGTTTTACATCATTGTTTTAGAAATAATACATAAGAAAAGACGAATATTTTATATGAATGAAAACGGCTGTTTTTTATAATTTTATTATGTTTTATGCAAATGACACATTTTTCTTTGCTAAGGCGTTATCAAATATAACAAAATATTTATTAAACTTATACTTATGAAAGTGAAAAACTTTGTTTAATCCATTATTTATTAATAAATATTAAAAAAACACGACATGTTTCGGAGAATACCTCCATCTTCAGATGTAAAAATATAATAAAAACTAAACAAAGAAAGACTAATAAAAAACGCTTCAGTTTTTATTATATTTTTACACCTGAAGATGGAGGTGTCCTCCGAAACATGTCATGTTTTAAAAAAATTTTTTTTTAATAAATAGTGGATTAAACAAAGTTTTTCAATTTCCTAAGTATATTACTATGGAATTCCACAGTGTTAATTAATGCCGTAGCGCTCAATAAGTTGATTATTAAACTTAATTGTCTGAGTGGTGTGTTTGTGGGCTGAAGTTATCCACGTACACAAGTAATTCTGTTTATAATGTTAAGAGATCGGTATATGAAACGCAGAGGCAATTTTCAAACGTGTTTCAAAGTCTGAACAAGTTTTTTTCTTCTTTTCTTTAAAAGAAAGTTTATCGGACACTAATAACGATGAATACTGTTAATTTATAGTGGCCATTAAGCGACAAACTGTTCCCAGAGCATGTGTTCTCGTCTGTGGACAGATTTCTAGGTCGCTATTACAAATCGACAAATTAACTCCGATTTCTGGTTCGCCATCGTGGGCGGGGCTCGCGAGATAACCGCTCCTTATCTTCGATGAGATGTGAACATTGCTACAGGAAGATCGGGAAAAAACTCTCTCAAATTTAAACATAAAATACCCACAAACATTTTAACACTCATCAAAGGTCTTCATTCTAATAATTTCGTAGATTTTCACGATTGGCTGCAATATGTTTGATGTTTTTTAGGGTAACACCGTATGATAACTCCTTCTCGACCGACGTTTCGGAGATCGTTGCAGTCTCCATCTTTAGGGTAATGAATGTGATATGTGTTGTGTCTGCTAAGGTACTTCACCGTTGTACCATGTCGCCGGCAGTGTGTACGTGTGAAACAGAGAGTCCGTGCTAGGTTCCCCGAAATACTACCCTAAAAAAACATCAAACATATGTCTTCATTCTACTTCTTCTTATTTTTTTTAGACCTTTGGTCTGTTTGTAATCAGGCCTCTCTTGGGAGGTCAACTCCCAGCTATCCCTCTGATGCGCCACAGCATGTGGAGTTCTGGAGGGATCCATCCTTTGCACGTGCGCATTCCAGTATCTTCTGCGTTGTTTGACCCATCTCATGACATCTTCCACCTTGTAGATTTCGCGGATAGCCGTGTTCCTCGCCCTATTTTGAAGAGTCATTCTAGCTATCATTTTCAGCGTCCACATCTCTGCTACCATACTTTGCTAGCCTTCGTTCTTGTTGTATCCGCTCTGGTATCAGTTCAAATATAATAATATATTTCTTTTGATTACATAAAGTCATTAAATCTGCAGAAATCTAATTATTTCTAACAGATTTTTGTACTCGTAGATCGCAACAATATTTAAAAACAAACATTAGTTATTTTTTTCTATATATGTGTATGGTTGTGTTACTTGTACTATACTTAACTTCTCAATAATTAAGGTATGCTAATTCATAAATACAAAACTCTCTGAGATATGGACATTTACTAAACTCGATAAACGTTTTGGATATCATTGCAGTCTTCATCTTGGAATAGGTTAAAGATGTATGAAAGTAGAATAAATGCAGTGGTAATGAGATATCTTAGACGAATGTGTGAAAAATCTGTGTATGATAGATTGTAGAATGAAAATATAAGAAGTGGTTTGGACACATGGAATTAATTAATGGGGAAAAAATGGTTAAAAAAGTATATGTATTCGATTTAAATTGAACTAGAAATAGAGAAAAATGTGGCACGATCAAATAAATCAAATATTGAGAAATCGGCGTGCATGCATTAAACGATGTAAGTTCAGGAAGCGAGAGAAGTATGACAGGAAATAAAAGTATGGTAGTCTATAATTTCCACCGACCCCCTTCGAGGAGACGCCACGATTGTTAGTTAGCTAGATAGTTTTTAAAAAATGATTTAATTGATAATTATGGGGGGAGGGAGTGGCAACGGCTATGACTGCCGAAAATCCCGGGTTCAATTCCCGGCGACCGTAGTGCGATTCTCACAGTCTTTGGTATGGTATAAAATTCACGTGACAATTAAATGCGATAGATTGGCTACCTGTCACTTGTCATGAGAATCTATATAATAGCTATACCTTATGCATCTTCTTCTTCTTCCTTGTTGTAGACCTATGTGGTCTGTTCACTAGAGGTTTGCTCCTCCTGTGTGGTGGATTCCAAACTGTCTTTTCATTTTTTAGAAGGTCTTGCACGAGGACGAGTCCCGTGAGGCTGATTATATATTGCAGTATAATAGAGTCTGGTGGTGTCCATTCTTTGGACATGACCAGTCATTCTTTCGCTGTCTACTCCATCTTATAATATCCTCAACCTCACATATCTCTCTAATTCTGATGTTTCTCACGTGAATTCACAGTGTTTTGCTTGATATCTATGCATTGATGTATCGATTCAAAAAATGAAATTGTGAATGTACTGCGTGATCACCCGGTGACGGCTAACTATCACTACCAGTCCGGCAGAGAAGCTCTCGCGCGGGAGAGTGGCTTCCCATAAGGAGGTCAATGGGTGACCCACAACGCGCACACCTCGGAATGCAAGACGGCCCCACCGGAAGCGGTTCCATTCCGGCCTTCAACTCGGAGCGTCCTTGGATGGAGAAATTGTATTATAGAAAGCCCGCCGCCAGGTGTGCTCAACATTTCGCACCACATGCAAGACGACGTGAATTTATAATACGCATGAACAAAAAGTCAAAAGTAGTGGCGGCGCAGTGGTGTATTAAAAGTCAAAAACCCAGATGTCGTCAAAAAGAGAGAACGAGGGAGAAATACTTGGATTCTTTGTGAAAGCAATTCGAAATGCACACTAGGCACATGTACGAGAACGTTTCTAAATTATTTTGAATTATTTTTGTATCTATTAATTTATTTTACAACTTATAAACAATATTTTATAAACAATTAACTAATAATATTTAAAAAAAAACTTAAATGAGAAAATCACCAAAAACATTAAATATCGGTACTTAGAATATATTGAAAGCATCTCAAATGCTGATATTAGGAAGGAGTGTAGAGCGAAAGAAGGTATTATGAACAAAATTATGAAAGGTTCGCTTCGTTGGTTCGGACATATGGAGCGCATGGGTGAAGAAAGAATGGTTAAAAAAAGTATACGTTAACAATGTAAATGGAGTAAGGAGTCGAGGTAGACCGAGGAAAACATGGCATGACCAAATTAATCAAATATTAAAAGTTGGTCATGTCAGAAGCCGGAAGAATCGACGTGCGTGTATGACTCGATGTATGAATGTGGAGGAAGCTAGAGAGGTGTGCCAGGATAGAGTAGTGTGGCGGTCCATTCTCTCTGCCTACCCCTGCGGGGAAACGGCGTGATGGTTTTGTTGTTGTTGTTGTTGAAAGCATTTTCGACGAAAGATCGCGTAAGAACCGGCATCTCTTACCACATTTGACGATTCGTTATATAATTTAAATCCTCTATAAAAAAAACGCCTTTCTCTGTACTTTCAAGTCTGGGTCTCCGGAGTCGGAATCTATCACGACCTCTCGTCAAGTAGCCGTGTATTTCATAATTATAACTTTATGGCATTAAACAAACAAACAAGCCATGAACCTTAACGTAGAATTTTATTGTACTTCCGTGAATATTTCACAAGTAACACTGTGGTGTTTAATTTTTGATTAAAGGCGGGCCACACTGTGGATAAACATCGGTTGTATAGGGCTTCTATCTCATTCTACGCCGGGTAAAATAATGCGAGGAAGAGAGATAAACGTACCATGTTTGTTGTGCATGTTTGTTTGTTGCACATGGTACGTTTATCTCTCTTCCTCGCATTATTTTACCCGGCGTAGAATGAGATAGATAGTCTGGCTCGTTGGTGGAAACCGATGTTTATCCACAGTGTGGCCCGCCTTTTAGGAAGGAAAATTTTAATCACTGTAATATCCACTTTTAATCATGTTTGAGTGTGTGAAATGCTCATGAGTTTGAATGATAATTTAAAACACTGTAAAATTAACTTTTCTATTCAATAATATAACAAAATAAATAAACGTTATGTTACCTAAGGATGGGAGAGGTCACAGAGAAACATGTATTGTATAATGTTGGTTAAATTAATTAATAAATAAAATGGATTGCACAGTGTTTAAGTTCTCCTTCTAATTTATGATTGTTTCACTCACATTATTTCGCTGTTAATATATTCGCGAGCATGAGAAAGACAAAATATTAGTCATATGCTGTCAATTCTAATATAATTATTATAATTTCGTTGATTCGTTCTATATATTTATCAGTACAGCTCGAACCAAATCGAAGTAAAGGATACAGCTTTCAAATTGGTTTCATGACATGAGATAGGTAGCTAATTTATTGCCATTTTATCGTCACCGAGTAACGAAATTGTGACAACCACACTGCTTTCGCCGGGAATCGAGGTCGAGACCTCCGGTGTGGCTGTCATAGCACTTGTCATTCGGCCACGAAGGTCGTTAACATTACGTCAGTCGGTCTTAGACGTTTGTCAATAGTATACCTCTCGCTTGATGTTTTTTTGATATTGTATTGATTAAACAAAATATACGAATTAATCTTCTTCTTCCTTGTTGTAGACCTATGTGGTCTGTTCTCCAGAGTGTTGCTCTTCCTGTGAGGTAGACTCCCAGCTATCCTTCCATCTTTTAGTAGGTCTTCCACGAGGACGAGTCCCATGAGATTGATTATGTAGTGCAATATAGGGAAGTCTGGTGGTGTCCATTATTTGAACATGACCGTACCAGTCCCTTTTTCGCTGTCTGCTCCATCTTATAATACCCTCAAACTCACATATCTCTCTTATTATGCTGTTCCTCAAGCGATTTCTCAGTGTCTTGCCTGCTATCATCCTCAGTGTTTTATCGTACGAATTAATGAAATCACAAATTGAAATTTTACATTAAAAATATATATTTTAAAACTTTCAACCGGTTTCGCTTCCACTGGAATTTCGTTTCTTTTCATTGTAACCTTGACGAAGTTTGTTAGTTACACTTACAATTGATAGTTTAAAAAAAATCGTACATAAAGATGTTTTAGTAGTTAAAAAAATACGTATATGGAAATAATGAATAAAGAAAGATTGGTGAGATTTCGTTGATGGAATTTCATGAATGGAGGATGACATGAGCAAACGTGTCACTATTAAACCAAAAAAAATTTAAGTGGAAGAAATATACGTGCGTGAATGATGCGGTGTATGAATGTTGAGATAAGTATCAAGAATTAACAGTGTAGTGGTCCATCCTTTTTAGACATTCCTTAATGAACCGTGATGGTTCATTAGTTACAAGTGGTTATAGACATAATCATTCATTTTTAAAGGTCATAATAACTGTTTAATAAGGAATAAAAATAGTATGTCTTAAATGAAAAAGAAATTGCCAACAATCGCTTGTTTCGCAAACTGATGCGAACATCATCAAGTGTTACCTCTACTTCTTATTCTGCTTTATTTAGGAGTACATCCTGTTATTTCTCGGAGCCTGTTTCTGGGGTGTAGATGTCCAACTGTCTCGCCATCTTTTGGGTAGTCTTCCTGGAGGTCGATTCCCTGTTGGTTCTTTATTTGCGACTATACTCTTTCAGAATAAGCTCTTTCCACACGATCTCTCCAGTAGCGTCTTCTCAGTCTTCCCCATCGCACGACATCTTCCACATTGCAGATCTTTCTTATTTCATAATTTCTTACTCTATGTCGTCGTTTACACAAGAAATTAAAGTTGTTAAATATCCAATATATTCGCTGGGATCTTCGGTATAACGTATACCTTAGTATCATACTTCGACCAACGTATTGGAGTTTATTTCAATATTCATCTTCACAGTAGCGTTAAGTTGTATTTAGTATTATTATTATTATATTGGGAAGTGTAAAGTCTAGTTTGTATAATTGAAAAACCTCATTACCTGAAAATTTTTCATGTTAAATCCAATTCTGGTCATAAAATAATGTATAACACTTGTGTAATTTGTTTTTACACCACGTTCTTTTGTTTTATCGAACCAAACCTGACGAAGTTTCGAAGAGCGAAACCGGTTGGTTCGACAAATCAAAATAAAGTAGTGTAAAAACAAGCGTTGTAAATTATTTTTTCATAATATATCGCACCACAAATTCGGTGCTTAATACGAAAATATAAAATAGTGTTACTGCATCAAACTTATATTTTCTTACAAGGGATTTACACATCCAGTCAAATTTAATACACTTGTTAAAATAAAAATACTCCCTATACGATCAATTAATTATAAAAACTATGTTCTCCATGACAGGACTCAAGCCAGTAATTGATAGATCATATCCGGGTATTATTCATTCATATTATATGTACAAAAAACAATCATCACGTGGATTTATTTCAATTGGGTATCTAAGCATTAATCATTTGGGTAGGTATGGTAAATAAATAATGATACAGATTAAGCAATTAGACAATTAAGCAATTAGACGATTGTTATTTGTAACACCTGATGATGCCAACATAGGTTGGCGGAACAGCTGAGATTGTTGGTCGGCGACATGATATCCTGGAGATGTCTACATGCTTCACTCAGGGGCCAAACGTGGAAATTATTATTTTCTATCTTTTCTCTTTTTACTAATTAATTATTATTTTACCTAATGTAATAGATACTTTACATAAGATACAATTATTGCTTAACTTTTTTAATTAAAGAAAAAAAATAATTTCTCACAAAGTGCCTATAGTAGGTACAATGTGACTTCAATTTGAATGCCTTACTGTGGTACTATGTATCAGAAAATGCACTAAGTCATGTCAATCCACTATTATTTTGAAAAAACTGTGCTGATAGTTCAGTTATTATTTATTAAACCATTAAATAAAATGTAGTTAAATAGATCAATATACCATTTTTTCAAATTGGCTTAGTAATGTTTAGTATAAAAAAAATGTTATATCCTTACAAACTTTGAACTTCAATTATCTCAGAAGTAGTAATTTTGACTTAGTGCTTTTTCGCAGAATATTCTTCTTCTTCTTCTTCCTCAGCCTATTCCCGTCCACTCCTTGACAAAGGCCTCTAATATTTGCTTCCATGTCATTCTGTCCTGTGCAGACTGCATCCAAGTTATTCCGACATGTCTGTTAAGATCATCCTTCCACCGTAGTTGCGGACGCCCTGCACTTCTCTTTGCCGTCCACGGTCTTCAAGTCAGCAGTCTTCTTGTCCACTTTTCATCTGAGCTGGCTACGTGACCTGCCCATTGCCATTTTTGAGTCACCACCCGGTGGATGATGTCAGTGACTTCTGTTTTTTTTCTCACCGTATCGTTTCTGACTCTGTCTCTTAAGCTTAGTCCTAACATGGCTCTTTCCATGGTTCTTTGGGTCACTCGTAGTTTTTCGGCACTTTGTTTGGACAATGTCACAGTTTCAAGACCACAAGTTCCAACTGGCAGAACGTAGGCTTCATAGACTTTTCGTTTCAGGTTGATCGGTATTTTCCGGTTTTTAAGGATGTAACTCATGTTTCCGAAAGCTGCCCAGCTTAGTCCAATTCTTCTTTTTAGCTCTGCGGTTTGGTTATCTCGGCCCAATCGAATATTGTGTCCCATGTTTATATATTATTTTCGCAAAATACCCGCGATATATTCTTCTTGTTCCTATCCCATCATGTTGGACAACATCATGTTGATTTTTTATCTTGGGAAAGTCCCAGTAACTAGTCTTTCTGGACAGACGTTTTAAACATTTATAACCACCCTGAAGATGGAAACTGCAACGATCTTTAAAACGTCAGTCCAGAAAGACAAGTACGGATTTTCTTAAGATCCTAAAAACATATTGCTACCGACGTTGACAATTTACGTTTTAAATAATGTTGTTTTAAATTAATTCGAATGAAAACATTTTAAATGTCGCCATTCAGGCATACCCAACAGCCGATGGTTAGTTTTGATGTTTTGATCGGTGTTAATTAGCCAATGAAGTCGACGGGCGATATGCGCCCGCGCCGGCCCTGCGGAGGACGGTTCTTTCTCCCGCCTGACCTGAATAAAACTAGTTTGGCGGGAAAGTTCCGTTACACGCAGGTGGCTGGTGCGGTGTACTGACGCGCCTAATGTACGTGAACGAAAGCTGCGTATGGGGATATGCGCATTATCAATCAAGCGGCTACCGCGCACGCTACCATCTTCAAAATAGAAATTTATTTATTTCATTTAGAGCAAATCTTACATTATACACGTGAGAAATATTTGGTATTTGAACGTACGTGATACGTTCACTTTGACTGTACCATTCTGCATTCATTCGCTATTCCGTATCACGTACGCGCTTGCGAAAAAGTAATGAACCTAAAATGTACAAACTGTTAGGGATACGCGCGTGTGCCAAAATCACTTGAGTACAAGTCTTCACAATTTTTTTTTCTCCTTGTATACAACAGGTCGTTTGAACCCAATTACTGTATACAATTTATTTTTAGCTATTATATTGATTCTCATGACATGTGATAGGTAGCCAATCTATCGCCATTTTATTGTCACGTGAATTCTACACCAGACCAATGACAGTGTGACAATCACACTGCCATCGCCGGGAATCGAACCCGGGACCTTGAGAATGGAAGTCCTCTTACCACTCAGCCACGAAGGTCGACAAATATGATAGTTTTACAAGGGGCTGGCGAAGTGTGCGGTCGAGTCTTTGACGTTTCGTAATTTAAAAAAATAAAATTAATATATAATTAAATTAACAAATAACCTTAAGTTAGGGCGGTAAAATAATTAATACGAATGAAAATTTCAGTTTTCTAGAGGATTTATTATATTTTATAGGAATGACATGTTTCGCCCTTCTAAGGCATTATCAAATGTTTGAACATTATTCGTATTAATTATCCAATAATAATAACAATGACGGCCTTCGTGACAGAGTGCTAAAGGCTATAACTGCCACACCGAAGGTCCCGGGTTCCATTCCGGCAACAGTGTGATTCCTAAACTTGTAAAATTCACGTGACAATAAAAATAGGGATATACTAGCTACCTATTACATGTCATAAGAATCAAAAGCTAAAAAAAAATTATACCACATACAGTGATTGGGTCGTTACTAAAAAATATAATAAAGCTTCTAGAAAATGGATGTTAACTAACATTTTTCTATACTTTTAACCAACATGTTTCGGACTGGACGCGTCCTTCCTCAGTATAATTTTTTTTACCAATAAATGAAAAAAAATGTTTTTCAGATCCACAACACAACATGATTGCTTGTCTTGTCTAGTGTTTAAACGAATATTTTTAGAAATTCGTTCTACCCTTGTCCTATTAAAAATTAATTAAATAATTTGTTTCTATTTTCGTCATCACTTTGTGTTATGGATTCACATTTAAAAAAAAGTTTCTACACTAAGGAAGGACATCTGTGTTCCGAAACATGTTTGTGAAAAGTGTGAAAGAGTGTTAGTTTTAAGAAAATATAACGTTTTCAAAAAGCTATTTAAAATAAATAAATATTTTTAAAAGACTGTAGTGAATTAGCATCAAGTGAAAAACTATTGAATTTTGTCGAACAATGAACTTTTGCTTTCGTTCATTTGACGCTAGGAAAGTGTGAAATCTTTGGTATTGATTTCATCAGAAGGTATTGTGAAGAATGTTAACAAAGGTTATCACACCAGTAAAATGCAATGAAAGTCTTTCTAGCGTTTAATCGTCCCACTCAAGTATCCCACTTCTTCTTCGTGTCAATGCCAACTCGGTCAATATCATCGACCCAGAAGACCGCCAGCCGGACCGCACTGCCGGATACCAGAACCTGATCTTCCTTCCATGCATGTCACAAGGCAGCAAGGGCTCTCCGTTTATTATTTATTTATTTCGTATATCTGATGTCGTATCCACCAAGCTAAACTCGCCCTTCAACAAAAAAAGCTGAAATATTCGAGTCCAATAACATAAACTAAACTTCCGAAAACAACTAATAGAAACATTGTTGTGGAGTGTTTTACTATATGTGGGCGTTTGTAATGTGGACCTACCGACGAATGCCCATGTTTCATGGAGGGACCACGTTACAAATGAGGAGGTTCTCAGCAGAGTTGAAGAGAAAAGCCACATACTGAACACCATAGCGGGGAGGCGTGCGAGATGGATTGGTCATGTGTTGCGGCACGATGTTTCCTGCATGATGTATTGGAGGGAATGGTTGAGGGATATGAAGAAATTAACTTGAAATAGAGGAAGACCCAGGAAAACATTGCAAGATCAAATATTGAATGTCAGCCTCATGAGGAGTGGAAGAATCGACGCGCGTACATGACACGATGTATGAATGTTGACGAAGCGAGAGCAATGGGTCAGGAAAGAATATTGTGACAGTCGGTTCTTTCTGCCTACCCCTTCGGAGTGACGGCGTGATGGTTAGTTAGTTAGTTAGTTACTCACTCACACCATTGAAAATATTCTCCCTGAAGTGAATAATTTATACATTTACTTGAAAGAAGTGAATCCTAAGTGGACGTGTTTCATTTTTCTGATGATGGGTAACCCAGCATTTTTAGAGGTCCGTCGGAAAGATCTTCGGGTAATATCCATATGATTTCACGTGATTCAGAATTAACCCGGCGACAGATGACAGTTAGATGGCCCGATTGAGAATCTGGCTCCACGGATTACCATAAAGTACGCCGCATTCCTGTTTCGGTTAAACAATGCCAAGATTCAGAACAGATACAAAGGTGAGACACGCATTTCTGGCATAGCTTACCAAATTGAGGAGATCAGATTATTTGCAAATGACAATGTAAAAACCATTCAGAATCAACGATTCAAAATTATATTATAAACGCGATTGTTTGATTGGTTTTACAGATATTTTTATTTATATTTAAATATAAATATTACTCACAAAGTTGTTTCGCCTTGCTAAGGCATTCTCAAACTAAACCTAATCGCCAAACATTGTGTTCTTATAAAGATGATTTTAGAAAACTGGAGGGTGATGGAAATTATGTAATGCAAATTTCGGGTGGTAGTTATAATACGAGCATTGGGGAAGGTATACAATTTTTTAGGGTTTTCTAAAAACCACAAATTTGTTTTGTAACTTGCCTTATTCTTATTATATAATAATAACATATTAGAATCAAATCAGTTTATTTTCTCAAAAGATATTACAAACATTTTTTTATGGTTTAAGACATGCCTAAACAAGCAATTTCGTAATGTGAACACATTTTTTTTTGTGAATGAAGATGACGTTAGTATGTAGATTATATACGAGGTCTGTTCAAAAAGTATCGCGAATTTTGAATTTCCGCTGGCTACGTATATTTGATTTTTGATTTTTTTGTAGCGTTATGTTGGTACTCATGTCCCTTACTTATGCTGACAAGGTCGGCCATTTTGAATGTTTAGTCAATTTTTGACAGCTGTTTTGCTTGGATGTGTTTTGGCTCGTCTTCGATTTTTGCCTATTCCAAAAAATGGATCAAAGAATCTGTATCAAATTTTGTGTGAAAAACAAAATAAAGTGCGCGGACGCATTTCGAATGTTGACTGTGGCATATGGTGAAGCTACCTTGGACCAAAGCAACGTTTATCGGTGGTACAAAATGTTCTCAGAGGGCCGAGAAGATATGAACGACGAAGAGCGTGCCGGACGCCGGAGCACGTCAACAACAGACGAAAACATTGATAAAGTGAAGAAAATAGTATTAGCCAATCGTCGAATCACCGTTAGAGAAGTTGCTGAGGACCTAAACATATCGATTGGCTCGTGCCATTCGATTTTAACCAATGATTTGGGCATGAGTCGGGCCGCCGCGAAATTCGTGCCAAAATTGCTCAATTTCGACCAAAAACAGCATCGCGTTAACATTGCTCAGGAGATGTTGGACTCGGTCCGTGACGACCCAAATGTGCTCCAGAGGGTCATAACTGGTGACGAATCATGGGTTTATGGTTATGACGCGGAAACCAAAGCTCAATCATCCCAATGGAAGCTGCCGCACGAGCCAAGACCAAAAAAAGCGCGCCAAGTTCGGTCGAACGTGAAGGTTTTGCTCACAGTTTTCTTCGATTGCAGGGGCGTGGTGCATCATGAGTTCTTGCCACAGGGTAGTACGGTCAATAAGGAATATTACCTGCAAGTTATCAATCAAGAAGCAATCCGCCAGAAACGCCCGGATTTGTGGAAGAACAAAAACTGGCTTTTGCACCATGATAACGCCCCTGCTCACACATCGTTGCTTGTGCGCGAATATTTGGCCAAAAACAACACAGTAATGGTGCCGCAGCCACCGTATTCCCCAGACCTGGCCCCCTGTGATTTTTTCCTGTTTCCAAAACTGAAGAGGCCCATGAAAGGACGACGCTACGCCACGATTGAGGAGATAAAAACGGCATCGAAGGAGGAGCTGAACAAGATCACAAAAAATGATTTTTTTAAGTGCTTCGAGGATTGGAAAAAACGTTGGCATAAATGTATTATATCCGAGGGGAATTACTTTGAAGGGGACAAAATAAATATTCATGAATAAATAAATACTTTTTGAAAAAAATATAAAATTCGCGATACTTTTTGAACAGACCTCGTATAGAGTGATCTTAAAATAATTAACATATGTAATCAAAATCTTCATAGATGGCACATTGAAACTGACATGTGAAATCTTCCATAGGACTTTGACATATATACAACTTCCAAAAATTTGTCATACATGGTCATAAAGAAAGGTGGAATGGGGAATGGGGAATGTTGTAATTACATAAAGCGTGCGCTTAATCCAACCAATGACAGGTCATAAGTCCTGTAAACACCTTGATCAACCATATTCAGTTTCCAATTTGCATCTTCGTCTCTATTGAGATACAATTAAATCATGAACACATTATATTCAAAATATAAATATTGTTTCTTTGAAAGTTTTGTCATAAATAGGTATCATAAATTTCATTTTCATTATTTACATTTTTTTCATTCACCAAAATCTTAATATTATGGGCTAACCCTAAAAATTATAATACTCGTATATATGATTAACATAATTCAAGCAATTTGGCTATCAAAGTCATAGGAAGGGGTAGTAATTCTGTCATTTTTTAAATTAACACTATTGCATCAGAGTGACCTGCAATAGTTTCAGGAATAAGGCAAGTCTTCTTTGAACTTATAACATTACTTTCGAAATTAGAACACTCATCACCGTTCCAAAATGGAAAACATGAATTTGGGTTTCGATTTCCGTTGTCGTTTCGTTCAGACGTTACGCTCTCACGTATTTTGTGGGTTACTACTTAAAATTTCTGATGCCTCACCAATTAAAAAAATGTCATTTTCGTTAATATGTGAGTGTTAGCGACTAACTAACTAACTAACCATCACGCTGTTTCCCCGGAGCGGTAAGCAGACAGGATGGATCGCGATACAGCTCTGTCCTGACGTATCTCTCGAGATGCCTCTACATTCATACATCGTAACATGCACGCTCGTCGTTTTTTATCGATTTTATCTGCCCGTCATTTAATAATTTCTTAATTTGGTTAAGTCATGCTTTCCTTGGTCGTCCTTGGTTTCCTTTTTCCACTCACATTGCTTGTATACAACTTTTTAAGCATTTTTCTTTTTCCTATTCGTTCCATGTGTCTAAATCAGCTAAGGGATCCTTTTTTATTTTACTTATGATGCAATCATCTGCCTAATGTTATATTTCTTTCTTATTTCATCGTTCGGCATTCTATCATACATCGTTTTTCTGCACATTCTTCTCAGACATATCATTTCTACGCCATTTTTTCTATATTCATCCTTCTTTTGCCAGCCTCAAACATACATAAGTGTTTGCACTAAAACTCCAATATGTACTGCCATCTTTGCATCATTGGATATATTTTTATTTGCAGTGATGACTTTGAATACACCATTTATTTTTTCCGAACACCAACCATTCTTTCAAATATATTTTTCTATTTTTTCATCTCCTATAAACATAATGAATATAAATAAAAAATCTTAAAAATCTTTTTTAAATGTATAATACGAGTATATAGGTGTCCCAAAATTAAAGCAAGATTTAAATTCTTGATTAATTAATTGAATTGTTTCACGGGTTGTATGGCATGTGGCACCGTCTTGTTGAAACCACATATTGGCCACATTAATATCATCCAATTTCGGTAGAAAGAACTGTGTTATCACATCATGATATCGAGCACCCTGGACAAAGGCCTCCTCCATTCGCTTCCATGTCACTCTGTCCTGTGCAGACTGCATCCAGGTTATTCCGACGTCTGTTCAGATCATCCTTCCACCGTAGTTGAGGTCGCCCTGCACTTCTCTTTGCCGTCCACGGTCTCCAAGTCAGTTGTCTTCTTGTCCACTTTTCATCTGAGCTTCTGGCTACGTGACCTGCCCATTACCATTTTAGATTCGCCACCCGGTGGATAATGTCAGTGACCTTTGTTTTTTCTATCACCGTATCGTTTCTGACTCCGTCTCTTAGCCTTATTCCTAACATGGCTCTTTCCATGGCTCTTTGGGTCAATCGCACATTACATTATTCCTTCTCAAATACCATTACTTAAGATTTAGACACTTACATCACACAGTCACTCTTATTGCATGCTTCTGACGTTTTTAAATTTTGTAAAAATTTGAATATTCGAATTTAATGTTTTTTCTGACGTCAGTCTATTCATGGTAAAATGGCAAAATGTATTGACTACAAATCAACTGTTGACTGTCAAATAGACAGTCTGTAGAAACACTGTTGCCAGTTTAAAAAACAAACCTCTAAACAAAACACTATAATCTTAATGTTATAGGTTATTGTTAGTATTTTATTATATTTCTTATTTTTTCGTATTCATATTCAAACTTTTATTCGTTTCCTGTATAGGCGGATTGGTGCCAAATGATACTCCCGCCAATCGTAATGCGGCGGTCTACATAGCCAGATACAACCTCTTTGTAGACAATATCCTCAACCGAATGAACTCCATCCTCAAGAAGTCATATGACCCCGTCAGCATCAGGCTCCAGCCGATAGAGAATAAGAACACCAAGAAGAACAAGTCCAAGTCTAGCAAGAAGAAGAAGAAGAAGAATTCCAGGTATTACATTATCGACTAACTCTTATCGACAGCCTTCGTGCAAGAGTGGCAACATCTATGACTGCCACACCGAAAGTCCCAGGTTTGATTCACGGCGATGACAGTGTGAAAAAATCATGTTGGTAGAATTTACGACAATAAAAATGGAGATAGACTATCTATTATCACATGTCATGAGAATCAATAGCTAAAAATATATATACAGCATTGTAACGCAACGGGAAACTACCGCATTAAAGGCCAGATGGCACTCCAAGAACTAACAATGATGTAAGAATTGCTGCAAACCAATCCCTAGAACTGAAATTTCAATAAAAATATTATTACTATGATAAGTTCCTAATCTTTGTAACCTATTGCCCGTTTTAGAAAAAAAAATCACATTGACTCTAGATTTTGAAATCAATAACCAATCAACAAGGAAAGAATACAAAAATGTATTTGTCTATTTTACAAATGATCCTTGTTCTTGGGATCATATCTGATTTACGTAAACTTTTGATTACTGTATTCAATTGAGAATTTTTCACATTTCAGCAAGAAACCTGCAGTCAATACGCAAAGCAGAAGACACGGAAAAGCTATTTCAAACGAAACCATAGCTGAATCATTTGAAAACGTGACATCCAGTTCAACTCCACAATCAACAGTGGTAAAGTCAGCTGAAGTATCCGTCGTGCCAGAAGCAGAAACTTCACCGGCTTCTACATCCAAATCTCCGTCTCCAACTTCTGCCGCCACAACAGCGCGTTCATCATCCACTTCCACGACGCAGAGGCTGACTTCTGAAACCTCTAGGGCTACGTCTCCCAAATCTACAAGCCTCGAACCGAAAACTTCAGCGACAACTAAGCAAGAAGTTTCTTCGACCCAAAGAGTATCGACCGCTGCAGATGATTCGCCCATTGTAATTCTGATGGCGTCTCCAGCTGATTCTGTTTCTACTACAGTCCCAACAACCGCCGCTCCGAGCGTGGCGACTGCTTCTCCTCCGGCTTCTAATACCAAGGCATCTGAAAAGGCATCCACCAAGAAGAAGAATAAGAAGAGCAAAAAGAATAAGAAAAATAAGAATAGTAATAAGCAAAATAAAAATAAGAGTAAGCCAAGGGCTAGAGGAACCATGTATGGACTGTCCACTCTAAGGCGAAGCGGAGATGTCTTGGTCAACGTCAATACAGAATACATGACCGTTAAAACAGACTTCCTCGTTGGACCTTTGGTACTGAAGGTAGAAAAAGAGGTAAGCAATGTTTTTTATTAACTTCTTCTTCTTCTTGTTCCTATCCTATCGGAGGTTGGACAGCATAATGTCTATTTCTACCATTGATCATCATCGGCTATCCCTCGTGTCCGTGGAAGACTGTCCTTCACGGTTGTGGGTTCACAAGAGCCCGATCCTGGACCCACGAATTCTGGAGCATCTGGGACAGGGAAAGGCGCTTGTAATGGTGCCGTCACCGTCTCCCAGTGGTCTATCCTTTCTCCTCCTCCTACTCTCTGCGACGTCGTCTCTGCGCTGTGCTTCAAAATCTTGCGTACCTTTATGTACTGCTGTTCTCCACCTAGGTCTGTCTTCTGCAGTCTTTTCCCAGCAAACAAAGTCGATGTTAGTCTTTTGTAGGTTTCCTTTAAGGGAGTCCTTTAAGCGTTTCCTCTGACCATCGTGATACATCAGCTCTAAACAGGAATATTGTGCTGCAACTGAACCATTCTAGAAGGTTTTCTTGCCAGGCCTTCTACTTCTATCGACACCTCGTTTTCTGTTAATTTTACAGCACTTAGTATTTATCATTTCTCATAATGTGCCAATAAATTGTCCTGAGCTTTATGGTCTCGAGACTTCTATGACATTTTAAATATTCCACGATATATCCACATTTCAAACCTTTTTGGTGATAGCTTTTGTGAAGGTCCATGTTTCCATACCGTAGAATAAGACGGGTTGCACGTAGCATCGAACTATTCTAATTCGCAACTATAGTTTTTTAATAAATTGTTAGATTAAAAAACTTTTTTTTATAATCACAATTATTGTATTTTTATTTTACGCGACAGATGTCAAATTTTCGTGATTTTTCGATCTGTAAGGTCAGGTTCAAAGTCAAGGTTTTCGGTCGAAACTAGGTTCAAAGTCAAGGTTTTCTGTCGAAACTGGGTTCAAAGTCAAGTTTAACGCTCGAAACTGGCTTCAAAGGTTCGAAAAATCACGAAAATTTGACATTTGATATATTATTGTAACACCTGATGATGTCAATATAGGTTGACGAAACAGCTGTCGCGTAAAATTAAAATACAATTTTGATACATAAAATAAAGTTTTTTAATTTAACAGTTTATAATGTTAAAGAATCATAGTGTTTCGGCCAAAACAATGGACTATTATATAGTTTTTTTTTGTTTTAAAAATATGAGGGCTAATCATTACAAAGTTGACAAACACAAAAAAAGTAGAAAAATAGTTTTTATCTCAATTGGTGTTAAACGTAAAGAGGCCTATTGGCGCATTGGCCTTTATGTTTAACACTAATTTGAAACTTTGCACAGATATTTCTGTGCAGACGTTTGCTGATTTTAATTGTAATATAACTTTCTACATTATGATCAAGTGAAATCTTTAATAATAATTCATAAACTTTCAGTTTGGTCGTGGAGCCAAGAAAGCTCTAAAGAGTGCGACAGCCACTGCCAATTCGATGCACGGAAAGATGTCCTTTAGAATTCCAGCTGGAAAAGCTCCCGCCCTGCATTCCATCAAAGTCCTGCAGCCCAAAGAGGTAACAATATCACTGTTCTTTAGATATTTTAGACAAAACTGGTCGAAGTTTAAAAATCATAAAAATTGGAGATTAAGATGGTATTCTCCTGGCGTTGTCAAGCAAATGTAGCCTTTCACATTGCATTAATAAAGATTTCTGCTTAATGCTTACACCTATTCTTAATAGATGGCGCTAGTGTAGATTGAACTTAAAAATGTGACGTGTGGTCCAACATAGTAGCATATATACAACTTCCAAAAATTTGTCAGACGTGGTGGTCGTAAGAAGAGCGGAATGGGGAATGTTGTTAATATAAAGTGATTGCTTAACCCAACCAATGACAACAGGTTATAAGTCCTGTAAACGCCTCGACCACCATATTCTGTTTCCAAAAAACAATTTACATCTTCGTCTCTATACAATCAATCATTTTAGACATAATATAAAAAAAAGGTTTATCTTATTTGTTGTTACATTGTGAGAATTGTAAGAGTTTTGTTTCTAGAGTTTTTAGATTAAATATAAACTGGTCCCCCTTGATTTTATATAATCACAAATAAAAGTAATTATCAATTCCGCAAATGCAATATCAAAATTGCCTAATGGGCGTCGCTGCGTCCTTGTACCGTTCCGGATGTGTGGCGGGCCACTTACACGTATGTGTTGCGATGTGAATCATTTGCTGTTTATCAAAGGATTCATGCACAAAACAAGAGAACAATCGAACCATTATTTTAATCCTTAAAATATATTATGGTTGACGAGAAAACTTTCCTTTTACCTGTTAAAACCATTGTTTCTTAACAATATGTTTAACATGCCTATTGTATTCCAAAATATATTTTTTTGGGTCACGATAATTCATTGAACTCAAGTAATATTGTGTATTTTTTTAGGTTAGGGTTGAGAGTGTTGACAATCACGACAGGACCAGGGAATTCATCTGGAAGAAGAGCTCCAACATCGCGAAGGTCGTGTCGGAGAAACTGCGCTCCGTCACGAGGTCCCTATTCAAGGAATAAATCGAGGAATTAGTATAGTCACATTAACACAGAAGTCAAACTGGAAGACACTACACCAGTCAGAAATATGTGATACCAACTAACACTTCTCGTCAAACTAGTAAAATTTTAAAATGATTCGTGAATGGTTCTAAAACGTGACGGTAAAATGTATTAAGTTTCTAATTTAGCAGAGTTATTGCGAATACATATTTGTCATACTCTTTCTGGGGTATTCGCATAAGAAACTTCGGATAATATCCGAAATAAAATGGTTAAATTTTAGTAGGAACCCGGTAGTGAAATTTTCACTACAGATAGCGTTGTCATAACAGTAAATGGCAATGAAGACTAAACAAAGTATCCTTAAATAGACAAAGTAACGTACAAACTATACTATTCAGAAATGTTTTAAGTAAATCATTGGATTTTTATAACATCACAGATAATCTACAAAACAGTTAATCAGAACTTGAATAATGAGGAGTAAACTGAATACAAATAAATTAAATTATTATTTTGGCAAAAATATATTGTGCTTATACAAGAGGAGGGCGAATATTAAAGTAATAATTAACTTTTAGCGGGTATATATTTTTTACATTTGACAGTTTGTCTATTTAACGTTTAACGCCATCTATGAATCATTTACTTAACCTAATTCTAATTTCAGTGTATTAAAATAATACTCAATGTACCTAATTATCTCAAAAATTTGCCACGAAATATTAGACTGTTTAAGAATTTATTTATAAAAATATATTGTTTATTCCTTGAGATTCGCAAATTTTTAATTATATACAATCATTTTTTACAATAATTATTTAAGTATTTATACTAGATTATTGGTTTAACACACAATATTTACAAAACAATTACTTAATCATTATTAGGAACAAAAATACTAAAAAGTAAATAAAATGATCTTTATTATTTCTATTTTAAAACACAGTTTTTTTTAATTGAAAGAAAATCCAGAATATTTTTTTTTGGTTGTCTGTTGAGTGATGTAAAACCCAAATTTAAATTATTATTACGAATGAGAAGGTCTGTTTTATAGAGGCATTATCAAAAAACATTTTATAATGCTTTAGACAGACGAAAAATGTCATTCACATAAAATATAATAGAACTGATATATGTTAATACCTGTCTAACGATCTTTAAAACACGATAAACCAATATAAAACTTATTAATTTAAATTATATTGCAATAAAAAAATATATAAATATGAAAACAAAATTCTGTTATTGTATATATATATACTCGTATTTTAAATATTTTAAGACTCCATATATATTTTTTTTAATGTCTTACGACTATTTAAAAAAAGCCCTTTTTAATTTCTTGGGATAATCTTAAGATAATGTTCTTTGAATCTCTTGAGAAAATCTGACGACGACATTTTTTGAATCTCATAAACAAATTTGAAAACAACATTTTTAAAATCTTTAAAAAATCCTTTTCTAGTATTAATAATAAACTAACATACAAGTAATTATTCTGAGCAGGTACTGATTTTTTTCTTTCAAAAATAATAAAGAACTCCAATAAATCTGAAACAAAATCAACGTTCCATTATTTAAATTGTTTTGATTCGTTCTACAAATATTGTATTCAAAACAATATGTTTTGTGAACGAAATGAGGAAGAAGATCTTAACTGTAATGTTTTATTAACAGGGTTGGTGGATGTAGAATGTTTGGGGCTTAATTTTTAATAATTTATTTTAGGATAAGGTTATTTATTTAATATAAAAACATCAGCTTCATTTAACTCAAACTGTAGTTTGGACACATTCATATTTTACTTTTCGCGTTTCAGCCAAATATGTTTTATGATGTCTTGTATCATAAAATACGAGTAAGAAGGTATGTAGATGTCATGACATCTTCTACAGAAGCTGACATCGCTTCTTATAAAAGGTGTCTGTGCTATGAATCAGATATCTTGATAGATTTTGTCTCCTGTAACAGACCAGATCTTGATTCCAATATTATTGTCACATAAAATAAAATAGATTCTTTTTTATAAAATCCATTAGATTGTTAAAAAATATTATCTACAGAATACGTAATATTGCTTAGTTATGAAAATATTCATAAACAAAAGTACTGTAATGTCATTGCATTTATTATTAGAGATTAAGTATTTATTATATTAATTTATTTTTGTTAAATTTGTTAATTTGTTTATTTGTTTATGTGGAGGTTAAGAAGTTTTGAATAAATTCGATTTTACAATAAACCATTTGTTCATTTATTTTTATTATATTATTATTAATTGTATAACCCCATTTAATGATTTTAACCAAAATAATATAGACCTAAAACTGAGAATACTCCTCATCAAGACCTATGTATGGAGTATCTTGATGTACGGCTGCGAGACATGGTGCCTATCCGAAAGAGATAAGCGGAGACTAGAGGCTTTTGAGATGTGGTCTTATAGAAGACTATTAGGAATTTCCTGGAGAGACCACAATACAAATGAGGAGGTTCTCCAAAGAATTGAAGGAGGAAGGCACCTGCTCAGGACCTTGTCCGAAAGGCGTGCAAGATGGATCGGCCATGTAATACAACAAGAAGGTCTCTTGCATGCCATAATGGAGGGTATGACAGAGTGGACAAACTCTAGCGGACGCCCACGCCGAGAATACCTGGAGGACCTGTTGGTAGACGTGCGCTGCTCATCATATGCAGATTTCAAAAGAACCGCACAAGACAGGGAAGAATTGAAGAGAAGAATAGAAGAAATTGCTGCAAACCACTCCCAGGATTGAAACTTTCTAACTAACTAACCCCATTTGTTAGTTAGTTAGAAAGTTATATTCGTTAGTTAGAAAGTTATTATAATATTCGTCTTCAATTTACTTGAATCATCTCGTGGACCCCTATTTACATCTCGTTTACCCCAAATTTATTTTTGCAACTGTCGTAGACACCCTGCAAGTTATCGTGGACCCCTGGGAGTCTATATAGACCACTTTGGGAATCACTGGCTTAGAGCATTCTTTAATTTTTTCTTATAATTCTTATTCTTCTTCTTTTAAAAGATCTGACTACCTTGTGTCACAGAAATCATGTCTCCTGAGATGATGAGGTCCAACTGTTTCTCCATCTATTAGGTGGCCTTCCAGGTGGACGGTGTCCGGAAGAAATTTCTAAAGCTGCTGTATATGCGAGTCTGTCACTATTGGATGAAATAAATGTGTTTGTAGTCCATTGTTTTGGCCGAAACATTATGATACTTCAACATTATTAGCTGTTAAAATTTATAACACTAATGATATCACATTTTTTATTATTCACTTTTTGAGTGTTGCGACAGCTGTTTCGCCAATTGATGTCAGCATCATCAGGTGTTACAAACACCAGTTGTTGCCAATATGCGTAAGAAATTTTGAATCAAAACCTCTTCTGGCTTACACAGGTTCAGCTCTTGTGGCTATTACTCTTACGTCTGATGGGAAGATTGTTTGAAGGTGATTTGGTGGGTTGTTGGTTTATGCGGGGGCATGATTACTTAGATTTAGGGGTTTTGATTCAAAATTTCTTATGCAAGCCGAGCTTTAGGACTTCTATGGGAGTACCGCCACTAAATTTTAACAGTTATGTAAATGTTCTTGTTTCACACATTTCAAACATGATAATAATATGTCATGAAAACAACGAAGGATATAAAAATAAGCATGGAAAGTCCTGAAGTTAAACAATTTTATTATTTACTGAAATTATTGAAAATATATATAACATTATATATATTTTTTACAAAAAAAATACATTTGAGGTAAAAAATTTGTGCATCTAATGCCAATAAACGTTTTAATATATTTTAATTCAGTTGGTATGTGATCTTAAGACTTAACCAGTTGTGGTATCTGAAACAAAAATAACAATTTTTTATTTATGTATAGAAACACACGCGTATTCTAATGCTACATTGTATCAAAATTTCGAAGCAATCGGTAAATAACAAAATTTCAAGGCAATCGTTTTTTTTTTCAAAAGAAGTAGAAGAAGATTGGATTTCATTCAAAACCTTCCTGGGACAAATAAGAACAAACAGTGAAATTTTCAGTAAAATCGGTTTAGTAACACAGACAGCCAAACATATTTTTTTATATAGATAGATATAAATAAAATATCGTAATAAATTCAAGAGTATTCTGATGAAATCAAAGATTAAAAACTAAATAACTAACTAAACATTACGCCGTCTCTCCGAAGGGAAAGGCAGAAATAATGGACTGCCACACTTTTCTTTCCTGAAATACTTCTTCCTGATTCCTCGACATTCGCTTTAATCGACTCCTCACGTGGCCGACATTCTATATTTGATTTATTTGATCATGTACTCGTATAAGAACATTTTGTATAAGAATCATTATTCGGTGCAGAAATATTTCGAATGCATCAAATTTGTCTATGGTGTGTGCTTTTAGAGTCCAGGTTTCCGAAATACACAACAATAATGTGTTTTTTTTTTCATTTTGAAATTGTATACCTCTAAAAAAACATCCTTTGCGTATAAGGGTGTTTTTTTTAAGAGGTATACAAATTCAAAATATAAAAAAAACACATTAAAATAAAGTCAATGTCTATGATATTGACTTTATTTAATAGATAATTTTATGCCATTATTGTTTAATTTTGATTTCGGGCAAAGGAGCGCCACGGCTAGCTCGAATGAAGCGCAATCATGAAGTCCAATTTTCGACAACTTTATCGAGCAATTGGATAAAATGGCAAAACGTACTTACTACAAATCAACTGTCAATTGTCAAATTGACAGTCTGTAGAAACAATGTTGCCAGTTTAAAAATTAAACCTCTTAATAAAATCACCCTATCCGGTATGAGATACAGTAGTCCAATATGTGGCCCAGATAGGACATTTTAAGAACCCTCGATATATTTTATTTTAAGTTTTCTCTGCTGCAATAAGCTCTCTTAACTTCTGAATTGCTGACCAAACTGTCCACGGTATAAGAAGCATTCTTCGGTGCAGCAATATTTCGAATGCATCAAACTAGTCTATGGTGAGTGTTTTAAGAGTCCAGGTTCCCAAAATACATAACAAACATATCAGTTATGACACTTCAACATTGCCATACTACAAAGGGCAGGGTGTGACTTACTTGTGGGCCTGGGTAGGGGTGGGGGACCGTTGGGATCACCACCATCCCCTCCGCGTCCGCCGCAAGCAGCTGTATGCACGTGACCGGCATGAACTTGTGGAGCACCGTGCTTTGTCAATCCCATTTCAGCGGAACCCTGTAAGTACACAAATATATATATTTAAAAAAAATTGTAATTATTACTATTTATTAATGAATAGCCCTTTACATCAATACAACGCGAGCCGAATTAATATAAAGGTATAGCTATTATGACGACCATCGTGGCCGAGTGGTAAGTGCACAGCAAATCAAATCAAATCAAATCAAATCAATTTATTTTCTCAAAAGATATAACAAACCACAATTTTAGTTTAAGGCATCTATTGAGAACAGGTAAAACATAAAAATATATAATACCAGGAACGCATGAGAGATGGTTTGAGATTGGGAATACAAGATATTCTCCAATGTTAAGAGTATTTCTCTTCTGAACGTGCTTTCACGAATATGAAAGACGTCGATCTCCGAAGCGATCATGTTCAGCAGTTTGATTGCTCTCCCCACCGGCATCACCATTGACTGCCACCCTGAAGGTTCCGGGTTCGATTCGCGGCGAGGGCTGTGTGATTGTCTAGGAGATAGAACGCTTGGCTCCTGATCCAGAGGCCATGGGTTCGAGCCTGGACACGACTAGATTTCTTATTCATAATAATGAGCTCATATTGAAGATTGTAAAATAAATTCTAATATCATTGATTTAAATCTTTGGTTAGTATTAGTTTTTTTTAAATTAAATAAAATTATAACCTGTCTTTGGTCTAGTGTAGAATTCACGTGACAATAAAATGGCACTAGATTAGTTACCTATCACATGTCACGATTCAACAAAAATAATTATAATAATAATAATTATACTCGTTTTGATTCTCATGACGTGTGATCGTGTGAGAATCACACCAACATCGCCGGGATTAGATCCTGGGACCTTCGGTGTGGCAATCATAACTGTTGCCACTCTACTACGAAGGTCGTCGAGAGTTTGGATTTCTTTTACATTTTTTGTACTACAAATGTAATACACAATAGACAATAAAATATTTAAGATAACAAATTCAAGCTGACAGGCTGGAATATGTAATTTGAAGATAAATCACAATAGAATAAAGATGGAGATGCATGTAAAAGATGGAACGCATAAACGAATAAATAATAGATAGGAGTGACATCTCCAGGCGGCTTCTAACAATGCGCTAATGGCGGTAGCCTTTCACATTGTGTTAAAAAGATGTTCTGCTTAGTGCTTAATAAACACAAATCTTCATAGATGGCGTTAGTATGTAGATTGTCTAAACTTCCACGTAAAGAGTAGTCTTAGAGTTGAACATATATACGAGTACAACTTCCAAAAAGTTTGTCAGACATGGTGATCATAAGAAGGAAGGTGGAATGGGGAATGTTGTATTACATAAAGCGTGCGCTTAACCCAACCAATGACAGGTCATAAGTCCTGTAAACACCTTGATCAACCATATTCTTTTTCCAATTTGCATCTTCGTCTCTATTGAGATACAATTAATTCTTGAATAAATAATGGTTAAGAAATTATACGTTAATGATGTGGATATAATAGGGAGTCGAGGAAAACTTGGCATGATCAAATTAATTAAATATTAATATCCGGCCGTGTTAGAAGTCGGAAGAATCGACATGCGTACATGACTCGCTGTACGAATGTGGAGGACATGTCAGGACAGTGGAGTATGGCGATTCATCCTCTCTACCTACGCCTCCGGAGAAACGGCGTGATGGTTAGTTAGTTAGTTAGTTTATGAATTGGAATCAATTTTCTTACCACAACCGCAATGGCCAAGATCACAGCGAAGATCAAATATACAAAACTGAATCTCATCTTGATGGTTTAGTTTTAGAACTGTTCGTATGGAGTGGTAGAAACACAATACTGTAGAACGAATTCGCAGCACGTTATATACTGTAGAGTTAATAATACCTTTTGTGTTGATCCTCAATAACATTAAATATAAATATAGATTGTATGTCATTTGCATTTGCTACACTTTATTAACACGTTCGGGCACTCGCCGAATCAATAATATTCAATAATATAAAGTTATGAATCGAATTGTTAAACAATTCTTTAAAAGATAATTGAAGACTACAGGGGAAACACAAGGAATGTCAGTAGAAGGTTAATTTGAATAAATTGAGAATAAAGCTAATCAAAGTCTATATATTTCTTAGCAATTAGCAATCGATTATCTGGCCATAGTCGATGACACAGATGATTTTTGAATATGAAAATTTACTGTGGATAGATACGTACAAATGCCGCTAGATGGCATTATTACATTTATTTTGAATTTTAACTGACATTCCTTGTTTTTCCCCTGTAGTCTTCAATTGTTTCCTTTATGTTTAATAATTTTTAACTCTTAAATAGTAAAGATATTAATGACATTTAAAGAACATATTTTTTTTCATATTTTTTGTTTCTTGAACAATAATGTAAAACTCCATATTAAATAATTAATACGAATGAGAAAGTCTGTTTTATATCGGGTTGATGTAAAAGTTTTGACGTTTTTGTAAGATCCCAGCGAATTTTTCTTTCCTCTGAACAGGTATCTCTACATGAGGGAGTATGGTAGTTATCCGTGGCTCTATCCCACGGCATTTCTTTTGGGAATGCTCGGAACCAATTATCTACAGCTTCGAAGAGATGGACATCTAATAACCCTATTCTTCAGATTAATTAGGGTTACTTCGAGAACTCGGCCGTACTGGAGGATTTTGGTCTTTTTGTCCCCGATAGATATCTCCGACAGCGACAGCACATATTGTTTTACCTACCAGCCGCCAGAACCAATCTGCCTCTGGTGACACCGGTGTGAAGAGCAATTATTAGTCTGCTGAACGCGGTCTCCTCGGAGATCCACGTCTTTCATGTTAGTGAGGGTACGTTCAGGGGACAGATACTGTTGACTTTGGAAAGTATCTTGTCTTCCTAATGTCGAACCATCATTAATGCGTCCCTGGTATTATGTTGTATGTGTATAATATCTTACCTGTACTCAATAGATGCCCTAAACATTTATGCTGTTTGTAATGTATTTTGAGTAAATAAACTGGATTTGATTTGATTTGATTTGAATAGCATCTGTTTTAAAATGATTTTATTGTGTACATAATGCTTACCTTTTACTTTCTATTTAGTTTTGGCCCGGCCAGGATACATTGAAGAGCCCTTATATTTTTTCAAAATTCAAGTAAAAAAATCTAAATCGTACTTAGTATATTTTTATAAATTTGGAGATATTTATATTTTCCACATGAACGAACGTAATTTCAGAAAAATGATCGGAACAACCTTTCGGCGTAGAGGAGTAAGGAAGAAGTTTAATTACTTATTTTAATATTTTTTTAAATTTTATCATCACTATTATTATTATTATAATAATTAATTCAATATTTTATTTAACCTCAGTTTGTCTTAGTTTAATTTCAGTTTCGTTTTATACTGTCGTCTGTTAACTATTCTAAAATATTAATTTAATACCTACTACGCGTCTCAAAAACACAAGGTAATATAAAAAAAACTAACACGTCAATTGCATCCAAAACAATCTCATTGATTTTAATAACTAATATAAATGTCTTAAAAATATATTTTACAAAAATGAGCGTCAGTAAGCTGTCTCTTGTATGCGGATGACGCTGTCCTACTTGCAGACAACGAGCATGAACTACAAGTCCTGGTGAATAGTATGTATGAGGTATGCATGCAAAATGATCTGATGATGAATGTGAATAAGTCCAAGGTTTTTGAATAAGAAGAAATCATGACAGTCTGCAACATTGAAAGGATCATTAAGATGGTTTGGACACATGGAAAGAATGAACGAAGAAAGAACGGTAAAAAATTATATGTTAACGATGTAAATTGAATTAGAAATAGAGGAAGACCGAGGAAAACGTGGCACGATCAAATAAATCAAATATTGAATGTCGGCCACGTGAGGAGTCAGAGAATACGACGCACATAGGTGGATTTGAATGATTTAGGCGGTCAAAATTATTTTACGGTGTATTTTGACTTCAAATCATAAATATTATCGTAAAAAATTGTCCTTAGTAAAAAAAAAAAAATTTTCCCAGCAAAAATATAAAAAAATACTAAATTTCGAGGAAAAATTTTTTTTTATTACAAATTTTACAAACAAAAAAAAATCTAGTTTCAGATTAATAATTTTGGTGCAAATAAGTATTTTAAATATGTTTATACATTAATGGCCAAATTTTAATCCATGTCTGAAATATCGGATTCGGTATTCGGTACAGCTGGTAGTAACATATTCATTGTTTCAGGGCAAAATTAACCTGGTTTGATCGTTTTTTTTTTTTTTTGTTTCATGCTACTTAATAGTGAATCTGAACTTGATAATAATCTATTATATATATCAAGGTTGCATTCCTCTCTCGAGAACTTTCTTGCGTAGTTTTCGCGGTATAATCGAAAGTGCTTATTTCTGGCTTCTGCTGCCTCTTCCGACAACTGTCCTATGGGTAATAAGGCATTTTCAATTACAGCTGCATCATGAATCAATATTTTATGCAAGGTCGGAGACATTGGGTGCCAACTATATAACTCGACATACAATTTCGCAGTTGCCATGGCATATTCATCAAATCGTTATATTTCCCGTAGTATTTTCGAAGCATCCCATTTTCCTCGAGCCTGTAATGTTGTTTGCGCTGCATGAACGATTACTTCTTTATTAAGCGAATAAGGTATTTCCTCCGTTTTTTTTTTCTTTTAGTCTTCTCACTAGAATCTTCAAATGCTTTAGAAGGCCAACCTGGTCGAGTTTGCTTGTTTGCTGAAAGTTCAAATGTTCCTCCTAACCACTTTTCATTAGTTTTAAGAAACATTGCTTCTTTTCTATGGGCTTTCGACCATTTTTCTTTCATTGATGTTTTAAAATATGCAAATCTTTGTTTGAAACTGCTTAGATTATCTGGAGTGTCACCACAACAGGACAATAGGTGATTTTTTAGATATTTAATTTTTTCATCTAAATTAGGTAAATCTTGCTGCTGCATTTGATCGTAAAGATATTTACGGCTTACCGTTTTTGTATCCGATGTACCAGATATACCTAAAATTCAGAAAATCACACTTTATTACATTTTAAGAAAAAGTTGTTAAAAAAAAGTGATGTCATCCTTTTAAAAAAAATAACTGTAATTTGGTCAACCGCAGCTATCCGCAGCCAAATTTTATGTCATTAATTAGTCAAATATAAGAAGTATACAGTACAGGAACAAACATTACGCGATAGGACGCGATAATATAACAAAATGTCTTGTAAACTTGAAAATTAAGTAAAAATTTCATTAATAGACCACCTTTTTTTGAAGTTCTACAAATAATATAAAATAACTTTTAAAGTATGTTAAACACATCAACAAATATTGATTATTACCTGAATTATTCGAATCCAAAACGATAACTTCGAAATATTAGGTGGACAAGGCAAAATTCTCCTTGTTTAATGTTTACACTGAGAGCGCTAAGAACAATGACGACGTGCACTTCGTTAGGCGGACAATTTTCAACCACCTGCGCGCGCACACGGTCAAAGATTCGTGGTTGGGGATGGTCAATTATTGTTACTGGGACATTTCTTTGGATCTAGGATTTTTTTGGTATTTTTAACATCGATTTTGAAATTTGACTTATGACCGGCTAATTCTTAACAATCCACGTAAGTGCGACGCGCGTGCATGACACGATGTATGAATGTTGAGGAAGCGAGGGAAATATTTCAGGAAAGAAAAGTGTGGCAGTCCATTTTTTCTGCCTAACCCTTCGGGGAGACGGCGTTATGGTTAGTTAGTTAGTTAGTTAATATATATTTATGGTAATATGTATTATATTGGCCTTACTTTATTTTTTCTTAGTGTTTTTTTCTCTCATTATATATAATATGTTATTGATATGTTACCCTCAAAAAATAAATTTTATTTTAAAAACCTTATCAATATAATGAAATGATTTTTAAGACTACATGTATTACATGATTGAAAAAAAAATTCCTAGCCTATGTAATAATATTAATGTTCGAGTTAATTATCAAAAGAATTATTTGAATTTGAATCCAGAGTTCATAGAAAAAACGAAATAAAAATAACATGACAGTCAACAATAACTGCGTTTAGGTACCTACCTAATTATAATAATAAAAAATTTCAAGTGCAACATAAAAGTGTGTAAATAAAATTATGATTGCTATGCAAATTAACATAATAACGTTTTTCCTGTGTTCGAATAGCTGACAAATCCAATTACGATCTACGAATATATGGCTGTTGAATAATAATTTGCGAATTTGAATTTGCGACAATTTGAGTGATTTAATAATTTAAATTGTGGAAAAATGACGACCGTGGTTAATTACGCACAGGTGTTTACCGATTATGTCAGATAAAAATTCGCAGTGATTGGAGTAAGTTGAACTGTTGTTGAAGGAAGCTGACATCATTTTATACTAATTGTGAATCTGTTGGGTGATTAAAGGGCAATTATTGTTTAACCCCTCATTTCATGGTGTAGCAAATTTGCTACAAACCGAAAAGTCTACTCTTCTTCTTCTTCTTCAAGTGCCCTGTCGGTTCCCCCCAACGTTGGCGATCACCTTGGCGAACCTGTCTCTGTCCTGCGCCGCTCGGAACAGCTCCTCCACACTTCGGATGCCGGTCCACTCCCTCACGTTTCGCAGCCAGGACATTTGTCTCCTACCGGGCCCACGGGGTCCCTCAATTTTCCCCTCCAATATCAGTTGGACAAGGTGGTACTTTTCCCCACGCAGTATATGACCCAGATGTGAGATCTTCCGAACCTTGATAGTTGATAACAGTTCCCTGTCAACTCTAGCTCGCCTCAGGACTTCGGTATTGGTAACCATGTATGTCCAGGGAACTCTGAGCATTCGGCGATGGAGCCACATTTCAAATGCTTCCAGTCTGTTCGTTGAATTTACTTAGTCTACTAATATTTTTTTATTTTTTATTATCACTATTATTATTATTATAATTAATAATTAAATATTTTATTTAACCTCAGTTTTTCTTAGTTTAACTTCAGTTTCGTTTTATACTGTCGTCTGTTAACTATTCTTAAATATTAATTTAATACTACGCGTCTCAAAAACACAAGGTAATATTATATAAAAAAAAACTGACACGTCAAATGCAACCACAACAATCTTTATGAACTAATATATTAACTAATATACTTAAATGTCTCGATTTTATTAACTAATATACTTAAATGTCTTACAAATATTTAATACAAAAATGAGCGGAGTGTCAGTAAGCTGTCTCTTGTATGCGGATGACGCTGTCCTACTTGCAGACAACGAGCATTAACTACAAGTCCTGGTGAATAGTATGTATGAAGTATGCATGCACTACTAATATATTTATTTGAATTTCATACGTATTTTTGTTCGCTACATTCTCATCTACATATTAAGCAGTGGCGGTTCTTCCATACAAGCCGAAAAGCCGCGCTTGCCTTAAAAAATCTATAATAAAACTATGTTTTTTTGCGCGTTTAAGCCGTCTACGAATAAAATAATATTTTGAATTTTTGTGCGAGTTAAAGCGATTTAATTCGTTGTGTTGCAAAAAACCTAAGTGTATGTTTTGTTCCACATTTTACATCGGGAAAGATAATTTGAAGAGTCGCGTTTAAGCCTCGATCTAAACTCTGATTCTCAATGCACTTGAGATCCGCTGGAAGATAATTCCAGACTGAAGGGCCAGCTACCGCGAAGGCTCGGTGGCCAAAGTCTGTGCTAGGACAGCGTTTTGGCACAATCAATCTACCGATCGCAGAAGACTTTGCTGATCGCAATGTAGACTGTCTGGCATTGAGATTCCCATTAATGCAGAGTTCAGATATAAGCTGGTGCAATACCATGCAATGCCTTAAAGACCGTCCAGCAGAGCTTGTATTGTATCCTTTCTGGACATTTTAGCCTTTGTCATTTATTTAATATGGAATTTTACACGATTGTTCATTGTACATGTTTTGAAGGATATAAACTTTAATATCGTTCTCCCGATGATGAATGTGTTAAATCCTTGTTGTATCATGTTGAGTAAAAAGATGATACGATTGGAAAAAAACAGTTTTTTAATTGATAATATTCATCTTCTTCTTCTTTTTGTCTTGTCACACCTCCGTGGTGCATAGGGCCTCAAGGAACCTTCTCCACCCGACTCTATTGCATGCCTGATGCCTAACATCATCCCAAGTGAGGCCTGCTGCCTTAACCTCGTCCTGCAGGGCTCTTCTCCAGGTGGCTCTAGGTCTGCCTCGCTTCCTCTTTCCCCCCACAGGGGACCAGTCTAGTGCGCTCTGAGCGATGCAGGCTGGGTTCCGTCTTAGAGTGTGACCGAACCACTGCCATTTGCGTCTAGGGCTTGTTCTCTAATTGGCTTTTCGCCTGCTATGGTCCAGAGTACGGCATTTCACACTGTTTGGGGCCAATAGATCTTGAATATTGAGCGAAGGCACCTATTTATAAACACCTGGAGTTTTCCAATAACGTCTGCGGTAGATTTCCACGTCTCACATCCGTACGGCAGTACGCCTTTAACGCTACTGCTGAATATTTGGAGCTTGAGCTTTCTCGAAATGATACTGGAACGCCATACAGGGCGAAGCATAGCGAAAGCTGATAATATTATATAAAACAAATTATTTTACACAGGGTTCTAGCAATCATCATCATCAGCCTTTAGTCGTCCAGTGCTGAACATAGGTCTCCCTTCCAACCTCCAAAACTCTCTATCTCTCGCCGCTCTGTGCCATTGACCTCCTGCCACTCTCTTGATGTCATCCGACCATCTGATTTGTGGTCTGCCAGGATTTCTATGACTGGATCTCGGTCCCCACTCCAGGGTGCGTCTTGTCCACCGATCATCCGTTGTCTTTGCTGAATGGCCGGCCCAACTCCACTTCAACGATGCTATTTTGCACGTCTGCAACTTTGGTCCTTTCTCTGATCCATTCATTTCGCTTCCTGTCTCGCAGATTGATGTATAATATCCCCCTCTCCATTGCCCGCTGAGTCACTTGGAGTTTCTGTATTGTTCTTTTTGTAAACGTAACTGTTTCTATCCCGTATGTCAGTACTGGGAGGATGCACATGTCAAATGTATTTTTCTTCAGGTGGTTCGCGAATCTTTAATCGGACTTAAGGATATAGGACAGTTTACCAAAGATTTACCGTTCTAGCAATATATAAATAAAACAACAATTTGAAAAGGTGCAAATACTATATTTAATTCTTTTCATATAAATCTTATTAACAAAACTAACATAAAACATTATTAGTATACCGTGTTTTTAAAACACAGACAATTAAAGTACAAATACTATAATTAAATACACAAATTCTCAACTAACATAAACACTGGAAGAGAAAACATAATTCATAATAAGGGAACTATAATTATATTGTTTAGGAATGTTGGGAAGGTAATGTACAAAGGGCCAAGTTCTACAACTAACTAACTAACCATCATGCCGTCTCTCCGAAGGGGTAGGCAGAGGATGGACCGCCATACTGCTCTGTCCTGACATACCTCTCTAGATTCTTCTACATTCATACATTGTAACATGCACGCTCGTCGATTTCTCCAACTTTAAATGTGGTCGCCTTTTAGAATTGAATTAATTTGGATATGCCATACTTTTCTTGGTGTTCCACGGCTTCTCTTTTAACTCACAATGCTCGTATACAACATTTTAACTATTGTAACCTTGTCCATTTGTTCCATATGTCCAAACAATCTAAGGGATCCTTTATTAATTTTACTTATGATGCAATCATCTGCCTTATATTTCTTCCTTATTTTGTCATTCGGTATTCTATCAGAGGTGTATATCGTTTTCCCGCACATTATTCTCAGTGATCTCATTTCTCCCGCTTTTATCCTACTTTCATCCTTCTGTTGCCAGCTCCAAGCTTCACTTGCAATCAATCAAATAGTGATAGATCTGGATCTCATGGGATACCGACAATTTGATGTTACGAGTCACCGTATTCGCCTGATTTAGCACCGTGTGACTTCTGGCTGTTCAACAAACCCAAAAGACCGCTCCAAGGATACCAGACGGATGGACTAAGAAAGAATAATTAATAGAGTATACGCTAATGATGTGAATGAAATACGTAGTTGAAGAATACCAAATTGATAAAATATTAAAGGTCGACTATGTTAGAAGTTGGAGGTTGGTTGGTTGTTGTTCTTGGTAGTCCATTGTTAATAATGTAAAATAATTTTTTTTTATAGGATATACCTATTTAGTTTAATTCCACTTAGGTTTATGGGTTTGACTGATCTTTGACGGCAAAGGGCTGCTGAAACCAGTCAAAGCCATATACCGTTTCTTGGGGGAGACTACAACCCACCAAGGGTTGTAACGCCAAAGGAGAAGATAAATATATTGTTTATATAAAATGTTTAATTTTAATTACTCATGTAAGACTGTGAAGAAATGTAAAGAAGTTTAGAAAGAGTAGTCGGGTGGTCCATTCTACCTGTCCTACCTCTTCAGAGAAATGATGTGATAGTTTGATGGAAAAAATGTTGACCCTGAGATAAACTAAAATTAATTACTTTTGTTATCCATTCAACAAGCCATTTAAATGCTTAAAATAAATAAAAATGTTAAATAAACCACGCATATGTTATAGCAGATATTGTAAAAAATATTGGTGTAATTATAAAAATAGTACATAATAATGACAGAGTTAAAAAAACGTTTTGAAATGTCTATTTTCTTAAACATATTTTATAAAATCAACCAAATGTGTTATTTGTATAGTGTTTTTTTTAGAGGTTTGGTTTTTAAACTGCCAACATTGTTTCTACAGACTGTCAATTTGACAGTTGATTTGTTGTCAGTACGTTTTGCCATTTCACCCAGTTGCTCAATAATGTGTATAAGGGTGTTTTTATAGAGGTATACAAATTCAAATAGAAAAAAAAAAAGATTAAAATAATGTCTATGATATTGGCTTTATTTGATAGATAATTTTATGGCATTATTGTTTAAATATGATTTCGGGCATATGAGCGCCACGGCAAGCTCGAATGAAGCGCAATCGTGAAGTCCAATTTTCGACACCTTTTTTGAGCAACTGGGTGAAATGGCAAAAAGTACTGACTACAAATCAACTGTCAACTGTCAAATTGACAGTCTGTAGAAACAATGTTGCCAGTTTAAAAACCTAACCTCTAAAAAAAACTCTTATATAATTATAGGTCAAAACAATAAACATATTACTTTTTTACATATGAAGATAGAGATCTTTAAAACTATATTAAATTAGATATATTTCAATTGAACTTAACCAATTTTATAAAACTATAATAAGATAAAAAATAATACTATGCATAGTACGCAATTTGTTTTTTAAATTAAAAAGGTTTAACCTTTCTTGTTTATACGCAAAAAAATCATAATGAACCCACAGAACATGTGTAGATTGGAGTATTTCCAAAAACCCATAATTAAGAATCTTTCCATCACTCTCATTAGAAAATATGAAGAAAAAAAATGTTAATACATTTTCAATTTATTTTGTTGAATCGCTCTTTACATCATTACAGCGCGAGCCAAATCAATGTAAAGTGTATAATGTAGTTATCATATTGATTCATAAGCTGAAATGTTCACAAGGTGATATGGAGAGACAAAAGCTTGGCATAAGTCTGAGGAACAAAATACCCAATACTGAAATCAGACTCCCGACAAAGCTTCTCGAAATAATGGACCGTGTTGAGAAAAGGTGGTAGAGTGGAGATCCCGCAAAGACAAACGAAACAGAGGGAGACCCCCCACACGATGGTCCGATGACATTAGAAGAATTGCTGGCGATTGGATGCAAAAGGCACAAGACAGGGATATGTGGAGAAGTATGGGGGGAGCCTATGTCTAGCAGTGGACGACAACGGCTGTCTAAGTAAGTAAAGTAAAGTTGAGAAAATGAAGTGGAAACGTGCAGGACAGTCGCCAGACAGGGAACGGTCGACCCCAAAAATGATGGGCTTGCGACCTAATTCCAGTTGGGAGAAAATGAATAAGAGTCGCATGGAATAGATAAAAATGCAGAACGTTTGAACAGGTCTATATACAGAAGTGGAGAGACGGCTAAAGAAGAGGAAGAAGTGAAAGGTAGCTAATCTATCGCCATATTATTGTCAGGTGAATTCTACACTGATGATAATATTAATTTAAAATTACGACAAAGAATGGTCGGATGCTATGTTTGGTCAGTGCTGTTATACGGGGTGGAGTCATGGACCCTTAAAGTCAATATTATGAACCGAATAGAGGCCTTTGAGATGTGGATACACCGAAGAATGTTACGCATCTCCTGGACTGACATGGTCAGCAACACAAACGTTCTCCATAGAGCCAGAGTTGACAGAGAGTTGCTGAGCAACATCAAAGTCCGTAAGGTGTCCTACTTGGGCCATGTTCTGAGAGGCGAAAAATACGCACTGTTACATCTGATCTTAAAGGGTAAGATTGAGGGTCGACAAGGTGTTGGGAGAAAGCAGGTTTCCTGGCTGAGGAACATCCGAGAGTAGACAGGGCTGAGGACCGTGGAGGAGCTGTTCCGAGCTGCCCAGGACAGGGAGGCCTACTCAGGGGTGATAGTCAATGTTAGGGAGACCTGACAGGACACAGAAAGAAGAAGAAGAATTCTACACCAGACCAAAGGCAGTGTAACAATCACACTGCCATCACCGGTAATTCAACCTGGGACCTTCGATGAGGCAGTAATAGCACTTCATTTGATTCACACAATGATTCGTGAGACCTCCATGTGTCGTAGTTTAATTTAAGATTTTGGGGAAATCCAAATAAGTTGGTTCAAGTGACCCTTCATCAATACCTATTCTGTGAATATACATGATTTAATACCATAATAAAACCTAATAATCCAAAGCAAATATAAAAAATAGGACGTATTACCATAAATTAAAAGCTATGTATATAAATAATTGGGTCTATCATAAAAAATGCAAGCTAATAAAAAAATACTATGAAAGGGGATTCTGTATGAAATTATAAATGAACTCAAATATAATTTAAAATTAAAATACTGTAACCATGATCCGAAATATAAAACCAGGGTCTGAAATATAAAACATAGAATAATTATTATATTTAAAATAAATATTAAAACAAATAATTAAATGTTTAACTTAATAAAAAACTAATTATCTGTATGTATATACAAAATGGATGGATCAATTAGAGAGAATACTTATAATACAATACAATAAACAATCAAAAGGATAAAATAATCAATGAGATGAATATAACATGTTAATACAGAACTGTTTACATTAGTAAAGTGTAAAAGCAGAAATTAGGTGATTCCTTTGTAACTGGAATTAATGATACAGCACACTCCCGATTTTCCAGGGTCGGGTTAACCGGGAAGCGGATTATTCGGGACACTTAACACAGACATGTTTCGGTTATAACATAACCTTTATCAATGTACACAATTTAAACCCCTTACCGCATACTGGCTCATATATGATCCAAAATAATCTTTTGTCATAAAAAACAACAAAATAATAAAATATGTCTTGCTTCTAGCAATAATACTAAAGTTTTATCTATGATCCGCGTTACTAGTTGTCAAACTTCTTGCTAGATGTCTCTGGTTGTACTAGATGTGCGTTTGACTGTTTCCAACTGTCGATTTATGATTTTCTGTACAAACGTGACATTCAAAAGTTTTTTGTTTGTAAAACGCTTTAAATAATTATATTTCACTGGTTTATTATTATTTTCATTAGGTAAGTAATAAAATGATCACTTTTATAAAAGATTACGGATAATATTGTGTGAAATCTAGGGTTAAGAAGGGGAAGACCTAGAAACATTTTTTTGTATTTTATATAGGAAAAAATAAATTATTTTAAAAATAAAAAAATAGGTGTGTTTTTTTTTCATCATTTACACATAATATATTTTTTACAAATTTAAAAAAAATCATGCAGTAAGGGGTTAACAATTATGTTAATGTTAAAATTGTGTACATTGATAAATGTTAAGTTATAACCAAATGTCTGTATTGAGTGAAATAAAGTGTTGTAATACCAAGTGTAATTATATTTATTGAAAGAAAATTAAGTCACAATATAAAAAAAATCCTTTATCATGTTATACTATATGTGAGGAAGTTATAATTTTATAATACTTCTGTTTTAAATACATAACATGCACAAATAGGACATTTGAATGAAACAGTGTCACAGTTCTGTGATAAAATATCCAAGATTAAGAGAGCTATTGACTATTGCAAATGAGATTTATCACAATAATTAGAGAAAAAAACTCACAAAAAATGTAATCATAAATATTAATATTGGTAGCATTTATACATGAACAAAATATTTTGATATATCGCCAAAAAGATGTGATCAGAAATTTGAATCTTCACATTACAAAAACTCGTAAAAATCAAGAAAAAAATATTTAATCAAAATACAGGTTATTTTATTATAAAATATAGTACAACGGATCAATTCCAGTGACCCTTTGCGTAGTACTTTATACAAATAATTAAAATATTTATTAATTTTTATAAAAAATAAAGAGATCCCAATTATATACAGTGTATGATTTGGTTGCAAAAAGAATTTTAGAGAATAAAAAAACATTATTAATTTGTTATAACATTATGTATTATGAATTATTTTGTGGGTGTTGGACTATCGAAGTGTGCGCGGGAGATGCCTATTGGTGGCGATGAGGTTCGCAACCCATCACACCGCGTCTCCCGCGGGGCGAAAAGAGAAGGATAGAGTGCCGCATCGGTTTAAGTGTGACAGTCCATTCTTTCTGCCTACCCTTTCGGGGAGACGGCGTGATGGTTAGTTAGTTTTTTTATAACAAATACAGTGTGAGATGATCAACTGACCGGGATAAGCTATTTATGCCAGGTCAGAGAAGCAAGAACCATAATATGACTGTATTTTATTGGAGATACTGTCTTATATAGGATTTTTCATTAAGAGCGCTCGAACTTTGAAATGGAATAAAATAACCTGTCTAAGTAATATTGCCATAATTTTTTTTAAATTTTAAAAGTCATTTAATGACATTATGTATTGAATATAATTTCGGCCAAATGGCCACCGTGGCTTCGCTGCAGGTGGTGTATACTGGTTGAAAAAAGGGTTGCATTTTGATAGTGTATAGCGGCCATTTTGGTAAGGTAATTTGACAACAAAAATGATTGTCTTGACATTTCACCATGAAACGTTACACACTTCAAGAACGCATTGAAATTGTTAAAATTTATTATCAAAATCAGTGCTCTGTTTGCCAATTTATGGAATTCATGGACGTCCCGTAGAGTCCACAATACGCCGTTTAATGCACTAATTTGAGACTCTTGTAGCCTAAACTGGATGATATGGATACCGACAACATATGGTTCCTACAGGACGGCGCTACGAAGCACACAGCGCACGCCACGATGGACATTCTGCATGAGCGATTTAAAATGGAGCCTCACTTTTGAAAGACCCTGCATAATACACTGTAAAAGTTGCAAACTCCCCGTTAACGTAAAAAATATATTATTTAATTAAAAAGTTTATATAGGTAGTATAAAAAGTACGTGAAACTAAAATGTAATGGTCATAGATTAAAAAATATCAAATTGTCTATGATCGTATTAAATCCTAAGACTATTTGCTTAGCACATTCACAGAATGCCTGAACTGCACGTCGCCATGGTAAAAGTTATTAACTTTCAACAGTATTATTTTGAAACATTATACGGGAATAAAATTATTTAAACATTAATACTTAAGTTTAACAATAAAGGTTAATTATTATAATAAAGTATGCAACCATTTTCTGTTATTATAATATGATACAAACTTATTACTAATACAATATATTTAAATGTTTTTCAATATTTTGTACAAATTAACTTAATCACGGAATAAAAAATTAATATTGTTCACAATGGGGCCTTTTGCATACTGTAAGGATATAAATAAACATGTGAATTCTACTAAAATAAAATAATTTTAACAGCAAAGATATAAACCAAGTAAAGGCAGTGTGTATTTTTATAATTCTAACAATATTTTTTTGTGAATGTATACTTATACTTGTATACAAATACTGGATTTCACCCACCGTGGATTATTAATTCATGATTTAATTGTATCTCAATAGAGACGAAGATGCAAATTGGAAACTGAATATGGTTGATCAAGGTGTTTACAGGACTTCATTATCGACGAAAATCATTCTCCATAGATGGCCTTAGTATGTAGATTATATAGAGTAATCTTAAAAAGATTAACATATGTAATCAAAATCTTCATAGATGGCACATTGAAACTGACATGTGAAATTAGGCATAGATTTGTAACATATATACAACTTCCAAAAATTTGTCTTACGTGGTCATAAAGAAAAAGGTGGAATGGGGAATGTTGTAATTACATAAAGCGTGCGCTTAACCCAACCAATGACAGGTCATAAGTCCTGTAAACACCTTGATCAACCGTATTCAGTTTCCAATTTGCATCTTCGTCTCTATTGAGATACAATTAAATCATAATTCTAACAGTTTAATTGTCCAACATTTCACATTTTATCATAATAGCACTATCTATTAGAGCCAGAACAGGAGTGTCGGACATCATCAGAAGATTGGCAGCACTAAAATGGCAGGCCATGTCACTCGCAGCTCCGACGATAGGTGGACAAAACACATCCTTTGCTGGCTTCTTAGGAATATCCACTTGGGAGTTCACTTCTTTCAGCTGATTGCCGGCCATATACATAACTTGTATGCCCTGAGTGATGTAGGTCTATTACCTTCGTCAAAGACAGCACAGATTGTTTTATTTGCCGCATTGCAGAACCAGCCTGCCAATGGTTATGCTTGTGGGTAGAGCAATTTCATTGCGGAGGTGGACATATTTCGTGATAGTGTGTGAGTTGCCTCAGGGATGCAATATCAATGTTGTGATTGTTATCTCTGATGCCGTATTATTTATGTATTTTGTTATTTTTTTTAATGTTATTTTGAAAATACATATTATTATGTAATTTTGAGGTTGCAGACGTCTTGGACGCATCTGTAATGTTTGTAATCTTTATAAATAAATAAATGAAAATGAAAATGACTGTGACCCGAAACCTAGGTCGTTCCCAACTTCGATGAAGGTACGATAATAAAGAAACGCCTGGTATGACATGGATGCGTGAAGGCCAGGATCGACAGACATGGAAACAGATTGAGGAAGCCTACGTCTAGGAGTGAACGGATACATTCTGATGATTTATATAATATATTTAAGCTCGATCTGTTACGTATTTACAGAGTAAATGGGACACACAATAACGCACTTTCAGTTTTATTTATAGCACTATCTTGACATGCAAAAGACCATTGAAGAAACACAATCGGTGCTGGTGGTGGCGAAACCATTAAGGAATTGATTGTTAAACAATTTATCATAATAATTAAATTATTTTTCTTTTGAAAACCAAAGAGGCGTCGGAAGGCTGCAGAAAAGATGGGCCGACGATGTAGCTTCAATAGCTGGTATACAGTGGGTGAAAAAGGCAAATGACAGAAAGGAATGGAAACGTTTGGAAGAGGCCTATATCCTACCTTTAAAAATCTGAAATATAAAGTTATTTTAATTTCGTAAAATTCACAGTGTTCAAATGTTCGTAAACAGTATAAAAATGCCTATTCATCTTATAATATAACTTCAAATACTTGAGAGATTTAGTGTGAGATACAAAAACATTGCACAAGCTGCATAAATAGGTTTAAAACACTAATTTATTTGTAAGCACTTTACATTTTAATGCAATCACAGCGACAGGTAGAAGTTGTCCATATGACTCAAGTACCACTCCTACCAATGGCACCAGCTACCTAGTATCATCACCTACCTTTGTGTAAGTAAATTAGAGAAAGACCGAAGAAAACGTGGCATGATCAAATTAATTAAATATTAAATGTTGGCACGCGAGAAGTCGGAGAAATCGAGAAGCGTGCATTGTTTGCGGCACTGCGGCGTGATTTATTTGCGGCTACGAAAATGTTAAGTAAACTCATTTAAAATGAGAACTCATAGAGAAAAATCGTATATAAATTGAAACAGAATTGATAAGAAGGTATTGATAAGGTTCCCCGTAAAACACATTCGAAAAAACTAAAATTCTGCCACTACAATGGCATTTGAATGCAAAGAGTTTTTTTTTGTTGTGTAAAAAGACTAACACCAAGGATTTAAATCGATGGTATTAGAATTTATTTTACAATCTCCAATAAGAACAGTAAATAGCTCATTAGAAGCAATCTGGTCATATCCAGGTTTGAACCCAAGTCTACTAGATCAGGAGCCAAGCGTTCTGTCCCCTAGACCACCACCTGATTAATAATAATACCACGATTAACAACATCAGTTAATAACACACAAAAGCTCAGTCGCAAGTAGCAGCTTGTATAATGTTTTAAAATCTCACAACTAAAACATTAAAACTAAGAATGGATAAGTACCGAAGAATTTATTCCGAATTCTTGGATCTGTTAGTGACAATTTGTGGCGAGTTTGTGTGGAGCCGGTGAAGAAGTGGCTGAGAGACGGTTTCGTCCTGCACGTCCTGTCTGGTCGATGGGGTGTCCGCGAGAGGACTGAGGACCTCCACTAGCTCGTGGCTGTCCCGTCTTCGGTGGAGAGACCCCGAGGAGCTGAACCGCAGGGGTTGGTCGGTGTCCTTTGTGCTTCCATTGGACAGAGGTTGCTTGCTTGCGAATTCTAAAAATGCACAAAAATTATGACATACTGAAAGAATTACTACAATTTTTTTTTGCCAAGTGCCATGAAAGATATTGAATACATTTTAGAAAACTTATAAAATGTTTCAGGTGATTCATATCCCTATATAAATTTAAAATAAACTTATTTTTTTATACCGAGATTCGATGAGAAGCTTCGGAAACATGTTTGTAAACAGTGTAATAAAGCGTTTATAAAAATAAAACCAAATTTTAAAATATTCATCTAAATCTATTTTTGAATTCGAAACATGTAATGAAGTTGAATATAAAAGAAATGGTATAAATGTCTAAAAGAAAAAAAATCTTTACGAAAGTAAATTATAATAACTCACTCATTTATACAAAGCAAGTTGCGAAAAATTTAATATTTAAATAAAGTGATTAAAAACAATCGAAGAATTTCAAATCCGATTATTATCACATTGTATGCGGGTAGATTTGCGTGCATAAGTGTTTAATAATAACACGCGTAGATTGAAATTAAAATACAATTATAACATTTAATTTTATGTATACTTTAAAATGATTTAAAACAGTGCACAAGTCACTAAAATTGTGGAAAAATACACTTCTAAGAGTTTACGCTGAGCCCTCGAAAGAGGTATTTATATCCTTCCCGCCAAATACTGTAAACAAATAATAATACACTTCCCGCAGACAATGAGTTATTATCTCTATTAACATTAACATTAAGTCCTGACCAGGACAGTGGTAAGGGGAGAACCCAAACAGTGGACCCCTGTCCAGGTCAAGCCCTATACAATTCGGTTTTAACCTTTCCCTTACGGTGCTAAAATAAAAACGTGTGTTCCGGTGTAGGGTAGTCAGTACGCGTTAAAAAATTAGCGATTTTAAATCGGAAAAATAGGAACATTCATAGCTAATCCCCTTATATAATTATAATTGAAGTCAAAAATTATAATAATTGAGATTTGATTTCTAAAAACATTAAAAAACCATCTGGCAACGCTCACGGAACGGGCATAGACCCGCTCTGGTTGCAAGCCCGAAAGCGAGTGGCGCGGAGTGAGAACATTGAGCTAGAACATATGCAAGAGTGAGATGCGAATATAGTGTCACATAGTCAGCGCTACGAATTTTGTTTCCGATGTTCACAAAATACCTCCGATGTACCCGATGAATTCTGATTATTATTAATATTATTTTTTTAATCAATGCGTAAATATATTATGGAGGAATACCTAAAATCTTAACCTTGTATTTATTAAATGTATAGAGATATTGATGGTTATTAGAAGCAACGTGTAGAAGATACCCATCACAGGGAAGGGAGGGTTAAGTAAGTAGGAGGGGGTTTAGTCATCAGTTTACGTCAGCCTTTCCTGCAGAGTCAGAGCTCATGGACAGGAGTTTTGTTTGTGTCCCGGTCAGTGCTCCGCAGTCAACGTGTTGACTACCAAAAAGTTAACATTTATAATCAGATAAAGATAAATTTGAAAATATAAAAATTACCATTCAACATCCGGTCCAAGTCTGTAGCTCCAGTGACGAAGCGGAAGCTGGTGAGTCCTGCGCCCCGGAAGACATCTACCACACTGTCCCTGGGGTTGTAGAACACCAGTGGTTGACCCCTACGGGCAAAGTCCTCTGAGAGGGATGCAATTCCTTTAGCAGCTGTGAAATCGGCACCTAAAAATAATGGCATAAAAATATTTAAATTCTAACGAAGATAGATTGCTAACTAACTAGCTATTACGCTGTCTCTCCGAATCTGATTCTGTATAGAAAAACGGCTTTATTGTTAGTCAGAAATTTGTTTAGTGCTAGAGATGCAGTAAACTCCTGATTTTCCGGGGTCGGGTTAGCCGGGAAGTGGATTATCCGGGACACTTGAGTCATTGAAAACATATTTCACAATATTACTTATAATGCAAACAAAAACTCAAATCTGTCACAATGACATTGGGCGTTTAGTTCATAATTGCGCCACCGCCAACCTACGTTTGTAGCTCTATAGTCGTGTCATAAAGTTTCGAGTTTGCAATAAAGCATAGTTAATACTCGTAAGCAAGTGGGTATACAAAAGCGCATATAGCGCAGTTTTAAATTTCTCTTTGTTTGTATTTTTTTCAAGTTTTCGGATTAACCGGGAAGTCGATTATACCACCTTTTTTTCACAGATGTGAGACTTGGAAATCTACCGCGGACGTTATTGGAAAACTCCAGGTGTTTATAAATAGGTGCCTTTGCTCAATATTCAAGATCTATTGGCCCCAAACAGTGTCAAATGCCGTTCTCTGGACCATGGCAGGCGAAAAGCCAATTAGAGAACAAGTCGCTAGACGCAAGTGGCAGTGGATCGGTCACACTCTGAGACGGAACCCAGCCTGCATCGCTCAGGGCGCACTAGACTGGTCCCCTATGGGGGGAAAGACGAAGCGAGGCAGACCTAGAGCTACCTGGAGAAGAGCCCTGCAGGACGAGGTTAAGGCAGCAAGGTCTCACTTGGGATGATGTTAGTCATCAGGTATGCGATAGAGTCGGATGGAGAAGGTTCTTTGAGGTCCGAGTGAGGACAAAAAGAAGATTATGTTATGAATGTTTATCACCCACTTTGGCATCTTAAAGGTAAGACTTTTAAACTAACCCAGTACATATCGGCAGTCCACAATGACGGGGAGCTGGCAGCCGCCCTGCTTGGTAGCCGCCTTGCTCACCGAGGCCTTGATGTAGTCTACACCAGGGAAGTACAGACTGTTTCCAGGGGTCACTAGGAGGTACTCCACCCCAGAGAGAGACTGGAAAAAAATAATAAGTTAGTAAAAATATTGCAACTCTTTTAATTGTCATAAATGATTGGAAAATAAATATCTTAAGCTAAAATCTTTGGACCACTCTATGAAAATGGAGGTTTAATGGACTTACACGATCCTTCTCAACGTGAAGTGTGGGTCTGGCACTAGGATACAGGAGGAAGACAATGTTGCAGGCCACACCCAGCAGAATTCCAATCTCCACGCCGACTACGAGGCACAGAAGGAAGGTAACGAAGGTGGGGATCAAATCTTTGCGACTAGAACGCCACATGGGTTTCACCACCTTAAAAGCAATCCACGGGAGTTTAATACAAATGATAATAATAATAAAATAATAAAATATTACATTAATTATATGTGCATTTTCTTGCCTCGTATTCAATCATGAATATGACAGCGCAGATGATAACCGCAGCCAAAGCAGCTTTCGGTATGAAATAGAAGTAAGGAGTCAGCAAACTTAAAGCTAGCAGTACGAGAATACCTGAAAAAGAAATAATAAAATTTTTAAAAACAACAAAATTACAATATAGATAACATATATTTGAATAGGTAATATGTTTAATTTATATATGGACAAGTGTATGTTGCATATGGACAAGTGAATTAAAGAGCTGAAAGATTGGATGTAGGTGCCAAAATGAGCGGAGTGTCAGTAAGCTGTCGATTGTATGCGGATGACGCTGTCTTACTTGCAGACAATGAACATGAACTCCTGGTAAATAGTGCAGTAGAACCTGGTTAATTGGCAGAAGAGTTCCGGTCTCCCTTGAAGAACTTAAACCTCTTTAAATAGAAAAAAGAAACATGTTTAATTGAACTGACATTCTAGCCCTAAACCTCTGTAATTGAAGAGCACTGCCTTCTCATCTCTGTAAACTGACAACTCCTCAGTATTTGTTCTGAACTCATCGAAGGTGATCCATTTTAGATTGCAATGTTTCACAAACGTAAATATACGATGGTTTGTAAGTTTTTATATAATAATGAAATGATTACCAGTATAGAGTCCCCCGAGTGTTGTTCTTACACCACTGGCATGGTTGACAGCAGATCTTGAGAAGGATCCGGTAACAGGCATGGAGCGGGCGAAGGATCCCAGGATGTTGCACAGAGAGAGAGTCAGCAACTCCTGAGTTGCGTCTACGCTGTCACCACTGGCTAGAAAAGGTAAATTTAAAATTAACGCATACAGATTAAATGCGAAGAATTCATCATACTTGTGAGAATGGAAATATTATTTTAATGATTTAGGCCAAGTAATAATAGGGGGGGTTCGAATTGTCAGTAGGGTCGCGGCGAGTCACACCTTGCTGGAGGGTGTGATTCTATAAAATGCTGCGAAACGCCCAGTTGCATTCCACCGGCAACACTACTGACTAGTCCAACTCGTTAGCGTCCCTGTTGCGAACCCCAGGCAATGGGTTCACACTCATAACCGTGTGATCACAGCAGATAACGATGGGATGAAAGGCGAGTTTCTGGCGCCTCCAAACCAGATCCAACCAGCTAAGGGAAGGTAACCCCGACAGAAAAATCCACCAGAGAAGGCAACGGGAAACCACTCTGGTCACCTTTTCCCAGGAATCACTATGGTGAATACCTTTGCTGAAGTGATCGCCAACATTGGGGGGACCTGGCACGGCACCAAAAGAATAATAATAATAATAATAATAATAATTTGTAATTAAATAAAATACAAACCTCGTTTCCGCTTCAAACATTGCGCAATAATGACACAACGCTAACTAGATTAGACAGACTAGAAAGATTTATTTAAACATATGCATTACATATTATCAAAGAGACAGCGAACACATTGTCCAAAAAGCCCTCAGCATTCCCACAAAACCAAGAAGAAGAGGTCGCCCAATGGCAACATGGGAGAACCTGACAGTGGAGATGAGTCAAAATAGAAAAGTTTGGCGTTTTCGTACGAGGAGGGCCGACCCCAGATGATGGGAAATGGCAAAGGGAAAGAGGAAGATTAGTATCAAAGATACTGCAATTTAAAACAATATCAAATTTACAAGTGGGAGCTGTGATTTCGCCAGCTATACATTGCCGCTGCCCACGAACTACCCGCATAAAGTGTGTTAATAAGAAAAAATATTTACATTCATAATTTGTTTAAGATATAATGAAGATTTACCGAAAGCCTTTGCAATGGCAACATTGCCGAGGACAGCAATGACCGGTACAAGCACGATGGAGGATCCCAGCTCCGAACACATCTCCACGAAGGTGTAGGTTTGGTTGTTGAGGGTGGTGCTGAATGGCGGAAGACCAAACTCAGGAAGACCAGACCTAAAAAACACGTAACATATTACTCGAGGAACATAAGTGAAGTATGCACCAAACATATAGGTAGAAGATAAAAATTAATGCAATAAACTAAACATCTTCTGCTTCTTCTTCTTCTTCCTTGTTGTAGACCTATGTGGTCTGTTCTCCAGAGTGTTGCTCCTCCTGGGAGGTAGATTCCCAGCTGTCCTTACATCTTTTAGGAGGTCTTCTACGAGGACGAGTCCCATGAGGCTGATTATGCAATGCAATACTGGTCTGGTGGTGTCCATTCTTTGTACATGACCGTACCAGTCCCTTTTTCGCTGTCTGCTCCATCTTATAGGCACACCGCGCACTAGGCAGCCAGGTTGCCGCAACTAAGTTGCGGCAGCCAGTCTGACATATGGCGGTGTATGGGAGCCCGCGCACTAGGCAACCACGATTTTCTGGTTGCGGCAGCCAGCCGAACGCGTCTGAGTGCACGGCAACCAGCTGGCTGCTAGCAGCCAGAACTAGCGCGAACAATAGTAGGCGATTGTATGTGGCTGCCGTCAGTCCTCGCGCACTTGTTATAGCGGCCAGACGTATTTTGTGCTCCGTGACGTTTTGCAAAATGATTTTCGATACGGAGAAATTTATTCTGGGTATTATTATTTTATAGTACTAACTAACTAACTAACTAACCATCACACCATTTCCCCGGAGGGGTAGGCAGAGAGGATGGATCGCCACACTGGCCTGTCCTGGCACACCTCTCGGGCTTCCTCCACATTCATACATCGCACCATGCACGCACGTCGATTATTCCGACTTCGAATTTGGCCGCCTTTTAGTAATTGGTTAATTTGGTGATGCCATGTTTTCCTCGGTCGTCCTCGGCTTCTTTTCCCACTTACACTGCTTGTGTACAACTTTTTAACCATTCTACTCTCATCCATTCGTTCCATATGTCCGAACCATCTCAGGGATCCTTTCTTATAGTAAGAAGTAAATAATAAATGTTTTGAAAAATAAACACAATATTTTTTTTATTTATGTAGGTACTCATTTGGTTGCTATAACTGGCTGCTATAACTGGATGCTCAATATTTCTGGCTGCCGCAACTTGGTTGCGGCAACCTGGCTGCCTAGTGCGCGGTAAGCCATAATATCCTCAACCTTACATATCTCTCATATACTGGTGTTCTTCATGCGATCTCTCAGTGTATTGCCTGCTATTGTCTTCCTTTGTAAACATACTTCCTAAATAAACAAATTCATCCACTTGTTCCAGATTTTCACCGTTCACACTTATGTTACAGACTGTGATTCATTGTTAAAGAATCAATAAATATGGCAGTCGGCAGTTGCAAGCTTCACATCCACTTACTTTAAGTTATGAAAGTAATTATGTGCAATCATACATAATAGTGAGTAATACTTTAATACTGACAATACAGCGCATATTATAAAACAAAATTATCGCCGGCTGTTTCAATGATCTTTTTTCTTATCAACTTCAATCCATTTTTATCTGATGAAGTAAATTCAATGCAATTATATAAAAAATACTTTTACAGAAAGATGTTATTGACCCAGAAAACGTAACACTATATTGAACATTGATAAAAAGTGAAAGGAAAACTGATTTTGTTTTGTTTTATTTCAAATTTAATAGATACAAATATTTGTTTAGTGTGTTCAGCTACATTTGAAAAAGCAGCAGATTAAACGGAGGCGATAATTTAAAAATAATATTGTATGGTTAAAAATAACTAAATAACCATCACGCCATCTCTCCGAAGGTGTAGGCAGAAAGAATGGACTGCCGCACTGTTTTTTCTGACATAATAATAATATGCTAAGTTTTAAAGCGCCGTTTTTGTGATGTAATCACTTCAAGTCCTTCTCTCGCTTCCTCCAACATCGCTTCATACATCGTGTCATGCACGCACATTTAATATTCTATTGATTTGATCGTGCCACATTTTCCTCTATCTTCCCCAATTTCATGTTTCGTTTACTTTCTGATTTCTTTATCATTCTTTCATCATTTCATTTCTCTTCGTATTTGAATAAATATAATTACAAATTTTTATTTTCACTGAACTCAGACATGTTTCGGAGACAGACGATTCAGACACTCCCCTCTCCTCAATCCTAATTATACCCCTTCCACTTTTATACATAACTCGATCTCCATTTAGTATATAAGTGACCGCTCTGTTTTATTTGATTGTTAAAATTGTATACATTGATAAAGGTTACTTGTAACCGAAATATGTCTGAGTTCAGTGAAAATAAAAAGTGTTGTAATACAAAGTATAATTATATTTATTCAAGTATGAATCCACAACACAAAGTGAAGGCGAATATATAAGAAATAATTTCTCTTCATTCATTCTTTCCATGTGTTCAAACCATCTTAATGATCCTTACACATTATTTTTTATGTAACGCTTTCATTCGCACTGTGTTCACTTCTTATATTTGCATTTGTAACTATATCTTATACAGATCTATCACACATTCGTCTAAGAGATCCCATTTCTATTGCATTCATTCTACTTTCTTCCATGCTTCCAGTTTCATGCTTCATTTCCATACATAAGGGTCGGTACAAGATTGTGCTGATGTTATACATTTGTTGTAAGAAATGTACTTTTTTTGTAACTAAATAAAGTAAATATAATAAAAATAATAAAAATTTTAAAAATAGAAAATATTTGATTTCAAGTTTTATGAGTCATCCTTTAGTCAACAAGGATCGTTGTTATCATTTTCCAATGATTTTGGGACATTAAATAAATGAAATATGGTTGAATATAGTGAATAAACAACATAGTCTTAAGATACATTAAGTGTACACGAGAAAATAATAATTGGACTAAGCTGGGGAGTTTTCGGAAATATGGGCTACATCCTTAAAAACCGGAAAATACCGATCAACCTGAAATGAAAAGTCTATGAAGCCTGTGTTCTGCCAGTTGGTACTTATAGTCTTGAAACTGTAACATTGTCCAAACAAAGTGCCGAGAAACTACGAGTGACCCAAAGAGCCATGGAAAGAGCCATGTTAGGAATAAGCCTAAGAGACAGAGTCAGAAACAATACGGTGAGAGAAAAAACAAAGGTCACTGACATCATCCACCGGGTGGCGACTCTAAAATGGCAATGGGCGGGTCACGTAGCCAGGAGCTCAGATAAAAAGTGGACAAGAAGAGTGCTGACTTGGAGACCGTGGACGGCAAAGAGAAGTGCAGGGCGACCGCAACTACTGTGGAAGGATGATCTGAACAGACACATCGGAATAACCTGGATGCAATCTGCACAGGACAGAGTGACATGGAAGCAAATGGAAGAGGCCTTTGTCTAAGCTTGGACGGGAATAGGCTGAGGAAGAAGAAGAAGTGTACACAATTGTACTTATATAATAAACATTTTCAAACATCTTTTTATTCTCCCCATAGTCATACCCTAAAAGTTCCGGTTGAGGTTTTCCATGATTTCCTCAGCTGTAAGGCGAATGTTGGAATATACATAGATAGCACATTGACTCCAGAGTTTGTTAGAAATAATAATAATAAAATAAAAAAGGTACCTTACCTAACCTTACCAGTTAGAAGGAAGGGCGACCCTCCCCACCAGCCCTCGGCGCAGTAGGCGATGACAGAGCATATGACGACCACGAGGGCGTTGCGAGACGTGGAGATCAACCAAATGGACTTGCCCATTATCTTTATCTTTTTAGAATCACCCGTTAGTTTGAGCTCTTTCATTTTCTGAAATTGAAAATAAAATAACCATTTACAGAAACAAAGTTGCCGACATCATGGATCGTACAGCTAAATTGGAGTGGCAATGAGCTGGACATATAACCGGACAGATGGACACCCAGAATATTCCAATTGATTCAAATTTATAGTAAATAAGATCTGTTAGTATTATTTTTTTAACAATTGTTAATCCCATATTTCAAATAAGATAAACTATTGGTGGCGATGACGTTTGTAACCAATCACACCACGTCTCACGAGGGTGCGAAAAGAGAAGGATGGAGTGCCACATCGGTTAAAGTGTGGCAGTCCATTATTTCTGCCTACCCCTTCGGTGGGACGCCTTGATGGTTAGTAAGTTAGTTAGTAAAGTTAAAAAAAAGCTTTTAAATAAATAATTTTAGGGTTCATCAAATTAACTTCTGCCACTACTCTTTTTCAGATCTGACGATCTGTGAAACAGAAATAATGTCTCCTGAAATGATGATCTCCATCTCTTGTGGAGGTCTTCCAGATGGACGGTGTTCAGAGAGGATTTGGTTAGCAGCAGTATATGTGACTGCCTTGGACAAAGAAAAGGAGTGTCCGGAGGCCATCTAACAGATGGACTGATAACATTGCCCGAATAGCTGGGACAACCTGTATGCGGAAGGGACAATACAGGGAAAAAATGGAATCCAGCAGTGGAAGCGAGAAGGACGAGGAAGATGAAGAAGAAGATTTATAGAAACAAAACGATCTTCGACAATAAGGAGACCCCTTGTAGCACAAAGAAAACATGAAAGAGTCATTTTACATATAAGACTCTCGGACCGGATAAGAAACACAGAAATGTAGAAGGTACAGAACAGATGTTGAAAGGGTGGCTAAGCCTAAATGATCATTTGCGGGACACGTGGCCAGACTGGTAAACCAAAGATGGACCAGAAGGATAGTAGAGAGCCTCATAACAAGCCTCAAGACATAAGGAAAGAAAGTGAAATGAAGATATGAGAATTAGTTATAGAGCTCCCTTTTTTTTCTTTTTAAAGTTTTAACGACAAGAAAGTAAAAACGTTATACATTTTCAAGGCATGTGAATAAAATATGAAGTTAAAATAGATAATAAAAGTGGAATAACAAGTCAATAAAATGTAAAAATATGGCCAAAATCCATATTAGAACAATATTTGAATATGTATGACACAATAGAGAATCTCTGTATGGTATAATTATCTGGAGTGATATATTGGTGTTTGAATATTGAAAAATAAGAGAAGCAATTCAAAGATGAATATTCATAAAAAAAATATGTTACAACGGTTAATATTTCATTTGTCAAATCAGGTGCCATCTGTTGACTAAATTACATAACAATCTCTGTCTACATAATTTCTGTTTATTCTAACTGATGAGATTCTCAGTAGAATCGAAGGAGGGAGGAAACTTATCAAAACCATCGGAGAGAGGCGAACCCAATGGATCGGCCACATTATGCGCCATAAGGATTTCCTGCACGACATAATATTAGGAATGGTTGAGGGAACCAATTACAGGGGACACCAGAAGGCACCGTACAGGAGTATCTGAAATAGGTGTGCGAGGATATGAACTGCGTCTTATATGTTGAGCTGAAGAGGGCTGTAGAAGACTGAACGCAATGGGGAATGAGGTGCAAGATTTGATGCAAACCAATCCCAAGTTTGATCTTGTCAAGAAGAAGATTCTAACTAGACTCTTGTAAGATGTATTAATCATCCATTTATCTATGAGTGATAAGAGAGTTTGATTCGTGCATACTGCCGGTGATGACTTATGGGATGGAGACTATGACCCTCACCAAGAGAAATGTAGAGAGATTAAGAGTCACGCAGCGTTCCATGGAAAGACAAATGCTCGGAGTCAGTCAATGAGGAGATTAGACGCCGAACGAACATCATGGAACGACTAGCTCGACTGAAGTGACAAACAAAGTGAGGATAGATGGACCCAGAAAATAATAGGGTGGAGACCATGGGAAAATAGGAGAAGCATCGGCAGGCCGCAAAATGGTTGCCCGACGACATTGCTGCCGTGGGGGGGAAAATATGGCTGCAGCTGGCAGAAAATAGAGACGAATGGAAAGGAAGGGAAGAGGCCTATGTCCAGCAGTGAACCGATGAAGGCTGATGAAGAAGAAGAAGATAAGAGAGTTAAGTAAGACACAAACAAGTAAAGACTTAAAGGCTTACCCTTAAAAATAGCAGAATAACAATACACGACACCCCGAGAAGAGTGTCGGCCAGTCTTGTTTCATGAATGTGAGAGCAGACTTTAGAGACATTGTCCAAAAAGTTTTTGGATGTGAAGCTCAACCCCAGCAGCCCCTTCAACTGGGAAGCAGCTATTATCACAGACGTGGCGGAAGCGAATCCAACAGTTACGGGGATTGAGATGAAGTCGATGAGAACACCTGAAAATGATAACAATATTTAGTTGTGTGTCTTACTGAATTTATAGAGATATGTTTCCTACCACTGGAAGTCATATTAAGAATATGCGTTAAATATTGTAGATAATTATTAATTACCCAGGTGCAGTACCCCCATCAAGAGTTGCACTATGCCAGATAGGAAGCAGAGTAGTACAGCAAAATCAGGGTTTCTGTCAGAGATCTGTTGGTATGTCATGAGGGCCATTAGAGCAGTGGGACCGATGGTGATCTCCTTACACGATCCGAAGATCATACAGATGAAGCAGCCCACGAAAGAAGAATAGAGACCATACTGAAAAAAGCAAAAATATATATTTTTTCAAGAGTCTCAAGTTAAGTTATATAGAGAGGTAATAAAAATAAACAATGGAAGATGTTAAAAATGTTTATAGCAAATTCATAAGATATATTAAAAACGGAATATGGAAATGAAAAAGTGGCAAAATGTCAAATTCAATTCCCAACAATTTTACGTAAATTCAGATGTACCCCAGGGTTCCAATCTTGGTCCATTATTGATTTATTATCCAATTTAGGATCCTTTCTGGAATACATTGTTTCTAATCGTATAATGACATTTGATTTTGAAAATGTTATTGGTATTTATTTGATATATCTCCAAATGCGACGCCCAAATGTTGTTCGTTTGTTAAAAATAATGTTTCAATGTTCAATTAAGGAACGATAAAATGGAGGTAAAAAAATACCATAGAAGAGATACAATAGTGAAAATCTAAAATTTAGAAATAAGACTGGAAACTCGAACCAGAATGGAACCTCCAGGTAAGGTTGGCTTAGTAAAAATGCGTTGAACTTTACCTGTGGCTCCAAGCCTGCAAGTGTAGCGTAGGCCAGGGCCTGCGGCATGACCGTCAAGCCGACTGTGATGCCGGCTATGAGGTCCGCCACCATCTGCTCCCCGCTGTACTGCGGCAGCCACCCTAGGATAGGGACCCTCTTGACCAGCATGCGGCGCAGTAGGCGCTGCCGCTTCAGTCGCGCGCCGGACGGCTCGGGCGCCATCTTGAATGGCTTCCCGCCGGAACGGCTATAAAAATAAAAATAAAATAGGTTAGGTTATATCTTAACGGTATCCATAAACGCTAAATCTAATAAGTCAGTAGTTCCCAGCAAGATCGGTACCGGCAAACGGTGGTCGTTTAAGAAATCTAAGTGACCGTTTTTGATCCATGGTTAATTTAGGTGGATTAGAAGATTAATTGTTCCCCTTCGGTAATTTTTTTTTTCAATTTCAATTTCAATTTTAATTTATTTATAAGGATTAATTGTATCTCAATAGAGACGAAGATGTCAATTGTTTTCTGGGAACAGAATATGGTGGCCAAGGCGCTTACAGGACTAATGACCTGTCATTGGTTGGGTTAAGCGATCGCTTTATGTTTAACAACATTTCCCATTCCGCCCTTCTTACGACCACCACGTCTGACAATTTTTTGGAAGTTGTATATATGCTAGAATGCTGCGCCTATCTTCACATTTTTTAGTTCACTCTACACTAGCGTCATCTGTTAAGATTGGGATTCAATTTATTTATTTTTTTAAATCATAAACATCACAGTATATTACCAAAGCGCTTATGACTATAAAATACAAAAAAAAACTATTTTAAACACAAAGAAGATACAATTGTGAAATTTAAAAAAGAAAAAGTACAATATAAAAAATAAACATAAACACAAGATAATAAAAAAATAAGAAAAATTAAGTAAAAAGAAGCAAAGAGAAGAACAAGAGAAGCAAATATCAATTTTATATATTATATAATAGATATACTCGTATGCTTTCTGAGGGTAGCCTCACTATCGTGGAAGATGTCCACATCCGAAGAGATGCGGTTTAGAAGGATTATTGCCCTGCCCACGGGCATTACCTTAGGTAGATCGGTTCTACACAGTGGCAGGTGAAATAATCTATGTTGCCTTTGTCGCAGATAATTGTCAGGGACAAACAAAGTCAAGTCATTCAAAATATCAGAGTTATGCATTCGACCACGAATCAGTTGAAAAAAGTGAACACCCAGGTCTAATTTCCAATGATTGGTAGTCCAGCATACCCAGCAAGAAATCAGTTGGGTACAGCCAGGGATGTAAATTATTTGGATACAGAATATGGTAGTCGAGGCGTTTACAGGATACAATTAATCCTTAAAAAAATTATTAAACCGTAATGGGTAAAAATCCAGTATTTGTTTACAAGTATTTGTATACAAAAAAAACAAATTCTATAAAAAACTTATTTGTTATTTCTTGAAAAGAATAACAAAACTTCTAGGAAACGGTCGTTTTCAATTATATTAGAATTCATTATGTTATCTCCAATGTGAGCAGAAATAATAGCTATCAACTGAGAAGAAGGAACCGGGTTGTTTCCAGGAATGGTGAATGTTGTTAAACATAAAGTGATCGCTTAACCCAACCAATGACAGGTCATAAGTCCTGTAAACGCCTCGACTACCATATTCTGTTTCCAAATAATTTACATCTTCGTCTCTATTGAGATACAATTAATCCTATCAAATAAGTTTTATTTAAAATAAAAGTGTGAAGTGTAGAACACATTGAAGTCCCCGCTACAATGTGTTAATAGGACGGAAGTAGTTTGACTGTTAACTGTGTATTTTCTTTGTGCATACAAACAAAAATATGCTTTTCCGTGCAGACAATCGAGCGATGAGTCATTCTTGATTATGTAATAAAGATGACATTAAAATAAGTAGTTCGTAATTCAAAACACTCGTAAAGTTAGGAAATCGTATTTTGCTTGTATACACGATTTTCTAGGGAACTCCGTCACCAACGGTCACGATACGTCGTGAGGCGGTACGTGCCGTAAGAATCATTCATCAGCTGTTCCTCGTATCCGAAGAAAACTGTCCTTCGTGCATCTTCATCTCGGCGCTACATCCTGGTGTTGGATTTGGCCACCTCCAAAATAGTCCTCCACTGGCTACTGACCCTGGTTATGTCTCTTCATTCTCCAGATCTTTCTAATTTCTCCCAGTCTTTTTAATTTCTCCCAGTCTTGTTAATTTCTTCCAGTCTTTCTAATTTCTCCTAGTCTTTCTAATTTCTCCCAGTCTTCTTCCACGCAATCCGCCCTTCTTTTTCTTTGTCTCTTTTGTTATATAATTTAAATCCTCTATAAAATACACCTTTCCCCGTACTTTCAAGTTTGGGTCTCTGGAGTCGGAATCTATCACGACCTCTCGTCAAATTGTCATGTATTTCATAACTATATGCTACATTTTTATTTAGGTATGAAGGCACCATATTACTCTTAATTTTATAAACAAAAGTTGTAAAGAACTAGTTTTCTTGAATTTTTTTTTAAATTTGATTGACATTGTTGAAATTCTACTATATCTATCCCAACCAAGTATATCCCTTATTCCTTTATTCTGTAAAACATGTAGTTTATCAATATCTCCTTTATTTGCTAAAAACAATACAGCAGAACAATAATTAAAGTGAGACAATATTAAAGCATTATAGATCAGCTTTCTACTATCCAATTTATTTCTGATTTTAATGATCTGAATCATAGGTTTCCAATATTTTCTGGGCCACCGCCCCCTTTACACGAAAAATAAACGTTCAACGCCCCCCTCCCATAAAAGTTATTCGAAATATGGGAAAATGATTTCAATACATACAAAAACAAAATAAACCAATATTTAAGTTTTATTTGCCTTATTAGTACCTACGTGATTAGCGTTTTTTTTGTTTGTCTTTTTAGACTATATTTTTTTTATCTGCCCACGCTCTCTATTTTTTCTGGGTCTTCAACTGCTCTCCTGAAAGTCTCAAACGCCCAGAGGGGGGTGTTATCGCCCACTTTGAGAACCTAGGATCTAAATGATCGACCAGTCTGTCGATGCCAGCGAACTCGCTGTCGAAATAAAGACAAAGTGAAAGTAGTTAAAAAACATCGTTTTATTTAATTATTATTTAAAATGAAATTCCATCAAGAGATTTCAGTAAAATCATTTGATTATCTAAATGATCCTTTCATTATTTTGTTCATAAATCTTTCATTCGCACTGCATTCACTTCTTATATTTTTTATCATTTAGAAAACATAAGTATGATTCATATTAATAGTTATCGAGTCTTGCATCATTCCATGAAACAATTAATATTTGGATTTTAATTCGACCACATCAGCTGAAAGTCGTTTATAATCAAAGAGATCAGAAATTCGCAGTATACTAAGATTAGCGGATTATTGCAATAAACCGTGAAATGTTTATTAATCTTAATTCGATCGATATAAAACGATGATAATCGCTTTCTGTCCACGTGGCGAGAATTCGATAGGCACACGTACATTTTATAACTACTCAACCTGTCGCTGGCCTTATCGTCCAGAAAATCCTTCCATATGTTAACAGATAACGTGTATTGCGAAAGATTCAGATAAAACAATCATGTAATATTCTTCTTCGTGGTTAAAATCCTGCGGATCGGTCTGTAACAAGCTTCACTCGTTTCCTCCATTCAGTCCTGTCTTCAGCCAGTCTTTTCATTTCTGTGTAGCTGCCACAGCGTATGTCTTTTATCACCTGGTTTATCATTTCTAGTTTAATTTTTTAATTTTCGACAGACTGGTGACACTCTTATTAACTTACTCCTTTATATACATACTAAACAAGATATTATCCAATAATAATATTGAAATTATTAATGATTTTACTGAAATCCCTTGATGGAAGTTCATTTAAAAAATACTCATTCCACTTTAAATAATTAATATGTCGATGCCACCCTTCCTGGCGAAACTGGTCGCTGTCGAAATAAAGACAAAAATGGAAGTAGTTATTAAAAACATCGTTTTATTTAATTATTATTTAAAATGAATTTCCCATCCAGAGATCCAAAAAGAAGAGAAAAACTAGAAATCGTTGTCTGTAATAAATGCCACAAATAGAATTAGCAAACTGCACTCTCACTTCAATGTACAAACAACCGAATGTAGACACGAGAAAAAAATTAAGAAATTTTAATAAATAATTAATAAATGAAAAGAAAATGTCTGTTTTCTAGAAGTGTTACTATAATTTATGTGAATGGCATGTTTCACCTGTCTAAGGCATTATCAAATGGCCTTACAGCCTTAAACAGGCGAAAGATAAATTAAAATAAAGCTTATAGAAAACAGACGTTTTCATTCGTATTAATTATTTAATATGGAGTTTTAGATCATTGTTCAAGAAACAATAAATATATTTCATTGAAATCATTTAATCACCTGAACCACATTGGTTAATGTTCATAAAAAAGTAATCAGTTTGATTACGCCGATTATGTACTTAAAGATTTGCCGCTATTTAGCTTCGATAATTCGCAATACTTAAAAAAACGCGAATTCAAAATACGCTAAATGTACTTCTCCCAAGGCTGTATGAATCACAGTAGTTTCACGGTTCTGGACATAGAGGTCACCAGATACACATTTACACTCATTTAATTGTATCGTACATATTAAATTATTAAATTAGTCTCTTAATATTTATGAAAAATAAAATGTTTTGAGTGATAAAGGCACGCGTATTATAAAATTGTTTGGTTTAACCCACCGACTGCCGCGATCCTTAAATTGAAATTAAATGTTTTACTGGTCAAGTAACGCCATCTGTCAGTCAAATATAAAAACATGAATTATTACATACTAATTGTTTTTAAAATATATATAGGTAGGTATATGTGGCAAAAGAAGGATGAAAGAATAATAAATGCAGTAGAAATGAGATCTCTTAGACGAATGTGTGGATACTTTGTGTATGATAGTGTCGAATGAAAATATAATAAGTGAATGCGGTGCGAATGATGGTGTTATGAACAAAATAATGAAAGGAACATTAAGATGGTTTTGACAAATGGAAAGAATGAATGAAGAAAGAATGGTAAAAAATTATATGTTAACGATGTAAATGGAACCAGAAATAGAGGAATACCGAGGAAAACGTGGCACGATCAAATAAATCAAATATTGAATGTCGGCCATGTGAGGAGTCAGAGAAATCTATTTTCTATATCGATGGTTAGTTTGTTAGTTTTTTTTGTCTTCTTTTTTATATACTTTGTATATACAACACTAACTTAAATTTTTTTTTAAATTACATATCAGACATGTTTCGGACAACCGGTCCTTCTTCAGTGATACATATTATATTATAAAGATACATATTTAAAATATTATAAAATTGTTTACAAATATGATCAGTTATGACAGATGATATAAATATTTAATTTGGAACGTTTATGCTTTTGTTATTATGAATCAATTTGAAAATTAAAATAATAATGTATAGTTTTTATTGGGATTCAGGTTACTTACAACAATTAAAAAAAAAAAATTATTTAAAAAAAATTCCCTACAGAAAGAGCATAGCGCCGCCTACCGGGTCCAATTGTAAATCTATACCATCCAGGGACCCACTCAAACACATAAAAAAATCATCAAAATCGGTCCGGCCGTTTAGGAGGAGTTCAACTACATACACCCGTACAGAATTATATATACAGTAAACTCTCGATTTTCCGGGGTCGGGTTAACATTATCCGGGACACCTGAGTCATTGAAACGATATTTTATAAAAAGAAAAATATTTCACAATAGTACTAATAATGCAAACAGAAACTCAAATCTATCACAATGACATTGGGCGTTTAGTGCACATTTGCGCCACCGCCAACATACGTTTGTGGCTCCAAAGTCGTGTCATAGTTTCAAATTTGCAACAATGCACCCGCAGCGTAGTTCATACTCATAAAACATTGACGTTCAATTTATTTTACTGTGAAAAAGTGTCTATAATAATGGATGATGGTGATCAAACTACACGGGACATCATTAATAAAAAGAGAAAAATGATACCTTTTGCGGGAACATCGGATAGCGCCAAAGGCATTATTTATGTTTTCCGATTAACCGGGAAATCGATTATACGTTTTTTTTCACCATCCATCCCGGAAAATCGGGAGTGTACATTATAAAGATAATATGTATTTAGATTTATTCCACTTAATTCTTAGTTCTGACCGGTTTCAGCAGCTTGCTGCCATCTTTTAGAGGGTATTACATGTGAATAACATGAATATAACTAACTAACTAACCATCACGCCGTTTCCCCGGAGGGGTAGGCAGAAAGGATGGGCCGACACACTGATCTGTCCTGACATACCTCTCGAGTTTTCTCTACATTCACACATAACGTAACATGCACGCTCGTACATATTTATGATAACAACACAACAACAACAACAACAACAAACCATCACGCCGTTTCCCCGCAGGGGTAGGCAGAGAGAATGGACCGCCACACTACTCTATCCTGGCAAACCTCTCTAGCTTCCTCCACATTCATACAACATGTCATACACGCACGTCGATTCCTCCGACTTCTAAAATGACCAACCTTTAAAATTTGATTAATTTGGTCATGCCATGTTTTCCTCGGTCTGCCTCGATTTCGTACCCCATTTACATCATTAACGTATACTTTTTTAACCATTCTTTCTCCATTTTTCATATTTATCATTCATATTTATGATAGAATGTGCAATATTTACTAATTAGGTATGCGGGATAAATGTCATAAGAGATATTAGGAAATTATTTCAATTTGGATTAGTACGAACGGTAGCAACTAACCACGCCTATTATTGAAACTGTTTAAAATGTAATAACATTATTGCACAAAATGGTATAAGTCAATTATTGAATATATTAAGAAATATATACATAAATAGAAATATTGTAAAACCGTCACAATGCTTTGTTAACCGTCGCGTTGCCATGTGGTCAATTGAGTTTCCACTGCCAATTTAAAGTTGATTTTCTTAAAACCTATGGACCCTAATATTATAAAAAAAATTGTAATCCTCCATTGAAGTGTTCTCAATATTTCGTAATAAAAAAAAGCAAAAAATTACTTCCTTAATCCCAAAAAAAAAAAAAAATTTAAGACTGCCCTCACCTTCATTCGTGTTAAGGTAGAATTTGTTTGCTAATATTTACAACTTTATCAAAAGTGACAAATACTTACTCGCTGTTTTGAACGTATTATAAATTATATGTTTGGCCTTTTCTCATAGGTACGTAATAATACCGACTGTGGACGGAAACGCAGCACGCAACTTAATAATATCAGAACTGTGAAAATATTAACACTTTACCACAAGGGACAAATATTAATACGTACTCGTTGTCTTGAACGTACTATACATTTTGCCTGGGTGCCTTTATCATACGTAAAATTATAGCGCCACGGCGCGGCGGGGCGAGACAAGTTCATACTTGGTGTCAGTTGATCATAAGCTGTCTCGCATTCTATATCAGAAATCACATGGTTCCAGAAAAAAATTAATAATGATATGTTTTTCAAATAATCCATGTATGTTATAGATATCGATCTATTCCTAATGAAATTCCCTACAAGATGACATAAATTAAATTTTGATTCATCGAGTCATATGCTTGAAATTTAGATAAAGTTAGCGGTAAACTGAATTGACCACATGGGAGCGAGCGTTTTGTTTTGAACACGGTACGTTAAGGGTTAAAAAATACGAGAAGTAAAAACAGCAAAAAAACTGTAAATTCTTTAAAAAAAAACATCGTGAAAGATTTTAAGTAACTAAATAACTGTGAGATTCTACCCTCGTAGATTCAAGATTAGAGAGTGAATGAACCGGTGATTGACAAGTGTAGTGACGTGTTTTTGAAATAAGAAGAAATTTGAATAAGTGTTCTGGAACGTAAACAACAGCAAAGCAGTTTATGGAAGTTGTGTTTTATGACATAATTTTATTTTACGACTATAAAGTGCGCGGGAGATGCCTACTGGTGGCGATGAGGTTCACAACCCATCACACCGCATCTCCCGCGGGGGCGAAAAGAGAAGGGTGGAGTGCCGCATCGGTTAAAGTGTGGCAATCCATTTTTTTCTGCATACCCCTTCGGGGAGTCGGCGTGATGGTTAGTTAGTTAAATAACTATGAGACAATTTACGCGGTATGGTAGGTAGAGAGGATGGACCGACACACTGTTTATCCTGATATACTTTTCAAACTTTTTTATATGATACTCAAATGATTTTACTGAAATCTCTTGATGGAAGTTGATTTTAAATAATAATTAAATAAAACGTAGTTTTTTAACTACTTCCGGTTTCGCCAGACTCGCTGGCATCAGGACCAATCTGTCGATGCCAGCGAGTCTGGCGAAACCGGTCGCTGTCGAAATAAAGACAAAGGTGGAAGTAGTTAAAAAAACATCGTTTTATTTAATTATTACATTTAATTATCTATTATTTCTGCCTACCCCTTCGGGGAGACGGCGTGATGGTTAGTTAGTTAGTTAGTTATATTATTAATACATCGTGACACGCACGAATTTTTATAAATTTCTTAATATGGGCAGAAAGTACATGAAACTCATTAAAACGTAAGTGGATTCAGGATTCAGGAAGTATTTATTATCTTTTTATTTTGGAATATTTAAAAAACATTATTTAAAAATGACTTGTATCATTTTTTCGTTGGGCATAAATTTTGGCCAACAAACATTCCGGCCGGTTCAATGTCTGGCCCAAGTCAATAAAAACAACTTTCATAAACTGCTTTGCTGTTGTTTACGTTCCAGAACACTTATTCAAATTTCTTCTTATTTCAAAAACACGTCACTACACTTGTCAATCATTGGTTCATTCACTCTCTAATCTTGAATCTACGAGGGTAGAATGGTAAGTACATGGCCTCGAACCGATTTTTTTTCGATCATTCATTACCTTATCGTTGATTATCTATGACCTGCGGAGCCGAGACGTGGACGCTGACAAGGAATCTAATATACAAGTTCCAGGTTGCCCAGCGAGCCATGGAAAGAGCCATGCTTGGAATAACCTTCTTCTTCTTCAAGTGCCCTGTCGGATCCCCCCAACCTGTCCTGCGCCGCTCTGAACAGCTCCTCCACACTTCGGATGCCGATCCACTTCCCCACGTTTCGCAGCCAGGACATTTGTCTCCTACCGAAACCTCGGCGTCCATCAATTTTCCCTCCAATATCAGTTGGAGAAGGTGGTACTTGGTGGTAGAAATCTTCCGAACCTTGATAGTTGATAACAGTTCCCTATAAACTCTAGCTCGCCTCAGGACTTCAGTATTGGTAACCATGTCTGTCCAGGGAATTCTGAGCATTCGGCGATGGAGCCACATTTCAAATGCTTCCAGTCTGTTTATTAAGTTGACTTTCAAGGTCCACGTTTCACATCCATACAATAAAACAGACAACACATAGCATTTTATCATTCTCTGGCAGAGTTTCAAGTTTATGTTATCATTGCAGAAAAGCGATTTCATTTTATTAAACGTAGCTCTTGCTGCCTCAATTCTGCATTTTATCTCTACATCTGCATCTGGAATAACCTTGAGGAACAGAATTCGAAACGAATTTATTCTACAACAAATCTAGGTGACTGAGGAGGTACTGAGGATAGGCGAGCTGAATTGACGGTAGGCTGGCCATATTTGTCAGAGGACTGATAGCTGATAGGGGAGATGGGTTCTAAAGTGAAGACTGTGAACAGGATTCTGCAGAGTTCGTTCTCCTGCTCGTTGGACCGACGATGTTATAAGGATTGCTGTACCTAGATGGATGAGATTGGCGATGGATAGGAACCAGTGGGTAACTTTGCGAGAGGCCTACGTTCAGCAGTGAACGACAAAGGGCTTAAAATAATAATAATAAATTGGATAATTATAGAGCGCCATTTTTATGAATTACTCATCTCAAGGGCGCTGTAGAAAATGCTCCGTTTTATGAACTAGTTAAAAAAAATAATGACATATTTAGTATGAGGGCTGCACCTGATGTAGTCGATCAGCCCTTTCTATCAGGATATGATAATTTGAAAAGGTGGGTTTTGAGTCTCGATCTAAACTCTGACTGATTATCTATGCACTTAAGGTTTGCTGGAAAATTGTTGCAGGCTGAAGGGCCGTCAACCGCGAAGGCTCGGTAGCCAAAGTTTGTGCTAGGACAGCGCTTTGGCACAGTCAATCTACCGATCGCAGAAGACTTAGCTGATCGTAATGTAGGCTGTCTGGCATTCAGGTTCTCGTTGATGCAGAGTTCAGATATATAAGCTGGTGCCATTCCATGCAACGCCTTATAGGCTAATAACTAAGTAAGTAAGATTTATTCAACCATTTTTGGTGTGAAAACCTTATTTGGATAAACTGGCCTTTTCTCAAAACTAGAGCTCTGTCTGGCTGTCATATACGATACAAACTAACGTAGGTAGGAGAATAGTCTGCATATAATTAAACCATGATAGTTATAAAAATGCTAATGAATAAATGCAGTAGAAATGAGATCTCTTAGACGAATGTGTGGAAATCTGTGTATGATAGAGTGTCGAATGAAAATATAATAAATGAATGCAGTACGAATGAAAGTGTTATGAACAAAATAATGAAAGGAATGTTAAGATGATTTGGACACAAAAATAATGAATGAAGTAAGATTGATAAAAAAAGTATATATTAATGATGTAAATGGAACTAGAAATAGAGGAAAACGTGGCACGATCAAATAAATCAAATATTGAATGTCGCCCACGCCAAGAGTCGCAGAAATCTACGTACGTGCATGACACGATGTATGAATGTTGAGGAATCGAGAGAAGTAGTAAAGAAATAGTGGGGTATAAATAATAGTCGTCTCACGATACTCGTGACGGCGTGATGGTTGGTTCGTTAGTTAGTTAGTTAATTAATTATAAAAAAAAATGTGGGGGGGGGCAATCTCTTGCAGTCATGTACTTATTAAATAACCCTCGTTCCATATTGATTCAATGCGCTTACAAATTGAGAAACAATCATATTGAATGCTAAATTAACTACGCGGAGATTGTGAGTCCTTAAAAACTTGATATGATTAGTTATTCATATTCCAAAAGTCGATCCATCTCTTATGCGTTCCTGGTATTTTATCTGTTATCAAATAGATGCCTTAAAACATGTTTTTTATGTCTTTGAGAGAAATAAGCTGATTTGATTTGATTTGATCTGATTATTCATAGCATTATCTCGGTAGAAATCACCAGAAAGAGATTATCACTAATATTGAACAAGCTAGTGGCAACCCTCATGTATGGAAGTGAAGTTTGGGGCTGGCAAAAGAAGGATAAACGCCGTAGAAATGAAATCACTAAGAAGAATGTGCAGGAAAACGTTATATGATAGAATACCGAACGATGAAATATGAAAGAAATGTAAGGCAGATGACTGCATCATGGATAAAATTAAAAAAGGATCCCTGATATGGTTTCGACATATGGAACGAATGGATGAGAGTAGAATGGTTAAAAAGTTGTACACAAGCAGTGTGAGTGGAAAAAGAAGCCGAGGACGACCGAGGAAAACATGGCATGACCAAATTAATCAATTACTAAAAGGCGGCCACATTCGAAGTCGGAATAATCGACGTGCGTGCATGCTTTTTATTTTTATTTTTAAAAAAAGACTTACATCAAAGATTTATATCAATGATATTAGAATTTTTAATTACAATCTTCAATGTGAGCAGAAAATAGCTCATTATTATGAAGAAGGAATCTGGTCGTGTCCAGGCTTGAACCCATGTCCCCTGGATCAGGAGCCAAGCGTTCTATCCCCTAGACCACCAAGCGAATTGTGATGAATGATACGATGTATCAATGTAGAGGAAGCCCGAGAGGTACGCCAGGACAGAGTATTGTGGCGTTCCATCCTCTCTGCCTAACTCTCCGGGGAAATAGCGTGATGGTTAGTTAGTTAGTTTTGAACAAGCTAACCAAAACAATGGTTTATTTTGCAAACAACAATTATATTATTATTTTTTTTTTTCTAAATAATTCACAATTTTCCTTTCTAGGGTTTTTTAGAAAGTTCTATTGTAGAATGTTTCAGAACGAATGAACTCGAAACGTTTCGAAGTTAGTATATTTTCATAATCAGGAGAGCGATATAATTTAATCGATAAATAATCTCTAATCATGATTTATTTATATACAAAAAATGCTAAAGTAAAATCAATTATATTTAAAAATATGTGAATAAATTTCTGTGACGTCAATCAATTCAGAATTGATTATCCTCAACTTGAAGACTTCATTGAAACGTATAAAACAGTACTATAATCAAACGCTACTCAAATTTTACAAGTTTATCTTGTATAATTAAATGCAATTAAATTAAATTAATGCAATTAAATTAAATCAATGCAATTAAATTTAATTAATTACAATAAAATTTAAAATAATATATTTTAATTAAAAGCAATCAGTTTGTGATAAGGTGTCGTGAATCATTTGAAAAAAAAAAAGATATTTCTATAATATTATAACATACTTCGGCCATAATTTATAGAACCAAGCTAAAATATTCATCACGCCGTTTCGCCGGAGGGGTAGGCAGAGAGGATGGACCGCCTGACATACCTCTCTAGTTTCCTCCACATTCATACATCGTAACATGCAAGCTCGACGATTTTTCCGATTTCGAATGTGGTCGCCTTTCAGTATTTGATTAATTTGGTCATGCCATGCTTTCCTTGGTCTTCACGACTTCTCTTTCCACTCACACTGCTTGTATACAACACTTCAACCATTCTTCTCACATTTGGTTTAGACATTTTTTTAAACACAAACAAACAAATCAACAAACCATCACGCAGAGAGAATGGACCGCCACACAACTCTATCCTGGCAAACCTCTCTAGATTCCTCCACATTCATACAACGAGTCATACACGCACGTCGATTCCTCCGACTTCTAACATGACCAATCTTTAAAATTTGATTAATTTGGTCATGCCATGTTTTTCTCGGTCTGTTAAAAAAAACATATTTTTATTTCATTATTATTTAAAACGATTTTTCATCAAGATATTTCAGTAAAATCATTAAAAATTCATAAAAATAAATACATACGTTTATATCGTTCTCGCGATGAAAAAGGTGTAAGCCTTCGAAACATGACGAGAAAAATAAACTTAAAAGTGGAAAAAAAGCCTTACTTGCACTCGCAAGGTGAAACAAATTTGTCTATATTTATAGTCGTATAATTAATATAAATTAAATCCAAGTATCACCACTAAGCAATCGTGTCAACTATTAAAAAAAAACTAAATTAATAATGGAGTTTTACAAAACTAATACCTCAACCATCAATTGTTTGAATTCGTAAAAAAATCGTCATAACGGAATTCCAGTGTTATGCCTTAAGTTAACTAACTAACCATCACGCCGTCTCCCCGAAGGGGTAGGCAGAAATAATGGACTGCCACACTTTTCTTTCCTGACATATTTCTCTCGCTTCCTCAACATTCATACATCGTGTCATGCACGCGCGTCGATTTCTCTGACTCCTCATACGGCCGACATTCAATATTTGATTGTGCCACATTTTCCTCAGTCTTCCTCTATTTCTGGTTCCATTTACATCGTTAACGTATAATTTTTTTACCATTCTCTCTTCATTCATTCTTTCCGTATGTCCAAACCTTCTTAATGATCCTTTCATTATTTTGTTCATAACACAATCATTCGCACCACATTCACTTCTTATATTTTCATTCGACACTCTATCATACACAGAGATCACACATTCGTCTAAGAGATCTCATTTCTACTGCATGTATTCTACTCTCATCCTTCTATTGCCAGTTTCATGCTTCGCTTCCATACATAAGGGTCGGTAGAAGAACACCATTGTGCACTGCCATTCTAGCTTTTTTGGATAGGTTTTTGTTTGCGATGACAACTTTAAGTGCACCATTCACTTTGTTGCCTGCCCCAACCCTTCTTTAAATATCCCTCTCCACTCTCCCATCTCTTGTAAACATACTACCTAAATACACAAACTCAACTACTTGCTCCAAGTTTTCACCATTCACGCTAATGTTGCAGACTGTCATGGTTTCTTCCTTTTCAAAAATCATTACCTTGGACTTATTAACATTCATCATCAGATCATTTCGCATGCATATCTCATACATACAATTCACCAGGACTTGTAGTTCATGCTCGTTGTCAGCAAGTAGGACAGCGTCATCCGCATACAAGAGACAGCTTACTGACACTCCGCTCATTTTGGCACCTACATCCAACCCTTTCAGCTCTTTCATACAATTTGTTAACAACATAAGTTAATCTATAATAAGTGATTTAATTTACTAAGAAATCTGTTATCTAATGTCGACATATTTTAATTAACTGTAAAATATATAAATAAAATATTAATATGCAACTTTTCAATTCGTGACCATCATCACAGATGAATGCAAATTATATGCAGTGCTACTGACCCGAGATTGGTCCATTGATTCAATTAGAATACCAGAGAAATGAAATATCATTTACGCACATACTCAATAGACGGCCGGCGGCTTCATATCATTCAATGTATAAATATTACAAGACTTGAGTTAGTAATTTTTTTTACAACCTTCGTGGCAGAGTGGTGAGAGCTCTGACTGCCATACCGAATGTCCCGGGATCGATTCCCGGCGATAGCAGTGTGTTTGTTACACTTTTATTCTGTCCAAGTCCTTCATGGATTGCGTAATGTCACAGGGATGACAAAAACTTAAAGGAAATGAACGATTAAGGAAGAATTTTATAGGAAGGCCATGACATCTAACATCGGTCATGATAAATATGTTATAGAGGTCAACGAAGTATAAAAAAAAACACAATTTTCTGTGTTGAAAGCGAATGGTTTAAACTAGTTGCAACACGTGAAATATTCCCGGAAGTAACTATTTTCTAACTAAGTAACTAACCAACCACCACGCCGTCTCCCCGAAGGGGTAGGCAGAAAGAATGGACACACGTAAACCGATGCGGTACTCCATCCTTATCTTTAGCCTCTGCGGGAGACGCGGTGTGATGGTTTGCGAACCTCATCGTCACCAATAGGCATCTCCCGCGCACACTTTGATTGTCCAACGTCTGCAAAATAAATCTAAAACAAATAATATAAAATACAAAAATATAAAATAAAATAATAAAGAAAAATAAAATAACACATAATGTTATTATAGATCCATAGGTTTCCAATCTTTTCTGGGCCACCCCCCCTTTACAAGAAAAATAAACGTACAACGCCCCCCTCACATAAAAATTATTTGAAATATAGGAAAATGATGACAATACATACAATAAGAAAATAAATCAATATTTATGTTTAATTTGCTTTATTAGTACTTACGTGATTAGCGTGTTTTTTTGTCTTTTTAGACTATATTTTTTTATCTGCCCACGCTTGATCATTAATATGGTTTGGACACATGGAAAGAATGAATGAAGAAAGAATGGTAAAAAAGTATATGTTAACGATGCAAATGGAACTAGAAATAGAGGAAGTTCTGAGGAAAATGTAGCATGGTCAAATAAATCAAATATTGATTATCGTCCGCGTGAGGAGTCAGAGAAATCGACGCGCCTGCATGACACGATGTATGAATGTTGAGGAAGCGAGAGAAATATGTCAGGAATGAAAAGTGTGATAGTCCATTCTTTCTGCCTACCCCTTCGGGGAGACGGCGTGATAGTTAGTTAATATTTTGCTAACACACTCTTGAAGGGCTTCTGTGTTCCGAAATATGTTTGGGATTATGTGCATTTTTTTTTTAATTTAAAAATTAATATTTTTCTATGGAATTTTTTTGACTGAAACAACCTTTGTCTCTAAAGTGGAAAAAAACAGTGTTTTAATTAATAAAAAATCGGTAGAATAGTTTGTTTTGACAAAAGTATTCATCTTAAAAGAAGTCACAAAAGCAACTAAATTATGTAATTCCACAGTGACACACTTGACTGGAGTTAAATTATTATAGTCTACAACCGAATATACGATTCGATGAGAAAAAAACTAAACATCCTGTGTATGAGTTTTGTTTATGAAAACGGTTCAGTATTGAAGTCCATATGAGAACTATTATTAAGTAATCTTCCACCTCCTTGTCTTCTGTTAGACAATGCGTGTTGTGTGAATTATATGGAATTAAGAATAAACATCGCCTTACCAGACTGTCATGTCATTGCCAAGTGCGTTGTTACAATCACAGCAAAGAATATGTCTCGACAAATTTGATACGTATGATTACTAATAATTCTTAGAATTATTCACATTGTAGTTAGACATTTTAAACTTATTATTCTTAGTGTAGGCCTAGTGGCCTGTTTCTAAAGAGGAATTGGCCTCCTGCGAAGTCGACTCCCAGCTGTTGATCCATCTTTTTGGTGGTCTGCCCGGGGGTCGTCTACCATGGGGCTGGCCGTACAACACAATGAAGGAGATTCTGGATGGATTCATTCACCTCACGTATACCAGTATCTTCGCCTTTGCCTTCCCCACCTAACGACATCCTCGACCTCGCATATCTCCCTTATGCTTCCTTATCCGCGAATTCTTATTCTCTCTTCCGTGTATTCCTTATCCTCTCTTCCGTGTATCCCTTATCCTCTCTTCCGTGTATTCCTTATTCTCTCTTTCTTGTATTTCTTATCCTCTCTTCACGGTATGGTTATTATAATTGATGACAACTAGTTTCACTGCTCAGGACCTTGTCCGAAAGGCGGGCAAGATGGATCGGCCATGTAATACGACAAGAAGGCCTCTTGCATGCCATAATGGAGGGTATGACCGAGGGGACAAACTCTAGGGGACCCACACGCCGAGAGTACCTGGAGGACCTGTTGGTGGACATGCGCTGCTCATCATATGCAGATTTCAAAAGAGCCGCACAATACAGGGAAGAATGGAAGAGAAGAATAGAGAAAATTGCTGCAAACCAATCCCAGGATTGAAACCAGAGGAGAACCAAGCTTCATCAGGGCAGTATAATAACTACTAGTTGTTATACTGCCCCGATAATGTATTTATATATGTATTCATACATAACTACTGGTTATTATTATGCCCTGATGTAAATGGAACTACGAATAGAAGAAGACCGAGGAAAACGTGGCACGATCAAATATGTTAAATAAAATACTGAATGTCGGCCACGTGAGGAGTCGGAGAAATCGACGTGCGTGCATGACACGATGTATGAATGTTGAGGAATCGAGAGAACTATGTCAGGAATGAAAAATGTAGCAGTCCATTTTTTTGCCTACTCCTTCGGGGTGATGGTTAGTTACTTATGAAGCATGAGTCTAAGCAAAACTAGTTGGCATAAATTATAATAACCATACTGTGGTTAAATAATAAAAAAAATATTATTTTATATCTGTAAGTTTAAAATGTCTGACCACAAAGTGAGTGATTCATATGAAAATTAAAAATAATAATAATTAATATGTATGCAAGCGAAGCATGGAACTGGCAAAAGAAGGATGAAAGAAGAATAAATGGAGTAGAAATGAGATATCTTAGACGAATGTGTGAATACTCTGAGTATGATAGAGTGTCGAATGAAAATATAAAAAGTAAATGCGGTGCGAATGATGGTGTTATTTACAAAATAATGAAAGGATCATAAAGATGGTTTGGACACATGGAAAGAATGAATGAAGAAAGAATGGTAAAAAAATTATTTGTTAACGTTGTAAATGGAACCAGAAATAGAGGAAGACCGAGGAAAACGTGGCACGATCAAATAAATCAAATATTGAATGTCAGCCATGTGAGGAGTCAGAGAAATCGACGCGCGTGCATGACACGATGTATGAATGTTGAGGAATCGAGAGTAATATGTCAGGAAAGAAAAGTGTGGCAGTCCATTCTTTCTGCCTACCCCTTCGGGGAGACGGCGTGATGGTTAGTTAGTTAGTTAGTTAGTTAGTTTAGGCGATGGTCGTCTTTGGACGGATTCGTTCTTAAACAAATCGAGAAAAAAACATCCTTAACAATTATATTAAGAAAAATATTAAAACAAAACGCTTGTTAATAATGTGTTATGGCGTACATTTACAAATAAAATCAAACACGTATAACATCTCAATGAAAACGACTGTTCTTAAACTGTAAAATCTTTAAAAAAAAATAAAAAATTGCTTCCTTAACCGTCGCGTTGCCATGTGGTCAATTGAGTTTCCACTGCCAATTTAAAGTTGATTTTCTTAAAACCTATGGACCCTAATATTATAAAAAAAATTGTAATCCTCCATTGAAGTGTTCTCAATATTTCGTAATAAAAAAAAAGCAAAAAATTACTTCCTTCATCCCAAAAAAAAAAATTTTTAAGACTGCCCTCACCTTCATTCGTGTTAAGGTAGAATTTGTTTTGCTAATATTTACAACTTTATCAAAAGTGACAAATACTTACTCGCTGTTTTGAAGTATTATAAATTATATGTTTGGCCTTTTCTCATAGGTACGTAATAATACCGACTGTGGACGGAAACACAGCACGCAACTTAATAATATCAGAACTGTGAAAATATTAACACTTTACCAAAAGGGACAAATATTAATACGTACTCGTTGTCTTGAACGTACTATACATTTTGCCTAAGTACCTTTATCATACGTAAAATTATAGCGCCACGGCGCGGCGGGGCGAGACAAGTTCATACTTGGTGTCAGTTGCTCACATGCTGTCTCGCATTCTATATCAGAAATGGTTCCAGAAAAAAAAATAATGATATGTTTTTCAAATAATCCATGTATGTTATAGATATCGATCTATTTCTAATGAAATTCCCTACAAGATGACATAAATTAAATTTTGATTCATCTAGTCATATGCTTGATATTTAGATAAAGTTAGCGGTAAACTGAATTGACCACATGGGAGCGAGCGTTTTGTTTTGAACACGGTACGTTAAGGGTTAATTCAAATATATATAAAAAAAATCCTTGTAACATATAATATATAAAGATAAAATGCTTCATCATCTGTTTTTAACTAAGTTTTTTTTTATACGCTTTATACTAACCATAAAATTTGATACTTAATAAGTATCGTGCAGACTTAGACATATAAAAATAATATTGATGGACTGGTATTACGTATTGTAAAAACATAAAATTAATTAATTCATACATTGGTGAGCCATGAGTCACCTGATTGAAATATACAGAGACGTCCTATGCATATAGAGTGTGCTCCCAAATTAACAGCGTTTGCTATACAAAAAATAATGTATAGACAAATCTTAAGATGGCAGTGAAGCGTAGCACTTGCAAAAAATGACGAGAGTAGTCAACGTGGTAAAAATGAGATAACACCGGTTCCCAAACTTTTTTGGGCTTTCGCCCCTTTTCGAAAAATAATCCGTCGTTTTCTAAAAAAAATCGCGGAAAACGTAACGACAAAAAAATCAACCAAAGTTTTGTTGTCGGTCACGTCGATGCATATTATGATAGATATCTCCGACAGCGACAGCACAGATTGTTTTACCTACCGGCCGCCAGAACCAATCTGCCTCTGGTGACACCGGTGGGAAGAGCAATTAGTCTGCTGAACGCGGTCTCCTCGGAGATCGACGTCTTTCATGTTAGTGAAAGTACGTTCAGGGGGCAAATACTATTGACTTTAGAATGTACGAGTATCTTGTCTTCCTAATGTCGAACCATCTCTAATGCGTTCCTGGTACTTTGTTGTATTTTTATGATATTTTACCTGTACTTAATAGATGCCTTAAACATTTTCCTGTTTGTAATGTCTATTGAGTTAATAAACTGATTTGATTTGATTTGATGACACGATGTCAGCGTGTCAGAACTTCTGAGTCAGAGGCTTAATATTGTGGGGGTCTATCCGCTTTGCCTACCCTATAAGAGAAACGTCATGTTAGTTTTAGGTGGCCTCCCGACACTCCTTTTTTTTGCAATTTTCGATACAAGAGAGAGGAATACTTCGATTCTCTCCGAAAGTAATTTGAAATGCACACGATGCGCATGCATAGATTATTCTGATTATTCTTGTATGACAGTAGTGTAGAAAACAAAATGAGAACAATTTGATGCTGTTAATTGTGAAATATTTAAAGTTATGCAAAATAAATATTTACTTTAAAAGTAAGAACTTATTACTAATTATGATTGTACAGGGAACCAAATTTTTAAATTTGAATAAATATAAGTATACTTTGTATTACACAGCTGTTTCATCAACCAGTACAGCTGTTTCATCAACCAATGTATGGAAAAGAAGCATGGAACTGGCAAAAGAAGGATATTCTAATTGAATCAATGGACCAATCTCGGGTCAGTGGCACTGCATATAATTTGCATTCATCTGCGATGATGGTCACGGATTGAAAAGTTGCATATTAATATTTTATTTATATATTTTACAGTTAACTAAAATATGTAGACATTAGAAAACGGATTTCTTAGTAAATTAAATCACTTATTATAGGTTAACTTATGTTGTCATCGCAAACAAAAACATATAAAAAAAAGGCTAGAATGGCAGTGCACAATGGTGTTCTTCTACCGACCCTTATGTATGGAAGCGAAGCATGAAACTGGCAAAAGAAGGATGAAAGTAGAATAAATGCAGTAGAAATGAGATCTCTAAGACGAATGTGTGGCAAATCTGTATACGATAGCGTGACAAATGCAAGTATAAGAAGTGAATGTGGTGCGAATGAAAGTGTAATGAACAAAATAAGGAAAGGGTCATTAAGATGGTTTGGACACATGGAAAGAATGAGTGAAGACAGAATGGTAAAGAAGGTATATGTAAACGGCGTGAACGGAGCTAGAAATAGAGGAAGGCCGAGGAAAACGTAGCACGATAAAATCAATCAAATATTGAATGTCGGTCACGTGAGGAGTCGGAGAAAACGACGTGCGTGCATGACAAGATGTATGAATGTAGAGGAATCGAGAGAAGTATGTCAGGACAGAACAGTGTGGCGTTCCATTCTTTCTGCCTACCCCTCCAGCGAGACGGCGTGATGGTAAGTTAGTTAGTTAGTTGTATTACAACACTTTTTATTTTCAATGAACTCAGACATGTTTCGGTTACAAGTAACCTTTTATTAATATTATTAAGTAAAAGGTCATTTATATACTAAATGCAGATCGAGTCATGTATAAAAATGCAAGGGGTATAATTAGGATTGACCAAATTAATAAAAATTTTAACGTTGGTCATGTTAGAAGTCGGAAGAATCAACGTGCGTGAATGACTCGCTGTATTAATGTGGAGGAAGCTAGAGAGGTGTGCCAGGATAGAATAGTGTGGCGGTCCATTCTCTCTGCCTACCCCTACGGGGAAACGGTTGTTGTTGGTTAACATATTATACATAAAACAATAGAATATCGATTCTCTAAGATTCGAGACCTCAAAGATGGTTGCCACATGTGTGACCGAGTGTCCAGTGAATTGTGTGAAGTGCAACAGGATGATTTATGAGGGAACGCCCAAATTCTTGGAAATAATTTGTGAACTTTTACTATGTGCCAAAACATTAAGATTGTTAAAACGGAGCATCTTCTACAGCGCCCTTGAGATGAGCAATTCATAAAAATGGCGCTTTATAAATTATCCAATTTATTATTATTATTATTATTATATTACTTTTATGTTGGGATACATGAATAATTCTTATTTAATAAATTGTAACACTCATTTTTAGAACACCGTGTATATATTTTATTTAAATGTGTTTGATTTAAATATCTGTTGTATACATATGACGTATTCATCAATAACATTATTATTATATAGTTTTAACATCAAAGTGGACAATAACATGCAAAAAATCTTGTAAAATTGACTGGTTGTCTTCTCGAAAATAGCAATGGGGCATCCTTCTTAGAATATCGATAAAAAAAACTTACCTATTAATGCAAAGGTCGAAAAGGGTCACAAAACAGTATTGTAAGTATTGAAATCACGACGATAAACACAGGATGTTCTAAAAGTGCATTAGGATAAAACTAAAGGGGGTTATGAATATTGAAAGAAATTTTTTAAATATTTAAGATTTCATGATTTAATTGTATCTCAATAGAGACGAAGATGCAAATTGGAAACTGAATATGGTTGATCAAGGTGTTTACAGGACTTATGACCTGTCATTGGTCGGGTTAAGCGCACGCTTTATGTAATTACAACATTCCCCATTCCACATTTCTTTATGACCATGTCTGACAAATTTTTGGAAGTTGTATATATGTTAAAGTCCTATGCCAGATTTCACATGTCAGTTTCAATGATTTACTTATATTATATTTAAGATTGACTTATTATTATATAATATTTAAGATTTACTTATTGAAACTTATAGATATAAAATAATAATATACTTCGGATTTAACCACGGTATGGAAATTATAACTAACCAGAAAACAGTAGTGAGATTCTGCAAGTCTCGACGCCTACGGTGGGCTGGCCATGTGGAAAGAATGCCAGAGGGTAGAACACCACAAATTATATCCAGATGGGTGCCCCACGAAAAGAGACCAAGAGGCAGACCGACGAAAATATGAACGGATTGCGTGGAAGAAGATTGGGAGAAAATGGAAGGAACTGGGGAATGGAGAGAGATGGCCAGAGACAGAAGTCAGTGGATGACCGTTGTGGAGGAGGCCAAGTCCCACACCGAGATGTAGCGCCGAGAAATGAATGATGAATGAATGGTATTTATTATATTTGATGACAACTAGTTTCGCTTGGACCCAAGGTTCAAGAAGGCAGTATAATTACTATTATACTAGTATTGTACTACCCTTATGAAGCTTGGGTCCAAGCGACACTAATTGGCATCAATTAAAATAACCATACCGTGATTAAATACAAAGTAACTGTTAAAATCGGGCGGTGGTCTAGGGGATATCGGGTGGTGGTCTAGGGGATAGAACGCTTGGCTCCTGATCCAGGGGGAAAAAAAATCTTTAAAAAAAAAAATATATAATAATAATAATAATAAAATAAAAAATAATACAATAAAATAAAATATTAAAACACTGCTATAATATAACAATTTCTTTTTATTCACTGAGAGTGTCGCTACAGCTGTTTCGCCAACCGATGTTGGCATCACCAGGTGTTACAATAAACTATAGTATATCAGTTTATTGTATATAATACATCAGTATATAATATTTTAACACCTGATAGGTTGACGAAACAGCTGTCGCGTAAAATAAAATACAATTGTATTACATAAAAAAGTTATTATATTAACAGTTTAAAATGTTAAGGTATCATAGTGTTTCAGCGAAAAACAATTGACTATTTAAAATAAATTTTGAAAAATCTTTAAAAATATTTTTTTAATTTTTTAGAATGTGTCAACAACGTTGAAAAAGTTGGACTGCTACGTTGCACTAAAAATAAGATAATTAACTTAGCATAACAATATTATCTAATTTTTAGAATATGCTAAAACTGAATTTAAATACTCCCATTAAAAAATATACGTATATTAACTATGCATAAGTTGAAGGATATCGGGGCGTATGCTGACTCACACCCAGAGTTGCAAAATAACTAATTCGAGAAAATCACGTGAAAAAGATCCATACATTATTCATACGATACAAACAACTTATTGATATGTAAATACGTTCAGATATTTGCTTTCAAAAATACATAGAATTCCGTTGGCAACAGGCACTTTTTTAATCTGCCGGCACTAGTCTTTCTTCCACTAGTCAAGTTTAAGTTTAACGTATGTACCTATATATAATTCGTGGGCGAGTGGTAAGTGCATTGACTACCACCCCGAAGGTTCCGGGTTCGATTCCCGGCGAGGGCAGTGTGATTATCACACTGTCATAGGTCTGGCGTAGAATTCACGTGACAATAAAATGGCGATAGATTTAGCTACCTATCACATGTCACGAGAATCACTATGATAGCTATAATACCCTTTACATCGATTTGGCTCATGCTGTCATGATGTAAAGAGCGATTCAACAAATATATATATATATATATATATATATATATATATATATATATATATATATATATATATATATATATATATATATATATATATATATATATATATATATATATATATATATATATATATATATATATATATATATATATATATATATATATATATATATATATATATATATATATATATATTAAAAATAAAATAATAACTAACTAACTAACCATCGCGCCGTCTCCCCGAAGAGGTAGGCAGAAAGATTAGACTGCCACACTTTTCTTTCCTGACATATTTCTCTCGCTTCCTCAACATTCATACATCGTGTCATACACGCGCGTCGATTTCTATGACTCCTCACGCGGCCGAAATTCAATATTTGATTTATTTGATATTGCCAAGTTTGCCTCGGTCTTCCTCTATTTCTGGTTCCATTTACATCGTTAACAAGTATTTTTTTACCATTTTTTCTTCATTTATTCTTTCCATATATTCAAACCATCTTAATGACCCTTTCATTATTTTGTTCATAACACCATCATTCGCACCGCATTCACTTCTTATATTTTCATTCGACACTCTATGGTACATAGAATACATGAAATAATACAATGATACAATGACAATGACACGATATAGAATGACATGAAATGATATAATATAAAATGACATTTAATGTCAAAATGGCATGAAATGACATGAAGTGATAAGAAATTATACGAAAATAAATTAAATGACACAAAAAAAGGTAAAATGGCAATGCACAATTATGTTCTTGTACCGACCCTTATGTATGGAAGCGAAGCATGGAAATGGCAAAAAATGTTGAAAGAAGAATAAATACAGATCTCTTGCGCGAATGTGTGGTAAAACTGTATATGATAGAGTGTCAAATGTATTTGTGTAATGAAATAAACAAATACAATCGAAATTCATTTATGCTATTCAACAGAATTCACCCAACAACGTGTTGCTCCAAATACATAATGGTTAACAATGAAATCCATTTAAGATTAAAAAAATTCCTTGAAAACACGTGCAATAATGTCGAGATGATCTTGTCGACGATCGACAGCTGTCATTTAAACCAATTCGATCGCCATCTTAGTGACTTACATTATACACAATCAAACACCCACATGGTAGCGATAAAATAACTATTTGCCTGTCACGCTAAGAATTCATTTATATGCAGTTTAAAAGTGCAGCATAACTCGGTTCGTATCAAATTCTTTGAAACTTTCCATATAAATAAACAGTGAAAATTCTGTCGGTTCTATAGCCACGAACATTGACGTTTATTTATATAGATCAGTGTTTCTCAAACATATTGAAAGAATCGCCCCCTTTACCACAGTAAAATTTTCCAGCGCCCCCCCTCCCCCCTCTCCAAGAAAAAATGAAATTTTAAATTTTAAAAAACATATTTGTAGGTATATACGAGTATTTTATGCCAAGGATTTCCTACTGCAAATAAATAAAAGCCTCGGACAGTACAAAATTTACAATCATAGGCGTTATTTTGAACTTTTTGAATGGGCTTTTATTTTATATGAAGAAATTGAGTATTATGCCCAAGTAAAAAAAAATGCATGTGAAAGTGTAGTTTGTTTAACAGAACTTACAAAATCAAAGCTGCTAAAAAAATGTAAAAGTGTATCAGTGTGCATAGCTCGTGAATGAGCTTATTTTTCTATATTGACACAATGTCTACTCGAACTTCTGCAGCACCTTCTATATGCTAAAAATTTAATAACGCCCCGCCTGACCTCCATAACGCCCACAAAGGGGCGCTGGCGCCTCGGCTAAGAATCACTGATAAAGATAATTCAACTTAAAAAAATCTTCTTAATTTTCTTCTTATTGTAGATCTTGCGACCCGTTTACGCAAAATATCAACTTTCTTTCTGTGATGAAGACGACCAGCCTTCTCTACATCTCTTTGCTGGTCGTCCTGGTGGTTGACGATCCCCAGGAGTCTCGTGCATCACGATTTTAGGAATCCTCGCTGGATCCATCTTCTCGATGTGATCCCTCCAGAATCGTATTGTCTGCCTACTTCATCTTACTATGTCATAAATCTCTTCGCTTCGGAGATCGATGTCTTTCATATTCGTGAAAGTACGTTCAGAAGACAAATACTCTTGACTTAGGAGAGTATCTTGTATTCCTAATGTCGAGCCCATCTCTCATGCGTTGGTATTATATATTTATTATATTTTACCTGTTCTCAATAGATGTCTTAAACTATAAAAAGTGTTTGTAATATCTTTTGAGAAAATAAACTGATTTGATGTGATTTGATTCGTTGGGTTTCCTACCCCTAAGGGTTCTACATTTTTCATTTCTGCTACTTTCAGGAGGTGTTTGGTTCTGAGAGTGTCTGCTCTTGCTTTTGCTGTCTGTATAATAATATTAGGTCCTTACATATGAAATTGGCGTTTTGTATGGGAGGAACATAAAGTTGATTTTTTTAAATATAATATATTTATTTGATCAAAGTATGTACTATTGCTATCTATGCACTTTTGCCATCTCATAGGTAGTTCATCGATCCCTTTACTAAAAAAACCATTCGGACGGGAATCAATAAAATCTTTGAAGTCGGTTTGGACTGCCCCATCGGAGTTGAATTTTTTCCCTTGCAAGAAGTTATCCAAATTTCGAAAAAAATAGTAATCTGTTGGGGCAAGGTTCGGAGAGTACGGTGGATGTCTTAGACATTCCAAATGAAGCTCTTCTAATTTGGTAGCCGTCTGTTGTGTAGTGTGTGGTCTAGCGTTATCATGAAGCAGCAGTGGCCTAGAGCGATTAACCAGCCTCGGTTGTTTAGCAGCTAGCTTTTCCATCATGGTTTGCAGTTGCTGACAAGAGACATCTGCCGTAATCGTCTGGCCAGATTTAAGAAAGCTGTAGTGAACGACACCAGCACTAGTCCACCAAACGCTCACAAGTAACTTTTTTGGAGTCAATTTTCGCTTGGGGCATGGTTTGGCTGGTTCGACAGGGTTCAGCCATTGCGATGAGCGCTTCCGATTATCATAAAGGATCCACTTTTTATCACCGGTAATGATTTGATTCAAAATCCCTTCATTATTGTGTCGGTTGAGTAATGCAACGCAGCAATCAACGCGCGTTTGTTGATTTGCTTCACTCAATTCGTAAGGTACCCACCTTTCAAGCTTTTTCACCTTCCCAATTTGCTTCAAGTGGATTAAAATAGTTTTATCACTAACACCGCAGCCTGCAACTAACTCGAACGTGGTTTGCGATGGATCCGCTTCCACAATAGCCTTCAATTCTTCATTATCAACTTTGGTCTCCGGCCGTCCACGGGGCTTGTTCTGCAGGTCGAAATTTCCAGAACGAAAACGTTGGAACCAAAAACGCACTGTGTTTTCTTTTGCGGCACCGTCGCCATACACATCATTCATCCTTCGAGCCGTTTCTGCAGCACTGGTGCCACGGTGGAACTCGTACTCGTAAATAACGCGATATTTCATGTTTTCCATTTTGTAAACTGAGTGACGCAAAGAAAAAAAACAATTGAGGAAAAAACAAATTAATTATAATTTTCGAAACACAAATACTTGAGTAAATAGCTGTATGAATTTGAATTTGGAATTCCTAACCAAAGAGAAGATATTTGAGATCAAAGTTGCCAGTACGGCAAAACGCCAATTTCATATGTAAGGACCTAATATTTAAAAATAATCGCTACCGTTATATCCGTTAAGTTAACAAATTATGATATTGAAAGATAATTTGCAAGCAAATCATATACAATTTCAGAATGAGGTTGAGGTAAAATACATTATTAATATTTTTGTAAGTGTCAAGGACTTAATGTTGATAAATAAATATGACGAAAATACACTTTTAGTATTTGTATCAAAACCACTTTATTTGGTAACATTAACCGGTTTCGCTCCGAGCTTCCGGCGGACAAATACTTAAAGTTTATTATTATTTTATTGAATAATGTCACACCACAAATTAAGTGCTTCGAAGAAAGTTTATAAATAAAGTGATTGATTTAAATTTTAAAGTAATATTTGTTTTGGGATACATCGAGCACGAAATGATAAATATTATAAAGAATGATGAAAGTAGAATAAATGGAGTAGAAATGAGATCTCTTAGACGAATGTGCGGATACTCTGTGGATGAGAGAGTGTCGAATGAAAATATTATATAAGAAGTGAAGATGCGGTGCAAATGATGGTGTTATGAACTATTATATATTAATATGGTTTGGACACATGGAAAGAATGAATGAAGAAAGAATGATAAAAACAGTACATGTTAACGATGTGAATGGAACTAGAAATAAAGGAAGATCAATGAAAACGTGGGACGATCAAATAAATCAAATATTGAATGTCGGCCTCGTGAGGAGTCAGAGAAATATGTGTGAATGCTGAGGAAGCGAGAGAAATATGTCCGGAAAGAAGAGTGTGGCAGTCCATTATTTCTGCTTACCCCTTCGGGGAGACGGCGTGATGGTTAGTAAGTTAGTTAAATATATTATACAAATTGCTGTAACTGATTATATTATGATAATGATGATGATAAATTAATGAAAATGGAGTGCCAGGAGCAGAAGAATATTCTGGCTAGAAAACCAGCAAAACATCCCTGCTTCTGTATCAAAACCAACTTCCGATAGGAGAGGAACGATAAGAAGAAGAAGATAAAGACGGGGTTTATGGGAATGCCATTTTAAAAATATAAAAGTAATGTTTCCGCAGCTAAAATAAAAAAAATCGTTTAAGGCATTGTTCTAGATGTTTGTGGTCAATAGGCTTAATCAACACCTCATACTCAAATACAGGTATTATGGAATTAGATACTTTTTCGCTTGCATTGTTGCGAAATCGAAAACAACAGATATAGCAGGGTTATTACTGCGGTCAAGGTCGCGTGATTAGTCAGCTTACCTACGCGCGTTATAATCTTTTTTTTTTTAAAGGAACATAGAAGTTCCCGCCACATACCCGAGGCTGTTATAGGGCGTAGCGGCGCCCTTTTATCAGCCTCGCTCGTACACTCCCTGGGCCTGTCCCCGGTTCTATCCGGGACTTACATTTTACATTTAAATACGGCAACAACAAGGGGTGCCAGACCACATTTAATCTACTCAATCTCACTTATATGCTCCGCTGTACTTTATTGAATAAATAAATAAGCATAATACATAATACATTAACATTTTAGGAACATTATATAAAAGATAAAAACAATGATACACCACAGGAATATACAGCGGGAAGAACAGCAGAGGCAGAGGAGACAAATGCGGGATGGGAAAAAAAAAATTATAATAACGTAGAGTACAGTTTTTGGCATGTAGGACAAAGGACGAGATCTAGGAAGCATTTCATACTCAAATACAAATAGATTCATTTCATACTCAATATGACATAATATTCCTGACTGAAACATGGTTAAAAAGCAGCGTCTCTTCATCGGAATTGGGGTTATTTGGCTACAATATCTACCGTTGTGATAGAGCCAACGACTCTAGGGGAGGCGGTGTCATGATATGTGTAAAAAATATATACCCATCCCTCATACTAGAGATGCACAATAAGGATTACGAACAAATAATTCTAAGTATCTCAGTCGGTTCGAAAAAACTCGTCGCCGGTTGTGTGTACATACCCCCATCTTCCTCATTAGCTGTTTATCAATCTTACACACAAGTTTTGGATAGAGCACTGCGTAAAAAACACGACTCCTCGGTCATATGCGGTGACTTTAATCTCCCCAATATATCTTGGTCAAATGACGACAAAGGTGCCACAATATTCGGTCATCAATCAACCCAAGCATCCCAAATATCTAATCTCTTTGCATATATGAATATGTTCCAAATGAATTTTATTCAAAATGCTTTTCGGTCATATCTTGACCTAATCTTTAGTAATATGCCCTCAATTCAAGTTCACGAAGCTGACGAAACACTTGTACCAATTGATAAATATCATCCACCCCTTTTTTTTATCTTTCAAATATCAACAAAAACTGAAATTCTTATCCCGAAAAACACTACTTATAAAAATTATACAGACGGTAATTATTTCGAAATGAATGAATTCCTGGAACAAGTAGATTGGAATTCCCACTTCCAAACAGATGATATAAACGAAAGTCTTTCAAACTTAAACTCTGTCCTCACCCAAGCTATCGAAAATTTTATACCTACTAGAATCTTCTATCCACCTAAATTTCCAAAATGGTTTAGCCCAAAACTTAAAACATTAATAATTGAGAAAAAGAAAGTACATAAGTAGTACAAATCTACTGGTCGCTTAACTTATTATAAACAATTCTCTCATCTTCGATCGCAATGTAATATTGAATCCGTGTTATGTCACAACTCCTATATTGAGGAAACAGAAAGAGTATTAAACTCCAATCCCAAAAAGTTTTGGCACTTCGTTGCTCAAAAAAGAACCGATAACAATCTACCATCAAATATGTTTCTTGATGATATCATAGCATCCAATGGTCAAGATATATCTAACCTTCTTGCATCTCATTTCTCTTCTGTGTATTCCTTCAATTCAAACACCAATAACCTTGTACTAAACTATAATAAAACGGTAGACTTAAACCACCTACAGATACAACCCTCAGATGTCCTTATCGCATTAAAGTCACTAAAGGGAAAATCTTGCTCGGGACCGGACTTGATTCCTGAAATAGTTCTCAAGAAATGTAAAACTACTTTATATAAACCTCTCTGTACACTATTTAATTCTTCACTTACGTCCGGAACATTTCCTGAAAAATGGAAACTGTCTTACATTCAACCCATTTTCAAAACTGGAGACAAAGCTGATATAAAAAATTATCGACCAATATCAATTTTGTCTCATATCCCTAAATTATTTGAATCCATTATTACGTCCAAAATAACACCACTCTTCAATCACATACTTATCGATCAACAACATGGCTTTAGATCAAAAAAATCTACCACAACAAATCTTCTTTCTTTTACTGATTATCTCGTTAAAGGTCTCGAACAAAATAAACAACTTGATGTAATTTACACTGACTTTTCCAAGGCTTTTGATAAAGTAAATCACCATTTTCTTCTCTCCAAGTTATATGCGCTGGGTATAAGTGACCCATTTCTCTCACTTATTAAATCTTACCTCAATAATAGGAAACAAATAGTACGAATCAATAATTATCTATCAAATCCTATAGACGTGACTTCGGGTGTACCACAAGGAGCCCACCTTGCTCCCTTACTATTTAACTTATTTATTAATGATATACACATGTCAATTAATAACTCATCGTTCTGGTTATTTGCTGATGACAACAAAATTCTCAAAGTCATAAATACTTCAGAAGATTGTCTTCTTCTTCAAGCTGACTTAATATCATTTAGTGAATGGTGTGTACGAAATGACCTAAAATTGAATACTGATAAATGTAAAGTTATGCGATTTTTTCGAAAACATAATCTAATAGATTACCCTTATAACATTGACAATATACAGTTATCAAATGAAACTACCATACGTGACCTAGGAATCACACTCGACTCTAAATTATCTTTTACCACACATATTGAGCTATCTGTCAACAAATCATATAAACTTCTGGGCTTTATCAATAGAATCTCATCCGACTTCAAAAACATTTCCACCCTCAAATCACTCTATTGCGCCCTAGTTCGCCCACACTTGGAATATGCTTCAGTAGTCTGGTCCCCATACTATGAAATTCACATTTCTAATATTGAGTCTGTACAACATCGTTTTCTAAGGAAAATTGGTCGAATGCTCAGACTTGACAGAGAAGATTACTCCTATTCTGACTTGGAAAAGCTACTAAATATTTCACCATTAGTTGATCGCAGAAATAAAAATGATTTAATCTCCTTTTTTAAAATAATAAACTCACACTTTGATGCACCCTGTCTTCTCGAAAATATAAAATTCAATGTACCCACCCGGAATCTAAGGCAAATTAAACTTTTTCACGAAAATCTCCATAAAACAAACTACGGATATAATGCACCTATACCTAGAATGACTAGACTTGTAAACTGTTGTCAAGACTTAGATTTTTTTGGATTAAATCTAAATTCTTTTTTGTCTAAACTTAAAAAATATCGACCTCCATCAAACCCTTAAATTGTCTAAACCAGATGCAGCTTTTACTATTTGTTTGTCACTGAGACTACTTGTACCTTGTAATCCTTCCACAATATAATCAAATATGTCGTTAGCTAATTGCAGTCATGGTCTTGTTGCTCATCTCTGGTATACATATCTATTAATCTTTCTTCTTTACTCTCTTCCAGATCATCCTCTTAACTTATCCTAGGCTAATTGTTTACTGTTACTGTTTTAAAATGTTCCTAGATTTAAGTAACTTATCTGTATTATGAATAATGTATTGGAATTAATTCCGTCAACAACAAAATAAATAAATAAATAATATTAAGTAAATAAATAAAACCACTGCACAAATTATTATTATGGCCAAGAGGGAGAGGAACGAGACCCGTCACAGAGGGGCAACCTCCCTCTCCCAGCTGGAAAACAGCGCACCCTCAGAGGGCAAGAAACAGCACAAATTCCGGTGAATTCGAAGTTATAATCTGCTAATTTTTAAATAGGGGTGATTTTATGCCCATTGATTGATGGTGATTTTAGGCCCCATGGTGACAAATGGGATAGAAAAGAGAGCCGAATGAGGGAGGTCTTTGTCCAGGAGCGGACGGGAATAGGCTGAGGAAGAAGAAGAAAAAGATATCTGCATTTGACACTCTTCAAGAGAGATTTCTTTTCTATTTCATTTATTTTGTTTTGATTCTTTTTTTGTTGCAAGTACCATATTTTTCTTCCATACATAAGCGTCGATATAAGAACCCCATTGTGCACTGCCATATAAGGACTTTGGGTGGATATTAATTTACAGGTTTGGGTAAGAATTTAAATGAAATGGCTGGGAATGTCTTGTTTCGATGCCGATAATGATTATTAGAATATAATAGGCATAAGAAGATCCAATCCGATGACAAGCTCGTCGTTAGGCACGTCCTCACTCGTAATAAATTAGCAACGAATAGCAAGCTGACATTTCAAACAAAGAACAAAAATATAATCTACATACGGACAACTACAGAACAGTGGGCTATCGGCAATCAAGGCTCGTACAATGACCTGTCGCCGCAGAGATGGGAAAAAATTGAAAAAAAAAATGGCCACGTTCGATTTTTAAAAAGTATTAAAAAATCGAATATACGAGTATGTGACAGACTCAGTAGTTTCATATTTTTAAGATACGAGATCACAGCACGAAACACGTAATAACCTATGGATTTCAATACAATATGGCGGTTTTATACGCCCCTTTAAATGTTCATTTGCAAAAAAATTGTCCTATGTATGTGGCCTGTCGGACACTGACAAAAGGTCGAGTCTACAGATTCAAGGTCGCCCAACGCGCCATGGAAAGAGCCATGCTTGGAATAACCTTGAGGGACAGATTTAGAAACGAATATATTCGTCAACAAACCAAGGTTACTGAGGTGGCTCTGAGGATGGGCGGGCTGAAGTGGCAATGGGCTGGCCATATATGTCGGAGAACCGACGGCCAATGGGGGAGACGGGTTCTGGAGTGGAGACCGCGTACAGGATTCCGCAGAGTTGGACGTCCTCTTGCCCGCTGGACCGACGATCTGAAGAGGATTGCTGGACATGGATGGATGAGAGCGGCAATAGATAGGGAGCGGTGGCGTGCTTTGGGAGAGGCCTACATTCAGCAGTGGATGACAGACGGCTGATGATGATGGAGTATAATTAAAAACAATTTTTGTGTCCCTCACTATTTATCACAGGAATGTTGGATTACATCACTCTTGAAACCCGTCGAATGAATTAAATCTGTACAATCCCCACAGGTATACCAGAGCAAGGGGGCATATATTATTTTATGCTCCATATTTCCATACAGAGACACTACACTGTACAACGAAAAGGTTGGGCCACAATGGAAACATGTCTGTAAGAACAAAAATTAAGTGTTGTGAAAACACTAAGTGTAATTGTATTCATTCAAATAAAATGTTAAACAAAAAAATACAGGTATGGCTCCGAAACATATATTTTCCACCGGAATTAAGAAATAATATAAAATTAACACAATAAAAATAAACAAGTCCATAAGACGTATGTGTGGTAGAACGATATACGGCAGAATCTCAAATGCTGATATAAAAAAGGAATGTAGAGCGGAAGAAGGTACTAACAACAAAATTACGAAAGGATCGCTGCGTTGGTTCGGACATATTTAGCGCATGGATGGTGTAAGAACGTTAGTATACGTTAATGATGTAAATTGAGTGCGGAGTCGAGGCAGACCGAGGAAATAATGGCATGACCAAATTAATCAAAATTTAAAGGTTGGTCGTGTTACAAGTCGGAGAATCGACGTGCGTGTATGACTGGCTGTATGAATGTGGAGGAATCTAGAGGTGTGCCAGGATAGAGTTTTTTATTTTATTTGATTTTATTTTTATTTATTTTTATTATTTTTTTTTTATGTACACAACAGGTCGTTTGGACCCAATTACTGTGTACAATTTTTATTTTTTAGCTATTATACTGATTCTCGTGACATGTGATAGGTAGCCAATCTATCGCCATTTTATTGTCACGTGAATTCTACACCAGACCAGACAGTGTAACAATCACACTGCCATCGCCGGGAATCGAACCCAGGACCTTCAACATGGAAGTCAGAGCTCGTAACCACTCTGCCACGAAGTTCGTCTGTGTGGCGAGTTGTGTGGCGGTCCATTCTCTCCGCCTACCCCTGCGGGGAGACTGCGTGATAGTTTGTTTAAATAAATAATACATTAAGTCAAGTCATGAAAATCGAACAATTCGATCGGGTTTGCCCATCACTAGTTTCCAGCATAAAACTTCGATCTCATTTGCGTATCATACACACTTCAGTGGGTCGTTGAGCAGATCTTGGAACACCGTGTAATCTGAGTCCGCGTAAAGTGAGATTACGATTTCGTAGCAGGTGCGTTTGGAAATACACCTTTATAATTGAAAACATAAAAAAAAAACAAGTAATCCATTTGGCAAAAAAAATAATATTTTAAGACTAACACCAAGGATTTAAATCAATGGCATTAGATTTATTTTACAATCTTCAATATGAACAGAAAATAGTACTACTATTGTGAAAAACCTACGTGGCTGAGTGGTAAGAGCTCTGGCTTCCATACTGAAGGTTCCGGGTTAGATTCATTTCATTTTTCATTTCATTTCATTTATTTATTTAAACATATCTAAAGCATTACAGAATTTTTTTCCAATACACTAAAGATACAAGTTAAAGAAACAAAATAATAAGTAATACATATTAGATTAATAAAAAGAGCGAGAAACATAAGATGCATGACAAATTAATAAAATAAATATACCATACAATTATAATAAAGATAGTACTTCCCTCAGATGAGCCAAACTATCACAAAATATGTCAAACTCCGAGGTGATACGATTAAGCAAAGATATTGCTCTACCTACCGGCATAACCATTGGCAGATTGGTTCTGCATTGTGGGAGATAAAACAATCTAACGAATAGACCTACATCACTCAGGATTTCTGAGTTGTGTATACAACCGCCTATCAGTCGAAAGAAATGGACACCCAAGTGAATGTCTCGTCTCCTCTCGAGTGACTGGTAGCCTATCATCCCTAGCAAGAAATCAGTTGGAAAGAGCCACGGGTAATATCCATACTCCCTAAGATAGAGGTATCGCAGAATTTTTTTCTGCACCCTCTCCCGGCGATAGCAGTGTAATTGTCACACTGTCTTTGGTCTGGTGTAGAATTCACGTGACAATAAAATTGCGATAGATTGGCTACCTATCATATATGTCATGAGAATCAATATGAAAGCTAAAAAAATGTATACTGTAATTGGGTTCAAACGACCTGTTGTATACAAAGAAAAAAAATTAATAGGGTCGTGTTCAGGCTTGAACCAAAGTCCTCTGGATTGAGAGCCAAGCGTTCTGTCTATGGTATACGATAACTTAAACATTATTGACTGTTTAATTTGAAATACTGTTACGTATGTCATTCTTTTGATCTTGCGATGTTTGACATTTGATAATTAATAGGCGAAACATGTCATTCACATAAAATATAATAAAACTTCTAGAAATCAAACGTTTTTGTTCGTATTAATTCCTTAACCCTTATCGGACGCTAGATTTTGTATCTTTTGTATATGCTATTCTATCAATATTTAAATTAAACAAGGCACTGTATGGTAATCACGCAATTGGTTGATTCATTCATTCAACTGACAAAGTAATTACGCGCAGATTTCACAGACAACAAAATTGTAATATGATTCATCATGTCACCTCACACGTGCCATACGAACGCAGCGAAAAATTATGTTATTAAGGGTTAATATGGGGGTTTACATCATGTTCAAGAAATAAACACACACTATCTGAATTACACGTATTATTATTATTATTATTTTAATGACTTATAATTTAAGTGCGCCGTTTGGTAAAATCAATTACTCCAAGGGGGCACAAGAAAAAGACTGAACGAACAGGGCAGTCTTTAGAAGTTTCCTAAATTTAACGTCACTATCCTCATACTTAATACTAACATGGAGGCTATTTCACGCCAACAGACCCGCAACGCTGAAAGCACGATCATAGAAACTTGCTTTATTGGTTCTGACTAGAATTTTTGTGTTGTTTGAACTTGTTTCTACTGATCGGAGTGAACGTTGCCATTTCGTTGGCATGGGTGTCACACAGAGGTCCGAAATGTACGTTGGCGCTCTCTGGTGTCGAGCTTTAAACCCTGTCAAAGACAATTTGTATTTTACTCACTCTCGGATTTTATATCAATGTATCAAGATTGTGATAATAGAATACGTAGAATGATCCTGGGACCCAGACCCGGTGTTGCAGCGGGAACTTGGAGGCATGGGACCAACCAAGAGATCCGTACGATGACCCAGCAGCCCCTTATAACGAGCACCGTGGGATCCGGTCGCCTAGCATGGATTGGGCACGTATGCTGAGCCGAAGAGACCAGAGCAATCAAGACCCTGTACGCATCTAGACCGACTGGAGTAAGACCTCTAGGAAGGCCTAGACAGCGCCTAATGGCCAATGTTCTGGCTGATCTAGCTAGGTTGGGCGAATCGGACTGCTGGGAACAAAAGGCGCAGGATCGAAGAGCTTGGCGAAAAATCATCAAGGAGGCTAAAACTCTTCAAGAGTTGTATGGCCATAGGAAGTAAGTAGTAGTAAGTATCAAGATTGAAAACGGGGCGATCGGGCTTTTGGGATTCGAAACGTAAATCCATTAAAAATACATATGTATATTTATTTGAATTATTCTAAATGTTACTGGTTTTTAAATGAGAATTTCCCGCCATAAAACGCGCAACACTAGGCCATTAAAATATGACAAGTCGCAAAAACTTGATTCGAGAAGGTGAAGAGGTTGTTGGGCATGGGAAAAATATTTGGTTCCAACTGGTTTAAAAATGAATCACAGAATCAATTTGCATATTATTGTGTAGCGTGTGAGGAGCCTACTTATTATGTTGATTTTACATAGACAGGAATGCATATTATTCAGGGTTAATCTGAACAGTATGTAAGAGCCGGAAGAGAGCGTTTTAGTGTCTGAAACTGAAAAACTTTTTAACTAACTTCTTCATCTTTCCGTGTCCTGTCAGGTCTCCCCAACGTTGACTATCACCCTTGAGTAGGCCTCCTCTTCCTGGGCAGCTCGGAACAGCTCCCCAACAGTCCTTAGCCCCGTCCACTCTCGGATGTTCCTCAGCCAGGAAACCCGCCTTCTCCCAACACCTTGTCGACCCTCAATCTTACCCTCCAAGATCAGATGTAACAGTGCGTACTTTTCGCCTCTCAGAACATGGCCCAAGTAGGACACCTTTCGGACTTTGATGTTACTCAGCAACTCTCTGTAAACTCTGGCTCTATGGAGATCGTTTGTGTTGCTGACCATGTCAGTCCAACTAACTAAAAACTAAATAACTAAACTAAATAACCAACACGCCATTTCCCCGGAGGGGTTGGCAGAGAGGATGGATCGCCATAATGCTTTGTCCTGGCATACCTCTCGGGCATCCTCTACATTCATACATCGTACCATGCACGCGATTATTCCGACTTCGAATGTGGCCGCCTTTTAGTAATTGATTAATTTGTTCATGCCATGTTTTCCTCGGTCGTCCTCGGCTTCTTTTTCCACTCACGCTGCTTGTGTACAACTTTTTAACCATTCTACTCTCATCCATTCGCTCCGTATGTCCAAACAACCTCAGGGATCCTTTTTTAATTTTATCCATGATGCAGTCATTTGCCTTACATTTCTCTTTTATTTCATCGTTCAATATTCTATCATTACAACGTTTTCCCGCACATTCTTCTTAGTGATCTCATTTCTACGGCGTTTATCCTGCTTTCATCCTTCTTTTGCTAGCTCCAAGCTTCACTTCCATACATGAGGGTTGGCACTAGAACTCCATTGTGTACTGCCATATTTGCTTCTGTGTATATATTTCTATTTGCAGAAACTTTTTAATTATTATTATTATATACGATACGAAATGATCTGATGATGAATGTGAATATGTCCAGAGTAATGATTTTTGAAAAAGAAGAAATCATGACAGTCTGCAACATTAGCGTGAATGGTGAAAATTTGGAGCAAGTAGATGAGTTCGCGTATTTAGGAAGCATGTTTACAAAGATGGGTGAGTGGAGAGGGATATTGAAAGAAGGGTTGGGTCAGGCAACAAAGTGAATGGTGCACTTAAAGTTGTCATCGCAAACAAAAACCTATCCAAAAAAGCTAAAATGGCAGTGCACAATGGTGTTCTTCTACCGACTCTTATGTATGGAATCGAAGCATGGAACTGGCAAAAGAAGGATGAAAGTAGACTAAATATATTAGAAATGAGATCTCTAAGACGAATGTGTGATAAATCTGTATATGATAGTGTCAAATGCAAGTATAAGAAGTTAATGCGATGCGAATGATGGTGTTATCAACAAAATAATGAAAGGATCATTTAGATGGTTTGGACACATGGAAAGAATGAGTGAAGACAGAATGGTGAAGTAGTTATATGTAAACGGAGCTAGAAATAGAGGAAGGCCGAAAACAACATGGCACGATCAAATCAATCAAATATTAAATATCGGTCACGTGAGGAGTCGGAGAAATCTACGTACGTGCATGACAAGATGTATGAATGTAGAGGAATCGAGAGAAGTATGTCAGAACATAACAGTGTGGCGTTCCATTCTTTCTGCCTACCCCTCCGGGGAGACGGCGTGATAGTTAGTTAGTTATATTTTTAATTGAAATTTCTTGGTAGAAGTTCATTTTAAATAATGAAAACAAAAAGAAATTTATACAAAATTTCTTTATTATTATATATTTAGTGTGACCGGAAGATGGCAGCAAGGTACCGAAACCGGTCGACGATAACAAGTAGAAACACACTAAATATATAATAACAAATAAATTTTGTGTATAAATATTTTTTTTAACTATTAAAATATAAAACATTTATAATATCACAATTTATTTGTATTCACTGAGAGTGTCGCGACAGCTGTTTTGCTAACCGATGTTGATGATGCCAACATCGGTTGGCGAAACAGCTGTCGCGACACTCTCAGTGAAAATAAAGAAATTGTGATATTATAAGAGTGTTTTAAATTTAAACAGTAATAATGTTGAAGTATCATATTGTTTCGGCCAAAACAATGGACTATTTAAAAATATATATTTTCATTATTTAGTGAATTATGTTTTTCTCAACAACACTCGAGGTGGAAAACGTCTTCTCAAGCCAAAGATGCATCCATTTGCAATGAATATGCATTATTCTGATAGATGATATATATAAAACGTGAATTTTCCTTCTGTTGTATTGTATACAAAAATATATTTTTTAAACCCAATTCCCTTATTACTGTATACGATTTGTTTTTACCAATTCTATTGATTCCAAAGACATGTAATAGGTAGTTAATCTATCACCACTTTACTGTCAAGTGAATTCTACACCAAAAAAACGGATCGTCAAACAGCATCAGCACAGACTGTTTTATCTCCTATCATGCAGAACCAACCTGCCTCTGGTGATGCCGGTAGGGAGAGCAATCAAACTGCTGAACATGATCGCTTCGGAGATCGACGTCTTTCGTATTAGTGAAAGTACGTTCAGATTCCTAATGTCGAACCATCTCTCATGTGTTCCTGGTATTATATATTTTTTATGTTTTACCTGTTCTCAATAGATGCCTTAAATTATAATTGTTGTTTGTAATATCTTTTGAGAAAATATACTGATTTCATTTGATTGATTTGATTGATGTGTGAAAACCACAATACGCTAGCCGAGAATTGAACCTGGGACCTTCCGTGTGGCTCTTACCACTCTGCCACGAAGGTTGCCAATTTATTCGCGTATTTGAATTAGAAAATTGTGAGAAAAAAATACTTTCACATTCAGCGTAAAAGTGAAGAAGGTTCGTGTTTCTTTTGTCATGTTTTTTACTTCATAGAACAATTAAATTAACTAAATACATATCTGATTTCAATTTTAAATATCCCGTTATAAAAATACTTAATTATTTTTGTATTTATGCGCATATTAATTATTAAATAACAATGGGATCTTGGTAAACAAAATTCTGAATGTAAATCTTTGATCATAATAGTAAAAAAATACAGATGGTGTTATCCAATAAAGAGGACAATACTTTTTATGAATGGTCTCAAGGTGGTTCATTTAGCGTATAAATTAAAACTTCCTTTTGCGATATTTTTTGTCGGAATACAAGTACTCCACCAGGGCTAGTTTCTTTTAAAGGAAACCAGGAAAAGATTCTAAAATGTGGACACAATTCATCTAGATCAGGGGTCTCCAAACTACGGCCCGCCAGTGTCATCAATCCGGCCCGCGACAGCTAATGACCGGTGTCAACAATCAAGCCCGTGACAACTAATGGCCTATTGTTGTTGTATTCGGCGAATAGTCTAGAAATTAAAGATAATGGCAGGAAAACTAAAAAGTTTGGAAACCCCTATTCTAGATTACTAAAAAATCAAACCACCATCGAACCCGTTGTAACTAACTAAACATAACGGCATCCATCTGAAGGGGTAGGCAGAAATAATGAACCGCCACCCTGTTCTTTGTAGACATATTTTTCTTGGATCCTCTACATTCGTATATCGTGGTCATGCACGTACGCATTTTTTTTGTTTGCACCAGGTCGTTCAAACCCAATTGCTTTTTAAAAAAAATGTATGGCAAATATATTATTATTATTATTATTTTGTTGAATCGCTCTTTATATTATTACAGCGCAAGCCAAATCGATGTAAAGGGTGTAGCTATCATATTGATTCTCGTGACATGTGATAGGTAGTTTATCTATCGCTATTTTATTGCCACGTGAATTCTACACCAGACCAAAGACAATGTGACAATCACACTGCCATCGTCTGGAATCGAACCCGGGACCTTCGGGGTGGCAGTCTAATCACTTACGTCGATATTGATCCTCATGACATGTGATAGGTAGCTAATCAATTGCCATTTTATTGCATTCAGGACGATTTCTCCAATCCTTTATGTGGCCGACTTGTTTAATTTGATCGTAATTTTTAGTTCCGGTTACGCCTTTTATATACACCTTCTTAACCATTCTTTCTTCTTCGAGATCCTTTCATTATTTTGTTTATTACACTTTCATTTGCACTGCATTCAAATTTTTGTATGATATCTCATTTCATCATACAAAATGTAGAGTTAAGATAGGAGGAGAGCTCACAGATGAATTCATGGTATCACAGGGCCTCAAACAAGGTGATGGTTTAGCCCCAACACTTTTTAACCTGAGTTTGGAATATGCCATGAGGAAAACTTACCACCTTAACACGAATCCCAACACATACTTTCACAGCAGCCAGATCATAGGATATGCAGACGACCTTAACATTGTAGGAAGATCTCTAGCAGCCATACACCAAGTATTTGAGCCTTTAGAGACAGCAGCCAAGGAGGTGGGTTTAGAGATAAACGAAGAAAAGACACAAATAATGAAACAAACCAGGAATGCAACCCATAACTCAAGGCGAACCATCAGATTCAAGGACAGATACAACTTTAAGATGGTGGAGGACTTCACTTACCTGGGTTCGTCTATAACAAAAGAAAACGAAGATCACAAGGAAATCGAAAGAAGAATCACAATTGGTAACAAAACATTCTTCTCTCTACTACCAGCGCTCAAATCAAGAAACGTACACTGGAAAACCAAAATCACCCTGTATAAAACAATCATCCGAACAGTAGTGACCTATGGGTGTGAGGCGTGGACAATGACAGCGAAATCTGCAGAGCGACTAGATACTTTTGAGAGAAGGGTGCTGCGCAGAATTCTGGGGCCTGTGAATGACGGTGAAGGCTGGAGAGTGCGGCATAATGACGAGCTGTACAATATTTACAAAGCTCCCAGTCTCTCCACACAGGTCAGACTGAATAGACTGAGATGGGCCGGTCACGTGCAGAGGATGCCGTCATCGCGAACCCCAAAAAGATTGCTGGAGTGGCACCCAGGTGGTAGAAGACCAATTGGACGACCAAGGCTGCGATGGGAGGATGAAGTTGGGAGAGATGGAACAAGATTGTTAAGAGTGTCAGATTGGAGGGTCGAAGCGGAGGACAGGAAGAGTTGGAGGCGAAGAATACTGGAGGCTAAGGCTCGATATGGGCTGTAGGGCCATCGAAGAAGAAAGAAGATTTCATTTCATTTAATTTATTTGAATAAAAATCACAAACTTTACAGACATATAATTCCAGATCGTTTGCAATTACATTATAAGAATTTATAAGAGAAGCATAAAAAAAACATTAAGATTAAGAATTAGAAAGAATCATAACATTGATATTGCATCCCTGAGGCAACTCACAATATCACGAAATATGTCGACCTCCGATGCGACCCGATTAAGCAATAAGATTGCCCTAGCTACAAGCATAACCATTGGCGGGTTGGTTCTACAGCCCGGCAAATAAAACAATCTGTGCTGTCTTTGACGAAGGTAATTATCAGGGACAAATAGACCTATATCACTCTGATATGAAAATATAAAAAAATACGAAAAACATGAATTACTTGTATATAAGAGATTTTTTATACTGCAATTCATCACACCGTTTCCCCGCAGGGTGAGGCAGAGAGAATGGACCACCAAACTACTCTATTCTGATACACCTCTTAAGTCTTCTCCACACAGCGATGTTTTCACACACAGTTTATCTTGTACGAATTGAAACTTTTGTTGCATCATTGTCTATATTGAGATACAATTGATTCTTGAATTGATAGCCCGCAATGGGTGAAATCCAGTTGTTCGTTTACAAGTATTTGTATACATTCAAAATGTTGTAAAAAAACAAAAACTGGTCAAAATTATAGCATATAGATTGGAGTGACATCTCCAGGCGGTTTCTAGCGATGCGTTAAATGGCGGTAGCCTTTCACATTGTGTTAAAAAGATCTTCTGCTTAATGCTTAAAATACAATCTTCATAGATGGCGTTAGTGTGTAGATTGAATGTACTGCCATGTAAAGGGTGGTGTTGGAGATTAACATATATACAACTTCCAAAAATTTGTCGGACATGGTGGTCATAAGAAATATAAGGTGGAATGGGGAATGTTGTATTACATAAATCGTGTGCTTAACCCAACCAATGATAGATCATAAGTCCTGTAAACACCTTGATCTACCATATTCTGTTTCCAATTTGCATCTTCGTCTCTATTGAGATACAATTGATTCTTGAAACGTTTGTTGATAATCTGCATCGCACGACAATGTTTTCGCATAAAAACCCAAACGAATGATAATTTTACTTCGAGAACCCGTATTCAAGCGGAACCTAAGATTCCAATCAGTTAAAGATCAAAGCTCCAGCAGCAAGTCGAAATTGCAGCGATATATGCAAAATATACAAACATATTAAATCGAGGACAGTAAAACCGTGGGCGGGAGTTGTATATCTATACTGCCACGCGGTATGGTCTCTCATTCGTTGGTCACGAGGCGTTAACGGAATATGTATCTAAAAAGTGGTTCTGTGATTGCGAACCTTTTTTTGGTTGACACAAAAAAGCGGTTACGTGGGGCAACGATAGGTGAAGTAACAACCGAATACCTAGAAAGATGGGAGACGGATAAAACAGTGCGAAAGATGGACACTATCTTACAATAAAGCTACTCTAGAGGCGTCCTCTAGCAAGCCAATTCGATGACCTTCGTAAGAGCTCTAACCAGGCTATCCATAACCGGCCAGCTTAACCAAGCTATACCGAAGGTCCCGGGTTCGATTCCTGGCGATAGCATTTTATTTTATTTTATTTTTTAACTAACTAACCAACCATCACGTCGTCACCCCGGAGGGATAGGCAGAAAGAATGGACCACCACACTGTTCTGTCCTGATATACTTCTCTCATTACCTTTACATTCATACATATTGTCATGCATTAATTAATAAATTTTGTTGTTAATAATAATTTATCACAGATGGTTTATACAATAAAATCTAAACTAACTAACTAACCATCACGCAGAAAGAATGGACCCTCAAACTATTCTGTCCTGACATACTTATCTCGCTTCCTCTACATTCATACACCTTGTCATGCACGCACGTCGATTTCTCTGACTCTTCACGTGACCGACATTTAATATTTTATTGATTTGATCGTGCCACTTTTTCCTTTACTTCTAGCTCCGTTCACGTCGTTTACATATACCTTATTCACCATTATGTCTTCACTCATTATTTTCATGTGTCTAAAACATCTTAACGACCCTTTCATTATTTTGTTTATAACACTTACATTCGCACCGCATTTAATTTTTATATTTGACACTATTATATACAGATAAACCTCACATTCGTCTTAGAGATCTCATTTCTACTGCATTTATTCTACTTTCATCCTTCTTTTGCCAGTTCCATGCTTCACTTCCATACATAAGGGCCGGCACAAGAACACCATTATTTATTTTATTTATTTATAATAATTGAAATAGTACACATGTAGGTACATAAACAGATGTTCTAATAATAATAAAAAAGCTTATACAATTAAAAATAATTATCTACATAAATATCAATATAAGGTTACATTTTGGTTACATATTTTTTAAATTCTTTTCTAAATTTGTGCTTGTTCTGCTCGCTTCTGACTTCCTCCTGAATATCTTCATACATCTTGAGAGCTTTGTATAAAAGGGAATTCTGAGATTTGTTTTTTTTTAATGTGAGCCCTATTTTATATTTCTTTCTTATTTCATATCGATGTTCAGCTGGTTAATATGGATCTTTTTTCAAAATTCTTGGGAGGTGTGCCCATTAATAATTTTGTGTATGAGGAATAAAACGTTTCATATATGTAATTATTTTTTTTAATGTCATTTTAAGTTGTTTTAGCACCATTTTTATCCTGGCAATTCTTTGGTCTGGTGTAGAATTCACGAGACAATAAAATGGAGATATATTAGCTACCTATCACATGTCATGAGAATCAATATAAAAGCTAAAAAAATTATATACAGTAATTGGGTTCAAATTAAATTGACCTGTTGTATACAAAAAATACTAGCAGATAAAAAAACAATGGACTCGAATGGTTGGAAGTGCCAGAGTGGAATTTACTTTGCTGGAAGGTATGAACGTACTCTAACCTGATACCCCTCTAGCTCTCTCCATATTCATACAGCGAGTTATACATGCACGTCGATTCTTCCGACTAGTAAAATGGCCGACATTTAAAATTTTATTATTTTGGTCATGCCATGTTTTGTTTTACACAGAAACTATTTTAACGAAGAGGCATGTCTATGTCCAGTAGTGGACGGCATCGGCTGTATAAGTAAGTAGTCTATTCTTTTAACGCCCCTTCCAATGTACGAATTCAGATACAAAAAAGTAATATAACCCTTTCAGCCCCCTGTGCAGAATTATGCACATAACATTTGAAACCTTACAATATTGTTATTTGAAATAATTTACCCTCCCGCCATCTATCTGCACATGAACCAAATATATTATGATATAATTAACATAATAACGTTGTTTCTACAGATTGTCAATTTGACAGTTGACAGTTGATTTGCAGTCAGTTCTTTTTGCCATTTCACCCATGAATAGACTGACGTCAGAATAGTGCTTGCTAATGGTGCAAATTTATTTTGAAAATCATGGTACGGTTCGCCAAACTTATCGTGCACTACCGCCATTTTACGGTCGACATAATCGTCCATCCGAGCAAATTATTCGGAAGACCATGGATCGTTTTTGCACCACGATGGAAACGCATACACAAAGACGACAATTGTTGAGAATTGGACTTCACGATTGCGCTTCATTCGAGCTAGCCGTGGAGCTCATATGCCCGAAATCATATTTAAACAATAATGGCTTAAAATTATCTATTAAATAAAGCCAATATCATAGACACATTATTATAATGTGTTTTTTTTTTCATTTTGAATATGCCTATATTTTATTATATATTTTATATTTTATTAAGGATTAATTGTATCTCAATAGAGACGAAGAAGTAAATTGTTTTTTTCTGGGAACAGAATGTGGTGGCCGAGGCGCTTACAGGACTTATGACCTGTCATTGGTTGGGTTGAGCGATCGCTTTATGTTTAACAACATTCCCCATTCCTTCTTATGACCACCACATCTGCCTTTTTTTTGGAACATGTATACGAGTATATGCTAGCACCTGCGCTTATCTTTACATATTTTAGTTCACTCTCCACTAGCGTCATCTATTGTATAAATCATCTGTGATAATTTTTTATTAACAAGAAAATATATTATCTGTTCTGTACTGACAGTTGTCAAAAAATACCATTAACAATAAATAATTGAGGTCTGAAGGAGATAATTCTTATACCCTGGTAACACTCATAAAATGGTACGAACGATCGGTATACGTTAGAAGGCAAAAAAATCTCGCTCTGACGACGGGAGAAGCAAACCGCAAAGCAAACAAAAAACTTGTTTACGTTTTTTTTGTGGGAGTAGTTTACCACCGCTGGTAAATGGCCCATCAAGTCCGAGGTGCTATTTCGTTACGTATTCGGACGGTGCGCAAACAACGTAATATTTGATGATGCATAACCTCTTTTGCTAATCAAACTATCGATTCTAATTGTTCACATTAGCTGGGATTCTTCACCTGACAAACTGTAACATCGGTGTTACGCTTAGTTTTTTTAATGACGGCTGCATAAAATGTAATGTAATAGTTTTTTTGTCGCGTAGTAAAGTCTAATGATTTTCTGTCAAATTGTGTCGAGATTTGCTTTACAGTGCTCACTTAGACGATCTTCAAAATTTATCATAATTAAACATTGATACGAAGCCAACCAGATGGTTTGACACATTTAAAAATTGAATTAAACACTTTTTCACTTAGTATAAACCATTTTATTTCTGTAAGTAGCGCCAATCGGTTTCACTATATAGCGAGCTTCTTCAGGGCTATACACAAACTTAGCTGAGTTTAAATAAATATAAAATAATGTGGTTTATACTATACTTAGTATATTGAAAAAAAAACTGTTTATTATCCACAAAATTTTTTAAAAAACACGACATGTTTCGGAGGATACCTCCGTCTTCAGGTGTAAATATATAATAAAAACTAAACAAAGAAATCTACATATAAATAAAACACAATCTGGGTTGTGTGTGTCTCCTTCTTTCTCGGTGATTCTTCATCAGATCCTTCTGTATCTTGGGGAATGGACTAAGTGGAATTTAGCGGTCGTCATAGGCATATTTTCGTTATTAATCGAGCTCTAATTAACTTTATAAATTAATCAATTAATTGAAAATTTTCGTAGTGCAAACGAATATAGACCTTAATGTTCGTATCACCTGAGTATCAATCTTTTGAGTCTATATTCGTTTGACACGGTCTGGAGAGAATTCAGTCTCCATGTAATTTTGTGTAGTGGCAACAATGTGTTTTGCTTTCTGACAGTCCAATATATTGCGTTTTACTTTGGGATGTATAATACTTAATACGTTTTACTTATTACGTACTAAAATAATTGGTTGTTTAATTGGTACAGTCTATTTTATTGGCCATATTTTAATGTACATTAATGCAGACAGGTATACTTCTTAATTTTGGCGAGTATAATTTTTACGCATTTTGAGGTTATGAACGAAATTTTATTTTTTCGTGTGGCTGAAACTTATTCGTTTCTCTTACGTTCGACGGTGATTACTTAATGATATTCGTTTTCTAGAGTTCTAGCCGTTCGATTGGTCACGTGGTCTCTGAACTGTCAATCTTCTCTTTGTACGTCGTAATATTTTGTAGGTATGAAGTTTCGGTACTTTTAGGTTATGCACAGCAACGGTAAGAAAGTTCTAATGATATACAATATGAATTACAATATGAATGAATGACACAATTCTTATGACTTTTTCCGTTTATTTCTAGGAAAATAAAGTAACGGATCAGAGATGGGACGAAAATTACCGATGCAGCGTGCAAAATAACTTCGTTAAAATGGAATTAGATCAATCAAACAACGGATCATATGTTTAGAGAAACAAAACTCTTGATTTTGTTGTCCATGAAAATCACATCAGAGCCAATAAAGTAAGTTTCTACGATCGTGATTTCGCTGTTGTCACATGCACCTTTCATGACTAAAAACATTGTCAAAGCGCCCTTGAGGTGAGCTATTCACGAAAACGGCGATTATACAAATTAAACAAACAAACAAACCATCACGCCGTTTCCCCACAGGGGTAGGCAGAGAATGGACCATAACACTACTCTATCCTGGCAAACCTCTCTAGCTTCCTCCACATTCATACGAGTCATACACGCATGTCGATTCCTCTGACTTCTAACATGACCAACCTTTAAAATCTGATTAATTTAATTAATTTGACAAATTAATCAAATTAATCAGATTAAAAGGTTTTATCAGTTTTATCGTTTTTATAAAGAATTTTGACAGGTGTACAAATAAATTTTTCATTTGTTCCAATGACAATTTGAATAATTTCTTCAACATAACACTACTCTATCCTGGCAAACCTGTCTAGCTTCCTCCACATTCATACGAGTCATACACGCATGTCGATTCCTCCGACTTCTAACATGACCAACCTTTAAAATCTGATTAATTTAATTAATTTGACAAATTAATCAGATTAAAAGGTTTTATTAGTTTTATCGTTTTTATAAAGAATTTTGACAGGTGTAGAAATAATTTTTTCATTTGTTCCAATGACAATTTGAATAATTTCTTCAATATTATTTTTAAGTTCTTGCTGGTTAAGTGCCTTATTACAGATAATTTAAAAAATGGTGGATACGTGTAACATAAATTAAATAAACACAAAAGTCCGGATCGTCCATGTCAACATGTGCAACATTGAAAAAAACATTATGTGTTATTACATTATGTGCTAAATTAAAAAACAGTGGATACGTGGAACATATTATAAATTAAATAGACAATATGTGCACCGTCTAAAAAGAACATTTTGTGTAAAATTATTTTTATTTTGTTATTTTATTTTATATCATTGTATTTTATATTATTTGTTTTAGATTTATTTTGTGGGTGTTGGACGATCGAAGTGTGCGCGGGAGATGCCTATTGGTGGCGATGAGGTTCGCAACCCATCACACCGCGCCTCCCGCGGGGCGAAAAGAGAAGGATGGAGTGCCGCATCAGTAAAAGTGTGACAGTCCATTCTCTCTGCTTACACTTTCGGGGAGACGGCGTGATGGTTAGTTAGTTAGTTAGTTAATTTGACAAATTAGCCTAATTATTATTATTATTATTATGCATATAGCATGAACTGCCTTTTATATGAAGAATATCTTCAGCAAACAAGTGAAAAACAGTTGTAATTCATTCATTGTATTGAAATTTAAATTTTGCCTTATGCGCCTCTTCGGTGTCCGCCTTATGGCAATTCAAAATTTATTTTTTTTAATTCCAGGGCCCAAAATTGATGAATCAAGGATCGGACCAAAGTTGCCGATGCAGCGTGTAAAATAACTAATGTTTAAATGGAATGGGATCGGTCATAAAGCAAGGACAAGGGGTGATAAGATCTTCTGGCCTGGAGTGGCGAAAGAGAAACAGCTACACAAATTCTGGCAGATCACAAGCAAGATGATCTGATGACATTAAACGAGTGGCAGGAGGTCAATGGCGCAGAACGGCGAGGGATACAGTTGTGGAAGTCGGGAAGGGAGGCTTTTGTAGTATTATCATCTATATTACTATTCCACGCCAACGGACTCGCAGTAGAAACTTACTTTATTGGCTCTGATGTGAATTTCATGGACAACAAAATCAAGAGTTTTGTTTCTCTAAACATATGAATGTTTTGTGCAAATGTGATATAATATTGTTTATTTGATTATTAAATTTCATATAAAATATTCAAAAAATACTTTTTCAATTACATTAGTAATATGTATTCAAGTTTAAAATTCACAGCGAGTTTGCTTGGATTGAAACATTGTTTTATAGATATACACACACATTTTTGCATCCATACACATGTCATTTAATCCAATAAATAAACTAATTGATATTGAACTTCAATTGTATTTGTTGAATATATATTGGATTTATTTATATACTCGAATTTAGCAATAGCGAAGCGTTGCCGGGTCAGCTAGTACTAATATAAAAACGCATTTAAAATTCGATACAATAACTAAAATTAAAATATTAACCTAGGCTAATTGTTATAAGTACTAAAATAAAATAATAATAAAAATATATTATTATTAGTACTTGTAACAATTAGCCAAGGTGAATTTTTAAATTTGAATGATCGAATTTTAAATGCTTTTTATATTAGTCTTTCTTTGTTTAGTTTTTATTATATTTTTACACATTAAGATGGAGGTATCCTCCGAAACTTCTCGTGTTATTTAATATTTTGCGGAAACTAAACAAAGTTTTTTTCAATATCCTAAGTATATTACGAGGTCTATGAAGCCTGCGTTCTGCCAGTTGGTACTTATGGTCCAAACAAAGTGCCGAGAACACACTGCACAAGACAGAGTGACATGGAAGCGAATGGAGGAGGCCTTTGTCCAGGAGTGAGAGGAGTCCGTAAACAGGCCGAAGAAGAAAAATTACCAGATAAGATCGTCCACGTCCATATCGCTCGGAGGAATGGTCACAAATGGCCGTCGATTGACTTATTGGCTGCTATAACTGGCTGCTCAATATTTCCGGCTGCCGCAGCCTAGCTGCCTAGTGCCCGCCTAGCCTTAACCTCGACCAACCGTCCTGACCAAATGTCGCTGTTTTTTGTGGAGTTAATCAATTTTCTGCGCTTTTAAGCAAGATTCACCTTTCATATTTTTGTAATTGGTCTATAAATGTCTCTCTAAAACTCATTAAATTACATAGTATTAAATAGAATAATACGTTTTTAACTGGATACTGAATCCAGCACTGTGGGTAAAGGTTGAATTTAGCACCAAAAAGCTAGTGTTAATGACACTTTAGATCAGGGGTCTCCAAAAATTCCAAACCTTAGCGCCATACTGATTACTTTAGTAAGTTCCGAGGGACAAAATCGTTTTAATTTTTTGGCCATTATCTATAATTTCTAGACTAATGGCTGAGTACGCGCCCTGAGCGAACGTTCCTTTTTTTATAATGTATACAACAGGTCGTTTGAACCTAATTACTGTATACAATTTATTTTTTGGCTATTATATTGATTCTCTTGACATGTGATAGGTAGCCAATCTATCGCCATTTTATTGTCACGTGAATTCTACACACTGACAATCACACTGCCATTGCCGGGAATCGAACCCGGAACCTTCGGTATGGAAGTCGGAGCTCTTACCACTCTGCCACGTTTCTGCGCAGGCATTACCCTTTACCTAGCAAGTAAATAAAACAGAGTTATTATTATTCTGTTTTTATTCAACTTATCACAACAACAATAAGTCATGAACTGTCACGGGCTTGATTGATGACACTGGTCATTAGCTGTCACGGGTCGGATTGATGACACTCGCGGGCCGGATTTGGCCCGCGAGACCCTTCCTTTATATTATAGATAACTGTAGTATTTGCTTATTAAAAGCCGGATAACAATTTTTTCGAGAATCACAAAATATAGTAACAAACTTTTGGATCTAACTACGTATTGTGGTTTTAAAGCATCCAAATCAATTGAAGGTCATATATGCTTGTGGAAGATTCAGAAGGCCAATTCAGCGACCTTGAGGAACGCCTGAAGGAATATATTTTTCGGTTGTAATTTTTTTTTTTTATTCGGGTTCGATGTTGCAGGCAAACAGGTCGACGACGGGTTCCATCGAGTCGAAAATATTCCCAACTATAACAGCTCAAGTCACTTTTAATTCTTTAGGTATGTATATAATTCTTCTGTATGTGCGTACGTAGTTGAACTCTTCCTAAACGCCTGGAAAGATTTTGATGATTTTTTTGTGCGTGTTTGAGTGGGTCCCTTGATGGTTTAGATTCGCAATTAAAACCGGTAGGTGACCGTTGAATTATTCATAATTATGTTGATTTACCATATGAATGATGTCGAATTCTGTTATTAGGCATGCGCAAATTAAAAATCTACGCCACGCTACACTTTGCTGAACCAGCTAATAGCATGCAAGCCAACGTTCTGGCAGGACAACATCTGTCGGGTCCGCTAGTTATATACAAAATTATATTTAAACATATCATATTTTATCGATGTATGGAAGCGAAGCATAGAAATGTAGTAGAAATGAGATCTCTTAGACGAATGTGCGGATACTCTGTGTATGATATAGTGTCGAATGAAAATATAAGAAGTGAATGCGGTGTGAATGATGGTGTTATGAACAAAATAATGAAAGGATAATTAAGATGGTTCGGACACATGGAATGAATGAAAGAAGAAAGAACGGTAAAAAAATTATATGTTAACGATGTAAATGGAGCTAGAAACAGAGGAAGACCGAGGAAAACGTGGCACGATCAAATAAATCAAATATTGAATGTCGGCCACGTGAGGAGTCTGTAAAAACTTTAATTTACCATATATGGTAGTTGAATTACGTATGAATTATGGTTAAAAAATTTAAGTCTGGAATTACTGCGTAAATGAAAACTTCTATGGTGTAATTTTGACACGGCATAAAAAAGCTGCCTGGATCTTCAACTCAGACCTTGCGGTGGTGGAAAGCGAAGCATGGAACTGGTAAAAGAAGGATGAAAGTAGAATAAATGCAGTAGAAATGAGACCTCTTAGACGAATGTGCGCATACTCTCTGTGTATGATAGAGTGTCGAATGAAAATATAAGAAGTAAATACAGTGCGAATGAAAGTGTTATGAATAAAAAAATTAAAGGATCATTAAGATGCTTTGGACACATGAAAAGAACAAATGAAGAAATAAATAATTTTAACGATGTGAATGAAAATAGAAACAGAGGAAGACCAAGAAAACATGACACGATAAATTAAATCAAATATTGAATGTCGGTCACGTGAGGAGTCGGAGAAATCGACGTTCTTGCATGACGCGATGTATGAATTTTGAGAAAGTGAGAGCAGCATGTCAGGATAGAACAATGTGGCGGTCTATTATTTCTGCCTACCCCTTCGGGGAGACAGCATGATGGTTAGTTAGTTAGGTTTCTGAATTATAATTTGTTTTTAAATGACTTGCACCTATTTAGCTAGATGACTCAAGTTGTAAGTTTGCATATTAATTGGCCCGTATGCGAACATTCTTACGCAAATTAATGTATTTTTTATGAAAACTTTTGTATCAATCTTTACCATCTTAAACGGTAAAGTATTTATTTACCACGTATAAAAATATATTACGTATTGGGTCATAAGTTTTTTTTTAATCTCAGACACAAACAAGTATGTTTACGATTGAAAAGGTGTTTGTTCAAAGAAAAAATAAGGAAAATAAATAACACAACTCTAAAGTGAAAAAAAAACAGTGTTTTAATAAAAATTATGGAATGCCACAGTGTTAACAATTTCAGTTTATCTAAAATAAAATAAAAATAAAAAATAAAAAACATACATTTTTATTTGAAAATATTATCTTTTTATATTAGGTAATATAATCATAGCAGTCACCTAGAACAGAGTTGGCACTAGATTTCCATAATTTACAGGTATCTTGCTGGACTACCAATCATTGGAAATTAGACGAACTATCCATTTGGGTGTTACTTTTTTTCAACTGATTCGTGGTCGAATACATAACTCGGATATTTTGAATAACTTGACTTTGTTTGTCCCCGACAATTATCTGCGACAAAGGCAACATAGATTATTTCACCTGCTACTGTGTAGAACCAATTTACCTAAGGTTATGCCCGTGGGCAGAGCAATAATCCTTCTAAACCGCATCTCTTCGGATGTGGACATCTTCCACGATAGTGAGGCTACCCTCAGAAAACATAACTAACTAACTAACCATCACGCCGTCTCCCCGAAGGGGTAGGCAGAAATAATGGACTGCCACGCTTTTCTTTCCCGACATATTTCTCTCGATTCCTCAACATTCATACATCGTGTCATGCACGCGCGTCGATTTCTCTGACTCCTCACATGGCCGACATTCAATATTTGACCGTGCCACGTTTTCCTCGGTCTTCCTATATTTCTGGTTCCATTTACATCATTAACATATAATTTTTTTACCATTCTTTCTTCATTCATTCTTTCCATATGTCCAAACCATCTTAATGATCCTTTCATTATTTTGTTCATGACACCCTCATTCGCACCGCATTCACTTCTTGTATTTTCATTCGACACTCTATCATACACAGAGTATCCACACATTCGTCTAAGAGATCTCATTTCTACTGCATTTATTCTACTTTCATCCTTCTTTTGGCAGTTCCATACTTCGCTTCCATACATAAGGGTCGGTAGAAGAACACCATTGTGCACTGCCATTCTAGCTTTTTTGGATAGGTTTTTGTTTCTCAGAAAACATCTATCTCTTAAAAAATGTGTTGTTCTTCTTAGTGTTTCTGATTACTTAATTGGTCTTAATTTTTTAATTATCTCGTGTTTTTTTTTGTGTTTTAGTCTATTGTTTATATTGTAATTTTTAAATTTCATAATTGTATATTCTGTTTAAAATAGTTTTTTTGTTGTTTTTGTATCCTACCTGTATAGTCATAAGCGCTTTGGTTATATACTGTAATGTTTATGATTAAAAAAAAAATGAATAAATTGAATTGAAATCTTAACTTATGTAGATTCATTTCTATTTGCAATCTCTCAAAGTAATCTACAAACGTCTCGTCTAATCTAGTTTTTATTCCAGTAAGTAAGGCAAACAAACATTGTTTATAAGAAGCGCCATAAACAATAATTTATTATCGATTTAAATAAGAATTTGTGGTTTTTTGTGCATTATTAACGCATAAGTATGATAATAAAAATTATAAAAAATTATCTTTAACGTTAACTTTCAGATAACACAAGGTTTTATGATCATAGGAAATAACACAAATGTGTTATTCGTGTATTTTATAGGTAAGTAAAATTTAACTGGATTCACTGATAAACACGGTGTTTCGAAAAAACATTCATAAATTTTATTTTTAAATATTTTGAATATGTATCCATGTATTTTTTAAATGATTAATAACATATACTTAGAACAGCACAAACGAAAGCATTGTGACTAGTGGCGGTACGTCCATATAAACCGAGAAGCCGGGCTTGTCTTAAAAAATCTATAATAAAACAATACTTTTTGCGCGTTTGAGCCGTCTACGAATAAAAAAATATTTGAATTTCGCTCGAGTTAAAGCGATTTAATTCGTTACATTCAAATGACTCCGCTGGTTTGGAGGCGCCCGAAACTCGCCTTTCATCCCCTCGTTATCTGCTGTGATCACACGGTTATGAGTGTGATCCCATTGCCCGGGGTTCGCGACAGGGACGCTAAAGAGTTGGACTAGCCAGTAGTGTTGCCGGTGGAATGCAACTGGGCGTTTCGCAGCATTTTATAGAATCACACCCTCCAGCAAGATGTGACTCGCTGCGACCTTACTGACAATTAGACTTAATCAACAAAAAAAATTATAAATCCTGCTGTTTGGCCATCTGAACTTGGTGCACCATCTGAACTTACTGAAACGATTTTCGACAAATTTATTTCTGCTCTAGAAAGAGCTTCTACAACTGCTTTGCAAATATCTGTGCCTTTAATAGTTTCTGGTAAAGATACCAAACTTATTAATTCTTCTTACAAAAAAATATATAGAAATGTAGAATATATATATAGAACATAATATATACTTATACTTATATATATAGAAATGAGATCACTAAGAAGAATGTGCGGAAAAACGTTGTATGATAGAATACCGAACGATGAAATAAGAGAGAATTGTAAGGCAGATGACTGCATCATGGATAAAATTAAAAACGGATCCCTGAGATGGTTTGGACATATGGAACGAATGGATGAGAGAAGAATGGTTAAAAAGTTGTTCACAAGCAGCGTGAGTGGAAAAAGAAGCCGAGGACGACCGATGAAAACATGGCATGACCAAATTAATCAATTACTAAAAGGCGGCCACATTCGAAGTCGGAATAATCGACGTGCGTGCATGGTACGATGTATGAATGTAGAGGAATCCCGAGAGGTATGCCAGGACAGAGCGTTGTGGCGATCCATCCTCTCTGCCTACCCCTCCGGGTAAATGGCGTGATGGTTAGTTAGTTACAAAAAAATCACCTCGGGGGACTAGCACCGTGTGCGAAGTATTAAACAATGCCATTTATTTATGCATGAATGACGTCATATCCTTCGTTTCCATAATTTGTAAAACTATCGATGAACGAAGAAAATACACATGAAATGCTATTTAAATATTTTTTGATTTTTTTTATACTATTACTAAAACTTTTTGGAATCACTTTTACTTTTTTCTCTTCATTCGCGTGCCATGCAAAATCGTCTCGCGTGCCATAGGTTCGCCATCCCTGGTCTAGGAGATCTCTTTTATCATTATAATAATTTAATTAAAAAGTGGTTTTTCATCGTACTAAATTTTGTTTCCGAATCGTAATTATGATTGTTGTGGGTTTTATCCAGAAAATAAAATTAAATAATTATTCTGTCATACAAAAAAAAAATTACAAACTAACTAACATTAAGGTCAATAATAATATATTATAATATATTAGATAATTTATAGAGCGTCATTTTAATGAATTACTCATCTCAAGGGCGCTGTAGAAAATGCTCCGTTTTATGAACTAGTTAAAAAAGAAACATATTTAGTTTGAGGGTTGCACCTGGCGCAGCGATCAACCTAACTAACTAACTAACTTACCATCACGCCGTCTCCCCGGAGGGGTAGGCAGAAAGAATGGAACGCCACACTGTTCTGTCCTGACATACGTCTCTCGCTTCCTCTACGTTCATACATCTTGTCATGCACGCACGTCGATTTTTCCGACTCCTCACGTGACCGACATTCAATATTTGATTGATTTGATCGTGCCACGTTTTCCTCGGCCTTCCTCTATTTCTAGCTCCGTTCACGCCGTTTACATATACCTTCTTTACCATTCTGTCTTCACTCATTCTTTCCATGTGTCCAAACCATCTTAATGACCCTTTCCTTATTTTGTTCATAACACTTTCATTCGCACCACATTCACTTCTTATACTTGCATTTGTCACTCTATCATAAACAGATTTGCCACACATTCGTCTTAGAGATCTCATTTCTACTGCATTTATTCTACTTTCATCCTTCATCAACCTTAAAATAATTATTTACTGAAATATATTTTAATGTAATTGGGGATAACGTGATGGGGCAGACCAAACCGATTGAGCTGCAACGGGGAGTCAGACAAGGAGATGTGGTATCTCCGATGCTGTTCACTTGTGCTTTGGAAGATATATTTAAAACTCTGGACTGGATAAATGGTGAATACATTTCTCACCTTCGTTTTGCGGATGACATTGTCATTCTGGCGGAATCTGTGGGGGAGCTAGAAGGCATGCTAGATGAACTGAACACTGCATCCAGACGAGTGAATTTGGATAAGACTAAAGTAATTTATAATGAATATATTATCCCGAGGTCAGTAACCGTCGATGGATCGGCTCTTGAAGTGGTACAAGAATACACATATCTTGGCCAAATCACACAATTAGGACGAAACAATTTCGAGAAAGAAGCCGACCGAAGAACTCAGTTGGGCGGCCTTTGGGAAATTACGTCATGTTCTCACTTCCAAAATACCACAACGCCTCAAGACTAAAGTCTTCAACCAGTGCGTCTTACCAGTCATGACGTAAGAAGCCGAGACGTGGACACTGACAAAAGGTCTAGTCTACAGATTCAAGGTCGCCCAGCGCGCCATGGAAAGAGCCATGCTCGGAATAACCTTGAGCTGACGACATTGCTTGAATATATGGAACGACCAAGATACGAAAGGGACAAGAAATAGAGAAGTGGAGAAAAATGAAAAAGGCCTATATCCAGCAGTGGAAGGAAGAAGGCTGAAGAAGAAGAAGTCAGGATAGAATAGTGTGGCGGTCGGTATTTAAAACATATATACGAAAATTAAACCTGCGAAGTGAAACATGGAACTGAAAGAAGAAGAATGAGAACAGAATAAATGCGGACGAGATGAGATCCCTTAGACGAAGTGTGATAAAACGATGTACGACAGAATTTCAAACACTGATATATGGAAGAAATGTAGAGCGGAAGAAAGTATTATAAACAAAATTATGAAAGGATCACTGCGTTGGTTTGGACATATGGAACGCATGGATGAAGAAAGAAAGGTTAAAAAAAGTATATGTTAATTGTGTAAATGCAGTACGCAGTCAAGAAAGACCGAGGAAAACTTATCACGATCAACTTGATCAAATTTTAATAGATCGTCCATGTTGCAGTTCTGGTCCCAACCCTAATGTATGGAAGCGAAGCATGGAACTGGCAGAAGAAGGATGAGAGCAGAATAATTGCGGTAGAGATGAGGTCCCTAAGACGTATGTGTGGTAGAACGATATACGACAGAATCTCAAATGCTAATATAAGAAAGGAATGTAGAGCGGAAGAAAGTATTATGAAAAAAATTATGAAAGGATCGCTGCGTTGGTTCGGACATATGGAACGCATGGATGGATAAAGAATGGTTAAGAAAGTATACGTTAATGATGTTAATGGGGTACGAAGTCGAGGCAGACCGAGGAAAACTTATCACGATCAACTTAATCAAAATTTAAAGATCGTCCATGTTAGAAGTCGGAAGACTCGACGTGCGTGTATGACTCGCTGTATGAATGTGGAGGAAGTTAGAGGTGTGTCAATTCTTCTACTTTTGATAGACCCTTGACCTACCCCTCCGGGTAACGGCGTGAAGGTTTGTTGTGATGTTTATGTTTTTTTTTATTAAAAAATTTCAAATTAAATCGCAAAATTTCGAGTTACCTAGTTTTAGCATTGAGCCCATGAAATACTCTTTGAATGATAATTTTTATAATTTCATATTTTTACAAAGGAATATAACATAACAAACGTAATTAATGTGAGTTCATTGTTTGTGTTCATTTTAATGCAACATTATAATTATTGCATGTGAATATTTAGAACTCTGGCGGAACTGCAGAAGGTCAAGACCCTCAGCGGTCCGATTGACTTTGTGCGATGATTGTTTGACGAGTTTTTGCCAAATTTTGACGAATGGCGCTTTTGGCGATTTTTTTGCGTGTTATGTTTTTTTTTGGCTTTGCAGATTCGGGTCTAGGGCGGTGATGGCCACTTAATGGTGTTACGCATGGCTGATTTCAAGCAGAATCCGTAACCCGCCGTCATGCATGGACGATGGACGGGCCTAGGGAGTGCAAAAGCGAAGCTGACGAAAGGACGTCGCTGCGTCCTATAACAACATCGGGTGTGTCAATGGCATCAATTTTTATTTTTAAAAACACACCGTCATGCCGCTATGAAGAGGATCAGCAAACAGGGGCGAAGAAAATTGATTTATTTTTCTATTTTTATTTAAAACTATGATAAAAAAAAGGTTACTTGAAATATACTAAAAAAAACTAACTAACTAAACTAATCATCACGCCGTTTCTCTGGAGGGGTAGGCAGAGGATGGATCGCCACACCGTTCTATCCCGACATAATTCTCGCGCATCTTCTACATTCACACATCGTGACATGCACGCTCGTCGATTGTTCCTACTTCGAACATGGCCGCCTTTCAGTGATTGATTAATTTGGTCATGCCATGTCTTCCTTGGCCTTCCTCGATATCTTTTTCCATTCACACTACTTCTATATATATTTTTTTAACCATTCTTCCCTCATCCATTCGTTTCATATGTCCAAACCATCTTAGTGACCCTTTCTTAATTTTATTTATCACGCATTCATTCGCCTTTCATTCCATCATTAGTTATTATATCATACATTGTTTTTGTGACCTCATTTCTACGGCATTTATCATAATTTCATTCTTCTTCTGCCAACTCCAAGCTTCACTTCCATACATAAGGGTCGGCAGTAGAACCCCATTGTGCACTGCCATCTTTGCTATAAAAATTAATTTCAAATAATTCGTTTTTAAAACAAGAAGAAACAAGAGTATTAAACAGTTTATTAATCTCGACAAATTTCGAGGGCCTTCATCATCGGGAGGACGATATCAACTTATATATAAGTTTACATCGTTCTCCCGATGATGAAGGTGTAAGCATTCGAAACTTGTCGAGAAAAATAAACTCAAAATTGGAAACACAGTATTTTAATTCATATAACCAGAGAAGGCAAAGGGATACCACTCTGGATATTTTCCCCCAGGTCATCACTCTCTAGGGTGATAGTCAACGTTAGGGAGACCTGAGAGGACACAGAAAGAAGAAGAAGAAGAATTCATGTAGAAAAAATTGTAATTTTATTCCATTTAAAAAAAAAGTAAAAACTGTAATGTTCCATAAATGGTAGTTAAATTACGTATGAACTATGGTTAAAAAATTTAACCGTGGTATTACTGCGTAAATGAAAACTCTATGGTGTAATTTTGACACGGCATAAAAAAACCTGCCTGGACCTTCAACTCAGACCTTGCGGTGGTGGGGGGAACCGAGATTGGGACAAGGCCGATCGTATTGGGAGATTTCCGTTTCAATCATCTCGGTACGTTGGAAACACCATGAACAGTTTTGCAAGTACAAGATTATTATATATGTATCTATTATGCGCAACACTCGCATAACCAACAGGGGTGAAAATCGCCCACACAATTAATAGAACAAAAATATTGAAAAAGTAGGCGGTACCAAAGATTGAAATTTATTGGACCCAAGCTGTACAACCTCACGAACAAAAATATAATCAATCAATCTCTATTGAGATACAATTAATTCTTGAATTAATAAGCCGCGATGGGTGAAATCCAGTATTCGCGTACAAATATTCTGCTTAATGCTTAATAAACACAAATCTTCATAGATGGTATTAGTATGTAGATTGCATAAACTACCACGTAAAGAGTAGTATTAGAGATTAACATATATACAACTTCCAAAAGTTTGCCAGACATGCTGATCGTAAGAAAGGTGGAATGGGGAATGTTGTATTGCATAAAGCGTGCGCTTAACCCAACCAATGACAGGTCATAAGTCCTGTAAACACCTTGACCGACCATATTCTGTTTCCAATTTGCATCTTCGTCTCTATTGAGATACAATTAATTCTTGAAAAATATAATCAATCTACAAACAAAATGCGGAAAGCACTGCTAGTGTCAGAGTAAATGGGGATCTTACAGCCTGGTTTGATATCAAGAAAAGTGATAGGGTAACTGGCGTGTGTAATGCCCCATGGTTGTTTAATATATATATGGACAAGTGCACGTAAGAGCTGAAAGGGTTGGATGCAGGTGCAAAAATGAACGGTATAATAATAACAAAAATAATAATAATAATATGCTAACTATTAAAGCGCCGTTTTTGTGATGTAATCACCTCAAGGGCGCATTAAGAAGTGTTTTAAATCTAAATGTGAACGTTGCATCTGATTTTCACGATCGGTTATAAAGTATAGTAGAACAAAGTATAAATGTTTAAATTGGGTATGAAATATGAAAAAGATGGGTTTTCAGTTTAGATCTGAAATCTATGTCAGTAAGCTGTATGTCAGGAAGCTGTCTTTTGTATGCGGACGACGCTGTGCTACTTGCAGACAACGATCATGAACTACAAACCCTGGTGTCGATACGATTTAATGATGAATGTGAACAAGTCCAAGGTAATGATTTTCGAAAAAGAAGGAAACACGACAGTCTGTTACATTAGTGTGAACAATGAAAATCTGTAACAAGTGGAGAAAAAGTGAATTAAAATAAATTGGGGTAAAAATTAAATATCAACCACTTGATGGTTTAATGACACACTTCTGTTAAATGATAGTTTACGTCGAATTAAATTGATTTAATAAGTCAAATATATTGTTTAAAAAAACACATTGAGATATTTACAAGGACGATTTCGCTTGCTATGGAGACATATACATAATTTCAGTTAAGAAAGTAGGGTGAGTGACCCAGAGTTTGACAGGGTTCCAATAACTGGCAAGAAATTAATACTCAGATTTAAAAATACATTTGTACACAGAAGAAGGACGAGAACCAACCGAAACTTTCCTTTGAAGAGTGTTATGAACACAATGTTTTTTAAAACTTATTCAAATTTCCATTTAAATCTTGGGTGGATTTTAGTCCATCTGCAATTATTATATACAATGATATTATTATTAATTAAGAGTAAGATGAGAATCTATAAAGCATGCGTAAGACCAATTATAACATATGGCGTCAAAGCAAGGGCAGACACAGTAAGGACCAAACAAGTTTTGAGAACTTCCGAGATGAAGACGCTGAGAACGATAGCAGGCAAGACACTGAGAGATCGCGTGAGGAACACCAGAATAAGGGAAAATGGGTGAGGTTGAGGATATTATAAGATGGAGCAGACAGCGAAAAGGGGACTGATACGGTCAAGTTCAAAGAATGGACACCACCAGACCCCTATATTGCACTACATAATCAGCCTCATGGGACTCGACCTCGTGGAAGACCTCTTAAAATATGGAAGGACAGCTGGGAGTCTACCTCATAGGAGAAGCAACACTATGACCACATAAGTCCACAACAAGGAAGAAGAAGAATTATATTATATTTAAAGTTTTTTCTTCCACAATTTTATTATGTTTGTAACCGATTTCGTAAGAGGTGCTGATATAGACAGATTAACGTAAATAAGGAGTCCCAATAAAATGTCACATTTAAATAGTGTGGAGTGTGTATTTTACTATATCTAGGCAACCTGCAAGATGTAAACTGACTGTTGATGATATACCTGTGGAGCAGGTGATGAGTTTCAGGTATTTGGGAGTGGAGATCTGCAGCCAAAGTGACCTTTATACCGAAGTACGTGAACAAGTCAGTAAAGCCTCTGCCGTGTCAGGATGACTGAAAAATCTGGTCTGGAAAAACAAGCACATGCGTATCGACAGCAAGATCAGAATCTACAAAACATGCGTGCGACCCATCATGACGTACGCTGTAGAGACGCGGGCTGACACTGTGCGAACCAAGGGACTACTTAGAACATCGGAGATGAAGGTCCTAAGATCAATTACTGGAAAAACCCTCCAAGATCGTGTCCGCAACGCAGACATAAGGAAAACCTGCGAAATAGAGGATATCGTTCAGTGGAGTAGATCCAGAAGAAGATACTGGAGGGACCATGTAGCCCGAATGGATGGTGACAGACTCGCATATACAGCCGCCTATGAAATCCCTTCCGGACACCGCCCACCTGGAAGACCGCCTAAGAGATGGAGGGACAGCTGGATCTCATCATCCGACGAGATATGATTTCTGTGTCACAGATCGTCAGATCTATCAAAAGAAGAAGAAGAAGAAGAAGAAGAAGGAGTGTGTATTTATTGCTTTGATTTTTAAAATTGCGTCTTATACTCGTAATATCGAGTCTAGCTCGGCATACTGTAGGTGTTGGTAAAAAAAACTCGTACTACATCGAGCCACACTCGCAATTGGATTGGAAAGGGTTAAATTTATAATTAAGTGTAATAAGCGAATTTTATAATAAACAGGACTTTTGAAAATATACTCGTATTATAATAAATAGGATTTTCAAATATTTTTCATGCCATAACCGCATACTTAAAGTGTTCTTAAACAAATACCATCTCAAAACGAATGAAACAATTAAAATCGAACCAAATATCTTTACCATGACCTGATCGGGAGCTATAACCACTAACTGTGGTTAGATATGCGTTTTTTCCTAATACATAAATGTCTTAAATGGATCACATGACGCTATTAGATGACAATTTATGAATCGAAATATCAAATGTTAAAAACAAAACAAAAAATTCTATAATATTGTAGAACAATCTAGAAGATTCTTCGGCTAGAACATTCTCTTATAAGAACTTCGCTTTGTTTTTAAAAATGAATATATTCGAAAATGGGACTATTGTCAGACGTGGTGGTCATAAGAAAAAAATGCGGAATGGGGAATGTTGTTAAACATAAAGCGATCGCTCAACCCAACCAATGACAGGTCATAAGTCCTGTAAGCGCCTCGGCCACCACATTCTGTTCTCAGAAAACAATTTACATCTTCGTCTCTATTGAGATACAATTAATCCTTATAAAATAAAAATAATTTGTTTTTTCACATCTGTTCACGCAGAGCAAAAATTTTGGCAAATTATCTAATTTTCTGAAGCACTGATAATACTTGTATGATACAGAATTGTTGAAGATGCAAGAAAATTAATTAATGAAGGAATTTTTATAGAAAATTAATGTAAAATCAATTACTCCAAGGGCGCAATAGGAAATGACTGACCGTGCAGTCTTTAGAAGTTTCTTAAATTTAACGTCACTATCCTCATACTTAATTTAAACATGGAGGCTATTCCACGCCAACGGACCCGCAGCGCTGAAAGCACGATCATGAAAACTTGCTTTATTGGCTCTGACTGGAATTGTTATGTTGTTTGCACTTGTTTCTACTGATCGGAGTGAACGTTGCATTTCCGTTGGCATGGGTGTCACGCAGAGGTCTTATAAATTGTTACTAACGTATACTTTTGTTTAAAAAAACTTATTCTGTAGTTATAAAGGATTTGGAACATTCTGTAATGTTTATTATTTTTAATAAATAAAATATCGCCTCTTTGCAAGAATAACGTGGTATCTCGAAAAATTTAATTATTTTAAAATGAATCAAGATACCCGACTGAAAGAGACAACGTGACAACACAATATACCACTGTTGTGTTGTCTCTTTCCCTCGTAAATTCTCTGTTTTTCACTTTAAAAATACCATGTTTTTGTAGAAAATAATGTTGAACACGGCGGATTTGATTTTCGAAATGTCACGTTATTCTTGCAAAGAGGCGGTATATTGAAAATTAAAAAATTGAAATAGAACGTCTAATCTGTTATATGAGGGTATTATTTGCAAACCTGGCAAACTCCATCATTAGATGTTTTGAGTAAATCGCAAAAAACTGATACGCTAATAAAATGCGCTATTTTACGAAATTTATTTTTTTCATCTCAACCAGTTAGTATTTTAAAAGTAATCAGCCATGAAATAATCATTAAAGTAAAATAATGAATTTCATTTTTGGAGTTTGCCAGCCTTGCAACACTCAAGTGGAGGTTGCCATGTTTGCAACAAACCCTATATTTTAATAGCAAAATTCTTCAGAATGAAGCCGAATTTGAAACTGAAAACCAATAAAAATTGTGTGCAAATGTATTATGAATAAGACCCAATTCATATCTCACTTTTGATTGTTGGTGGAGTTTCCCGGGTTTGCAAATAGTACCCTCATATTGTACTTGATATGACTTCGAAATTTTAAAAGAAAAACACTATGGCGTGTCAGTTTACTAAATCAAATTTAACCCTTAACGTACCGTGTTCAAAACAAAACGCTCGCTCCCATGTGGTAAATTCAGTTTACCGCTAACTTTATCTAAATATCAAGCATATGACTCAATGAATCAAAATTTAATTTATGTCATCTTGTAGGGAATTTCATTAGGAATAGATCGATATCTATAACGTACATGGATTATTTGAAAAACATATCATTATTAATTTTTTTCTGGAACCATGCGATTTCTGATATGGAATGCGTCACAGCATACGAGCAACTGGACACCAAGTATAAACTTGTCTACGCGCCGCGGCCGGCGGGGCGAGACTTTACGAGATTTTACGTATGATAAAGGCACCTAGGCAAAATGTATAGTACGTTCAAGACAACGAGTACGTATTAATATTTGTCCCTTTTGGTAAAGTGTTAATATTTTCACAGTTCTGATATTATTAAGTTGCGTGCTGCGTTTCCATCCACAGTCGGTATTATTACGTACCTATTGAAAAGGCCAAAGATATCATTTATAATACGTTCAAAACAGCGAGTAAGTATTTGTCACTTTTGATAAAGTTGTAAATATTAGCAAAACAAATTCTACCTTAACACGAATGAAGGTGAGGGCAGTCTTAGAAAATATTTTTTTTTGGGATGAAGGAAGTAATTTTTGCTTTTTTTTTTATTACGAAATATTGAGAACACTTCAATGGAGGATTACAATTTTTTTTATAATATTAGGGTCCATAGGTTTTAAGAAAATCAACTTTAAATTGGCAGTGGAAACTCAATTGACCACATGGCAACGCGACGGTTAAATCGTAATAGCACACCAGTGAGAGTTTTTTTTAGATAGTTTATGTGTCGAATATGAACGTTAATTATATAATAATTATCAATACAATAGAATAGTATATCTCTTGATATGATTCATGTATTATTTTTTACGCACCAGGTAGTAAAAAATGCTTTAGTGTGTTGGGAAAAACTAGCAATTACTACTGTGAAAATACCGGAAACAGAACTGCACCGAAAGAGTGGAGAAAGCAAAATCGTTTCCATATCCATGTATTTAGTATTTATAAGCATACAAACATTTTTATGCGTGTTTCAATTACATAAATTAATATTTATTTTGCTGTGTGCAAATATGAATGTCTTTTTATACATATAACTACTGACATATATCTTATTTCCTTTTCTAACTGTTGTATATATAATATATTATTGCCTATAACTACTTTTTACCTTTTATATATTGTACAATATCGACTGAAGCAAAGATGGCAGTGCACAATGGAGTTCTAGTGCCGACCCTTATGTATGGAAGTGAAGCTTGGAGTTGGCAGAAGAAAGATGAAAGTAGGATAAATGCCGTAGAAATGAGGTCACTAAGGAGAATGTGCGGAAAACAATGTATGATAGAATATCTAATGATAAAGTAAGAAATGAATGTAAGGCGGATGAATGCGTGATAAATAAAATCAAAAAAGGGTCACAAAGATGGTTTGGACATATGGAACGAATGGATGAGGGAAGAATGGTTAAAAATAGAGAAAAATAAGTCGAGGAAGGTCAAGGAAGACATGGCATGACCAAATTAATCAATTACTGAAAGGCGGACATGTTCGAAGTAGGAACAATCGACAATGCATGACACGATGTGTGAATGTAGAAGAGGCGCGAGAATTATGTCAGGATAGAACAATGTGGCGATCCATTCTCTCTGCGTACTCCTCTGGGGAAGCGGCGTAATGGTTAGTTAGTTAGTCTATATATTATTGCATATACGAGCGTAACTGCTAACTGCTGTATATCTTTTATATATTGTACATGCATATATAACACAGCGCCCTTGAGATGATTAATTCATAAAAATGGCGCTCTGTAAATTATCCAATTTATTATCATTATTATTGTAACTAACTAACTAATCATCACGCCGTCTCCCCGAAGTGGCAGGAAGAAAGAATGGACTGCCACACTTTTCTTTCCTGATATACTACTCTCGATTCCTCAACATTCACAATTCATGTCATGCGGGCACGCCGATTTCTCCGACGTGGACCCTTCACGTGGCCGACATTCAATATTTGATTTATTTGATCGTGCCACGTTTTCCTCTAAATCAGTGGTTCCCAAAATGGTCCGTACGGATCCCCAGGGGTCCCTGGGATCATTCAGGGGTCCGTACGGACCCCAGGGGTCCATGGGATCATTCAGGGGGTCCGTACGGACCCCAGGGGTCCCTGGGATCATTCAGGGGGTCCGTGGAAAATAAAAATTGATTTGGCGATCCCTGAACAACGTCAGGGGGTCCACGCAAGGTTTATGACGACCTTTTTTTAGCTCATTCTCATTCAGGGGGTTTGCACAAAATAAAAGAAATTAGCAAGGGATCCACGGGATAAACAAGTTTGGGAACCACTGCTCTAAATGAAAGTGTCATCAAATCAGTTTATTTACTCAATAGACATTACAAACAGCATAAATGTTTAAGTCATCTATTGAGTACAGGTAAAATATTATACACATCCAACATAATACCGTTAGAGATGGTTCGACATTAGGAAGACAAGATACTTTCTAAAGTCGAGATTATTTGTCCCCTGAACGTATCTTCACTAATATGAAAGACGTCGATCTCCGAGGAGACCGCGTTCAGCAGACAAATTGCTCTTCCAAACGGTATCACCAGAGGCAAATTGGTTCTGGCGGCAGGTAGGCAAAACAAAATAATATGTAACAGTTATGATAAAATATGAACAAAATAATAAAAGGAACATTTAGTTGGTTTGGACTCAGGGAAATAATGAATGAATAAATAATGGTTACAAAAATATATGTTAACGATGTAAATTGAAATAATCAAATGATTTTACTGAAATTTCTTGATGGAAGTTCATATTAAATAATAATTAAATAAAACGAGTTTTTTAACTACTTCCACTTTTGTCTTTATTTCGACAGCGACCGGTTTCGCCAGGCTCCCTCGCATCGACAGACTCGACAGACGCGACTCGATCTCGACAGACCCGGTCTGTCGATGCCAGCGAGTCTGGCGAAACCAGTCGCTGTCGAAATAAAGACAAAAGTGGAAGTAGTTAAAAAATCGTCGTTTTATTTAATTATTATCTAAATTTAAATAATTATATAGAGGAAAACTGAAGAACACGTGGCACGATAAAATAAATCAAATATTGAAGTCGGCCACGCGAGGAGTCAGAGAAATCGACGTGCGTGCATGACACGATATATGAATGTTGAGGAAGCGAGAAAAATATGTCAGAAAAGAAAAGTGTGGCAGTCCATTATTTCTGCCTACCCTTTCGGGGAGACGGCGTGATGGTTAGTTAGTTAGTCATTAAAACGTGACACGATCAAATCAATCAAATATTAAACGTCGACCATATGAGAAGTTGTAGAAATCGTAGCGCGTGCATGACACGATATATGAATGTTGAGGAATAGAGAAAAATATGTCAGAAAAGAAAAGTGTGGCAGTCCATTCTTTCTGCCTACCCCTTCGGGGAGACGGCGTGATGGTTAGTTAGTTAGTCATATAAATGTGACACGATCAAATCATTCAAATATTAAACGTCGACCATGTGAGAAGTTGTAGAAATCGACGCGCGTGCATAACACGATGTGTGAATGTAGAGGAGTCTGAAGACAGCCCATTATTTCTGCCTACTTCTTCGAGGATACGGCGTGATGGTAAGCTAGTTAGTTAGTTAGTATACCTGTCCATGTGTATTTCCGTATGTCAAGATAACTGTATGATTGTCCATCGTTTCTGTCTACATTTTATAAGAAGGGACTTAGTCAAGATAAAAAAAACATATTTTTTTTTATTCATATAAAATGACATCATTCTCACCTTCTCAAGCCCTTCGAGATTTTTTTTAATAAATATATTATTTGGATTGGGTGAGGGCCAGTGGTCGGCAAACTATGGCTCGCGAGCCGAATGCGCCTCTTTGGCTACTTGAGTGCGGTTCTTCCAGAAATGATATGCTTAAAATACATTTCTTCTCTTAAATTTTATAATTATATATTAATATATATTATATATTATTATATTAATGTATCTGGAATCATCCCTGAAATAAAATAAAATAAAAAAACACCAACAACACACTGCCCTTACTTACTTGAAAAATGCAAGGAAACGCAAGACTTTTGTTCAAATTAAATATAACAAAGTTTTAATTTAAATAATGAAATAAAAAATGTAATATATTTTTTTAATGTATGATATATTTAGTTGAATTCCACTTAGAGTTATGGTTTCGATCAGTTTCGGCAGCTCGCTACCATCTTCTGGCTCTCCATCTTCACGATGCTATCTTCCAGAAGATGGCAGCGAGCTGCCGAAACTGGTCTAAGCCACAACCTTGTGGAATTTAACTAAGTATACATTAAAAATAATATATCAAATATATTCTTTTCATTGTTTACATTAACTTGTACAATGAAATTTCAAATAACATCATTAAATAATAATTGCATGTTATCTGGTTTTTTTTTCGTTGAACATAGATTTAAACGACTTCTAAAAACAAGGTTCTCACAATTAAATTTGACTCTAAAAATAAAATAAAAAATATAATGTACTGCAGTTTGCCGACCACTGGGGTAAGGACTATAATTTTAGGTATATCCTTTTTTTTACATATAATAACATCTAAATTAAAGTGCTTCGGGTATGCAAATGTGTTTTTTCCATGTGCCTTTTTAGTAGGAAAGTATCAATAAATAATTCCATGCTTGAGAAACAGCTCTTATTAAAAACAATATTCTTAGAATCTTCTTGTTCTTCAGCTTGGTGTAGACTCGAGAGTCTGGTGTTACAAAATTGATGCTGAAATCCAGCTATCTCAACATCGTTTTAGGGGTCTCCCTGGTGGACGTTGTCCATATGGTATTCCATGGAGAGCTATGTATAGGATTCTTGTGGGATTCATTCTCTGTACATGTTGTTATCAGTAACTTCGACGCTGTCGCCATCATCTGACCACATCTTGAACCTCACAAGTTTATCTAATAATGTTCCATATACGATCAGAGTTATCCCTGCAATAGCACGTAGCGTTCTCATTGTTGTCCTTATAATAGTTTTGGTCTTGACAGTGTCCATTCTTGCCTCAATGTCATGTGTGAGGATAGGTCCGCACGCAGGTATTCTTTCAAATGATATCTCTCAGTCAACCCGCCACGACTGTAGCTTTGTCTATTTGAAGTATTACTTTTCAAGGTATCTGAACTGGATTACTTGTTCAATTGGCTCGTCATATAGGCACTGAGATGTATTATTCTAGTGGGTCTTTGAAATATCTCAGGCAACTCGCCACAGCTGCAGCTTTGTCTATCTGAAGCCTCACATCTCTGGGGAGATCATGAGAGCAGGGCAGTTCACTGCCAAGATATTTGAACTGGAATATTTGTTTAATTGGCTCGTCATGTACCAAGATTTACTACTCTAGTGGATCTTTAGATAATTATAACACCATCATCAAGCAAGTGGTGACATATGGTTCTGAATCATGGACAATGACTCTAAAAGAATCTACTGGTTTGAGAATAGAATACTTAGAATTATCCTGGGACACAGACCCGGTGTTGCAGCGGGAACTTGGAGGCATAGGACCAACCAAGAGATCCGGACAATGACCCAGCAGCCCCTTATAACGAGCACCGTGAGAGCCGATGGCCTAGCATGGATTGGGCAAGTATGCCGAGCCGAAGATACCAGAGCAATCAAGACCCTGTACGCGTCTAGACCGACTGGAGTAAGACCTCTAGGAAGACCTAGACAGCGCCTAATGGACAATGTTCTGGCTGACCTGGCTAGGTTGGGCGAATTGGACTGCTGGGAGCAAAAGGCGCAGGATCGAGGAGCTTGGCAAAAATCATCAAGGAGGCTAAAACTCTTCAAGAGTTGTATGGCCATAGGAAGTAAGTAAGTGGATCTTTGGAGAATGTTATGCACTTAATTTTTGCTACAGAGATAATCATGTTATACTTTGAACAGAATTCATCAAACTTTGTGACCATTCTCTGCTCATGATTTAAGTAACATTGTCAACGTAACAGAAAATTCCCACCGCTTTCTTACCAAGAGTACACCCAACTTGAGAGACGCAAGCCCTGGATTTTTTTTGTATCCTATATGCAGGACTCTCCGAACCATTATGGGAAAGACACTCTGAGACAGTCGAAGATGTTGTGCCATGGGGAAGAACGAGAAGACGTTACTGGAGAGACCATGTAAAGAAATCGTGTTTTAAAATAGTGATAAGTAAAACGGCAAATAAAGAACCAACAAGCAATCGACCACCAGGAAATCCACCCAAAATATGGCGAGACAGCTGGACATCTACGTCCCAGGAACGGGTTCCGAAATATAACAGGACACAGTCCTATATAAAGCGAAAGAAGAAGATGCAGTTAAATAGAAATGGGCTAAGGCTATCGCCTAGTCTAACTAACTAACTAACCATCACGCCGTCTCCCCGAATGGGTAGGCAGAAAGAATGGACTGCCACACTTTTCTTTCCTAACACATTTTTCTCATTTCCTCAACATTCATATATCGTGTCATGCACGTGCGTCGATTTCTCTGATTTCTCACGTGGCCGACATTCAATATTTGATTTATTTGATCGCGCCACGATTTCCTCGGTCTTCCTCTATTTCTAGTTCCATTAACATCGTTAATATATAATTTTTTTACCATTCATTCTTTCCTATGTCCAAACCATCTAAATGATCCTTTCATTATTTTGTTCATAACACCATCATTCGCACCGCATTCACTTCTTATATTTTCATTCGACACTCTATCATACACATAATATCCACACATTCGTCTAAGAGACCTCATTTCTACTGCATTTATTCTACTTTCATCCTTCTTTTGCCAGTTCCATGCATCACTTCCATACATAAGCGTCAGTAGAAGAACACCATTGTGCACTACCATTCTAGCTTTTTTTTTGTGATGACAACTTTAAGTGCACCATTCACTTTATTGCCTTTTCTAATCGCCTAGTCTAATATCAAAATATGTTTTTTTTTTATAGCTTTAATATATGCTTGCACTTGCTCTGATTTTTGTGTTACTTTAAAGGTTAATCTCTTAGGTGGTTTGTGAGAGATGTGGGTGCCATTTTTGTGGGCAAAGTGTTCATGAGGTCTTTCAACCGAATCCTGTCGAAAGTTTTGGTAAGGTCGACGAAACAGAGGTAGGCCGGTTTTTTGTAATCTATTGCTTTTTATTTAATTTGTCTGCGAATTAATATAACGTCGGTTGTAGAGCGGTTATTTTTTTAATCCTTGCTGTTCCCTTTGTTTGTAATATCTATATTACGCTTTTCATTTATTTATTTATTTATACATTCACAAATGAGACATAACAAACGATAAAACATTTGGGCGACTCATTTGGACACAAAACGATATTATAAAGATAAAAAAACAAAACAACATGAGACCAAAAAAATCATACATATCAGAAGGAATCCAAATATGTCGACGTCAGTGAGGCAATACTCTTTCCAGAGTTTGCAATATTTTTTTTATGAATACTGCCTCACTGACACTGAAAATGTCCAAAACCGAGATGATTAGATTCAGCGTCCGAATTGCTTTTCCTACTGGCATCACCAAAGGCAGGTAGGTTCTGCGTGACGGAGTAAAGAACAATTGATGTCGGCGCTGTCGCAGGTAGTTATCAGGAACAAAAAGACCTATTTGCTTCAGAACATAGGGGTTCTCAATAGAGCCCCGAATCAGTTTGTAAAAATGTGATGTTAGTAATCCTTCCCTCCTTAGTTCGAGGGAGTTATACCCCAGCATACCCAAGAGAAATGCCGTTGGATAGAGCCAAGGATATACCCCGTACTCTCTCATGTAGAGGGCTCTCAAGAATTTCTTTTGAACCCTCTCCAACATGAGAGAATACTGAGCCTCATGAGGACTCCATATCACGGCACCTCCCTCGAGTCTGCTTCTGACTAAGGAGTTATACAGAGTTCTAAGGACCCGGGTATCTCTGAAAATCCTAACAGTTCGAAGAACAAAACCCAGCATCTTTAACGAATAATGAATAATAATAATAATAATATGTGAATAATTAATTAATTCTACCGAACCTTATGTATGAAAGCGAAGCATGGAACTGGCAAAAGAAGGATGAAAGTAGAATGAAATGCAGTAGAAATGAGATCTCTTAGACGAATGTGTGAATATTCTCTATATGATAGAGTGTCGAATGAAAATATAAGAAGTGAATGCGGTGCGAATGATGGTGTCATGAACAAAATAATGAAAGGATCATTAAGATGGTTTGGACATATGGAAAGAATGAATGAATAAAGAGTGGTAAAAAAAATATATGTTAATTATGTAAATGGAACCAGAAATAGAGGAAGACCGAGGAAAACGTGGCACGATCAAATAAATCAAATATTGAATGTCGGCCATGTGAGGAGTCAGAGAAATCGACGCGCGTGCATGACACGATGTATGAATGTTGAGGAATCGAGAGAAATATGTCGGGAAAGAAAAGTGTGGCAGTCCATTCTTTCTGCTTCTGCTTCTGGTTAGTTAGTTTACAATTAATTAGTAAAGGATAGCAGGGATATTTTTTTAAATTAATTAGTAAAGGATAGCAGGGATATTCTATAGTTTTATGGATTTGCTTTCAAATCCTTTATCTTTATAAATGGGTATTGTTATGCTTGTTCATCTCAGCATTAAGCATCCCAATATCTGTTATGCCCAATATCTCATTTTAGTATGCCCAATATTTCAATATCCCAATATCTCAGTTTAGACAATTTTAACAAAAAAAATTATTCAGTAATTTCGTTCAAATAACCTAGTGGAAATCAACGGGAAACTACCTCATTAAAAAGACCCAAGTGACTTTCTAAGAACCAGCAAAGATATTAATAGGCTTTGCCGCAAACCAATCCCTAGGATTGAAACATAATATAAAAATAATAAAATTTTATAAAACTTGGCTACCGATCGATAGCCGGCATACATAAACATCTCATTGTGGATTTTGTCTGGTCCTGTTGATTTCATGTTTTTCAGATTTGCTATAACAGTTTTGATTTCACATCACCTTTCATTTCTTAATCTATAATAATCTGAGGCGATGGGATTTCCTTTGGGTAATTATATAATTCCTGAAAGTATGTCTCCCACTTTTCTAATGTCTTGGAATTAGTTTAATAATCAAACTAACTAACCATCGCTACGTTTCCCCGGAGGGATGGGCAAAGAGGATGGACCGCCACACTTCTCTATTCTGACACACCTCTCGAGTTTCATTAACATTCATACACCGTAACATGCACGCTCGTCGATTTTCCCGAATTCGAATATGGTCGCCTTATAGTAATTTGGGTTATGTGCTAAGGGAGAAAAATACCACCTCCTTTGACTGATATTAATGGGTAAAGTGGAGGGACGTCGGGGAGTTGATAGAAGGCAGCTGTCCTGGCTGCGGAACATCAAAGAGTGGACAGGAATAACAAGAGTTCAGAACCTGTTCCAAATGGCGCAGGATAGAGATGCCTTTGCTGCAGTGATCGCCAACGTTGGGGGGACTTGACACGGCACCGAAAGAAGATATCAATTGTCTTATTTGGTCATACCAACTTTTCCTCGGCTTTTTTTTTCATTCACACTACTTGTATACAACGTTTAAACCATTTTTACATCATGCACTCGTTCCATATGTTGAAAACCATCTAAGTGATCATTTTTTAATTTTACTAAGGACGCAATTAAGTGGAAGAAAATGCAATACATGAAAGAAAATGGAAGAGGCCTATATTCAGCAGTGGAGAGAAGGCTGAAGAAGAAGAAGATGGACGCAAATATCTGCTATACATTCCCTCCTTATTTCTTCGTTAGGTATTCTATCATACATCGTTTTCTCACACATTATTATTTTTTTCGTTTAATAATCAAAATGGCATAAATTAACAAATATAGCTATAATTATCAAGTCGTAACATTAATAATACATTAAGTACAACAAAAAAGCATTAATTTTATAAATTAAAAAAAATTGAATCAAATTAACATTCTAAATGGGAAAAAAATAGAGCATAGGAAATTCTAAACGATATGCAAAAAGCGGTACATGAATGATTTAGTATTAATCGATGTGTGATTAAGTGTATAGAATTCCATATTAAAATAAACAATTTTTGTTTATTTTAATGATTTAGTAACTTAAACTGAACATGTTATATTTGGTGATAGTTAATAAGATAAATTTCTAATTCATATGTAAACATAATTCGGTCATGACTTTATTAACTGTTTAAATTTAAAATACTGTTTTAATATCAAAACATAATTCGGTAATCATAATTTTATTCACTGTTTAAATTTAAAACACTGTTTTAATATCAAAAATAGATAAAAAAAATTATATTAAAACAGTGTTTTTTTTCATTTAACAGTGAATAATGTTAAAATATTTAAAGTGTTTCCGCCAAAACGATATTAAAACAGTGTTTTTTTATTTAACAGTGAATAACGTTAAAATATTTAAAGTGCTTTCCGCCAAAACAACGGATTACCAAATCATAATTTTATTTTTAAATACATACAAAAATCGTTTTTTATTTATTTATTTATTATCATAAATTGTGTTCAGTTTCAGATTCCGAATCACCTGTATTTCGCTTTTACACGCCATAAATAATTAGTCGAGTATAAAATATATTATTGTGAACTTACTTTTTGATATACAGAAGATTTCCCAAAACTGATTACACTATAAAAATATAATTAAAAATAATTATATTTTAATCAAGTAATAAAACACTAAAACTTTAATAAATCACTTGTTAAAATCCTACAATGAAAGTCAATAAAAAAGTAATGTTTTTATCTTTTTATATAATATATCCGTTATTGTAATGGGTAATAAAATATTTATTGGCTCGTGTTGGCTCTCGAAGAGAAATTATTTTACGAAACCGGCGACTTTCGAGAAGACAAGACACAGGACCGCTCTCGCCAACAGCCGGACCATAACTGAACAGGTAAGCACGTGGCCGGTTGTTTTATTGACAACAACAGAAGGCTGAGAGACAAAGTGGTCTATGTCAGAAAAAATAGTTACATACATGGGATTGTATGACGGCACAATGTGTCTTTGTATATCTAATATGCATGGGACGACACGTACTAAGTATGTAGATTATTTTTTCTGTGCCGTGTCAGGTCCCCCCAACGTTTGCTATCACTGTAGCAAAGGCATCTCTGTCCTACGCCACTTGGAACAGGTTCTGAACTCTTGTAATTCCTGACCATTATTTCATGTTCCACAGTCCGGACAACTGCCTTCTACCAATTATTACCCATTAATATTATTATTATTATTAGTAGTTGGTTGAATCGCTCTTTACATTGATTCGTATGTATATAGAAGGGCGAAACACCGCCACACGGTAACGGCTCGGAGCTCCGCGCGTGCCACGCAATTTTAATAAATGAGAAAAGAGCTCCGAACTTAGCCGATCCGACCGGGCCACAGACCGCCGAATCAACCAACCACAGAGCGAAGAGGCACCCTCACTACCAGCCGACGAGCGCTGTGCACCAATGGGAGCACAGAGCGATCTGTGCACAAATCGGAACCCTTAGGATAGACGGGCTCGCCTACACAAAGGCGGACACCTTCGTCATTCGGCATGTGAGCTTGGCGAGGCAACTCGAAAAGAACACAGATGGAGCTACATCCATCCGGAACTACTACGCTGTCTGCACGCTGCCCGCATCGCGCCCCTGTACTACTGACTGCCCCATCACCCGGAGGAACTTCTGCCGGTACCTCATCGCCGGACAGGACGATAGATATAAGGACGTATACATTGCCGACTGCTTGTCGCAACTTCATAATTAAATAAACTGTGTCAAAAGGAACGTTCGTTTCATTGGTCCCTATCAACATCAATACTGCGCGCGAGCCAAATCGATGCAAATGGTATAGCTATCAATTGATTCGCGTGAAATGTGATAGGTAATCCTATCGCCATTTTATTGTCACGTGAATTCTACGCCAGACCAAGGACAGTGTGACAATCACACTGCCATCGCCGGGAATCGAACCCGAGAACTTCGGTCGATATCAGTCGAAGGAGGTGTTTTTTTAAGTATGTGCATAGGGATGTTAAATTTAAGAAACATCTGAAGACTGCAAAGTTCGGTCAGTCTTTTCAGCGTGTGCGCCCTTGGAGTAATTGATTTTACAAGATGGCTCATTCAAAATATAAACATACCAACAAGAATACATACCATATACCATATAAGAATTCTTAAGGAATATCAAAGTTAATCAGCACGAACATTACTATAAGACAAGAAAAAAATAAACTAAGGTTCCCATTCAAAAAAATAAAACAAACAAATCTCAAAATTTCCTCATAAGCATAGAAAACGTATGAAGATATTCCAGAAGAGGTCAGAAGTGAGAATATGAAAAAAATCAGAATAGAATTAAGTAAATTTGTAACCAAATTGTATCCTTATAACCATTTATGTAGATAACTAAATAACCATCACGCCGTTTCCCCGGAGGAGTAGGCAGAGGATGGACAGCCACACCGTTCTGTCCTGACATACCTCCCTAGATTCCTCCACATTCATACATCGTAACATGCGTGATCGTCGATTCTCCAACTTCGAATGCGGCCGCCTTTCAGTGTTTGATTAATTTGGTCATGCCATGCTTTCCTTAGTCTTCCACGACTTCTCTTCCCACTCACACTGCTTATGTATAATATTTTAACCATTCTTCTCTGGTCCATTCGTATGTCCAAACCATCTCAGGAATTATTTTTTAATTTTACTTATGATGCAATCATCTGTCTCACATTTCTTCCTTATTTCGTCGTTCGGTATTCTATCAATATTGGCTACCTATCAAATGTAACGGGAATCAATATAATAGCTAAAATAAATTATATACATTAATTGGGTTCAAACGACCTGTTGTATACAAGAAAAAAAAAACAATGATATATTAAACATGGCCACATGAGAAGTAGGAGAAATTGATGTATGAATATTGAGATAAGTATGTCAGGAAAGAACAGTGTAGCGGTCATTAATTTCTGCATACCCCTTAGTGGTGACGGTGAGATGGTTAGTTAGTTTTAGAGTATCCCGTTCTCTAGTAACATTAATTAATAAAAACAAATTTTAATTATTATTTCCAGCACACAATGTGTTCAAATAAAAGAGCGAAATATACGCAAGATTTAAAAGAGTTAGCTTAAATGAAAACAGTGGAATAAAAAAAATTGAATAAAAAATTTAATAAACACAAATGTCCGGATCGTCCAGCTGACGACAAGTGCACCATCTAAAAGAACATTATCTGTTAAATTATTTTAATGCGTTATTTTATTTTATATTATTGTATTTTATATAATTTGTTTTAGATTTATTATGTAGACGTTGAATGATTGAAGTGTGCGCGGGAGATGCCTATTGGTGGCGATGAGGTTCGCAACCCATCACACCGCGTCTCTCGCGTTGGCGAAAAGAGAAGAATGGAGTGCAGCATCGATTAAAGTGTTGCAGTCCATTCTTTCTGTCTACCTTTTCGGGGAAACGGCGTGATGGTTAGTTAGTTAGTCAGTTAGCTTAATTGATGACGCTAGTGTAGAGTGAACTAAAAAATGTGAAGATAAGCGCAGCATTCTAGCATATATACAACTTCCAAAAAAGGGCCGAATGGGGAATATTATTAAACATAAAGCGATCGCCCAACCCAACCAATGACAGGTCATAAGTCCTGTAAGCGCCTCGGCCACCATATTCTTTTCCCAGAAAACAATTTACATCTTCGTCTCTATTGAGATACAATTAATCCTTATAAAAAAAAAAATTATCCGCAATTGGTAAAATCCAGTATTTGTCTACAAGAGTTTATATACATTCAACATGTTGTGTAAAAGAGTTATATTAGATTATTTTTTTCTTTTTTTGTTACTTATATCACTTTGATCAACAATCGATCAATGATTGTTGATGGCGCTTTTTACCACTTTCGATCAATCACATTCAAACTGCAGAAATCGCTAGAAGCCGAAGTGGCACCGAATGAAAAATAACAAAGGGAAGCATACGCGCAATTACACTGGAACTAATTAAATAATCCCCTTTTATTATTAGTCAAAATTCAAATTCAAAACATCACAAATCTAGACGAGTATAATTAACATTCATTTTATACCAGCAGAACTCGTGAATTCAATTGTTTTTTTTTTGTATTTAGAACATGGCTTTTTGTAAGATTTGAATCTGGAATACAAAGATAAACTTACTCAATACTTTTGTGGAATTCAAAAAATGTAATTCAACACAAAATTATTTGTAACTATTTTTTTTTTATGGTGGCATATATCAAATATGATTAAATTTTAATTATAGCAATAAATATGAAAACACGTGATTATGTAATATTATACAATATTATTAAAATTAGATTCAATGAAGAAAGACTTGAAAGGATATGCCACATATAAATATTTAAAAAATAATAGATGAATTTGTGTATTTGGGTAGTATGTTAACAAAATATGGGCGAGTGGAGAGAGATATAGAAAGAAGGGTTGGGCGGATAACAAAATGAATGGTGTACTTAAAGTTGTCATCGCAAACAAAAACCTATCCAAAAAAGCTAAAATGACAGTGCACAATGGTGTTCTTGTACCGACCCTTATGTATGGAAGCAAAGCGTGGAACTGGCAAAAGAAGGATGAAAGTAGAATAAATGCAGCAGAAATGAGATCTCTTAGACGAATGTGTGGATACTCTGTGTATGATAGTGTCAAATAAAAATATAAGAAGTGAATGTGGTGCGAATGATGGTGTTATGAGCAAAAATATTAAAGGATCCTTAAGATGGTTTGGACACATGAAAATAATGAAGGAGGAAAGAATGGTAAAAATATATATGTTAACGATGCAAATGGAACTAGAAATAGAAGAAGACCGAGGAAAACGTGGCACGATCAAATAAATCAAATATTGAATGTCGGCCACGTGAGGAATCAGAGAAATCGACGAGCGTGCATGACACAATGTATAAATGTTGAGAAAGCGAGAGAAATATGTCAGGAAAGAAAGGTGTGGCAGTCCATTCTTTCTGCCTACCTCTTAGGAGAAACGGCGCGATGTTTTTTTTTTTTTTTTAAAAGACTAATATCAAGGATTTACATCAATGATATTAGAATTTATTTTACAATCTTCAATGTGAGCAGAAAATAGCTCATTATTATGAAGAAGGAATCTGGTCGTGTCCAGGCTTGAACCCATGTCCCCTGGATCAGGAGTCAAGCGTTCTATCCCCTAGACCACCACCCGGTTACTTAGGTTACTTAGTTAGTAATATTTAAAGTAATGATATAAAAAATATATTATGAAATAAAATCGTATATTGTAAATTAAGTATGAATAATAAATTAGCACTCAAGCCCCATCTATGGATACTTGAAACAGCCTAGTCAGATTTTATTTTTATTTTATTAGTTTCTATAATACAATTTTTGCTAATTATTATAAAACTTCAATTTTGTATTTTACATTTAATATAAAGTCTACTAAGGTGACTCAGTCAATCTCCATAGTCCATAAGCCAGAAAATTATTTACTTTAAAATCAGAAAAATCGACGTGCGTGCATGGCACGATGTATGAATGAAAATAACAGTATGGCGGTCCATTATATCTGCCTACCCCGTCGGAGAGACGGCTTTATGGTTAGTTAGTTTAGTTCAAAGATTGAGAAACATACACCTTATTCCTTTCTTTTGTGTATTTTGACTTGATTTATAATCCGGATATTGAATATATGAAGAAAAGAACAAATAATTGTAATAAAAAAGAAAATTGCATATTAAAAATATCACAGGTTATAATTACACAATTTATAAATAGGTACCTTCGCTCAATATTCAAGATCTATTGGCCCCAAACAGTGTCAAATGCCATTCTCTGGACCATGGCAGGCGAAAAGCCAATTATAGACGCAAATGGCAGTGGATCGGTCACACTCTGAGATGGAACCCAGCCTGCATCACTCAAGGTGCACTAGACTGGTCCCCTATGGGAGGAAAGAGGAAACGAGGCAGACCTAGAGCCACCTGAAGAAGAGCCTGTAGGACGAGGAGCAGCAGGCCTCACTTGGGATGATGTTAGGCATCAGGCATGCGATAGAGTCGAGTGGACAAGGTTCCTTGAGGCCCTATGCACCACGGAGGTGTGACAGGACAAAGAGAAGAGGATTAATTGTGTTTTTATAAAACACAAATCAAATGCATTTTTTTATGTAACATACTCGTATTTATAATTTTGAAAAAAGGACACATTTTTTAATAGAGATATAATTTTTTACAAATATAAATTACAGATATAAACAAATAAAATATGTGTGCGACCTATCATGACGTACGCTGTAGAGACGTGGGCTGACACTGTGCGAACCAAGGGACTACTGAGAACATCGGAGATGAAGGTCCCAAGATAATTACTGGAAAAACTCTCCGAGATCGTGTCCGCAACGTAGACATAAGAAAAACTTGCGAAATAGAGGATTTTGTTCAGTGGAGTAGATCCAGAAGAAGATACTGGAAGGACCATATAGCCCGAACGGATGGTGACAGACTTGCATAAACAGCCGCTTATGAAATCTCTGTCCACCTGGAAGACCGCCTAAGAGATGGAGGGACAGCTGGATCGCATCATCCGACGAGATATGATTTCTGTGTCGCAGATTGTCAGATCTATTAAAAGAAGAAGAAGATAAATTTGCATCGAAACATTGATTGGAAAAATAATAGCTTTCATGAATATGCATGGAAATTCTGAATGAATGAAATTTACTCTATTTTAATACATTAAGCCCAAAACTGCTGCCTTATAAAGTCAATTTTATCACACCGTACACAGTATTGTCAATCCGTGGTATGTTAGTCACTTGATTATATTGACATGTCAGCGGAAACTCCCGGTACGTGTTTGCAAAACCTTTAAACGAAACAGCTGAACAATCTGAGAGTACTAATGTGGACCGACTTTTTGTCTTGACGTTGGTGGTTCTCGTTACGTATCTCGACATAAATAACACGCTTCTTGAAAATACATAAGAAAAGTATTTGCCAAGGTGCTATGGACGGTAGACTCCTTAACCAAACACTTGGTACAAATGTACAATAACAAACATGTGGCTTTGGAGGCATCAGAAAAATAAATTAAAATCAATCTTACTGCACTCGGACAATATTTTTTTTATTATACACTTAGAACTGTGTTGAAGCCATTTTGTTTAACTAAAAATCATGAAACTTTCTTCTGATTGATATATGAAAGATGAACCGAACAAAACACGGTAAGCAGAAAATTATGAGGCAAATCTCAGTGCTTAATAATTTATTATTCTTCTTTTTCCTGGCGCTATCCTAAATCTTTGTCTGCGTTGACTGTTGGTGTCGGCTCGTCTCGATCTCAGGCTGTACTTCTTATGGTTCTGAGTATCGCCTTCACTCAAGCCATTTCTCTGCAAGAGGCTATTGCACTGAATCATCCACGTGTTCCTAGGTCTTCCTCTGGATGGTTGACGAAGAAGATTCACAGACAAAGCTCTATTTACTGTGTGGTATGGTGGTCTCCGTTTTACATGCCGTACCATCTCATCTGCCTTTCTTCAAGCTTACTATTTATATCTGTAACTCCCAAACTACACCAAATGCGTGAACTTTTTATTTTGTCTCTCAGCGATACCCCAGAGATAAAACCGATAAAATGATCTACAAAACGTGCATCACACCCATAATGACTTATGGAATCGAAGCAAGAGGAGACACTGTCAGAATCAAACATCTCCTAAGAGCAATAGAAATGAAAACATTGCTACCTATTGTGGGTAGAACCCTTAGAGATAGGATACCCAACGAAGAGATTCGCAGATCCTGCAAAATTGATAACATAATGAGATGGAGTAGGCAGAGAAGACGATTCTGGAAGTACCACATCAAGAGGATGGACCTAGCGAGGATTCCTAAGATTGTGATGCGCGAGACACCAGAGGACCGTCGACCATGTCTTCTTCACATAATGAAACTTGATATACTGTCTAAACAGATGGCAAGATCTACACAAAGAAGAAGATGAAGAAATAAAAATAAAAATTAAAAAGTTAATTTTTATTATAAATAGGGACATTGAAATAAAATTCAGAATTGAAGTTGCATTTAATAAAATGAGAAAATTATTTTCCAACGATAATCTTAACTTGAAACTCTGACAAATAATGATTACATGTTATATATGGTCTGTTCTACTATATGGCTTCGAAACCTGGACTCTTAAAATGAATGTAATGAACCAGTTGGAAGCGTTCGAGATGTGGATAAACCGCAGAATGGTCTGTATACCGTGAACTGATAGGGTCAGTAATGCAGACGTACTGCAGAGAGCCAGAGTCAATATAAGCTGTTGTGGAGTGTGAAAATTAGAAAGGTCTCATATTTGGGTCATATGCTAAGGGGAGAAAAATACCACCTCCTTCGACCGATATTAATGGGTAAAGTGGAGGGACGTCGGGGAGTTGGTAGAAGGCAGCTTTCCTGGCTGCAGAACATCAAAGAGTGGACAGGAATAACAAGAGTTCAGAACCTGTTCCAAGTGGCGCAGGATAGAGTTGCCTTTGCTGCAATGATCGCCAACGTTGGGGGGACCTGACACGTCATCGAAAGAAGAAGAAGATAAATAGGGAACATAATAGTAGACTTCTGATTCACATAATGTGGGAATAATCCTTAAAACGATCCAATATTACTTGCAATAATGGAACCGAGAGAAGTATGTCTGGAAAGAACAGTGTGGCAGTCTATTCTTTCTGCCCACCCCTTCGGAAGACAGCATGATAGTTAGTTTTTAGAACCAGAACTCAATTGTGAACGTTGATATTGCTTTCATTGATAAATTCATACTTCAAATAACTCATTTAAAAAGAAAACGATACAACAAAGACAGTTTATGTCATCGTATTTGGATAGTGTTAACAAAAGAAAAAAACATTTCAAAGACATAAGCCACAACCAAAAATATTTCAAGGACATCCTTACAATGTGAAACAATATTTTTCAGCAAGTGACGAGGTTGAATAAACTTGAAATAATAGGCATAGATTGGATTGTTCCAGATATATCAACAATATAAACCAAACATGGTGTAACTAGATTATGTCACGAAGAAGTGTTTTTAGATAATTATCATTGTTTCTGCAATTATATGTACATACAATACTTTGTATATAAAGGTAATTCAAATACTATACATTCATAACATGGTTCACCACCTGTTAGCAATAATAGACAAAAAGATAGAGATTTGATTTGAATCTTAAAAAAATGTTTATTTTTAAATGAGAAGGTTAACATTATACAACAAAATATATTATAAAATCATTGTTGTAATCTTCACTAGTTTCAATCCAAGGGTTTGGTTTTTCAACAAAGTGTAACATTTTGGCTAGTCCGTGAGATGCCACTTTACCCTTTTAATATGGTAGTTTCCCGTTGCTTTCGACATGTGCATACACCAGGTTATTTTAATCCAATTTCTTCTTCTTCTTTCAGTGCCGTGTCAGGTCCCCCCAATGTTGGCGATCAAGGCAAGCAAAGGCATCGCCACTTGGAACAGGTTCTGAACTCTTGTTATTCTTGTCCACTCTTCGATGTTACGCAGTCAGGACAGCTGCCTTTTACCAACTCCCCGACGTCCCTCCACTTTACCCATTAATATCAGTCGAAGGAGGTGGTATTTTTCTCCCCTTGGCACATGACCCAAGTATGAGACCTTTCTAATTTTCAGAATCGAAAACGGCTCTCTATTGGCTCGTGCTCTCTGCAGTAAGTCTGCATTACTGACCCTATCGGTCCACGGTATACGAACACAACTTTTTAACTATAGATTCTCATGACATGTGATAGGTAGCTATCGCCATTTTAATGTCACATGAATTCTACACCAGAGCAAAGATAGTGTGACAATCACACTGCCATAGCTGGAAATCGAACCTAGGACCTTCAGTGCGGTTCGTCATCGTCATCGAGTTCGATTCGATTCCCGACAATGGCAATATGATTGTCACACTGTCTTTGGTCTGGTGTAGAATTAACGTGACATCAAAATGGCAATAGATTGCTACCTATCACATGCCATGAGAATCAATAGCTAAAAAGTTGGAAACAGTAATTGGGTTCAAATAACCTGCTGTATACAAATATGGAAAGCAATGGGAAACTACCACATTAAAGGCCTAAGTGGCATTCCAAGAACCAACCAAGTTATACTTTGCTGCAAACCAATCCATTGGATTAAAACTAGCGAAGAAGTAACTCTTAAATTTTATTTTGATAGTATTTCAATCTACTTTCAAAAATAAACTTATGTAGAACTTTTTTATGTATAAATAAACATTAAAAGATTTATCATATATTACATGTTCGATAAATCTTACACCAGATTCCAGATTTATTCTGTATGTGGTAATATTTTATCATGTACTTATACACCAACAAATGATTGTACTGTGTTGACATAAACTGCAACAAATAATATGTTCTGTTATCAGAAAACCACATGCCATTATTTTCTCCGTAAGATATAAAAAAAAATTACAGTAATTGTACAATACATACTACTTTCTTTAATATTTAGACATACTTAATATAGACAAAATATCAAGTTTGATGCCTTTTAATTGATAGAATAATAAACTTGTTTTAAGTATTAATTCAATTTCAAATTGTAATATGCAGAATAAATATTTTGTTAACTAACTAACTAACCATCACGCCGTTTCTCCGGAGAGGTAGGCAGAATGGATGGACCACCAAACTGTTCTATCCTGACATAACTCTCGCGCTTCTTCTACATTCACACACCGTGACAAGCACGCAGGTCGATTGTTCCTACGACTATCACACATTTCTTTCCTGACATATTTCTCTCGCTTCCTCAACGTTCATACATCATGTCCTGCATGTGTGTCGATTTCTCTGTCTCCTCACGTGGCCGACATTCAATATTTGATTTATTTGATCGTGCCACACGGTCGATCGTTCCTCGGTCCTCTATTTCTAGATCCATTAACATCGTTAACATATAATTTTTTACCAAACTGTCTTCATTCATTTTTTCCATGTGTCCAATCTTAATGATCCTATCATTATTTTGTTCATATCGCTATCACTTCTTATATTTTCATTCGACACTCTATCATACACAGAGTATCAACACATTTGTCTAAGTGATCTCATTTCTACTGCATTTATTCTACTTTCATCCTTCTTTTGCCCGTTCCATGCTTCGCTTCCATACATAAGGATCGGTATACGAACTTGATTGTGCACTGCCATTTTAGCTTTTTTGGATAGGTTTTTGTTTGCGATGGCAACTTTAAGTGCACCATTCACTTTGTTGCCTGCCCCAACCCTTCTTTCAATATCCCTCTCCACTTGCCCATATTTTGTTAACATACTACCCAAATACACTAACTCATCTATTTGCTTCAAATTTTTACCATTCACGCTAATTGTCATGATTTCTTCTCTTTCAAAAATCATTACCTTGGACTTATTCACATTCATCATCAGGTCATTTCGCAAGCATACCTCATACATACTATTCACCAGGACTTGTAGTTCATGCTCATTATCTGCAAGTAGGACAGCGTCATCTTCATACAAGAGACAGCTTACTGACACTCTGCTCATTTTGGCACCTACATCCAACGCTTTCAGCTCTTTCATTCATCATAATTACAACAATAATAACCTAGATTGAAAAATATTTGTGTGGGCGGGATTTAAATAGGACAAATTTATCTACTATATGCGCTGTACTTACAAACACCATTAATAGATAAAATGCATTCAAATAATCAGAAAAACGATTTTTTTTTAACATATTATTTATGGTGCTTATTAATTCAAACTTATTAGAGCATGACAGACAATTGTTTTAAGATGAAAAAATAAACATTATCTGTTGCTTGGTGTGTACAAAAAACGTATTCGGGTAACATCAACAAAATATTGAAACCGCATATTGAGACCATCATAAACATTGGAGAGTAATATAAACACATACCTTTTGTGACCTATTTAACTGGTATCATGAACGTAAACTCATCCGATGATATGCACGAGTGATCGATCTTCCACTTGGAACCATTGCGTAATATACTTTATTTCATTTTGAATAAAAAAAACCGCGATGATACAAAAAGACACCGGAACCAATGTTAGCTAACCTAGAAATTTTGTTTATCTTATTTGCGAAACGTCAAATGAAAATTGTCGATAATGCAGGCATCGCACGTGCCAATGTTCCATCATGCTCATGTAATCACTTCATTCATAGATGTCGCTAGTAATATCAAAATTTATTTCCATTTTCAAAGATATTTACGAAAATACTATATTGCCTCTTTTTTTACAGTATTTGAAATAGTAATTCCCTAATTTCGAGTTTGCTTTAATGATACATATTAACATTTCCTCAATGAAAAAAAAAATCACAACAGATTTCTTCTTCTTCGTGTCAATTCAGTTTTTTTTTATTTTATAAAAACAATATTTCTCCCTATTTATTGTTTCTTGAACAATAATGTAAAAATCCATATTAAATAATTAATACGAATGAAAACGTCAGTTTTCTAGAAGTTTTATTATATTTTATGGGAATGACATGTTTCGCCCTTCTAAGGCATTATCAAATATATTTGTTAATGCCTTAGAAGGGCGAAACATGTTATTCCCATAAAATATAATAAAACTTCTAGAAAACTGACGTTTTCATTCGTATTAATAATTAAATAATTTTTCTCCCCTTTCTCTTGCCATTGTGGTGAAAGGGTTTTGGAAGAGGTTTAGTCGACTTTGTATCATTTTCATGGACATTTTAGATAACACCGCTCGTGGAAAGGCACCTTTCTTATTCCCATCGATATATAACTGTTATATATATTAATAAATACGAGTATAAATAAAATTAACAAGTCTTTGGGATTATTTTAAATATCCATAATGAGTTTTCTACGTGTGGAATTATAAATGTAAATCTGTATTTGTATCATTTATGAAATGAATATTATATTTTATACTAAATAGGGACATTTCACGATATGACTAATTAAAAGTTGATTGGAAACAAAGATTTCAGTTGTTAGAATATTTCAAAAACCTATTCATACTTGATTTTTTCTGATGAGTTAATGTGTTTAACATGCAAAGTCAAGAAGATTTGTTTTGGTTATTGAAATTATGGTTATAGAAAAATCTCGAGTAACAAAATATTTTTGTTTTCAATAGTTTATTTAAGGATTACATTGACATTAACATACCATTTAATTGAGATGTAAAATAAATGTAGAAATTTAAATAATTTATAATAAAATGAAATGGTCAATGGAATTTTTAATTGATTTAATTAAATTCCTTTAAAAAATTTTCAATTGATCGTGCTAAGTTTTCCTTTGTCTTCCACGACTCCATACTCCATTCACATTGTTAACGTATACTTTCTTAACCATTATTTCCAAATCAATTTAGTGATTCTTTCATAATTTTGTTCATAATACTTTCTTCCGCTCTACATTCCTTCCTCATATCAGCAAATTTTGATGTACATCGCAGCACAGACTGTTTTATCTCCCAACATGCAGAACCAACCTGCCTCTTGTGATGCCGGTGGGGAGAGCAATCAAACTGCTGAACATGATCGCTTCGGAGATCAATGTCTTTCATATTCGTGAAAGTACGTTCAGAAGACAAATACTCTTGACTTTGGAGAGTATCTTGTATTCCTAATGTCGAACCATCTCTCATGCGTTCCTGGTATTATATATTTATTATGTTTTACCTGTTCTCAATAGATGCCTTTAACTATAAAAAATGTTTGTAATGTCTTTTGAGAAAATAAACTGATTTGATTTGATTTGATTTACCACACATACGTCTAAGGGATCTCATCTCTACCACATTTATTCTACTCTCAACCTTCTTCTGCTAGTTCCATGCTCCACCTCAATACATCTGGGTCAGTATGAAAACTCCATTGTGAACGGCCCAAGAAGTTTTATTTTAGTATATATCGCACCTTTGGTAAGACAAGCGTATAATTGTTAAAAATTCTCAATGTGAGTTAAGTATGCCAATGTATTTTAAAAACATCCCTTTATCTGGAGGAACAAAGTCGCTCATTAAGTTCAGTCTCATTTTGCCAGAGGGCGATAGTGTATGATCAATATAGCCAGAATAACACGATATTATTCTTCAAAAATCTTAAAATGTCTCTAATGAAAATTTACAAAACATGCAATTGTGCCCTTGTCTTACCGAAGGTACGATATATTCTTAATCTTTTTATTTCGTTGTTTTGTAGTAGATATACAAGAAAACATAAAATTTGACAATTAATCGCTTTATTTAAAAAAAAAAACATTAACATTTTTATACAGTTTATGTTACATATTTACAAATAACAGATTCTTATTTTATATATAATATATAATACATATAGTGTCCTTAATATTATATTGTATAAAATCATCTTTATTACTTAAATATACTAAATAAATTATAATACTTTTTGAGTTCATATTGTACTTCTTACAACATTAACTTTTAATCAAATTATTTGTATAAAAATAAAGTATTTTTAACAGAAGAATTGGATTCATATCTTCTTCTTCTTCCAGTGCCCTTTTTCCCCAAAGTTGGCGATCACCTCGGCGAACCTGTCCCCATCCTGCGCCCCTCGGAACAGCTATTCCACACTTCGGATGCCGGTCCACTCCTTCACGTTTCGCAGCCAGGACATCTGTCTCCTACGGGGCCCTCAGCGTCCCTCAATTTTCCCCTCCAATATCAGTTGGAGAAGGTGATACTTTTCCCCATGCATTATATAACCCATTTACAAATTCATTTACAAATTTTAAACTTATTCTTTTATTTCCAAAATAATATAATAAAAAACTAACTAACTAACCATCACGCCGTCTCCCCGAAGGGATAGGCAGAAAGAATGACTGCCACACTTTTCTTTCCTGACATATTTCTCTCGCTTCCTCAACATTCATACATCGTGTCATGCACGCGCGTCGATTTCTCTGACTCCTCACATGGCTGACATTCAATATTTGATAATATAATAATAATAATAATGTAAACACATAAATTGTATCATTTCTATTTTAATACTGTATATTTTTTTTGTATGGCGAAAATTTGTTGATCATTTACTTTAAAAAAATATTTCATATTCCTTTTATATCTGTTCTTTAGATATTTTTATGATATGGCTCCTATTCCCAATTGAAAAAATCTCACAAAGAAGTGATTTTCTTTGATTAACGCTTGCCACACGGAGATGGATTCCGAGTGACCAGTGACTTGCAAGTTTATTCTTGTTAAGACTGCAAGATATGTTCCATGTGCACAATTCTTGCATTTATTTCATATTATTTGATGTTTAATTCATGATAAAACCATGTTTATAGCTAATTACAATAAGTAACATTGTATAGTTTGCTTTACATAAATCAAATCAAATCAGTTTATTTTCTCAAAAGATATTACAAACCATTTTTATAGTTTAAGACATCTATTGAGAACAGGTAAAATATAATAAATATATAATACCAGGAACGCATGAGAGATGGTTCGACGTTAGGAATACAAGATACTCTCCAAAGTTAAGAGTATTTGTCTTCTGAATGTACTTTCACGAATATGAAAGACATCGATCTCCGAAGCAATCATGTTTAGCAGTTTGATTGCTCTCCCCACCGGCATCACCAGAGGCAGGTTGGTAAATTTAAAACAGACATTTTAAACTGGATACTCCAGTCCAGTACCGTGGTGAAAGCGTGTTAAGAGTGTATAAAATAACCCAAGAATAATTTTAATACAGTAGAACGTCGTTTATCCAGACTAATTCAGACTGGAGATGTTCGGGATACCGATTTTCCAGATAATAATGATAATGTACACACGTAATCTCAAATAAATAATGAAAGGTATAAAATAACGAGATGACACATTAAAACTCAAACACAGCGTGAGACTGACTGTCCGTAAGGTGCAGGGGAGAATGAGAGGAGGAGGGAGGTTGTGTAGGTGTGGTGGGGTAAGCTTAGTCATGCGTAGGTCACGGTATAGAACGCTTCATCATCTCGGCTTGTCCGGATAATTGGCGTTCCGGTTAACTGATATCTGGATAAACAACATTCTACTGAACTTCACAAACTTTTTTTTGTACAATTATGAGCTAATGTTGTTTTATAAGAAAACTTATAATGAAGTTGTGGATTCTCTGGTATTTTGTCTTTCTTCGTCGGGAACCTCTAATTTGATTTCAGATATAAATCCATTTGCAAAATTATCTAAAAACGAAAACATTTGATTAGTGTAAAATATTTTTGCAGATATGTCGAATAATAAAAAAATTATGTTATTATATTTTTTAACTTACTGTTCAAAAGACGATTGAGTTCATCTTGCGTGGAACAATAAATAAAATGTTCTTTAATTTCAATTTGAAGTTTTTCTTTTATTTTTGGTCTACAGTGTAGAAATATGACTGTCTTATTAATCTTCCTAAAGTCCAACAGAAGAGACTTTATGCCCTGCAAATAATATATCCATGTACATTTTTATTGTGAATATCTAAATATATAAATAAAAGACAATGTTCGTATGTGTGTGCCCTATGAACTCAAAAACTACTCGACTGATTTTGATGAAAATTTCACAGCTTGTTCATATTAGCGCCGGGAGTGTTAAGAAAGTAGTATGAATGAAATCAGATAGTTTATATGTAATAATAAAAAAATGCCTCAACACAGGATATTTAATCCTCTTTATTTTTTTAATTATTGTGTTTTAATAAAAACATACAACAACAACAACAACACACCATCACACCGTTTCCCCGCAGAGGTTGGCAGAGAGAATGGACTGCCACACTACTCTATTCTGACACATCTCTCTAGCTTCCTCCACATTCATACAATGAGTCATACACGCACGTCAATTCTTCCGACTCCTTACATGACCAACCTTTAAAATTTGATTAATTTGGTTATGCCATGTTTTCTATGATCTACCTTGACTCCGTACTCCATTTACATCGTCAACATATACTTTCTTAACCATTCTTTCTCCATCCATAAGCTCCGTATGTCCAAACCAACGCAGTGATTCTTTCATAATACTTTCTTCCGCTCTAAATTCCTGAAGTGTTGCGAAGCATGGAACTGGCAGAAGAAGAACGAGAGCAGAATGAAAGCGGTAGAAATGAGGTCTCTGTACTGTCAACTCTTCTAATAATTTATATTTGTGAAAGGATGTAATATAATGTAATTTTTTTTATTGTTTATTTTTTTTATTGTTATGCATACAATCACTGTTTATTACCCTAATAAATAAATTAATAACCATATATTCTAAAACAACGATTTATGTTAGGTTAGGTACGGTTAACTCTTCTTTTTATATATATTTGTGGTAGCATGCAATCAGTGGCGGTACTCCCATAGAAGCCCAAAAGCCCGCCTTGCGTAATAAATTTTGAATCAAAATCCCCAAATCTAAGTAATCATGCCCCCGCATAAACCAACAACCCACCAAATCACCTCCTGACAATGTTGCCATCAGACGTAAGAGGAATAGCCACAAGAGCTTGAACCTCTGTAAACCAGAAGAGGTTTTGATTTAAAATTTCTTACGTAAGCCGGGCTTCTGGGCTTCTATGGGAGTACCGCCACTGCATGCAATTGACCTTATTTTATTGTTTCTATGTGTTTTTATATATGTATCACTATCACTATTTATTACCATAAATAAATTAATAAATTATATGTCAAAGTATTCATATATGCCTTACCTGTAAGCTGGTCCAATCAGCTCTTTGTAAATACATGCAGTCTATAACAAATATATGTTTATCTTTTGATTCCAGGGGATCCAAAGATTTTTTTGTACTTCCAGCTTTTCCAATTGTTTCGCGGACATAGTTAGCAGATGGGAAAAATAAACCACCGCTAGGTATCACCACTGTGTACATCGTATCTGGATTTAACTGAAAAATATACAATTATAACAAACATTAAAATATTTGTAATGTTATACACAGAAAAACATTAACATTAAAATAATTAAAACAGATTTCTTTTCAAAAGATTCGAAACTTCTTAAAGCTACCAATAGATGGCACTATAATTAATAAATTATTTTTTGACATTTGAGAATAATAAAGGATGTCACAATAACAGGGTAAGATTTGAATTGTGCACCATTTTTGCTGTCTTGATTTGATATGTCAATAATTGTGTAAAATCGATAAGAGTCATTAAGCCTGGAGCGCTACATGATACAACAACGAATCCTTTTATCATTATTATTATTATTCTGATGACTTGTATTTTGAGTGCGCCATTTTGTAAAATCAATTACTCCAAGGGCGCACTAGGAAATGACTGACCGAACAGTGCAGTCTTTAGAAGTTTCTTAAATTTAACATCACTATCCTCATACTCAATACTAACATGGAGGCTATTCCACGCCAACGGACCCACAACGCTGAAAGCACGATCATAGAAACTTGCTTTATTGGCTCTGACTAGAATTGTTATGTTGTTTGCATTTGTTACTACTGATCGGAGTGAACATTGCCTTTCCGTTGGCATGGGTGTCACGCAGAGGTCCGATATATACGCTGGCGCTCTCTGGTGTCGAGCCTTAAACACTGTCAAACACAATTTAAATTTTACTCGCTCTCAGATTTTAAGCCAGTGAAGTTCCTTCAGGAGCGGCGTGATAGGACAGTATTTTTGTTGCCCCATAATCAATCGGGCAGCAGCATTGAATACGCTTTGTATTCTGCTTAATTGATTATCTGGCAATCCAGCGTACATTCCATTGAAATAATCTAAATGTGACACTACAAAAGAATTTTTGAGGGTCCTAGCTTCACCAATAGGTAAATATCTCCTTATATGCTTATTGTTAAACATGCATTATTAAAATCATGTTTTATTTAATATTCAAATCATGCACTCTTATTTTAACACCTCTGCATATATCATATTTTACAAAAGAAGGCATTCAAGATGTCTATGAAATATGTTACATTGGTTTCGATTAATATACTCACCACTACAACATCCATTTTTAATCTTGGTCGCGCATTGAAGTATAGAAGTAGAATGATATCAATGGCAATGCCTACCAATATTCCATATTCCACACCGACAAATAAACATGCTACAAAAGTCCCAAAGAGGGGAATAAGATCCAATCCTAAAAAATGAAAATAATAATAGTAAACAATGGATCATATAACATTACATTATTGGACCAGATAATATAAAATTATATTTATTTTTGGATGATAGCAGGCAAGACACTGAGAGATCGCGTGAGGAACACCAAAATAAGATAGATATGTGAGGTTGAGGATTTTACAGAATGGAGCAGACAGCGAAAAAAGGACTGGTACGGTTATGTTTAAAGAATGGACACCACCAGACTCCCCTATATTGCACTACATAATCAGCCTCATGGAACTCGTCCTCGTGGAAGACCTCCTAAAAGATGGAAGGACAGCTGGGAATCTACCACACAGGAGGAGCAACACTCTGGAGAACAGACCACATAGGTCTACAACAAGGAAAAAGTAGAAGAAGAAGATATTTATTTTATTAAAATTAAGGCGTTAACATTGTGGAATTCAAAATAAAATATTTAGAGCTTCAAAAGGGTTCCTATAACAAAAAAAAAGGGATCATATATTGCAACATTATAATTATCTTATTGAAGGTTAAGACGTTAAGATTCCATTTGGTTATTTGGAAGGAGAATTTGTAACACTGTTAATATCAACTTTATTTATACTAAGTGTGTCAGAAAATAACAGTGTGGTGATCTATTATTTCTGCTTACCCCTTCGAAAGTGACGAGTCTCCACAAATGACTCCACCCCAATCTTGCTCCACGGTGTCCCCCTGGTCACCACGACCAGCTTTTGCTACCTCGGTAGTATGATAGCAGGCTCGGAAGGTACGGAGGAAGATGTAGCCAGCAGACTCAACAAGGCAAGGGAAGCTTTCGCTATGCTTCGCCCTGTATGGCATTCCAGTATCATTCCGAGAAAGCTCAAGCTCTAAATATTCAGCAGTAGTGTTAAAAGCGTACTACAGTACGGATGTGAGATTTGGAAATCTACCGTGGACGTTATTGGAAAACTTCAGGTGTTTATAAATAGGTGCCTTCGCTCAATATTCAAGATCTATTGGCCCCAAACAGTGTCAAATGCCGTTCTCTGGACCATGGCAGGCGAAAAGCCAATTAGCGAACAAGTTGCTAGATGCAAATGGCAGTGGATCGGTCACACTCTGAGACGGAACCCAGCCTAGTCCTCTATGGGGGGGAAAGAGGAAGCAAGGCAGACCTAGAGCCACCTGGAGAAGAGCCCTGCAGGACGAAGTTAAAGCAGCAGGTCTCACTTGGGATGAAATTAGGCATCAGGCACGCGATAAAGTCGGGTGGAGAAGATTCCTTGAGGCCCTATGCACCACGGAGGTGTGACAGGATAAAAAGAAGAGGAAGATGAAGACCCCTTCGGAAGACGGCATGATGGTTATTTAGCTAGTTAGATTTTTATTCAATATTTTTATGAATTATGAATGATCCGATGATGAATGTGAATAAGTCTCTGTGTATGATAGAGTGTCGAAAGAAAATATATGAAGTAAATGCAGTGCGAATGGAAGTGTTATGAACAAAATAATGAAAGAAACATTAAAATGGTTTGGACACATGGAAAGAATTAATGAAGAAAGGATGGTAAAAAAAACAACACATTATAACAATGTAAATGGAATTAGAAATAGAGGAAGACCGAGGGATCAGGATCAAATAAATCAAATATTGTGCCGGCCACGTGAGGAGTCAGAAAAATTGACGTGCGTGCATGACACGAAGTATGAATGTTGAGGAAGCGAGAGAAGTATGTCAGGAATGAAAAATGTGGCAGTTCATTATTTCTGTCTCCCCCTTCAGAGAGACAGCGTAATGATTAATTATTTAGTTATATTTATATGAACAAAAATATTTAATCAATAATGTGGATATTAACATTGCTACCAATTCTCCTTCCATTATATTAATAGATTTTGATAATCTGACATCCGATATATCCAAATTTAATATCAATTAACTTTTTGTGATTATTCAAACCTTAGATTATTATGTTAAAATAACTTACTGCTGTTTATCCACAGGTCCTTAACTATATCGATATCTATCATGAACAAAACGGCACAAATAATCACAGATGAAAGAGTCGCTTTTGGTATAAAGTAAAAATATGGTGTCAGGAATCCAAGAGTCATCAACACTATTATCCCTGGAAAAATAAACAACACCTTTAAATAAATATGCTGATAACTACAACAAGAATAAGAATGGCTTGTAATGATAAATATATTTTTAGGTTAACCGCCTTACATATTTGAACCAGTGGCGGTACTGCCATAGAAGCCCGGCTTGCGTAGCAAAATTTTGAATCAAAACCTCTTCTGGCTTACAGAGGTTCAGCTCTTGTGGCTATTTTTCTTACGTCTGATGGAAATATTGTTGGAAGGTGATTTGGTGGGTTGTTGGTTTATGCGGGGGAATGATTTCTTAGATTTGGGGGTTTTAATTCAAAATTTCTTACGCAAGCCGGGCTTCTGGGCTTCTATGGTAGTACCACCACTGATTTGAACGTACATGATAAGTTCACTGTGACTGTACCATTCTGCGCTATCCCGTATCACGTACGCTCTTGAGAAAAAGTAATGTACTTAAAATGTACAAACTGTTAGGGATACGCGCGAGTGCCAACAAAACTCAAGTACAAGTCTTCATAAATATGATAGATTTACAAGGGGCAGGCGAAGTGTGCGGCCAAGTATTTGACATTTCGTAATTTAAAAAAATAAAATTAATGTAAAATTAAATTTCATTAATAAAATACCTGCTTTTTTTGCACGTTTCTCGAAAAATAACCCAAAGGTAGGGCAGTTAAGAAGAATATACTGGTTTGAGAATAAGATCACCCAGTAGCCCCTTATAATGAGCACTGTGAGAGCCGGTCGCCTAGCATGGATTGGGCACATATGCCAAGCCAAAGAGACCAGAGCAATCAAGACCCTGTACGCATCATGACACTTTGACATGTTTTGTCGTTTATTAGTTTGAAGGCCAATGCCCGGGATATGAGCTAATGTGAGCAGAAATAGCTAATTTTTATGTAGAAGAAATTGGGTTATATCCAGATATGAAGTCCTCTGGATTTAGACAGGAATTCTGCCCCAAGGCCATAACATGTTCAAAACAATATCACTTACCTAATTTAATTTATTCTTAAGGTTTGTTCTTGCCTAATCTAAAGGTACTTTGTTAAAACAATTTGATTTTCAAGTGCAAACTATTTAGAAATTCCTCTGTATTCACCATAACTTTGTGTTGCGGATTCATTGAACAATGTTTATTTCTTTGTAAACAACACTTTCTCCAACAGCGACAGTACAGATTGTTTTACCTACCGGCTGCCAGACAAATCTGCCTCTGGTGACACAGGTGGGAAGAGCTATTAGTCTGCTGAACGCGGTCTCCTCGGAGATCGACGTCTTTCATATTAGTGAAAGTACGTTCAGAGAACAAATACTCTCGACTTTAGAAAGCATTTTGTCTTCCTAATGTCGAACCATCTCAAATGCGTTCCTGGTATTATGTTGAATGTATATATTATTTTACTGGTACTCAATAGATGCCTTTAACATTTATGCTGTTTGTAATGTCTTTTGAATAAATAAACTGATTTGATTTGATTTATTAAATTTAAATTTATAAAAGCAAACTATTTAAATGAAAATAAGCCGTGTGGTGGTCTAGGGGAGCGAACGCTTGTTTCCTATTCCAGGGGACTTGGATTCAATCCTGGACATGACCCGGTTTCTTTTATATAACAATGAGCTGTTATTTCTGCTGATGTTAAAGCTTATAAAATTAAATCTTACATTAACCACCCTACCCCCAGGTAACTTTTCGAGAAACATGCTAAAACAAATCACGTTTTTTATTAATTAAATTTAATTATATATTAATTTAATTTTTTTTAAATTACGAAACGTCAAAAACTCGACCGCACACTTCGCCTGCCCCTTGAAAAACTATCATACTTGTGAAGACTTGTACTCGTGTGCTGTTGGCACACGGGCATATCCCTAACGGCTTGTACATTTTAGGTACATTACTTTTTCGTAAGCGCGTACGTGATACGGGATAGCGCAGAATGGTACAGTCAAAGAGTGCGTATCATGTACGTTCATATGCATAGGGCGGTTAATGATTTAAATCCTTGATTTTAGTATTTTGTAAAAGAAAAAAAGAGTTTATTCCTAAAAAGTTAATATTTATATAAAAAAAATTATAAATATAACAATATAATGTACCTGTGTAGAGCCCAGCTCCAGGTGTCCTGACTCCAGAAGCATTGCTCACTGCACTCCGAGAAAATGATCCATTCACAGGAATGGACTGCACAAAGGAGCTAACGATGTTGCATATGCTCAAAGCCACTATCTCCTGGCTAGCATCTAGCATCTTTCCTTTAGCTGAAAAAAATTGAATTTAGAATCTTCTCTGATACACATCTTCTCAAGATTTTATCTCCCACGATGCAGAACCAACCTGCCAATGGTTATGCCGGTAGGTAGAGAAATATCTTTGCTTAATCGTATCACCTCGGAGTTTGACATATTTTGCGATAGTTTGGCTCATCTGTGGGAAGTACTATCTTTATAATAATTGTTTGGTATATTTATTTTATTTATTTGTCATGCATCTTATGTTTCTTGCTCTTTTTATTAATCTATTATGTATTACTTATTATTGTGTATCTCTAACTTGTATCTTTAGTGTATTGGAAAAAAAAATCTGTAATGCTGTAGATATGTTGAAAATAAATAAATGAAAAAAAAATATGAATATGAAAAATATATTGAAAAACAAATTTAATCATTTTCAATTGCCATAAACATAACATAAGAGTATTTATTGTTTCTTGAACAATGATGTAAAACTCCATATCAAATTATTTATATGAATAAAAACGTCTGCTGCGTAATATTATTTGTTTCTTGAACAATGATGTAACACTCCTGTTCTTCTACATCTGTTTTCTAGAAGTTTTATTATACTTTATTTTTTGTGATTTTTGATTTTTGATTTCTGATTTTGAAAATTTGGTTTGGTTCATGTGGTGCGGTGCTCCTGTAAATTTTGGAGATATTTCATGTATAAGTGAATTGTTTTGGTCAATTTAACTGTTGCCGAACTTTATTATAGTTAATTGTGACACGTAAAACGTTTGTACTGTTTTGCTGTTAAAATTACATTAGTTTTATCGTTTTTATAAAGAATTTTGACAGGTGTAAAAATAAATTTTTCATTTGTTCCAATGACAATTTGAATAATTTCTTCAATATTATTTTAAAGTTCTTGCTGGTTAAGTGCCTAATTACAGCTAATTTAAAAAACAGTGGATGCGTGTAACATAAATTAAATAAACACAAAAGTCCGGATCGTCCATGTCAACATGTGCAACATCGAAAAAAACATTATGTGCTAAATTAAAAAAACGGTGGATTCGAGGAACATAAATTAAATAGACAATATGTGCACCATCTAAAAAGAACATTTTGTGTTCAATTATTTTTATTTTGTTATTTTATTTTATATCATTGTATTTTATATTATTGTATTTTATATTATTTGTTTTAGATTTATTTTGTGGGTGTTGGACAATCGAAGTGTGCGCGAGAGATGCCTATTGGTGGCGATGAGGTTCGCAACCCATCACACCGCGTCTCCCGCGGGGCGAAAAGAGAAGGATGGAGTGCCACATCAGCAAAAGTGTGACCGTCCATTCTTTCTGCCTACCCTTTCGGGGAGACGGCGTGATGGTTAGTTAGTTAGTTAGTTATAAAAACGTCAGTTTTCTAAAAGTTTTAATACATTTTATATAAATGATACGTTTCACCATTCTAAGGCATTATCAAATTGTATTCGTTTGATAATGCCATGGAAAGCATGTCAATCTCATAAAATGTAATGAAGCTTCTAGAAAACAGATTTTGTTTATTCAACATGATATTTTAAACTGTTAATGAATAAACTTTGTTTTTTGTATCACAATTGTATTTTATTATAAGCGACAGCTGTTTCATCAACCTATGTTGACATCATCAGCTAAATTAATTGCAACAAATAATGGCTATCGATCATCGATGATCGATAACTTAATAAATAAAAAAATAAATAATTCACTTATCCGCAAATATTTTTACTCTCCAATATTTTCGACTAAATACCAATGGAGGCGATTTTTATTTTTGGATGGAGTTTCCGATAATTTGAGAAATCTTTTGCCCAAAGATATAAAGCCCGCATTCTACACCCAAAACAATTAAAGAAAAATTCTCAGACATTCTAAAGACAAATGTAATATTTTCAACCAAAGTGGAATCTACCAGATTAATTTTGAGGACTGTGATGCCATGTATAATATATTAGAAATATGGGTCGATAATTTTGGAAGAGGTTATATGAACACAAAATTTTATACAAAAACAGAAACATCTTTTCGGAAAAATAATACTCGTAGATAAAAAAAAAAGATAAATAAACCCACAGAATGCTTTGGCGATGGCCACATTGGCGATGATTCCAATTAGTGGAACCACAATGATTCCGGAACCGAGGTGTCCCGCCATCTCACTGAAGGTGTACGTGTCATTCCCAACCGTCGTGTTGAAGTTGGGGGCTCCAAATCGAGGCAGCCCTGACACTATATTGCCTGGAATGAAATATAATCATTTAAAAGCTTGAATATAACATACTTTCACTAGATTTTTAGCAACAACAACAAACCATCACGCTGTTTCTCCGCAGGGGTAGGCACAGAGATGGACCGCCACACTACTCTATCCTGGCACACCTCTCTAGGTTCCTCCACATTCATACAGCGAGTCATACACGCACGTCGATTCCGCCGACATCTAACATGACCAACCAACATTTGATTAATTTGGTCATGCCATGTTTTCCTCGGTCTGCCTCGACTTCGTACTCCATTTAAATCATTAATGTGTACTTTCTTAACCATTCTTTCTCCATCCATGCGTTCCATATGTCCGAACCATCGCAGCGATCCTTTCATAATTTTGTTCGTGATACCTTCTTCCGCTCTACATTCCTTTCTTATATCAGCATTTGAGATTCTGTCGTATATCGTTCTACCACACATACGTCTTAGGGACCTCATCTCTACCGCATTAATTCTACTTTCATCCTTCTTCTGCCAGTTCCATGCTTCGCTTCCATACGTTAGGGATGGGACCAGAACTCCGTTGTGAACGGCTGTTTTCGGTAATTATTTCGCATTATCATACTTGCCTATTCCTAGTATGCTAAACAAGAATTTGAAATGTCTGCCCCTCAAGTGCATAATTGAAAAAGTTTATTATATTTGTAAAATTAAATTAACTAACTAACCATCATACCATCTCCCCAAAGGGGTACGTAGAAAGAATGGACTGCCACACTGTTCATTCTTGACATACTTCTCTTGGTTCCTCAAAATTCATACATCGTGTCATGCACGCATCTCGATTTCTTCGATTCCTCGCGTAGCCGACGTTCAATATTTGATTTATTTGACCATGCCACGTTTTCCTCTATTTCTAGTTCCGCTTACATTGTTAACATATTATATATCTTTTTACTATTCTTTCTTCATGCATTCTTTCCATGTGTCCAAACCATCTCAATGATCCTTTCATTATATTGTTCTTAACACTTTCATTCGCATTGCATTCACATCTTATATTTTCATTCAATATTCTATCATACAAAGATTTTTCACACATTCGTCTAAAATATTTAATTTCAACCGCATTTGAAATTGACAGTGTGCTGGTTAATTAGTTAGTTAGACTAGATCAAATCAATCAAATCTATTTACTCCGTAAGATGATAATTATTTTTTTACAAAGTTTATTAAATATGAAGTGCCGAGAAACTACAATTACCCAATGAGCCATGTTAGGAATAAGCCTAAGAGACAGAGTCAGAAACGATACGGTGAGAGAAAAAACAAAGGTCCCTGACATCATCCACCGGGTAGCGACTCTAACGTTGCAATGGGCAGGTCGTGTAGCCAGTAGCTAGGACGAAAAATGGACAAGAAGACTGCTGACTTGGAGACCGTGGACGGCAAAGAGAAGTGCACGGCGACCGCAACTATGATGGAAGGATGACCTGAACAGACATGTCAGAATAAGCTAGATGCAGTCTGCATAAGACAGAGTAGCGTGGAAACGAATGGAGGAGGTCTTTGTCCAGGAGTGGACAGGAATAGGCTGAAGAAGAAGAATAACATCAACACTACATGTTCGATATTCAAATATTTGATGGGGTCCCCAATTGTTACAAGGTAAATATTGTTTTTTAATCAAAACCTTTTGGTATGTAACACATTTTTTACAAAATTCTTATGCTTGTTTAAGCCACATTTGTCTCAATTTATAAGTCTGTGAATATTGAATTAAATCATTACCTGTTAAACGAAAGAATATGGAGTCGTATATCTCTAAAACGTATGCAACCACGGCACAACCAATCACAACGGCTGCATTTCTACCAACCGATGTGAACCATAGGGCATTCTGTATCACCTTCTGCTTCTTAGATAGATCCTCTCCTTTCTTTGGTTTAATTTTTATCTCCTTCAATTGCTGGAATCAAAAAAATATTCCGAATAATTATTTACGAAGAGGAATCACGAGAAGTGTGTCAAGATAGAATAGTGTGGTAGTCCATCCATTCAGTCTACCCTTTCGGAGAGACGGTGTGATAGTTAATTAGTTAGTTAAACTAGATTGAATCAATCAAATTGATTCATCTCATAACAAGAAAATGCAGGGCAAACGAAAGGGTTTTAAAGAATAGGTATATGAAATGATTATTAAGATGCTTTGGGTATATGGCAAGTATGAAGAAATAATGGTGAAGATATTATACATTAACGATAGAATGAAATCTAGGAGACCGAGTGTAATGTATTACAACCAATTCATTTATTGTTTCTTGAACAATGATTTGAAACTCAATACAAATAAAAATGTCTGTTTTCTATATTTTAGGGGAATGAAGTTTTATTATATTTTATGGCATTGTCAAATGTTGATAATGCCAAATATTTGATCTTCTTCTTCTTCTTCTTCTTCTTCCTTGTTGTAGACCTATGTGGTCTGTTCTCCAGAGTGTTGCTCCTCCTGTGAGGTAGACTCCCAGCTGTCCTTCCGTCTTTTAGGAGGTCTTCCACGAGGACGAGTCCCATGAGGCTGATTATGTAATGTAATATAGGGGAGTCTGGTGGTGTCCATTCTTTGAACATGACCGTACCAGTCCCTTTTTCACTGTCTGCTCCATCTTATAATATCCTCAACCTCGCGTATCTCTCTTATTCTGGTATAATCTAATATTTGATAATGCCTTAAAAAGGGCAAAACATGTCATTCCCATTAAATATAATAAAACCTCTAGAAAACAGGTGTTTTCATTCATATTTATTATAACCAATGAATTGAAATTAAGTATTGTCCATGTCAAGAGTCTGAAATATATCGACGGGCGAGGATGACACAATGTAAGATAAATTTGTCCTCGTCTTAAACCACCATTCGTCTTTTACCTTCTCTTTCAGAATAGTTTATACTTATTTGTTTATGATTGTTAGTTTTGAGTCTTAGAAACCGGTCATTTAATTTTCACAGATTCAAATTATAAAATATATAACTAACTAAAAAAAAATCTATTGACTGTCATACCCTCATAGCAAGGAGGATGATACAGCAGGCTATACTCAACACCGCGTCTCCGATCCTGACATCATAGATGTGATCTGCCAGTTCCTTCCATATGTCGATGAAGGTCTCGGCCTTAAAAGAGAGGCCCAGGAGTCCTTTCAGCTGGGAGCAGGCAATGATGAGGGAGGCGGCTGAGGTGAACCCAGAGACTACTGGAATGGAAACAAAGTCCACGAGGAAGCCTGAAAAGAAATCACACAAACTCATCAATAAATGTCATTGGACAGTTTAAAATACAGTCAAACACGGTTTTTTCAATCAGTGATCTCTGGGGCTACGCAGCTTCGAGTCACATACAAAAACTCCAAATCCTGCAAAATAAGGCTATCCGTTTATCGCTTGGTGCGCCTTCATGGACCAGGATTACACAACTGCACCTAGAATCGGGAATCCCGATGATAGATGAATTCATTCTGAAACTTGCTGAACGTTTTTACAAAGGACTCCCTTCACATCCCAACCCAACAATAAAAGACCTCTCAAATTACGACCCAAACACTTCCAGCCGCCACAAGCGCCCAAAATCGATTCTCCTTCAGAGGAACACTCCGGGCCACACAAATCATGCCCCCGAATAAACTAACAACCCACCAAATCACCTTCCAACAATGTTCCCATCAGACGTAAGAGGAATAGCCACATGAGCTGAACCTCTGTAAGCCAGAAGATCCAAGTCCAAGTCCAAGTCCAATCAGTGATCGGGGAAATTTAAGAACAATGAGAATGAAAAAAATGAAACAAGCATCAAGTTTAAATTTTATGAGAAAAGTTGATTAACAGAAAAATGTAATACTTATTTATGTGTATATCAAGAGTGTAAATAAATTTGAATTGTGTATTTTTTTTTCTTTGTTCGCCATAACTTTGTGTTGTGGATGTTTAATGTTTTTATTTTATTTATATATATTATGTACTTTGTATACAACACTTACATTTAAAAAAAATACAAATTAAATATCAAACATGTTTCGGACTAACCAACCCTTCATCAGTGATATTATATAAATATTTAAAATATTATGAAATTGTTTACAAATATGGTCAGCTTTGACAGATGTTAAAATGATTTATTTGCTTAATGACATGATGTTGCGAACTTCTTAGATAATTTACACTTAATGTTTCCTATGTTTCATTTAAGAAACACCGCGAGCCAAGTTTTCCACCTTCCTGCTTATAGCACCAACTGCGCTCAAAGCGCTGTAATGTACTGGATATGCGACAGCGACAATAAGTGCTTTCGTAACATCGATGTTTTTCATCTGAACGAATGTGATTTCAAAAATGGTCCGAGGAAACTATTATGTTACATTACTTTTTTTATATAACCTTTTTTAAAGATTACTTTTCTTTTGTTTTAATTGAGTTTAATTTCAATTTCCATTAATTAGGCTGTACTGTTAACTATTTTAATCATATATTGCACGCTTAATAGAACACTGGCTTAACTCAAAAAAGTAAGTTTTGCTCAATCTGACATGAGTCGGTGTTTTAACAAAAAACAGTTGAAAAACACGTACGAATGGATAGTGTTAACATTGTGAACGATTATCGTACATACGAATGGATAGCGTTAACATTGTGAAAAATAGATGGATAGCGTTAACACAAGCCTCTGTCTAATGTTAACTCAATTATGACCTAAACCATAATCGGTCAGTTTAATATTAAGCGTGCGAGATGTTAAAATAATTTATTTGCTTAATGACATGATGTTGCTTCACAAACATTGTACACTTCAAAATACACAATTCCGAACTTCTAAGAAAATTTACATTTAATGTTTCCTATGTTTCATTTAAGAAACACTGCAAGCCAAGTTTTCCACCTTCCTGCTTATAGCACCAACTATGCTCAAAGCGCTGCAATATACTGGATATGTGACAGCGACAATAATAGTCTAAGAGCCCATGGCCGCCAGACTTACGTTATTTTTTAAAAGCTGAGAGTTTCTCAGCGCATGCCCCCAACAATGATAGGAACGATGGCCAACTATAAAGTTTAGGTCATAGTGGCTTTGGCAGGTAACAGGTGACAAAAGTGTGTAAAATAGCAACCTACTTTCGTTAAAGTATAAAGGTCAATTTTTTTATATGTTCTTTAGAATAGTATTAGAAATCATGTCTTCCATTACCAGACACTTTGCATAGTGGCAAACCCTCGCCAGACACCCTTAAACTTCAATATGTTGTAATTGTACTTACGTTATACTATAAAAGCTGAATTTTACATATATGTTACTTCTGTAACTATTATATTATAAGACGTTTCCTCAGTAGCCAGACAGTTCTGATGGTTCCATCACGCTGCCAGACTAACATCAAAAAAATATTTATTGTACTTAAGTTATATAGTGCTTCAGTAACATCGATGTTTTCCATCTGAACGAATGTGATTTAAAAAATGGTCAGAGCAAACTATTATGTTACTTTACTTTTTTTAAAGATTAATTTTCTTTTGTTTTAATTGAGTTCAACTTCAATTTCCATATATTAGTCTGTACTATTAACTCCTTTAATCGTTTATATTTGTGATAGGATGTAATTAGCCTAATTTTGGGGTTTATTTGTGTTTTTACCATTTATACGTATTACAATCCCTGTTTGTTACCCTAAATAAATAAAGACCACATTCATGGTAGAGTGTCAAGAGCTGTGACTGCCACACCGAAGGTGACATCGCATGTCATTACAACCAATATAAATAGCTAAAAAACAAATGGTATACAGTAATTGGTATGCAAAAAAAAGATAATAACCATATGTTTTAAAACAACGAGTTATGTAAGGTTTGGTCAACTTACCCAGCCTGGAGAAGCCCACAAGCAACTGCACAAGCCCTCCCAGGAAGCACAGAAGAACTGGGAAATCAGCATTTGTGCCATTGGTGTAGGTGAATGTTAGCAAAGACAGAAGCGCCGTAGGACCGATGTTTATTTCTGGCGTGGTTCCCAGGAATATGTATACAAGACTGCCGGCGAAGGAAGAGTAAAGCCCATACTGAAATAATGATAATCAAATCAAACACATATGCATTACAATATACATATTCAAAGAGTTCTCCAAAGAATTCTTTCTTCAAAAGAACTCGCTGAGGACCTCATCAAAAAAGGTTGGGTTATTGGGGATATTGTCGGTTGATGAATGGTAATATGGTCATTGATGAATGGTGATTTGGTTCGATCTGTGACCCAAAGTGTTCCTTTGAATAAGGATATATTTTTCGTACTTACTTGGGGCTCAAGCCCAGCCAGGGAAGCATAAGCCAGGGACTGCGGTATAAGAGTGAGAGCGACCGTTATACCGGCCACCAGGTCAGCGACCGCGACCCCTGCTCCATAGTCCTTGGCCCAACCAGTGATGGGAAAGATTCCAGTAGCCTTTTTAACAACACTGCGAGAGCTAATTATCATCCTGGAACACAAAATTATTAACACATCAATATACGAGAACAATAAACGACTTAATTTGGGTTAGGTTAGGTTGGGTTATGTTTTTTGGGATCTTGGGAAAATTCGTTCAACTCGTTTTCCTGGACCGACGTTTCGGAGATCGTTGCAGTCTCCATCTTCTGGGTGGTTATGCCATAAGACGAGTTACATGGATTTTCCCAAGATCCCAAAATACATATTGCTACTAACCGTAAAAATCTACGTAATTATTTTGGTTAGATTAGATCACAGTTTCTATTTGAAACTACTAAACTATTTGAACCCACGGTCCCCATTTCAGAAACAGAAACAGAAAGTGCAGTAATTTCTGTGTGTTATTAAAAAGATTCGCTAATACTTTAAGTATTTATTAAATAATATTAATGAGAAGGATGAATTTGATGTATTAATGGTTTGCAGATTATTATTTGCAATGAAATTATGCAGCTCTGTGATTATTTTATTTTTATTTCAAAAGATAGTGTGGAAATAAACCAGTTTAGATAAAAATAATAAGAAGCTTTATTAAAAGAAAAAAAAATGCATTAGAGATGAGAGATAGTCAATTAAAACTATTAGAACTCACAAAATAACTATAGAAACTAATGAAATAACTGTAGAAACAAATAAAATCCCAATTTAAATATAGAAATTCACAAAATAACTATAGAAATTAATGAAATCATAAATTAAATAGAAACTCACAAAATAACTGTAGAAACATATGAAATCACAAATAAAATATAGAAACTCACTAAATAACTGTAGAAACTAATGAAATCACAGATTAACTATAGAAACTCACAAAATAACTGTAGAAACTAATGAAATCACAAATTAACTGTAGAAACTCACAAAACAACTATAGAAACTAATGAAATCACAAAATAACAACAGAAAATCACAAATAACTATACAATCCACAAAATCCAAAAATAACTATAGAGACTCATAAAATCACAAAATAACTGTAGAAGCTCACAAAATCACAGAATAACTAAAGAAACTCATAAAATCGTTGATAACATTTCTTTTTTAGGCGAGTTTTACAACAATTTTGACGAAGGTACACCATGTGATGGATTCTAAAATATTTTATAAATTTAAAAAGTATTTACAATTCATAGCCCCTTTTTTGCTTCCCTATGCCCCTCTACTTCTTCCAGACCCAGTACGCCCCTATTAATTTCCCCCAGTACCTCCATGGGACCCGATGGGCCATTTTGGGAACCTATGGGCTTGTTTTATTAACTAACTAACTAACCATCACGCCGTCTCCCCGAAGGGGTAGGCAGAAAGAATGAACTGTCACACATTTCTTTCCTGACATATTTCTCTCGATACCTCAACATTCATACATCGTATCATGCACCCGCGTCGATTTCTCTGACTCCTCAAATGGCCGACATTCAATATTTGATTTATTTGATCGTGCCACGTTTTCCTCGGTCTTCCTCTATTTCTGGTTCCATTTGCATCATTAACATATATTTTTTTACCATTCTTTCTTCATTCATTCTTTCCATATCGCACGCTTAATGGTAAACTGACCGATTATGGTTTAGGTCAGAATTGAGTTAACATTAGAAAGAGGCTTGTGTTAACGCTATCCATCTATTTTTCACAATGTTAACGCTATCCATTCGTACGTACGATAATCGTTCACAATGTTAACGCTATCCATTCGTACGTGTTTTTCGACTGTTTTGGTTAAAATACCGACTCATGTCAGATTGAGCAAAACATGCTTTTTTGAGTTAAGCCAGTGTTCTATTAAGCGTGCGAAACCATCTTAATGATCCTTTCATTATTTTGTTCATAACACCATCATTCGCCCCGCAATCAATTCTTATATTTTCATTCGACACTCTATCATACACAGAGTATCCACACATTCGTCTAAGAGATCTCATTTATCCTGCATTTATTATAGTTTCATCCTTCTTTTGCCAGTTCCATGCTTCGCTTCCATACATAAGGTTTATTATTTCTTATATATTCGCCATACTTTGTGTTGTTATGATGCTTTATTTCTCTTTTTCATTTTATTATACTTTGTATTGTGGCAGTCTATTTTTTCTGCCTACCCTTTCGGGAAGACAGCGTGATGGTTAGTTAGTTAGTTTAAATTCTACTACACCAAGGACGACGTGATTTTTTTTCTCACTATCATCCCCGGGGCAACTACTTTAAAATGGCAGCTACTTTGTCACGAAAGCAGTCGAGGGGAAGGTTTTCCCTGCAAAAACTCCCTGGAGAAGGCAACGGGAAACCACTCCAGTAACAAAATAAAGTACAGTAGAGTTTCGATTATCCGACCTAAACCGGCTGAGGCAAGGTCGGATAAGCGAAAAGGTCGGATAACACGGAAAATTATAAAAACGACATTGAAAATGTGTTAATTTTATTTGCACATCGAAAATTTTTCATCAAATCAAAACACAACTAACAGTCTAACAAAACGGTAGAAACGAAACAAGGAAACAATGCGCAACACGCCCTTTCAGCGAAAGTGCTACGTAAGCACTGAGGACTGTCGCCTGGCGCGCGAATATAATGCGTGCAGTCGGGTAAAGGAAAGCGGCATTGCCCCGGTAGGTCGGATAACTCGGAAGGTCGGATAACCGAGACTCTACTGTATTCACTACAGTGATCGCCAACGTCGGGTGGACCTGACACGACGCTATTAGAAGTAGAATGAAATACAAGTACTAATGAATAACAATTGAATACCATTTAAAACAAAATCAATGTTTACATTTGCGTTTATGTGAATACCAAGTGGAAGTAATTACGAATGCAGTCGAGATTAATAACTGGAATTGGGTTTGCTCTCTCGGTATAATTGATACCGCATTCGTGTCAAATTTGTTCAACAAAAGCTTTGATTGTGGAGTAGAAAATGTTCATAATTGAATTGTCGATTAATTATAACTGCACGCTATAAGGCGGAATTATAAGTCACTAATTATTCTCAAGTTTTACTCAAATATATATGTTTTTTGAAATAAATCAATGAATTTATTCCATATTCGCCATAACTTTGTGTTTTAGATGTTTAATATTTATTTTTTATATACTTAGTATACAACACTCAATTAATTTAAAAAATAAATATCAAATACGACACATATTTCGGACACCAGCCCTTCATCGGTGATTTTAATATCTGTGAAAACTGACCACATTTATGAAAAAAATACATAATATTTTTAATATTTATATTTATATAATACCTATCACTGACGAAGGGCTTGTGTGTCCGAAACATGTTTGGTATTTATCGAATAAATGCAGTAAAAATGAGATTTCTTAGACGAATGTGTGGATACGTTGTGTATATAGAGTGTCGAATGAAAATATAAGAAGTGAATGCGGTGCGAATGATGGTGTCATGAAAAAAATAATGAAAGGATCATTACGATGATTAATTTATTTACATATGGAAAGAATGAATGAAGAAAGAATGGTAAAAAAAGCATATGTTAACGATGTAAATGGAACTAGAAATAGAGGAAGACCAAGGAAAACGTGGCATGATCAAATAAATCAAATGTTGAATGTCGGTCACGTGAGGAGTCAGAGAAATCGACGCGCGTGCATGACACGATGAATGAATATTGATGAAGCGAGAGAAATATGTCAAGAAAGAAAAGTGTGGGAGTCCATTCTTTCTGCTTACCCTTTCGGGGAGACGGCGTGATGGTTAGTTATAATAGTTAGTTAGTTTTTTCTGTTTCTCGGGGAAAAAAGACAAACACTCTCTAACACGGCTGATTTGATGATACATATTTTATTTCTTGTTTCTTGAGTAATGATATAAAACTCCATATGAAATATTTAACATTGATGAAAAAGTTGCTTTTCGCCATTCGCTCAATTAGGCATTTGTTAATTCCTCAACAATACAAAACATGTCACTCTCATTAAATATAAAAAATCGGTTAGATAACAGACGTTTTCATCAACATTCAATATACACATAATAGTTTAATTACTATTTTAAGTATTTATCAAATAAATTTAAAAACAAAACAATTCGAATGCATTCAAGTAACAAAATACCACGCGAGTTTTAAATCGTTTTTAGTTTTGTCCATAGATAATCATATTTTCATGTAAGATTACATCTAGAAATAGCTATAAACACAACAGTTCAGTCCTGACGATATTTGCTTGGCTATAATATTATGTATTTACTCTTAAAACCGTTATATTCAGTCACCTAATTAGTTGTGACCCAGTGAGTGCTTTCAACAAGCCCCGTTTTTTTATCTATTCTGATTTAGTCTGTCTCAGGAGTATAAAATATTATGTTTAAGTACTGGTAATGCATTCAAATTAATCGTCCTTAAATGTAGACAGGGTTATTTAATTATTCATAAGGGTAGCGTATCCGTAATACAGAATATTAATCTAACTAACTAACTAACCATCACGCCGTCTCTCCGAAAGGGTAGGCAGAAATAATGGACTGTCACACTTTAACCGATGAGGCACTCCATCCTTCTCTTTTCGCCCCGCGGGAGACGCGGTGTGATGGGTTGCGAACCTCATCGCCACCAATAGGCATCTCCCGCGCTCACTTCGATTGAACAATATCCACAAATAAATCTAAAACAAATAATATAAAATACAATGATATAAAATAAAATAAAAATAATTTAACACAAAATATTATTTTTAGATGATGCACATATTGTCTTTTTAATTTAAGTCCCGCGTATCAACAGTTTTTTTTTAAATCAGCAGTAATTAGGCACTTAAAACAAACCAACAACAGCAAGAACTTTAAAATAATATTGAAGAAATTATCCAAATAGTCATTGGAACAAATGAAAATTGTATTTTTACACCTGTCAAAATTCTTTATATAAAGGAAAAAACTTGTATAATTTTAACATCAAAACAGTACAAACGTATTACGTGTCACAATTAACTATTATAAAGTACGGCAACAATCAAATTGACCAAAACAATTCACTTTAAATTCATTTACACACGGAAATTTCTCCAAATATACGGGAGCACCACATGAACCAAACCAAGTTTTCAAAATCAGAACCAGAACCTATATTTGTTCATATATATCTGTTTAAATGAAATTATAATATATTATAAATCTATATACTGACATATAGCATTGAGACCAGAGCGGATACCACAAGAACAAAGGCTAAAGTGCGAGTGGCAGAAATACAGACACTGAGGATGATACCAGGAAAGACTCTTCGGGATAGGGTAAGAACACGTCTATCCGCGAAATCTGCATGGTGGAAGATATCGTAAGTTTTCCTGGGTCTTTCTCAATTTCGAGTTCCTTTTACATCGTTAACATATAATTTTTTTACCATTCTTTCTTCATTCATTCTTTCTATATGTCTAAACCATCTTAATGATCCTTTCATTATTTTGTTCATAACACTCTATCATACATAGAGTATGCACTCATTTCTACTGCATTTATTCGACTTTCATCCTTCTTTTGCCAGTTCCATGCTTCGCTTCCATACATAAGGTTCAGTAGAAGAACACCATTATGCACTGCCTTTTATAGGTTTTTTGTTTGCGATGACAACTTTAAGTGCACCATTCACTTTGTTGCCTCCCCCAACCCTTCTTTCAATATCCCTCTCCACTCGCCCATCTTTTGTAAACATATTACCTAAATACACGAACTCATCTACTTGCTCCAAATTTTCATCATTCACGCTAATGTTGCAGACTGTCATGATTTATTCTTTTTTTTTAATCATTACCTTGGACTTATTCACATTCATCATCAGATCATTTCTCATGCATACCTCATACATACTTTTCCCGGGACTTGTATTTCATTCTCGTTGTCTGCAAGTAAGACAACGTCATCCGCATACAAGAGACAGCTTACTGACACTTCGCTCATTTTGGCACCTACATCCAATTCTTTGTCAGTATTAAATATATGTACAACACCCGCTTACTTATATTTAGTCCTAACTTTAAAAAAACTCGTTGCTCCTGAAAATATAATTTTATTTTAAAACGTCTGTCTTCATTGAAATTAAATACTTAATATGGAGTATTACGTCATTTTTCAAGCAACAGTACATAAATACTCGTAAGAATCTTGTAAGATTATGGAAATCCTTTAACTGCTTCTATTAATTGACTAATCAACAATTATATTAAATAATTTATTATAATATTATTATACTTAATTGATTAATCTTTAATATTATTAAACTAAATCATCATCTTTAAATTAAATCATTTCTTTAATGATCGATATACGAGTATATTTTGAGAGCCATAATGTCTTCAGTGATTTTTTGTTCGGAATAAGTTATATACAAAACAAATCAAATCAAATCTAATCAGTTTATTTTTTCAAAAGATATTACAATATTGAGAACAGGTAAAATATAATAAATATATAATACCAGGAACGCATGAGAGATGGTTCGACATTAGGAATTCAAGATACTCTCCAAAGTCAAGAGAATTTGTCTTCTGAACGTACTTTCACGAATATGAAAAACATCGATCTCCGAAGCGATCATGTTCAGCAGTTTGATTGCTCTCCCCACCGGCATCACCAGAGGCAGGTTGGTTCTGCATGCTGGGAGATAAAATAGTCTGTGTCTGTCGAAGATAACCATCCGGAACATAAAGATGAATAGCCTCCAAGATGACGGAATTCTCAAAGAATCCCCCGATAAGTCTGAAGAAATGGGTAAGTGTGCACCCATCCCTTCTTATCTGTAAACTATTGGTCCCCAGCATGCCCAAGAGGAATGCAGTGGGATAAAGCCACGAATAGCTACCAAACTCCCTCATGTAGATATATTCAGAAATCTTTTCTGAACCCTCTCTAACATGAGCGAGTATCTCGCCTCGCGGGGACTCCATATCACCGAGCCACACTCGAGCCGGCTCCGGACCAATGAGTTATACAAAATTCGCAAAACATAGGGATTCTTGAAAACTCTACCAGTTCGGAGAATAAATCCCAACATTTTCAGTGCAACTCCACATATTCTCTCAATGTGAGCATATACATACATATTATATCATCGACACAGGTTTCAGTATATAGTATAGTATATCCAGCACATAGTGTATAATTATTATAGTAAGAAGTAATCGTTAAGATTGATAATTACCCTAAACGCACTGAAATCATAAAAATCTGACGTGATCATCATAACTCATTTATGCCAATAATTCACAAGACTTTAAGTCTCTCGTGTATAGTATTGATGTATTTTTTTCAACGTTTGTGTATCTAGTGTTATACTTGTTTAAACTTTATATAGTATTATTATGTGGCAAAAATTCACCGAAGACTGTATGGCTCTTAGATATAGTTATGATGAATTTATTTCAACTCTTGGTTTGAGTGTTACACTGTTAAAAACTGAATACACAATATTTTATTATTAGGCCAAAAATTTACTTCAGACTTTATGGCTTCTTCTTCTTCTTCTTCTTCTTCTTTTGATAGATCTGACGATCTGTGACACAGAAATCATATCTCGTCGGATGATGAGATCCAGCTGTCCCTCCATCTCTTAGGCGGTCTTCCAGGTGGGCGGTGTCCGGAAGGGATTTCATAGGCGGCTGTATATGTGAGTCTGTCACCATCCATTCGGGCTACATGGTCCCTCCAGTATATTCTTCTGGATCTACTCCATTGAACGATATCCTCTATTTCGCAGGTTTTTCTTATGTCTGCGTTGCGGACACGGTCTCGGAGGGTTTTTCCAGTAATTGATCTTAGGACCTTCATCTCCGATGTTCTAAGTAGTCCCTTGGTTCGCACAGTGTCAGCCCGCGTCTCTACAGCGTACGTCATGATGGGTCGCACGCATGTTTTGTAGATTCTGATCTTGCTGTCGATACGCATGTGCTTGTTTTTCCAGACCAGATTCTTCAGGCATCCTGACACGGCAGAGGCTTTACTGACTTGTTCACGTACTTCGGTATAAAGGTCACTTTGGCTGCAGATCTCCACTCCCAAATACCTGAAACTCATCACCTGCTCCACAGGTATATCATCAACAGTCAGCTTACATCTTGCAGGTTGCCTAGATATAGTGAGATTTTTTGTTTTGTTGACTGATATAGCCATATTTAGCCTTTGGGATACTGTGAGGAATTTGTACATGACTTTATGGCTCTTAGGTGTATTTGATGTATCTACATATATTTATATTGATGTATTTATATTGCTAAATTTGTTCACACTTTATACACTATTTATTATAAGATCAAAAAATCACTTAAGGCTTTTTGCCTCTCACGTACAGTATTGATGTAAGTATATTGCTAAATTTGTTCACACTCAATACAGTATTATTATAAGGCCAAAAATCACTTAAGATTTTATGCTCTAAAGTACAGTAGAAGTATGTTTATTGCTAAATTTGTTCAAACTTTATACAGTATTTATTATAAGATCAAAAAATCACTTAAGACTTTATGGCTTTCAAGTAAAGTATTGATGTATTGATATTGCTTAATTTGCTCACAATTTTTAGAGTATTATTATAAAGCCAAAAATCACTTTTTTTATGGCTCTCAAGTAGAGTTTTGAATTACTCGTATGTATATTGCAAAATTTCATATATTATATTATTTTAGAGGTTTGGTTTTTAAACTAGCAACATTATTTCTACAGACTTTTAATTTGACAATTGACGGTTGATTTGTAGTAAATATGCTTTGCTATTTTACCACGAATAGACTGACGTCAGAATAGCGCTTGCAAATTGTGAAAATTTATTTTGAAAATCATGGTTCGGTTCGCCAAACTTATCGTATTAAATTTGTTAACACTTTATACAGTATTATTCAAATCACTTAAGACATTATGTCTCCCAGGTACAGTATTGATGTATTTATATCGCAAAATTTGTTCACTTTTTTAACCTTTATACAGTGTTATTATTAGAAAATTTTATAAATGATACAATTAAAGATCTCTGTCGAATACGGTATTGTTAATTTGTCAACAGAATTCCTACCGGTGGAGACTTTCTATTTGTTAACACAGGATAGTAGCAGAATACTAATTAATCCCACATATTACGTTTGAGCATATTATGAACGTTTGCTAATATGTACGCAGATTCTAATCATGCATATGAGGACATGTATTTAATACGCGTTTCTTGTCACGATCTAACTATGTAAAATTGGGTGCTGAATATTACAAGTACTTTCCAAAATGTATGAAAGTTCACACTTATAAAACATCGTCTGCTTTATTCAAATGTAATTTGAAACAGAAAAATACTGTAAATAATTAATACAAATTAAAAAGTCTATTTTGTAAGAGTTTTAATTATAATTACTATTCTTCTTCTTATTCTTCTTCCTCTTAGTTTAGGTCGAATGACCTGTTTGTGACGGTGGGCTGTCCTGGGATGATGATGTCCAACCATCTCTCCATCTCTTCGGCGGCCTTCCTGGTAATCTCTTGCTGCTTGGGTTTTCATCTTTAATAATTCTTGTATTCTCCATGCGGTCCACGTGGTCTCTCCAAAAGCGCCTTCTGCTGCCATTCTTTGTGGCTACCCCTTCGGAGTGACGGCGTGATAGTTAGTTAGTTAGTTTTTTTAGTTAGTATTATTATCTGCTAGTGTTCAAAAGGGCGTCGCTGCGTCCTATAACAGTCTCGGGTGGCGGTGGAAACCTTATATGTTCACGTATGGTATTGAGACAATCACAATGTCAAAAAAAGTGCCAACAAGCTGAGAGTCACACAGAGAGCAATGGAGAGAGCCATGTTGGGTATTAGATTGCGGGACAGAGTCAGAAATGAGGACATACGAGCCAGGACAAAAGTCTTCGACGTCATCAAGTTGACCGCAACCCTTAAGTGACTTTGAGCGGGACACGTCGCTCGTGACTCATATGAAAAGTGGACAAGGCGACTCCTGTGCTAGTGCCCGAGAACGGCAAAGTTGAGTTGGCGCGACGATATCTGGAAGAGTGCGGGAAGTGCCTGGATGGGGATCGCTCAGGATAGACGAGAGGAGGTCTTTGTCCAGGAGTGGACGGCCACAACAGACTAAAGAAGATGATTCTTATTATTTTGTTGCTGACTGATATGATAAATATGGCTATATCAGTCAGCAAAACAAAAAGTCTCACTATATCTAGGCAACCTACAAGATGATTTGTAGGGTGTTTTTTTTAAAGGTTTGGTTTTTAAACTAGCAATATTGTTTCTAAAGACTATCAATTTGACAGTTAATAAATGATTTGTAGTCAGTACGTTTTGCCATTTTATCATGAATAGATTGACATCAGAACAGCGCTTGTAAATTATGTATTTTTTTTTTTAAATCATGGTTCTGTTCGCCTAACTTATCGTGCACTACGTCCATTTTACGGCGACATAATGGTCCATCCGAGCAAATAATTAGGAAGACCATGGATCGTTTTCGCACCACGTATACTCTAGTGGATAATACGCATCCACAAAGACGACAATTGTCGAGAATTGGATTTCACGATTGCGCTTCATTCGAGCTAGCCGTGGCGTTCATATGCCCGAAATCATATTTAAACAATAATGGCATAAAATTATCTATTAAATAAAGCCAATATCATAGACATTATAACATTATTTTAATGTTTTTTTTTTTTCATTTTGAATACGTATTGCACACCTCTAAAAAACACCTGTGGATCAAGTAATGAGTTTCAGATATTTAGGAGTAGAGATCTGCAGCCATAATGACCTCTATACCGAAGTACAAGAACAAGTCAGTAAAGCCTCTGCGGTATCAGGGTGTCTGTAGAATCTGGTCTGGAAGAACTAGCACATGCGTATCGACCGCAAGATCAGAATTTATAAAACATGCGTGCGACCTATCATGGCGTACGCTGTAGAGATGCGGGCCGACACCCTTAAGTGTATATAAGTGCGAACCAAGGGACTACTAAGAACAACGGAGATGAAGGTCCTAAGAGCAATTACTGGAATACTCTCCGAGATCGTGTTCGCAACGTAGACATGAGAAAAACTTTCGAAATAGAGGATATCGTTCAGTGGAGTAGATCCAGATGAAGATACTGGAGGGACCATGAGGCTCGAATGGATGGTGACAGACTTGCATATACAGCCGCTTATTTAATCCCCTCTGGACACCGCCCACCTGGAAGACCGCCTAAGAGATGGAAGGACAGCTGGACCTCATTATCCGACGAAACATGATTACTGTGTCACAGATCGTCAGATCTATTGAAGGAAGAAGAAGAAGAATATGATTTTGTTAAATCGCTCTTTACATCATAACAGCGCGAGCCAAAACAATGATAGCCCCCTGCGTACTCCGCCAAACAAAATGGTCTCACGCAGGATGCTATCTCCTACCACAACTCCATCCAGGCACTGCTCCTCTAATCTTCCCCTCGGGAACAGACTTTTTTTATAAATACAATCCCAACCCTAACAGGTCTTCCATTCCTTGACAATAATGTAAGACTTTATCATAAACCTTAAATCCCCCCTCGCCCTCGTTCGGAGGGACACTCCGGGTCATACATTTAGCCCCATCATAAAATAACTACCAAATCACATTCGAACAATATTTCTACAGACGTAGGAGGAATAGCCATCAGAGCTGAACCTCTGTAAGCCACAAGATCCAAGTCCAAGTCCAAAACGATGTAAAGGGTATAACTATCATATTGATTCTTGTCACTTGAATTCTATGCCAGGCAGACAGTGTGCCATCGGCGAGAATCCAACCCGAGACCTCCGGTGTGGCAGTCATAGCACTCGCGCGTCACTAGGAACTCGATATCTCCCACCGTGCGGCGACTGTTAAGTTTATGAAAAACGAAGCAAAATGTATTTTGCGTTTTGCGTCTTAACTAAGGTCAGCCTTGTGCGTTTAAAAAATATATAACGAAATCAATGGCATTAGAAATGAATAGTATCACGTTTTTCTTGACCTTGCGAAAGGTTTTTCCACCAATGTCAAAAAAATGTATTTTCCATCCTTGTTATTTTATTATTTTAACATTTATGCTAATTATTTGGTTTATATGGGTATATAATATAATACAAGTTTTTTTTATTGTGATTCTTGGTTCAAATGTATTATTTTTTTCTCTTAAATATATTTAGTATTAACTTCCTATGGTAAAATAAATTTACATCTTTCCCCCATCCTGCATTTTCTCTCCCCCCTCCCTCCTGCTGTTCATTATATCTTTATTTTCTTTCTGTAACATATTTTTATATCAATTGTGTTGAGAGTAGCGTAGCTTAAATGTGGTCTGGGTCTCCCTCATATATATTTTTTTTATAAGTATCGCATGGACGGGGGACGGGCCAAGGGAGTGCATGAAGGAATCTGACGAAAAGCGCCGCTGCGTCTATATCAAATCAAATCAAATCAGTTTATTTCATCAACAGACATTACAATTTTTTTTTTAAGGCATCTATTGAGAACAGGTAAAATAATATATTATATATAGTATACTACCAGAAACGCATAAGAGATGGTTCAACATTAGGAAGACAGGATACTCTCCAGAATTAAGAGTATTTGCCTTCTGAACGTACTTTCACTAACATGAAAGACGTCGATCTCCGAGGAGACCGCGTTCAGCAGACTAATTGCTCTTCCCACCGGTGTCACCAGAGGCAGATTGGTTCTGGCGGCCGGTAGGTAAAACAATCTGTGCTGTCGCTGTCGGAGATATCTATCGAGGACAAAAAGCCGAACACCCTCCAGTACGGCCGAGTTCTCGAAGTATCCCTTAATTAATCTAAAGAAATGGGTAATTAGATGTCCATCTCTTCGAAGCTGTAGAGAATTGGTTCCGAGCATTCCCAAAAGAAATGTCGTGGGATAGAGCCAAGGATAGCTACCATACTCCCTCATGTAGAGATACCTCAGAAATTTTTTCTGAACCCTCTCCAGCATAACGGAATATCTCGCCTCGTGAGGACTGGGCTTTGTCCCTCCATTTAGCGGCGATTTCTTTAAATATTTTTTAGAGTTTCATAATGTCCTGTTCCCTTGACCTGTCCCGTGTCTATATAATAAAGTTGTGCGTCCTCACCCCATTTCGCATTTGTTTCCTCTGCCCCTCCTTTCATTTCCCGCTGTTATGTGTCTATGAGTCTGCTTCCCATATAATACGGTGTCCCTTTTTTATATTTTCTTCTTCGTCCACTCCACTCGGTCCTCGGCAACTCTCTTCACCTCCGCATAAGAGGTGCAGCCCATATCTCGGCAAATCTGGTCTAGGTACTCTTGGCGAGGTCGTCCTCTGCCAATCGATCTCTCGACCATTCCCTCCAACACATCATGCAGCAAACATTCGTGTCGCAAAACATGACCACCTTGCGCGCCTCTCCGCTATGGTTTTCAACACGTGCCTACTCTTTTCAACTCTGCCGAGAACCTCTTCATTTGTAATGTGGTCCCTCCATGAAACATGGGCAACTCGTCGGTAGGTCCACATCTCAAATGCCTCCAGCCTTTTGCCCTCTCTTTCGCCCAGGCACCAAGTCTCGCAGACGTACAGTAAAACACTCCACACCAATGTTTTTATAAGATGTTTTCCAAGATGAGGTCAGTTTCGGGTAAGTGGTGAGAATCCTCTATGATTCTATTCAGTAGAGAAAATATAAAAATTGTTATTCTCTTCTTCTTCTTCTGCTTCTTCACTTTTGGTAGACTCAGGAGTCTGTTATTTCAGGCGGGTCCTCTTGAGACGCTGAACTTCAGCTTTCTCTCCACCGTTTCGGGGATCTTCCTGGTCGGCGTTGTCCGTTTGGCGCATACTCGTAATGTTAAAACAATGATACACTTTAATGCAAACCAATCCCTTGGATTGAAACTAGCTATGATGACTCGTAATACATATCTCAGCATTGAACTCCATTTCATGGAGTGGATATCTGGAATATTAATGTAGGTAAGACACCATAAAAAATACCCTATGTATAACAAAATATTATCAGACACGGTAGGGCCTTCGAATTATTTAACAACTCAAGGTTTTTGTATATATTTTTTTAAATATTGTCGTGTGAAGTGTGTATTAACACGAATCGTTTCTTTTGGAGGTAAATCTGTGTTTTCATTCGATTCGGTTTCACTGCTTAAAGTCGATTTTTAAATTGATCTACTAACCTCGGAAGATATACGTTGACCTTTAAAGATCAGAGGAGATTACTAGAACGAGAAATATAGTCTAGAATAATCCAAATCTTTTTTATATATCAATCTTTAAACGGTATGAATAATTGAAATTGTTTACGTGTATGATGCAACTAACTAACTACAATAAACTTCCGCCAATCCGGCATCTGACAATACCATGTACGACATTAATGAGGCTGAATATAGAATTCCTCTTATATATTATTTCATTAATACGAAAAATGGCAATCTGCGAAGTGATAATGTTCCTCAATTTGATTTCTCTCCCCACCGGCACCACCAGAGACAGTTTGATTCTTCGTATTGGGAGATAAAACAGTATATGTGCCGACGCTGTCGAAAATACCCATCCGGAACGTAACGATGATTTGTTGACGTCCATAAAGTACTACAAAGGAGATGAACTAATGACATCATGGAACTCATGGTACATGGGTGGAAACAGGGTACCCATCATTGAAGAGGCCTATATTCCGCAGTGTAGAGAAACGGGCTGAAGAAGAAGAGAATAAAGGGAAAGTTTTTGAATGGAAAGGTTTATTTACTTCCAGAATATATGATACTCCAAGAACACACGATACGAGTACTTCAAGAATGCATGATACTTCAAGAACACGTGATACTTTAAAAACACACGATTCTTCAATATTATTGAAAAATCATGTATTCTTGAAATACCAACACGATACTTCAAGAATACACGATTTTTCAATGATATGTACGAGTACATAGTACTTCAAGAGCACACGATACATCAAGAATAGGTACATAATTTTTCAATAATACATAGTACTTCAAGAACACACGATACTTCGAGAATACATAATTTTTCAATAATACATAGTACTTCAAGAACACACGATTCTTCAAGAATACAAGATACTTCAAGAACACATAATTTTTCAAGAAAACATAATTCTTCAAGAACACACGATACTTCAAAAATACATGATTATTCAATAATTCATAGTACTTCAAGAACACACGATACTTCAAGAATACATGAAACTTCAAGAACACATGATTTTTCAAGAAAATATAATACTTCAAGAACACACGACACTTCGAGAACACATGATACCTCAAGAATATACGATACTTCAAGAATACACGATACTTCAAGAATACATCATTTTTCAATAATATGTACATAGTACTTCAAGAGCACATGATATTTCAAGAATACATGATTTTTCAAGAAAACATAATACTTCAAGAACACACGACACTTCGAGAACACATGGTACCTCAAGAATATACGAAACCTCAAGAATATACGATACTTCAAGAATACACGAATTTCTTAAAGAATAATACAATGAACCCACAATATGAGGGGTATATTAGGATAGAACAGTGCCCGTCTATCCACTATTTCTACCCTTCCGGAAAACGGCTTGATGGTTAGTTAGCTATTATACTATTATATGCAAAAAAAACATTACGTGCTAAATAAATATGGCAATGAACCCAAACACCGCGCATTGTAAATGCAGACGTATTATACATGTTTATTCGTATACATTTTGGTTCCTTTTAGCCTAAACACAGTGTATTGTCGGAGCCCAAATGAGGTCATTCATTTCGTTTAGGCTCTAATGTTCTGTAACGTGGAAACAGTATTGAAAAGTAACTTTTGTAAATAAGATTAATCGGTATCATGTTGTCGGCTATTCATTTCATTCACAGTCATTCATCTAATCTAATTATTGCACGAACTTTCATTCAACAAATTATGATATAATGAAAAGAATTAAAATCATTAATAATTCTCATGAAAAACCTTTTAACCCATTGCCGTCACAATCCGAACGTGAGATGGTCTCATAACTAAGTACATCCTGTCATAATCACTCTGTTATTCGGACAGCAAGTGTATTCAAACTGATTCGGGGCTCTATTGAGAACCCCTGTGTTCTGGAACAAATAGGTATTTTTGTTCCTGATGGTTACATGCGACAGTGCCGAGGTCAACTGTTATTTGCTCCGTCACGCAGAACCAACCTGCCTTTGGTGATGTCAGTATACTCAGCCTATTCCCGTCCACTCCTGGACAAAGGCCTCCTCCATTCGCTTCCATGTCACTCTGTCCTGTGCAGACTGCATCCAGGTTATTCCGACGTGTCTGTTCAGATCATCCTTCTACCTTAGTTGCGGTCGCCCTGCACTTCTCTTTGCCGTCCACGGTCTCCAAGTCAGCAGTCTTCTTGTGCACTTTTCGTCTGAGCTTCTGGCTACGTGACCGTGCCAGTTTAGAGTCGCCACCCGGTGGATGATGTCAGTGAATTTTGCTTTTCTCTCACCATATCGTTTCTGACTCTGTCTCTTAGGTTTATTCCTAACATGACTCTTTGGGTCATTAGTAGTTTCTAACATGACTCTTTGGGTCATTAGTAGTTTCTCGGCACTTTGTTTGGACAATGTAACAGTTTCAAGACCATAAGTACCAACTGGCAGAACGCAGGCTTTTCGTTTCAGGTTGATCGGTATTTTCCGGTTTTTATTGTCTCGGTGTCTCACTATTTTTTACCAATTCTGGAAAGAGTACTTCCTCGTCATCTTTTGAGAAATTAAACTGATTTGATCGACTGATTGCTTGATATTCTAGTTAGCAATACTATGATGGCAATCTTCTTCTTTCGGTGCCGTGTCAGGTCTCCCCAACGTTGGCGATCACTGCAGCAAAGGCATTTATGTCCTGCGCCACTTGGAACAGGTTCTGAATTCTTGTCATTCCTGTCCATTATTTTATGTTCCGCAAACAGGACAAATGCCTTCTACCCCTGACTTCCCTTCACTTTACCCATTAATATCAGACGTATCTGGAGCTCCCCAAAAGAGTTTTGTCTGACAACCAGTAGAGCGAAGGTATCAGCCAGCAATCCAGTATCGTTGGATGGTGCCGTGACAGACTGTCGGGTCCTGGAGCAGCAAGACTGGGAGGTGGCGGCCAGAGACAGGACGGGATGGAGACGTTTCTTGGAGGAGGCTAAGACTAGGATGAGGGAGTATGGTAGTTATCCGTGGCTCTATCCCACGGCATTTCTTTTAGGAATGCTCGGAACCAATTCTTTACAGCTTCGAAGAGATGGGCATCTCATAACCCATTTCTTTAAATTAATCAGGGAATATTTCGAGAACTCGGCCGTGCTAGAGCGTGTTGGTCTTTTTGTCCCTGATAGATTTCTCCGACAGCGACAGCACAGATTGTTTTACCAACCGGCCACCAGAATCAATCTGCCTCTGGTGACACCGGTGGGAAGAGCAATTAGTCTGCTGAACGCGGTCTCCTCGGAGATCGACGTCTTTTATATTAGTGAAGGTACGTTCAGGGGACAAATACTCTTGACTTTAGAAAGTATGTTGTCTTCCTAATGTCGAACCATCTCTAATGCGTTCCTGGTACTTTGTTGTATTTTTATAATATTTTACCTGTACTCAATAGATGCACATAACATTTAAACATTTTTCCTGTTTGTAATGTCTTTTGAGTTAATAAACTGATTTGATTTGAAAGACCCACCGGGGGTTGTAGCGCCGGAGAAGAAGAAGAAGAAGTAATGTTGTAAGCGATTGCTCTTTACTTAGCTCTTTGTTATTAGTATTTATAACTAACTAACTAACCATCACGCCGTCTCCCCGAAAGGGTAGGCAGAAAGAATGGACTGTCACACTTTAATCGATGCGGCACTCCATCCTTCTCTTTTCGCCCCGCGGGAGACGCGGTGTGATGGGTTGCGAACCTCATCGCCACCAATAGGCATCTCCCGCGCACACTTCGATATTCCAACATCCACAGAGACAGGACGGGATGGAGACGTTTCTTGGAGGAGGCTAAGACTAGGATGAGGGAGTATGGTAGTTATCCGTGGCTCTATCCCACGGCATTTCTTTTAGGAATGCTCGGAACCAATTCTTTACAGCTTCAAAGAGATGGGCATCTCATAACCCATTTCCTTAAATTAATCAGGGGATATTTCGAGAACTCGGCCGTCTGCAAGAGTCTTCCATTAGTATTTATAGACATAGATATTAAAGTTATATGCCATGCGTACTAGCTACGCAGCACCGTAAAGGGGAGGTTAACGAGTGTAGCGTATTCTCTGCTTGATTGATTTTCATATTTTCTGATCTTGAACTGTCCGCGTTGGCTAGTGATAACCCACTGGCGGTTCGTTCAGGTGCAACCGTTGACTCAGGATATTTGTTATTACTTGTTATTTTCCGGTGTTTTATAAACCAAATAGTTGAATACGGAAAAAGCCAAACGACCAATTGGGTGCCTATTCAACCGTTTACTTAAAAATATGTTTATTTTTAACGTAATTTTGTTTAGTATATGCGGAAAAGGTATACATTTAATACATAATGTAAATAAATAAAAAATACATATATGGCAACAACAACAAGAACAAACCATCAGCCGTTTCCCCGCAGGGGTAGGCAGAGAGAATGGACCTTCCTTAATGGGTTCGAAGATTCTGAAGAGGATCTTCCTTTCGAAGCAGTTTATTTTGTTTTCATCACGTTTAGTGAGCGTCCAAGTCTCCGAGGCATATGTTAGGACTGGTCTAATCAGCGTTTTATATATTGTGGTCTTTGTCTTTCTAGACAGTAGACGCGACTTTAGGTACTTATTGAGGCCAAAGTAGCATCTGTTTGCTGCGAATATCTATATCAGTGTCCTTAAATTATAAGAAACTTCTTCCAGTTTTTTTTTTTTTTTTTTTATGTATACAACAGGTTGTTTGAACCCAATTACTGTATACAATTGATTTTTTAGCTATTATATTGATTCTCTTGACATGTGATAGGTAGCCAATCTATTGCCATTTTATTGTCACTTGAATTCTACACCAGACCAATGACAGTGTGACAATCACACTGCCATCGCCGGGAATCGAACCCGGAACCTTCGGTATGGAAGTCAGAGCTCTTACCACTCTGCCACGAAGGTCGTCGAAAAAGGAACGGTGATGGGGCTGGTTAGGATGACGCAAGAAAACTTTGTCCCTTTTTTCTTCGAAATATAATGCAGAGTCCACAGGAGGTAGTTATTTAAGAACCATGTAAGTACGACGATTTGATATTTCATTTGCATTGTTACATAATTTCACATGTGTGATAAATGATACTCCACGTATGCAAATAGGAAATCGTATGGCACTAATCGTTACAGCGATAAAAGTCTTATTTCACTGCATAGTTCCATCTTGAATGCAAAATAATTTTACGATAGGATCTAATTACTTAATTATAGCTATCCGGCGAATTACAATAGTGAATTGTAGGATAACTTATAATACTAATTACGGTTATTATTACAGTTACATTCACGTGTCACATTCGTACACGCTGAGTAATGTTCATATCACATTCTTTTCATTTTCATATCCTCTCATCATATTCTTTTCGATTGAATAATATTTTTTTAACACAACAATTTATTAAAAATATAAACTAACTAACTAACTAACTAACCATCACGCCGTCTCTCCGAAAGGGTAGGCAGAAAGAATGGACTATCACACTTTAACCGATACGGCACTCCATCCTTCTCTTTTCGCCCCGCGGGAGACGCGGTGTGATGGGTTGCGAACCTCACCGCCACCAAAAGTCATCTTCCACGCGCAATTCGATAGTCCAACATCCATAAAATAAATCTTAAACAAATAATATATAATACAATGATATGAAATAAACTATCAAAATAAAAATAATTTAACACATAATGTTATTTTTAGATGATGCACATAGTGTCTATTTAATTAATGTTCCACGTATCTACCGTTTTTTTTAATTAGTATATAAGCTTATTTAAAAAAACGGTGGATACGTGTGACATAAATTAAATAAACACAAAAGTCCGGATCGTCCATGTCAACATGTGCAACATCGAAAAAAACATTATGTGTTATTACATTATGTGCTAAATTAAAAAACGGTGGATATGTGGAACATAAATTAAATAGACAGTATGTGCACCATCTAAAAAGAAAATTTTGTTTTCAATTATTTTTATTTTGTTATTTTATTTTATATCATTGTATTTTATATTATTTGTTTTAGATTTATTTTGTGGGTGTTGGACGATCAAAGTGTGCGCGGGAGATGCCTATTGGAGTCGATGAGGTTCGCAACCCATCACACCGCGTCTCCTGCGGGGCGAAAAGAGAAGGATGGAGTGCCGCATCAGTAAAAGTGTGACAGTCCATTCTTTCTGCCTACCCTTTCGGGGAGACGGCGTGATGGTTATCCCTCTCCACTCGCCCATCTCTTGTAAACATACTACCCAAATACACGAACTCATCTTCTTGCTCCAAATTTTCAGCATTCACGCTAATGTTGCAGACTGTCATGATTTCTTCCTTTTCAAAAATCATTACCTTGGATTTAATTTAACTCAACATTCATCATCAGATCATTCAAATATAAATAAAATTAAAACATATAATACGTGTTTCGGGACACAGAAGCCCATATTATAAAATATAAAGGGTATCCCGGAAGTCAATGTCAAGCCGGAAACGGATGATAGAGAAAATCATGCTAGTTATGAAAAACATGTAAAAAAAATCAGGGTGTGATTTTCACGATTATTTTAAAATGCCTATGATTTAAAAAATACTAAACTTAGATTTTTCAAGTGCCCTATCGGGTCCCCCAATGTTGGCGATCACCTCGGCGAACCTGCCCCTGTCCTGCGCCGCTCGGAACAGCTCGGAACAGCACTTCGGATGCCGGTCCACTCCCTCACGTTTCGCAGCCAGGACATCTATCTCCTACCAGGCCCTCGGCGTCCCTCAATTTTCCCCTCTAATATCAGTTGGAGAATGTGGTACTTTTCCACCACGCAGTATATGACCCAGATGTGAAATCTTCTGAACCTTGATAGTTGATAACAGTTTCCTGTCAACTCTAGCTCGCCTCAGGTCTTCGTTATTGGTAACCATGTCTGCACAGGGAATTCTGAGCATTCGGCGTCACTTGTTGACTTTTAAGGTCCCCGTTTCACATACATACAATAAAACAGACAACACACAGCATTTGATCATCCTCTGGCGGAGTTTCAAGTTTATGTTATACAAAAATATTTGATTAATTAAAGCGTAAAATATAAAGTGTTATTTTCCAGGTGTTTATAAATAGGTGCTTTCGCCCAATATTCAAAATCTATTGGCCCCAAACAGTGTCAAATGCCGTTCTCTGAACGGCATTTGACACTGTTTGGGGCGAAAAGCCGATTAGAGAACAAATCGCTAGACACAAATGACAGTGGATCGGTCACACTCTGAGACGGAACCCAGCCTGCATCGCTCAGGGCGCACTAGACTGGTCCCCTATGGGGGGAAAGAGGAAGCGAGGCAGACCTAGAGCCACCTGGAGAAGAGCCCTGCAGGACGAGGCTAAGGCAGCAGGCCTCACTTGGGATGATGTTAAGCATCAGGCATGCGATAGAGTCAGGTGGAGAAGGTTCCTTGAGGCCCTATCCACCACGGAGGTGTGATAGGACAAAAAGAAGAAGATGAATATACAATATAATATGAGAAGCGTCTTTTAACAAGATTACATAAGTGGACTTTTGCAAGTGCCTGTAACTCTAATAATATTTGGATGTCTGCACATGCAGGTTGTGACTATATGCAAGCAACTGAAGCTTACGGAATACGATTTGCAGGGGGTGCTCATAAAATGCACTTCCGAGGATGAGAACGCTTAGAAAACAGTTCAATATTAACTGTGCGTATTATTAGATACATGATACAACTTGAATGATAAAACGGTGGATTCTTGGAATATAAATTAAATAAGCACTTAAATCCGGATCGTCCAGCTGGCATATGCACCATAAAAAATAACATTTTGTGTTGCTATTTTTATTTTGTTATTTTATTTTATTTTATATCATTGTCATATTATTTGTTTTAGATCATATTAATAGTTTTAGATTTATTTTGTGAACGTTGGACGATCGAAATGTGCGCGGGAGATGCCTATTGGTGGCGATAAGGTTCACAACCCATCACTCCGCGTCTCCCGCGAGGGCGAAAAAAAAAGGATGGAGTGCCGCATCGGTTAAAGTGTGGCAGTCCATTATTTCTGCATACCCCTTCGGAGAGACGGCGAGATGTTTAGTTAGTTAGTTAGTTAGTTAAAGAAACTTTTTTTTTTTTACTTTCTGGGATGTGAGCTATAATATTATATTTTTTAAGGTATACGGAAACAGGTTAGATAAAACAATATTAACAGAAATATAGATTAAAGTAACCAACTAACTAACTTACCTACTTCTATCGCTTCCTCTACATTAATACATCGTGTCATTCACGCACGTCGATTTCTACGACTCCTTACGTGACCGAAATTTAACATTTGATTGATTTGATCGTGACATGTTTTCCTAGGTCTTCCTCTATTTCAAGCCCCATTCACGTCGTTTACATATATTTTCTTCACCATTCTGTCTTCAATCATTATTTCCAGGTGTCCAAACCATCTTAACGATCCTTTCATTATTTTATTCATAACACTCGCAACACATTCACATCTTCTATTTACATGTGAAACTCTATCATACATCCTTCTTTTGCCAGGTCAATGCTTCACATCCATACATAAGGATCGGCACAAGAACACCATTGTGCACTGCCATCTTAGCTTTTTTTGATAGGCTTTTGTTTGCGATGACAACTTAAGTGATAATAGATTTGTACCCATCTACAAAAGTTAATCTTTTGAGTCCAATTAAATTTAAATTATTTTTCCAGATTGAAAAACATTGTAGTTAATTAAACATTTTATCTTTCATTTCAACAGAGTTTCGCATGATAGATGATAGCACAACTAACAAATTATGAAATTGTTAGATAAACATGATTATACTTACTTGATTTATTAACTGAATCAAATACTATCCAAACAAAGTTATAACACTGTATAAAATTAAAAGTTTATAACATTAATAAAACAATGTTTATTTCATCAAGCAACTTGAAATAATAGTTCACCATTTTAATGTTAAATTAATTTATAAAATAAACATGTATTCACAACACATTTGACATAATACGATCAATGTTCCAACAGGAACCGCGCTCAATTTGAAATTCCATAGACAAATTATTGTAATATATGATTTTTAAATAATTAACAAGCAGCGCTACCGGCGGACATCCCGCGCAAATTTTCGCGCGCGACTCACCTACGTCAAACGTCAAATGAATTTATATAGATGCGGTGTTTTCTGTTGCAAAATAATAATGCTTGCGACGTGACCAGTGGCGGCTCGATCTACCAAATTATGGGGCACTTTCGAATAAGTTATTTTAAAATAAACTCAAGTTAACCATGACTTCTTCTTATTCTTATTCTTAAACTGGTTGAAGGCCGCTAGGGCCTGTTTGTGCAGAGTTTGCAGAGAGTTTTCTGCCTCTTGCGACGAGGACTTCTAGTTGTCTTTCTATCTCTTGGGGGGTCTTCCAGTCATCCTTCTTCCCTCTGGTTTCCTATGTAAACCAATCCCTAGGAAAGCAAACCAACCCTAAGAAATAAACTTAAAAATATGTGAATAAAATACTAACTCACTAACTAACTATCACGCCGACTCCCCGAAGGGGTAGGCAGAAAAAATGAACTGCCACACTTTTCTTTCCTGACATTTTTTTTCGCTTCCTCAACATTCATACATCGTGTCATGCACGCGCGTCGATTTCTCTGACTCCTCACATCGCCGACATTCAATATTTGATTTATTTGATCGTGCCACGATTTCCTCGGTCTTTCTCTGGTTCCATTTACATCGTTAATATATACTTTTTTACCATTCTTTTCATATGCCTAAACCATCTGAATAATCTGAATAAAAAACACTAATGGAAAATATCTATTTATAATCTTATAGATACGAAATAATAAAATATTTTGTATTTAACCACGGTATGGTTATTTTAATTGATGCAAACTAGTTTCGCTTGGACCCAAACTTCATCAGGGCAATATAATAACTGTTATTATATTGCCCTGATGAACCTTGGGTCCAAGCGAAACTTGTTGGCTTCAATTATAATAACCGTACCGTGATTGTTAAGAATGAAAATGTATGTTTTCTAGAAGTTTTATTACATTTTATGTGAATGACATGTTTCGCCCATCTAAAGCATTATCAAATGTCGACATTTGTTGACGATTTCATTCGTATTAATTATTTAATATGGAGTTTTACATCATTGTTCAAGAAAAATAACCACACCGAGGTTAAATATAAAATGTTTTCTTATTGTACAATCAGTTTTCAATGGTGTTCTTGTACCGACCCTTAAAAATGGAAGCGAAGCATAGAACTGGCAAAAGAAGGATGAAAGTAGAATAAATACAGTAGAAATTAGATCTCTTAGACGAATGTGTGGAAAATCTGTGTATGATAGAGTGTCGAATGAAAATATAAGAAGTGAATGCGGTGCGAATGAAATTGTTATAAACAAAATAATGAAAGGATAATATGGTTTGGACATATGGAAATAATTAATGAATATAGAATGGTAAAAAAGTATATGTCAACGATGTAAATGGAACTATAAATAGAGAAAGATCGAGGAAAACGTTTCACGATCAAATAAATAAAACATTCGACCTTCGTGGCCGAGTGGTAAATGCATTGACTGTCACCCCGAAGGTTCCGGGTTCGATTCCCGGCGAGGGCAGTGTGATTGTCACACTGTCTTTGGTCTGGTGTAGGATTCACGTGACAGTAAAATGGCGATAGATTAAGCTACCCATTACATGTCACGAGAATCACTATTATTCCCCTTTACATCGATTTGGCTGATGCTGTCATGATGTAAAGAGCGATTCAACAAAATAATAATAATAATAATAATAATAATAATCCGACTTCGAATGTGGCCGCCTTTTAATAATTTATTAATTTGGTCATGCCATGTTTTCCTCGGTCGTCCTCGGCTTCTTTTTCCACTCACGCTGCTTGTGTATAACTTTTTAACCATTCTACTCTCATCGATTCGTACCATATGTCCAAACCATCTCAGGGATCCTTTTGCTTCATATAAAAATTAATTATGATTTTTAATTATTTAATATTCGGGTGGTGGTCCAGGGGATAGAACGCTTGGCTCCTGATCCAGGGGACATGGGTTCAAGCCTGGACACGACCAGATTCCTTCTTCATAATAATGAGCTATTTTCTGCTCACATTGAAGATTGTAAAATAAATTCTAATATCATTGACATGAATCCTTGATGTTTAATAAAAAAACTAAAAAAAACTAACTAACCATCACGCCGTCTCCCCGAAGGGTTAGGCTGAAAGAATTAACTGCCACACTTTTCTTTACTGACATATTTCTCTCGCTTTCTCAACATTCATACATCGTATCATGCACGCGCGTCGATTTCTCTGACTCCTCATTCAATAGTTGATTTATTCGATCGTGCCACGTTTTCCTCGGTCTACCTCTATTCCTGGTTCCATTTACGTCGTTAACATATAATTTTTTGACCATTCTTTCTTCATTCATTCTTTCCATATATGTCCAAACCATCTTAATGATTAAACCCTTAATTATTTTGTTTATAACACCATCATTCGCACCGCATTCACTTCTTATATTTTCATTCGACACTCTATCATACACAGAGTATCCACACATTTGTCTAAGAGATCTCATTTCTACTGCATTTATTCTACTTTCATCCTTCTTTTGCCAGTTTTATGCTTCGCTTCCATACATAAGGGTCGGTAGAAGAACACCATTGTGCACTGCCATTCTAGCTTTTTTGGATAGGTTTTTGTTTGCGATGACAACTTTAAGTGCATCATTCACTTTGTTGCCTGCCCCAACCCTTCTTTCAATATCCCTCTCCACTCGCCCATCTCTTGTAAACATACTACCTAAATACACGAACTCAACTACTTGCTCCAAATTTTCACCATTCACCTGATTCCTTCTTCATAATAATGAGCTATTTTCTGCTCACATTGAAGATTGTAAAATAAATTCTAATATTATATCATTGACATAAATACTTGATGCGAGTCTTTTTTTTTTATAATAAAAAAATTCAGAAAGATAGCTTTGGATCTAGGCCACTTACGTTACTGATGGTATCCAATTTTCCTTATGTGGCTATTGAGGTTTACAAATTAAATTCCATAATAAGTGGTAAAACTATATGTAATTAATTGGCACCAAAACACTTAAGTACACAATTTACAGACTGCATCTAATGCCTACCACATGAATCATAAGTATGCCTCATTATCATCGTTCTTACATTAACCAAACTATAAAGAACAAATATTTTGAAAAAAAAATGCCTAAGGCGGAAGACCTAATGGATAAATGCCAAACATCAGGTCTTTTGTCTTCTCGGGAATGTAGTCCGTTCATTTCTGGGAGAATGTTTGCAAAAGTGCGAGTGACAGTGCGTTCACAAAAAAAGCTAGACACTGTTTTTATTTTATTTTTACTAGTGTGGCTTTGGTTGATTTAATGTCAAATGGTCCCAAATGGTGGTTCAATGTTCCCCACTCTTATTAGTAAAAACACGCGCGTATTCAAATGCTAACTCAAGGCCGTGCCACACTGTTTGAAACAAGCTCTCCACAAGGGTGACCTTGGTGGAATGTGGAGCCCCACATGTGGAATGCGTGTTTACAACAGTTTACAACATGCATACTATGCGCGTCCGTCCACAAAGGTTGTTGAAGGTCAAACGAATTTTGGTTTCAAACAAGTGTCTACACAGTTTTAAACCGCCGGTGGAGACCGATGTGGAGAGCTTGTTTAAAGCAGTTTGGCACGGCTTTAACTAACAAACGAACCATCACGCCGTCTCCCCGAAGGGGTAGGCAGAAAGAATGGACTGCCACACTTTTCTTTCCTGACATATTTCTCTCGCTTCCTCAACATTCATACATCGCGTCATGCACGCGCGTCGATTTCTCTGACTCCTCACATGGCCGACATTCAATATTTGATTTATTTGATCGTGCCACGTCTTCCTCAGTCTTCCCCTATTTCTGGTTCCATTTACATTCGAATGCAACGTTTAATAATTGCGTAGATTTTCACGCTTGGTTGCAATATGTATTTTGGGATCTTGGAAAAATCCGTGTAGCTTGTCTTTCTGGACCGACGTTTAGGAGATCGTTGCAGTATCCATCTTCAAGGTGGTTATAAATGTGTGACTTTGATAATACATTACCGGAAGTCTCAGCCCTTGGGCTTTTACTCCCCCACAATTAGGAAAGATGTGTGAATGTGAGGTTTATTTACTTAGGGACGTGGTGTTTTTTTTTTAGTTTGAGTTTGCAAGGGGGGAATGGGTAGTTTATTAATTAGGGCGGGTCGGGTGGGATTGGTGGTGGGGTTAGCGGGGGCAGGAGTGAAGGTAAGGATTGTGTAGTATGGACCGTGGTAATCCTCTGAAGGAGGATGTGTTTTGGACGCTTGTATCGAGTGTGAGTGTGTGGAGAGTAGTTTATGGATTCTTGAATTTTGGGGTTGGGGTGTGAGGCGACCCCCTGAAAGAATGTTGGTTATAAATGTGTGGTGGATTTTGTATGTTGAACTCCTTCTACGCTGTGCCGTGTCACCGGCAATGTGAGAGTGAATGAGATGTCTCCGAGTTAGACGACTCGGAAGACAAGAAGATTAAACCCGAAGGCGTCCACACATTGCCGGCGACATGGTACAGCGTAGAAGGAGTTAAACATACATTACCCACCACACAAAAAAACGCGATCTACACTATATTTGTTTGTATATACTATATATGTTCTGAGAAAAAAATAGAATTTTTGTTCCTGATGGTTACCTGCGACAGCGCCGACATCATTTGTTCTTTACTCTATCACGCAGAACCAACCTGTCTTTAGTGATGCCAGTAGGAAGAGCAATTATCAGGGGATTCCTTGAGAACTCCGTTACCTTGGAGGCTATCCATCTTAATGTTCCAGATGGTTATCTTCGACAGCGTCAACACAGACTGTTTTATCTCCCAGCATGCAGAACCAACCTGCCTCTGGTGATGCCGGTGGGGAGAGCAATCAAACTGCTGAACATGATCGCTTCGGAGATCGACGTCTTTCATATTCGTCAAAGTACGTTCAGTAGACAAATTCTCTTGACTTTGGAGAGTATCTTGTGTTCCTAATGTCGAACCATCTCTCATACGTTCCTGGTAATACATATTTTTTTATGTTTTACCTGTTCTCAATAGATGTCTTAAACAATAATTGTTGTTTGTAATATTTTTTGAGAAAATAAACTGATTTGATTTGATTTCGGACGTTGAATTTAAACGTCTCGGATTTGGACATTTTTAGTGTCAGTGAGGTTCTTCTTCTCAGTCGTATTCCTCATGATTGAGGATCGTGTCCATCCTGTAAAATATTGACCATGGCACGCCATGCGCTCCTTTCACCCGTCAGTCTCCAGGCTGCAGCTAATGAGAGACCAGTCAGATCCCTGATTTGATCGGATCAGCGGCTCGGTGGTCGTCCTTGTGGTCACCCTCCATCCACTTTGCCCTGAGCTTTTCAAGGTTATCCTGATCTCTCCGGGCTATGTGTCCAAAATATTTCAAACAGTGAAGTAGTGTTAATATAAAATATACCTATCACCAAATCTAGAAAGAGTACTGTCTCACTGACGTCCACATAGTTGGGATCCTTTTGAATTACCCTTATGCTATCCCTTAGTTTCAACTCGGAATTGTATTTTTGTTTACCGTTTTGTGTCCAAATGAGTCGCCTAAATGTTATTCGTTTGTTTTGTCTCATTTGTGTATAAGAAAATAAATAAGTAAAATAAATCTAATACATAGTCCATTGCTTTGGCCGAAACACTATGATACCTTAACATTTTAAACTGTTAATGAATAAATTTTGTTTTTTGTATCACAATTGTATTATATTTTACGCGACAGCTGTTTCATCAACCAATGTTGACATCATCAGGTGTTACAATAATATATCAAATTTCAAATTTTCGTGATTTTTCGAATCTTTATGTGTATTTGTTCCTATGTCAATTTGAATAATTTCTTTGATATAATTTTGAAGTTCTTACTGAAATTGAGTTAGGTACCTAAATATTTTAATTAAAAGAACGGTTAATTACTATTTATAGGAGAAAATATTAAAGGTGGAAATTTAATAATAAAATAATAATAATAAAACAGTAATTAAAAGGAACAATTACACACAGTATAGAGTCAAAAACGATTAAATATAATAAATTAAAAACGATAAACAATAACAGGAAGTACAAAGATTTCATTAATAGGAAAGGTGACAAAAGTAGAAGTTTATATTATTGTAACACCTGATGATGTCAACATTGATTGATGAAACAGCTGTCGCGTAAAATAAAATACAATTGTGATACAAAAAACAAAGTTTATTCATTAACAGTTTTAAATCTAAAACAGAAAAATTTATGATTTTTTCACCCTTTTCAACATTAATAAATCGCCTACTGCAAATTAATATCATGACCTATAACTATATTATTCGAAAACATTTCACATAAATACTCATTACAATTATAACCGTGATGTTCACAGTTACAACACAAGACAAGGACAAAATCTACACCCACCTGATACTCGTACCACAAAGTTTGGTCTGAAGTCTCTGCTCTACCTGGCTTGTAGGGAGTATAACAGGCTTCCTGAGAGTATTCGAGGGTCTAATAATGTATAATAGCTAACAGCTATGTGGAAAGTGGTAATTATTAGTATATCTTGATTTTTATTCTGCTTGTTAAGTGGAGAGGGATATTGAAAGAAGGGTTGGGGCAGGCAACAAAGTGAATGGTGCACTTAAAGTTGTCATCGCAAACAAAAACCTATCCAAAAAAGCTAGAATGGCATTGCACAATGGTGTTCTTCTACCGACCCTTATGTATGGAAGCGAAGCACGGAACTGGCAAAGGAAGGATGAAAGTAGAATAAATGCAGTAGAAATGAGATCTCTTAGACGAATGTGTGGATATTTTGTGTATGATAGAGTGTCGAATGAAAATATAAGAAGTGAATGCGGTGCGAATGATGGTGTCATGAACATAATAATGAAAGGATCATTAAGATGGTTTGGACATATGGAAAGAATGAATGAAGAAAGAATGGTAAAAAAATTATATGTTAATGATGTAAATGGAACCAGAAATAGAGGAAGACTGAAGAAAACGTGGCACGATCAAATAAATCAAATATTGAATGTCGGCCATGTGAGGAGTCAGAGAAATCGACGCGCGTGCATGACACGATGTATGAATGTTGAGGAAGCGAGAGAAATATGTCAGGAAAGAAAGGTGTGGCAGTCCATTCTTTCAGCCTACCCCTTCGGGGAGACGGCGTGATGGTTAGTTAGTTAGTTTGTTATAATATTTTTGTGTTTGTAATAAGTGTGTGTTCTGTCATGAATATGTTATATATTATTTTAAGGCCCAAAACGAGTTTATTATAACTCATGGGGAATACATGCTTTGTTATGTTTTTTTTTATACAAATAAAAAAAAATCTATGTTCGTAATTATATCAGTGACCACCACTGCATCGAACGATTTCATAGGACGTAATTTTATTTCTAAAAACCGACATAAACAGAATTAAATACTATTTTGATACAATTCACTTTCCGTTAAAAAAAACTTGTAGGTTATGTCATCGGTAAAACTATTTCAATTAAATACACATAATACGCTTGATACCGACACCATTTTGAAAATCAACACAATAGCCACTAGAAAATAACGATTGTCTTGATAAAAATATCGGTAGCAATTTTCATAAGCTTTTGTCAAGAAGGAAACAGTTCCAAGCAACCGCTTATTAAATGTTTTTTTTTTTATTCCAAAACATTGGCGGTTTACTCACCGACCATAACATCGAGTAATTGTTTTTCCACAACGTTTTATTTTTGCCATATTAAAACCACTTGTAATTTACCTCATGAGAATTTAACAAGGGAGATGTGATACTCGTAACAGCGTGAGACAATAGAGATCGTCACATGGTCATCATAAATGAAATATTTTTAAGTATTAATTGTATCTCAATAGAGATGAAGATGTAAATTGTTTTTTTTTTAAACAGAATATGGTAGTCGAGGCGTTTACAGGACTTATGGCATTGGTTGGGTTAAGCGATCACTTTATGTTAACAACATTCCCCATTCCACCCTTCTTACGACCACCACGTCTGACAAATTTTTGGAAGTTGTATATGAGGGTATTAGTTGCAAACCTGGCAAACTCCATCATAAGATGTTTTGAGTAAATCGCAAAAAAACTGATAAGCTAATAAAATGGGCTTTTTTACGATATTTATTTTTTTCATCTCAACCACTTAGTATTTTAAAAGTAATCAGCCATGAAATAATCATCATTATGTTGATAATTAATGAAAAATAATGAATTTCATTTTGGAGTTTTATCAGCTTTGCAACACTCAAGTGGAGGTTGCCATGTTTGCAACAAACCCTATATTTTAATAGCAAAATTCTTCAGAATGAAGCCGAATTTGAAACTGAAAATCAATAAAAATTTTGGGCAAAGTATTATGAATAAGACCCAATTCATATCTCACTTTTGATTGTTGGTGGAGTTTGCCGGTTTGCAAATAATACCCTCATATATGCTACTATGTTAAAATACTTCACATTTTTTTGTCAATCTACACTAGCGCCATCTATTAAGATTATTTGTAAAATTCGTAATTAATCGTCTCTATTGAGAAACAATTAATCCTTAAAAATGATTAACCCGCAATGGGTAAAATCCAGTATTTGTCTACAAGTATTTGTATAGATTAAAAAACAATGAAATATTTTTAAAATCAGTATTCTCAGAATTGATTGTCTGATTATTTCATAAATCTGTGGGACAGATAATCCCGCGTCATACATTAACAATACGTAGTAAAGTTTGTCTGGAGTGTGCTGCTGATTATTTATTCAAAATACATTACAAACAGCATAAATGTTTAAAGCATATTTTAAGTTCAGAGAAAAAACAAAGGCCACTGACATCATCCACCGGGTGGCGACTCTAAAATGGCAGTGGGCAGGTCACGTAGCCAGAAGATGAAAAATGGACAAGAAGACTGCTGACTTGGAGACCGTGGACGGCAAAGAGAAGTGCAGGGCGATCGAATCGAACTACGGTGGAAGGATGATCTGAACAGACACGTCGAAATAACCTGGATGCAGTCGGCACAAGACAGAGTGACATGGAAGCCAATGAAGGAGGCCTTTGTCCAGGAGTGGACGGGAATAATCTGAGGAAGGAGAAGAAGATTAAGTACAGGTAAACTATTATATTATACACATACAACATAATACCAGGAACGCATTAGAGATGATTCGACATTAGGACGACAAGATACATTCTGAAGTCGAAAGTATTTGTCTCCTGAACGTACCATCACTAATATGATAAACGTCGATCTCCGAGGAGACCGCGTTCAGTAGAATAATTGCTGTTCCCACCGGTGTAACCAGAGGCAGAGTGGTTCTGGCGGCCGGTAGGTTAAACAATCTGTGCTGTCGCTGTCAGAGATATCTATCACGGTCAAAAATTCCTACACCCTCCAGCACGGCCGAGTTCTTGAAATATCCCCCGATTAATCTAAAGAAATGGGTTATGAGATCCCATCTCTTTGAAGCTGTTGAGAATTGGTACCGAGCATTCCCAAAAAAATGCTGTTGTATAGAGCCACGGATAACTACCATACTCCCTCATGTAGAGATACCATAGAGTTTGGTCTATAGCATCATATTTTGAAATATAATGCTACAGACAAAACAGCGATGTAATGAGAAGGGCCAGATAAACGAGTCAAATGCCAAAAAGAATTGCCCAGGAATGAATAAACTGGATAGGCCATAGCATTATGCATCTGGGCCTGCTTATTTCTATAGCAGAGGGTATGGTTGAGGGCAGAAATTGCAAAGACCGCCCAAGGGACACCTATATGGACCAGGTAATCAGAGACATGCAGTGTGGCATCTACACAAAGATGAAAAGACTGGCTGAAGACAGGACCGAGTGGAGGAAACGAGTGAAGCTTATTGCAGACCAATCCGCAGGATTTCAACCACGAAGAAGAGGGGGTGCCGATTATCTTGCTGGGGGGAGGGGAGACCGATCTGCAATGCCGGACCTCGTCATCCTGCATTTTGTCTCCTCCCTTCCTCCTGTGCCTCCTGCGGTGCATTATTTATTTTTTATTCTTCCTCTAACATATGTTATTTATGTATCACTTGTGTATTTTCTTTTGCTGCTGTATTGCTATGTGTGTACGGCGGGACATCGAGGGAGAGTAGCGTAGCTTAAATGTGGTCTGGGTCCCCCTTGGTTGCAAATATACATATATATTTTTTTTTAACGTAAGTCCCGCATGGACGGGGGACGGGCCTAGGAAGTGCACGAGTGAAGCTGACGAAAGGCACCGCTGCGCCTATAACAGCTTCGGGTAAGCGGAGGGAGCCCTCTATGGCTCGGCCATATATAAAAGAAATGCTGAAGAACTGAGATATATATTTGAAATTCTCCCCGTGAAGTTTTCTCTGTACGAAGGTTGACGATCCAGTTAACAACCACAATCCAGGAAATAGCTTATCAAATGACAGTAGACATCCTTAATCTTCTTCCTAGTTTATTTCGTTAAGTGTTCTGACGTCACCCGACGGAAATCTACCATTAAAATTTTCCATTTGATCTGATCTACTACGCTTCTCCTTAATACATTTTTAAGTTTTTCAGAAACTAATGGTAACCGTGTATAACTTGATAAAATGTATTCTAATTAACTAATTAACTAACTAACCATCACGTCGTTTACGGGAAGGGGTAGGCAGAAAGAATGGACTGCCACACTTTTCTTTCCTGACATATTTCTCACGCTTCCTCAACATTCATACATCGTATCATGCACGCGCGTCGATTTCTCAGACTCCTCACATGGCCGACATTCAATATTTGATTGATTTGATCGTGCCACGTATTACACGGTCTTCCACTATTTCTGGTTCCATTTACATCGTTAATGCATTTATTCTACTTTCATCGTTATTTTGCCAGTTCCATGCTTCGCTTCCATACATAAGGGTCGGTGGAAGAACACCATTGTGCACTGCCATTCTAGCTTAAAATCTATGCTTGTAAAAATGCAAATTTTTCACTGGAACTTATTCAATCGCCGTTTTTTCCACTTGCATAAGTGCATTCAATAATGCAGTAAAACCTCGATATAACGTACTAATTGGGTGGAGGGGTATTCGTTAAAATCGAATGTCCGTTATATAAAAATAGGTTTAGACCTTTTTTTTAGCTCATTGGGTAAAATTTTCCGGTAGAGACGTTTGGCGATCTTTTTTTTTAGGTCATTTGTACAAAATCGAATATCCGATCTTTGCCGAATGAGCTGAAAAAAAGGTCACCAACGATTTCGATCATCCGATTTCCCCAAATGAGTTGTAAAAAAGGTAGCCAACGGTTTTGCGTTTCAATATTCGGCTTCAATTTAGTTTAACCATCTCGTGGACCCCCATTTACATCTCATTGACCCCCAATTTTTTTTACAATTGTCGTAGACCCCTTGTAAGTTGTCGTAGACCCCTGGGGGTCTATATAGACCACTTTGGAAATCACTGATCTACACAGTATATAGCATTTAATATGATTTATCCAGTACATAGTAATAAATTATTATATTTATTTGTAGAAAGTTGAATAATATTGTTTAATTATTTGTGGCATAGGAAAACCCGCTATAATTTTCTGTGAACTGAACTACGTGAAGTGAACTACGCCATCTATTTTTAAGCATCTAAGGTTAAGGTCATATTAGAGTGATTCACTTAATGCTAAGTTAGGTGTATATCTACTAAACTAAGATTGCTAGTCACGTAGAGTGGCGCAAAGGATGCAGAATGGCCGCTTAGCTTATGTAAAAAAATGTATTAATGTTGTAAATTTAATTGTAGAAGTTCATTCTAAAACTTTGCTTTCTCTCCCATCCCACACTGTCCCAATTTTATCTTCTTCTTCTTCGATGGCCCTACAGCCCATATTGAGCCTTAGCCTCCAGTATTCTTCGCCTCCAACTCCTCCTGTACTCCGCTTCGACCCTCTAATCTGACACTCTTAACAATCTTGCTCCATCTCTCCCAACTTCATCCTCCCATCGCAGCCTTGGTCGTCCAATTGGTCTTCTACCACCTGGGTGCCACTCCACCAATCTTTTTGGGGTTCGCGATGACGGCATCCTCTGCACGTGACCGGCCCTTCTCAGTCTGTTCAGTCTGACCTGTGTAGAGAGACTGGGAGCTTTGTAAATATGGTACAGCTCGTCATTATGCCGCACTCTCACCATCATTCACAGGTCCCAGAATTCTGCGCAGCACCCTTCTCTCAAAAGTATTCAGTCGCTCTGCGGATTTCGCTGTCATTGTCCACGCCATTATAATAGGCCATAAAATTATGTACCATATTTTGCTTTGTTTTGTTAGATTGGGACATAGAAGTGGATTGAAATTAAACTGGATTAAATGTGGCCTAGACCCTTTTGCCTTTTGCTTCTTTTTTCTGGAATGGTGCATTCTCCAGCTAATGTAAGTCCTGCGTGGAAGGGGCGCCACTGCGTCCTATAACAGCTTCGGGTAAGCGGCGGGTAACCTTCTATGTCTTTATTTAACTGTATGTTTGTTCATTTGCATTTGTATTAACAATCACTGTATGTTACCCTACAATAAATAAATTTGCTTTAACTGCCACACCGAAGGTCTCGGGTTCGATTCCCGGCGATGGCGGTGTGATTGTCACATCTGGTGAATAATTCACGTGACAATCAATGGCGATAAATTAGCTACCTATCACATGTCACGAGAATTAATAAGATAGCTTACCCTTTACATCGATTTGGCTCGCGCCGTAATGATGTAAAGAGCGTTTCAACAAAATAATAATAGTAAATAAATAATAATACAATAATAAAAAATGTTAATTTGTTCAAAAAACTTAAATGCTGATATTAGAAAGGAATGTAGAGCGAAAGAAGGTATTACGAACAAAATTATGAAAGGATTACTGCATTGGTTCGGACATGTAGAGCGCATAAGTGAAGAAAGAATGGTTAAAAAAGTATACGCAAACGATGTAAATGGAGTACGGAGTCGAGGTAGACCGAGGAAAACATGGCATGACCAAATTAATCAAATTTTAAAGATTGGTCATGTTATAAGCCGGAAGAATCGACGTGCGTGTATGACTCGCTGTATGAATGTGGAGGAATCTAGAGAGGTATGTCAGGATAGAGTGGTGTGGCGGTCCATTCTCTCTCCCAACCCCTGCGGGGAAACGGCGTGATAGTTTGTTGCTGTTTTTGTAATTTAAAAAAAAGTATGTATTAGGTCCTTAGATATGAAATTGGCGTTTTGTATAGGAGGAACATAAAGTTGATTTTTTTTTAATATAATATATTTATTTGATCAAAGTATGTACCATTGCTATCTATGCACTTTTGCCATCTCATAGGTAGTTCATCGATCCCTTTACTAAAAAAACCATTCGGACGGGAATCAATAAAATCTTTGAAGTCGGTTTGGACTGCCCCATCGGAGTTGAATTTTTTCCCTTGCAAGAAGTTATCCAAATTTCGAAAAAAATAGTAATCTGTTGGGACAAGGTCCGGAGAGTACGGTGGATGTCTTAGACATTCCAATTGAAGCTCTTCTAATTTGGTAGCCGTCTGTTGTGCAGTGTGTGGTCTAGCGTTATCATGAAGCAGCAGTGGCCTAGAGCGATTAACCAGCCTCGGTTGTTTAGCAGCTAGCTTTTCCATCATGGTTTGCAGTTGCTGACAATAGACATCTGCCGTAATCGTCTGGCCAGATTTAAGAAAGCTGTAGTGAACGACACCAGCACTAGTCCACCAAACGCTCACAAGTAACTTTTTTGGAGTCAATTTTCGCTTGGGGCATGGTTTGGCTGGTTCGGCAGGGTTCAGCCATTGCGATGAGCGCTTCCGATTATCATACAGGATCCACTTTTCATCACAGGTAATGATTCGATTCAAAATCCCTTCATTATTGTGCCGGTTGAGTAATGCAACGCAGCAGTCAACGCGCGTTTGTTGATTTGCTTCACTCAATTCGTGAAGTACCCACCTTTCAAGCTTTTTCACCTTCCCAATTTGCTTCAAGTGGATTAAAACAGTTTTATCACTAACACCGCAGCCTGCAGCTAACTCGGACGTGGTTTGCGATGAATCCGCTTCCACAATAGCCTTCAATTCTTCATTATCAACTTTGGTCTCCGGCCGTCCACGGGGCTTGTTCTGCAGGTCGAAATTTCCAGAACGAAAACGTTGGAACCAAAAACGCACTGTGTTTTCTTTTGCGGCACCGTCGCCATACACATCATTAATCCTTCGAGCCGTTTCTGCAGCACTGGTGCCACGGTGGAACTCGTACTCGTAAATAACGCGATATTTCAAGTTTTCCATTTTGTAAACTGAGTGACGCAAAGAAAAAAAACAATTGAGGAAAAAACAAATGAATTATAATTTTCGAAACACAAATACTTGAGTAAATAGCTGTATACATTTGAATTTGGAATTCCTAACCAAATAGAAGATATTTGAGATCAAAGTTGCCAGTACGGCAAAACGCCAATTTCATATGTAAGGACCTTATATTATATATTGCCACTTTGGGTTCGACCGGTTTCGACAACTCCTTACCATCTTCTGGGAGAGGCACCAGAAGCCTCAGAAGATAGTAGCGAGCTGCCGAAACCGGTCGAAGCCATAACCCTAAGTGGAATTTAACAGTTGTCGAGTGTGAAGGTTAGAAAGGTCTCGTATTTGGGTCATGTGCTAAGGAGAGAATATCCTACGGCTAATAATCATGGGGATAATAGAGGGACGTCGGGGAGTTAGTAGAAGGCAGTTTTCCTGATGACCCATGGATGCGAGACATGGACGTTAACTAAAGAAGCAATGCACAAAAATAAAGTTGCACAACGGGCCATGGAAAGATCCATGTTGGGTATCTCGCTTAGAGACCATAATATACCCAACGTGAAGATTAGAAGACGCACCAGAGTCACCGATATAGGGATACGCATTGCGAGGATGAAGTGGACATGTGTGTCGAAGGAATGATGGAATATGGAACCAGAGGGTTACTGAATGGAAGCCAAGGATGGGTCGGAGAAGTGTCGGGAGACAGCCTACCAGGTGGAGCGATGATATTGTGGGGACGGCGAGAAGGGACTGGAGAACACTGGCGAGAGACCGATAGGAATGGCGTGGAGTTGGAGAGGCTTACGTCTAGCAGTGGATGGAGTCAAGCTAACGAAAAGTTGTCCTGACTGCGAAATATAAAAGAGTTGACAGGAATGACCAGAGTTGAGAACCTATTTAAATGGCGCAAAACAGAGATGATTTCGCTGCAGTGATCGCCAACGTTGGTGGAGACCTGACACAGCACCAGAAGAATAACATTAAAAATATATATTTTTTATTTTCATTGTTAACAAAATGACAGACATGGTTACCAATACCGAAGTCCTGAGGCGAGCTAGAGTTGACAGGGAACTGTTATCAACTATCAAGGTTCGAAAGATCTCACACCTGGGTCATATACTGCGTGGGGAAAAGTACCACCTTCTCCAACTGATATTGGAGGGGGAAATTGAGGGTCGCCGAGGGCCCGGAAGGAGACAAATGTCCTGACTGCGAAACGCGAGGGAGTGGACCGGCATCCGAAGTGTGGAAGAGCTGTTCCGTGCCGCGCAGGACAGGGACAGATTCGCCGAGGTGATCGCCAACGTTGGGGGGACCCAACAGGGCACTTGAAAAAGAAGAAGAAGTTAACAAAATGTATAATATATTTAATTGTATCTCAATAGAGACGAAGATGCAAATTGGAAACTGAATATGTTTGATCAAGGTATTTACAGGACTTATGACCTGTCATTGGTTGGGTTAAGCACACGCTTTATGTAATTACAACATTCCCCATTCTACCTTTCTCATGACCATGTCTGACAATTTTTTGGAAGTTGTATATATGTTAAAGTCCAACACCAGAATTCACATGTCAGTTTCAATGCGCCATCTATGAAGATTTGATTATATATGTTAATCTCTAAGATATCTCTGTATAATCCACATGTGGTTATATAGAGGATTATATATAATATATTATTTGAAAAGAGAACGTTGGAAATGTTATTCACAAAAACATTAATTAGATTGTTAGTGGGTCATAAAATTAATGTTTTTATTATGGTTTTTAAATCGATCAAAATATTGTTTACGATGTAAATCTATTCCGTATTCACTTCCCTAACACAAAAGTAACAATAAGACAAGTCGTCTGGCTACGTATAACAGAGTGATTCCCTTCGCGTCCTATTGTCGGGCTTGCAACAAAACCAATTAATATGCAACACTGGCTATTGTTGTGAGACGATTGGATGTGGTTTTTGCTCCGGCGGCATTGACCAAAACACTGATATTGAAAAGTCGAGGCAGCCATTATCGGTACACTTTGGAGGGCAGAGCGGAATTTCCACGCGGCCGTTTCGTGCTAACGATCGTACCTACTAATTGAGAAACTTATTGTAGAAACAATTTAATAATTAAAACAACTAATATTGATGAAAGCGTACGCATTCTGGAAATTTCTTTATATTATGATACGTAATAATGTATTCTCTACATATTATATCTGTACCTGTACCGCCCGACTGGGGGAGAGCAATAATTATGCCTCTGTACAAAGGAAAAGGGTCGCGTATGGAATGTGGAAACCACAGAGCTTTTAGTATTTTAAGTTTCCTTGGTAAAGTCTATGGTAAAATTTCAATAGTAATAGTAAGAAAGATGACGAGTAACAAAATTTGGGATGTGCAAGGTGCCTTTATGATTTTTTGCACTTCTTCGTACATTTAAATAAGTTTCTAGCCAAAAACCTCAAACCTTCCTGTGCGTTTGTCGATTTGCAAAAAGCATATATTATTATTATTATTATTATTATTTTGTTGAAAAAACTCCTTACATCATTACAGCGCAAGCCAAATCGATGTAAAGGGTGAAAAAAAAGAATATCAAAGGAAATATACATAGAACCTTATGAATAGGAAAAGCCAGTTATCTGCTTGCTGCCTTTATCATAAGGGCATTTACGAATTCGCCATAATTGCATCCAAAGAGGTCTATCTCTTCTGCAACCTCATTTAAGAGACGAATCGCCTTCAATACAGGAGAACTTCGAAGGGCCTCTGTGCGGCAATTTGGGGCATAAAATAATATATGCCCCCTTGCTCTGCTATAACTATGGGGAACGTACAGATTTAGATATGATTGCGTATATGGAATAAGTACCAAACGGATCACAGTAATTGAGTCACTATACACGTAAAGCAAAGGGAAACTACCACATTAAAAAAGCCCAAATTACATCTCAAGAACCAGCAAAGAAAGGCATTAATAAACTTTGCTGCAAACCATTCCCAGGATTGAAACTTAAGAAGACTTAAGAAGTAGACACGGAAAGCACTGTTAGTGCTGAGTAAATGGGGACCTTCCAGCCTGGTTTTTTGTCAACAATAAAGGTGTCAAACAGGGTTACATAGTTAGTACCCGAAAACCACAAATAACTGAATTACTTACGTGATGGATCGACAGCTGGGAATAGACAATTGCAGGAGGCTAGTCCCTCTTTAGAAAAAGGCCACTAGGCCTACATTAAAAGAAGAACCGTATGCTACGAATTGCCACACGAAAGCAGTTTTAAATTCTCTAGCTGGTTATTCGTTTCGAAGTACCATCCAATATGAACCTTTTTCTTTCGCTCACTCTCATAAATTATACTAAAAAATCTACAAAATTGATGTTTTTATCAGAATACAGAATTTACAGTATAATTTGACGACCTTCGTGGCAGAGTGGTAAGAGCTCTGACTTCCATACGGAAGGTCCCGGGTTCGATTCCCGGACGAATCTGTGATTGTCACACTGTCTTTGATCTGGTGTAGAATTCACGTGACAATAAAATGGCGATAGATTGGCTACCTATCACATGTCATGAGAATCAATATAATTGCTAAAAATATATATTGTATACAGTAATTGGGTTCAAACGATCTGTTGTATACATAAAAAAAATGAAATAAAATAATAATAAAATAAATTAAAGAGTAATCTTGTAATCATAAGATCGAACCGATTTCAATTTTCAAAACTTTAAGTGTGGAAACTCCGCTAGGGATGTCTCTGATTTGCTCTTACAGCAGTTAGAAATAACCCCGTAAGAATTTAGGTGTCAAGATAATATGTATCCGATGGTCAACTTTTTAGTTCGATATTCAAATTTATAAATATTATTATGTTTTTTTTTTACGAAACGAGAAAATCGAAGGTTTACAATAGCAACGATTGCAAGATGTCTGTGATTGCAAATGATTGTGAATGCTATTAGATGATTGTTGGTGATTTCATGGGGATTTTATGTTCATTGATGAGTTAACTTATAACGAGAGAAGGACATACATATTTATATAGTTTGAAACATGTCGAAAAAATATTGTCGGTCAGTTGGGAACTTTGATTTGTAAAAAAAAACTATTATATTAATTTCTGCTTCTCTTCTTCTATCTAGCTATCTCCCCACTACTGGATGAAGGCCTTTTCAAATTGTCTCCATTTATTTCTGTCTTGCGCGACTCTTATCCACTTTCTTCGTAGTTTCTATGTCTTGAAAATAATGTAATAAATATAAATATAATATAATAATATAATAAATATAATAAATATAATGGGTTATTAATAAATATAATCATTCTCCATAGATGGCGTTAGTGGGTCGGTTGTATAGGTTAATTCTTGAAAAAATTCACTAGTGCAACCAAATCTACATAGATGGCTGACTGAAACTGCCACGTGAAGATAAATATGGATTTTGAAGTATATATACATCTTCCAAAAATTTGTCATGCATGATCACAAATAACAAAGGTGGAATGGGAAATGTTGTAATTACATAAAGCGTGCGCTTAACCCAACCAATGACAGGTCATAAGTCCTGTAAACACCTTGATCATCCATGTTCAGTTTCCAGTTTACGTCTTCGTCTCTATTGAGATACAATTAAAATATAATTATTAATAAATATAATTTTACAAATCAGGTCTATTTTAAAACAAAACCAATTTTATTTTAGTTATAGGTAACAATTTATCTATCTTGACGAATTTCGAAGGTACCATACAGTCATCATCAGTGGGACGATTAATAAATCAGAGGTTCCCAAACGTTTTTTACCCCCGCAGACTACATGTCATTTTTTCCTGTAGTATTGTTTTTTTTAACTTATAATGTCAACTAAGGATTGATTGTATCTCAATAGAGACGAAGATGTAAATTGTTTTTTGGAAACAGAATATGGTGATCGAGGCGTTTACAGGACTTATGACCTATCATTAGTTGGGTTAAGCGATCGCTTTATGTAATACACATTTCCCCATTCCGCCCTTCTCCACCATATTGTTTCCAAAAAATAATTTACATCTTCGTCTCTATTGAGATACAATCAATCAAAGAAAACATTGTTATTTTTTATTTCCATTAGTTACATAATTGAAAACAAAATGTTTTCTTTATTTACAATGACGACCTTCGTGGCAGAGTGGTAAGAGCTTTGACTTCCATACCGAAGTTCCCGGGTTCAATTTGATTGTCAAACTGTCTTTGGTCTGGTGTAGAATTCACATGACAATATAATGGCGATAGAATAGCTACCTATCACATGTCCTAAGAATCAATATAATAGCTAAAAACAAATTGTATACAGCAATTAGGTTCAAACGGCCTGTAGAATAAAAAAAATCTTTAAAACGTCCACCTATAGGAATACCGCCCTATTGACAACCACCGATACTCATCAATTTGGGAATCATTGATACAAACTCTACTCCATTGCTGAAAAAAAAATCTATTATGATTCTGTATTATAATTGAATTTTTTCTGTTTTAAAAATAAAACTAAAATAATGTATATCCAATATTATGACCAGTGACTGTACTGTTGTTTGTACTTTTATGTTTAAAAAACTAACTAACCAACCATCACGCCGTTTCCCCGAAGGGATAGGCAGAAATAATGGACCGCCACACTATTATTACAATCTGCCTCTGGTGACACTGGTGGGAAGAGCAATTAGTCTACTGCTGTGGGAAGAGCAATTGGTCTCCTCGGAGATCTACGTCTTTCATATTAGTGAAGGTACGTTCAGGGGACAAATACTCTTGACTTCAGAAAGTATCTTGTCTTCCTAATGTCGAACCATCTCTAATGCGTTCCTGGTATTATTATGTTGTATGTGTATAATATTTGATCTCTACTGAATAGTTGCCTTAAACATTTTGCTGTGTGTAATGTCTTTGAGTTAATAAACTGATTTGATTTGATATTCTTTCCTGACATACTTCTCTCACTTCATCAATTGTAACATGCACGCACGTCGATTTTTCCGACTCGTCACATGGCCGACATTCAATATTTGATTTATTTGATCGTGTCACGTTTTCCCGGTCTTCCTCGATTTCTAGTTCCATTTACACCGTTAACGTATACTTTTTTTTATAATACCATTATTTCCATGTGTCCAAATCATCTTAATGTTCCTATCATTATTTTGTTCGCACCACATTCACTTCTTATATTTTCATTCGACACTCTATCATACGCATATTATCCACACATTCGTCTAAGAGATCTCATTTTAAATGCATTTGTTCTACTCTTATCTTTCTTTTGCCAATTCCATGCTTCGCTTCTATATATAAGGGTCGGTACAAGAACACCATTGTGCACTGCCATAAAAATATATATAAACATTTATTTTTGGGTTCTTTTTGTATACACTCAAAAAAACAAAATGTTGTATAAAAACTGGTCAAAGTTAAAAGCTTAAAAAAAAGGGCGAGTTTTCTCCAGGCGTTGTCTAGTAATGTGTGGTATTTGGGTTGATATCCTTTCACATTACATTAATAAAGATTTTCTGCTTAATGCTTACATCTAATCTCAAGAGATGGCGCTAGTGTAGATTGAACAAAAAATATGTGAAATGCTTCTCAACATGGTAACATATATACAACTTTCAAAAATAATTGGCAGACGTGGGGTTCGTAAGAAGGGTGTTCATAAAGCGTTCGCTTAACCCAACCCAATGACATGTCATAAGTCCTTTAAACGCCTTGATTCTGTTTCTAAATAATTTACATCTTCGTCTCTATTGAGATACAATTAATTCTAAATAAAAAATTCTGTATATCCAATATTATGGCCGCAGACTGTAGTGTTGTCTTAATTGATTGGTCAATATTCCAGACTCAAATGCAAAAAATGTTTTCACAGTATATGACCGTGAAATTGATAACAAATATTTGCAGCAGCTTCGCCGAAATCCTCTGGCATTAGGTTAGTGAACGTCTTGTTATTGGTTTAAATTATTTTCCAACACCAGTGTTAGTGTTAAATAACCAGGTTCAGAGATTATTCCTATTCAAAGATAATGGAAGAACTCATGGTCCTCAACTTGACTTATCAAACACCATTCATAAGTAAAAATGTTACATTAGGTACTACTTATTTTTTCTACCAATTTATGTTAGTGTATTTGTGGAATAATTTTAACCATTGATTTTATTTTTGCACAAATGAAACATACTATACAAATTTAATTCTTTATTTTTCAAATGGAAATTACCGACATTCTTATACATGCATTATGTATGAATTTAAGAATATTAAATATACTCGTATATGCGAAAACAGCCATTCACAATGGAGTTCTGGTCCCAACCGTAATGTATGGAAGCGAAGCATGGAACCGGCAGAAGAAGGATGAGAGCAGAATAAATGCGTTAGAGATGAGGTCTCTAAGACGTATGTGTGGTAGAACGATATACGACAGAATCTCAAATGCTGATATAAGAAAGGAATGTAGAGCAGAAGAAGGAATTATGAACAAAATTATGAAAGGATCGCTGCATCGGACATATGGAGCGCATGGATGGAGAAAGTATAAGTTAATGATGTAAATGGAGTACGGAGTCGAGGCAGACCTAGAACATGGCATGACCAAATTAATCAAATTTTAAAGATTGGTCATGTTAGAAGTCGGAAGAATCGACGTGCGTGTATGACTCGCTGTATGAATGTGGAGGAAGCTTGAGAGGTGTGCCAGGATAGAGTAGTTTGGCGGTCTATTATCTCTGGCTATTTGTTGTCGTTTTAGAATAATGCATCTACTCAGGAACACAAGAAAAAATACAACGCTAGGAAGCTGAATGTTCTCTAATATTTTGAGTATATTTTTCTTGAACACAGTATCATTGATACAATAATATCTAATGTGTTTAGCACTTTTATAGCTCTCCCGACCAGCATCACAAGAAGCAGGTCAGTTGTGTATGTTGTGAAATAAAACGTAACGAATTTATAATGTTTAGCCAACTCATTTGGAATCTATATATATAAAACAAAGTCAAAAATCGTGTTAGTTACACCATTTATAACTCGAGAACGGCTGGACCAATTTTGAAGATCTTATATTTGCTGGATTTGTCTCCGTTCCGGATAACAGAATAATCATTAAAACATTTGAAAAAATCACTTAAATGATTTAAAATTAATTATATTTGTCGTAAATTTGACTATATTTGACTTCTGAGACAAAGTACAAAAAACATCATGGCTTCCATTTAGTTTCGAAAACGCCCGTAGGTGGGGTATTGTTGATGCCAGATGTCAATACTCAATGTGAAAGATTTGAGATTATTTTTTAATCGTCACCGGGATTTTTGGTTTTCTTTATTAATTTTAGATTAACAATGCCCAAAGTTATAAAAATCAGTATCAGAGAGACTATTCTAAAAGTTAAACCCCTTTTGTGAAGGAGAGCAGAGAATATTTGCGCCATTAATACCATTCGAAAAAGATGACAGATGAGTGTTCCGTGGAGATTAAATAACCGATTTATGATTAGTGAATAATAATAAAAATACGTATTGTATATTTTGTATTGATTTTATAGGTGTATCTGTGTACATTCGGTCCAGAGAATTGTTACCATAGGAAATTCAGCCGCGAGTACTTAATAAACGAAATATTTGGCTAGATGAAGACGAGGAATTTCTTTTTTCAATTGATAGGGACACTGAATCATCAAACTCTTCAAATGATGAATATGATGATGCTAATGATGAAAACGGAGTTCATTGATGGATCACACTTATTCAAAATTATGTTGTCTGCTATTTAATTGTTTTAACGTGTTTTGATGAATGTCGGAAAGTCAAAGGTGTTAGTTTTTGAAAGGGAAGAGCAAATGACAGTTTGTAATATAAGTGTAAATGAAGAGAACTTGGAACAGGTGAGGGAATTTGTGTATTTAGGTAGCATGTTCAGTGATGTTGAAAAAAGGGTTGGTGCGGGTAACAAAGTGAATGGAGCTTTAAAAGTAGTTATTGGAAACAAGAATTTATCAATGAAAGCGAAAATGGCCGTTCACAATGGAGTTCTGGTCCCAACTCCTATGTATGGAAGCGAAGCATGGAACTGACAGAAGAAAGATGAGAGCAGAATAAATGCGGTAGAGATGAGGTCCCTAAGACGTATGTGTGGTAGAACGATGTATGACAGAATCTCAAATGCTGATATTAGGAAGGAATGTAGAGCGAAAGAAGGTATTATGAACAAAATTATGAATGGTTCGTTGTGTTGGTTCGGACATGTGGAGCGCATGGGTGAAGAAAGAATGGTTAAAAAAGTATACGTTAACGATGTAAATGGAGTAAGGAGTCGAGGTAGACCGAGAAAAACATGGCATGTCCAAATTAATCAAATATTAAAGGTTGGTCATGTCAGAAGCCGGAAGACTCGACGTGCGTGTATGACTCGATGTATGAATGTGGAGGAAAGCTAGAGAGGTGTGCCAGGATAGAGTCGTGTGGCGGTCCATTCTCTCTGCCTACCCCTGCGGAGAAACGGCGTGATGGTTTGTTGTTGTTGTTGTGTTGTTGTATGAAATTCATTTATTTATAATAATAAAATAATAAGAATGATAATAATCATAATAATAATTCAAACAGTAATTAGAAGGAACAATCATACATAATATAGAGTCAAAAACGATGAATCATAATATATTAAAGACGATAAACATTATAAGGAAGCAGATTACATTAGTAAGAAAGGGACAAAAATGGAAGGTAGTATTAATATTTTTTTGGTAGATTGTATAAAGGAAAAGTTTTTAATGTACTACATATATACTAAGGGGGAATAAGCTGGAATTTGGTTATTTATAACATTCAATTCACGTGCCTTTGCTTTAAAAATTTCTAAATTTTCTAATTTATCAATTTTTTTTTAAATTGTTTGTTATATCCAAAAAAAATGTGTTTTTGGAATTGAAATGATGGTCAAAATTCACACAATGATTCTGTTTTTGTATTAAATGTTGTGTTCATATAACCTCTTCAAAATGATCGACCCGTCTTTCCAATATACACGGCATCACAATCCTCACAATTAATCTGGTAGATTCCACTTTGGTTGAATATATTGTCGCGAAAAAATAAAAAACACAATTGTGATACATAAAACAAAGTTTTTAATTAACAATTTATAATTCATTTTAAGTAGGTATTAATGCAGGCTTCCACGTGAATTATATTCCATTGTAATTCATATTTTTAATTTTGACTTTTGCACATTTCATGAACTTAATTCATTTTAAGTATTAATTGTAATTCAATAAAAAGGTGAATTAAATTTAGCTTATAAGTTAACACAACATTTATTGATTCTGAGGCGGTACGAAGTTCGTCGGGTCAGCTAGTTGTATATAAAAATAAATATCCGAAGAATTAAATATTCGGGTGGTGGTCTAGAGAACAGAACGCCTCTGAGAAGATAAGTTCAAGTCTGGATATGACCCGATTCCTCCTCTTCAAGACCGTTGATAAAAAAAAATGTTGGGGAAGTTCTGCTGAATTATTACCTACTTTCATTCCATTGACAAAAATGTTCATTTTAGAACAAGGTTAATATGGAACCTTTACCTGTAGGAAGACGGATAATGTAACTTGGAAAATATATTACTTTAGTCCTATTTGTCTTCTTGTTCTTCTTTTTGTCCTCACACCTTCGTGGAACATAGGGCCTCAAGGCATCTTCTTTACCCGACTCTATCGCATGCCTGATGCCTAACGTCATCCCAAGTGAGGCCTGCTGCCTTAACCTCGTCCTGCAGGGTACTTCTCCAGGTGGCTCTAGGTCTGCCTCGCTTTCTCTTTCCCCCCATAGGGGACCAGTCTAGTGCACCCTGAGCGATGCAGGCTGGATTCCGTCTCAGAGTGTGACCGATCCACTGCCATTTGCGTCAAGCGACTTGTTCTCTAATTGGCTTTTCGCCTGCCATGGTCCAAAGAACAGCATTTGACCCTGTTTGGGGTCAATAGATTTTGAATATTGAGCGAAGGCACCTATTTATAAACACCTGGAGTTTACCAATAACGTCCGCGGTAGATTTCCAAGTCTCACACCCGTACAGCAGTACGCTTTTAACGCTACTGCTGAATACTTGGAGCTTGAGCTTTCTCGAAATGATACCGGAGCGCCATACAGGGTGAAGCATAGCGAAAGCTCCCCTTGCCTTGTTAAGTCTGCTGGCTACATCTTTCTCCGTACCTCCTGAGCCTGCTATCATACTACCGAGGTAGCAGAAGCTGGTCGTGGTCACAAGGGGGACACCGTGGAGCAAGATTAGGGTGGAGTCATTTGTGGACACTCGTAGGTCTACTGTCTCCTATTAACCCTTAACGTACCGTGTTCAAAACAAAACGCTCGCTCCCATGTGGTAAGTTCAGTTTACCGCTAACTTTATCTAAATATCAAGCATATGACTAGATGAATCAAAATTTAATTTATGTCATCTTGTAGGGAATTTCATTAGGAATAGATCGATATCTATAACATACATGGATTATTTGAAAAACATATCATTATTAATTTTTTTCTGGAACCATGCGATTTCTGATATGTAATGCGTCACAGCATACGGGCGACTGGACATCGGGTATAAACTTGTCTGCGCGCCGCGGCCGGCGGGGCGAGGATAAAGGCACCTAGGCAAAATGTATAGTACGTTCAAGACAACGAGTACGTATTAATATTTGTCCCTTTTGGTAAAGTGTTAATATTTTCACAGTTCTGATATTATTAAGTTGCGTCCTGCGTTTCCGTCCACAGTGGTATTATTACGTACATATTGAAAAGGTCAAAGATATAATTTATAATACGTTCAAAACAGCGAGTAAGTATTTGTCACTTTTGATAAAGTTGTAAATATTAGCAAAACAAATTCTACCTTAACTCGAATGAAGGTGAGGGCAGTCTTAGAAAATATTTTTTTTTGGGATGAAGGAAGTAATTTTTTGCTTTTTTTTTATTACGAAATATTGAGAACACTTCAATGGAGGATTACAATTTTTTTTATAATATTAGGGTCCATAGGTTTTAAGAAAATCAACTTTAAATTGGCAGTGGAAACTCAATTTACCACATGGCAACGCGACGGTTAATGGTTAGTTAAATAATTAAACATCTTATATAAAGCATGCTTCTTATATAAAACATGCCATACATCCTATATAAAACATCAGGCCCATAAATACTTACGGAATCGAAGCAAGAGCCAGACACTGTCAGAACCAAACATCTCCTAAGAATAGCAGAAATGAAAACATTGCGACCCATCGTGGGGAGAACCCCTAGAGATAAGATACCCAACTAGAATACCCAAGAAAATTCTACCACTCTAATCACTTTAACTCAAGAAAACTTGAAATAAGGTTAATATGGAGCTAGAATGGCAGTGCACAATGTTGTTCTTCTACTGACCCTCATGTATGGAAGCGAAGTAGAATAAATGCAGTAAAAATTAGATCTCTTAGACGAATGTGTGGATACTCTATGTATGATAGTGTCGAATGAAAATATAAGAAGTGAATGCGGTGCGAATGATGGTGTTATGAACAAAATAATGAAAGGATTATTAAGATGGTTTGGACATATGGATAGAATGAATGAAGAAAGAATGGTAAAAAAATTATATGTTAACAATGTAAATGGAACCAGAAATAGAGGAAGACCGAGGAAAACATGGCACGATCAAATAAATCAAATATTGAATGTCGGCCATGTGAGGAGTCAGAGAAATCGACGCGCGTGCATGACACGATGTATGAATGTTGAGGAAGCGAGAGAAATATGTCAGGAAAGGAAAGTGTGGCAGTCCATTCTTTCTGCCTACCCCTTCGGAGAGACGGCATGATGGTTAGTTAGTTAGTTTTGGAACTAGAAATAGAAGAAAACTGAGGAAAAGGCAGGATCAAATAAATCAAATAATGAATGTCAGCTGTGTGAGGAGTCGGAGAAATCATCGTGCATGCATGACACAATGTATGGATGCTGAAAAAGCATATGTCAGGAAACAACAGTGCGTCTGTCCATTCATTCTGTCCACCTCTTCGGGGAGACGGTGTGATGGTTAGTTAGTTAGCATAACCTAGATAAATGCTGTTGACTGCAGCCAAGGTTATCCTAGCACTCTAATCAAAATTTCATTGAATAAATTAAGTGCAGCGAATTGTGAACACATTGGCCTACACATCAGGTAGACTTATTTATTATCAGAATATTTTTTTCACGCTTACATATTTCAGTGCATTCTGCCAATAATAGATTAATGCAATTGTGTTTATATTATGGATAACCTGAGAAAACTTGAAACAAGGTTATTATGTACAAATGATATGCTAAAGCAGTACGAACTGATTCAGTTACTGAAATTTAACATATTTCACAACACTTTTTTACACAGGATAGCGCAAAATAACCTTTATGTTATGAATTATTTATAACTTTATTATTTCATAGTAAATAATAAAATATTCTTTAAGTAAGGTATACGAAAAGGAAATTGAATAATTTATTAAAAATTATTAAAATGAAAACATCAAATTGAATTAAACCATAATGGTTATTTTATACCATCCTGTATTATATAATTTATGTAATAATAAGTGATAATACAGGACATAATACTTCTGATTTCGTGTACAGGGTGATTTGTTATATTTTTAAATAATTTAATTAATTTTAACCCTTAATTGGGCACAAGGAAAATGATTATAAAAAATAATATTGTTTTCAATATGAAGTATGCTGTAGAGACACAGGCCGACACTGTATGAATCAAATCAAATCAAATCTGTTTATTTCATCAATAGACATTACAAAATTAAGGTTTAAGGCATGTATTGAGAACAGGTAAAATAATATATTGTATTAAATATATAATAGTATACTACGAGAAACGCATGCGAGATGGTTCGACATTAGGAAGACAGGATACTTTCCAAAATCAAGAGTACAAGGCTTCTGAACGTACCTTCACTAATATGAAAGATGTCGATTTTCGAGGAGATTAATTGCTCTACCCACCGGTGTCACCAGAGGCAGGTTGGTTCTGGCGGCCTCCCTGTTATAGTTTTGATGAGTTGCTTTCCTCCTTCAGTAGATTCTACTGAGAAGCGTCATTCGTGATGTGGTCTATTCAGGAAATTCCTAATATTCTTTTGTAGCACCACATCTCAAAAGTCTCCAATCTGTTTACTTATGGTTAGGCATATCTCACAGCCGTATATTAAGGGAGTATTCTAGTCTATAAAAATTGAAAGAATCATTTTTTTGCATATTTTTATAGTTTAGACCTTTAAAAATATGACCCCAAGATGATTTTCTGAAATTCCAAATATTTTCGAAGTAACAACTTTTTTCTTGACACACCGACGAAATCGGTCCGGGCGGACAAATGAACGATAGACGGCAGGTATACTCTGATTACCTGGAAAGAGTCCACATTATGAAAACTCTTTTGTACCCAATAAATCATTAGAAATCGACTTCGTGGAAAGTCGAAAATTGTATGAGGCTGGAATCGCTGGTTGAGAAAATGTAAATATAACACTCCATTAGAAGACTTAGATCGCGCGAAACTCTCAACTCCAAACTTTAAACGCGTTTTTCCAAAAGTGACTTTTTTCGATACGGTTGACATGATATCTCATGTTCTAATGTACCGATTTACTTGAAATTTTGCACAGAGCTTCTTTATATATCTGAGTATCGCATGACAGAGGTTTTTTTTTTTTTTAAATTTTGTTTTAATAATTTTAAAGAATTTTTTTCTCAGATTACTGGAAGGACTAGAATCGTGTCAACCAGGACATACTATATTTTTGTGAGCCCCCACTTTGCCGACCTGCACCTTTTTAGATTATTGATTTTTTTTATAATTATACTTTTTATACAGATGAAATATCAATAAATATTTTTTGAAGAAATGGATGGTAAAAATATTTACTGTTTTTTTTTTTATAGTGCCCGAAAAAACACCTGAAATTCGGGCGTCTAGACTAGAATAGAGGGGTTCAAAAGGGGTAGAGCTACGATGGGATATGTTTTGCTGGAAAATATGCCTCTACAAAATGTCGTAAGCCTCCATGTTGCATTTACAACAGCAACACTACTATCAAGTCCAACTCTCTAGCGTCCACGAGAGGTCTTTTTAAAGACCCCACGAACCCCGGGCAATGTGGCACATATTACTTAGTGCCATAGCAGATATAGAGAGGACGAATGGCGAGCTTCCAGCACCATAAAACTGGATACACCCAGCTAAGGGAAGGTAACCCCGACAGAAAATCCTCCAGAGAAGGCAAGGGGATACCACTCTGGATATTTTTCCCCAGGTCATCACCATGAGGCCTACTCAAGGGTGATAGTCAACGTTAGGGAGACCTAACAAGCAGTGGCGGTACTGCCATAGAAGCCCAGAAGCCCGGCATGCTTAAGAGATTTTGAATTAAAACCCCCAAATGTAAGTAATCATGTCCCCGCATAAACCAACAACCCACCAAATCACCTTTCAACAATATTCCCATCAGACGTAAGAGGAATAGCCACAGGATCTTAACCTCTGTAAGCCACAAATGAAATGTAAATGAAATGAAATGAAAATGAAATGAAACAAGAGGTTTTGATTCAAAATTTCTTACGCCAGCCGGGCTTCTGGGCTATGGGAGTACCGTCATATCAAGCCCCCTTGAGGTTATCTATTCACGAAAACAGCGCTATACAAATTAGCCTAATTATTATTATTATTATTATTATTTACGCCACTGCTAACAAGACACAGAAAAAAGGAGAAGACTAGAATACCCCCTTAAGATGCCACATACATATGTTTTGGTAACAAGGTAAACGTTAACATATTTAGAAATAAAATAAAAAACAATAAATTTAAAATATAATTGTCATAAATATATTCATTTGGTGGTCATTATTATAAATTATAAATGTAATCAAAGTGTATTAGTTATATTAGTACAATTTTTAAGTCTATGTATTTTGATTACCATTTGATCTGTGTTAGTTGTAGTTAAGATGACTATTGAATTAACACACATTGCAAATTCATTATAGATAACTATAAAACTATACACATTCATATTAAAAACCAATATAAACAAACAATAAACAAAACATAGCATTCACTTCTTATCCACATTCCTAAAACAATTAAAAACTGTTAATTTCACAATCACAATCAAAGTATTATTTCACAGCCATAATAATGGAAAATCAATTACAGTGGAACCTTGATAATTGGCATTCCAAGGGACCATCCTACGATGGTCAATTAACCAGGTTTTCCAATTATCCAGTTTTTCATTTATCCAGGTCCAGATTGTGCTTTGGTTTTATAATGTGTGGGACTGGGAGGATTAATCCCATCCCCCCTACCTAACCTATGGCGCTAGTATGCTGGCAGCAGCATAGCGCCCCCTGGAGACAAGGACCCTGTCTTTGCTCCGGGCTTACTACCGCGTCCTTCGGCCGAGCAACACGCGTCCGCTCATACGCTCTCGCCTGATCTATTGTCATACACTTGTCTGTGTAACCAGGTTTTGTAACCACATAAACAGTAAAGTGCGACCAATCCTCACATATGGCATTGAATTGAGGGCAGACACTGTCAAGACAAAGAGCATGCTCAGGACAACCGAGATGAAAATGCTCCGCGCTATAGCTGGCAAGACCCTACGTGATCGAGTTAGGAATACAGCAATCCGAGAAATCTGCGAGGTCGAAGATGTGGTCAGATGGGGACGTCAAAGACGGCGATACTGGCATGAACACGTAGAAAGGATGAGCTCAAATAGAATACCACACATAGCTCTCCATGCAACGCCAAACGGACAACGCCGACCAGGAAGACCCCCGAAACGGTGGAGAGAAAGCTGGAGTTCAGCATCTCAAGAGGACCCGCCTGAAATAACAGACTCCTGAGTCTACAAAAAGGGAAGAAGAAGAAGAAGATAAACAGTAAAGCAATAAAAACAATTCATGGATTGATGCATAAAACAATCAATTAAAATTAAATAAAAGTTTAATAAGTCAATTTTAATTATACATACGTGAAAAAATCAGTTATATGGGCCTATTTCACATGCTAAAAATGTTGCACAACTCTTCGCGAGATTTACCGGTGTCAAATTCTTGGATTTAGTTTCGAGCTCAAATCAAGGCCATTATATTTACATTTGTGAAACATTGCAATCTAAAATGGACCACCTTCAATGAGTACATACGATAAATACTGAGGAGTTGTCAATTTACAGAGATTTACAGTTTTCAAACGTATTAATTATTTAATATGGAGTTTTACATCATTGTTCATAAAACAATAAATAATTAGAATAACCCAGTAAATAAATTACAGCTAAAATACTAAAATTCAAATATACCACATTAAATATCACAGGATATTTTTAAGGATGGAATAATCAAAATGTCAATGGAAAAACAATTTAAAATATTACTGAGTTTCATAATATGTTTGGATTCCCAGGAAAATTCTGAGGAGGATTTTCGGCCCAGTCTGCGAGGATAATGTATGACAAAGCCGGAATAACTCTGAGTTGTACGAACTTTACAATCAATAGGAATTTGTCAAGTTTATAGTTTCAACAATTGGACACCTGGTGCGAATGGAATAGCTGCCAACACCTGCACGATTGACTTTATAAGACCAGAGGGAAGAAGCAGCTTGGGAAGACTGCAGCTACATTGGTTGGATAGTGTTGTGTAGGACTTGTAATTGTTGGGAGTCAGACCTAAAGAGTGGATAGGTTTGGCCGGAGAAATTTTTTGGAGGCAGCTGAGGTCCACCCAGGACTGAAGAGCTAGAGAGAAGAAGAAGAATCGTAATGCGCATAGGTCATATTACAAAACAGCTGAAATTATGAAAAATACCCTGTTAAAAATGAATTGGCATTAAGCAATAGGTGCGAAATAGAGACAAATGAAGAAATACCCTCAATGTTTCTTTCTATCCTCACAACAGTTAATTTTTTTGCATTAATAAATCAATATTTCGCATAGAAATTGTTTGATTAATGCCATCTATGAAATTATAACAAACTAAATATTATATTAATACACTTTTAATTTGTTTTTACACCACTTTATTTTTTAACAAGCAACCGGTTTCGTTTCCCATCGGAGAAAATCATAGAACAACACAATATATAAGAATATAAAGTGGCGGGTGGGAAGAGGCAAAAGATAAAATGTGCACGAGGTCAATTAGTATGGTAGAACGGGGAGTCATGAGCAATAGGAAATAACAATAGAGACTTTCTAATTAAATAAAGTGGTGTAAAAACCAATTTAATGTTTATTACTATTATATTTAATAGTGCACCACCACAAATTAAGTGCTTCATAAGAAATTATAAAAAAAATTAATCATTATAACATTTCTAAAAATACAGCATTCCCTGTTTCTGAAATTTTCCCTACTTTCTGGAGATTAATTGACTTTGATTCTGAAATTATTTAAGTATTTTACTTTGTGACGTAAGATAAAAACATAGCATTCTCGATTAATTATAATATATAAATTAAAAAAAATGGTTTGTTTAAATAAATATTTACAAGCAAAATCAACAATAAACATTTACTTATTTTAATAATAAAAAATGTGGAATTAGAATCGAGGACTCAAAAAAGATATATACTTAATTATAATTGATAGTCTGATTGAAGATATGATTTTAAACTATAGCCCAAGAAATAAATTCTTTATATTGGTAAAAATAATTGAGGAAACTAATTATACGGAATATGGCAATACTAATCTATTATTGGTATTCAATATGGCCGAGTTAGTTCCAACTATGATAACTCTATAGAAAAGTGTAACGCACTGTAAGATGGTGGTTTCAAATTATGATTTGAGGATTTCGACACTATTTGGGGTCAAAAGATCTTGAACATTGAGCGGAGATATTTATTTATAAACACCTGGAGTTGTCCAATGACATACATCATAGATTTCCAAGTCTCGCATATGTACAGCAGAATGTTTTTAACGCTATTGCTATAATTTATAAGACATATTAAATGTTACATTACATTGACCATATGGATGGATTACAGAGTCGTGGGAGACCGAGGAAAATTTGCATGATCTAATTAATCATATTTTAAAGGTCGGCCATGTTGAAAGCCGGGAGAATCAACGCGTGCATGATTCGTTGAATGAATGTGGAGGAATCTAGAGAGGTGTGTCAGGATCGAGTAGTGTGGCAGTCTATTTTCTCTGCCTACCCTTCCGCGGAAACAGTGTGATGGTTTATTGTCGTATTCAATGTTTTTTATTTAACACAATATAATCTCTGCGTATTCAACAGTAGCGTTAAAAGCGTACTGCTGTACGGATGTGAGACTTGGAAATCTACCGCGGACGTTATTGGTAAACTCCAGGTGTTTATAAATAGGTGCCTTCGCTCAATATTCAAGATCTATTGGCCCCAAACAGTGTCAAATGCCGTTCTCTTGACCATGGCAAGCGAAAAGCCAATCAGAGAACAAGTCGCTAGACGCAAGTGGCTGTGGATCGGTCACACCCTGAGACAGAACCCAGTCTGCATTGCTCAGGGCGCACTAGACTGGTCCTCTATAGGGGGAAAGAGGAAGCGAGGCAGAGAAGAGTCCTCTAGGATGAGGTCAAAGCGGCAGGCCTCACTTGGGATGATGTTAGGCATCAGGCATGCGATAGAGTCGGGTGGAGAAGGTTCCTTGAGGCCCTATGCACCACGGAGGTGTGACAGAACAAGAAGAAGAAGAAGAATCTCTGCATTATCTAAAATTAAATCTTAATTATTTGTATTATGTGCTATCATTTCAATGCCATTGAGATTAGTGTAAAAATACAAAGAAACTGGATTCACCCGGCTAAGGCAAGGGAACCCCAACAGAAAATGCTCCAGAGAAGGCAAGAGGAAACCAATCTGGATTATTTTCCAGGTCATCACTATGAGGAGGCCTGCGTCAAGTTCATTTTTCTTTTCTCTTCTAATTTTACGTGTTTTTGTTATCTCTGGGGCTGCTGCTCCTGGTCCGGGTTTATTATTTATTATTATTTTTATTGTTATTACTGTTATCATTTGTTTATTCTTGCTTATTTTATTATATTTTTTATATATATACCTCGGCCAATCGTCTCGACCGGACGTTGCCGTTTTGTGAAGTCACTTGCCCCTTTGAGGGGGTGCCGATTATCTTGCTGGAGGGAGGGGAGACTGATCCGCAATGCCTGACCTCGCCCTTCTCCTCCTTAGTTCAATTGCATTAATTTTTCTTTTCTTAAATATATATAGTATAAACTTCCTATGTTACATTCCCTATTCCACATATTAAATCAATTTCCTTATTTCCCCCATCCTGCATTTTGTCTCCTCCCTCCCTCCTGTGCCTCCTGCTGTGCATTATTTCTTTTTTATTCTTTCTCTAACATATGTTATTTATGTATCAATTGTGTCTTTTATTTTGCTGTTGTATTGCTGTATGTGTGCGGCGGGACATCGAGGGAGAGTAGCGTAGCTTAAATGTGGCCTGGGTCCCCCTTGGTTGCAAATATACATACATTATTATTTTTTTTTAACGTAAGTCCCGCATGGACGGGGGACGGGCCTAGGGAGTGTACGAGTGAAACTGACGAAAGGTGCTGCTGCGCCTATAACAGCTTCGGGTAAGCGGAGGGAACCCTCTATGGCTCGGCTATATAAAACGAGGCCTACGTCAAGTGATAGTAAACATTGAGGGTACCTGACATGACACCGAAAGAATAAGACGATTCTTTTCTTCTAGAAGACATAAGATATGTTCATTGCAAACATGCATATTTTGATTACATCAACGATATCATTATAATTAGCGTGAAAATAATATAATGACACCATGTCAAGCTAATCTAAATATATGTCCAAATATTATTTACAATAATGTGACTACAATATTAGAATCATCACAATACATACAATTTTTTGTCTAATTTAACATTACATGTCGTCAGTCAGAAATGTGTTAGCTTAAAATAAATAAATATTAATATCATTTTATAATATACTTAGTCTATATGAATTCCTGAGAGCATTGCAATTGGTTCATCGGCTCCAGTATCTGAAAATAATCAATCAATTAATGAAAATTTATTTTTAAATCTGATAATTAAATGACGAATTTTTATGAATTAAAACAGTGCTTTTTCCACTTTTGAGTTTATTATTATCGGGAGAACAATACAAACAGTTTATATCGTTCTCCCGGTGATGAAGGTGTAGTAAGCCTTCGAAACATGTCATGAAAAATAAACTCAAAAGTGGAAAAAACAGTGTTTTAATTCATAAAAATTCGTCATTATGGAATTCCACAGTGTTAAGTTTATCTAAAGATAATTAAATGATTTAACTGAAAACGAAGTTCACTTTAAATAATAATTTAATAAAACAATTTTTTTTTATAGAACTACTTCCACATTTGTCTTTATTTTGACAGCGACCGGTTTCACCAGGCTCGCTACAATCGACAGACTGGTGTGTCGATGCCATATCTGTCGAGGCCAGTGAGCCTGGCGAAACCGGTAACTGTCGAAATAAAGACAAATATGGAAGAAGTTATAAAAAAAAAAACATCATTTTATTTAATTTTTAACTAAAAAATCTGGTCTAAGAGAACAAAAACGTGTATAAGACATGCGTGCGATAGGTCATGACATATGCTGTGGAGACGTGGACCAATACAATATGAACCAAAGAGCTTCTAAGGGCATCTGCGATAAAGGTTCTAAGTAATAATTAAATAAAACGATGTTTTTTTTTTAACTACTTCCACTTTTGTCTTTATTTCGACAGCGACCGGTTTCGCCAGGCTCGCTGGCATCGACAGACTGGTGACACTATTGCAAACCGAGTCCTTTATATACATACAGATCAGGGGTGGTAAACATGATTCTTTACAAAAATAATCTTCAAATATGTATGTAAAATGTACTGAATTTAAATATTGGTATTACAGATATTCAAGAAGATTCATATTTTGAATATGATTTGAAGTCTTGTTCTTCTTCTTCTTCTTCTTTTGATAGATCTGACGATCTGTGACACAGAAATCATATCTCGTCGGATGATGAGATCCAGCTGTCCCTCCATCTCTTAGGCGGTCTTCCAGGTGGGCGGTGTCCGGAAGGGATTTCATAGGCGGCTGTATATGCGAGTCTGTCACCATCCATTCGGGCTACATGGTCCCTCCAGTATCTTCTTCTGGATCTACTCCACTGAACGATATCCTCTATTTCGCAGGTTTTCCTTATGTCTGCGTTGCGGACACGATCTCGGAGGGTTTTTCCAGTAATTGATCTTAGGACCTTCATCTCCGATGTTCTAAGTAGTCCCTTGGTTCGCACAGTGTCAGCCCGCGTCTCTACAGCGTACGTCATGATGGGTCGCACGCATGTTTTGTAGATTCTGATCTTGCTGTCGATACGCATGTGCTTGTTTTTCCAGACCAGATTCTTCAGGCATCCTGACACGGCAGAGGCTTTACTGACTTGTTCACGTACTTCGGTATAAAGGTCACTTTGGCTGCAGATCTCCACTCCCAAATACCTGAAACTCATCACCTGCTCCACAGGTATATCATCAACAGTCAGTTTACATCTTGCAGGTTGCCTAGATATAGTGAGACTTTTTGTTTTGTTGACTGATATAGCCATATTTAGCCTTTGGGATACTGTGTGGAATTTGTACAACATTCTTTGCAGGTCATCTTCAGACTCTGCTATTAATGCGGCATCGTCCGCATAGCAAATGACATTCACAGTTTTACTGCCCATTTTATAACCTAGTCCCAGGCCAGCTACCTCTTCTATAATTTCGTCCATAATAAGATTGAACAGAAAGGGGCTCAAACTATCTCCCTGTCTTATACCATTGCTTGTAGGAATTTCCCTAGACAGTTCATTGTCAACCTTAATTTTCGTTTTGCAATTGGTGTATAGATCTTGGACAGTCTTTATCAATGTATTGGATATTCCTCCTTCCTGTAATTTTCTTACAATATCTCTTAACAACACCCTGTCAAATGCCTTAGTCAGATCGACAAAACATATATAGGCTACTTTATTATATTCAATTGCTTTCTCTTTCAGTTGCCTCAGAATGAAGATTGCATCTGTTGTGGAGCGATTTCGTCGAAAACCCTGCTGTTCTTCCCTATTAGTTATCTTTTGCTCAAGTTTCGTTTTCAGAATACTTGTAAATAGCTTAAGCATTGTGCATAATAAGGAGATACCTCTGTAGTTCTCTAGGTTTTTCTTTTGCCCTTTCTTAAATACAGGTGTTGTTATACTTATTCTCCATTCCTGTGGTATAGTTCCAGCGGCCAATATCCTGTTAAATATGTTTTGGATCTCTTTTATACATTCTACGCCAGAGTACTTAATTAATTCATTGGGGATGTTATCGATTCCGGGAGCCTTCCTATTTTTCAGCTTCTTAATATGTGTCAGTGTCTCTATTTCACTGAATGTTTCTTCTACAGTAGCTTCAATTGTCGGGTATCCGTGCCCCGGGTCCATAGAGTAGAGCTGTTTGAAGTACCTTTCCCATTAATCAATTGGAATTTTTGTTGTCTTGTTTTTTGTGTCGATTTGAAGTACTTTTTTAAAATTATATGTAGGGGTGACCGGGGCTTGTAGGCGAAGGGGCAGGTAGGCGAACGGCTATTTAAAATTTAGTTTATGAACTCTCCGCAAGGCGACCAAGTCGTAATTGTTGGTTGTTCTAATGCACAGCTGCCATTTAACTGGCAGACAGATCAGTTGTGTGTGTGTGCTCCTGTGTCAAAAAACGTGTTTTATGCTAACGTAAGTAAATATTTTGTGTTCTACTTTATTGTCTTTATCTCAGTTACCACTTAACATATCCGCAATGTGATAACATTATTTAAATAATCATAGTATTACCTACATTACTGTTAAGTTGTTTTTTTAATCATCCATCTTATATTGGTGGAATATTAGGAATTAATGGAAATTTCGGTTTGGGGCATGTTGGCGAATCTTGTCCGGGGCTAGTTGGCGAATTCGTCTACTTACCCCAAAGGTGGTTTTATGTGCAATAATTTGATTTGCTTCTATTATTTTACAGTTTAATTGAACTTATAATTATGAGAAACTACAAAAGAAAAACGGAAAAGGGGAAAACCACGAAAGATGACATGTTGAGAGCTGTGAAAGTAGTCAAAGAAAGCAAAAAATCAATTAGAAGTGTTGCTATGGATTTTGGAATCACTGAATGCACACTAAACCGATATTGCTCAAAAATAAATGTCGATGATCCCAATTCGGAAACAATAATTGTTGATGGATACAAAAAAATGAAACAGGTAGGTACTTCTATAAAGAAATTATTATTATTTAATAAAATTAATAGATTTAGTAAATTAAAACTGTATTTTTTTGACAGATATTCAATGCTCAAGAAGAAACATTGCTTGAAGAGTACATAAAAAAATATGCCGATATTTATTATGGCTTGTCCCCAAAGGAAATGAGGAAACTTGCTTGGCAGTATGCAGTATATCTGAAAAAATCAATTCCCCAGTCATGGTCTACTGCAGAGCTGCCCGGACCTGATTGGTTTTCATGTTTTTTAAAACGACATTCTCGGTTATCGATAAAGTCACCTGAAGCCACTAGTCTTGCCAGGACATCAAGTTTTAACCCAATTATGTCAAAAAAAAAATTGAAATTTTAAAACCTGTGCTGGAATGCCTTCAATTGGATCCTGGCGACATATGGAATGTTGATGAAACCGGGATTACAATGGCCCAGAAACTAAATAAAGTCGTAGCCAGAAGAGGTTATAGACAAGTTGGAAGAATAAATTCACAAGAAAAAGGTACTCTAGTGACATTGGCATTAGCTGTGTCAGCAACAGGGAATACAGTTCCACCATTCGTCGTTTTCCCTAGAGTACACTTTAGAGATCATTTTATCTCTGATGGACCTCTAGGTTGCGCTGGGTCAAGAAATCTTCAGAGTGCAATATGTCTGCACAAATTGCGACTCAGACAGTGACTGATTTTTTATTATATCTCACATATTACTCCTTCCATATTTTTAATGTTAGCTTCTAATTTACCTGTTTTATTAGATATTAGTATAATAATAATTAAACTTATGTTATTCATTTTAGGTAATAAATGTCTTTTCTTGCGATAAATCTAACTTTTATTTGGACCCCAAATGTTCTCGCCTACCTGCCCCATACTGTTCGCCAACCAACCCCTGGCAAGTGGTAAGTAGGTGAACTCGAATTACTTTACTAAAACATTCCTAAAATCTTAAATAAAATGAAATAGTACTTTTTTTACATGTAGAAATACTCTCAATTGATTGGCCGTGTAAACCAATACCATATTATCCATCTTAATAATTTAGTTATGTTTTTATCAACATAAACACTAAAAGTTCCCCTACTAGCCCTGGTCTCCCCTACACTATATTTTATTTTTATACATGTTTGTATTTTTTAGTATTCTTAACCCTATCTCTTTGTTTTGGTACAACTTTCATGTTGGTATCTTATCTAGTTCCTGAGATACAAGCAAAAAAAAAAGCAGTGTGATTGTCACACTGTCTTTGGTCTGGTGTAGAATTCACGTGACAATAAAATGGCGATAGATTGGCTACCTATCACATGTCACGAGAATCAATATAATAGCTAAAAAAATAATTGTATACAGTAATAGGGTTCAAACGACCTGTTGTATACATAAAAAAAATAATAATAAAATAATAAAAATAAAAATAAAAAAAATAAAAAGTTTAAACGCGTTTTTCTCGAAAAGCGTCAAACCCTAATTAATGCGTTTATCTTAAGAGCGGGTGCTTTGGTTTGGTATAGAATTCACGTGATAATAAAATAGCAACAGATTAGATCCAGTAATGGATATGCAATATTAGAAGAAGTACAGTAATGCAGATACTCACATTTCAAAATCTCTTCCATCTCCTGGTGGTCCACAAACATCTTAGCCGCATCGGAGTGCACTCCGATTAGGATTTTCTGCACGGAAGGTGTGAACCTCCACAAAAATGCTTTTTGTTCTCGAGATTTAAGGCTCTGAAGGACGATTTTGAAACTCTGCAAAAATAAGCACAATCGTAAACAGTCATGGATTTGTAACACTTTTCATTAATATCCACTTTAATATACTTAGGAAATTAAAAATAACTTTGTTTAATCCTCTAATTATTAAAAAAAATATTATAAAACACGACATGTTTCGAAGGATACCTCCATCTTCAGGTGTAAAAACATAATAAAAACTAAACAAAGAAAATTAATACACAAACGCATTTAAAATTCGATACAATAATTCAAATTTAAAAATTAACCTGGGCTATTTGTTATACGTACTAAAAAAAAAGGTACTAATAATTATTTTTTTAACAGTAAGAACTAATAAATAATATTAAATAATAATAATACATGATGATAATATAATAAATATAAAAATTTGGTTCTGATTTTGAAAATTTGGTTTGGTTCATATGGTGCTCCCGTCAATTTGTAGATATTTCATGAATAAGTGAATTGTTTTGGTCAATTTGATTATTGCCGCTCTTTATGATAGTGTTTTGTGACAAAAAATATGTTTTAACTGTTTTGGTGTTAAAATTATATAAGTTTTTTCGTTTATAAAAATAATTTTGACAGGTGTAAAAATAAATTTTCATTTGTTCCAATGACAATTTGAATAAATTCTTCAATAATATTTTTAAGTTCTTGCTGGTGTTGGATTGTTTTAAGTGCCTAATTACAGTAAATTAAAAAAAAAACAGTGGATAACGTGGAATAAAAATTAAATAAACACAAATGTCCGGATCGTCCAGCTGACGACAAGTGCACCATCTAAAAGAACATTATGTGTTAAATTATTATTTAATATTTTTCTTTGTTATTTTATTTTATATCATTGTATTTCAAATAATTTATTTTAGATTTATTATGTAGACGTTGAACGATCGAAGTGTGCGCGGGAGATGTCTTTTGGTGGCGATGAGGTTCGCAACCCATCACACCACGTCTCTCGCGATGGCGAAAAGAGAAGGATGGAGTGCCGCATCGATTAAAGTGTGGCAGTCCATTCTTTCTGCCTACCCTTTCGGGGAGACGGCGTGATGGTTAGTTAGTTAGTTAGTTTATAAAAATTGAAATATAGCGTGAATGGTGAAAATTTGGAGCAAGTAGATGAGTTCGTGTATTTAGGTAGTATGTTTACAAGATATGGGCGAGTGGAGAGGGATATTGAAAGGTAGGTTGGGGCAGGCAACAAAGTGAATGGTGCATTTAAGGTTGTAATCGCAAACAAAAACTTATCCAAAAAATCCAAAATGGCAGTGCACAATGGTGTTCTTCGACCGACCCTTATGTACGGAAGCGAAGCATGGAACTGGCAAAAGAAGGATGATAGTAGAATAAATGCAGTAGAAATGAGATCTCTTAGACAAATGTGTGGATACTCTGTGTATGATAGAGTGTCGAATGAAAATATAAGAAGTGAATGCGGTGCGAATGATGGTGTTATGAACAAAATAATGAAAGGATCATTAAGATGGTTTGGACACATGGAGAGAATGAATGAAAAAAGAATGGTAAAAAAGTATATGTTAATGGAACCAGAAATAGAGGAAGACCGAGAAAAACGTGGCACGATCAAATAAATCAAATATTGAATGTCGGCCATGTGAGGAGTCAGAGAAATCGAAGCGCGTGCATGACACGATGTATGAATGTTGAGGAAGCGAGAGAAATATGTCAGGAAAGAAATGTGTGGCAATTCATTCTTTCTGCCTACCCCTTTGGGGGAGACAGCGTGATGGTTAGTTAGTTAGTAACATTTGAAAAGACATAATTTATATAGAAATTAATAAATGATTAATTTGCATCTGATTGGGAATGGGAGATTAAATGTAGAGGGAGTATTTAAGGAGAAAGGAGTAAAAGGAGGAATCTGATTATTAATTATGTTTTTGCCCAATTTCACCGACTTGAGGATTTTTAAATTTTCAAATTTGTTTAATTTATTGCCTGTGTAGAAATTTTGTGTCATTTTTATCGAAACTATCAATTACTCCAAGGCCACACTAGGAAATGACTGACCGAACAGGGCTCTCTTTAGAAGTTTCTTAAATATAACGTCACTATCCTCATACTTAATACTAACATGGAGGCTATTCCACGCCAACGGACCTACAACGCTGAAAGCACGATCATAGAAACTTGCTTTATTGGCTCTGACTGGAATTGTTATGTTGTTTGCACTTGTTTCTACTGATCGGAATGAGCGTTGCCTTTCCATTGGCATGGGTATCACGCAGAGGTCCGATATATACGCTAATGCTCTCTGGTGTCGAGCCTTAAACACTGTCAAACACAATTTGAATTTTACTCGCTCTCGGATTTTAAGCCAGTGAAGTTCCTTCAGGAGTGGCGTGATATGACAGTATTTTTGTTTCCCCATAATCAATCGGGCAGCAGCATTGAATATGCTTTGTATTCTGCTTAATTGATTATTTGGCAATCCAGCGTACATTCCGTTGCAATAATCTAAACGTGACACTACAAAAGAATTTACGAGGGTCCAAGCTTCATCAATATTTTACCTGTTCTCAATAGATGCCTTGAACCCTATTTTTGTTTAATTATTTAATAAATTATTGTAACTGCTTACTTTGGCGACCGTGACATCCATTTTCTTGATGTTGCTTCCATCAATGATTACAACAAAATTAGGGTTGTGTATCTGCACTTCCGAGTTGGCGATCTTCGTGACGCTCTTGGAGAAGTGATCGGCAGAGCAAAACACCAGACTGTCACCTGGCACCACCACGAGGACGTCATGCGAGTTGACCTGAATATTACGCATTATACAGTATTATACATAGGAAGTTGAAAATAACTTTGTTTAATCCACAAAATATTTAAAAAAATATTATAAAACACGACATGTTTCAGAGGATACCTCCATCTTTAGGTGTAAAAATATAATAAAAACTAAACAAAGAAAAACTAATATAAAAACGCATTTAAAATTTGATACAATAATTCAAATTTAAAAATTAATCTGGGCTATTTTTTCTAAGTACTAATAATAAATAGCCAAGGTTAATTTTAAAATTTGAATTATTGTATCAATATTTAAATGCATTATTTTTATAGAAGTCTTTCTTTGTTTAGTTTTTATTATATTTTTACACCTGAAGATGGAGTTACCCTCTGAAACGTGTCGTGTTTTTTAATATTTTTTAAATATTTTGTGGATTAAACAAAGTTTTTTTCAATTTCCTAAGTATATTACTATGGAATTCCACAGTTTTAATGCCTTAGCGTTCAATTATACATAAATATATAATACAAACAGTAGAATTACTCAAGATATACGCCCAAAGGCAGAAATTATAAGCAGGATACAGCAAGCCAGAATAGCTTTCAATAAAAAGACAAAGATACTTGAATAGGGTAATATTAATATGATCATCAGAAAAAATCTGATCAAGACTTCTGTCTAGAATGTGCTGCGAGACATGGACCACAAACTAAGCGACAGCCGTGGCTGGCTGCTTGCACGACACCATATGGAGGAACAAATACATACTAACCGAAAGCAAAGTCGGGATAAAAAAGGAATGCGTCCGCTCCATCATGACGTATGGGATAGAAGTTCATCATTCGGACCGGAAAAGTTTTTAGAGATCCCAATGTGCTTAGAGTCCTATACAACGCGTTGGTTCGGAGCAGACTCGAAAGTGGCTCTGTGATATGGAGTCCTCACGAGGCGAGATATTCCGTTTTGCTAGAGAGGGTTCAGAAAAATTCTGAGGTATCCCTACATGAGGGAGTATAGTAGTTCCCCGTGGCTCTATCCCACAGCATTTCTATTAGAAATGCTCGGAACCAATTCTTTACAGCTTGAAGAGATGGGCATCTCATTACCCATTTCTTTAGATTATCAGGGGCAGGGGGCCGTGCTAGAGGGTGTTGGTCATTTTGTCCCTGATAGATATCTCCGACAGCGACAGCACAGAATGTTTTACCTACCAACCGCCAGAACCAATCTGCCTCTGGTGACACCGGTGGGAAGAGCAATTAGTCTGCTGAACGCGGTCTCCTCGGAGATCGACGTCTTTCATATTAGTGAAGGTACGTTCAGGGGACAAATACTCTTAACTTTAGAAAGTATCTTGTCTTCCTAATATCGAACCATCTCTAATGCGTTCCTAGTACTATGTTGTTATTTTAATAATATTTTAACTGTACTCAATAGATGCTTTTAACATTTTGCTGTTTATAATGTTTTTTAAGTTAATAAACTGATTTGATTTGAAAGTCAGAGCCGATACCAATAGGATTAAGAACCTTCTCAGAATAGCAGAAATGTGAATGATACACTCCATCGCAGGCAGAACCCCCAGAGATCGAATCAGAAATGAGACGATACGGTCTGTCTGTGGTGTTGACAGGACATAGTAAGATGGGAAGAAGCAGAAGGGGCTATTAGAGAGATCACGTGGACTGCATGGAGAATACACAAATTCCAAAAATGGTTAAAGATGAAAACCCCAGCAGCAAGATATTACCAGGAAGACCGCTTAAGGAGTGGAAAGATGGCAGGACATCATCATCCCAGGACAGTTCAGCGTCATAAACAGGTCAGACTTAAACTAAGAAGTAATAAACACATAAAATGGGACTTAAAAATATACTTCATATGGCCATACAACTCTTGAAGAGTTTTTGCGTTATTGTTGATTTTATTCCAAGCTCTTCGATCTTGCACCTTTTGCTCTCAACAGTTGTATTCACCTAACCTAGCCAGATCAGCCAGAATATTATCCATTAAGCGCTCTCTGGGCCTTCCTAGAAGTCTTACTTGGGCTGGTAAAAACTATGTAAAATTTGAATTACCTTAATCAATTCGGTATTCATGGATGGTCTAGCAGAGGTTGCTAGGATGGTCAGGACGCTCAGACATATCCCCACAACTATCCCAATATCCAAGCTGATGAACAAGCATGCCAGGACAGTTCCAAAATACGGAAGAAGTTCCAGCTCTGAAATTCGTAGAAACACATTCAAAACGGTTGTTTTCTAAAAATATTTTATTAAGTTGTTAGGTGCCATAAGCGAGTATATTCGCTCTCATTTGCCATGCCCATGGGGCTGGCGATACAAAATAAGTGAGTTAACTTGCTTATGTTTATTATTATTACTATCAATATTTTGTTGAAAAGCTCTTTACATTATTACAGGGCAATTCGGGACATAAAATAAGATATAGCCTCTATCTTGTCAATTTTTTAGACTCTTTGAATGTGGCCGCATTTTAGTATTTCTTAAATCTGGTCATGCCATGCTTTTCTTGGTCTTCTATCGTTTCTATTTTCACTCACACTGCTTGTATGCAGTGGCGTGCCTAGGGTCAACCAATAAGGCAAGCCAAGGAATTATAAATAAATATTCGTAAACAAATTACATAATCTTTCTTTTTATAACATTTCTGCACGTAACGTAAATGACAGATAACATTTTGACAATATAGATGAAGTTTGTGACACATAGTAACATACTTCAGAGTGACATTGAAATCATGAAACAAAACATGTGGACGTAGGCAATTTCGCGGGCGTCTCACCTACGGTACGTATGAGTGAAATAAAATACGGCGCGTATGAGTGGAACAAAACATATACATAGGTTATTTGTGCGCATGTCAGCGGAGTCATTTACAACGCAACGAATTAAATTGCATTAACTCGCGCGAAAACTCAAAATATTATTTTATTGGTAGACGGCTCAACGTGCGAAAAACATAATTTTATTATAGATTTGTTAAGGCAAGCCCGGCTTTTCGGCTTATATGGAAGTACCGCCACTACTTGTATGCAACATTTCATTCCATATTTCATTCCATTCATTCCGTTCATTCCATATGTCCAAACCATTTCTAAATGCTGTTTTTTTTTCATTAAGTTTATTGTGGGTTTTTTTTACATTTTTTTTCATAATGCATAGTCAAAAAACATAATTCTATTAGGTTAAGTTTTTTTTTTAAATTGACAGCTCTCCTATATCAGCCATTTACCAACCATATTTAGGAATGCCAAGATATTTTTGAACACTCAGGTACTTCGGGTGTTGTATAATTCCCTCGGCTGGAATATAGTTCCGTTATTTGGTCACCGCCTGGGATCCGATATTCTCTGATGGTGGAGAGAGTGCAGAAAAAATTTCTGCGCTTTCTTTACCTCAGGGAGCATGGTTATTACCCGTGGCTGTTTCCGACTGAATTCTTGCTAGGTATCCTAAGCTACCAATCATTGGAGAGAAGGAGGAATATCCACTTGGTAGTTCACTTCTTTCAGCTGATTAGCGGCCGTATACAAAACTCGGATGTCTTGAATGATGTAGGTCTATTTGTCCCTGATAAATTACCTTCGTCAAAGACAGCACAGATTGTTTTATTGACAGATTGTACTTGCTTCTAGTTCTCCAAAAGAGCGGGACAACCTCGTACTCCACCATGAAGATCATAGCTGTGATGATGAGGCCGGCCAGAACGGCCTTGGGGATGTATTGAAAGGATCCCGTAAGGAAGCTGAGCGCCATCAGCACCAGTGCACCTGAAAAGGGAATGTTAAATGATAGACTAGAGTATTAACAACAACAACAAAAAACCATCATAATCTAAATAAGATCTTCTGCTTTCCAATCCAATCCAATCTTCATAGATGACGCTAGTGTGTAGATTGAAACTACCATGTGAATTTTGATGTTACAGATTAACATATATACAACTTCCAAAAATTTGTCAGACATGGTGGTCGTAAGAAAGGTGGAATGGGGAACGCTAACCCAACCAATGACAGGTCATAAGTCCTGTAAACACCTCGATCACCATATTCTGTTTCCAATTTCCAATTTGCATCTCATGCGTCCAAACCATATTAAGGATTCTTTCATTATTATTCATAACATTTTCATTAGCACTGCATTCATTTCTTATATTTTCATTCGACACTTTATCATACACAGATTTTCACACATTCGTCTAAAAGATTTCATTTCTATTGCATTTATTTATTATTCATTTATCAATTTGATCATTAAAATATTGTATATCGTGTAATTACGTGGAATATAAATTAAATAAACACAAAAGTCCGGATCATCCAGTTGCCAAAATTTGCACCATCTAAAAGAACATTAGGAAATTGAAAATAACTTTGTTTAATCCACAGAATATTAAAAAAAAACATTAAAAAACACGACATGTTTCAGAGAATACCTCCATCTTCAGGTGTAAAAATATAAAGAAAACTAAACAAATAAAGGCTAATATAAAAAACGCATTTAAAATTCGATACAATAATTTAAATTTAAAAATTAACCTGGGCTATTTGTTATAAGGACTAATAATTATTTTTTTTATCAGTAAGACCAAATAAAATATATTAAACAATAATAATACATGATGATAATATAAAAAAATACACAGTTAACGATAGCAATAAATTAAATAAACTTGAAAATTTAGAAATCCTCAAGTCGGTGAAATTGGGTGAAAACATAATTAATAATCAGATTTCTCCTATTTTTCCTTTCTCCTGAAATACTTTGTCCACATTTATTCTCCCAAGCTCCCATTCAAATGCAAATTAATAATTTATTAATTTCTATATAAATTATGCCTTTTCAAATGTATGTTTTTTCTAAATTACATTTTTTTATATTGTATTTTGCTGGCAAAAGAAGGATGAAATCACTAAGAAGAATGTGCGGGAAAACATTGTATGATAGAATACCGAATGATGAAATAAGAGAGAAATGTAAAGCAGATGACTGCATCATGGATAAAATTAAAAAAGGATCCCTGAGATGGTTTGGACATATGGAAAGAATGGATGAGAGAAGAATGGTTGAAAAGTTGTACACAAGCAGCGTGAGTGGAAAAAGAAGCCGAGGACGACCGAGGAAAACATGGCATGACCAAATTAATCAATTACTAAAAGGCAGCCACATTCGAAGTCGGAATAATCGACGTACGTGCATGGTACGATGTATGAATTTAGAGGAAGCCCGAGAAGTATGCTAGGACAGAGCATTTTGGCGATTCATCCTCTCTGCCTACCCCTCCGTGATGGAAATGGCGTGATGGTTAGTTAGTTAGTTGGTTTTATATTTTTTTATATTATCATCATGTATTATTATTGTTTAATATTATTTATAAGTTCTTACTGATAAAAAATACTTTTTAGTACTTATAACCAATAGCCCTGGTTAATTAAAATTTTTAATTATGTATCCTTCGAAACATGTCGTAAATTATGTATCCTCCGAAACATGTCGTGTTAATATTTTGTGGATTAAACAAAGTTATTTCCTTTAATTTGAATTATTGAATCGAATTTTAAATGCGTTTTTATATTAGTCTTTCTTTGTTTAGTTTTAATTATATTTTTAAACCTGAAGATGGAGGTATCCTCTGAAACATGTCGTGTTTTTTAATATTTTTTTAATATTTTGTGTATTAAACAAACTTATTTTCGCAGAGAACATTATAGTCTAAGTTTAATTAAGACGAGGGACGCACAGCTTTCAGTTTTGGCCCGCGCTGTACAAGCGGGTATCCCGCAGAACTTCGGACTAAGAATCTTCTCAGAATAGCAGAAATGCGAACCCCTACGCTCCATTGTAGGTAGAACCCTCAGAGATCGGATCAGAAATGAGACGATACGGTCTGTCTGTGGTGTTGAGGACATAGTAAGATGGGAAGAAGCAGAAGGGGCTTTTGGAGAGATTTTCAATTTCCTAAGTATATTACTATGGAATTCCACAGTGTTAATGCCTTAGCGTTCAATAAGTTAAAAGAACATTATGTGTTATATTATTTTGTTATTTTATTTGATATCATTGTATTTTATATTATTTGTTTTAGATTTATTTTGTGGATGTTGGACGATCAAAGTGTGCACGGGAGATGCCTATTGGTGGCGATGAGGTTCGCAACCCATCACACCGCGTCTCCCGCAGGGGGGAAAAGATAAGGATGGAGTTCTGCATCAGTTTACGTGTGCTAACTAACTAACAATCATGCCTACCACTTCGGAGAGACAGCGTGATTGTTAGTTAGTTAGTTAGTTAGTAATTAATGTATACCGGTAAATATTCCTCCAAACGTAGTCTGCACTCCGGAGGCATTGTTGATGACAGTCCTGGTGAAGGATCCAGTGGTCGGCATACTCCTCACAAAGGACCCCACAATGTTACACAGCCCCAGGGCGCACATCTCCTGCGTGCAGTCCACTATCTTCCCATTGGCTGGAAAGATTAAAAAAAAATTGCGAGTTATAAATAAACGGAACGCTCTCCCTGCAGACTTTCATTGCATTGAAAACCGAGGATCGAGGCACAAAACGCACCTGTTCAAACTCTCCTATCCTGATGCAAATGTTGATCGACTGCGTCAGGTGCAGCCCCATACTAAAATGTTTTATTTTTAACAAAAATGTTTATCTTTAACAAAATGTTTGTTTTTAACAAAATGTTTATTATATCTAAATGTTTATTTTGACAAAATGTTTATTTTTAGCAAAAATGTATATTTTCAACTGTATGTTTATTTTTTACAAAAATGTTTATTCTTAACAAAACGTTCATTTCAATTTTTTAAATATTTTAACAAAATGTTTATTTTTAACAACATGTTTATTTTTAACAACATGTTTATTTTTAACAAAATCTTTATTTTTAACAAAATGTTTATTTTTAACAAAATGTTTATTTTTAACAAAATCTTTATTCTGAACCAAAATTTTCACTTTAACTAAAATATTTATCTTCAACTAGTTCATAAAATGGAGCTACAGCGCCCTTGAGATGATTAATTCATAAAAATGGCGCTCTATAAATCATCCAATTTATTATAATATTATTATTAACACTCTGAAAAGAAGAAGAAAAATAAAAAGTAAAGTTATAATTACAGAATGCCTTTGCAATGGCGACACCTTCCAGGACGGAGATAAGAGCGAGGGTGATGATGCTGGTATTGAGCTGCTCCACCATCCCTATGAAGTCATATGTTGTATTCCCGTATGTTGTCTCAAATGGGGGTGGCATGAAGGGTGGGAGACCTTTATCTACATGGCCTGAAATTATAATTAAATAAAATTTTAATGTCGAATAAAAACATAGTATTATATTTAAAAAAAAAACTAACCAACCATCACGCCGTCTCTCCGGAGGGGTAGGCCGAAATAATGGACCGTTCTTTCCTGACATACTTCTCTCGCTTCTTCTACAATCATACATTGTGTCATGCATGAACGTCGATTTCTCCGTCTCCTCACGTGACCGACATTTAATATTTGACCACCACAACGTTCTCTCTTGACATACTTCTCTAGATTCCTCTACATTCACACATGGTAACATGCATGCTCGTCGATTTTTCTGACTTCGAATGTGGCCGCCTTTTAGTATTTGATTAATTTGGTCATGCCGTGTTTTCCTTGATCTTCCACGGCTTCTCTTTCCACTCACACTGCTTGTATACAACATTTTAACAGTTCTTCTCTCGTTCATTCGTTCCATATTTCCAAACCATATCAGGGATCCTTTTTTAATTTTACTTATGATGCAATCATTTGCCTTACATCTCTTCCTTATTTCGTCATTGGGCATTCTATCATATATTTTTTCTCAGTGATCTCATTTCTACGCCATTTATCCTAGTTCATCCTTGTTTTATCAGCTCCAAGTTTCACTTTCATACGTAAGGGTTGGCACTAGAACTCCATTATGTACTAGATTAATAAAATCTTCGCTTCTGCGAGATGGCTTCGGCGAGAAAAAAAACAGCTTCGAAGAGATGGACATCTAATAACCCATTTCTTCAGATTAATTAGGGGATACTTCGAGAACTCGGCCGTACTGGAGGATGTTGGTCTTTTTGTCCCCGATAGATATCTCCGACAGCACAGATTGTTTTACCTACCGGCCGCCAGAACCAATCTGCTTCTGGTGACATCAGTGGGAAGAGCAATTAGTCTGCTGAACGCGGTCTCCTCGGAGATCGACGTATTTCATGTTAGTGAAAGTATGTTCAGGGGGCAAATACTATTGACTTTAGAAAGTATCTTGTCTTCCTAATGTCGAACCATCTCTAATGCGTTCCAGGTACTTTGTTGTATTTTTATGATATTTTACCTGTACTTAATAGATGCCTTAAACATTTTCCTGTTTGTAATGTCTATTGAGTTAATAAACTGATTTGATTTGATTAAATAAATTAAGTACTCGGGTTTTCCGTACCTGTCAGAGCGAAGGGTTTAAGGTCATATTTCTCTAGGATCCAAGCAAAGAGGCAACCGATAATGATGACTATAGCATTCCTGGATAGGCAGAGAAGCCAGTTCAGCTTTTGCAGCATACTCTTGTGCCACGGCACCTCAGGACCACATGTTCTGTTTCCGTAATCCCCCAGTTTCTGCAATATCATTTATAATATAAAATTGTTATTTGTTAAATTTAAAACACTGTTATAATACCACAAATTTTTAGAATGTCGCGACAGCTGTTTCGCCAATCGATGTTGGCATCATCAAGTGATACAAACAGGCTACAAACAACTTGAATTGTTTATATCATCTGATGATGCCAACATCGGATTGCAAAACAGCTGTTGCGACATTCTAAAAAAAATTGTGAACTATGTTCTTAATTTAACAGTTAATAATGTTGAAGTATCATAGTGTTTCGGCCAAAACAATTGAGTTTTAAATATAAAATGGTTCATACAACTGTCCATGTGGTGCGAATGAAAGTGTTATGAACAAAATAAGGAAAGGGTCATTTAGATGGTTTGGACACATGGAAAGAATGAGTGAAGACAGAATGGTAAAAAAGGTATATGTAAATGGGGTGAACGGAGCTAGAAATAGAGGAAGGCTGAAGAAAACGTGGCACGATCAAATCAATCAAATATTGAATGTCGGTCACGTGAGGAGTCGGAGAAATCGACGTGCGTGCATGACAAGATGTATGAATGTATAGGGAGCGAGAGAAGTATGTCAGGACAGAACAGTGTGGCGTTCCATTCTTTCTGCCTACCCCTCCGGAGAGATGGCATGATGGTTAGTTAGTTAGTTAGTTAATTTTATGCCATTATTGTTTGAATATGATTTCGGGTATATGAGCGCCACGGCTAGCTCGAATGAAGCGATTAGGTTAGTTACATGGGACCTTTATTTTCACCCGCGTTCAGCATTGCGCCAGCGCAAATAACACCTGTGTTAAGTGTGTTAAGGTAACGTCTTTCAGCTCTTGGTTAACCTCTCGTCCATGAAAAGTCGCACAAACCCGAGAGAAATCCACCACAGTAAATTAAATGAAAAAATTTAATGTTCCTTTGGTGGCCCGGAATAGGAATGTGCGATCCGCTCACGAGTTAGCTCAAAGAGTCGACTCACTTTGGTGAGCGAGTGAGCGATGATTCATAAAAAAAGAGCGGCAGCTCAATGATCCGCTGGGTGAATCGTAAATTATTGCAAAAGAGTAGACTCTTTTTAGTGAGCTTTTTAAGGGATCTGAGCTGAATGGTTCCGCTGAATAATTCATTATTTAGCTTAAAAAAAAAATAATCTAAAAATAAAAAAATAAAAAAAGTCACGAATAAATTTCATCACTCACTTTTGCAAATTTTTAGTCAATGAGCAAAAAAAAGGTCACCAACGATTTCCGTCCTCCAATTGTCCAACTTTGCAGAAAATCAGCCGCGACCTTTTTTTTTTTTTAGCTAGTATCAGAAATTCATTTTTAACAAACGACTCAAAATGGTGAACCATGAATTATTAAAAAGAGTCAGCTCACTTTGCTGAGCGGAACCATTCAGCTCAGATCTCTTAAGTGATTCATTTTGCCCATCCCTAGCCCGGAACCATTTGATCGACGGACCAGTACCGGTCCGCGAACCGGGGGTTGGGGACCACTGGGTTAAAGCATTTCCACACAATGCAGGATAAAAAAGTCACTAACCTTTAAAATAAGTAGAAGAAATACAGTTCCAAGTCCTAAAATGGGATCCCATAGTTTTACGGTTTTCACATTCTTTATAAAATTTATCCAAACATCGAGGAATGTGTTTGATCTACCTAGAAAATAAAAACATACACTTTAAATTGCCATATACAGAAATTCTTTAGCAGGCAAGACACTGAGAGATCGCGTGAGGAACACCAGAATTAGATAGATATGTGAGGTTAAGGATATTATAAGATGGAGTAGACAACGAAGAAGGGACTGGTACGGTCATGTCCAAAGACGGACACCACCACACTCCCTTACATTGCACTTCATAATCAGACTCATGGGACTTGTCCTCGTGGAAGACCTCATAAAAGATGGTAAGACAGCCGGGAATCTACCTCACAGGAGAAGCAAACTTCAGAAGAACAGACCACATAGATCTACAACTAGGAAAAGGAGATTCTATAAAAATGAGACCCGACATGCACCCGAAACTATTTTAGGACGCAGCAGTGCCCTTTTGTAAATAACGCTCTTGCGTTAAGGCTCGTCCCCTGTCTACGTGTGTCTGACGTTAACTTATATTAACAAATGAGGCCAAGCAAGGGGAACCCCAGACCACATTTAATCTATTGACTCTAAAAACATTTACATTTTACTTACTAACTAACTACCATGCCGTCTGTCCGAAGGGGTCGGCAGAAAGAATGGACAGTCACACTGTTCTTTCCTGACATACTTCTCTCGCTTCCTCAACATTTATACATCATGTCTTGCACACGCGTCGATTTCTCCGACTCCTCACGTGCCCGACATTGAATATTTCATTTATTTCATTTTGCCACTTTTTATTCGGTCTTCCTCTATTTCTGGTTCCGTTTACATCGTTAACATAAACTTTCTTTACAATTCATTAATTCTTACCATGTGTACAAACCATCTTAAATATGCTTTCATTATTTTGCTCATAACACATTCATTCGCACTGCATTGACTTATTATATTGTCATTTGAAACTCATTATTCTGAAAAATCTCATTTCTACTGCATTTATTCTACTTTCACCCTTCTTTGCCAGTTCCATGCTTCACTTCCAAATATATATTTTACTATCATAGATATTTGAATAAAAAAAGAATACATTCAACAATTTAAAAAAACTAATAAATAAAAGAGAATTGGGTCATGAGAAGAAAAAATATGAGACTGAGTAAGGAAAACTTCAGCCTTATTATGTCGAGTCTAGGTTGGCACAGGAGTTGGTGTAAGAAATAAAGTGTATTTTTTTTAGAGGTATACAAATTCAAAATGAAAAAAAAAACATTAAAATAATGTTAATGTCTATGATATTGGCTTTATTTAATAGATAATTTTATGCCATTATTGTTTAAATATGATTTCGGGCATATGAGCGCTACGGCTAGCTCGAATGAAGCGCAATAACCTTCACCGAACCTATGACGCGCATAATGGTCACGCGGAGCCCAGATCTTTCCGCAGAATCTTCCACAAAGTGGATGGGCACAGCTTCAATTGCTGTGCACGATGGCGAATCGACTCATTTGGATTCTCCTCAACACTAAGCTCCACAGCAGCAATAACTTCTTCTGTGTGCACTGTTTGTCATCTTTGTGGATGCGTATTATCCACTAGAGTGTACGTGGTGCGAAAACGATCCATGGTCTTCCGAATAACTTGCTTGGATGGACGATTATGGCGACCGTAAAATGGATGTAGTGCACGATAAGTTTAGCGAACCGAACCATGATTTTCAAAATAAATTTGCACAATTTGCAAGCGCTGTTCTGACGTCAGTCTATTCACGGTGAAATGGCAAAACGTACTGACTACAAATCAACTGTCAACTGTCAAATTGAAAGTCTGTAGAAAAAATGTTGCCAGTTTAAAAACCAAACCTTTAAAAAAACACCCTATACTATGTCGAGTCACACTCGACATTGGAGTGAACAACAACAAACGCCGTTCACGCCGTTTCCCCGCAGGGGTAGGCAGAGAGAATGGACCGCCACACTACTCTATCCTGACATACCTCTCTAGCTTCCTCCACATTCATACATCGAGTCATACACGCATGTCGATTCTTCTGGCTTCTGACATGACCAACCTTTAATATTTGATTAATTTGGTCATGCCATGTTTTCCTCGGTCTACCTTGACTCCGTACTCCATTTACATCGTTAACGTATACTTTTTTAACCATACTTTCTTCACCCATGCGCTCCATATGTCCGAACCAACGCAGCGATCCTTTCATAATTTTGTTCATAATACCTTCTTTCACTCTACATTCCTTACTAATATCAGCATTTGAGATTGGAGTGGAAAGGGTTAATAAATTATGGAAATGGTTACGATAAAAGGGAATGTGCGTAATGTTAGGGGAATTAAGTTTAGATTAAAATTGGTCGCTCACCGCTAAATCCAAGAAATGAATGCATCTGTGTGAATCCGATTGTTATAGCCGCTGCTGTTGTAAAACCAGTCGTAACAGGCATCGATATAAACTCTATTAGAAAACCTGAAATTTAAATAAATTTGCTTTATATTAACTTACTTAGAAAGTTGTGGAAGAAGATTTTTAAGTGTTAATTGTTTCTCAATAGAGACGAAGATGTAAATTTTTTGGAAACAGAATGTGGTAGTCGAGGCGTTTACAGGACTTATGACCTATCATTGGTTGGGTTAAGCGATCACTTTATTTTAACAACATTCCCCATTCCCCCTTTCTTACGACCACCATGTCTGACAAATTTTTGGAACTTGCATATTATATGCTACTATTTTTAAATACATTTACATTTTGTAGGTCAATCTACACTAGCGCCAGCTATTAAGATAATTTGTAAGCATTGAAATGATTAACCCGCAGTGGGTAAAAATCCATTATTTGTCTACAAGTATTTGTAAACATTCAAATAAACAAATTGAAGAAGATTTTGTTATTCAAATGTGTTAAAAACGTTTTGAATTTGATAAGAAAATATCATAAACTGCTAAATTAAAAAAAACTGTTTTAAGTATGATAATTGTATTTTTATTTTACGCGACAGTTGTTTCGTCAACCTATGTTGGCATCATCAGGTGTTACAGTAAAATATCAAATGTCAAATTTTCATGATTTTTCTAACCTTTATGCGTATTTGTTCCTATGTCAATTTGAATAATTTCTTTGATAAGTATAATTTTGAAGTTCTTGCTGGAGTTGAGTTAGTTACTTAATTATTTTAATTAAAAGAATGGTTAGTTACTATATATAGGAGAAAATATTAAAGGTGCAAAATATAATAATAATAATAATATAATAAAATAACTAACTAACTAACTAACTAACCATCACGCCGTCTCCCCGAAAGGGTAGGCAGAAAGAATGAACTGTCACATTTTAACCAATGTGGCACTCCATCCTTCTCTTTTCGCTCCGCGGGAGACGCGGTGTGATGGGTTGCGAACCTCATCGCCACCAATAGGCATCTCCCACGCACACTTCGATCGTCCGACATCCACAAAATAAATCTAAAACAAATAATATAAAATACAATGATATAAAATAAAATAAAAATACAAAATAAAAATATATTAACACATAATGTTCATTTTAGATGGTGCACTTGTTGACATGGACGATCCGGACTTTTGTGATTATTAGATTTTTGTTACTCGCATCCACGTTTTTTTTTTAAATTAGCTCCAATTAGGTACTTAAAGCAATCAAACACCAGCAAGAACTTTTATAATATTGAAGAAATTATTCAAATTGTCATTGGAACAAATGAAAATTTCACTTTTACACCTGTCAAAATTCATTATATATAAACGAAAAAACTTACATAATTTTAACGTCAAAACCGCACAAACGTATTACGTGTCACAATTAACTATTATAAAGTGCGGCAACAATCAAATTGGCCAAAACAATTCACTTTTACACGAAATATCTCAAAATTTACGGGAGCGCCACATGAACTAAACCAAATTTTCAAAATCAGAACATTATTCTTTAATATGTTAATAAAAACATAATAATAATAATAAATAAAATAATAATCGTAATAACAGAAATTAGAAGGAACAATTACACATAATATAGAGTCAAAAACGATGAAACATAATAAATTAAACACGATAAATAATAAAACCTTTTTTTTAAACTTATCAGTTTATAATGTTAAAGTATCATAGTGTTTCGGCCAACAGAAACAAATATCACTTACCAATCAAATCAAATCAGTTTATTTTCTTAAAAGACATGACAAACATAACTGTAGTTTAATGCTTATTGAATCATACGTATCAAGTCATTGAATCAATGAAAAAAATAATTTAAAAAATATATAAATTTTCAGACAAAAACCTATCAAAAAAAGCTAGAATGGCAGTGCACAATGGTGTTCTTCTACCGACCCTTATGTATGGAAGCGAAGCATGGAACTGGCAAAAGAAGGATGAAAGTAGAATAAATGCAGTTGAAATGAGATCTCTTAGAAGAATGTATGGATAATCTCTGTGTATGATAGAGGGCCGAATGAAAATATAAGAAGTGAATGCGGTGCGAATGATGGTGTCACGAACAAAATAATGAAAGGATCATTAAGATGGTTTGGACATATTGAAAGAATGAATGAAGAAAGAATGGTAAAAAAATTATATGTTAATGATGTAAATGGAACCAGAAATAGAGGAAGACCGAGGAAAACGTGGCACGATCAAATAAATCAAATATTGAATGTCGGTCATATGAGGAGTCAGAGAAATCGACGCGCGTGCATGACACGATGTATGAATGTTGAGGAAGCGACAGAAATATGTCAGGAAAGAAAAGTGTGGCAGTCCATTCTTTCTGCCTACCCCTTCGGGGAGACGGCGTGATGGTTAGTTAGTTAGTTAGTTATAAATTTTCTGTTAACTGCTAGAATTATTTTAAATGAAATTAACCAATATTGCAGATGCAAAAAAGCATTTATAAGCATAAAAAAAAACAAATTGAATTTTTTTTTAAACATTTTTCATTTTTTTATTTACTAAATGAAACTAACTAACTAACCTAACCATCACGCCGTCTCTCCGAAGGGGTAGGCAGAAAGAATGGACTGCCACACTTTCCTTTCCTGACATATTTCTCTCGCTTCCTCAACATTCATACATCGTGCCATGCACGCGCGTCGATTTCTCTGACTCCTCACATGGCCGACATTCAATATTTGATTGATTTGATCGTGCCACGTTTTCCTCGGTCTTCCTCTATTTCTGGTTCCGTTAACATATAATTTTTTTACCATTCTTTCTTCATTCATTCTTTCCATATGTCCAAACCATCTTAATGATCCTTTCATTATTTTGTTCATGACACCATCATTCGCACCGCATTCACTTCATATATTTTCATTCGACACTCTATCATACACAGAGTATCCACACATTCGTCTAAGAGATCTCATTTCTACTGCATTTATTCTACATTCATCCTTCTTTTGCCAGTTCCGTGCTTCGCTTCCATACATTAGGGTCGGTAGAAGAATACCATTGTGCACTGCCATTCTAGCTTTTTTGGTTAGGTTTTTGTTTGCAATGACAACTTTAAGTGCACCATTCACTTTGTTGCCTGCCCAAACACTTCTTTCAATATCCCTCTCCACTCGCCCATCTCTTGTAAACATACTACCTAAATACACGAACTCAACTACTTGCTCAAAATTTTCACCATTCACGCTAATGTTGCAGACTGTCATGGTTTCTTCCTTTTCAAAAATCACTTATTAACATTCATCATCAGATCATTTCGCATGCATACCTCATACATACAATTCACCAGGACTTGTAGTTCATGCTCGTTGTCTGCAAGTAGGACAGCGTCATCCGCATACAAGAGACAGCTTACTGACACTCTACATCCAACCCTTTCAGCTCTTTCATACATTTGTCCATATACAGATAAAATAACCACTAAATGATAACATACCTAAATTAAATATTCCTAAAAGTAAGACGACACAGCCACTGAGGAAGGTGAGTAGGACCGCAAAGTCCTCTCCAAAGTCCAGTACGTACTTCTGGGCCATGAGAGCCAATATGGCTGTAGGCCCGATAGTCAAATCCTTACAGCTCCCGAATATCAAGTAAACGAAGCATCCCATGAAGCCGGAATAGAGTCCATACTGAAAATAAGAATAGAATAGATTAACAAATCTAGAATCTCGTAGAAACGGTGTGAAAATATTACAATTAATGGTTGGAAGTACAATACATATTTTAACATGAGAATAACAAAACATGAGAATAACAAAACAAACCATCACTCTATTTCTCCAGAAGGTTGGACAAAGATAATGGACTGCCACCTTCAGAGGGTTTTTCTAATCAAAAATAGGTCACTTTTTTCTTTTTACTAACATTTACGAGTATTAACCCTTACCACTCCATTATTTTTTTGATATTCTTTGTTAGCCAACTCTAATTTAAATAATGTCAAAATATTTTTATTGATAGGTAGTTATAAAAAATTCATTTGTAATGATTTATTCTTCAAATAAAAAACAATTTACAAAAAACATTATGGGCTACTAATAGTTTTGCATAGTATGGTACTTTTTAAAACAATCTCCAGGATGGAGACCAGGTTTTCTGGAACAGGTCTCACAAAACCACACTGTTTCCCGTCTTCCCCCTGGAATCTTTCTGTTGCTGCACACAGTACAGTCTTTAGAACCTTTGTCCAGTTTCGCAATGAAGTGGGGCTTGTACTCTAATTGCTCCTCTGCGTGACGTATCACGCGAAGTTTGCAAGGATTAGTTTAAAGTAGAATAAAAACGGAAAACAGTCAAAATCTTATTAAAACGTGAAATTAAATGTTTTTTAACGAATAATCACAAGAAACAACGACACATTTCAAGTTTGCGCGCTAAATACACCGCGCGCGCAAGTCTTATTTTGTCGGCCGCCAGCTGACAACTGAGTTGTAGCGTACATATAGCGATGTCGGCTGGCATTCGACAAAAGAGTGGTAAGGGTTAATAGAAAACTCATACTGAAATACGTTCCTGAAAAAACTAAATGATAAACATTTCATACTTGTATTTCTAAAATAACACTATTCAAAAACAGGTATTTGACTTGTGTAACTTTAGAAATGAAATGAATATGACAAAGACAAAAATAATGACTAACACACAAATTGAAGACATTAAAATCCACAATAAAAATGTAGAAGTGGTGGATGAATATACCTTGGTCATCTGTTGGCTTTTGGAAGAGGGGGTCAAGTCAAGCAGATTGATATGAGAATACAGCTCAGTTGGTCTGCATTCGAAAGGCAGGGCAACATCTTCAAGTGGGACATGCCACGAAATTTCAAAACAAAAGTGCTGGACCAGTGTGTGTTACCTGTGATGACCTATGGATGCGAGACATGGACGTTAACTAAAGAAGCAATGCAAAAATTAAAGTTGCACAATGAGTCATGAAAAGATCCATGTTGGGTATCTCGCTTAGAGACCATATACACAACGTGGAGATTAGAAGACGCACCAGGGTCACCGATATAGAGATACGCATTGCAAGGATGAAGTGGCAATGGACTGGGCATGTGTTCCGACGGGATGATGGAAGATGGAGCTAGAGGGTTACTGAATGGAGGCCAAGATGGGCCGAAGAAGTGTCGGGAGACAGCCTTCCAGGTGGATCGAAGATATTGTGCGAACAGCGAGAAGGGCCTGGAGAACACTGGCGAGAGACCGAGAGATATGGCATGGGGGTGGAGTAGCTTACGTCCAGCAGTGGATGAAGACAAGCTGACGAAAATTTTTAAAAATACTAGTATGAAATGTTTTGGCTTGCATCACTTTAGAAACACTAGTACGATATGTTTTGACTTGCATAACTTTAGAAATACTAGTACGGTATGTTTTTGACCTGCATCACTTTAGAAGTACTAGTATGATATATTTTTAACTTGCATCACTTTAGAAATACAAGTACGGTATGTTTATGACCTGCATCACTTTAGAAGTACTAGTATGATATATTTTTAACTTGCATCACTTTAGAAATTTTAGTACGGTATGTTTATGACCTGCATCACTTAAGAAGTACTATTATGATATATTTTTAACTTGCATCACTTTAGAAATACTAGTACGGTATGTTTATGACCTGCATCACTTTAGAAGTACTAGTATGATATATTTTTAACTTGCATCACTTTAGAAATACTAGTACGGTATGTTTTTGATCTGCATCACATTAGAAGTACTAGTATGATATATTTTTAACTTGCATCACTTTAGAAATACTAGTACGGTATGTTTTTGATCTGCATCACATTAGAAGTACTAGTATGATATATTTTTAACTTGCATCACTTTAGAAATACTAGTACGGTATGTTTTTGATCTGCATCACATTAGAAGTACTAGTATGATATATTTTGAACTTGCATCACTTTAGAAATACTAGTACGGTATGTTTTTGATCTGCATCACATTAGAAGTACTAGTATGATATATTTTTAACTTGCATCACTTTAGAAATACTAGTACGGTATGTTTTTGACCTCCATCACTTTAGAAGTATGTACTAGTATGATATATTTTAAACTTGCATAACTTTAGAAATACTAGTATGGTATGTTTTTGACTTGCATCATTTTAGAAATATTAGTACGATATATTTTGACTTGCATCGCTTTAGAGATACTAGTACGGTATGTTTATGACCTGCATCACTTTAGAAGTACTAGTATGATATATTTTTAACTTGCATCACTTTAGAAATACTAGTACAATATGTTTTAATTTTGGATTATGGATAATACAGATCATATCAATTAAAATATTCACCTGTAAAGGTAATCCTGCTACGCCGGCATAAGCTATGCCCTGAGGAATTGCTGTTAATCCCACACTAATACCTTAAAAGAAATTAAAAACAGAATTTATAAAATATCCTGTAAGAGTTCCAAAAGATATCCTATTTAATAATGTAAATGAAAATAGAAAAAATGAAAGAAAAGAGGGAGAGAGGAATCAGGTCGGGTAGGGTAAATTGTAATTTATTTAGAATTATGGGAAAGGGGAAACAAATCAAATATTGGATTTGAAAATCTGACCTAACCTAACCTTACCAAAATTAAATTAGACAGAATACATAGATTAACTTTCTTACCAGCTATTAAATCCTGTAATAGAAGGTCTAGTTTGTATTTTGGAAGCCATTCTGTTATCGGGACTCTTCTTTTTAAATTTTTCACGGTCCAAAAGTTGAAAAAAACCCTTTTGATGGCTTCCAGCACAGAATGCATTTCTGTGCGAGTTGTCTCTGCCCCTGAATTTAAAACATAAATATTAAAACACTTCACACAACAAAGAGATATTGCAGAATAATGAAGCTTGATAAATAGTGATAAAATCAGTCCTTGCACTAATTGGCATGCCTTTTATTATCGACCAATCCAACGGATAAGAAATCAGATTTATTTATTTATGAGCGCAATATTAATTGGCCTATCAAACCTCCATTTTCAAAGCGCGGTGTCTTCCTCTAAATGACTGGCGATTCTTTACACGTTCCTTATTCACGAGGAAAGATCTTGAACAAATCACTCTTATCTTATAAGAAGTTCAGTGATTTTATATTTCTCACGTTTTCGTAATTAGATTAATAAGATTGTACAGTTTATTATTGTCTACCAGATAAGAACAAATAATTTAAGAATTGGAAAAACCGCGAGTCGGGGGGTAAACCAAATACAAGAGGATGCCATCTTAGTTTTCATTATATAATTCAAATTGAAATTTATTATATTCTTTACAATAGGACAAGTCAACAAGGCTTCGGCGGTATCAGGTTGTCTCAAGGATATAATATAGAAAAACAAGTATATGAGAACTGACAGTAAGGTCAGAATATATAAAATCTGCGTAAAGCCTATACTGAAATATAGCATTGAGACCAGAGTGGATACCACAAGAACGAAGGCTAAAGTACGGGTGGCAGAGATGAGGATGCTGAGGATGACAACAGGAAGGATTATTCAAGATAGGGTGAGGAACACGGCCATCTGCGAGATCTGCAAGGTGGAGGATGTCGTGAGATATGGCAGACAACGCGGAAGATACTGGAATGCCCACGTGCAGAGGATGGATCCCACCAGAATCCCACACGCTATGGCGCATCAGATTCCTCGCAGCTGCTGTCCCCCCGGAAGACCGCCGAAACGATGGAGAGATAGTTGGGAGTCAACCTCCCAAGAGAGGGCAGTCTGATTTCAGGAACAGACCAAAGGTCTATAAGGAGAAGAAGAAGAAGAAATTTAATTTCAAATATTTATTTAGTAATATTAGTGATGGTACCATGCTAACAAGATTAGCATCTTCCACGTAAGGAATAAATAAGTGAGCAGTAGATTTAAGTATACAGATGGAAAACTCCATATAAATAGGTACCTTCACTCAATATTCAAGATCTTTTGGCCCCAAACAGTGTCAAATGCCGTTCTCTGGGCCACGGCAAGCGAAAAGTCAATCAGAGAACAAGTAGCTAGAAGCAAATGGCTGTGGATCGGTCACAACCTAAGACGGAAACCAGCCTGCATCTCTCAGGGCGCACTAGATTGTAGGTGGAAAGAGAAAGCGAGGCAGATCTAGAAGCACCTGGAGAAGAACTCGTCAGGAGGAGGTTTAAGTAGCAGGCCTCACTTGGGATGATGTTAGGCATCAGATGTGTGATAGAGTCGGGTAGAGAAGGTTCTTTGAGGCCCTATGCACCACGGAGGTGTGACAGGACAAGAAGAAGATTTAAGATGCCTCAATAACGGACAAGATGAGATAGCGAAAATATTATTCAAAAATCCCTCAGCATTCCCAAAAACCAAGAGGTAGAAGCCATCCAACAACAACAATATGAACCAACATGGAAAAGGAGCTGCAGCAAGAGAACCTGTCAGAAGAGATGAGACAGGACAGAAAGGTTTGGCGTCTTCGTACAAGGAGGGCTGATCCCAAATAATGGGAAATGACAAAGGGAAAGAGAAAAAGATTAGTGTTGGGTATTGAAATTTCGTGGTAGAAGTTCATTGTAAATAATAAAAATAATCAAACTACATTTCAGAATTCCAGTAACAATATACACTAACCAGAAAAATGATAACATACAGGCACAATTTGTCCTAAAATGAAATATTCTAAATTCACCTCAAAAAAGCTAATTCATATGAATTTTAACATTGTATGTCATTATTATGAATACCAGTCACACCAGAGTATCATTACTTATCAATAATCTTTGATTAAGCCAAAAAATCTTAGAATAATTTAACACTAAAGATATTTATAATGACCTCCCCTCTAATGACCTCCCCAGAGAAGTAAGGTCACAGGTGGATAGGGCTGCAGCGGTTGCAGGCTGCCTGAAAGATGTCATATGGAGAAACAAGGACATGCGGACTGACAGCAAGGTATGCATCTATAAGACCTGTGTGCGACCAATCCTCACATATGGCATTGAATCGATGGCAGACACTGTCAAGACAAAGAGCATGCTCAGGACAACCGAGATGAAAACACTCCGCGCTATAGCTGGCAAGACCCTATGTGATCGAGTTAGGAATACAGCAATCCGAGAAATCTGCGAGGTCGAAGATGTGGTCAGATGGGGACGTCAAAGACGGCAATACTGGCATCAACACGTAGAAAGGATGAGCTCAAATAGGATACCACACATAGCTCTCCATGGAACGCCAAACGGACAACGCCGACCAGGAAGACCCCCGAAATGGTGGAGAAAGCTGGAGTTCAGTGTCTCAAGAGAACCCGCCTGAAATAACAGACTCCTGAGTCTACCAAAAGTGAAGAAGAAGAAGAAGATAGTTATAATTTAACACTAAAGATATTGTCTCCCGAACAACTCCAAGAAATGCTGGAAGCTTTAAATGAATCATGTATATATAGGACCTCTGCATGACACCCATGCCAACGGAAAGGCAACGTTCACTCCGATCAGTAGAAACAAGTGCAAACAACATAAAAATTCCAGTCAGAGCCAATAAAGCAAGTTTCTATGATTGTGCTTTCAGCGTCGCTGGTCCGTCGGAATAGCCTCCATGTTAGTATTAAGTATGAGGATAGTGACGTTAAATTTAAGAAACTTCTAAAGACTGCACTGTTCGGTCAGTCATTTCCTAGTGCACCCTTGGAGTAATTGATTTTACAAAACGGCGCACTTAAAATATAAGTCATCAAAATAATAATAATAATATTCTATTCCTAGAAAACAATTTACATCTTCGTCTCTATTGAGATACAATCAATCCTTATAAAAAAAAAATTTATCCGCAATGGGTAAAATCCAGTATTTGTCTACAAGAATTTGTATACATTCAAAATGTTGTGATAATAATAATAATAATTGTATGTGGGTGCTTCCTGACGCTAGTGAGTTGAAGAATGTGTATCCAAATATTCAAACAGAGCTTGGTGAAACATATAATAATAAAGGATTAGTGAAGCATTATATAGATAAAGAGTAATGCTATCATATGAAGTGATTCAGCAAATAATATTAATTGGGTCGTTTACAAATATTTTAATTACAGTATCATTCGCTGAATCGAAATGTAAATCTGAAGATCGGAGCATGTTAATTGAAAATTACAAGCTATTCGGCAGAGTTATGAAACAAATTTTCTGTGTTATAGCAAAAATTAACAGATATGAAAAATAATGCATCGTTATGAGATACTCGTAAATAATCTATTCAAAAGTAGAAGTGAAACAATAAAACTAACCCATATAATATTTATATAATTTTGAAGTAAAAATCCAATTTCTTGAAGTTATATCACATTTGAAACAATGATAGAATATCTAATGATGAAGTAAGAAAGGAATGTAAGACGGATGAATGCGTGATAAATAAAATCAAGAAAGGGTCACTAAGATGATTTGGACATATGGAACGAATGGTTAAAAAGATATATACAAGTAGTGTGAATGGAAAAAGAATTCGAGGAAGGCCAAGGAAGACATGGCACGACCAAATTAATCAATTACTGAAAGGCGGCCATGTTCGAAGTAGGAACAATCGATGAGCGTGCATGTCACGATGTGTGAATGTACGGGCAGACAAGGCGCGAGAGTTATGTCAGAATAGAACAATGTGGCGATCCATCCTCTCTGCCTATCCCGCCGGAGAAGCAGCGTGATGGTTAGTTAGTAGTTAATTAGTTATCTTAAAAACATTAAATACTTGATGCACTGTATATAAAATAAAATATAAAAAACTTACACTTCAGTATGAAGCAGTCAACTAATGCACATGACTGATAAAGCTAGTCTGTCATATGAAATGTATTGAAGGCAACCTTCCACGAGGCTACTCGTACCACTTAATATTGGTGAGGCAGCTTTAAACATTCAATGACAGTCATAACCACATAATACAAATCTGCTCAATGCTCATTACTTATTCTCAAGCAGCACTATACTTGGCGGTGTCGGGATTATTTTTATGAGCCATTAACCGAATAGTTAGTTACACCATACAACCATAGATGGAGTCTACATGTTTCATTGTTAACTTCAATCAAATAGAGAGATATATCAATTTTATTCTAAACCAAGGTCTAACTAATGACTGCTCAACCATCACTAAAAATAAATCTTTTACACGTGAGATTTACATTTGAATGTTAGAAATTAAAATGTTATTCTGTTCCATTTACAGGAGTTACTTTTATGCCATCAAAAAGAAGATTTTGAAAATTTGGTTTGGTTCATTTGGTGCTCCCGTGAATTCGGAGAAATTACGTGTATAAGTGAATTGTTTTGGTCAATTTGATTGTTGCCGCACTTTATAATAGTTAATTGTGAGACGTAATACGTTTTTACTGTTTTGATGTCAAAATTATACAAGTTTTTTCGTTTATATAAAGAATTTTGACAGGTGTAAAAATAAATTTTACATTTGTTCCAATGACAATTTGAATAATTTCTTCAATATTCTTTTAAAGTTCTTGCTGGTGTTGGTTGGTTTTAAGTGCCTAATTACTGCCAAATAAAAAAAAGTGGATACGTGGAACATTAATTAAATCATATAACAGCTAATTTAAAAAAACGGTGGATACGTGTAACATAAATTAAATAAATACAAAAGTCCGGATCGTCCATGTCAACATGTGCAACATCGGAAAAACATTATGTGTTATTACATTATGTGCTAAATTTAAAAAACGGTGGATTCGTGGAACATAAATTAAATAGACAAATGTGCACCATCTAAAAATAACATTTTGTATTAAATTATTTTTTTTTTGTTATTTTATTTTATATCATTGTATTTTATATTATTTGTTTTAGATTTATTTTGTGGATGTTGGAAGATCGAAGTGTGCGCGGGAGATGCCTATTGGTGGCGATGAGGTTTGCAACCCATCACATCGCGTCACCCGCGGGGGCGAAAAGAGAAGGATGGAGTGCCGCATCGGTTAAAGTGTGACAATCCATTCTTTCTGCCTACCCCTTCGGAGAGACGGCGTAATGGTTAGTTAGTTAGTTAAGTTATATTTTACCTGTACTCAATAAGTAAAGATTAATATTGTTTGTAATGTCTGTTGATATTATAAATTGATTTGATTTAATTTATGAAATGAGTTACATTGATACAATCTATTTATTGTTTCTTGAACAATGATGTAAAACCCCATATTAAATAATTAATTCGAATGAAATTAATTCACTTGATAATGCCTTGGAAGGGCGAAACATGTCATTCCCATAAAATATAATAAAATTTTTAGAAAACTGACGTTTTCATTCGTATTAATTAATGATACAATCAGAAATGAGGATATAAGACGCCGAACAAAAATAACGGACATCATGGAACGACTAGCGAGACTGAAGTGGCAATGGGCCGGTCATGTGGCGAGACAGAGTGAGGATAGATGGACCCAGAAAATAATAAGGTGGAGACCATGGGAGAATAGGAGAAGCGTCGGCAGGCCGCAAAAAAGGTGGGCTGACGACATTGCTGCCGTGGGGGGGGAAATGTGGCTGCGGCTGGCAGGAGTTAGAAACGAGTGGAAGGGAAGGGAAGAGCCCTATGTCCAGCAGTGGACCGATAAAGGTTGACGAAGAAGAAGAAGAATGATACAATCTATAAAACATATATATTTTTTAAATCTTTTTGACACATTCAGTCTACCTATTAATGTTGAATACTCTAGACTCTGAAATACCAAATACAACACCACATTTTTAAATATACATACAGATGTGAACATACACATATCAAGAATTATTATTAAAACAGATAGGAGAAGGAGAAAAGAAAACATTGAAATACAATTTGAGTGACACGTAAAACATTAACGTGCAAACTCTTATTTTGTAGCTACAACAAATTGAATCAATTAATGTAATGGAAATTTAAAATGCAATTAAAGTCTTACGTTCGGGCAGCAGACAATCCGTTGAACCAGCCTCCATTTTTCACTATTGCTTGCACAATCACTGATTAATCAAGAGTAATCATTGGAATTAAAAAAACATACTTCATTCTAACGAAAGAATCATAAATAATTACAATACGAACTGTTTGTTATGAATTCATTTGTTCTCTATTAGATAAGTAGCTATATTCAGTTGTTAAATCAGAACATTGTCATTTATGATTAATTTGTATCTCTTTCTAAAATGTACTTGTCTCTAATACATGCTTTGCATTTTACTAGCACATGTTTATGTAATTTTTTTTTTTTTTGTGAGTGTTAGTACAAATGCATTATAGATATCAAAATAATGTTATCTTATTACTGATTAAACACTTGTGTTTCCAATGTATTTAAATTATTGAATATTTTAAAGTAATCTTGTGGTTCGTATAAAATTTACAATAGTTTTTTCTTTCTACAAATTAATCAAAGGTTTAGTAAGCATTGCTATCATCGATAGACTAGAAATTAAATATATATGCAACCATTTACATGTATAATATTGATGGTTGCGGTTATGACTTTATAAATAACATAATATCTCTGGTTGAATACTATAACGAAGTTTTAATAAACCTTGCAGGAAGAAAATAACAAACTAACTAACCATCACACTCTGGAGAGGAAGAACCCCCACACTATTCTATCCTGACATAACCCTCGCACCTCTTCTATTACCTACTTCCTCTATCTACTACCTCTACCTCTGCCTACTACCCTTTCTATCTTACATTCACACACTGTGACTCGCATACTCTTCTATTGTTCCGGCTTCAAACATGGTGACCTTTCAGTAATTAATTAATTGGGTAATTCCATGTCTTCCGTGGCCTAGCTTGACTTATTTTTCCATTCACACTATATTTTTAACCATTCTTCCCACATCCATTTGTTGAACAGAATGGAAAATACAAGAGGACGCTTACGTCCAGGAGGGGACGGCAACAACAAGCTTAATCCTTATAGTCTGGCTGGCTACAATAGCAGTCCGCATATCCCCTAAATTTACTACGATGGATCAAAAGTAATAATGTGTATTATATACTATTAAGTATTCTCTGTGTTTTTGAGTTCAACTTTCATCCTTTTTGTAAAAATATTTAATTTAATTTAATTTCTTTGTATTGCGTGTCCCATACGGTTCACGGCTCACGGCCAATCATCACACACACAGTTGCATAACTGCCGAGCTACAAAGTGATGGTTTCTCGTACTGTGTTGGAATCTATGATTTTGAGTGTATTTACTTAGAGTGCCTCTTATATCATTATTAGTTATCAACTGCGCGATGTGTTGGTTTCATTTATAAACAACATTTTCAATGTAATATATTTGTATTTGTTTTCTTAAACTCAAAATGTACCAAAAAAAGTCTGATTATTTTTATAAGATAAAAAATGTGAAACATTTTACTACAAAATACAATTTATTTGATATTTTTATGTATTTTGTGTGAAGAGAAATTTAATTTTTTACAAGAGCGTTCCGATATTTCAAATTCTCGCCGGCCTTTAAGGGTTAAGGAGAGAAGAAGAAGGCGACCTTCGTGGCAGAATGGCAACAGGTGCCGGGTTCGATTCCTAGCAACGACGATATGAGAATCACAATGTCTTTGGTTTGATGTAGATTTTACGTGAAAATAAAATAGTGATAGATTACCTACCTATCACATGTCATGAGAATCAATATAATAACTATACCCTTTACATTGATATTTAGATCGCTGTAATGATGTAAAGAGTGATTTAACAAAATAATAATGCGCATGATAGAGGTAATTGGAGGAGAATCCTGAGACCTTATGCATCACGGGGGTGTATAGGACAAAAATAAGATAGGTACTGCCCAGAATTGATAGTTGATCAAAAGTTAAGAAAATTATCTTATAGACCGAAATTATCATTCAAACATTTGACAAACATCTAACTATTGTTGTGTGATGCTGTAAGATAGTAAAATAGAATAACAATAAGATCTTTTTGGTATCTATGTAATTCAATAAAATATCTTTTAATAATAATAAAAAATAGCATAACGTGATCAGGCCTAGTGTAGAGAGTGTTAATTTCAATGTTTTTCAATAAACAAGCGAGTAATTTGCATTCAAAGCATAGATAACTAATTGACCTTATATCGAAAAGAGTTTAATGCTTTGAAAAAAACATTAATGTTTCAGTGTAATTCCCTACAATTAAAAATAAAGTCTATACGATGATACACAATGCTATCAAAATAAACATGAAAACTTTTTTGGTAATGAAAGTGACAGTTCTGAATATGGCTACTTGGATAATTTACTTGTAGTTGAAGAAGTGTTATGAATATGAAGATAAATAAATAATTTTTAAAAAATGATAAAGATAATAAAACCGATTTTAAAAACAACCAAATTAAAATACAGTTCACGGGAAACTCACGAAAACATTATCACTATTAAGTTATCATTTCAAAACAAATACAATATTTACAAATCTGACAGTTGACAGTTAAGCATTTTCTTCTTTTTCTTTATTTCCATGTGCTAATATTTACATTGAGTAGGTACTTTCACAATAATATAGGTGTAAAATTATTTTTAAAAGTAAGGGTATTCTAAAATGCTATATGAGGATAAACTAAATACTGATTTTGTTATTAAAAACAAGCGACAACGACTCAAGGGATAATTTTGTAATTGTTTCTATATTCACCATTACTTTATCGTATAAACAGCTCTAGTAGATATTTATTTTGGATATTTTAACTTTTCAAGTTGGAAACATGCATTTTTACGTAGTTTGACGACGTGTTAACTTGACCCCAAATCCGTAAAAATATATCGAATGTATTATTGTTTTTAAAACTTCATAAAAAATATTACAATATGCGTCATTGGATTTGATAATAAACATTATTAAGTAATCTAATCAAATAATAATCATGTTTTATTTAAAAGATTTCAAATCCAGGAATCTCAGACACATTCAAATAAAATGAGTAATATTTATAATTTCAAGCAAAATTAATAAAATATCCTTAGTTAATCCATTGTCCAGTCAAGCGAACAAATTTGCAATGAATACAATATGATATAACTAAATAAATTATTTCAAAATTATCCTTATTCATACAGTTATATCCACCACGCTTTTTGATCTTGACATGCTTCATGAGTGCACACGTAGATTTTTCCGACTTCCCTACAATTATTAAAATATTTTATATATGAATACTACGTATACATGTAGTTGTTATTTCAGTTGTTTCAAAATGGTGTCCAGAGGCGGCTGTCATTTGAAACTTTTCACAAAGCTTCTCAAAACATTTTTTTTTTTCAACTTTTGACCAATATTTTAGTACTATTCGGAAGCTTACTGTATCATCATGGGTGGTTTATTGTTTTTATGGTGCTTCAACAAGACATAAATGGTGCATGCTCTCATATCCAAATTATACATCGCTCTGCACGCCTTCCAGTCAGCCAGCCAGCTAAAAGACAACCTCTGCCTGAGTAGGCTTCTTGCCTCCGGTGCCGCCGCTACAGTTCTCGACCATCGTAATTGCTCACTACTCCATTTTGCCGTTGCTACCATCTTCCCGTCCCGCAGCCATTTTCTATCTCTGTTTTCTTCTGTCGTTCCTCGAACACCTCCATCCCTTGCTTCTCCTGTCCTTCGCCGTCAACGCGGCCTCCTCCTGTCTGCTAGCTACCATCGCTGCCGACCCATTGATTTACTCCATCACCCCATGCCCCACCCCTTCTCTTTTCACCATCATTATCCCACTGTATCTCAACCCGATTTACCATATTGGTCACCACCTAAGACTACCGGCCCACACTTAAGGTCTGTATCTAGGACCAACCGACCCCCACTCAAGGCCACTCCCTGTGTCTCAATTCGTCCCTCGGTCTCCATCCAAGACCTCGGCCTCAGCCATATCCGAGTAGTCAGGTCCAAATGTCGGACCCAACCGATCACATCCTCCAAGAAACCCTTCTCTCACCATCCAGCAATATCCAACCTCAACATCCAAAAAAGAAATCAAACATGTGCGGAAGCAATAGCCTCCAGGCTGGTAGGTACTCCCGAAAATAAAATATAAATTAAATAATTATTATTGTTCCATAAAATCACAGTTTATTGCTTATGTTAAGATTTATGTCTTGATATTAACCGCCCTACCTTAGGGTAATTTTCCGAGAAACGTGCAGAAAAAGCAGGTTTTTTATTAATGAAATTAAATTATATATAAATTTTATTTTTTTAAATTACGAAATCATCAAATACTCGGCCGCACACTTCGCCTACCCCTTGTAAAACGATCATATTTACGAAGACTTGTACTCGAGTGTTGTTGGTACACGCGCGTATCCCTAACAGTTTGTACATTTTAGGTACATTACTTTTTCTCAAGCGCGTACGTGATACGGGATAGCGCAGAATGGTACAGTCACAGTGAACGTATCACGTACGTTCAAATAAGTAGGGTGGTTAAGATACAGTCAATAGTAATATAAATAAGAAAAAAATACCATTTGTATGACTTATTTCAAGATATATTAATATTTATAAATTGTATATTAGCACTCACAATTCAGAGACGTTTTTTCAACAAAAATCTCAATTATTTGTATGTATCTTTCCAATGGTGTCAGTAAATATCTATGCATCTGAATGGTACATAATTTATTAAAATGCAAATCTTGATATAGCACCACTGAATTAATAAAAAATGATGTAGTAATATTCAAGCTTTTTATTGTTATTTTAAGCGATATTTTACTAGTTATGTAAAATTTATTCTATGTGAATTAAAATAATATTTAATCCCACGATTAAAGAACAATAACAGAATACGAATTACATTTTTAAAATAAGAAATTCAAGTTTGAAAAATAAATCGTAAAAATAATTGGAATGGAACCAGAAAACGAGAAATAAAAATTATTTTTTTAAATAATTTTAATAGCTAATAATTAACATTGTAAGAACGAGAGTTTTCCTGTTCAAATAGACATTTTTTTTTCTTCTATTTTTGTCATAATCCGTGTTGTTATGATGCTTTATTTTTTATTTAACACTTATATTTCAAAAATAAAATTACGTAGACATGGTTCGGACAACCGAAAGAGATAAACGTAGACTAGAGGCTTTGGAGATGTGGTCCTATAGAAGACTATTAGGAATTTCCTGGAGAGACCACATCACAAATGAAGAGGTTCTCCAAAGAATCGAAGGAGGGAGGCACCTGCTCAGGACCTTGTCCGAAAGGCGTGCAAGATAGATCGGCCATGTAATAGACAAGAAGGCCTCTTGCATGCCATAATGGAAGGTATGACCGATGGAACAAACTCTAGGGGACGCCCACGCCAAGAGTACCTGGAGGACCTGTTGGTGGACGTGCCCTGCTCATCATATGCAGATTCCGATTCAAAAGAGCCGCACAAGACAGGGAAGAATGGAAGAGAAGAATATGTACAAAGTATATAAAAAAAGAAAAACAGAAATAGGGGAGAGGGGGGCAAAGCGGGGTCCCGGGGCAAAGAGGGGTACCCATGTTATTGGACAAATTAACGGTCGCATCTAAATTCAAATGACGCTCGGTGATTGGTCTGTAGTCGGTTCATACCCTTGACCGCCGTCGCCCGATTTATTGTAAAATTGCATTTTGGTAAAAGTTTAGTCTAAATTCAGGGTGGAATCATTTTGGGATGTAGTGCTGCGATCGGGGTGAAATATCACTGGTCAATTCGGTCAACTCTATTAGATTCAACGCCTCAACTTCAGAGTTGCTGATAAACGAAGGTAAAATGGCGCTATCCGTGTTTTGTTATTTAAGGCGATTGGGGCAAAGTGGGGTACTACTGAAATGAGGTACCCACTTTGCCTCTTATTATTTTCTGAATTTAATAATCATGTTATTATATCAATGTATATGTTTGTTACAGACCAAAAGGTTCGGAATTGTAAAAAGTCCGTAAACCAACAATCTTGGTCTCCATAATCCCTGAAAAAAGCAGTACAGAGTGTTGTATCGAGAAAAATGGGATATAAAAAAGCGTCAAAGGTCCATGGCGTTCCGCAAACAACCCTTGAACGATATTTTCATTAGCATTAGAGTAACCCTGATAATACTATTTTTTTAGAAAAAGCTGGGCTGTATTTTCTAAAAAATAAGAGGAAAAACTGGTTCATATATAAAAACGATTGAAGGGATGGTCTGACATCCTTTGAACTGAGAAGGCTCACGTACGAGGTCGCAGAAAAAAATTGAATACAGATAAAACTCTAGCAAGAGTAGACTGGCTGAAGGGTTTCTTGAAGAGGCACCCAGATATTAGCTACAGGAAGTCAGAATCTACCTCCGCAAACAGAACTATGGGTTTTAACAGAGAGGCTGTCGGAAAATATTATGAACTTTTGGAGGAGGTTTATGACAAACATAAACAATTGCACATCGTGTATCCAATGTAAATGAAACAGGTGTTTCTACAGTTCCCAAAAGCCACTAAAAAAATCTTGCTTCCACCGGTAAACGGCAGGTGGGAACTTTAACATCTGCAGAAAGAGGAAAATTGATGACTGATTAAAAAAGTCAAAGGAAAACAGAAGAAAACATTAAAGCCTTATAAAGAAAAAACGAATCCAAATACATCCTCGGGTAATGAAGATGCTAATTGCATTTACTGTGGCTATCTATGGTCTCAGTCATCAGAGTGATGGACCAAGTGCATTAAGTGCAATCTATGGTCTCGCTGCTCTTGAGCGGGGGAGGATGAAGAGGATGATGAAGCGACTCATATACGAGTATGTGCTATGTGCGTTGATAAATAGTCATAAGTTTCTGATTTTCATTTCAATTGTTATAACTGGTAATTTTAATAAATAAATATGTATTTTTATATAAATCCATTGTTTTGCTTTATCATCAATTGTATACCCCACTCTGCCCCTCTTGCTACCCCGCTTTGCCCCATATATCGGGGCAAAGTGGGGCAAATGCCACTTTTCATAAAATTGCTCATAGAGCCAAAATTTACAATATTAAAATAAAAATTTATATGTGAAATTATACAACAGATATCAAATTATAAATTTCAGCTTAAATGGGAAATGTGGATCTTCAATAGCCGATTTTAAGAGTCACCAAACCTTAAGGACCCCACTTTGCCCCCCCCCCTCCCCTAAAGACAATTTTTATTGAAAAAATATTTTTGCTATTTGAAATTTCAATGGTTCATTATAAAAATATTTGTTATACCACGTACAGAAGATGACAGCGAGCTGTCGAAACCGGTCGAAGGCACAAATATTAGTGGATTTTAACTAAATACATATTTAAAAAATATTTTTAAATTTTTTTTTTCATTTTTATTGTGTTCCTGGTTATATTGTAGGGTTTATTTAAACAGATTTTATAAACTTTGAGAAATATAATTAATGTTTTTTTTATTCCAATACATAATCATTAACACAACAAGTTACAGAAATATTTAAAAAAAAATGCATTATCGACATCTAAAATCTACATTTTAGAATTCAGAATAAGTTAAAAGTTAAAAATCAGAGCATACTTACGTAAACAATATATTTAATCAATGTTTTTCTTCTTTAATAACTAAAATTTAAAAAATCACACACAAGAAAATCACTTTTAATACACAGTTTATTCACAATACAAATAAAACTACTTTAATACATTAATTAAGATCATTTTAGTTCTTAATATTTTACTATTACATTAAACACTTAGTGTTAATTATATTGACAAAACTGTGAATCATATCGTGAACAAATTTATACTATGGATAATTTTCGAAATGTTTAAATTATCTTTATTTGCGTTCCCTGTCGAAATACTTAAAACAATTAAATTAAATGTTTCAATCATCATAAATTGATACTCGTGGTATTAGATATAATATATTTAAAATATACGGTGTTCCCAAAGTTCTGTTACTTCTCTGTTAATATCCGTTATCACAGTCTTAGAAGATTGTATGAAAAACTACGAAGATTTAAATTAGGTATTGAATTAGGTGTGGAGATATCTAGTTGCGGCGATCTGTATAATGAATTAAATGAACAGACTAATAAAGCACTGGCTTAAAAGTCCAGAAAGAATCCAGTATAAACTCTGCTGGACAGTCTTCAAAGCTAGACATGTAGACATGGAATGGCACCAAGTTATATATCTGAACTCTGTAAAATGGACAGCCTAAATACAAGGAAATCCGCAGTTCGCTCGGCGAACTCCTCGGCAATAGGAAGATTAGTTGAGCCGAAGCGTTGCCCCAGTACAAATTTCGGGGATCGAGCGTTCGCGGTAGCCGGTCCATCAGCTTGGAACAATCTCCCTTCACACCTCAGATGCATAAATGATCCGACAGATTTCAGATCTAAACTGAAATTTAAACATTTATACTTTGTTCTACTATACTTTTTAACCGATCGCGAAAATTTAGATTTTTAGATTTATAACACGTCTTAATGCGCCCTTGAGGTGATTACATCACAAAAACGGCGCCATAAAAGTTATTATATTATTATTATTATTAGGTCCTTACATATGAAATTGGCGTTTTGTATGGGAGGAACATAAAGTTGATTTTTTTTAAATATAATATATTTATTTAATCAAAGTATGTACCATTGCTATCTATGCACTTTTGCCATCTCATAGGTAGTTCATCGATCCCTTTACTAAAAAACCATTCGGACGGGAATCAATAAAATCTTTGAAGTCGGTTTGGACTGCCCCATCGGAGTTGAATTTTTTCCCTTGCAAGAAGTTATCCAAATTTCGAAAAAAATAGCAATCTGTTGGGGCAAGGTCCGGAGAGTACGGTGGATGTCTTAGACATTCCAATTGAAGCTCTTCTAATTTGGTAGCCGTCTGTTGTGCAGTGTGTGGTCTAGCGTTATCACGAAGCAGCAGTGGCCTAGAGCGATTAACCAGCCTCGGTTGTTTAGCAGCTAGCTTTTCCATCATGGTTTGCAGTTGCTGACAATAGACATCTGCCGTAATCGTCTGACCAGATTTAAGAAAGTGAACGACACCAGCACTAGTCCATCAAACGCTCACAAGTAACTTTTTTGGAGTCAATTTTCGCTTGGGGCATGGTTTGGCTTGTTCGGCAGGGTTCAGCCATTGCGATGAGCGCTTCCGATTATCATACAGGATCCACTTTTCATCACAGGTTCAATCGATTCAAAATCCCTTCATTATTGTGCCGGTTGAGTAATGCAACGCAGCAGTCAACGCGCGTTTGTTGATTTGCTTAACTCAATTCGTGAGGTACCCACCTTTCAAGCTTTTTCACCTTCCCAATTTGCTTCAAGTGGATTAAAACAGTTTTATCACTAACACCGCAGCCTGCAGCTAACTCGGACGTGGTTTGCGATGGATCCGTTTCCACAATAGCCTTCAATTCTTCATTATCAACTTTGGTCTCCGGCCGTCCACGGGGCTTGTTCTGCAGGTCGAAATTTCCAGAACGAAAACGTTGGAACCAAAAACGCACTGTGTTTTCTTTTGCGGCACCGTCGCCATACACATCATTAATCCTTCGAGCCGTTTCTGCAGCACTGGTGCCACGGTGGAACTCGTACTCGTAAATAACGCGATATTTCAAGTTTTCCATTGTGTAAACTGAGTGACGCAAAGAAAAAAAAACAATTGAGGAAAAAACAAATGAATTATAATTTTCGAAACACAAATACTTGAGTAAATAGCTGTATATATTTGAATTTGGAATTCCTAACCAAAGAGAAGATATTTGAGATCAAAGTTGCCACTACAGCAAAACGCCAATTTCATATGTAAGGACCTAATATTATTATTAAAGCAGGACATTTTGAATGTATACAAATACTGGATTTTACCCATTGCACATGCGAAGATTTTCTGCTTAATGCTTCCCAATCTTAATGGATGGCGCTAGTGTAGATTGAACTAAAAAATGTGAAGTGCTGCTCAGCATTCTAGCATATATACATCTTCCTAAAATTTGTCAGACGTGGTGGTCGTAAGAAGGGCGGAATAGGGAATGTTGTTAAACATAAACCGATCGCTTAACCCAACCAATTACAGGTCATAAGTCCTGTAAGCGCCTCGACCACCATATTCTGTTACCAGAAAACAATTTACATGTTCGTCTCAATTGAGATACAATTAATCCTTATAAATAATAATAAATCTCCGGATGCCCGAGGGACACTGTTTGGAATCCTGTTTCCTGAATCGTCTTCTCAGCCTATTCCATCTCACAGTCATCAATTTTGCAGGTTTTGCAAATCTCTAGGTATCCTATATTTAACCCACAATAAGTCACAAAGTTTTCAATTATGATGTTCTAACCATCGTTCTAACAGTGCTCATGCTTTGATTCCATAAGACCCGAACGAGGCGAGATACTCGCTCATGTTAGAGAGGGTTCAGAAAAGATTTCTGAGATATCTCTACATGAGGGAGTTTGGTAGCTATCCGTGGCTTTATCTCACTGCATTCCTCTTGGGCATGCTGGGGACCAATAGTTTGCAGATAAAAAGAGATGGGTGCACACTTACCCATTTCTTCAGACTTATCAGGGGATTCTTTGAGAACTCCGTTATCTTGGAGGATATCCATCTTTATGTTCCAGATGGTTATCTTCGACAGCGTCAGCACAGACTGTTTTATCTCCCAGCATGCAGAACCAACCTGCCTCTGGTGATGCCGGTGGGTAGAGCAATCAAACTGCTGAACATGATCGCTTCGGAGATCGACGTCTTTCATGTTCGTGAAAGTACTTTCAGAAGACAAATACTCTTGACTTTGGAGAGTATCTTGTATTCCTAATGTCGAAGCATCTCTCATTCGTTCCTGGTATTATATATATTTTATGTTTTACCTGTTCTCAATAGATGCCTTAAACTATACTTGTTGTTTGTAATATCTTTTGAGAAAATAAACTGATTTGATATGATTTGATTTGAATGTTGAGGAAGCGAGAGAAGTGTGTAATCATGAAAGAATGGAGATGACGTGATCGTTAATTATGAAAATCTGTACAATTTCAGAAGCAACAATTGTTTTCGGAATAACTTGTATATTATCAGAAAATGTGGTATCATTTTGTATCAATAACAATTAATCAAATTCTCTACTGATAATCTCCTTACGAAATCTGAGCAATGTACTCGACATCAAAATATGTTCTATTTACCTCAATATTCGTAATTGTACACAAAATTTTCTTGTATTAAATTAATATGCAGGTCAAGCAAATAAACAAAACAAACTCTAAGTTCTAACTATCGCAAGAAATAAAGGAGCAAGAGACATAAAAGAAATGTTTCAATTAAGGCGATGAAAATAAATAAATTATCTATGATCTTCTTCTTCTACCTCTTCTGCTGGATGTAGGCCTCTTCCATCTGTCTCCATTTTTCTCTATCCTGTGCCGCTTCAATAATTTTTTTCCCGGCGACCACAACAATATCGTCGGCCCATCTCTTCTATGGCCGACCGACACCCCTTTTGTTTTCCCATGGCCTCCACTTTAAGATTTTGGGAGTCCATCTTGAACTTGGCTGTCTGGCTACGTGTCCTGCCCATTGCCATTTCAATTTTGCGATCCGATCCATGATATCGGCGACTTTTGTTCGGCGTCTGATTTCTGTATTTGTAATTCTATCACTCAGACTTATGCCTAATATTTGCCGCTCCATGGATCGTTGCGCGCATTCAAATTTGTGGACAGTATTTATGATCAGTGACAATGTTTCCAAACCATACGTCATCACATGCTAGAAGACGCATCCCCGGGTGGCGGATAGGGGAATGCTCGGCAGATATGCAGGATAAGGGGGAAATAAAATACCTCTCGCGGACCAACAGGGAGTAGCGTCTGTTCTCCATGTTAGGAGCGGCTACAAACAGCATCTGTTCCTCATGTTAGAGGCGACTGAAGTCAAACTCACCAACCCGCCTGGCAAACGTAGTGTTTCAATTGCCAGAAACCTTCCTATCTATGATCTTAGTAAAGTATAATTAAATATTATCGAAAACGTCTGTTTTCTAGAAGTTTTATTGTATTTTTTGTAAATGATGTGTTGTGGGAATGAAGATTCAAGCGCGTTGTTGTTTAAATATGCTAATTAAAATAATTGATATGGCTCAATATGATGTTCAACCAAAATCATTATGTATAAAACAATCATCCGAACAGTAGTGGCATATGGATATGAGGCGTGGACTGATGATACTTTTGAGAGAAGGGTGCTGCGCAGAATTCTGGGACCTGTAAATGACGGTGAAGGCTGGAGAGTGCGGCATAATGACGAGCTGTACCATATTTACAAAGCTCCCAGTCTCTCCACACGGGTCAGACTGAATAGACTGAGATGGGCCGGTCACGTGCAGAGGATGCCGTCATCGCGAACCCCAAAAAGATTGCTGGAGTGACACCCAGGTGGTAGAAGACCAATTGGACGACCAAGACTGCGATGGTAGGATGAAGTTGGGAGAGATGGGGCAAAATTACGAGTGTCAGATTGGAGGGTCGAAGCGTAGGACAGTAGGAGTTGAAGGCGAAGAATCCTGGAGGCTAAGGCTCGATATGGGCTGTAGGGCCATCGAAGAAAGACAATATAATGTTAATTATAATCAATGGATAAACCCCAAAATACGATAAAGCCCGAAACTAGAAGTATATTATGGAGATGTATGTATACAATGCTTACATATGTAGGTAATACATACATAATGATGTTATATAAATCAGCACGGTGCTAAAGTGTTCCAAAATATATGAGGAATACTTATTTTAACAATCATTTACAAATTAATTTAGAATGGTCAGATGCTATGTTTGGTCAGTGCTGTTATACGATGTGGAGTCATGGACCCTTAAAGTCAATATTATGAACCGATTAGAGGCCTTTGAGATATGGATACACCGAAGGATGTTACGCATCTCCTGGACTGACATGGTCAGCAACACAAACGTTCTCCATAGAGCCAGAGTTGACAGAGAGTTGCTGACCAACATCAAAGTCCGTAAGGTGTCCTACTTGGGCCATGTTCCGAGAGGCGAAAAGTACGCACTGTTACGTCTGATCTTGGAGGGTAAGATTGAGGGTCGACGAGGTGTTTGGAGAAGGCAGGTTTCCTGGCTGAGGAACATCTGAGAGTGGACAGGGCTGAGGACCGTGGAGGAGCTGTTCCGAGCTGCCCAGGACAGGGAGGCCTACTCAAGGGTGATAGTCAACGTTGGGGAGACCTGACAGGACACGGAAGGAAGAAGAAGAATGATTAAACATATTTCGAAACGTGTCATTAATTTGTCAAACTGTCATTTCCATAAAATATAATAAAACTTCTAAAAAAAACAGACGTTTTAATTCGTATTAATTATTTAATATGGAGTGTTCCATTATCGCTCAAGAATCAATAAGGGAATTCTAGTTTTGGTCAGAATTCAAATTCCTTAATGTTAATAATCGACATTTCAATGTTATCTTACAAATCAAGTGATTAAATCTGCGTGAAATACAAAAAAACAAGATACATTTTCTGTCATTTAGTGTATTCGTGTATACGAGTATAATAACTTGGAGCAGATGAGTGAATTTGTGTATTTAGGAAGCATGTTGCGGATGGCTGAACGGATAGTGACGTCGAAAGAAGGGTTGGCGCGCTTAACAAAGAGAATGGAGCTTTAAAAATAGTTATTGGAAACAAGAATTTATCAATGAAAGCGAAAACAGCCGTTCACAATGGGGTCCTGGCCCCAACCCTAATGTATGGAAGCAAAGCATGGAACTGGCAGAAAAAGGTTGAGAGCAGAATATATGCGGTAGAGATGAGGTCCCTAAGACATATGTGGGGTAGAATTATATACGACAGAATCTCAAATGCTGATATAAGAAAGGAATGTACTCGTAGAGCGGAAGAAGATATTATGAACAAAATTATGAAAGGATCGCTGCGTTGGTTCGGACATATGGAGCGCATGGATGGAGAAAGAATAGTTAAGAAAGTATACGTTAATGATGTAAATGGAGTACGGAGTCGAGGCAGACCGAGGAAAACATGGCATGAACAAATTAATCAAATTTCAAAGGTTGGTCATATTAGAAGTCTGAAGAATCAACGTGCGTGTATGACTCGTTGTATGAATGTGAAGCTAGAGAGGTGTGCCAGGATAGAGTATTGTGGCGGTCCATTCTCTCTGCTTACCCCTGCGGGGAATCGGCGTGATGGTTTGTTTGTTTGTAATATTGCCGTTATAAAAAGAGGAACGGAGAATCAAGCATAAATAAAAAATCTAAAATGTTTTTTTTACCTGTGGATTATGTTTACATATTAAATAAATTTGCACAAGAGGTCATATCATGCAGCATGATACTCTGAAGCAGAGTTTCACATACTTTTTCTGCAATTCGCGTGTATACACTTACATTGTCAAATAGTACTAAACAATAAAGTGGGATGGAATACCAGATAGACGGCCTCCACCAGGGAGACCCACAAAACAATGAAGCTGAAGTTCAGCATCACATGAGGAGAATCCTGTAGTAACAGACTCTTAAATCTACAACATCTTACCTTTCACATTGCATTAATAAAGATTTTCTGCCTAATGCTTACACCTAATCTTAATAGATGGCGCTAGTGTAGATTCAACTAAAAAATGTGAAGTGTTTCTCAACATAGTAGCACATATACATCTTTCAAAAAAATTGTCAGACGTGGTGGTCGTAAGAAGAGCGGAATGGGGAATGTTGTTAACATAAAGCAATCGCTTAACCCAACCAATGACACGTCATAAGTCCTCTAAGCGCCTCGACCACCATATTCTGTTTCCAAAACAAACAATTTACATCTTAAGAGATACAATTAATCCTTAAAAATGATTAACCCGCAATGGGTAAAATCCAGTATTTGTCTACAAGTATTTGTATACATTCAGAATGTTACAACATCTTAAATCTATTCAGGGGACTTGGGTTCGAGCCTGTACACGACCAGATTCCTTCTTCATAATAATGAGCTATTTTCTACTCATAAAGCCGTGCCACACTGTTTTAAACAAGCTCTCCACATCGGTCTCCACCGGCGGTTTAAAACTGTGTAGACACTCTTGTTTGAAACCAAAATTCGTTTGACCTTCAACAAACTTTGTGGACGGACGCGCATAGTATGCGTGTGGATCCACCGTTTAAACACGCATTCCAAATGTGGAGAGCTTGTTTAAAGCAGTATGTGGACGCTACACCAGCCGTGGGCTCCACAGCTCTCCACTAAGGTCACCCCTGTGGAGAGCTTGTTTCGAACAGTGTGGCACGGCCTATTTAGAATATTGTAAAATAAATTCCAATATCATTGATTTAAATCTTTGGTGTAAGTCTTTTTTTTTACCTTTTCTTAGAAAAACGTCTTTATACAGTAATAGTATCCTTCTTTGAATCTTAATTGTTAAAAAATACAATGCAGAATCAAGAGTTCGTGGTTCGAAGATGACACCTACCGACCCCGTTAAGAACCACTGTTCTAAACTTAAACACAGTATTAAATATGTAAGAGATGCAATTAATCCAAAATATCCTAAAGAGATTAGAATTTAGTTGATGTAATCTTCGTAAAGACGTCAAAACATGTTGACAACCAACATTATTATCTGGTTTTATCAAATCTGAAGAATCTCAAATCAATTGAAGATAAATTGATCTATCAGATAAATCTTTTCTTACTCATACGAGTATCTATTGAAATTGCAGAATATCATTTTGACTCTTTGATTTCATTTGTATATTAACTTTTTTACACATTTTGGCCTATCCATAATTTTCACACTAGGTGAAACCTGCGCTGTGACAATTATTCACAAAAATATGCGCAATAATCAAAACTGATGATTACAATTAGGCGTATGTAAACGGAACGAGAGGTAACAAATATAATAATAAAGGGATAGTACAAGTGTCGGTCGGAAAAAGTTTTCAAATAGTACTAAATAATAATGTTAATAAGAAAGTACAAGCATTAAGATGTAACAAAATATAATAATAAATGGATAGTACAAGTGTCAGTCGGAAAGATTTATCAAATAGTACGAAAGAACAATAATATAATAGTAAGAAAGTATGTTTCCGTAAAGTTCTGGTTCCGACCTCGATATTATAATTATTATATATTTTAATAATATCGAGTGAATGGTGAAAATCTAGAGCAAGTAGATGAGTTTGTGTATTTGGGTAGTATGTTAGCAAAAGATGGGCGAGTAGAGAGGGATATTGAAAGATGGGTTGGGGCAGGCAACAAAGTGAATGGTGCACTTAAAATTGTCACCGCAAACAAAAACCTATCCAAAAAAACTAAAATAGCAGTGCACACTTTTGTGATTTCTGAGATATCTCTACATGAGGGAGTTTGGTAGCTATCCGTGGCTTTATCCCACTGCATTTCTCTTGGGCATGCTGGGGACCAATAGTTTACAGATAAGAAGGGATGGGTGCACACTTACCCATTTCTTCAGACTTATCAGAGGATTCTTTGAGAATTCCGTCATCTTGGAGGCTATCCATCTTTATGTTCCGGATGGTTATCTTTGACAGCGTCAGCACAGACTGTTTTATCTCCCAACATGCAGAACCAACCTGCCTCTGGTGATGCCGGTGGGGAGAGCAATCAAACTGCTGAACATGATCGCTTCGGAGATCGATGTCTTTCATATTCGTGAAAGTACATTCAGAAGACAAATACTCATGACTTTGGAGAGTATCTTGTATTCCTAATATCGAACCATCTCTCATGCGTTCCTGGTATTATATATTTATTATGTTTTACCTGTTCTCAATAGATGCCTTAAACTATAATATAAAAAATGTTTGTGATGTCTTTTGAGAAAATAAACTGATTTGATTTGATTTGATTCTTGTACCGACCCTTATGTATGGAAGCGAAGCATGGAACTGGCAAAAAGAAGGATGAAAGAACAATAATGCAGTAGAAACAAGCTCTCTTAGACGAATGTGTGGATACTCTGTGTATGATAGAGTGTCGAATGAAAATATAGGAAGTGAATGCGGTGCGAATGATGGTGTTATGAACATAATAATGAAAGGATCATTAAGATGGTTTGGACACATGGAGGGAATGAATAAAGAAAGAATGGTTTAAAAAGTTTATGTTAATGATGTAAATGGAACTAGAAATAGAAGAAGACCGAGAAAACGTGGCACGATCAAATAAATCAAATATTGAATGTAGGCCATGTGAGGAGTCAGAGAAATTGACGCGCGTGCACGACACGAAACGCATAACACGATGTATAAATGTTGAGGAATCGAGAGAAATATTCAGGAAAGAACCCCTTCGGTGAGACGGCGTGATGGTTAGTTAATTAGTTACTCAACTGACCCTACTTAGCCAAGCTCTATAGTCCATGGGCTCTCTTTATAACATACGAAATAATATATGTGAAGGTTAGTTAGTTAGTTTTTAAAGATTCGCAATCCGTATAAAAGCTTATAATAAAAATACGCTTTATTTAGGAACTATAATAGATATTAAGAATATGGGGTAATAAAAGTACTACGAAATATGATACATTATTATCAAATTTAAATACGCATCCGCACTCATAAATACATACAAGTATTTATTGTTCTTTATTATTTATTAAGCGTGATTTTAACATTTTAAAATTTATTTTTTATAGTCTAAAATGCGTTGTTCTCAAAATGGCGTGTCTATAACATTATGATAACTCTAGTTAATCCACAAATTATATTTGTATTCAAAATAATATGAAAAATAATCCTATAATATTGATATAAAATATGTTAATGAATGATTTCATATGTGTAAATGGAATATTATTTTTTACGATTTCACAGAAAAAAACACACATAAAATAATTGTATATATTATACAAAAAATGTGTAACCTACGCGCTATTTACTTCGTGAGAGCCATTAAGTCTTAAATATTTTTTGTGCGAAATGAATTATGTACTAATTGTATTTCAATAGAGACGAAGATGCAAATTGGAAACAGAATATGGTGGTCGAGGCGTTTACAGGACATATGACCTGTCATTGGTTGGGTTAAGCGATCGTTTTATGTAATACAACATTCCTACTACTATATTCTGTTTCCAGTTTGCATCTTCGTCTCTATTGAGATACAATCAATCCTTAAAATGATAACCCGCAATGGGTAAAATCCAGTATTCGTCTACAAGTATTTGTATATGTTGCCGCCAACTAGTTAAATACGCCGCTTAACTCAACGGCTAGGCTGATAATAAAATGCCGGCATTCAATGAAGTGACTAGGCCGGTAGTTGATTAAATTAAGATAGCTCAACGTTCAACGAGTTGGCTGCTTGAAAGCTAGCCCAAACGATCGCCAAGTCATTGTAATCTAGTTCTAATTTTTACCACTACAACGCTAGCAGTCATCTAACAATATTATGTTCAACTGTTTCTGCTGTCTAATTAAACAAAATAATTAATACAAAATTAATTAGCCATGGCCCTGCTTAGGAACGCCGAGTCGGACATGATTTTCAAACAAAAGAGAGAGAGCATGCGTATAGGGGATGTGAGATGTATTATTTAAAAAAAAAAACTAACTCTAACCTAAACGAACTGTTCTTCTTTACTACCGTACGAGTTATGACATTGGCTTAGCGCTTGTACGGTTAAAATGTTCATATTGACGCATAGCGTGTTTATAAAAACATAACTTTATTTTGAAAAACATAACAATAAAAATCTCTAGGCAACAAAACATTCTTTCCTATTTTAGAGAGAAATGAAATTTATTTCAAATTACATTCAATTCGAATTTTAAATCAATACGAAAGATTATGTTTTATTCTTACTTTAAATATATGAGTATTTTTGTTTTAACTTATATTTCATAATTATTCTGATAAAACAAGAAATATTGTTATTTTAAAATTTATAAATACTTAATTTTACCAGAATGTTTTATTTAGACCTTCCAAAAATGCACATGGAAATACAATTTTTTTTTGATTTTTTCAATATAAGTAACATAATAATAAACATACCTGGATATTCGTTATATAGATTCCAAATTCTTAATATTTTGGCTTATATAGGTACATGATTAGGTACTTACCATGAATATCGAATTCGAAATTCCGCATTAAACTTTTTTAAATATTGAACACGAAACAAAACAATATCACAAATCTGTCAAAAATAAAAATAACACATTACGTTTACAGCGCTCAAATAATAACTTTTAAAATGTAATTTTTGTTATTATTAGTCCATAATATTATACAATCACAATTGTTGAATTATTATATATTGTTTATTTATGACAACCATTAATTTCATACATAATTTGAAATTCTTTTTTACGAACTAACCTAGCGAGGAACTATAATGCAAATGTGAAATATAAGTGAAATTGTAACAAAACCATTTCAATGTAAATTAATTGATATTTATTATTAATTCAAAATATTAATATTTATCGTCGAATTATTGTCAAATGTAAATACAAATTTAAACTCAATAGATTAATCGCAAAATTTTAATGTTTGACATGTTCTTCTTCTTTCGGTGTCGTGTCAGGTCCCCCAACGTTGGCGATCACTGCAGCAAATGCATCTCTGAACAGGTTCTGAACTCTTGTTATTCCTGTCCACTCTTTGATGTTCCGCAGCCAGGACAGCTGCCTTCTACCAACTCCCCGACGTCCCTTCACTGTACCCATTAATATCAGTCGAAGGAGGTGGTATTTTTCTCCCCTTAGCACATGACCCAAATATAAGACCTTTCTAATTTTCACACTCAAGAACAGCTCTCTATTGGCTCTGGCTCTCTGTAGTACGTCTGCATTACTGGCCCTATCGGTCCACGGTATACAGAGCATTCTGCGGTATATCCACATCTCAAACGCTTCCAACCGGTTCATTACATTCACTTTCAGAGTCCAGGTTTCGCAGGCAAATAATATAACAGACCATATATAACATTTAATCATTCTTTGTCGGAGTTTCAAGTTTAGATTATCGTTACAAAATAATGTTCTCATTTTATTAAATGCAGCTCGTGCAACTCAATTCTGCATTTTATTTCAATGTCCGGGTCAAGCGCTCAAACGCAATTGACCATGATGAAAGAACATCTGTTTTTTCAATAAACTTGCAGCAATTTCCTAACATTTATATAAAGAGATATAATATTATACATTGATATCTCTCTATCCCCGTACTCTCTCATGTAGAGCTCTCTACATGAGAGAGTACGGGGTATATCCTTGGCTCTATCCAACGACATTTCTCTTGGGTATGCTGGGGTATAACTCCCTCGAACTGAGGAGGGAAGGATTACTGTCCACACATTTTTTCAAACTGATTCGGGGCTCTATTGAGAACCCCTATGTTCTGGAGCAAATGGGTTTTTTTGTTTCTGATAACTACCTCGATAGCGCCTACATCAATTGAAGACTACAGGGGAAAAGCAAGGAATGTCAGTAGATGGTTAATTTGAATAAATTGAGAATAAAGCTAATCAAAGTCTATATATTTCTTAGCAATTAGCAATTGATTATCTGGCCATAGTCGATGACACACATGATTTTTGAATATGAAAATTTTACTGTGGATAGATACGTACAAATGCCATTAGATGGCATTATTACATTTATTTTGAATTTTAACTGACATTCCTTGTTTTTCCCCCGTAGTCTTCAATTGTTCTTTACTCCGTCACGCAGAACCAACCTGCCTTTGGTGATGCCAGTAGGAAGAGCATTTCGGACGCTGAATCTAATCATCTCGGATTTGGATATTTTCAGTGTCAGTGAGGCAGTATTCATAAAAAAAATATTGCGAATTCTGGAAAGAGTTACTGCTTCACTGCGTCGACATATTTGGATTCCTTCTGATATGTATGATTTTTTTGGTCTCATGTTGTTTTGTTTTATTTTATCTTTGTAATACCGCTTTGTGTCCAAATGAGTCGCCTAAATGTTTTATCGTTTGTAATGTCTCATTTGTGTATAATGTATAAATAAATAAATAAATAAATAAAACATCATTTACACGGAGAAAACTTGATGACGTAAAATTTACGACAAGAGCCCGCTGGAAGGTTAAACAGCCTTAAACTTTAGTTTTATACAAACGTATCCCTCTAATAGTATACATATCCGTTTGTAACATTAAAATGAACACGTTTCTATAGAATCTAGTTTAGCAAGCCGCACCTTATTATTTCAGCCGGCTTATAAAGGATGTTTATTATAAGACAGATAATGGTCATTCCGAGGTCGAATACTACAATATTTAATTAGCAAGACGATTCTGCGATATCAATGTATAATATTATTCAAAATCCCGCCAAAAATGCAGTTAAATGCCATTTTAACCAAGCGAAGACTTCTGCGAGGCCACGTATACAGGAAGCAATAATAATAATAGCATTAATAAAAGTAGTTTGCTATAACTAACTAACTAACTAACCATCACGCCATTTCCCCGGAGGGGTAGGCAGAGAGGATGAATCGCCACAATGCTCTGTCCTGGCATACCCCTCGGGCTTCCTCTACATTCATACATCATACCATGCACGCACGTCGATTATTCCGACTTCGAATGTGGCCGCCTTTTAGTAATTGATTCATTTGGTCATGCCATGTTTTCCTCGATCGTCCTCAGCTTCTTTTTCCACTCACGCTGCTTGTGTACAACGTTTAAACCATTCTACTCTCATCCATTCGTTCAATATGTCCAAACATCTCAGGGATCCTTATTTAATTTTATTCACGATGCAGTCATCTGCCTTACATTTCTTTATTATTTCATCGTTCGGTATTCTATCATACAACATTTTCCCGTACATTCTTCTTAGTGATCTCATTTCTACGGCGTTTATCCTGCTTTCATCCTTCTTTTGCCAGCTCCAAGCTTCACTTCCATACATGAGGGTTGGCACTAGAACTCCATTTTTTGTATACTTTAAATTATTTTAACAAAACTAACTAGCAATCACGTGTCATGCCGAAAGAGCTCATGGAAGTGGCAAAAAAGTAGGGCTCTGTATAAACACAACCAAGACCAATATAATGACAATCAGCTAATAGATGAAGTCAAAGAATACAAGTATCTCTGCCATAACATCTTACTTTCCAGAGATAATCAGACTGCTGAGCTTCAGAGGAGAATCGGTCTTGGGTGGGCGGCATATGGCAATCTGAAGAAGTTCCTAATGTCTGAAACGCAAAATGTATGATCAATGCGTACTCCCAGTACTGAGGATCAGAAACGCTAACCCTCACAAAGTCGACCATACGGAGACTCCGTTGTAGCACAGAGGAAACACGAAAGAGCCATGCTACATATATACGTAAGACTCTCAGATCGGATAAGAAATACTGAAATACGTAGAAGATCGGGAGTAACAGATGTCGTCGAAAGGGTAGCTAAGCTTAAATGGTCATTTGCGGGACATGTTGCCAGATTGGTAGACGATAGATGGACCAGAAGGGTGGTGGAGTGGAGACCCCGCGAAGATAAAAGAAACAGAGGGAGACCCCCCACACAATGTACCGATGATATTTTAAATATTGCTGGCGATTGGATGCGAAAGGCACAAGACAGGAATACGTGGAGAAGTATGGGGGAGGCCTATGTCCAGCAGTGGACAACAACGGCTGTTTAAGTAAGTAAATATACGAGTATATTTTTATATTTTGTATTTCATTATTTACAGGTATTTCAGGTAATAAGATTGTCAACATTATGAACCGATTAGAGGCCTTTGAGATGTGGATACACCGAAGGGTGTTACGCATCTCCTGGACTGACATGGTAAGCAACAAAAACGTTCTCCATATAGCCAGAGTTGACAGAAAGTTGCTGAGCAACATCAAAGTCCATAAGGTGTCCTACTTGGGCCATGTTCTGAGAGGCGAAAATCATCATCACATACTCGTACATACATCTGATCTTGGAGGGTAAGATTAAAGGTCGACGAGGTGTTGGGAGAAGGCGGGTTTCCTGGCTGAGGAACATCCGAGAGTGGACGGGGCTGAGGACCGTGGGGGAGCTGTTCCGAGCTGCCCAGGACAGGGAGGCCTACTCAAGGGTGGTCAACGTTGGGGAGACCTGACAGGAAACGGAAAGAAGAAGAATAATAAGATTGTGGCGGTCCATTGCCAATACCTTCTGAAAGACGGCGAGATTTTGTTAAAGTTTAAACTGGTCATGGATTAAACATGAACAGCTTTTATTAATAATAAACCAAGTTTTGACATGAAGACAGCGTCATACAAAATCTAATTTTTTGTTTCACTTTATGTTCTTAATTTAAATAATAATTAGAATATGGAATTCTGTATCTAACGCCAATTGGTTAGTCATTTTGTTTATAAATTTAAATTTATTCACAGCTGACATTAGACATCTCTTTTCACAACTATGAGACAAATGGGTATCCTTTCATAAATCTCTAAAAAAAAATATTTTTGATATTATTCAACGAATTTTAATATAATAGTGTTCATATTAAGGTATAGCATTCTTTCCAGTTATATTTGCATAATGCACTTAAGAGATAATTTTATTTAACATTTTTCATATATTTCATACCATAGTTTCCCAAACTTATTTAATCCACGGCTATAATTATAATTAATTCCGTCAGTAACAATAAAAAAAATTGAAGCAGGGCAATTTACAGAACACACTTGTTATCATTTTTGCCGTCTACAAGGAGTAATAATTTACACAGCTTAAATTTATTTGCGCCTGCCATCTATCGAAGAAAACAAGAAGTATTTATTGTTTCTTGAACAATTATGTAAAATTCCATATTAAATAATTGATACGAATGAAACATGAGTTTTCTAGAAGTGTTATTATATATTTTATGGGAATGACATGTTTCGCCCTTTTAAGGCATTATCAAAATTAAGAATTAATGGTATCTCAATAGAGATGAAGATCTAAATTATTTGGAAACAGAATATGATGGTCGAGGCGTTTACAGGACTTATGACCTGTCATTGGTTGGGTTAAGCAATTGCCTTATGTTAATAACATTCCCCATTACGACCTTCTACGAACACCACGTCTGACAATTATTTGAAAATTGTAGATATGCTACCATGTTGAGACACATTTAACATATTTTAGTTCAATCTAGACTAGCGCCATCTATTGAAACTAGAGGTAAGCATTAAGCAGAAAATCTTTATTAATGTAATGTGAAAGGCTATCAACCCAATTATCGCATATTACTAGATAACGCCTGGAGAAAACTCTAGAATTTTTATCTGCTTTTTAATTTTGACCAGTTTTTATACAACATTTTTGGATTTTACCCAAAACGGGTGTGTATTAATCAATAGGGACGAAGATGTTAATTATTTGGAAACAGAATTGGTGGTCGAGGCGTTTACAGGACTTATGACCTGTCATTGGTTGGGTTAAACGTATTTGTCTACAAGTATTTGTATACAAAAAAAAAGGTAGCATTATCAAAAGTAAAAAAATACAATAAGTGTTTTTTTTTATATATATTGAAAATCGATGCTTTTAATTAATTCTCATATTTGACTACAGTAAAGCATCTCAACATAGGTCACCTAAGCACCCACACAAGGTTGCATTTTATAGACGATAAAAAAAGTTAAAATATTTTATGACGATTTCTTATTTTGACTATTCAAATGTGCATTGGAAACCACTCTTCAGAATTGATTGTAATAAATTGATTAAATTATTGCACATAAAAGATCCAAGTGTCCTGCCTACCATCTGAGTTGTTAACAGATATAAAACTAGCAATAAAGCAATCAGATACGAATTAGATATAAATAAACAAAAACGATTCGCTTAAAAAATATGCTAACTAACTAACCATCACGCCGTTTCCCCGGAGGGGTAGGCAGAGAGGATGGATCGACACATTGTTCTATCCCGACATAACTCTCGCGCCTCTTCTACATTCACACATCGTGACATGCACGCTCGTCGATTGTTCCTACTTCGAACGTAACCGCCATTCAGTAATTGTTTAATTTGGTCATGCCATGTCTTCCTTGGCCTTCCTCGACTTTGTTTTCCATTCACACTACTTGTATATATATTTTTAACCATTCTTCCATTTGTTCCATATGACCATATCATCTTAGTGACCCTTTCTTTATTTTATTTATCACGCATTCATCCGCTTTACATTCCTTTCTTACTTCATCATAAGATTACCAATTCTTTACAGCTTCGAAGAGATGGGCATCTCATAACCCATTTCTTTAAATTAATCAGGAGATATTTCGAAAACTCGGCCGTGCTAGAGGGTGTTGGTCTTTTTGTCCCTGATAGATTTCTCCGACAGCGACAGCACAGATTGTTTTACCTACCGGCCACCAGAACCAATCTGCCTCTAGTGAATATGGAAGCGACTGACATCTCCTCTCCTCTGACTCCATCCACCCGGTGGATGATGTCAGTGACCCTTTTTCTTTCTCTCACCGTATCGTTTCTGACTCCGTCTCTTAGGCTTATTCCTAACATGGCTCTTTCCGTGGCTCTTTGGGTCACCCGTAGTTTCTCGGCACTTTGTTTGGACAATGTAACAGTTTCAAGACCATAAGTACCAACTGGCAGAACACAGGCTTCATAGACTTTTCGTTTCAGGTTGATTGGTATTTTCCGGTTTTTAAGGATGTAACTCATGTTTCCGAAAACTACCCAGCTTAGCCCAATTCTTATTTTTAGCTCTGCGGTTTGGTTATCAATATATCAGCTTAAAAAAACAAATTGCATACAGTAATTGGTGTAAGTGGTTCAATCGACCTGTTGTATACTTAAAAAAATTGTACGCTTTAAAATAGACTTCTTAAAAAATTGGCACTGAATACACCTATGTTTCGCACAAGACACCGCGAGCCAAGAATTCCACCTTCCTCCTTATCGCACCAACTGTGCTCAAAGCGCGGCAATGCACCGGATAAGTGGTTACAACAAGCTTTACTAACATTGATGTTTTCCATCTGAACAAATGTGATTTTTTTTAATTTGGCGTGAATAAAACTTTAATGTTATTTTTTTATTAAATTCTTTAATATTTTACTTATCTTTTAAATAACAAATAAATTAAACGAAGTTTTTAATCACCCCTTCCAGATCCTTTTGCCTTTATTTTGACAGCAACCGGTTGCTGGATCAATGTATCAATTTGGATTAAAAAAAATTAAAACAATTGAAATTGATACTTTTTTTATCCGCCTTACCTTTAGGTAATTTTCCGAGAAACGTGCAAAAAAAAAGCAGTTTTTTTTATTGATTAAATTTAATTACATATTATTTTCTTTTTAATTACGAAACGTCAAAGAAATCATATTTGTGAAGACTTGTACTCAAGTGTTGTTGCACACGCGTGTATCCCGCAGTTTGTACATTTTAGGTCAATTAATTTTTCTCAAGCGCGTACGTGATGCGGGATAGCGCAGAATGGTAGTCAAAGTGAACGTATCACGTACGTTCAAATACCTAGGGCGGTTAAATTATAAATAATAAATTACTGAAGCTTGTCAAACTAAATTAATCCCTTACTCCGGCTCTGAATATAAAAAAAATATATACCTATGATCTGAATCTTCGTCCCACAAGATTTTATTTTTAATTTTTTTATTTTACTGCACACTTTTAAAAATCTTAAATACCACTCAGTGACGCACCCGTCTGTGCCACAATAATATTGTTTTGTTCGAAGGTCAGTTAGGATTCGAAGTTCGATATTTAAATTCGAATCTCGAATTTTCGAGAAAAAATATAACTGTAATCGAATGTTCGCTGTTTACTGGTGTCAAAAAGAACATCAAAGTTTAAAAAAATCTAAAGTTTACGTATGTACCTACTCATATATGCAGTTACACAATATAAGGTTATATGTACGTATGTACGAGTATACATTACAGATATGTTTAAAGTCCATTCTTGGTAAGGTTTGGTAAAAATCAAGGCAACGAAGAAATATTTGAACAAAAAATATTTTCGAGTTATCTTGCTTTTACGCATTTACAAATGCTACATATTTTATTTAATTCATAATATAAATTTAAATTTTGTTACTTCTGTAAAGAAATTTTAATTTATTTTTATATATTTATTCTAATAATGATATATGTTATAATATCGTCAAAGATATTCATTTATTTATACGATCAAAAATGTAAAAAATGACAGTGGATTTTTAATGTAAAAAAGATAAATATTGTAATTGTATTAAGTTATTTAACCTGTCCGGGACTATGGCCGTACATGGTCGTCCAAATAAAGGTTTCTTTAAAGAGTATGGGGGTACATGAACGTCTGCGCTTATAATTAAAGTCCGGTGACATTTTTGTCTCAAATATCACTTGAACTACCCATGAAATAAAATATCAAGAATTACAATTTATATGTTGGTTAAAGCATTGATTGTGATATAAAATTATAAAAAGTAAAAAAAAAAGACTAAAAAAAAACTCACTCCTCGCAGTTTTGTTCGCAGAAGCTCACTCCCGGACAGGTTAATTAATTTAAGTAGAACATTAACAGCGTCGTTTTTTTCAATTCCGTGTTATGAAAAAGTTTTTTTTTTTAAGTTTTGTTATATTTTATATGAATGACATGTTTCGTTTGTCTTAAAGCCTAGGTTTTCAAAGTGGGCGATAACGCCCCCTTGTGGGCGTTTGAGACTTTCAGGGGGGCAGTAGAAGACCCAGAAAAAATTGAGAGCGTGGGCAGATAAAAAAATATAGTCTAAAAATACAAAAAAACACACATTTAAATTTGAAAATTAACCTGGGCTATTTGTTATAAGTACTAATAATTATTTTTTTATCAATAAGAAATAATAAATAATATTAAACAATAGTAAACATTTTAAGTGGATTAAACAAAGCTATTTTCGATTTCCTATGTCTATTACCATGGAATTCCACAGTGTTAATGCCTTAGCGTTCAATAAGTTGATTTAATTATTATTTTCTGAAATAGGTACCTACATCACGGCCGCCCCCCTTGACTGCTTTAATTTGTCTCTCATATACAATATTTTTTTTTTAAATATCATACAATTTTATGTAGATCTGAGTGTATAGGAATCTTTCAGTTGAATTTTCAGCCACTTCCGAACTACCGAAATATGGGAAAATGATTACAATAACAATTACAAAATAAACCATTATTTAAGTCTAATTTACTTATTTAGTACCTACGTGATTAGAATGTTTTTTTTTGTCTTTTTAGACTATATTTTTTATCTGCCCACGCTCTCTATTTTTTCTGGGTCTTCTACTGCCTCCCTGAAAGTCTCAAATGCCCGCAAGGGGGCGTTATCGCCTACTTTGAGAACTTAGGGTCTAAGGTATCAAATTTGACAGATTTGATAATGCATTAGACAGGCGAAATATGCCATTCACATAAAATATAATGAAACATCTAGAAAACAAACGTTTTCATTCGTATTAATCGTATTTTTACCCCTTGGACAAAGGATACAAATGTGCAAGCTCAACCTTTAAAGTGCCATGCGCGAGTATACTCGTATACTCACAAAGTAATCCATAAAATATAAGATAGTATATTCGCTATAATTTTCTCGCTCTTAACCTGCTAAGGTCGACTGTTTTGTGACCTTTAAATTTTAAAACGCAAAATGTATAATACAAAAAAATGTTTGCCAACCAGTTTTGATGGTATCTTCTTCGGTACATGCCGAAACTGGTAGCTATTCATTTATAATGTTGTAACACAAACACCATCAAAGTTTGTGGCGTAGTAGCACCATCGCCGTGTTTGAATATAATTCATTTATATCTGATTAACAGATGCAATATTCTCCCATTAATTGTCTAAAATATACTTAAAATCAAGTTCATATTTACTAAAATTAGGTTTTTAATGTATTGGTCGTATACTAAAGGTTTTGCATAAACATTTAAGAGATTTTACATAATCTTAGGCATTAACTATGGAATTCGATAAAGTCGAATTTTTATGAATTAACCACCCTACGTATTTGAACGTACGTGATACGTTCACTCTGACTGTACCATTCTGCGCTATCCCGTATCACGTACGCGCTTGAGAAAAAGTAATGTACCTAAAATGTACAAAGTGTTAGTAACACGCGCGTGTGCCAACAACACTCGAGTACATAAATATGATAGTTTTAAAAGGGGCAGGCGAAATATGCGGCCGAGTATTTGGCGTTTCGTAATTTAAAAAAATAAAATAAACATGTAATTAAATTTCATTGATAAAAAAACCTGCTCGGAAAATAACCCAAAGGTAAGGCGGTTAAAACACAATTTTTCCCACTTTTGAGTTTATATTTCTCGGCATGTTTCTAAGGCTTACACCTTCATCTTCGGGAGAATGATATAAATGAATTTATATCGTTCTTCCGATGATGAAGGTGTAAGCCTTCGAAACATGTCGAGAAAAATAAACCCAAATGAGGAAAAAAACGTGTTTTAGTTCATTAAAAATTCGACATTTAAGAGAAATTACCCATGCTAAAAAGCGTGGCTTTTGAAACTACAATATTGTTAATGAATTTTAAAAATGGTGAAAGTATTAGAAAGAGTGTTACGGAGAAGTCGACAAAACGAACTAGCAAAAGAAGGATAAAGAAATGAGATCTCTTAGACAAATATGTGGAAAAACTGTGTTAGGATAGAGTGTCGAATGGAAATATAAGAAGTGAATGCAGTGCGAATGAAAGTGTTATGAACAAAATAATGAAAGGATCGTTAAGATGGTTTAGAAACATAGGAAAAATGAATGAAGAAAGAATGATAAATAAATTATAATGTTTACGATGGAAATGGACCTGGAAATAGAAGAACACCGAGGAAAATGTGTCACGATCAAATAAACCAAATATTGAATGTCGGCCATGTGAGGAGTCGGAAAAATCGACATGCGTGCATGACACGATGTATGAATGTTGAGGAATCGAGAGAAGTATGTAAGGAAAGAAAGTGTGGCAGTCAATTATTTCTGCCTACCCCTTCGGAGAGACGGCGTGACGGTTAGTTAGTTAGTTTGTTGAAAGTGTTAGAGTACAATTATGGTAAATCAAATCAATCAATCAATCAATCAAATCAATTTATTTTCTCAAAAGATATCACAAACAACAATTTTAGTTTAAGGCATCTATTGAGAACAGGTAGAACATACAAATATATAATACCAGGAACGCATGAGAGATGGTTCGAGATTATTAATACAAGATATTCTCCAAAGTCAAGAGTATTTATCTTCTGAACCTACTTTCACGAATATGAAAGACGTCGATCTCCGAAGCGATCATGTTCAGTAGTTTTATTGCTCTCCTAAGCGGTATCCCCAGAGGCAGGTTGATTCTGCATGCTGGGAGATAAAACAGTCTGTGCTGACGCTGTGATGATTTTTTAAATATTTAAGTGATGTGATGTCAATCAGACAGGTAGAATTTCTTGACATGCAGAATAAATCTATCTCTGGTGATGCCGTTAAGAGGGCAACCTATTTGTTGATCAATATTTAAATATATTATTTATTTGTATTGTCAATGTGTGTTGCCATTTTCCTTTAGTTCTGACGAACATTTCCCTTTTACAACAACATTAATATGGGATTTTCACGTAAGGCAGCCACAGCTCTTTTGTTAAACATTACGAGTTTATTAAAATCGTCCAACTACTGTGACAAATTACACATTAAACTATTTTAGATATTAGCGTAATTCAAATGTTATTTTCATTGTTTTTTCCTCAGTTGATTTTAAAAATAAAATTCTCATAATTAAAAATATCACGAGGTGAGTCAATCACCCATTATTAAATTAAAGAATTAGCATAACTTTTCCTGCTTCAGGAAAATTTATAAATAATGTAGAAAAAAAAATTCTTCTATGTTTGTCTTAGTTATTTTTCCAGTGTATTGGGAGTAATTTAAGCCTAGTTTCTTGAAGTAGGTTAAGCTATAATAAGTTTATTTTATATATATTTAATATGTAAGGATAAGTGCTTAGCTACACATAGCGTGTAGATTTATGGGTGGCCATCGCGATTTATGGTGTGCGTTGGTTCGCTAGGATATGTCGCCTAGAATGCATCGCAGCTCTAAGCACCATGCGTGGTACATACCTGTGTGACCGTATCCTAAAAATATTCACTGATTTCACGCAATAATTAGCATTTACCTGTTACTGTAATAAATAATTAATACCCTATATTTTTTATATTTATACACAAGACATTTTATAATAATAGGGTAGATACAATATTCAATATAACATTAAATAACAGATGCAATATAACATTAGAAATAAAGTTAAGGAAACAAAACATTGGAAACAATGAAACAAAAGAAGTATTAAAAACAAACTAAAAGAAACATTGTAAAAGAAACTAAATATTAGAAACAAAGTGGAAAGAAGTGTTATATGGAAAGCACAGTAAAATAATCAAATTATTAAAAATAATGTAAAAGAAACAAAATATTTTAATCAATTTAAAAGGAATAAAACATTAGAAACAATGTAAAAGGAATAAAATATTAGAAACAATGTAAAAGAAACAAAATATTAGAAACAATGTTAAAGAAACAATATATTATAAACAATTTAAAAGAAATAAAATATTATTATCAATGCAAAAGGAATAAAACATTAAAAACAATGTAAAAGAAACAAAACATTATAAACAATGTAAAAGGAATAAAACACTAGAAACAATGTAAAAGAAACAAAATATTAGAAACAATGTAAAAGGAATGAAATATTAGAAACAATGTAAAAGAAACAAAACATTATAAACAATGTAAATGAGACAAAATATTATAAACAATGTAAAAGAAATAAAATATTATAAACAATGTAAAAGAAACAAAATATTAGAAACAATGTAAAATAAACTAAATATTAGAAACAATGTAAAAGAAACAAAACTTTAGAAACAATGTAAAAGGAATAAAACACTAGAAACAATGTAAAAGAAACAAAATATTAGAAACAATGTAAAAGGAATAAAATATTAGAAACAATGTAAAAGAAACAAAACATTAGAAACAATGTAAATGAGACAAAATATTATAAACAATGTAAAAGAAATAAAATATTATAAACAATGTAAAAGAAACAAAATATTAGAAACAATGTAAAATAAACTAAATATTAGAAACAATGTAAAAGAAACAAAACTTTAGAAACAATGTAAAAGAAACAAAGTCAAAGAAACAAAATTTAAGGTAAAAAAAATCTTATAAAGTGAAGAAATTGATATTTGTGTTTTCAAAGACTTTTATTGACATTCTTTTTTTTATTAATGAGACCAAAAGATGAATCACTTCTCTGGCCAAAGCCATCAACAATGTTAAAGTGTTTTTATCGCAATTATTTTTTGCAGATAGCCTTTATCGCATAGACGCTCAGCTATCCATATAAATAATTTTCTGGTTTTAAGTGTTTCCACAAATCGTTAAAACTAGGTGTTAATTATTCATAGTTTTGCAAAAACAAGTCATATCATCCACCAGAGGATTACTAGAAAACAAAATGCTAATATTTAAATTTTAATACGCAAATTAAACACGTGTTTTCCCGGTAATCTAATGATTTTACTGAAATCTCTTGAAGGAAGTATAATACATTTTATATAATGTAGGGCGGTGTTACAGATTAACATATATACAACTTCAAAAAATTTGTCAGACATGGTGGTCATAAGAAAAGGTGGAATGGGGAATGTTGTATTACATAAAGCGTGCGCTTAACCCAACCAATGACAGGTCATAAATCTTGTAAACACCTCGATCACCATATTCTGTTTCCAATTTGCATCTTCGTCTCTATTGAGATACAATTATTTTTTGAATTTTATATAATAATAATTAAACAATATATTGTTTTTTGGAACTACTTTAAAAGGGAACCAGGTGAAACCGGTCGCTTTCGAAGTAAAGATAAAGGTGTAAGCAGTTCTTTAAAAATATCGTTTTATTTCATTATTACTCGTTTTTCTTACAAATATCTTCTTTTTCTTCCTTTTAGTTTAGGTCGTATGACCTATTTATGACGGTGAGCTATCCTGGGATGATGATGTCCAGCCATCTCTCCATCATTTTGGCGGCGTTCCTGGTAATCTCTTGCTGCTTGGGTTTTCGTCGTTAACAATTTTTGCAATTCTTGTTTCTCCATGCGGTCCACGTGGTCTCTCCAAAAGCGTATTTTGCTTCTTCCTCATCTTACTATCTCCTCAACACCGTAGACAGACCTTTTCGTTTCATTTCTGATCCGATCTCTGAGGATTTTGCCTGTGATGGAACGTAGGGTTCGCATTTCTGCTACTCTAAGAAGGTTCTTATTCTATTGGTATCGGCTCTGACATTCGGTATGTTGGGACGGACGCATCCTTTGTATATCTTGACTTTACTTTCGGTTAGCATGTATTTGTTCCTCCATATGGTGTCGCGCAAATATCATAAATGAAATTATTTTACTAATAGAACCCTTCTTAGCCGGTCTCGAATCAACCGGTTCTCGGATAAACCGGCCTATTATTTGAAGAAAAATTTCACCAGATATAAAAAGTCTGATCGAGAGTAGCGACGATTCAGAGAATGAAGAAAACGATTATCAAGCCATTTTACCCGATCTGCAGTCATGACCTGGTGGAAATCAAATGCAGTTTAAGGACGTGGAGGGATGGATGATAAAAAGTGACAAAGGACACGAAAATGTTTTTTTTTACGGACGAGGAAATAATCGATCTCGCCATTTAAGATGACTGCGAATGCGAAGACTAGCAAAAATGCAGATGTGGAAAACTCACAAGAAAAGTTGCAGACATTTTATCGCAATATGTTGAGCAGCAGTACTATTCAACAGAATTGGACGTGATGAATATGTGAAAATGGAGAGACCTGTCCTTAAAAATATATTTTACAGGTAAAAAATAACTGATTTTTAATAAAAATGATGTAGTATGTACATTTAGTTTTCAAAGTTTATGTAACTTGGTGAAATATGTAAAAAAAAAAACTCATCAGAAATTTATTTATTTATTTATAGATTATACACAAATGAGACATTACAAATGATAAAAAATTTAGACGACTCATTTGGACACAAAACGGTATTACAAAGATAAAATAAAACAAAACAACATGAGACCAAAAAATTATACATATCAGAAGGAATCCAAATATGTCGACGTCAGTGAGGCAGTACTCTTTCCAGAATTTGCAATATTTTTTTTATGAATACTGCCTCACTGTAACTGAAAATGTCCAAGTCCGAGATGATTAGATTCAGCGTCCGAATTGCTCTTCCTACTGGCATCACCAAAGGCAGGTTGGTTCTGCGTGACGGAGTAAAGAACAATTGATGTCGGCGTTGTCGCAGGTCGCAGGAACAAAAAGACCTATTTGCTCCAGAACATAGGGGTTCTCAATAGAGCCCCGAATCAGCTTGAAAAAATGTGTGGACAGTAATCCTTCCCTCCTCAGTTCGAGGAAGTTATACCCCAGCATACCCAAAAGAAATGCCGTTGGATAGAGCCAAGGATATACCCCGTACTCTCTCATGTAGAAATGAAACGATATAGTCTATCTGTGGTGTTGAGGACATACTAAGATGGGGCAGATGCAGAAGGTGCTTTTGGAGAGACCACATGGACCGCATGGAGAATACAAGAATTCCAAAAATTGTTAAAGATGAAAGCCCAAGCAGCAAGAGACTACCAGGAAGAGACCTATATCCAGCGAAGAGACCAAGGCTGATGAAGAAGAAGAATATGATAAGACTTACTTTAAAATGTTAATGGTGATGGGAAATATAAAAAAGATTCAGTTGTTTTTAAAACAACTGAGAAAATATATTTTTTTTGTTGTCACGGGGGCTCTAGCTATACATGTCATAAGAATCAATAGCTAAAATAATGTATACAGTAATTGGGTTCAAATAATCTGTTGTATACACAAATGAGGAAAGCAACAAGCAACTCTCATATTAAATGCCCAAGAACCAGCAAAATATCAGATTTCCAGCAAACCAATCCCCAAGATTAAAACATTAAAATAAATAATAAAAAAACAAAGAAAAGTGTTTTATACAACAATTTTTGTGTATATATATTATATATATATTTAAATACGGTTTGAATTATTTTAGTTTAACTAAAGATATTCTGTTTTGGTAATTTTGAGTTGTTAAAAAATCGTAAAACTTGATAAATATTTGAATAGCAAAGTGGTCGTCTTGTATCAAATGAAACAAATAATTAATTCAAATGGTTTTATGTTCTACGTATAATAAAATATATAAAATAAACTTAGTGTGTGTTATATATAAAAAAAAACACGCGTTACGGTGCAGTGTAACATCTAAACATTTAAAAATTACACAGATCTTCGCGCCGTTTCTCAAGAAGGAAACGGAAGGATCCGTTCAGTCCGAAACATGTTAATGAAAATTGCAGCAAAGGTATGAAAATATAATGAAATAAAATTGTTGTTAATGTGTTTAAATATTTTTATTTCAATTTTGTATGCACGAAATACTAAGTAAATGGAAATAATTTAAGAATATGGTGATATAAAAAACTGTCAGAACCAAACATCTCTTAAAAGTAGCAGAAATGAGAACATTGTGACCTTTTGTGGGGAGAACCCTTAGAGAGGATACCCAATGAAGAAATTCGCAAATCCTGCAAAATTGAAGACATAGTGAGATGGAGTAGGCAGAGAAGACGATTCTGAAGGGACCACATCGAGTGAATGGAACCAGCAAGAATTCCTAATATCGTGATTACTGCAAATATAAATATATCCACAGAAGCAAAGATGGCAGTACACAATGGAGTTCTAGTGCCAACCCTCATGTATGGAAGTGAAGCTTGGAGCTGGCAAAATAAGGATGAAAGCAGGATAAACGCCGTAGAAATGAGATCACTATGAAGAATGTGCGGGAAAACGTTGTATGATAGAATATGATGAAATAAGAAAGAAATGTAAGGCAGATGACTGCATCATGAATAAAATTAAAAAAAGATCCCTGAGATGGTTCGGACATATGGAACGAATGGATGAGAGTAGAATGATTAAAAAGTTGAACGCAAGCAGCGTGAGTGGGAAAAGAAGCCGAGGACGTCCGAGGAAAACATGGCATGACCAAATTAATCAATTACTAATAGGCGGCCACATCCGAAGTCGGAACAATCGACGTGCGTGCATGGTACGATGTATGAATGTAGAGGAATCCCGAGAAGTATGCCAGGACAGGCCAGTGTGGGGATCCATCCTCTCTGCCCGCCCCTCCGGGGAAATGGCGTGATGGTTAGTTAGTTAGTTAGTTAGTGGATGCACGAGACTCCAGAGGGCCGTCGACCACCAGAACGACCACCAAAGTGATGGAGAAAAGGCTGGTCGTCTTCATCACAGGAAAAAAGCTGATATCCTGCATAAATAGATTGCAAGATCTACAATCAGAAGAAGAAGAATATGGTAATATAAAAGTTTTCCTTTCATGTAGGGTCAAAGCACCAATGAATGGCCGTTTAAGGTTCAGCTTGTACTGAAATCCACATTAAAGGCATTAATTTCATTATTTCATTGTACAAAATAAAATAAAACAATAAAAAACACATTGATTTCTCTAAATTCTCTAACTTTTTTTTATTGAAATTTGAGTATTACTATTAAAATTAATATTTCTCTAAAAAAATAGCACAATCACCAGTAAATGACCACTTCAGGTTATATTGAAACAATACATCGATTTTGTTACATTGTCACATTATGAAACACCCTAACATATAAAAATATGTAAATATTCAAAGAATTGCATAAGAAATAACATTAAAAAAATACTTACCACACTTTTCCATATAAAAAACTACTAACAATCTCAAAACAACAACGGGAAGACGCACTTTTACCGTTTGACAAGGCACAGTTCAAAACTGATAGTGTTGTTTCTTACCAACAGTTGTCTCTGCCTACCTCTTTTATCATAGTTTCTTGGGATTAAAGTTTTTTGACTGGACAAATAGAGCAATTCTTATTATATTTTGTTTTATTAACCAACGGTCATTTACTGGGGGGGTCAAATACTGGTGCTTCGACCCTAGTATAATATTATGAAACTCTGTGTATCAAGCGAATTAGTACGTGAAACATTTTCCTTACACGTGTCAAAACCATTACCACTTTAAATACTAAATTCACAACTAATAATACTCATCTGTTTGGCATACAGCGTGGGCCGACCATAGATGGCCTTTCATACTTATTGCTAAAAACAAATTTGGCTACATTTTCATTTCCTGTATGCTTTACGCATTTTGGCATACAGCGTGGGCCGACCATAGATGGCCTTTCATACTTATTGCTAAAAACAAATTTGGCTACATTTTCATTTCCTGTATGCTTTACGCATTTGTGTTTACATTTTTCCGTAACACATTATAACAACACATAACAAATCATGTTATACCCAATATAACCAATATAAACAAATAAAATATGTAATTGGTGATCTTCTACCGACCCTTATGTATGGAAGCGAAGCATGGAACTGGCAAAAGAAGGATGAAACTAGAATAAATGCAGTAGAAATGACGAATGTGGGGATACTCTGTGTATGATAGAGTGTCGAATGAAAATATAAAAAGTGAATGCGGTGCGAATGATGGTGTTATGAACAAAATAATGAAAGGATCATTAAGATGGTTTGGACATATGGAAAGAATGAATGAAGAAAGAATGGTAAAAAAATTATATGTTAACGATGTAAATGGAACCAGAAATAGAGGAAGACCGAGGAAAACGTGACACGATCAAATAAATCAAATATTGAATGTCGGCCATGTGAGCCATGAATGTTGAGGAAGCGAGAAAAATATGTCAGGAAAGAAAAGTGTGGCAGTCCATTATTTCTGCCTACCCCTTCGGGGAGACGGCGTGATAGTTAGTTAGTTAGTTTTTTTTTAACAAATAAAAATTATCCTGTAATAATTCATCTTGAATGTAAAGAAAGTATACGTTAACGATGTAAACGGAACTAGAAATAGAGGAAGACCGAGGAAACCGTGGAACCATCCAATAAATCAAATATTTAAAGTCGGCCACGTAAGGAGTCTGTGTGTCCATTCTTTCGGAACAGCTCCTCCACACTTCGGATACCAGTCCACTCCCTCAAATTTCGCAGCCAGGACATCTGTCTCCTACCGGGCCCTCGGCGTCCCTCAATTTTCCCCTCCAATATAAACACAAAAAAATATTTTTTGAAGAGCTTCGAGGATTGGAAAAAAACGTTGGCACAAGTGTATAACATCTGGTGGGGATTACTTTGAAGGGGACAAAATAGATATTCATGAATAAATAAATCATTTTTGAAAAACACAAAATTCTCGATACTTTTTTAACAGACCTCGTATGTTAGTTTGTTCATTCTTCTTCTTAAAGTGCCCTTTCAGGTCCCCCCGACGTTGGCGATCACTCTGGTAAACTCTTCCCTATCCTGCGCTGTCCGGAATAGCTCATCCACAGTTTGTTCATTGATTAAAGTTAAATTAATGTTTTTGTTGTGCTTATTTATTTCTTATTGTTCCAATAGGTTGAGAGTGTACTCTTTATTATGAATGTGTAGCGGAATTAGTACGTTATTGGAACTTCTTCTTATTCTTTGCTAGTCTTCTTCCCTCCACTGCTGAATATAGGCCTCTTCCAATTTCCTCCACTTGTCTCTATCCTGCCCCCTTTGTATCCAAGATATCTAATAGATGTTTGGCAAACACACTCTGAGACGGAACCCAGCTTGCATCGCTCAGGGCGCACTAGACTGGTCCCCTATGGGGGGAAAGAGAAAGCGAGGCAGACCTAGAGCCACCTGGAGAAGAACCCTGCAGGACGAGGTTTAGGCAGCAGGCCTCACTTGAGATGATGTTAAGCATAAGGCATGCGAGAAGATTCCTTGAGGCCCTATGCACCACGGAGGTGTGACAGGACAAAAAGAAGTAGAAGAAGAAGACCATATTCTGCTCCATTTCTTAGTGTATATAAACTGCAACGAGTTGAAGTTTCGTCACATTTGATAATGCCTTAGAAGGGCGAAACATGTCATTCCCATAAAATATAATAAAACTTCTAGAAAACTGACGTTTTCATTATTATTAATTATTCAAGAGCGACTGTTTGAGAAACGCTGTTTCTGATAGTACGTCTAAATTTGAAGACAGTAAATCTTAATCATTTCCCAAGGTTCTGTGCACTCCTGTAATATAAAGCGTGTTTATCAATACCCTATTTGCCCAACATCCAACACAACTTCCTAACTTACTTACATCTCATAGCCATACAAATCTTGAAAAGATTTATCCTTCTTGATGATTTTGTGCGAAGCTCCTTGATCCTGTACCCTTTGTTTCCAGTAGCGCCCAACCTAGCCATGAGGTGGCAAAGAGGTTCGCAACCCATCACACCCCGTCTCCCGCAGGGGTGAAAAAAGAAGGATGGAGTGCTGCATCGGTTTAAATGTGGCAGTCCATTATTTCTGCCTTCCCCTTTGAGAAACGGCGTGATGGTTTGTTAATTAGATGTCCCAACCAAGCTAGATTAATAAGAAAATTATCCATTAGGTCTCAACCTAGCCAGATCACCCAAATTATCCATGAGGCCCTAACCTAGCCAGATTTGTAATAACATTATCCATTTTGCCCCAACCGAGCCAGATAAGTCAGAACATCATCCATTAGGCTCAAAAATTCATATGCGTAGCATCAAACATGGACAACCACTGTTATTGAAACTAACTAACTAACTAACAATCACGCCGTCTCCCCGAAGGGCAAGGCAGAAAGAATGGACTGCCACACTTTTCTTTCCTGACATATTTCTCTCGGTTCCTCAACATCCATACATCGTGTCATGCACGCGCGTCGATTTCTCTGACTCCTCACATGGCCGACATTCAATATTTGATGTATTTGATCGTGCCACGTTTTCCTCGGTCTTCCTCTATTTCTGGTTCCATTTAGATCATTAACATATAATTTTTTTACCATTATTCATTCTTTCCATATGTCCAAACCATCTTAATGATCCTTTCATTATGTTGTTCGTGACACCCTCATTCGCACCGCATTCACTTCTTACTATTTTCATTCGACATTCTATCATACACAGAGTATCGTTCGTCTAAGAGATCTCATTTCTACTGCATTTATTCTACTTTCATCCTTCTATTGCCAGTTCCATGCTTCGCTTCCATACATAAGGGTCGGTAGAATAAAACCATTGTGCACTGCCATTCTACCTTTTTTGGATAGGTTTTTGTTTGCGATGACAACTTTAAGTGCACCATTCACTTTGTTGCCTGCCCCAACCCTTCTTTCAATATCACTCTCCACTCGCCCATCTCTTGTAAACATACTACCTAAATACACTAACTCAACTACTTGCTCCAAATTTTCACCATTCACGCTAATGTTGCAGACTGTCATGGTTTCTTCTTTTTCAAAAATCATTACCTTGGACTTATTAACATTCATCATCAGATCATTTCGCATGCATACCTCATACATACAATTCACCAGGACTTGTAGTTCATGCTCGTTGTCTGCAAGAAGGGCAGCGTCATCCGCATACAAGAGACAGCTTACTGACACTCCGCTCATTTTGGCACCTACATCCAACCCTTTCAGCTCTTTCATACATTTGTCCATATACAGATTAAATAACCACGGGGACATTACGCAACCCTGTTTGACACCTTTATTGATATCAAACCAGGCTGTAAGATCTCCATTTACTCTGACACTAGCAGTGCTTTCCGTGTATAGCGACTTAATTGCCGTGATCAGTTTTGTACTTATCGGTCACGTAGGGCCCATGAATCTCTACCCTTCGGTCTCTCGTCAGTATTCTCCAGGCGCTTCCTGCCGTTCGCACAATATCATCATTCCAGCTGGTAGGCTGTCTCCCGGCACTTCTCTGGCCCAACCTTGGCCTCTATTAAGCTTCTGGCTCCATCTTCCATCATCTCGTGTGCACACATGTACAGCCGAGTGCAATGAATTATTACTGCACAATATTTTCTTAATTTCACTTTAAGTTAGAAAAAAACCCATTTAATCGTGAGTTATATAAAATGTCACTCATAAATAATCTCCAAACATGGCAGGCAATACGATTGTCTTAATTGTGTTATAAACCATGTTAGAAAATACAGAAAATGTAGATGGCGTTTTATAAGATCAAGGAAGTAAGTGATTTAAAAATATATGTTTTTTACACGTGTTTTATTAATTTGGTATATGTTAATTATCGATTTACGTAGACACACGCAGTGGCGTGCTTAGGGTTAAGCAGTAAGGCAAGACCATCAGATTTTTTATGTATATTATATAATATAAATGACAGTCCTACGAAGATGTATTCCAAAGGTGTATGTTTTCTTCGCTGTAGTATAGGGTCAAAGCACCAATGAATGACCGTTGAAGCTTCAGCTTGTACTGAAATCCACATTAAAGGCATTAATTTCGTTATTTCAGTGTACAAAATAAAAGAAAACAATAAAAAACACATTGACTTCTCTAAATTCTCTAACTTTTTTTATTGAAATATGAGTATTACTATAATATTAAAATTAATATTTCTCTTAAAAAATAACACAATCACCAGTTAATGACCACTTCAGGTTATATTAATACAATACATAGATTTTGTTACATTGTCACATTATGAAACACCTTAACATATAAACATATGTAAATATTCAAAGAATTGCATAAGAAATAACATTAAAAAAACACTTACCACACTTTTCCTTATAAAAACTACTAACAATCTCAAAACAACAACGGGAAGACGCACTTTTACCGTTTGACAAGGCACAGTTCAAAACTGATAGTTTTGTTTCTTACCAACAGTTGTCTCTGCCTACCTCTTTTGTCATAGTTTCTTGGGATTAAAGTTTTTTGACTGGACACATAGAGCAATTCTTATTATATTTTGTTTTATTAACCAACGGTCATTTACTGGGGGGCGGTCAAATACTGGTGCTTCGACCCTATTATGACTGGACAGATTTTGTAAACAAATCTCAGTCATGACATATTAGGTTGAGGAAAAAGTAATTTCGTATTATGCGCCATTTTTTTCAACTAAGTATATACAATACGGCGTTGTAAAGGTGTAAATGTATACTACAAACGCTTCTTTGACAGTATTGCGCTTGGTCGGTTCAGTCGTGAACTATCGTGCGTTGAGTGTGGTGGTCTCAAAGGAAGAAATTCACCATACTCGTATATTACATTTTTATTACCTGAAAGGGAAAAACGCGTCGAAAGCGACCAAAAAATTTGCGATGTATATTCTTTCGGTTCGTGCTGTTCGTGGGGCCGATATTCTTTCGGTTCGTGCTGCACAACAGTGGTTCGAGCGATTTCGTTCTGGTGTAGTGGAGGTGAATGATGCACCACGCTCTGGCAGGCAAAATCATGGAAAATATCGAGATAGACCGTCATGTTAGCAGTCGTAACATCGCCCAGGAGCTGAATATCGATCATAAAATGACATAAAATGAAAATGAAAACAAGATGACTGAAGATGAGGTTCAAATTTGTGCATCAGATGGCTGCGATGAGGGGCTCCAGAATCAAGACGTTTTGAGTGACGAGGACATCATACGTGCTTTCAAATGTGAACATTTCGAGAAGGAATCTGATGACGGCAAGCAGCTGATGCCAGTTTCAAAAATTCCAGCTTCTGAAGCCGTGAAAGCTTTCAACATAGCCATCATCTGGGCTGAAGAAGTCGTCTAGAACACTGAGGAAATTACGGTTTTGAGACGAATGAGCAATTTAACCCTTGAACACTAGTTAGGTTCGTTGGTTCAAAAGAAAACATCAGATTTAGCACCTAAATAAAAAATGTAAATTAATGAGCATTTTCGAAAACCGAAATTAGATTTTTTTCTCTCATTTTTCTCAAAACATTCAGTAATCCGAACGATTCCCTAATCCGAACGACCCACTGCAAGGATTTACGTTCGGATTAGCGAGCTTGCACTGTATGTAATAATATATTGTGTCTCTTTCTGTCTGGGTTTCGTATAGCAGAAAACGTAAAAGATAGTGACGCGCAAGAAATATTTTTTTTTCTTTTATTTAGGGACAACTCAAACTTGTGATAAAATCGCTTAAATTTGGGGGTTTTTATTCAGAATTTCTTACGCAAGCCAGGCTTCTGGGCTTCTATGGGAGTACCGCCACTGGCGCACACGACACAATCTTATCGATCACTCGATTGTTCGTCAGACTGCTTGTATCAGCCCGTTTAATCTCTGACTCAGTAAATTAATACATGAAACAACAGGAAATTTATTATTCAGGATTTTAGGGCCGAAAAGCGCAGCATGAAGGTAATGTGAGGAGCCACACTGAAAAATGAGAAAAATACCTTGGAAGTAGAATCACCTGGGGTGGTAGAACAAGAAATGAAATTAACATCTGCACACCTGTACATCAAACAAGGCTACCGTTCTTTGAAAAATCGACGATTTTTTATACATTTAACGTAGATCTAAAGCTCCAAAATAAACTTATTATAACAAATTAATGGAATATCGAATTAAATGGCTATGAGACACTGTACCTAACCGACAGTGATATAAACAGGCCTTTGAGATCAAGTAAAATCAGTCTGTTTTACAATAAAAAAAATGATTATAACATCTATTAAGAACAGGTAAAATAATATGTATATATAATACCAGGAACGCATGAAAGATGAATCGACATTAGAAAGACAAGATACTCTCTAAAGTCAAGAGTATTTGTCTTCTGAAAGAAGTTTCACTAATATGGAAGACGTCGATTTCCGAGGAGACCGCGTTCAGCAGACTAATATTCCTTCCTACCAGAGTCACCAAAGGCAGGTTAGTTCTAGCGGCCGGCCGGTAGGTAATACAATCTGCGCTGTCACTGTCGGAGATATATATTATATAAGGGACAAAAATACCTACAACCTTCAGCACGGCCGAGTTCTCAAAATATCCCCTGATTAATCTAGAGAAATGGGTTATGAAATGCCCATCTCTTCGAAGCTGCAGAGAGCCACGGATTCTCCCCTCGTATATATCCGAATTTTTTTCAGAACCCTCTCCAGCATAACAGAATATCTCGCCCCGTGAGTAGATAGAATCATTGAGGCTCTTGAATATTTTTTTTGGAGGAGCATTAAAAACGATAGTGTTGGTATGTTGTGCGCAATCAATATCGATATCAAGATTTGATTAATCAATTGGGTTACGTACTTAATCATTTGTTACTTTGTTTTAAAAATCAAATTGTGCAATGTACAGTGCCCGTTGACAGTTTTAAAACATTCATCAATTCCTTCGTCATGTCACGACTTCGTCTTCTTTCGGTGCCGTGTCAGGTCCCCCAACGTTGGCGATCACTGCAGCAAAGGCATCTCTATCCTGCGCCACTTGGAACAGGTTCTGAACACTTGTTATTCCTGTCCACTCTTTGATATTCCGCAGCCAGGACAGCTGCCTTCTATCAACTCCCCGACGTCCCTCCACTTAATTAATTAATATCAGTCGAAGGAGGTGGTATTTTTCTCCCCTTAGCACATGACTTAAATATGAGACCATTCTCATTTTCACATTCGACAACAGCTCTCTATTGGCTCTGGCTCTCTGTAGTACGTCTGCATTACAGACCCAATCGGTCCACGGTATACGGAGCATTCTGCGGTATATCCACATCTCGAACGCTTCCAACCGGTTCATTACATTCACTTTCAGAGTCTAGGTTTCGCAGATTACTGTAATGCCCACGAGGCGAGATACTCGCTCATGTTAGAGAGGGTTCAGAAAAGATTTCTGAGATGATTTACGCTAATGTTGCAGACTGTCATGATTTCTTCTTTTTCAAAAATCATTACCTCTGACTTATTAACATTCATTATCAGATCATGTCGCATGCATACCTACCTCATACATACTATTCACCAGGGCTTGTAGTTCATGCTCGTTTTCTGTAAGTAGGACAACGTCATCCGCATACAAGAAACATTCTTGTACACTCTTTTATATTTCGCAGCCAGGACACCTACTTCTACCAACTCCCCGACATACATCTATTTTGGCCATGATTATCAGTCAATGAAGTTGGTATCTTTCTCCCCTTAGCACATGACCCAAATATGAGACCTTTCTAACCTTCCCACTTGACAACAGTTCTCTATTGACTCTGGCTCTCTGTAGTACGTCTGGATAACTGATCATATTGGTCTACGGTATATGAAGTATTCTGCGGTATATACTCGTACACATCTCAAACGCCTCTAACCGGTTCATTACTTTCACTTTCAGACTCCAAGTTTCACAGCCACATAGAAGAACATACCAAACAAATGGACATATCAGACCTGACCAAATTTGAGACCTTGAAAATTGTACACAGAGTGATCATGGAAGATACAATAGACAGCAGCTACAAATGAATAAAAAAACTCAGCATACACAGACACTGGACCAGGAACTGTGATAGATATTACTTACCGAATGCACGAACACACACTGGACCTCAATCAATGGACTGACCTTACAATGATCTATCAAAAGGCACAAGGAATATTAATAGAAACCAATATAAAATATATCTGAAACATAATAAAGTTACGAGTAAGATCTAAAAGTGTATCCATATAACCCAATTGTTTTTTTTTTTTAATAAATAATGAAAATGAAAATAAAAATATATTACATGTAACCATTCTTTGTCGGGGTTTCAGGTTAAGTTCACGAAGAAAGATTATCAAATAATATTTATTGTTTAAGCAATACTAATAATAATAAGCGGAGAGACCTAGAGCCACCTGAAGAAGAGCCCTGCAGGACGAGGTTAAGGCTGCAGGCCTCACTTGGGTTGATATTAGGCATCAGACATGCGATAGAGTCGGGTGGAGAAGGTTCCTTGAGGCCCTATGCACCACGGAGGTGTGACAGAACAAAAATAAGAAGAATAAGAAGAAGCAATACTCACCGTTAGCTGCAACTGATAAGATTTTATTGGATCCTGGCAAGCTGAATTGCTTCTGGACTGACAGATGAAGCATCTTATAGCTGTGCCTGCGAAAAAAATAAAAGAGTGATATATAGTATACGTATTTCCAATTTGTTTAACGTTTACGTTTAACAGAATCATGCTTGGATAAAAGAGAAGTCATGTTTGAATAAAAGAGAAATCACGTTTGAATAAAAGAGAAGTCACGTTTGAATAAAAGAGAAGTCATGTTTGAATAAAAGAGAAGTCATGTTTGAAGTCGGAAAAATCGATAAGCTTGTGTGTCACGGCTTATGAATGTAGTAGAAACGCGAGAGACATGTAAGAATATAACAGTGTGACGGTCCATCTACTCTGCCTACCTCTCCAGAGAAAAGGCATAGTTGTTAGTTAGTTGTACTGATTACGCTGCAATGAACACATTTGACATTAATAGGTTTAGGAAATTAACGACCTTCGCGGCAGAGTGGCAACAATAGTGACTGCCGCACCAATGGTCCCGGGTTCGATTCGACAGTGTGAAAAAAATCTCACGCTGTATTTTATCTGGTAGAGTTTGCGTGACAATAAATTAGCTACCTATCACATGTCAATATAATCAATATATAAGAATTACTTGTATCTCAATAGAGACGAAGATGTAAATTGTTTTTCTGGGAACAGAATGTGGTGACCAAGGCGCTTACAGGACTTATGACCTGTCATTGGTTGGGTAGAGCGATCGCTTTATGTTTAACAACATTCCCCATTCCCCCCTTCTTATGACCACCACATCTGACAAATTTTTGGAACTTTTATATATGCTAGAATCCAGCGCTTATCTTAACATATTTTAGTTCACTCTACAATAGCGTCATCTATTACGATTGGGAAGCAATAAGCAGAAAATCTTTATTAATGCACTGTGAAAGTCTCTGCAAATCATAAAGTACTAGATTACGCCTGGAGATGTCTCTCCAATTTTTATGCCTACTTGGACCAGAACAGAAAAGTGAACAGAAAAGAACTGGGAACAGAAAAGGGAAAAGGGAACATTCTGTTCCCAGAAAAACAATTTACAACTTCGTCTCTATTGAGATACAATCAATCCTTATAAAAAAATAATTTATCCGCAATGGGTAAAATCAAGTATTTGTCTACAAGAATTTGTATACATTCAAAATTTTGTAATCAATATATCGTCACCTGAGAGTAAGAGGGTTCCAACTAACAAAATTTCACATTTGCCTTTTTTTCGTGAAAAGGGTTCTTACTAACCTTATCTATACGTACAATTAAAAAAAACATGTAATAATATCGTCATTTTGATGTTACAAAAATAATCAAGTTCCATCTGATCATTCAAAACACACGATTCACTGAAGAAGGATTCATTTAAACTTAGAACTTTATTATTCCAACTGTTGCCAGACAAAATTTACACGTTTCTCGGTAAAAGAATTTCTGGAAATTGAAATAAAACCCCTTTATTCCAAGATACACACCCGAAACCAACAAAACTTTGACTTCATTTTTCTCAGCTTTTTACTTTTGTAAGTTGGAACCTTCTTACTCTCAGATGACGATATTATAATAGCTATATGTGGATACCCTTTATATCGACTGCAATAATGTTATAAACAATTCGACAAAATAATATATAAATTGAATTCGATGACACAAATATAATTACGATGTTATTAATGAGTAGCGACCGGATATTTATAGATTTATTTTTTATAAAAATATATTTAGGAGCCCATAAACAGAATTATCAATGAGATTATAAACGTGGCAATACGAGATTATAAACATGCTATTCCGTGTGGCAGTCATAGCTGTTGCCATTCTACCACTAAATAAATAAATAAATTCTTCCACTAAGGTTATATAGTGTAAAACGTGACACTATCGAATAAATCAAATATTGAATGTCGGCCACGTGAGAAGTCGGAGAAATCGACGCGCGTGCATGACACAATGTAGGAAAGAAAAGTGGGGCAGTCCATTATTTCTGCTTACCCTTTCGTAGAGACGGCGTGATGGTTAGTTAGTTAATCGGTTAGACAGTTCTTCATTTATTTCTATTGATAAATAGTTATCTATAGAATGAATACAGACTTTTTAGAATCACTATGTAACTCATATAAAAACAATTAAGATTTGAAATAGATAAGTTCTTTGAAATCATTTTTTTTATAATCATTCACCTGTGATATATATTGTTATATGATATTTCCACTAGAATCAACAAAAGATTAGCTTATCAAGGTTGTGTAGTACCGGCTTTATGAAATCAGTTTCTTGTCTATTTACGAAAGAAATATTAGAATTAATAATTCAAATAATATTGGGCATTGAAGAGTCTTGAACACTGTTCGATAAGAATGAAACATGTCCGTAATTTGATTGCTCTCCACAATGGCATCACCAGAGGTAGGTTGTTTCTGCATGTAGAGAGATAAATGGACTCTCTCTTTACACCTCCTTCTCTCGGTGGCTGGCCAGTAACTGTCATTTCCAGCTCTCCGTGTAAACAGTCAAGGTATAGGCAGCAACTGTCATGGCAGTTGGCATGACAGTTGCTGCCTACTCGCCAGGCAAGCTACTCGCACGGTGTAAACACACCTTAACGAGTTTCGCGTTGAAACTCGAACACAGCGGGAGACTGACTGTCCGTACGGTGCGAGGGAGAATGAGATGAAGAGGATGATGCAACCCACACCCAACGTTATGTAAATGTGTGGGGTAAGCTTTGTCGTGTATAGAACACTGTACAGACACTTAATCATCTTGGCTTGTCTGAATAATTGACGTTTCGGTTAACTGACGTCCGGATAAACGACGTTCTACTCTAACAAGGTTCAACATCTCCTCCTAGTTCTTACTTATCAGTGCCAGAAGAAATTAATCCCGTCATCTCTGAATTCATATTGAAGACCAATTTCTCTAGAATGTGTTAAAATTAACCATATAAGAATGAGCTAACTTAACTGACAACCTACCGACGATTGCCCATGTTTCATGAAGGGACCACATTACAAATGAGGAGGTTCTCAGCAGAGTTGAAGAGAATAGGCACATGTTGAACACCATAGCGGAGAGGCGCGCGAGATGGATTGGTCATGTGTTGTGACACGAATGTTTCCTGCGTGATGTATTTGAGGGAATGACGACCTTGCTAGGAGTACCTAGACCAGATTTGCCGAGATATGGGCTGCATCCCGTATGCGGAGTTGAAGAGAGTTGCCGAGGACCGAGCGTAGTGGAAGAGAAGATGCGTCGCCTTGCTGCCGACCAATCTTTAGATTGAGGCTGGAGAAGAAGAGCTTAACTGCATGCAGATGTCGTATCTCGGAATATGCGAATGGACGAGAAGACATCCAAAAGACATTAAAAACGCTGATATGAAGATCAGCAGCAAAGTAAGAATCTATAAAACTTGTGTAAGACTCATCATCATATATGGAATAGAATGCAGGATGGGCACCACAATTACAAAAAAACGCAGAGTATCAGAAATGAAGCACTCGAGAAAATATTTGGCAAGACACTACGTGATCGAATAAGGGATGAAACAATAAGGGAAATATGCGAGGTCGAAGATGTCGTTAGGTGGGGGAGGGAAAGGATAAGACATTGGTATGTACACGTGAGGAGAATGGATCCATCTAGACCCCTTCACATGCATTTATTGCACGGTCAACCCCAAGATAGATAAACCCTGGGCAGACCACCAAAAATATGGATCAACAGATGGGAATCGACCTCTCAGGAGGCCAATCTCTCTTGAGAAACAAACCACAAGGTCTCAATTAAAAAGAAGAAGATGAAGAACTTTAACGTACCTATTCAAATTGTAAAAAATATGCTGACGTTCTAAAAAAGATCCATCTGGAACATTAAAATGGATAGTCTGCAAGATGGTGGAGTTTAAGAAGTCACTTACAAATCGTTTTTTTATAAATTAATTACCTCAAAAGTACTGTATTCAGTACACATAGGTAATCATTAGATTATGTATACTGAATACCTCCTACACATGTTGTGATTTTTAATATTTTGTGGATTGTATACTCGTATATCGTTATTTTTCAATTTCCTAAGTATATTACAATAGAATTCCACTAGCTTTCAATAAAAAAATCATTAGATTTATTTGAGTAACCTTTAAAATTTAATATATTTATAGTAAAGTGTTAAATCGTACGATTAATATATATTTAAAATTCACGATCAACATATTCAATCTTAATCACTTTGTGTTACGGATTCATTAAACAATGTTTTTTTTTGATACAGCGCTTTATTAAAAAAATATATTAAATTAACACAAACATCTTTCGGAAACAGAAGCCCTTACATCAGTGTAGTTTATTGGTGTTTATTCAAAATAAATATTTAAACAAATTTTTCATGGATGTGATCTGTGTCATTTTTTAGTGGAATATTTTAATAATTGTATGATACAAACATTTGCACGCCTGAATGTCAATTAACCTTCATCAAATGAGTATTTATATAACAGTTAGATGATCAAATTTACGTTTACATTATGCAGAAATTAGTACCTGTAAAGTTAAACAAATGCTAACAGTTTTGCTTATTATATAGAAATGAAAACTCATATTTAAAAAAAAGTTTCATCTGTTTGTTGTACTTACCACTATTAAAAATATTACTAACTAACCATCGCGCCGTCTCCCCGAAGGAGTAGGCAGAAAGAATAGACTGCCAAACTTTTCTTTCCGGACATACTAGGTCTGTTCAAAAAGTATCGCGAATTTTATATTTTTTCAAAAAGTATTTATTTATTCATGAATATCTATTTTGTCCCCTTCAAAGTAATTCCCCTCGAATATAATACATTTATGCCAACGTTTTTTCCAATCCTCGAAGCACTTAAAAAAATCATTTTTTGTGATCTTGTTCAGCTAGGTTTAGGTCCTCAGCAACTTCTCTAACGGTGATTCGACGATTGGCTAATACTATTTTCTTCACTTTATCAATGTTTTCGTCTGTTGTTGACGTGCTCGGGCGTCCGGCACGCTCTTCGTCGTTCATATCTTCTCGGCCCTCTGAGAACATTTTGTACCACCGATAAACGTTGCTTTGGTCCAAGGTAGCTTCACCATATGCCACAGTCAACATTTGAAATGCGTCCGCGCACTTTATTTTGTTTTTCACACAAAATTTGATACAGATTCTTTGATCCATTTTTTGGAATAGGCAAAAATCGAAGACGAGCCAAAACACATCCAAGCAAAACAGCTGTCAAAAATTAACTAAACATTCAAAATGGCCGACCTTGTCAGCATAAGTAAGGGACATGAGTACCAACATAACGCTACAAAAAAATCAAAAATCAAATATACGTAGCCAGCGGAAATTCAAAATTCGCGATACTTTTTGAACAGACCTCGTATTTCTCACGCTTCCTCAACATTCATACATCAATATTTGATTTATTTTATCGTATCACGTTTTCCTCGGTTTTCCTCTATTTCTAGTTCCATTTACATCGTTAACGTATATTTTTTTATCATTCTTTCTTCATACATTCATTCCATGGGTCCAAACCATCTTAATGATCCTTTCATTATTTTGTTCATAACACCATCATTCGCACCGTATTCACTTCTTATATTTTCATTCGACACTCTATCATACACAGAGTATCCACACATTCGTCTAAGAGATATCATTTTTACTGCATTTATTCTACATAAAAAAAGACTGTGAGAAGAAGCTTGCGCGACTTGTACCCATCGGGGTACGGCCACACTGGAGTGCCAGAGTAGGAGTCAAGACACAGGTCGCTTGTGTTTACGCACTGTGGCGCGAAGCGTATAGTGTGGCCGATCTCATAGTATGCCGTACGTTGGTTCGCCAGGTGTTCATCTTGACTCCTACTCTGGCACTCCGGTGAAGCCGTACCATAAGAGTACGCGTGAGAAACACCAGAATAAGAGAGATATGTGAGGCTGAGGATATTATAAGATGGAGTATATATGGCGCGAAGCGTATTGTGTGGCCGGTCCCATAGTACGCCGTACGTTGGTTCGCCAGGTATTCATCTTGACTCCTACTCTGGCACTCCGGTGTGGCTGTACCCTCAGGTGTCGAATTGCGTGGAGTGATTACCTAGTAGATGCTTTCGGAAGTTTTCTTACTGGTGGTTGGTTCGCTTAACACGACTTATTTTAAAAAAAAGATCAAGAGACCCGATAGACTAGATGAACAGGATAAGAACGGCGGTTTCAATAAGACACACTTGATTAAGTGTTAGACGTTGATGTATTTTTGGTATTCGTGTCTTGACTGGATTTATTAAATAATCCTTTCTGCTGAAAAACACATATACTTCTAAACCCACTGATTGGACCTTGCGATTGCAGAATTCCCGCCGAAATCGGTTTAATTAATCCTAATAAATTAAGTACTGTAGTATGCACGTAATTCATACTTAAAAACATGTAAACTGCTTATTTTAAATAACTTGCGTTGATATCATATACCGTACGGCACACTTAATCAGATAAGAGAGCTTCAATTGTATAATTGGGAATCCCGTGTTTAATGTACGTAAAGAAACACAGTTTTAAATGTTTATAGTTTCAATAAATAAATAATAAAAAATATACATGAAAATGCTGGAGAGTATTCTACATTAGATACACATAGATTACCTTGATAAGATTATTAGAAATATTGTGATTAGAATAAAATACTGTGATAAGAATAAATCTAGTCTGCTTCGATACGACAATTTTTTTTTCTATTATTAGTAAAAAATATAAATAACCACGGAATTGAAAAATTCCATATGTCCAAACAATCTTAATGAACCTTTAATTATTTTATTCATTACACCTTCATCCTCATGTGTAAATAAATACATGTACTACAGTGGCGGTACTTCGATACAAGCCGAAAAGCCGGGCTTGCCTTCAAAAATCTAGAATAAAACTAGCTGACCCGGCAAACGTTGTTCTGTCATATTAATTATTTCTAGTGAATATTATGGTTGTTAAATAAAAAATAACGAATGCCGATAAAAACTAAACTACACCAACTATTCATTTTCTCAATTCAACGTATTTCATTAAAGTAACGGACATATTCATTGTTATATCTCTTAAAAGTTAAATGTTAAGTGAATAAAAGTCATATATTTTTTATCCTAAAGTAGGAAAATGAAAGAAAGAAAATCAATATTAATTTGAAAGAGCTATTAAGTGTACGATATTTTTGTCAGTCCGTCTTTAGCTAACACAAATAAGCTCGATGGTTTGCCAACGCGAGAACATGCCACGTATAATTGTCCGTGTGAAAAACATGGTTTGCCCAAATCTAAGCCGCAAACAGACATCGTTTGACCTTGCGACTTATTGATTGTCATTGCGAATGCCAATCTAACAGGAAATTGAACGCGTTTGAATTCAATTGGCACGTCTGTGGGAATCATTGGAATTCGTGGCAGCAAAACATTTTCGGCTCAGAATTTTCCATTCAAAATAATGGCTTCGATAATGTTTTTCATCATTTTATTAATGACCAATCGCGTGCCATTGCACAGCCGTGGTGGATTCAAATTCCGAAGTAAAATAACCGGAGATCCAAATTTCAGTCGTAGATGGTGTGGTGACATGCCTGGCAAATCCAGTGAGCTCAAAAACACAGTTGGATAATTTACAGCTTCGTTGGCATCGCACATTGTATCGATCGATTTGTATGATATCAAGTCGCACACGATTAATGTCCTCACCGCCCATGAAGTAGATTTGTAAACATTTGTGTGGTTCGTTTGGCATTGGAAGCAATGAGCCTACTTTGTGGTACACTTGCCCTTTGATTTTGAACGTTGAATTGTTGACCATTTGCCGCAGTATTGTGAACTATTTCTGTTGCTCCGAACGAAGTCATTTGGATGCATGAATTGAATATGCGTATGGACTTCAGGAATAGGTTGGAATCTGGATCCGTGCCGATGAGCAAGCCGTTCAATGGTTCTGGTGGTGTCTCAATTTCTGGTAGTTGCACTTTTCCTGATGCGCAACACATCCCGGCTGACTCAGGTTTAAATTTGAGCGCATGACAATGGGGACATTCTTTGTCCATAGCACCAATCAACACTTTCGGATGAGCGGAATATTCAATATCTGGCTCGTACTCGAATGCGAGACGAAGGAACGAAGCGGATGTAAATGCTCGATTTACTTGTTGGCGTTGTTGGACATTTACTCTGCGTGTGTTAACTACGAACCGGCGCGCTTGTATCCGTTCCAATTGTCGTTGGTGATTTCGTTCAGCTCTTACCTCTTGTGATTGAGACGCACGCAATTGCGACATGCTCACACGCATATTTTCGTTATCTTGTTGGATTTGTTTGTCTGTTTTTTTTGCTCGACTATTTCGCATGTTTGTTGCTTTATTCGTTCGACAGTCCAAATTGGCCCCTTTATGTCTTGATGGCATTGTTCACTGTAATAAACGCACACAAATAGATAACACTGCGTTATGATACAAAACAAATGCCGAATGAAATGTCGAAATGATGCGACGCTTCTCATGAATGACTTGCGCATGCGTAGATGAAAGTTCGATGAGGCGGACGCAGCGCCATCTGTCATTCAACGAAATAAAAAAATTCGTTCTGTTTGAAATACGATCATACAAAAATACTTAATTGCGATTAAAAAATGGGAGGGTGGGGGTAGGAGGGTGAAAATTTGGAGTTATATTAACTTTTTGATGCCAAATAAAACAACAATACAAAAAAAATTGAAAAAAAATTCTGGATAGGGACACCCTAATCACTTAGCGATATGAAATATACTTTACAATCGATTCTCATACCTACCAAATACACATAGAAAAAATCATAAAATTAGGTCTAGCCGTTTCGGAGGAGTTCGACCACTAACACCCGACACGAGATTTTTATATATAAGATAATGTTTCTTGCGCGTTTGAGTCGTCTACTTTTGTTCCGCTCATACGCGCCGTATTTTATTTCACTCATACATACCGTAGGTGAGATGCCCGCGAAATCGCCTACGTCCACATGTTTTGTTTCATGTTTTCGATGGGCTTCATATTGAGCTTGGAAAATGTAAAAGGGTCTTTGTCGCACTTTCGTATTTTTGACTTGTAATCATATAGCTAGGTGCATATATACCGTAAGATACGAGTATTTACATTTTTTGTATGTATTTGAAGCCGGGCTTTATCACTCTGAAGTATGTTACTATTCGATGTGTCACAAACTTCATTTCTATTGTCAGAATGTTATCTGTCATATACTTTTTGTGCCGAAATGTTATGAATATGTGTATGGTAGTTATCTGTAGTTCTATCCCACGGCATTTCTTTTGGGAATGCTCGGAATTAATTATTTACAGCGTCGAAGAGATGGGCATCTCATTACCCATTTCTTAAAATTAATCAAGGGATATTTCGAGAACTCGGCCGTGCTAGAGGGTGTTGGTCTTTTTGTCCCTGATAGATTTCTCTGACAGCCACAGCACAGATTGTTTTACCTAGCGGCCACCAGAACCAATCTGCCTCTGGTGACACCGGTGCGGTGAGCAATTAGTCTGCTGAACGCGGTCTCCTCGGAGATCAACGTATTTCATATTAGTGAAGGTACGTTCAGGGGACAAATACTCTTGACATTAGAAAGTATTTTGTCTTCCTAATGTCGAACCATCTCTAATGCGTTCCTGGTATTATGTTGTATTTTTATAATATTTTATCTGTTCTCAATAGATGCCTTAAACAGTTTGCTGTTTAATGTCTTTTGAGTTAATAAACTGATTTGATTTGATTTGATTTGAAGTCCCACACTGCGATGTAGCGCCGAAAAGAAGAAGAATATTAGTAGATAGTTGTAGCAAATTCGCTACACCATGCAATGATGAGTTAAATCCTTAGTGTTAATTTAAAAAAAGGGTCAAGAACTTGACATTGTTTCGTAGCCAATCTATCGCCATTTTGCTGTCACTTGAATTCTACACCAGACCAAAGACAGTGTGAGAATCACACTGCCATCGCCGGGAATCGAACCCAGGACCTTCGGCATGAAAGTCAGAGCTCGTAACCACTCTGCCACGAAGGTCGTCGGTCGTCGTCTTGTAGGTAGGTGCAGGGTTTTTAGGACCTTGTGCTATTTACCCACACCTGTGTACTCAATCTAATATACGATAATGTGTTTAAAATCAGGCACACCATATTGTTCATATAGATAACCTGTGTTTAAATGATAAGCCAAGTCAATCGATGAGAACACTTCACGATTTCTAATGCTATGATTACTGTGGATTACATCAAATGATTTTTTTTATTGCTCAATCATTTTTAAACATTCTTTGCCTGCGTCATTGATAACATTTTAGGTACACTGTAGACATTTTTATATTATTAATATTAAAAAAAAGTGATTCATCCTTAAATACATGAAATCAACTAACTAACTAACCATCACGCCGTCTCTCCGAAGGGGTAGGCAGAATGAATGGACTGCCACACTTTTCTTTCCTGACATATTTCTCTCGCTTCCTCAACATTCATACATCGTGTCATGCACGCGCGTCGATTTCTCTGACTACTCACATGGCCGACATTCAATATTTGATTTATTTGATCGTGTCACGTTTTCCTCGGTCTTCCTCTATTTCTGGTTCCATTTACATCATTAACGTAGATTTTTTTTACCATTCTTTCTTCTTTCATTCTTTCTATATGTCCAAACCATCTTAATGATCCTTTCATTATTTTGTTCGTGACACCCTCATTCGCACCGCATTCACTTCTTACTATTTTCATTCGACATTCTATCATACACAGAGTATCCACACATTCGTCTAAGAGATGTCATTTCTACTGCATTTATTCTACTTTCATCATTCTTTCCCAGTTCCATGCTTCGCTTCCATACATAAGGGTCGGTAGAAGAACACCATTGTGCACTGCCATTCTAGCTTTTTTGGATAGGTTTTTGTTTGCGATGACAACTTTAAGTGCACCATTCACTTTGTTGCCTGCCCCAACCCTTCTTTCAATATCCCTCTCTACTCGCCCATATTTTGTACCTTTATTGATATCTGTTTGACACCTTTATTGATATCAAACCAGGCTGTAAAATCTCCATTTACTCTGACACTAGAAGTGCTTTCCGTGTATAGCGACTTAATTGCCGTGATCAGTTTTGTACTTATTCCATATACAGACAATATTAGGTCCTTACATATGAAATTGGCGTTTTGCCGTACTGGCAACTTTGATCTCAAATGTCTTCTCTTTGGTTAGGAATTCCAAATTCAAATTTATACAGCTATTTACTCAAGTATTTGTGTTTCGAAAATTATAATTCATTTGTTTTTTCCTCAATTGTTTTTTTTCTTTGCGTCACTCAGTTTACAAAATGGAAAACTTGAAATATCGCGTTATTTACGAGTACGAGTTCCACCGTGGCACCAGTGCTGCAGAAACGGCTCGAAGGATTAATGATGTGTATGGCGACGGTGCCGCAAAAGAAAATACAGTGCGTTTTTGGTTCCAACGTTTTCGTTCTGGAAATTTCGACCTGCAGAACAAGCCCCGTGGACGGCCGGAGACCAAAGTTGTTAATGAAGAATTGAAGGCTATTGTAGAAGCGGATCCATCGCAAACCACGTCCGAGTTAGCTGCAGGCTGCGGTGTTAGTGATAAAACTGTTTTAATCCACTTGAAGCAAATTGGGAAGGTGAAAAAGCTTGAAAGGTGGGTACCTCATGAATTGAGTGAAGCAAATCAACAAGCGCGCGTTGACTGCTGCGTTGCATTACTCAACCGGCACAATAATGAAGGGATTTTGAATCGAATCTGATTTTGAATCGAATTTGATTTGAAACCTGTGATGAAAAGTTGATCCTGTATGATAATCGGAAGCGCTCATCGCAATAGCTGAACCCTGCCGAACCAGCCAAACCACGCCCCAAGCGAAAATTGACTCCAAAAAAGTTACTTGTGAGCGTTTGGTGGACTAGTGCTGGTGTCGTTCACTACAGCTTTCTTAAATCTGGCCAGATGATTACGGCAGATGTCTATTGTCAGCAACTGCAAACCATGATGGAAAAGCTAGCTGCTAAACAACCGAGGCTGGTTAATCGCTCTAGGCCACTGCTGCTTCATGATAACGCTAGACCACACACTGCACAACAGACGGCTACCAAATTAGAAGAGCTTCAATTGGAATGTCTAAGACATCCACTGTACTCTCCGAACCTTGCCCCAATAGATTACTATTTTTTTCGGAATTTGGATAACTTCTTGCAATGGGAAAAATTCAACTCCGATGGGGCAGTCCAAACCGACTTCAAAGATTTTATTGATTCCCGTCCGAATGTTTTTTTTAGTAAAGGCATCGATGAACTACCTATGAGATGGCAAAAGTGCATAGATAGCAATGGTACATACTTTGATTAAATAAATATATTATATTTAAAAAAAATCAACTTTATGTTCCTCCCATACAAAACGCCAATTTCATATGTAAGGACCTAATATTTTTCACAACTTTTCTAAGTTTTTCTTTTCTTTTCTAACCCAATAAATATCTCCCAACTACTTTAAAATTTTGAAACAAGTTTGCATTCGAATACTCGCTTGTTTTATCTACTTAAAAAAATGTAATTGTTCGTGTTCAAAGCTTAAATCCCCAAAAGTTTTTACTGATTGCTATGAAATTATGACACAACGTTGCATTCGAATACGCGCGTGTTTTAACTTTGGATATCGGCTTCTTGGGAGATTCAGACAGATAGCTATTTTTCGCCCACATGTTGGAATTTTTTGCAGAGATCTTGGATGGAGGTCAAAGGACGGTGACAGCAGTGACGTGTTTAGGGTCAACCAGTAAGGCAAGCCCGTCCGATTTTTTTGGGTTATAATATTAGTCTAGGTCTATGTCACGAATTAGTAAAATTAGTAAAATTAAAAAAGGATCCCTGAGATGGTTTGGACATATGGAATGATCAAAATTTTGTGTACAAGCAGTGTGAGTGGAAAGGGAAGTCGTGGAAGACCAATGAAAGCTTAGCATGACCAAATTAATCAAATTCTGAAAGGCGACCATATTCCAAGTCGAAAAAATCGACGAGCGTGCATGTTACGATGTATGAATGTGGAGGAATCCAGAGAGGTATGTCAGGACAGAACGGTAAGACGGTCCATCTTCTATGTATGCCCCTTCGGAGAAACGGCGTGATGGTTAGTTAGTTATTTAGGTAATTAATTCATCACGAATCCCAGAAGAATGGAAATCTATTGTAGTATCATTATTTTTTTTTTTCTTGTATACATCAGGTCGCTTAAACCCAATTAATGTGTACACATTATTTTTAGCTATTATATTGATGATCCACAAGACATGTGATAGGTAGCCAATCTATCGCCATTTTATTGTCACGTTAATTCTACACCAGACCAAAGGCAATGTGACAATAACACTGCCATCGAATCCGGGACCTTCGGTATGAAAGTCAGAGCTTCTAACCACTCTGCCACGAAGGTCGTCATTATATATGCAAAGGGCGACAAGTCTAAACCGGAAGCCTATATAGCAATATCGCTTCTATGCTCAACCATTAAACTCTTTATGAATATCTTAAAAACTAAATGGAGAACGTTTTCGTCAAGAGACAGGAGCAACAAGGAGGCAGGATTTATTGTTTCTTGAACAATGATGTAAGACTTCATATTAAATAATTAATACGAATGAAAACGTCAGTTTTCTAGAAGTTTTAATATATTTTACGGGAGTGACATGTTTCGCCCTTCTAAGGCATTATCAATGATAATGCCTTAGAAGGGCGAAACATGTCAGTCCCATAAAATATATTAAAACTTCTAGAAAACTGACGTTTTCATTCGTATTAACGGAGGCAGGAATTTATTACTGACGTAGCTGATTCCAAAGAGTTACCTCATGTGAGTAAAAACACGTAATACAAGAAATATCCTTGTTATTTCAACCAAGTTACGTGTGTTGTTTCGATCGTAGTCGAGAAATACAAACTAATCTTTAAGATAAATAGTCGATCAAGTCGTGATACGATCAAAAATAAGATAAAATCGTTTCCAAGGAAAACATTCGTATGAATAGTTTTTTAAAACGAGTGAAAACGTCTGTTTTCTAGAAGTTTTATTATAGTGTATTACAAATGTTTTAAATACATTTGATAATGCCTTAATAAGGAAAAACATGTCATTCCCATAAACCATAATAAAACTTTCAGAAAACATACGTTTTTATTTTTATTTATTAATCAATTCTTAATTTTACATACTTAGATGTTCAAGAAATCAATATTTATTAAATGTTTAAAATCATAACACTGTTATGATACCACAATTTTTCCTATTCACTTTTTGCGTGTCGCGACAGCTATTTCGCCAACCGATGTTGGTGTTACAAACAACTAAAGATTCTAATAGAAAGACTAACTATTAATAGGGCAAGAAATGTGAAATCATAACCGTGTTATAAATTTTAACAGTTAATAATGTTGAAGTATCGTAGCGTATCAGCCAAACAATGGATTATTTAATAAATATTAATTATAAATTGTTTTGATGACATTTGATGAGGACTATTCTTATTGATATTTTAAGTAACATTTAGTTACTTAATTTAATGTTTTGATTGTTTATGTAATTAGACGATTTTCTACCTTCTTCTAGTGTAATGTTGATTTCTCTGTAATCTTAGAACCGACGTTTAGTTTAAATATCTCATTTGAAAGGTAAACATATGTGGTTGTTTCTCAAATTTCTTTTAGAATTTGTAAATAAAAATAAATAAAATGTTTGATATTTCTGCCTGGTATTTCCTAATGCGGACAGACAGATACTATTTTTGTGTTGATAATAAATGCCTGTGGTGTTCACTAATTATTAAAAAAATAAAAACCTGATTGTAACTAACAGTTATTTTTTTATAAATTTTGAAAACACATGACCTCGATAAATGTGTATAAAACGTAAATTCGTTTTATCTCAAAAATGGTTCACTTTTGCATATTGCCTTACATGACATAAATCATTGGAAATAACCTCCCCTACAACCTCCTAGAAGGAATGTATGCAATAACCAATAACCCTGTATATTAAGTGTGCTTCCACATGTGTTTAACGGCGACTGGTTTCGGCAGTTTGCTGGTCTTCACCAGAAGACGGCAGCAAGCTGCCGAAACCGGTTGACGTTAAACATAATATAGTAATTTAGTAATATTATACAATCAAGTTGGCGCCATATTTAAAGTTAAAACACTTGACAATTGATAGACCAATTTTAAAAATATTCCACGTTAGGAACAAATGATTACCCAATTGGTTATCATCAAACGCTTATCGCTATCAATTTGAAATCGATAATAAGTAGCACAATAAATCAGCATATTTCCAAAATATTTGAAAATATAAAAAAAAAAAAAGAAGATAAATATCGTCAGATTATTAGTAAAAAGAGTCAAATATAAAAAATGCCAAAAAGGATTTAGATTTATTGTGTGAGCCAATTTTTTTTTACACGAACCGTGAATAAAACTAGATATCATAAACTAACTATCCCGGCGAAAATAATAGACCGCCACATTTATATGTCTTCAAAATTGTATTCGTCTTCTTCTGTTGGTGCTGTGTCAGGTCACCCTAACGTTGGCGATCATTGCGCGGCTTGGAACAGGTTCTAAACTCTGCTTATTGTCCATTCTCCGACGTCCCTCCATTTTATCCATTAATATCAGCCAAAGAAGGTGCTATTTTTCTCCCCTTAATACATATGAAACCTTTCTAATCTTCTCACTCGATAACAGCTCTATATTGGCTCTGGCTCTCTATAGTACGTCTGCAATACTGACCTCATAGGTCCACGGTATACAGAGCATTCTTCGGTATATCCACACTTCAAAGACTTCTAACAGGTTTATTACATTTTTTTCAGAGTCTAAATATCACAGCAAATGCAAATGCAACATTTAATCATTCGTTGTCGAAGTTTCGGGTTAAGATTATCGTTACAAAAAAAAGTTCATTATATTAAATACAGCTCGTGCAACTTCAATTCTGCATTTTATTTCAATATCAAGCAAACATTAATCCATAAAAATAATTTTAAAAATAAAATTCTTCTCCAAAAAACCTGTGTGTCTGTTACCTTCCGATTCGGCATTTTTGTTACATTAGGGCGCTATCAACATAAATAATAAATTAATTTTGAAGACTCCCAAAGTTAAAGAAACGTTTTTTACATGTAAAATATGATTATATGGGTTCTGTACAGATTTCACATATCATCTTAAAGGTTCAACATGAAAATTTCACAGGCAAGACAAAGAGCATGGTTACATCAAGACACCCCCATACGATGGAAGCTTGCATTGGATGATGCAACAATAGAACAAGTGATGCATTTCAAGTACTTAGGTTTTGATGTATCAAGCATCAGTGTATTCTACGGCGAAGTAAGCGTTGTGGCTGGCAGTTTGAAAAATGCTGTTTGGAAAAATAAAAAATATGCTAAAGGAGAGCGAAATACGAATCTACAAGACATGCGTACGTCCCATAATGATATATGGAATAGAAATGTGTCTCTTTCCAACTGATTTCTTGCTAGGGATGCTAGGCTACCAGTCACTCGAGAGGAGACGAGACATTCACTTGGGTGTCCATTTCTTTCGACTGATAGGCGGTTGTATACACAACTCACAAATCCTGAGTGATGTAGGTCTGTTCGTCCCTGATAATTATCTTCGACAAAGGGGCAATAGATTGTTTTATCTCCTACGATGTAGAACCAACCTGCCAATGGTTATGCCGGTAGGTAAAGCAATATCTTTGCTTAATCGTATCACCTCGGAGTTTGACATATCTTGCGATAGTTTAGCTCATCTGAGGGAAGTACTATCTTTATTATAATTGTATGGTATATTTATTTTATTATAATAATTTGTCATGTATCTTATGTTTCTCGCTCTTTTTATTAATCGTAATAATTGTATGGTATATTTATTTTATTAATTTGTCATGCATCTTATGTTTCTCGCTCTTTTTATTAATCTATTGTGTATTACTTATTATTGTGTATCTCTAACTTGTATGTTTAGTGTTTTGAAAAAAAATCTGTAATGCTTTAGATATGCTTAAAATAAATAAAATAAAATGAAATGAAATGAAACGAGAGCAGACACCGTCAGAACAATAAGTTTCCTAAGAACCATCGAAATGAAGACTCCCCGATCAGTTGCGGTAACGACACTGCGAGACAGAGTAAAAATTTCTGAAATAATAAAGATCTGCAATGCCGAAGATGACGTTCGATGGGGAAGATTGAGAAGACGCTACTGGAGAGATCACGTGGAAAGAGCATGTTCTAAAAGAGTGATAAATATAGCCGCGAATAAAGTACCAACAGGAAATCGACTTCCAGGAAGACCACCCAAAAGATGGCGAGACAGTTGGGCATCTACATCCCAGGAACAGACTCCGAGAAATAACAGGACACCGTCCTAAATAAAGCAGACGAAGAAGAAGAAGAAGAAAATATGATAAAATCATCATTTTAACTCACGGATACACGATTAAAAAATAATTCAATTAAAATAACTAAAGGAATACATGAATTTCAAAATATTCTTCTTCTTCTTCTTCACTTTTGGTAGACTCCGGAGTCTGTTATTTCAGGCGGGTCCTCTTGAGACGCTGAACTCCAGCTTTCTCTCCACCGTTTCGAGAGTCTTCCTGGTCGGCGTTGTCCGTTTGGCGTTCTATGTATGGTATCCTCTTTGAGCTCATTCCTTCTACATATTGATGCCAGTATCGCCGTCTTTGACGTCCCCATCTGACCACATCTTCGACCTCGCAGATTTCTCGGATTGCTGTATTCCTAAATCGATCACGTAGGGTTTTGCCAGCTATAGCGCGGAGTGTTTTCATCTCGGTTGTCCTGAGCATGCTCTTTGTCTTGACAGTGTCTGCCCTCGATTCAATGCAATATGTGAGGATTGGTCGCATACAGTGTGAACTCATGTCCTTGTTTCTCCATATGACATCTTTCAGGCAGCCTGCAACCGCTGCAGCCTTATCTACCTGTGACCTTACTTCTCTGGGGGGGTTATTAGAGCTGGTTCAATTGTACCTGTTCAATTTTTTCTTGGCGTAAGGAGATTTCTAGTTTCAAAATATTCGAGTTTATTAAAAAATATCTACTTACTGGTATGCAGAAGAGTGAAGAGAAATGCTAGTTTGAAGACGGTCGCCGCCATTGTACTTTCCGTGTGATGTTAATATTCTAATTCACTCGATTTTCCTGTAAAAAGAAATTAGTTATAATATAGTGCATCTGAATTATGAGCCAAAATTAGTGGATTGAAACTAGCGAGGATAAACTTTTATTTTCTTAGTCATTAAGATTGTGACTAACAAAATTGATTTATCATGGACCAAGCTTTAAATGGTTGCTGATGCTGCTAAGGATAAAGCCTTTCCATGTTTATTATTATCTCGTTCTACAGAGATAGTTCTTTTTTGAAATTGAGTCCGTGTAAGTGTAAAAAAATGTGATACTTCGATATTGGGAACAGTACGAGTATTATAAAATAAACTCTAAAATGTTGTAATTAAGAGTTTCACGAACGGTTCTTACATTTTTGATGTTTCGAAGGTTTTATACTTTTAACATCCGAAATAAAAGATTATATCATTTTCTGAAATTATAAATAATCTTGAATTTTCGAGAACTGTTTTTACATTTTCTATATTTTGAAGGATTTATACTTTCATAATCAGTGCAACGATTTAAAATGATATATATCATTTTAGGAAAAGTGTAATTAATTATCAAATTTCAGGAACAGTTTTTACGATTTCGATATTTTGAAGGTATTATACTCTCATCATTCGATATTTTGAAGGTATATTATACTCTCATCATTGTTGTAACGAAATAAAAGATAATATTTTTTTCTGAAATTGTAACTAATTCTTAATTTTCAAGAATGGTTTTTACATTTTCAATGTTTTTGAAAAAATATACTTTCATTGTCGGTGTAACGATCTAAAATATTTAATCTTTTTCTGAAATTGTAACTAATTCTAATTTTTATTAAATTATCGGTGTAACGATATAAAAAATTATATCGTTTTTTGAAAGTGTAACTAATTAATTTAAAACATGACAAAGAAAATAAACCAATAAGTTAAATTGTATAGTGTTTTAATTAAAGAGAGTAGAATACTCTACTGCCATAAGTTAGTGATTTTTTTAATTTACATTCTTAAGTTATTAATATATGGTCTATGGAAAATAATTAATAAAGACATCACGTTTTATTAGATTACTAGTTACAAAATACATATTTCTTCAGAATTTGCATTTAAGCGACTTAATCAGTGTCGAAATCGGTTGGTGATTTGAGGTAAAAAGGGAAATTTGAGATGAATTAAATATAAACCATTAAAGATAAAATACGAAATACGAAAGGAAAATCCTCCGCAGCATCCTCGAACCCATTAAGGATGGTCAGATGTGGAGAAGGAGATATAACACAGAGCTCTACGATCTATACCAGAACGTCAGCAAGGTCATGTTTATAAAGATTAACAGACTGCGCTGGCTAGGGCATTTGGATCGCATGGAAGATCTGGAAATCTCAAAATGAGTGTTGTTTGACAACCCATCATCATCATCCTAAGCTCGACAGCCCTGGGTGGGCCTTGGCTGAATCCAGGAGCTTCCTCCATTCTTGTCTGTTTGATGCCCCCATTCTCCAATTTCTCACTTGCAACACCGATGCATCCGTGTTGACACTGTCCATCCATCGCATTTTGGGCCTTCCTGGTCTTCTACGTCCCTGTGGTACTGAGAGCGTGAGGCGTTTTGTAGGGTTGTCGTCGTCCATTCTGATTATGTGACCAGCCCATCTCAGGCGCCCTACTTTGACGGATCTGATCACATCGGGCTCTTTATAGATATCATATAGCTCTCGGTTATATCGACGACGCCAACCATTGTGGTCTCTCACTGGGCCATATATTGTCCTAATAACCCTTCTTTCAAATGCTGCGATGGACCTTTCAGTGTGTTTTGTCATCACCCAGGTTTCAGAGGCATATGTGAGGACTGGTTTGATCAGGGTCTTGTACAATAGTGTTTTTGTGGTTCTTCGCAGTAATTTGGATCTTAACTGTTTTTGGAGAGCGTAGTAACATCGGTTTGCTGCCATTATCCTTCTGTTAATTTCTGTTTGACAACCCAGTATGGCGAAGAATCGTCGGCAGGCGAAGACTGCGATGGTTGGATGGTGCCATGACAGACTGTCGGGTCCTGGAGCAGCAAGACTGGGAGGTGGCGACCAGAGACAAAACGAGATGGAAACGTTTCTTGGAGGAGGCTAAGACCCACCAAGGGTTGTAAACGAGAAGAAGATGAATAATACATTTTCCGTCTGCAAGATATAAAGCATTTCTTTAGTGTGCGATAGACAATGTACTGTTTTTTGAACCGTTTCTTCCTCCTCCCCATAAATAAAATTAAGCTCTAGTCTAGTGTTCTTCTACCTACCCTTATGTATGGAAGCGAAGCATGGAATTGGCAAAAGAAGGATGAAAGTAGAATAAATGCGGTAGAAATGAGATCTCTTAGACGAATGTGTAAATACTCTGTGAATGATAGAGTATCGAATGAAAATATAAGAAGTGAATGCGGTACGAATGACGGTGTTATGAACAAAATAACAAAAGGATCATTAAGATGGTTTGGACATATGTAAAGAATGAATGAACCAATAATGGTAAAAAATATATATGTTAACGATGGAAATGGAACTAGAAATAGAGAAAGACCGAGGAAAAAGTGGCACGATCAAATAAATCAAATATTGAATGTCGGCCACTTGAGGAGTCGGAGAAATCGACGCGCGTGCATGACACAATGTATGAATGTTGAGGAAGCGAGAGAAATATGTCTAGAAAGAAAAGTGTGGCAGTCCATTTTTTTTGCCTAACCCTTCGGGGAGACGGCGTGACGTAACTTAGTTAAGCTCTAGTCGTTTCTCCACGGGGCGTCTGTCAACGGGGGATAACTCCATTGCTTGATTCATTTATGATACTCAATCAAATTATCAGGGGGTACGTGATTTGTGCTATAAATAAATAAATAAAACATTTCTTATTTTTATTCTCACTCTTCATAATGAGGGTCGTTTCCACCCCGTAAACTATCCACCATGGTTCGCCATGCGTTCCTGTCACCGGTCATTCTTCATCTGCAGATATTAACAATAATGCGACGACCTTTGTGGTAGAGTGGTAAGAGCTCTGACTTCCATAAAGAAGGTCCCGGGTTCGATTCCCGGCGATGGTAGTGTGATTGTCACACTGTCTTTGGTCTGGTGTAGAATTCACGTGACAATAAAATGTCGATAGATTGGCTACCTATCACATATCATGAGAATCAATATAATAGCTAAAACATAAATTGTATACAGTAATTGGGTTCAAAAAACCTGTTGTATACATAAAAAATAATAATAATAAATAATTAAGAGTCCAGTCAGCTCCCAGATTTAATCAGACCTCCATGTGGTCACTTTCCACATTCTTCTTTCCTTATTTTCTCATTATTGTGATCAAATCAAATCAAATTAAATCAAATCAGTTTATTTTCTCAAAAGACATTACAAACACTTTTTATAGTTTAAGGCATCTATTGAGAACAGGTAAAACATAATAAATATATAATACCAGGAATGCATGAGAGATGGTTCGACATTAGGAATATGGTACAAGATACTCTCCAAAGTCAAGAAGTATTTGTCTTCTGAATGTACTTTCATGAATATAAAAGACATCGATCTCCGAAGCGATCATGTTCAGCAGTTTGATTGCTCTCCCCACCGGCATCACCAGAGGCAGGTTGGTTCTGCATGCTGGGAGATAAAACAGTCTGTGCTGACGCTGTCAAAGATAACCACCCGGAGCATAAAGATGGATAGCCTCCAAGATGATGGAATTCTCAAAGAATCCCCTGATAAGTTTGAAGAAATGGGTAAGTGTGCACCCATCCCTTCTTAATAATAATAATAATAATAATAATAATAATATGCTAACTTTTAAAGCGCCGTTTTTGTGATGTAATCACCTCAAGGGCGCATTAAGACGTGTTTTAAATCTAAAAATCTTAATGTGACCGCTTAAAAGCGATCGGTTAAAAAGTATAGTAGAACAAAGTATACATGTTTAAGTTGGGTATGAAATATGAAAAAGATGGGTTTTCAATTTAGATCTGAAATCTGTCGGATCATTTATGCATCTGAGGTGTGAAGGGAGATTGTTCCAAGCTGATGGACCGGCTACCGCGAACGCTCGATCCCCGACAATTGTACTGGGGCAACGCTTCGGCTCAACTAATCTTCCTATTGCTGAGGAGTTCGCCGAGCGAAGTGTGGATTTCATTGAATTTAGGCTGTCCGTTATACAGAGTTCAGATATATAACTTGGTGCCATTCCATGTAACGCTTTGAAGACTGTCCAGCAGAGTTTATACTGGATTCTTTCTGGACTTTTAAGCCAGTGAAGTTCTTTGAGATGTTGTGTTATATTCTTATCTATATATTATATATAAGGTTCCCACCACTACCCGATACTGTTATAGGACGCAGCGACGCCCTTTCGTCAGTCTCGCTGCACAATCTAGGCCTGCTCCTGTATCTATGGAGCCTCTTTGTTCTCCGCAGTCCTCACCGCCGAGTAGAGGTCTCCCCCAGTCATTTCCTTCAATCTGATCACGCAGCCGCGCAGGAGATCTGTCTATACTTCTTTTGGCTGGAACACTTCCTGTGACAAGACTTTTTCTCAAGTTACCCAGCTCTCTCCTGCTTTTCTTCTACTTAATTCCATTCGTATGACCTTTTTGAGGTTGTCCTGATCTCTTCTCTATAAGAGCACACCTTTGAGGGTATTGCCCTGATGCCCAGCTGGTCAAAGATCGACTGGTTCGTTTTTCTCGCAGTTTAGGGTATGCACAGCATTCATCGCCGGCACCACATTTTGATAGCATCAACTTTAGACTTCTCCGATTCTCGCATAGTTCCTGCATTTGAAAATGACTTGGTTCGCCAAGTTGGTTGATCATGTTTTGATTGATCATGTTTCGACATGTCATTCTCGTTAAATTAAACAAAACTTTTAGAGTACACAAGTTTTTTTCTTTTAAAAAAGAGCAACACCAAGGATTTGTATCAATGATATTAGAATTGATTTTACAATCGGTCGTATCCACGCTTGAACCCATGTCCCATAAATCAGAAGCAAAGCGTTCTATCCCCTAGATCACCACCCGGTTCGTACTAATTATTTATTTAAAACGGACATTATAGTTCAAGAAACAAATAAACAACTAGTCCATTGTTTTGGCCGAAACACTGTGATACTTTAACATTTTATAACTGTTAATGAAAAAACTTTGTTTTTGTATCACTTAATTGTTTTTTATCTTACGACAGCTGTTTCATCAACCAATGTTGACATAGGAACAAATACACATAAAGATTCGAAAAATCACGAAAATTTTATATTTAATATATTATTGTAACACCTGATGATGTCAACATTGATTGATGAAACAGCTGTCGTAAAATAAAATACAATTAAGTGATACAGAAACATAGTTTTTTCATTAACAGTTATAAAATAAACAAATAGTTCAATTTCTATTTTTCTTTTTTATACACTTTGTATACACAACACTTATATTACAAAAAATAAATAATATGGACATGTTTCGGACAACCAGTCCTTCTTCAGTATAATACGTAACATCTGTCAGATCATGTAAACAACAACAATTTTATAATATTTTGATAAATATGTATCTTTACTGAAGAAGGATTGTTTGTCCGAAACATGTCTATATAATTTTTAATTTTTTTTAAATATAATTTAATGTGTACGAGTATACAAAGTGTATAAAAAAGAAAAAAGGAAATAAACCATCATAACAACACAAAGTATGGCGTATATAGAAGAAACTAATTCAATTCCCATTTTCGAAATGTCCCCGTTATTTCGCCTTCTCCTCAATCCTAATTATACCCCCTCGACATAACTCCAAACTTTTTTGTACATAAGTGGTCATTCAGTTTTATTTTATTGTTAAAATTTGATATTTAAAAAAAAATGTATCATAACCTAAACATGTCTGTAAAAAGTTTTGTAAAAATACTACCAATTAAAAAGAATTCAGCATCTGTTTTTTTTTATAAACATTGTATCTTTTTTGTACTTTTTACAAACATGTTTCGGGTCACAGATGTCCTTCCTCAGTCTAGAAACCACAACCCAAAATGATGACGAATATAAAAAAAGTAATGAACGAAAAATCATTTTCAATGACAAGTGTCATTAGGTGTCTCAAAAATATAACAAATTGATATCTATAACATCTAACTTAGTATGCGTGTGGGATGTGTGTCATCATACGACTTGATAAAGTAATAATTCATTCATACAATTTTTAGTTTATGATTGACGTCATCACAATCCATGATTCATGTTTTCAGTTGTTTATTATGTACAAATTAAGAGAAAATGATAAATTCTGAATCACTTGAGAATCAATGAAATCATAAAGTATTTGATATATCTTTTATACGATTTTAATTAGCTATATTGTATTGTGGAGATTAAAAAGGTTAAGATTTAAAGTGGGATTTAACAAAATAAAGGTAAAAACAAACTTTATAGAAATGAGTAATCATCATAAATAAGTACCAACAAAAGCATATGGCATTGAAGCAAGGGCAGACAAAGTCGGGACCAAACTTTTTTTTTTAATACTCGTATATTGTAATATTTTAAACTGTTAAAATTACTCATCCTGTATAAAACAATCATCCGAACAGTAGTGACCTATGGATGTGATGCGTGGACAATGACAGCGAAATCCGCAGAGCGACTGGATACTTTTGAGAGAAGGGTGCTGCGCAGAATTCTGGGACCTGTGAATGACGGTGAAGGCTGGAGAGTACGGCATAATGACGAGCTGTACCATATTTACAAAGCTCCCAGTCTCTCCACACAGGTCAGACTGAATAGACTGAGATGGGCCGGTCACGTGCAGAGGATGCCGTCATCGCAAACGCCAAAAAGATTGCTGGAGTGGCACCCAGGTGGTAGAAGACCGATTGGACGAGCAAGGCTGCGATGGGAGGATGAAGTTGGGGAGAGATGGGGCAAGATTGTTACGAGTGTCAGAGTGGAGGGTCGAAGCGGAGGACAGGAGGAGTTGAAGGCGAAGAATACTAGATGCTAAGGCTCGATATGGGCTGTAGAGCCATCGAATAAGAAGAAGAAAATTAATATAATAATTTAATTAGGGGTAGTAGGGCTACGGTGGGGTATGTTTTGCTGGAAAATAAGCCTCTACAAAATGTCGTAAGGCGCCATGTCTCATTTACAACAGCAACACTACTATCAAGTCCAACTCTCTAGCGTCCACGAGAGGTCTTTTAAAGACCCCGCGAACCCCGGGCAATGTGGCACTTATTACTTTGTGTCATAGCAGATAGAGAGAGGACGAATGGCGAGCTTCCAGCGCCATAAAACTGGATACACCCAGCTAAGGGAAGGTAACCCCGACAGAAAATCCTCCAGAGAAGGCAAGGGGATACCACTCTGGATATTTTTCCCCAGGTCATCACCATGAGGCCTACTCAAGGGTAATAGTCAACGTTAGGGATACCTGACAAGACACAGAAAGAAGAAGAAGTAATATTTTAAACTGTTAAATTTAATTTAATAGGGGGAAAAAGGGGATCCTATTGACTCTTCGAGCGGTGCATGGCCATCACCGTGGTGATGGCCATTTTACGCTGGAGGATTGATCTGATCCCAAGTACCTTTCCACACCTCCTCGACTTTGGTCTCCCCTGGAAACTATGCGAAATGTTAGAGATCGAGTGTGAATAACCTCGGTGGATAATATTGCTGCATAGGCTAACGTGGAAGGACACCTCGCCAACCAGTTTGGCAAGCGTGACGTTGTAATTCCAACCACCCCCCGTATGACATGTCGTACATGGAAAAGTATGGGGAGGCCTATGTCCAGCAGTGGACGACAACGGCTGTTAAAGAAGAAGAATAAGAAATTTAATAACTTTATTTTATGTATCACAATTGTATTTTATTTTACGCGACAGCTGTTGACAGATGTTACAATAATATATAAAATGTCGCAAGTATGATAGAATATCTAATGACTTGGATGGATTTTTTAATTCGCATTGTTTAAAAACAATATACAAAGAATAAGATTAGATTTAATGAAGACATAAAATAATTAAAAATAAAAATAAAAATTTGTCTTTTTTTTATATACTTTGTATATACAACACTATTAAAATTATACATCAGACATGTTTCGGACAACCAGTCCTTCTTCAGTGATACATATTATAAAGATACATATTAAAAATATTTTTAAAAAATTACAAATTTGATTAATTTTGACAGATGTTATAAAGATTTAAAAATCTTTATAACACCTGTCAAAATTGATCATATTTGTAAACAATTTTATGATATTTTAAATATGTATCTTTATAATATGTATCACTGAAGAAGGACTGGTTGTCCAAAACTTGTCTGATATGTAACTTTAATAGTGTTGTATATACAAAGTATATTAAAAAACGACCAATAATACATATATAACACAAACAATGGCGAACATAGAAGAAATAAAAATAATAACAATAGTTTTAACATATTATACAAAGAATCAGATTTACCTTTGTGCGCGTCCAAAAAGAACTTACGAAATTCTTTTTAAGAAGCGATAGGTTTTATTATATATTATATGAAGACACTGTAAAAAATTAAACTGCACGAAAAATCTAATTTGAACCCGTTTTAACAGGAAGAATAAACTTTCAAATCACTTAATCTCGCGTCTGGACACAGGAGAAGAGAAGCAGGGCCGAGAGGCGGAGGCGGAATGAGGATCGCAGAAGAGTGGGGAGACCGGGACAGGGGCGTCCCCGACATCGCGGCGCCAGAAACGCCCTGCCCACCCTCCGCGACGCGTCCCCCGCCCTAACGGGGTCAGCGTGCTTTTAGATGGCATTTTATCCAAGACGCAATGCGAAACTGGATCTCATTGTTAAAGAACTGAGAGAATTACTACTCACAAACGAAACATCTTTTATTTTATTTCTGATTGTTCTCACAAGATTACTTTATTTTATTTATTTTAGGGTAAAAAAAAACAACTCTTTTAATCCATCTGAAAAATAAAAAAATTGCATACACGCCCAAAAAGTTAAAAACTAGACAAATTATGATAGAAATTTGAGAAATCAATAGACTCAAATACACCCCTAATCAAATAATCCTTCTTCTCAATCGTATTCCTCATATTTTAGAGTCGTGTCCATCTTGTAAACCATTGACCATGGCACGCCATGCGCTCCTGTCACCCTTATTTATTTATTTATTGTAGGGTAACATACAGTGATTGTTATTACAAATGCAAAATGAACAAACCAACAGTTAAATAAAGACATAGAAGGTTACCCGCCGCTTACACGAAGCTGTTATAGTACCTGTCTCTTGTCCTCCTGTCCTGTCACCCGTCAGTCTCCAGGCTGCAGCTAATGAGAGACCAGTCGTCTCTCTGATTTGATCGAACCAGTGGCTCGGTGGTCGTATTTTTGGTCGCCTACCCTCCACTTTGCCCATGATGATGAGCTTTTCAAAGTTGTCCTGATCTCTCCGGGCTATGTGTCCGAAATATTTTAACACCCTCTGAGAGTACATCTGCGAGAGTCTTGCACTGATACCCAGCTGGTCAATGATTGACTGCTTTGTTATACTTGCCGTCCAGGATATACGCAGCATTTGTCGCCAGCACCACATTTCGAAAACATCAATTTTGGATCTCTCCGATGTTCGTATAGTCCAAGATCGCAACCATAAAGGAAACTGGAGAAAACGAGGATTTTACCAGTCTCATCTTGGAAATACTTTTGTCTTGCCATATCTTGGTGAACTTTGGCAGTTTTCAAATCAGTTTATTTCATCAACAGACATTACAAAATTTATTTTTAAGGCATCTATTGAGAACAGGTAAAATAATATATTACATATAGTATACTTTTGCGATCTAAAAAAAAGATCGCCGCCGAATTCTTTACCTACTAACCGGAATTTTCGATTTCGATATTCGTATTGCGTTTCGATATTCGGCTTCAATTAAGTTGAAACATCTCGTGGACCCTCATTTACATCTCATGGATCCCCAATTTTTTTGCAACTGTCGTAGACCCCTTGAAAGTTGTCGTGGACCTTCGAGGGTCTGTATAGACCACTTTGGGAATCACTGATTTAAATGGACATCAAATATTTTATTATCCTTTTATTAAACGCTACCATTTTATTGTTTCTTGAACAACGATGAAAAATTCCATTAAAAATAATCAGTACGAATGAAAACGTCTATTTTCTAGAAGTTTAATTATATTTTATGGGAAAGCGGTACATGTTTCGCCTTACTAAGGCATTTTTAAATGTTTTAATTCGTTTTATCTTCCATTTTATCAATTTTTTATATAAAAAATATACACTTGCTTTTATACAGCAAAGATTTGAAAGATTATTGAAAAGATATTTGGATTTCATTGAAAATCAATCCGTTATTTAATTTGTGTTCTAACTTCCTACTACACGTAAAGATAAAAAATATATTTTAATGATAGTCTATAATAGTATGTACTCGTACTTGGAAAATTCCTCGTAAACCAGTAAGATTATCGCGATTTGAGTTTTGATTCAATACGAGTATGTTGTGTGACTGAACAAATTCGAAATGCCATATTTCGTAAGCTTAATTTTCAATAACATGTTTGATGTGTATAAAAAAAAATATATAAATATTACTAGTATTATTGTTTAGTTAGATTACGAGCCAAAATCGCAATAAGATTTCTTAAGATTTTTTTTTTTCGTTTCTTGAACAATGCTATTTAACTATAAATATGAGCGAAAATACCTATTCCCTAAAAGTTTCAGCTCATATGTTATTCTGGTGGTGGTCTAGGGGATTGGACGCTTGGCTCCTGGTCCAGGGGACATGGGTTCAAGCCCGGACACGACCAGATTCCTTCTTCATAACATCATTATAATGTTTATTGTTTCTTAAAAATGATGTAAAACTCCATATTAAATAATTAATACGAATGAAAACTTCAGTTTTCTAGAAGTTTTATTATATTTTATGGGAATGACATGTTTCGCCCTTCTAAGGCATAACCAAACATTTGATAATGCCTTAGAAGGGCGAAACGTGTCATTCCCATAAAATATAATAAAACTTCTAGAAAACTGACGTTTTCATTCGTATTAATTATCATAATAATGTCTTTGTGCATAAGAAATTTTGCCTTTGGTACCGCTAGGTCATGTTTGTTGCGAGTGTTGTACGTTTGTTGTCCTTTTTTAGATTCGTTGATTTATTTGATCATGCCATGTCTTCCTTGGCCTTCCTCGATTTTTTATTTTATTATTTCATTCATTCTTTCCATTTGGTTTGGACATATGGAAAGAATGAATGTAAAAAAAGTATATGTTAATGATGATAATATGTAGAACCAAAAAATAGAGGAAGACCGAGGAAAACGTGGCTGTATGAATGTTGAGGAAGCGAGAGAAATATGTCAGGAAAGAAAAGTGTGGCAGTCCATTCATTCTGCCTACCCCTTCGGGGAGATGGTGTGAGTTAGTTAGTTTAGTCACTACTTGTATATATCTTTTTAACTATTCTTCTCTCATTCATTCGTTCCATTTGTAGACACCATTTTATTGACCCTTAATTAATTGAATTTAGGACGCATTCATCCGTCTTACATTCCTTTCTAACTTCTTCATTGGGTGTTCTATTATATATTGTTTTTCCGCACTTTCTTCTTAGTATCAAATTTCTACGGCATTTATTCTACATTCACCCTTTTTCTGCAGACTCCAAGATTCACTTCCATAAATAATTTTCTAATATTTGATCTTAAAACCTACTGTTGATTAAGTACGTTATTGGTTATCAATTTACTGCACACACATTGTACAATACGTAGTTACCTTATCACATTTGAATGTACGTTAATGAGACTCAAGGAAAATATTAATGTCGCTATACACGCCCTAATATTACTCACCACAATGGCATATTTATTTTTTATGTCTGCAACGAAAATAGATAACAAACAAAATTAAAAGTCACATTAAAACAGTATCTAAATAAGTGTAAACTTCTTATAATTAATATTTTTAATTGAAATTTCTTGGTTGGTGTATTAAATAATGAAAAAAAAATTATTCAAACTAACTAACTAACCATCACGCCATTTCCCCGGAGGGGTAGGCAGAGAGGATGGATCGCCACACTGGCCTCTCCTGGCATACTTCTCGAGCTTCCTCTACATCCATACATCGTACCATGCACGCACGTCGATTGTTCCGACTTCGAATGTGGCCGCCTTTTAGTAATTGATTAATTTGGTCATGCCATGTTTTCCTCGGTCGTCCTCGGCTTCTTTTCCCACTCACGCTGCTTGTGTACAACTTTTTAACCATTCTACTCTCATCCATTCGTTCCATATGTCCAAACCATCTCAGGGATCATTTTTTAATTTTATTCATGATGCAGTCATCTGCCTTACATTTCTTTCTTATTTCATCGTTCGGTATTCTATCATACAACGTTTTCCCGCACATTCTTCTTAGTGATCTCATTTCTACGGCGTTTATCCTGCTTTCATCCTTCTTTTGCCAGCTCCAAGCTTCACTTCCATACATGAGGGTTGGCACTAGAACTCCATTGTGTACTGCCATCTTTGCTTCTGTGGATATATTTCTATTTGCAATAATGACTTTGAGTGCGCCATTTATTTTATTCCCAGCACCAACCCTCCTTTCGATGTATTTCTCCATTTTTCCGTCCCTTGTAAAGATGCTTCCCAGATGTTTATTCAAAATTTATTTATTATTATACAGGGTGCCCAGCATGACGGATGACCGTTGATTTTTTTTATGGTATACAACAGGCGTGTATCTATCCTTCTCTTACTTTGGTAAAAGTGGCGTCACTATCTGTATCGCTCACACTTCGAAAAATGACTTTTGGTCGCTCAGAAAAAATTGTTCAAAACTGGATTTTATTACAAAAAAAATTGTCCACACCTAATTTAAAAAGTAATCAAGCAAGTGTCACATTATTTTGGAATCCTCATTAAATGCGCCAACTTTTAAAGTTACCTGCCAAAATAGCGTAGTACATTTTATTTTTAGTACAGTCAGTTAAAATTGGGCGTAGTTTTAATTTTGAGTACTTGGTTGGGAAAAAAGTAACATTTTCATTCAATCTGGAGCAGTTAGCTATAAATTTTAGGCAAAAATTTATAGAAGCATTATTCAGAATTACATAATAAAAAATAAAATTTATAAAAAGTAAAGATTTGTAGAAAAGGGAGTTAAAAGACCATCACAGGATGTTTATTTTCTCGATTTTTTTTAAATGCCCATAATTTGAAAAATACATAACTTAGATTTTTTTTGCATTTTTCTCATAACCAGCATGACTTGCACTATCATCTATTTCCGGGTTGACGTCGACGTCTGTAAATAAATAACTACTAGTAGAAGTGATATAACATTATTTTTTCTAGTAACATTGATGGACCAAAAAAAAGAAAAATTGGAATTTATTGGCGAATGTTTAATTAGTTAGAAAGTTTCAATCCTGGGATTAGTTTGCAGCAATTTCCTCTATTCTTCTTTTCCATTCTTACCTGTCTTGTGCGGCTCTTTTGAAATCTGCAAAAAATGATGAGCAGCGCACGTCCACCAACAGGTCCTCCAGGTACTCTCGGCGTGGGCGTCCCCTAGAGTTTGTCCCCTCGGTCATACCCTCCATTATGGCATGCAAGAGGCCTTCTTGTCGTATTACATGGTCGATCCATCTTGCACGCTTTTCGGACAAGGTCCTGAGCAGGTGCCTTCCTCCTTCGATTCTTTGAAGAACCTCCTCATTCGTGATGTGGTCTCTCTAAGAAATTCATAATAGTCTTCTATAAGACCACATCTCAAAAGCCTCTAGTCTCCGTTTATCTCTTTCGGATAGGCACCATACCTCGCAGACGTACATCAAGATACTCCATACATAGGTCATGATGAGGAGTATTCTCAGTTTTAGGTCTATATTATTTGATTATATTATTTTCGACCTTTTATTAAATGCAAGCCTAGCTTGATGTATACGGGTATCAACCTCGCTCTTAGACCGACCGTCCCATGTTATTTTGCTCCCGAGGTAGACAAACTCCTTGGTGTTCTTTAGTGGAACTCCTAACATCACTACTCTCATCTGATGTTGCGTTCGGCCTTAAGTCAGCAGCTTTGTTTTGCTTTTATTTATCTTCATGTTGTAGCTATTTTGAAGAATGCCTTGCAAAGTTGTTAAGGCCTCCTGAAGCCTGAAGATCCTCCTCACTTTCAGCAACCATAGCAATATCGTCAGCAAACCTTATCAGGTCCACCTTTTCCCCGTCTATCTTGTATATATAATATTATACAAATAAATTTATAATATTATACAATTCAAATAAAACTAAATAAAATTGGTTATTTTTACGATTTTAATTCACTATGCCCCACATAATGTCAATGGAAATATAGGTACCTACCTAGTTGGTCCGATGAAAATATCAGTTCCTAACCCCGTGACATTTGAGCTAATATAAATGTCACCTACCCATTTTACGTCGATATCAATTTCATGTTAATGGCGCTACTGCACGTAAAGAATGTGAATATTAAAATATTTTTTGTAAATTTAATACGTTAAAATAAATGAAAATCGTATTTATATATTTATTAAGAAAACCTTGTAATAAATAAAATTTAAAAAAACGTATTATGTTGGGAAAATTTACAATATCTTTATATTAGGTCCTTACATATGAAATTGGCGTTTTGCCGTACTGGCAACTTTGATCTCAAAGGTGTTAAAACACTTGTACGTTGGTGGCGAGCCAGAAAATTGTATGTAAATTTTGTATATTGTAGGGCTTCAATCGTAGTTCATTTATTAATATGCGCCCCATGCTACGAGCAGACACATTGAGATTTTTCGTTAGTTGAACTGCGCTTTGTCTTGGATTACGTTGAATTCTGGCCTTCACCTTTTGAACCATTTCTGTCGATGTTGCAGTTTTTGGATGTCCACCTCCATGGCGTTTTTTTATGTTACCAGTATCATTGTAACGTGAAATGGTCCGATACACAAACATTTTGTTCTGATGTGAATGTCGTAGCTCATTAACAATGGCTGGTTGCAATTTTCCAGCCAAATACAAAGCAATAACACTGTTGAGTTTGAATTCCATTTCGATAACTTTTTTTAACTGTGACGTAAAACGATATGCTCCCATAGAATTGTTAAAAATATAACAGACTAACACGTGTCAAAACATGAGCGCACTGTCGTAAGCCGTTTGGTTACTACAGCAGCGTGAAGTTGGTAACACTTCGAGCGCCTACCCCTGTATATATATAATTTCTTAACCATTCTTTCTCCATCCATGCGCTGCATATGTCCGTACATCGTTCTACCACGCATACCTCATCTTTACCGCATTTATTCTGCTTTCATCCTTCTTCTGCCAGTTCCACGGTACGCTTCCATACATAAGGGTTCGCTTCCATACAGAATTCCATTGTACACGGATATTTCACTTTCATTGATGAATTTTTTAAATAATAAATTTTTATTTCACTATATTTTAAAATAATCGCTAATACAGAGACGTTAGTGTGGTAAGCCAGATTTGCTTGAATCAGTTTATTTGAAGGAATCTATAAATATCGGTCCATCATTCAACGACTGCTAACAAGCGCGAAGGGATGTATTCATAGTGTCACAGTGTCGTCTGACAACTTGTTACAAATAGAAGCTACGAACTAACAAGAACTTGGGAAACAAATGATCAAATATCTAATTTCATCCATTTTCACGTTAACTTGGTGTTGTAAATTCACGATTGAAAAATATTTTTTTTCTTTGTAACACTTTAAGAACTTTAAATATGATTTTTGCAATACAAATATCTTATATTAGGTCCTTACATATGAAATTGGCGTTTTGTATGGGAGGAACATAAAGTTAATTTTTTTTAAATATAATATATTTATTTAATCAAAGTATGTACCATTGCTATCTATGCAATTTTGCCCTCTCATAGGTAGTTCATCGATCCCTTTACTAAAAAAACCATTCGGACGGGAATCAATAAAATCTTTGAAGTCGGCTTGGACTGCCCCATTGGAGTTGAATTTTTTCCCTTGCAAGAAGTTATCCAAATTTCGAAAAAAATAGTAATCTATTGGGGCGAGGTCCGGAGAGTACGGTGGATGTCTTAGACATTCCAATTGAAGCTCTTCTAATTTGGTAGCCGTCTGTTGTGCAGTGTGTGGTCTAGCGTTATCATGAAGCAGCAGTGGCCTAGAGCGATTAACCAGCCTCGGTTGTTTAGCAGCTAGCTTTTCCATCATGGTTTGCAGTTGCTGACAAAAGGCATCTGCCGTAATCGTCTGGCCAGATTTAAGAAAGCTGTAGTGAATGACACCAGCACTAGTCCACCAAACGCTCACAAGTAACTTTTTTGGAGTCAATTTTCGCTTGGGGCATGGTTTGGCTGGTTCGGCAGGGTTCAGCCATTGCGATGAGCGCTTCCGATTATCATACAGGATCCACTTTTCATCACAGGTAATGATTCGATTCAAAATCCCTTCATTATTGTGCCGGTTGAGTAATGCAACGCAGCAGTCAACGCGCGTTTGTTGATTTGCTTCACTCAATTCGTGAGGTACCCACCTTTCAAGCTTTTTCACCTTCCCAATTTGCTTCAAGTGGATTAAAACAGTTTTATCACTAACACCGCAGCCTGCAGCTAACTCGGACGTGGTTTGCGATGGATCCGCTTCCACAATAGCCTTCAATTCTTCATTATCAACTTTGGTCTCCGGCTGTCCACGGGGCTTGTTCTGCAGGTTGAAATTTCCAGAACGAAAACGTTGGAACCAAAAACGCACTGTGTTTTCTTTCGCGGCACCGTCGCCATATACATCATTAATCCTTCGAACCGTTTCTGCAGCACTGGTGCCATGGTAGAACTCGTACTCGTAAATAACGCGATATTTCAAGTTTTCCATTTTGTAAACTGAATGACGCAAAGAAAAAAAACAATTGAGGAAAAAACAAATGAATTATAATTTTCGAAACACAAATACTTGAGTAAACAGCTGTATAAATTTGAATTTGTAATTCCTAACCAATGAGAAGATATTTGAGATCAAAGTTGCCAGTACGGCAAAACGCCAATTTCATATGTAAAGACCTAATATATAAAAATCTCGTGTCGGGTGTTAGTACGAACTCCTCCGAAACGGCTAGACCGAATTTTATAATTTTTTCTATGTGTATTTGCTAGGTATGAGAATCGATTGTAAAGAATATTTTTCATGTCGCTAAGTGATTAGAGTGTCCCTATCCAGAATTTTTTTTTTCTATTTTTTTTACAAAATATTTTTTTTGTTTTATTTGGCACCAAAAAATGAATATAACTCCAAATTTTCACTCTCCTACTCCCACCCTCCTTTTCCTTTTTTGTCTGAGCTTCTGGCTACGTGACCTGCCCATTGCCATTTTAGAGTCGCCACCCGGTGGATGATGTCAGTGACCTTTGTTTTTTCTCTCACCGTATCGTTTCTGTATCTGTCTTTTTGGCTTATTCATAGCTCTTTAGATCACTCGTAATTTCACGGCACTTTGTTTGGACAATGTTACAGTTTCAAGACCATAAGTACCAACTAGCAGAACACAGGTCCAAACCATCTTAATGATCTTTTCATTATTTTTCCATAACAATATCATTCGCATCGCATTCACTTCTTATATTTTCATTCGACGCTCTATCATACACAGAGTAGCACACATTCGTCTAAGAGATATCATTTCTACTGCATTTATTCTACTTTCATCCTTATTTTGCCAGTTCCATGCTTCGCTTCCATACATAAGGGTCGATAGAAGAACACCTTCGTTCTTCTACCGACTTGTGTACCGCCATTCTAAAAACACTGTTTTATTTAATTACTATTTAAAAATAACTTCCATCAAAAGATTTCAGTAAAATCATTAAATAATATACGAGTATATAGGCCTGCTTCGAACTAAGCCATGTTCTAGTCAATATACTAACATCAGTCTGTAATAAAAGCTCGGATGGGGGAAGGGTGGCGCTTTGGAGAATTGCATTCCAGGCGGATGCAGGGTAGTGAAGCTGGCACCGCTCTGTCGGCGTCGGTCACCAGGGCGACCGGCGGGGGTGGAGGCGCCCCCTTAGCCACCCCTTCTTGTTTACATCCGAGGGTGCTTCGCGCATGTCCAAATATCCCCGCAGCCCGTATTCTGTGTCAGTGACCGAATAATAGAACGTATCAATTTTATGCACCTACCCTAGATATGTTGGTATTATTATTTTTAATTTATATATTGGTCTCCGAAATCCCCTCTGGAAACCGTCCACCTGGAAGACCACCTAAGAGATGGAGGGACAGCTGTACCTTATCATCCCAAGAAACTGACGACTTGATTTCTGTGCCACATATCGTCAGATCTATTAAAATTGGATGAAGAAGATGTTGTTAAATGAAATAATAATACACTTTTAGTAATATGTATTAACACCACTTTATTTGGTAACACCAACCGTTTCGCGTTACCAAATAAAGTGGTGTTAATACAAATTACTAAAATGGTATTATTATTTTATTTAATAATATCACACCACAAATTAAGTGCTTCATACGAAAGTTTAGAAGATATTTTACTCAATATATTTATTGTTTCTTGAACAATTATGTTAAACTCCGTATTAAATAATTAATATGAATGAAAACATCAGTTTTCTGGAAGTTTTATTGTATAATATGGGAATGATATGTTTCGCCCTTCTAAGGCATTATCTAATGTCACGCGAAACATGTCATTCCCATAAAATTTAATAAAACTTCTAGAAAACTGACGTTTTCATTCGTATTAATTATTGTACTCAAAGTCATCACTCTCAAAGACACCATCACAAGTGCTCGGATTTATATTCGCTAAAAAAGTTTAAAATATTCTCTTTGTATATCCGAAATATGCTTTTATATTCTCTTCCCTTATATTTACTGTTAACTAGATGAAAAAAAACAAGATCTTATGTGTGACATACTATTTATTGTATTGTTTCTTCCGATTATGAAAATTTGGTTTGGTTCATGTGGTGCGGTGCTCCTGTAAATTTGGAGATATTTTGTGCAAAAGTGAATTGTTTTGGTCAATTTAATTGTTGCCGCACTTAATAATAGTTAATTGTGACACGTAATACGTTTGTACTGTTTTGCTGTTAAAATTATATTAGTTTTTTCGTTTTTATAAAAAAATTTGACAGGTGTAAAATTTTTTTTTTTTTTTTGTAAATTTTTTCATTTGTTCCAATGACAATTTGAATAATTTCTTCAATATTATTTTTAAGTTCATGCTGGTTAAGTGCCTAATTACAGCCAATTTAAAAAACGGTGAATACGTGTAACATAAATTAAATAATCACAAAAGTCCGGATCGTCCATGTCAACATGTGCAACATCGAAAAAAACATTATGTGTTATTTCTTTATGTGCTAAATTTAAAAAAACGGTGGATACGTGGAACATAAATTAAATAGACAATATGTGCACCATCTAAAAATAACATTTTGTGTTAAATTATTTTTATTTTGTTATTTTATTTAATATAATTGTATTTTATATAATTTGTTTTAGATTTATTTGGTGGGTGTTGGACGATCCAAGTGTGAGCGGGAGATGTCTATTGGTGGAGATGAGGTTCGCAACCCATCACACCGCGTCTCCCGCGGGGCGAAAAGAGAAGGATGGAGTGCCGCATCAGTAAACGTGTGACAGTTCATTCTTTCTGCCTACCCTTTCGGGGAGACGGCGTGATGGTTAGTTAGTTAGTTAGTTTACAATTACACTTTTTTTATATTTTTGGGAATAAGACTCACTCGATTTATGGGGAGAAATTTTTAAAAACGGGGAAACGACCTCTCGTTTACAGTCGATAAGAGCCGAGGGCCTGGTAGGAGATGTCCTGGCTGCGAAACGTGAGGGAGTGGACCGGCATCCGAGTTGTAGAGGAGCTGTTCCGAGCCGCAAAGAACAGGGACAAGTTCGCCGAGGTGATCGCATACAGTGGCTGAATAACAACTTTATCGTTTTTACATGCCTTTTACTCGTCGATGTGAATTAGACAGTGGCTGAATGAAAAATGTATCGTTTTTAACATGCCTTTTAGATGTGAATTAGACAGTGGCTGAATGAAAAATGTATCGTTTTTACATGCCTTTTAGATGTGAATTAGATAGTGGCTGAATGAAAAATGTATCGTTTTTACATGCCTTTTAGATGTGAATTAGACAGTGGCTGAATGAAAAATGTATCGTTTTTACATGCCATTTAAATGCGAATTAGACAGTAGCTGAATAACAACTTTATCGTTTTTACATGCCTTTTACTCGTCGATGTGAATTAGACAGTGGCTGAATGAAAAATGTATCGTTTTTACATGCCTTTTAGATGTGAATTAGACAGTGGCTGAATGAAAAATGTATCGTTTTTACATGCCATTTAAATGCGAATTAGACAGTAGCTGAATAACAACTTTATCGTTTTTACTCCATATTTTCTAGCTAGCATACAAAGTCGACTGGGTACAAAGGTTATTATTTTTACGTAGATTATTGTTATAGCAGAGTAGCAGTTATCTCTTATACGATTAGTTTAATCAATACCATCCATATTGTACGAACCAACTGTAGATAAGTAAAATAATTCTACTATCGAGGGCGCATTCTGTTCAACTGATAGGACCAACATTGCTGATTTCAGTTTATTCAATCGCTGACATTACACCCGAGTAGGTAAGGAGGCAAGCACTTCAGGTACCTACGCAAAACGTATTGAAATATATCTGGACTGGTTGTCCGAAACATGTCTATGTAATTTTGTTTTTTAATATAAGTGTTGTATATACAAAGTATATAAAAAATAAAAAGAGAAATAAAGCATCATAACAACACAATGTATGGCGAATATAGAAGAAAGTTATTTTAAATTTCCTAAGTATATTTATTTTTATAATACACATATGAGACATAACAAACGAAAAACAAAAATCAAAAATGATGTGGTGGGTTAGGTCCGACACTTGGACTTTACCCGAGTAGGGAAGGCTGTGGAGGGGTCGGGGGTGGCCATGGTCAGGGGCCGAGGTCTTGGGCGGAGACCGAGGGACGATGACAAGATGTGGCCTTTGCTGGGTGCCATTTCACCAGAACCGAGTAGGAGGATAGTGGCCTTGAGTATGAGCCGCTGATCTAGGGCGGAGAGCATTGAACCACCATTTGGGACCACTTTCAATTTAACCAGACTGAGCCACATCCATATCTTCCATAAACTTCCTATGTAACCTTTCCTATTCCACATATTAAATAAATTTCCTTATTTTCCCCATCCTGCATTTAGTCTCCTCCCTCCCTCCTATGCCTCCTGCTGTGCATTTTTTTTCTTCTCTAACATGTGTTATTTATGTATCAATTGTGTATTTTCTTTTGCTGTTGTATTGCTATATATGTACGACGGGACATCGAGGGAGAGTAGCGTAGCTTAAATGTGGTCTGGATCCCCCTTGGTTGCAAATATACATAAAAAAAAAAAAAATTAACGTGAGTTCCGCATGGACGGGGGACGGGCCTAGGGAGTGCACGAGTGAAGCTGACGAAAGGCGCCGCTGCGCCTATAACAGCTTCGGGTAAGCGGAGGGAGCCCTCTATGGCTCGGCCACATTAAAAAAAAACGCGTGGCTGGGTACAGCTAGTAATCATAAAATAATTTAAGTGTGTGGGAAGACCCTAATCGTCCTGGCTCGAAAATATCAAGGAGTGGACCGGAATTCGGGTGGTGGGGGAGTTGTTCCGTCTTGCACAGGACAAAGAGGCCTACATCAGGGTGATAGCCGACATCAGGGTGACCTGACTTGGCACTCGAAGAGGACAGTTAACATATTTATAAACATGTTAATTTATAAATTTGTTTCAAAAACTTTTAACGTGGCTGGCTGCTTGCGCGACACCATATGGAGGAACAAACACATGCTAACCGAAAGTAAAGTAAAGATATACAAAGCATGCATTCACCCCATCATGACGTATAGAATAGAGATCAGAGCTGATACCAATAGAACTAAGAACCTTCTAAGAGTTGCAGAAATGCGAACCCTACGCTACATCGCATGCACAACCCTCAGAGATCGGATCAGTAATGAAACGATAAGGTCTGTCTGTGGTGTTGAAGACATTATGAGATGGGGAAGCAGCAGAAGGCGCTTTTGGAGAGACCACGTGGACCGCATGGAGAATACAAGAATTGCAAAAATTGTTAAAGATGAAAACCCAAGCAGCAAGAGATTACTAGGAAGGCCGCCGAAGAGATGGAGAGATGTACATCATCATCACAGGACAGCCCACCGTCACAAACAGGTCATACGATCTAAACTAAGAGGAAGAAGAAGAAGTATACATAATGTTTGTAAACTTTTTCAAACATTATATAAATATGTCAACTGTAATCAATTTAAATTCCCTTATATTGAAAACAGAAGGCTCTTAAACAACTTTAATAGAAAAAATATTATTTTTAGATTTTTATTATAATTTAAAATTATTATTTTTGTATGGAATCATATTAACCACCCCCTGATCTGTATGTACATAAAGGAGTAAGTTTATAACAGTCTCACCAGTCTGTCGATGCCAGCGAGCCTGGCGAAACCAGTCGCTGTCGAAATAAAGACATAAGTGGAAGTAGAAACATCGTTTTATTTAATTATTACTCACACTAAATAATTTATACGAATAAAAGTGTATTTATTCTACAAGTTCTATTATAATATATTTTATTGGAATAACATTCGCATTGTTAAGAATGTATCAAATGTTTAATAATCCCCTAGCAAGACGAAACACGTCATTTTAATAAAATAAAATAAAACTAATTAATTTCAATGAAAACCTCTGTCTTCTAGGAATTTTATTATATTTTAGATGGAATTACATGTTTCGCCCTTTTTAAGGCATTATCCAATGTCGTTGATAATATGTTGATAATGCATTAGAAAATAATATGTCAAAGGACTCAATATGTCATTCCATCTAAAATATAATATAATAAAACTCCCAGAAGACAGACGTTTTAAGGCATTATCCAATGTCGTTGATAATATGTTGATAATGCATTAGAAAATAATATGTCAAAGGACTAAATATGTCATTCCATCTAAAATATAATATAATAAAACTCCCAGAAGACAGACGTTTTAAGGCATTATCCAATGTCGTTGATAATATGTTGATAATGCATTAGAAAATAATATGTCAAAGGACTCAATATGTCATTCCATCTAAAATATAATATAATAAAACTCCCAGAAGACAGACGTTTTAAGGCATTATCCAATGTCGTTGATAATATGTTGATAATGCATTAGAAAATAATATGTCATAGGACTAAATATGTCATTCCATCTAAAATATAATATAATAAAACTCCCAGAAGACAGACGTTTCCTTTCGTATTAATTATTTAATATGGAGTTTTACATCATTGAACAATAAACAAAACTATCTAACTAATTAACCATCACGTCGTCTCCCCGAAGGGGTAGTCAGAAAGAATGAACTGCCACACTTTTCTATCCTGACATATTTCTCTTGTTCCTCAACATTCATACATCGTGTCATGCAAGCGCGTCGATTTCTCTGACTCCTCACATGGCCGACATTCAATATTTGATTTATTTGATCGTGACACGTTTTACTCGTTCTTCCTCTATTTCGGGTTCCATTTACATCGTTAACATTAATTTTTTTTACCATTATTGGTTCATTCATTCTTTCCATATGTCCAAACCATCTTAATGATCCTTTCATTATTTTGTTCATAACACCACCATTCGCACCGCTTCACTTCTTATATTTTCATTCGACACTCTATCATACACAGAGTATACACACATTCGTCTAAGAGATCTCATTTCTACTGCATTTATCCTACTTTCATCCTTCTTTTGGCAGTTCCATGCTTCCAACCCTTCTTTCAATATCCCTCTCCACTCGGCCATCTCTTGTAAACAGGCTACCTAAATACACGAACTCATCTACTTGCTCCAAATTTTCAGCATTCACGCTATTGTTGCAGACTGTCATGATTACTTCTTTTTCGAAAATCATTACCTTGTCATCATTAGAATAAACAATAAATACTATAAAACTTCTAGAAATGAATGTTAATTAGTACAGTAGAGGCTCTCTTAACCGGCGCCGCTTTAACCGTCCCACCGCTTTAACCGGCCTCTTCTAGGAAAATCTACATTTGTCAAAACGTGGAGAAAAACGTGGCCTAACATTGAAAAAGTTGTTGAATCAAATTGGAGGACACTTCCTTGGAAAATGATGAACAAACAAACACAGAACCTGAACCAGATGACAATGCCACTTTGCTAAAAGACTTACAACAACTTCCCGAAATTAGTGATTTTCAACTTCAAGATGTTCAGGTATGGGTTATTGTTGAATGAAGACGAGATAGTTCAGACTATTATCAACGAACCACTAGAGGAAGAGGAAGTCGACTGTGAGGAGTATGAAGAAAACAACACGGTTAGCCACGACGAAGGAAAAGAGGATCTACAGGTGGCGGCGATGTACATTCAGCAGCGAAATGGCGTGACTACGCTTTTAAAAGTTCGATTCAACACAAGAAGCAGCAAAAAAATAAAAGAATTTTAAATCCATTGTAGGCCTACTTTTTAAAAAGTTTTGGAGTGATGTGTGGCTTTTTCCTGTACATATTTTTTACAGTTTGTGAAATGCTACTAATACAGAATAAAAGTTCTGTTTTCTTCTTCTTCAAGTGCCCTGTCGGGTCCCCCCAACGTTGGCGATCACCTCGGCGAACCTGTCCCTGTCCTGCGCCGCTCGAAACAGTTCCTCCACACTTCGGATGCCGGTCCACTCCCTCACGTTTCGCAGCCAGGACATTTGTCTCCTTCCGGGCCCTCGGCATCCTTCAATTTTCCCCTCCAATATCAGTTGGAGAAAGGTGGTACTTTTCCCCACGCAGTATATGACCCAGATGTGAGATCTTTCGAACCTTGATAGTTGATAACAATTCAACGTGCATGTAAAAACGATAAAGCTGTTTAACAGTCACTGTCTTCTTCTTCTTCGAATGTCCTGTCGGGTTGGCGATCACCTCGGCGAACTTGTCCCTGTCCTGCGCCGCTCGGAACAGCTCCTCCACACTTCGGATGCCGGTCCACTCCCTCACGTTTCGCAGCCAGGACATTTGTCTCCTTCCGGGCCCTCGGCGTCCTTCAATTTTCCCCTCCAATATCAGTTGGAGAAAGGTGGTACTTTTCCCCCGCAGTATATGACCCAGATGTGAGATCTTTCGAACCTTGATAGTTGATAACAATTCAACGTGCATGTAAAAACGATAAAGCTGTTTAACAGTCACTGTCTTCTTCTTCTTCGAATGTCCTGTCGGGTTGGCGATCACCTCGGCGAACTTGTCTCTGTCCTGCGCCGCTCGGAACAGCTCCTCCACACTTCGGATGCCGGTCCACTCCCTCACGTTTCGCAGCCAGGACATTTGTCTCCTTCCGGGCCCTCGGCGTCCTTCAATTTTCCCCTCCAATATCAGTTGGAGAAGGTGGTACTTTTTCCCACGCAGTATATGACCCAGATGTGAGATCTTTCGAACCTTGATAGTTGATAACAATTCCCTGTCAACTCTAGCTCGCCTCAGGACTTCGGTATTTGATGTTTTCTTAGTGTTTTGAAAAAATGTGTTTTTTTTTCTTCCTTGCAAAAGTGTTTTTTTTTAATGTGTTTTTCACTACCTTCTCTTTAACCGGCTTTTTCGTTATGCGGCCCTGGGTCGGTCCCGCCAAGGCCGGTCAAGAGAGCGTCTACTGTATTAATTAAGCATAGAACATTTTTTTCTCTTCCACTCTGCTCGATCCTCGGCAAATCTCTTTAACTCCGCATAAGAGGTGCAGCCCATATCTCGGTAAATCTGGTCTAGGTACTCTTGGCGAGGTCATCCTCTGCCAATCAATCCCTCGACCATTCCCTCCAACACATTATGCAGAAAAAATTCGTGTCGCAACACATGACCAATCCATCTTGCGCGCCTCTCCGCTATGGTGTTCAACACGTGCCTACTCTCTTCAACTCTGCTGAGAACTTCTTCATTTGTAATGCGGTCCCTCCATGAAACACGGGCAACTCGTCGGTAGGTCCACATCTCAAATGCCTCCAGCCTTTTACGCTCTCTTTCGCCCAGGCACCAAGTCTCGCAGCCGTACAGTAAAACACTCCACACCAATGTTTTTAAAAGTTGTTTTCGGAGGTTTAGGTCTATATTGTTGGGCTCGAATATTTTTGACTTTTTATTGAAGGCCAGTTTAGCCTGGTGGATACGACTATCGACGTCTTTCTTGGATCGACCATCCCACGTAATACTGCTCTATTTATAATGTAAATAAATGGATTTGAATTGTTACGAAATGTTATTATTAAAAACATGTCGTGTTTGATTATCTTGTGATTTTTTTTCTAGATTATATTTCGCGATAGATACTCGATACGTAGATAACACGCACCGAACCAATAAAAGGGTGAAATACTGAGGTAGCTTAGTTATTAATTAGTTTTCGTTAGTGGAGTGACTATTATACACCAGCACCATGAAGGTCTACGCAGCCGCGTTCTTGTTCCTCGCCCTGGCTCACTCAGGTCCATAATCAATTTTAGTGCATCATCATCACACATCTTGAAGTGTTATATTGTCATAGTGGACGTACAGCATATATATTGCACGTGTGAATCATATGTTCAATAACCTGTCCAGCACCGGTACTATTGTCACAAATATTCAAAGTTTTTAGCAATGTAACTATAATACCGACGAAGTAATTCACATTTTAAATATTCCATGACGTCATCACTCTCATGTTAATTGCCAACTTTTAAATGTCAGGCTGCGATTTATATGTAATGTAACAAATTTTTTTATTCTTTCTTGAACATTGATGTATGATAAAACTTCATATAAAATAATTAATACGTATGAAAACGTTTTTTTCTAGAAGTTTTATTTTTTTATGTAAATGGCATGTTTAGCCTGTCTAACTCATTATCAATTTAATAAACATTGTCAAATGTCAAAAATATTTTGACATTTGATAATGCCTTAGAGAGGCGAAACATGTCATTCGCCTAAAATATAATAAATGTTCTAGAGTAGACGTTTTCATTTGTATTAATTAATAAAAATAAAGTTCGATTAATTAATGTGAAAAGAAAATAAAGATTGTGTTCTTCTCATTTATATTGATATAATTCCAATCATATTAAATAAATTAATCTGTTCTGACAAACCGACACTTATATACCAAAAATGGGGGTGCGGGTTGATTTTTATTACATAGGATTTAGAGGGGGGGGGGGGGATAACGGGAAGATTTCGAGAATGGAAATTGAATTTAAATTTAGTCGATTTTTTAAATGACTGACCCTCACTTTTATTAGAATTTATTTTACAATCTTCTATACGGGCATAAAGTAACTCATTCTTATGAAGAAGGTATCGGCTTGTGTCCAGGCTCGAACCCAAGACCCCTGGATCAGGAGCCAAGCGTTCTGTCCGTAGACTACCACCTTATTTCATTTTTTATTATTATTAATTTTGTTTAAATGGTAAAAGTGTAAATAATGGTAATAAAAAAAATTCAATATTTTTAAAATGTGGATGTAGTTAAAATATCTGCGTTTTCGACCGGTTTCGGCAGCTCACCAGACGAAAGCGAGCTGCCGGTCGAGCTGAAGACTAGTACCTTAGTGGATTTTAAGTAAATTATATATATATATATATATATATGTATATATATATATATATATATATATATATATATATATATATATATATATATATATATATATATATATATATATATGTATATATATATATATATATATATATATATATATATATATATATATATATATATATATATATATATATATATATATATATATATATATATATATATATATATATATATATATATATATATATATATATATATATATATATATATATATATGTATATATATATATATATATATATATATATATATATTAATATATATATATATATATATATATATATATATATATATATATATATATATATATATATATATATATATATATATATATATATATCGGTTTTGCTCCTTGCGCAAATTATTCGTTATGAGAGGTTCCACTTTAGTCCCATTTCTCCATGTAAACACTATCTTGTTGAATCGTGTCAATTCATATTAAAATTATATATTTACACTGGACAGTCATCAGCCGATACCGACACGTCACGATAAAAATAGCCTTGAATCTCACCGACTCGTTATCTCAAATGCTTTAAGAAAATTGCCGTCGGGGGTTGCCGAAGAAAGTACCTACCTACATAAAATCGACACTTGATAAATATTACAATTTTTACTACCATTTAAATTCGCCGTGGAGAGGGCGATTATATCGGAATTTAAATATAATATGAACGGAATCGGCATAAATTAAAAGTAACACGACACCATCAAAACAAACGATAATTTGCTCAACGCAAACGTGTGACGTGTCGGTATCGGCTGATGACCGTCCAGTGTAAATGGACCTTAAGGCTCAAAGATTTTACTCAGATCGTAAATCTGCACATGGCATAGATGGACGGTTAAATCATTCCCACAGAAAGTGAAATATTTTTTTTTTCTTTATTGATTGTCTTTGTTGATCAATGCCTTGAGTTTTAATTTTTCAAGGTGGTGTGGACATGTTTAATAGTGTTTCTGTGTGCGAGTTTAACTAAGTGTTTGTTAGTGTACCAGTCTTGTGATTTCATGGACTAACTAATTGGTATCCCGACATTTGCCTTACAACTGAGGGAACCATGGAAAACCTCAGTCGGGACGCGACGCACCCGTAAAAACATGTTAATGGTGTATAACTATTTATTGGCTTCCCACAACCGATCCACCACCGTGGTTGCGAAGTCGGCGAATGTGTGTGAATGATGGCTGGGGAATCTGTGATGTAGATGTCTCTTCTTTGACACTCCTTCTCCAGTTTCCATCTCTCACGCGTGTGGATTGGGTAGTGTGTAATGATATGTTATATTGTTTGGTCTGTTTGTGAATCACAAGGACTGTGAGGTGAGTCTTTAATTTTGAATCTGTGTAGATACGAGAGTATGGCACTATGCCCAGTGAGAACTTGCGAGAGCTGGAACAAAGGTGTTATTCTCTTCCTCAGCTCTTTCGCATCTTTTACGGAGGGGATAAACTTCTTATTCCCGCTTTCGGTAGCGCTGTTATCGTATCTCTCTTCCCACAGCTGTTTGATGTGCTCTCAGATCGTGCGTTTTGCGTAGCTGAGAGGAAACTCAGAGTAGAGCTTGGTAGTTTGAATCCTAAGGGTAGCCGCTTTAGCCAGCTCATCTGCTCTTTCTTTCCCTTTCAGTCCGTTATGACCTCTAATCCCCAAAAGGTGTACTCTGTTCCTCGGTCTCTAAGAATTTTGGGAGTCTTTTGAATTTGAAAAAAACATCGGGTTGGTGGGCACGCCGTTGCTCAGAGCCTTCGTCGCGCTTATGCAGTCAGTCAATACGTTGACCTTCCTCAACGAGGTGTCAGCGACGACCCATCTCAGGGCCTCTGCGATGGCGAAGAGTTCGGCCTGGAAGACCGTGCAGTAATCCGCCACAGGCAGCTTTCTGCACTTAATCTCTCCGGCAGCGCCAAAAACTATGAACGCCGCGCCAATCTTTCCTTCGGTCTTGTTTCCGTCTGTATATATATCTATTTCATCCGAGGGGAATGCGTTTCTTCTCTATGTCTCAGGGTAGGCCACCAATTCTCCCGTCCATTCCGCGACAGCTTCGTCCACTTGACGACTCCCTGGTTATCGCGGTCCCTCGGTAAGAGTTCGCTGGAGCCGGTCCTTTTCACATCATTTTGAGCTCCTTGAGCCTCAGGTCCAGCGGCATCAGGTCTGCTATCACCTGAACAGAGGTCAGAGAGACGGCCCTGTAGGCCCGGCATATTCTTATGCCTATCACTCTCTGAAACCTGTATAGCTTTAGCTGGATATTATTCCTGCCTGCCGCTTCTGTCCAGACGCTCGCCGCGTAGGTGATGGTCGGCTCCACCACGCCGACATAGAGGGCCCGCAGTACCTCCGGGCTGAGTCCCCAAGTGGCTTTCGCCATATGCGTCAACATCTTGGTATAGTGCGTCAGTATTGAAATAAAATGTTGGTGACTTACATTACTGAAATATAAACAATTTTTTTAAATTTTATTCAGGACTAGCCGCAGACAGATGCTATTTCTGTGAGGGCGAAGAGTGTGCCACAAAGTATGAAGAGGAGGTCTGTGTTCCTGATACTGATCTACTGATGGGTCTACAATATCCTCTCAACAATATCCTCTACTGATGGGTCTACAATATCCTCTACTGATGGGTCTACAATATCCTCTACTGATGGGTCTACAATATCCTCTACTGATGGGTCTACAATATCCTCTACTGATGGGTCTACAATATCCTCTACTGATGGGTCTACAATATCCTCTACTGATGAGTCAACAATATCCTCTACTGATGGGTCTACAATATCCTCTACTGATTCGTCATCAATATCCTCTACTGATTCGTCATCAATATCCTCTACTGATTCGTCATCAATATCCTCTACTGATTCGTCATCAATATACACTACTGATTCGTCAATAATATTCTCTACTGATTCGTCATCAATATCCTCTACTGATTCGTCTACAATATCCTCTACTGATTCGTCATCAATATCCTCTACTGATTCGTCTACAATATCCTCTACTGATTCGTCATCAATATCCTCTACTGATTCGTCTACAATATCCTCTACTGATTCGTCATCAATATCCTCTACTGATTCGTCATCAATATCCTCTACTGATTCGTCTACAATATCCTCTACTGATTCGTCATCAATATCCTCTACTGATTCGTCTACAATATCCTCTACTGATTCGTCATCAATATCCTCTACTGATTCGTCTACAATAACTGACCGTGATAATTTGGAAGCCATAATGGTGAGAAAGAGATCGCTGCCAAGGGCTGATACATTCCGATGCATGAAAGCTGTTTATAGAGGTAATAAGATATTAATTATTTTAATTTATTTCTTTTTACCACTTTTGCACATATAAAAAGTTAATGGCACATTGAATTTTATTACTAATAATAACAATTATGGTATTCTACAGAAAATGATAATGTATTAAGGACTAGATTGTAAAAGCTGTGCCACACTGTTTTAAACAAGTTCTCCACAGGGATCACCTTGGTGGAGCGCTTGTGGAGCTCACGGTTGGTGTCGCGTCCACAACACTGTTGTAAACAAGCTCTCCACAGGGTTCACCTTGGTGGAACGCTTGTGGAGCCCACGGTTGGGGTAGCTTCCAAAACACTGTTATAAACAAGCTCTCCACAGGGGTCACCTTGGTGGAGCGCTTGTGGAGCCTACGGTTGGTGTAGCATCCACAACACTGTTGTAAATAAGCTCTCCACAGGGGTCACATTGTGTGGGAAGCTTGTAAAACTCCATATTAAATTATTAATATGTATGAAAAAATGATAATTTTCAAGGAGTTTTTTTATAATGTTTATGTATGACATGTTTTGCCCTTCTAAGGTGTGGCACAGCTTTTCAAATCTAGTTACCTAATGTGACTTAATCGGTAATAATGTATCATTTAAATGATATTCGAAATTCTTAAATTCATACCTTCACAAAATCCTCACTCAATTATTACGCAAAACCCAAAATATAATCTAATATAATAACTTAAGTATCGTAGTGAAAGTCTTTCTAAAATAATAAACATAATATTTTAAGAAAACTTTGGATTTCAACATGCGAAGCCTGGTCAAATATAATATTATAGAACGTAAGCATCCGCAGCGAACTACGAAATATCCAATTAAATTAATCCACTCCATACTGCAGGTGAACTTTCTCAGTTCACTCGCATGAATTCACGTATACATTTTGTTTATTTACCAGTATTATCCTTTACCAAGATGTCTTGCAAATAATGTAGTACAAATTCCACATAATATCACAAAGGCTACATTCAGCAAAACAAAAGTTCTCATCCAGACAATCTACGAGGTGTAAGCTGACTGTTGATGATATACCTGCGGAGCAACTAATGAGCCTCAGATATTTAGGAGTAGAGACCTGCAGCCATATTCTTATTCTTCAAGTGCCCTGTCGGGTCCCCCCAACGTTGGCGATCACCTGGGCGAACCTGTCCCTGTCCTACGCCCCTCGGGCCAGCTCCTCCACACTTCGGATGCCGGTCCACTCCCTCACGTTTCGCAGCCAGGACATCTGTCTCCTACCGGACCCTCGGCGTCCTTCATTTTTCCCCTCCAATGTCAGTTGGAGAAGGTGGTACTTTTCCCCACGCAGTATATGACCCAGATGTGAAATCTTCAGAACCTTGATAGTTAATAACAGTTCACTGTCAACTCTAGCTCGCCTCGGGACTTCGGTATTGGTAACCATGTCTGTCCAGGGAATTCTGAGCATTCAGCGATGGAGCCACATTTTAAATGCTTCCAGTCTGTTCATTTACTTGACTTTCAAGGTCTAAGTTTCACTTCCATACAATAAAACAGACCACACATAGCATTTGATTATTCTCTGGCGGAGTTTCAAGTTTATGTTATCATTGCAGAAGAGTGAATTTTACTAAACATAACTCTTGCTGCCTCAATTCTGCATTGTATCTCTACATCTGGGTCAAGAGATTGCGTTAGTATGCTGCCTAGGTATTTAAAATTTTCAACCCTTTCAACGTTACGGCCGTTCAAATGTAGTCAAGCTGATACTGACCCACAGTAGTCAAGCCGTCCGAATGTCATTAATTTTGACGTCCATTTTTTGACGTCCATCCGAATGGCAGCCATCATGACCTTAAGTACGACCTAAGTACGAGAACAAGTCAATAAAGCCGAGAAAGCATTTGCCACAGTGATCGTAAACGTCAAGGCACTATTTTAACTTTATTAGATTTATTCTGGCTACATGGTCCCTCCAGTATCTTCTTCTGGATCTACTCTACCGAACGATATCCTCTATTTCGCAAGTTTTTCTTACGTCTGCGTTGCTGATAGGATTCGGAAAAATTTTCTAGTAATTGATCTTAGGACCTTCATCTCAGATGTTCTTAGTAGATAGATAATAGTTTCTTAGTAGGCCTGCGTCTCTACAGCATACGTCATGATAAGTCGCATGCATGTCTTGTAAATTCTGACTTTGCTGTCGATACGTATGTGCTTGTTTTTCCAGACTTGATTCTTCAGACACCCTGATATAGCAGAGGCGTTATTGACTTTTTCTCGTTCTTCGGTATAAAGGTCATTGTGGCTGCAGATCTCTACTCCCTTATCTATAATATCTGAAGCTTACTTGCTTGAATTACTTGCTCCACAGGTATATCATCAACAACTAGCTTACATCTTGTAGGCTGTCTGGATTTTTTGAGACATTTTGTTTTGCAAATTGATCTAGCCTTATCTAACCTTTGTGATACTACGAGTACCTTTATGGAATTTGTACAACATTCTTTGCAAGTCATCTTCAGATTCAGCTATTAACCCTCCCTTCCCTGTGATGGGTATCTTCTACACGTTGCTTCTAATAACCATTAATATCTCTATACATTTAATAAATACAAGGTTAAGATTTTAGGTATTCCTCCATAATATATTTACGCTTTGATTAAAAAAATAATATTATTAATAATCAGAATTCATCGGGTACATCGGGTACATGTGAACATCGGAAACAAAATTCGTAGCTCTGAGTCGCGACACTATATTCGTATCTCACTCTTGCATATGTTCTAGCTCAACGTTCTCACTCTCGCCGACTCGCCGCGCCGGCGACAGTCGCTTTCGGGCTTGCAACCAGAGTGGGTCTATGCCCGTTCCGTGAGCGTTGCCAGATGGTTTTTTTAATGTTTTTAGCAATCAAATCTCAATTATTATAATTTTTACTTCAATTATAATTATATAAGGGGATTAGCTATGAATGTTCCTATTTTTCCGATTTAAAATCGTTAATTTTTTAACGCGTACTGACTACCCTACACCGGAACGCACGTTTTTATTTTAGCACCGTAAGGGAAAGGTTAACGTGGCATCGTCCGCATTGCAAATGACATTCAAAGTTTTACTGCCAATTTTATAACCTAGTCCCAAGCCAGCTAACTCTTCTATGATTTCACTATTTGATGTAGAAGTTAAAATCGGTTTCTTATAGGGTTAACCTTCTTTTTCTATTTATTGCAGACGATGACAACAAAAAAATAACTAAACGCGGATGTTACAAGCCCAAAGAAGAAGAAACGAATAAAGACGATCAATGCAAGACCTTCACAGGGAAGGCAGACGTCGAAGGCTGCTGGGTGTGTGACGGGAACCTGTGCAACTCTGCCGGCCTCTCGCGCTTCACCCCCGCGCTCCTGCTGCTCTGTGTTCTCCCGCTGCTGCGTTATATCTGAGAATCATCGAATTCACAACATTACCAAACAATTAGTTTCCAGGAAAATTATCTCCGGCCAGGGTTTTCAGCCCGTTTTAAGTGCCCGGCGATCTCACTTGAGTAGCAATGCCATCAAAGCACCACTCCAAGTTAATTTTAAATAAATTCAAACTTGATTATTACAAGGAAGATGGGACTGACTTAATTTGCTCGTTAGAATCACGTCTAGTTATATTAGAGAATAGTTATTTTTAAATGGTTACAAAAATACCCATCACATGAAGACATGAAGTATCTTTTTCCTCGTTACATACGTGATCTCGCTATTTCCGTGATAACCGAGTTCGACTTTGTTCATGTTGTTATTTGAAATTTCACGGTTAAAGTATATTGTAAATAATGAAAATAAAAAAATGACTTAAAAATAACTTTGTAGTACATATTAAATTAAATTCCATTTATGTTTATAGCTTCAACTGGTTTCTGGAACTCAGTTGAAGCCATATCAAAGCCATTTACAGAAGATGGCAGCTAACTGCGAAAAAGGTCGAAGCCATAAACCTAAGTGGAATTTAATTAAATACATATTTAGTTTAAAAAAATATCGTGTACACTGTAATATAAAGATTTTATTATTATTTTATTATCGTTATTTTTTTATTCTAAATAAAAACCGACATAAGTGCAAATATACAGTTTGGGGATATGGGAATTTAAAGATTTCATATTGCTTGGAAAAACTTTTTTTTTTAATAAACCAATGATTTTCGGTTTATAGTAATATACATATAAACCGAAAATCATCGGTTTATTAAAAAAAAACAGTTTTCCAATCAATATGAGATCTTTAAACTCCCGTATCTCCAAAATGTATATTTGCACTTACGTCGGGTTTTACACTCACGGTGCGACATAATCAATTATGTGACATAACATGTAGGAACATTTCACAGTTTTTTAAAGATTGATTCGTTTGTTTTGGTGTAAACGAGTTAGTATTATATGGCCGAGCCATAGAGGACTCCCTCCGCTTACCCGAAGCAGTAATGGGCACAGCGGCGCCTTTCGTCAGCTTCACTCGTGCACTCCCTAGGCTCGTCCCCCGTCCGCGCGGGACTTACGTTTAAAAAAATAATAATACATGTATATTTACAACCAAGGGGGACCCAGACCACATTTAACCCTTAACGTACCGTGTTCAAAACAAAACGCTCGCTCCCATGTGGTCAATTCAGTTTACCGCTAACTTTATCTAAATATCAAGCATATGACTCGATGAATCAAAATTTAATTTATGTCATCTTGTAGGGAATTTCATTAGGAATAGATCGATATCTATAACATACATGGATTATTTGAAAAACATATCATTATTAATTTTTTTCTGAAACCATGCGATTTCTGATATGGAATGCGTCACAGCATACGAGCGACTGACACCAAGTATGAACTTGTCTCGCTCCGCCGCGCCGCGGCCCGCCGCTATAATTTTACGTATGATAAAGGCACCTAGGCAAAATGTATAGTACGTTCAAGACAACGAGTACGTATTAATATTTGTCCCTTTTGGTAAAGTGTTAATATTTTCACAGTTCTGATATTATTAAGTTGCGTGCTGCGTTTCCGTCCACAGTCGGTATTATTACGTACCTATTAGAAAAGGCCAAACATATAATTTATAATACGTTCAAAACAGCGAGTAAGTATTTGTCACTTTTGATAAAGTTGTAAATATTAGCAAAACAAATTCTACCTTAACACGAATGAAGGTGAGGGCAGTCTTAAAAATTTTTTTTTTTGGGATGAAGGAAGTAATTTTTTGCTTTTTTTTTATTACGAAATATTGAGAACACTTCAATGGAGGATTACAATTTTTTTTATAATATTAGGGTCCATAGGTTTTAAGAAAATCAACTTTAAATTGGCAGTGGAAACTCAATTGACCACATGGCAACGCGACGGTTAAGCTACGCTACTCTCCCTCGATGTCCCGCCGTACACACATAGCAATACAATAGCAAAAGAAAATACACAATTGATACATAAATAACATATGTTAGCGAAATAATAAAAAAGAAATAATGCACAGCAAGAGGCACAGGAGGGAGATAAGAAGAGAAAAGAAAAATCAACGAGCAAATTAAAAAATACTTCGGCTAAGTTCGAAGTTCTTCAGACATCCAAAGTTGTGTTCGTACAGTTAGTATTATTATCAAAGTGAATTTCAATATGATTAACCGATGTGCTCTCCATTGGCTTCAATAGTGATTTCTTTTGCAAAATTAAAGCTAAGCCATTGTATACCGAAGAAGAGAAAAGCCACTCTAATACCACTAGATAATTGCCATCTACTATCGCCATTCTGACGTTCCATTTTTTTTAACACATGCGTTTACAAAAATACAAATTAGTCATTAATTCCATCTAGCGGCGGTTTTTCTCTTTATTTTCCGATACTGCAATCTGCAGCGTTAGCAAAGTATCAAACCATTATTTTAGTATATTATTAAACCATAGATGGCAGTCAGTTCTAAATTACATCATTTCTAAAGACGACATAGATTAATAAGCTTATGGTGGCGCAAAACAAGGGCGCCGTAATGCAATTTAGGGTTGCCTGATCGAAATGTTTTCCCGAATTTTAAGGAAATTCAAAATGGTTATACGGAATACTTTTATTGAGATCAAATAAAAATAGCACAAAAACGTTTTATGTTATAATTTATTTAAATTTACAATTATTTTTAAAAACACGTTAAAATAAGTAATAACAGACATGTCCATTTTGAATAAGTGTAATCGATCAATGAACCCCGAATTTATCATTAGCATTACATCATTAGCATTCCTCATCTGGAGAGTTTGATGATTCAGTGTTCCTGTCAATTGAAAAAAGAAATTCCTGGTCTTCATCTAGCCAAACATCTCGTTTGTTTTATTGTTTTGTCTTTTCCTCTTCTTTTTAGGTGTGGTAATTTTTGTTAAAGTACTCGCGGCTGCATTTCCCTCGGTAACAATTCTCTGGACCGATGTTATTTTTATGCACATGTTACGTAAAAAAAAATATATATGTATATTTGCAACCAAGGGGGACCCAGACCACATTTAAGCTACGCTACTCTCCCTCGATGTCCCGCCGTACACACATAGCAATACAACAGCAAAAGAAAATACACACTTGATACATAAATAACATATGTTAGCGAAAGAATAAAAAATAAATAATGCACAGCAGGAGGAATACCGTCCAGCCAACGAAGTCGCAGTCTTCCCACGCTGCGTCTTCCCTCCGGCCTTGAAAATGTCAACTGTGCGCCATTTCCCCGAAGAGATAAGCAGAAATAATGGACTGCCACACTTTACTTTCCTGACATATTTCTCCAGCTCCTCAACATTATAAAGCTTTTATCAATATCCTGACCCTGGTGCTCTAATTTTAACTAAAACTTGCAATATACTGAAAACTTGAAGAGACCCGTTTGAAATGGTACGGTCACGTCATGCGGCGCCCAGCCGACAATGTTATACTATGATACTCGTATAGGTGATAAAAACGGATCGGCGATCCAGAGGATGTGATGGGCCCAAGTTTGACGTAGATAAGAATCCTTCTAAAGGAGTCTGAAAAGAGACTGGATCCCACCAGACGTCATACAGGACAGACTGCCTGGAGACGCCATATGAGAGGAACCGACGCCAAGTAAATGGGACAAGGCAAGGAAAAATAAGAAGATGAATGAGAAATAATTTTTCAAATATTTATGTACGTAGTTCGTTAATTAGTTTGGACTTACAAGGTACTGGTAAAGTTGATTCACAAACCGAAGACCTATTGCTTATGTATTAGTATGGTGGTCTTTCTTGGAATTTGATTGGTTGCGTCCGGTTAGGTACGTCAAACGTCAGTGTGTTCCGAGACGTGAGACGGAGCGTACGCGTTTGGCTGCTCATATACTCGGCGGTGATTGGAAATATACTTGTTTTCCAGAAGTGTTTTTAAAATATTGTTTTTATTATTGCTTTATCGTAAATTTACCATGTCGAATTCAGAAAAAGAAACGGCATTTTCGGGTCAGTTTTAGTACATAATATAGAAAGAAATTTTATAATAACTAGTAATAATATCCTTGAGATAAACACCCGCAAGGATCAAATATTGTAATTGAAACCAATGAAGGAAAATAAATATCATTACTAATATTAGTCTCATGGAAAAATCAATAAACAAATTATTATTTTAATGACTTAAATTTTTTTAATCATTACAATTAAACCGATGGCATTTTTGTTAAAAAAAATAACATGTTTATTTATTTCAATGTTTGAATACGAGTATGTGATTAAAACATTTTTTAATTTTCCAATCATAAAAAAATTTAATAAAAATAGCTCCTAGATTTTTTGCACGCGCACTGTCACTCATACTAGTGCAAACGATCTCCCTGTAGTGAACGGACTCTACCTACAATGACGTCATTGGAGGCGCCATTTTTTTGTACTATTATTATTATTATTATTATTTTGTTGAATCGCTCCTTACACCATGACAGCGTGAGCCAAATCGATGTAAAGGGTATTATAGCTATCATAGTTATTCTCGTGGCATGTGATAGATAGCTAATCTATCGCCATTTCATTGTCACGTGAATTCTACACCAGACCAAATACAGTGTGACAATCACACTGCCCTCGCCGGGAATCGAACCCGGAACCTTCGGGGTGGCAGCTAATGCACTTACCACTCGGCCACGAAGGTACTATCAATGTACACTCCCGCTAATCCGGCACGTTCGGGACTTCAGGGATAACCGAAAGTTCCGGATTACCGAGCGCCATCTAAAACATGTAGGAACATATTGCGAAAGACGGACAAAACCATTAGGCCAGCTGATTTATATTATATAATAATGAAATAAAACGATAACTACTTCCACTTTTGTCTTTATTTCGACAGCGACCGGTTTCGCCAGGCTCGCTGGCATCGACAGACTGGTGACACTATTGCAAATCGAGTCCTTTATATACATACAGATCAGGGGTGGTAAACATGATTCTATACATAAATAATTTTCAAATATTTATGTTATTTCAGTAATAATAAATACAAATGTACCTACAATTTTTTCAATCGTTATATATAAATATTATGCAGCCCCAATCTGGGGCTACGCAGCTTCGAGTCACATACGAAAACTCCAAATCCTGCAAAATAAGGCTATCCGTTTATCGCTTGGTGCGCCTTCATGGACCAGGATCACACAACTGCACCTAGAATCGGGAATCCCAATGATAGATGAATTCATTCTGAAACTTGCCGAACGTTTTTACAAAGGAGTCCCTTCTCATCCTAACCCCACAATAAAATACCTCTCAAATTACGACCCAAACACCTCCAGACGCCACAAGCGCCCAAAATCGATCCTCCTTCAGAGGAACACTCCGGGCCACACAAATCATGCCCCCGCATAAAATAACATCCCACCAAATCACCTTCCAACAATGTTCCCATCAGAAGTAAGAGGAATAGCCACATGAGCTGAACCTCTGTAAGCCAGAAGATCCAAGTCCATGTCCAAGTCCAAGTAAGCTATAATAAAATTGTAAATCCATTGTATTGAATATGAATCTTCTTGAATACCTGTAATACCAATTTTTAAATTAAGAAAATTTTAGCTGTTCTCGGTCAACAGCACAGCAGTCGCCTTGACTTTTCATCTGGGTTACGAGCGATGGCGACGTGTCCCGCCCAACAACGCCACTTAAAGACCGGTTTACACGCTATGATACATCGTAACAATTTATTTATTGTTACAATAAATGTGAAAAAGTTGCGAAGACCAAGAACAAAGTGGCGCCGCCAGTGGTAACTGAAGAAAGGGAAATTCTCTCGTGTTAAATTTTACACCTTTAAAATTTGATTGATTAATAAATAATTTGGACTAAGCTGGGCAGCTTTCGGTGTTTCAAAAAAGTGCCGAGAAACTACGAGTTACCCAAAGAGCCATGGAAAGAGCCATGTTAGAAATAAGCCTAAGAGACAGAGTCAGAAACGATACGGTGAGAGAAAAACAAAGGTCACTGACATCATCCACCGTGTGGCGACTCTAAAATGGCAATGGCCGAGTCACGTAGCCAGAAACTCAGATGAAAAATGGACAAGAAGACTGCTGACTTGGGGACCGTGGACGGCGAAGAGAAGTGCAGGGCGACCGCAACTACGGTGGAAGGATGATCTAAACAGACACGTCGGAATAACCTGGATGCAGTCTGCACGGGACAGAATGACATGGAAGCAAATGGAGGAGGCCTTTGTCCAGGAGTGGATGGGAATAGGCTGAGGAAGAAGAAGAAGAAGAATTTTAATGGTTGATCATGTTAGAAGCCGGAATGACTCGCTGTATGAATGTGAAGGAAGCTAGAAAGGTATGTCAGGAAAGAATAGTGTGGCGGTCCATTCTCTCTGCCTACTCCTGCGGAGAAGCGGCGTGATGGTTTGTTGTTGTTGTTGTTTTTAAATTATTGAAAGAAATGACTGGCGAAATTAATTGAGAATGGATGAAGAGACTTATATACAGTTGTTAAGGTTAGTTTCTCCGTTTATTGCGAAAACTGATACTGTAATGAGAAGAGCGATATCTCCTCACCTATCTTACGATTCCTTGCCATCGGAAGAAGCTTGAAGGACATGAAATATTCAACTGACATTTCTAAACAAGCTCTCAGCGAAAAATTCCCGGAAAATCGTTACGACTCGTAGAAATTGATGCTGGCCGGTATCAACCATCCAATCCAATTCCAATTAATCGCTACGATGTCCTGTTTACACATGATAAATCGTAACGATTTATTGTCGATCGGTACGATAAATCGCTACGATTTATTGTAAGATAATATCAAATGACATTTGATAATGCCTTAGGGCAGGGATGGCGAACCTTTTTGAGCTTGATTGCCAATTTTTTTTTTAAATAAAATAATATGTCACGTGCCACATGCCATGGAGATAAATATCCATCAAATGTTTGTGTAACTTCAGATTTTTAATATAAACAAAGCGTTAATACATCGAAATATATATACTCGTATATATATATTTTTTAAAGATTTAAATCAGAGATTCCCAAACTTTTTTGTTCCGTAGACCCCTTGCCGATTTCTTATATTTTGTGTAGCCCCCTGCTTTCCTAAAAAAAAATTTTTCCGGACAAAAAAAATCCATTTGTTTTGGCCGAAACACTATGATACTTTAACATTAAAAAATGTTAAATTGAAAATCTTTGTTTTATGTATCACAATTGTATTTTATTTTACGCGACAGCTGTTTCGTCAACCTATGTTGACATCATCAAGTATTACAATTGATATATTATTGTAACACCAGATGATGTCAACATAGGTTGACGAAATAGCTTTCGCGTAAAATAAAATACAATTGTGATACTTAAAACAAAGCTTTTTAATTTAACAGTTTACAAAAAAAATCCCATACAAAAATGACAGAATTCATTGTCGACCTTTTTTTTGTCCAATCTTTGCCGAATGTGCTAAAAAAACAAAAAAAAGGTCGCCGAAGATTTCAATCCTCTGAATTCCCCAAATGAGCTAAAAAATAAGATAGCTAACGATTTCCATATTCGTTTTGCGTTTCAATATTCGGCTTCAATTTAGATGAACCATCTCATGGACCCCCATTTACATCTCATGGACCCCCAATTTTTTTTACAATTGTCGTAGACCCCCAGGAAGTTATTGTAGACCCCTAGGGGTCTATATAGACCACTTTGGGAATCACTGATTTAAATCAATGATATTAGAGTTCATTTTACAATCTTCAATATGAGTAGAAAATAGCTCATTATTATGAAGAAGGAATCTGGTCGTGTCCAGGCTCGAACCCAAGTCCCCAGGATCAGGAGCCAAACTTTCTATCCCTTAGACCACCACCTGAATAAATGGCAAGAATGGCAAAATAAAATGAATAAATAAAAAATAGACTTAATAAAAAAAATGTAGAACCCTCAAAACTTCATTATTAGTGAGATTTTTTTTGTTGGGTGCTCGATGACAATTTTTTTTATATCGGGTTCATAGCTGGTAGCTTTTAATAGAATACAAGCAGTAGTACTTTTGTCTGTTTGTCTACTTCTTATGTCTGATTTAATAAAGTTCATTGAAGAAAATAATGATTCACAGAAATAATAAGTAGACGAAAAAATGGTTAAAATGCCCATTGCTATTTTTTTAAGACAAGAAAAAGTTTCCTGGGTGGATTGCCAAGTTGTAAGTACTTCATTTTCGACTTTCCTCTGGACTGGTCCAACGAATCGATCTCGCTCAATTTCTTCCAAAATAATTCTTAAATCCTTAAATTTTTGTGTCCATATCGAACTCGACTGAAAATCTGCCAATTCCATTTCAAAATCATCTAATTCCATGAATTCAAACACTGTCAAGTTTAATTGTTGATACGTAATCATCATCATCATCATCATCATCATCATCATCATCAGCCGTCTGTCATCCACTGCTGAATGTAGGCCTCTCCCAAAGCCCGCCACCGCCCCCTATCCATTGCCGCTCCCATCCATCCATGTCCAGCAATCCTCTTCAGATCGTCGGTCCAGCGGGCAGGGGGACGTCCAACTCTACGGAATCCTGTACGCGGTCTCCACTCCAGAACCCGTCTTCCCCATCGGCTGTCGGTTCTCCGACAGATATGGCCAGCCCACCGCCACTTCAGCCCGCCTATCCGTAGAGCCACCTCAGTCACCTTGGTTTGTTGTCGAATAAATTCGTTTCTAAATCTGTCCCTCAAGGTTATTCCAAGCATGGCTCTTTCCATGGCGCGCTGGGCAACCTTGAATCTGTAGACTAGACCTTTTGTCAATGTCCGCGTCTCGGCTCCGTACGTCATGACTGGCAAAACGCACTGGTGGAAGACTTTAGTCTTGAGGCATTGTGGTATTTTGGAAGTGAAAACATGACGTAATTTCCCAAAGGCCGCCCAACCCAACTGAATATGTGTCTGGATGGGTAATAAATTTTGTAGTTTCTTCAAGTTGTTTAAACTGAACAAACCTTCTTGAAAATTGTTGCATTTTCAAATATAATATTATTTTTGTTGCATTTTCAAATATAGTTTTATTAATTTTTAGATCCATCATGTTTTTTATTAGGTTAGGAAAGTACTTGAAATTTCTAGTCATTATATCTCGGGGGACTAGTACCGTGCGGGAAGTATTAAACAATGCGATCTATTTATGCATGAATGTCCCCTAGACCAGAGGTCGGCAAAGTGCGGCTCCGGAGCCGCATGCGGCTCTTTAGCCTCTTAAGTGCGGCTCCGGCACAAATGTTCACGGACAGGCGCGCAAGACGCGCGGATGGTTTCGGCGGGTGACGACTGCGGGGTGCGCGGTGCAAGGGAGATTCTTCTCGCGTTTCAATAAGTCTGGTTGGCGTTGGATAGCAGTCACCTCGCCAGTCGCGTTGCTAAGGTCACGGTGGTCGGCGCTTGTCGTGTTTGCAAGTCGCTCACGTGTTACAAGGTTTTTTTTTTCATGATTTTTGAATAAGATGTCTCATTATGGATTCCTTAATAATATATAATTTTTTTATCACTGAATAAAATGTAATTTAATAAAGTGCTGAAATTAAAATAAATGATTGCGAAATAAAAAAAAAACAGAATTGGCTCTTATTTTTTTTAAATCGTTGTAATGTACATATATGGCTCTTTGGAAAATAAGTTTGCCGACCTCTGCCCTAGACCACCACCCGATTTAAATATTTATTTTATTTTTTATACTATTTCTAAAACTTCTTTGAATTTTTTTCATGATCACTTTTATTTTTTTCTCTTCATTCGCGTGCCATGCAAAATCCTCTCGCGTGCCATCTGCGGCACGCGTGCAATAGGTTCACCATCCCTGCCTTAGGGCATTATCAAATGTCATTTAATAATGCCTTAGACAGTCGAAACATGTCATTCACATAAAATATAATTAAACTTTTAGAAAACAGACGTTTTCATTCGTACTAATTAATAAGCCATATTGTAGTTTTTTTAATGTTATACAAGTCAAATTGACTAGTATTTAGTACGGGTTAAGTTAGAAATGTGTGTTATCGCCATATTCGCATTAAATATGCGATTTTTTATGTATATTTTTTAGATATAATGCAAGTACATAAAGATCGCTTACAAAACTTATAAAAAGGGTTCTGGCTTGTTACGTACTTAGTTAATATTCGATACAGTCGCCGGCAGCCGCGATGCTGCACTTCGCATTGCTTTTCCTCCTCTTGACACCCTCAGGTTCTCTTCTCTTGTATTCATTCTATCTTAAGATCACAAAATCTCTTTAAATAACATCTAAACTCCCATTGTGTGGCTGTCTACAATTAAAGCTCAGACAGATAGTCCCAGTGCATCATAATGTATACGTACAATAATTTAATAGTAAGGAACTTAAGTGAAAAAGCTTAAAAAGATAAATTCATATATGTTTATTTTAAGTGATTATGTGATTGAAAGGATCATTTAGATGGTTTGGACATATGGAAAGAATGAATGAAGAAAGAATGGTAAAAAAAGTATATGTTAATGATATAAATGGAACCAGAAATAGAGGAAGACCGAGGAAAACGTGGCACGATCAAATAAATCAAATATTGAATGTCGGCCATGTGAGGAGTCAGAGAAATCGACGCGCGCGCATGACATGATGTATGAATGTTGAGGAAGCGAGGGAAATATGTCAGGAAAGAAAAGTGTGGCAGTCCATTCATTCTTCTTATTTTTCTTCTCCGCGGGATTATTTAGAATATTTAGCGCATATTATTTTTAAAAACTTTTAACACGTTTTCCTGGGACATCCTCTATTTCTTGTTCCATTTACATCGTTAACATGTACTTTTTTTTAAATAATAATAAAATAAAACTATGTTTTTGAACCTCTTCCTCTTTTGTCTTTATTTCGACAGCGACCGGTTTTGCCAGACTGGTGACACTATTGCAAGCCGAGTCGTTTATATACATACATACAGATCGGGAACATGATCTGTATGAACGAGTATATAAAGGACTCGGTTTTCAATAGTGTCACTAGTCTGTCGATGCCAGCGAGCCTGGCGAAACCGGTCGCTGTCGAAATAAAGACAAAAGTTGAAGTAGTTAAAAAAAACATCGATTTATTTCATTATTATTTAAAATGAACTTCCATCAAGAGATTTCAGTTAAATCATTTGATTATCTTAAAAAATATACTTTTTTAACCATTATTATTTCTTCGTGTATTCTTTCCTTGTATCCAAACCATCTTATGACGCTTACATTGTTTTATTAATAACACTTCTTTATTTTAATTGTATCTCAATAGAGACGAAGACGCAAACTGGAAACTGAACATGGATGATCAAGGTGTTTACAGGACTTATGACCTGTCATTGGTTGGGTTAAGCGCACGCTTTATGTAATTACAACATTCCCCATTCCACCTTTGTTATTGTGATCATGCATGACAATTTTTTTTTGGAAGATGTATATATACTTCAAAATCCATATCTATCTTCACGTGTCAGTTTCAGTAAGCCATCTATGTATATTTGGTTGCACTTGTGAATTTTTCAAGATTAACCTATACAACCGACCCACTAACGCCATCTATGGAGAATGATTTTCGGCATTTAGCAAACTACCTTATTAACACAATGCGAAGGCTGTCGCCTAACATATTGTTAGAAGCCTTCTTTATCATAGAACACTTCTTTATCATAATTTATCGAAATTTTTTTGATTATGTATGATTTATCGGTTATTATCTTAATAGGTTTTTATCCACTTTTATTGTCTTTCACTTTGTTAAACCCTTTTCTATTAATGTTATTTGCTTCCCTGTTTATTTCTCCTAATTTCTTTTGACTCATCAATATTAAATTTCTGTTGCTGAACCTAATTACCGTTTTTTTTTCCATCTTTATTATAATTGTTTACAATATTGTGTATAGTTTCTTCCCCTCCTAATAATTTTGTATATAAACTTAGTCTTTTGATCTTTTTGTAGTTTATTGTAAGACCTGACGATGCAAACATCGGTTAGCGAAACAGCTGTCGCGACAAAATGTAATCAATTGTGATATGTATCACAGAGTTTTTATTTGAACAGTTAATAATAACACTTTCATAAGAACTGCACTTTCTTCTTATATTTGCATCTGACACTCCATCATATACAGATTTACCACACATTCACCCTTATTTTGAGAGTTTCATGGTTCACTTCCATAGATGAGAGCGCAAAGGCGCGGGACCTACATAAACGCGAAACCACGAAATAAATACACGAACCGTTTTTTTTTATTATTTTATTTTCAAAATTTAGGGTAGATCAATCTTATCCCCTTCAAAATGCTCCCAATTTGCATCAATGCACTTGTCCCACCTCCGTTTCCAATATTCAAAACATTCCTGGAAGTCTTCACGAGTCACGCTGTTCATCTGCTTTGTCGTTTCACGTTGAATCGTCTACTAATCGTCCCAGTGCCGCCCCCGCATGACCTTTTTACATTTCGGGAACAAAAAGAAGTCGCCAGGGGCTAAATCTGGTGAATAGGGAGGGTGATCAATCACAGAGATCGCATTACGGGTCAGAAACTGGCGGACAATCAGTGATGAATGCGAAAGCGCATTGTCATGATTTTCTCAACTTCAAATGTTTTGTTTAAATCGTGTGCACAGACGATTTTTCTAAATTTAACTCATCAGCAATCATCTGATCAGTTAACCGATGATTGAAAAGCATAACAAACCGAACACATTTAATGTTTTCATCAACACAGGAAGTCATCACCGTCCTCACTAAAACCCTTGATACATTTAAAAATTGCAGTTTTCTTCAAGTCTTAACTCCATAAAGAGCCATTAACATTTCAAGAATTTTCCGAAAAATTTTCCCAAGTTTCACCAGAAATTTGATGTTGACTTGTTACATATCCGTTTGATAATATCAGACCCGCGTGGACGGGAGGCGGATCTAGGGACTCTATGAAGGAAGCTGACGAAAGGGTGTCGCTGCGTCCTATAACAGCTTCGGGCTAGTCGTGGGTAACCTTCTATGTCTTTTAATAAATAAAAATTACTTTGTATAACAACACTTTTTTATTTTCACTTAACTCAGCCATATTTCGGTTACGGTAATATAAAGAATAATTATATGTTTTCACAACATTTTAAATGTATACAAATACTTGTAGACGAACAACTGGATTTCACCCATTGCGGGCTATCAATTCAAGAATCAATTGTATCTCAATAGAGACGAAGATGCAAATTGGAAACAGAATATGGTTGATCGAGGCGTTCATTGATGGCGTTAGTGTGTAGATTGAAATAAACTACCATGTAAAGAGTGGTCTTACAGATTAACACATATACAACTTCCAAAAATTTGTCAGACATGGTGGTCATAAGAAAAAAGGTGGAACGGGGAATGTTGTATTACATAAAACGTGCGCTTAACCCAACCAATGACAGGTCATAAGTCCTGTAAACACCTCGATCAACCATATTCTGTTTCCAATTTGCATCTTCGTATAATTATATGTATTCAAATATGAATTTACAACAAAAAGAGAAGCCGAATACAGAAGAAAATCTATGTTTTTATTTAACTGTAGGTTTTTTCAACTGTACGTGTATTAATAATCAATGTATGAGACCCTTCAATAAATAATTAGTTCCTTACTATTTAATTGTACATTGTTTTATGGTGAACTGGGACGATGATCTGTCTGAGATGTGAATATATTCACATCTCAGACAGATCGAAGACAGATCACTAGCTATAGCTAACCACAGTTCGAGAATAATATTTTTAATACTGAAACTGAAGCCATTTGCGGAATGGGGGTTAATTATCTCTTTCTAGATTAAGCTAGGATATAAAAAAGAATAAACGGAATTAATGAGAACCTTTCTTTACAGGAGCATTAAAATGCTACATGTGCAATAGTGAGACGTGTGCTTATAAATACAAAATAGTAGAAACGTGCGGTACCGATATAGAGGAAGAACTTCCCGAATATGTGTTCACAAAAAAACCAGTAGTTGTAACAACCACAACAATGGGAGAAACAACATTGATTACTTACTCTAGCACGCCATATACGGGAACTGCAACGGAAAGTGATTCGGACGCCACCACCGATCAAATTATAATAACTAAACCATACACACAAACAATCACAGCGCGGATTTCAACGTCGTCAGATTATACGGCAGAAAATACAACTGGATACACGGGATCAACTTTTTCCACAGCTTCATCTTCTTCAGATTCCTCGGCGACTGATTCCTCTGGAGTCACCAAACCTATTTCATCTGATTCAACAGCCAGATACCCATCTTCATCAGATTATACGGCAACAGATTCCTTTGATTACACTAAAGCAAGAGCAACAGATTCTTCTGGATTCACCAAACCAGAATCAACGGATTCATCAGCCAAATATTCGTCATCTTCAGATTATACGGCAACAGATTCATTTGATTACACTAAACCAAGAGCAACAGATTCTTCTGGATTCACCAAACCTGGATCAACGGATTCATCGGCCAAATATTCGTCATTTTCAGATTATACGCCAACAGATTCCTTTGATTACACTAAACCAAGAGCAACAGATTCTTCTGGATTTACCAAACCAGAATCAACGGATTCATCGTCCAAATATTCATCCTCTTCAGATTACACGGCAACAAATTCCTTTGATTACACTAAACAAAGAGCAACGGATTCATCGTCCAAATATTCGTCATCTTCAGATTATACTGCAACAGATTCCTTTGATTACACTAAACCAAGAGCAACAGATTCTTCTGGATTCACCAAACCAGAATCAACGGATTCATCAGAGAAATATTCGTCATCTTCAGATTATTTGTCAACAGATTCCTCTGGAGTCGCCAAACCTGGTACATCTGATTCAACAGCCAGATACACATCTTCATCGGATTACACGGATTCAGATTTCTTTGAGTTCAACAAACCAGGATCACCGGATTCATCGGCCAAATATTCGTCATCTTCAGATTATACGCCAACAGATTCCTTTGATTACACTAAACCAAGAGCAACAGATTCTTCTGGATTCACCAAACCAGAATCAACGGATTCATCTGACAAATATTCGTCCTCTTCAGATTATTTGGCTACAGATTCCTCTGGAGTCGCCAAACCTGGTACATCTGATTCAACAGCCAGATACCCATCTTCATCAGATTACACGGATTCAGATTTCTTTGAGTTCAACAAACCAGGATCACCGGATTCATCGGCCAAATATTCGTCATCTTCAGATTATACGCCAACAGATTCCTTTGATTACACTAAACCAAGAGCAACAGATTCTTCTGGATTCACCAAACCAGAATCAACGGATTCATCTGACAAATATTCGTCCTCTTCAGATTATTTGGCTACAGATTCCTCTGGAGTCGCCAAACCTGGTACATCTGATTCAACAGCCCGATACCCATCTTCATCAGATTACACGGATTCAGATTTCTTTGAGTTTAACAAACCAGGATCACCGGATTCATCGGGCAAATATTCGTCATCTTCAGATTATACGCCAACAGATTCCTTTGATTACACTAAACCAAGAGCAACAGATTCTTCTGGATTCACCAAACCAGAATCAACGGATTCATCAGCCAAATATTCGTCCTCTTCAGATTATTTGTCAACAGATTCCTCTGGAGTCGCCAAACCTGGTACATCTGATTCAACAGCCAGATACCCATCTTCATCAGATTACACGGATTCAGATTTCTTTGAGTTCAACAAACCAGGATCACCGGATTCATCGGGCAAATATTCGTCATCTTCAGATTATACGCCAACAGATTCCTTTGATTACACTAAACCAAGAGCAACAGATTCTTCTGGATTCACCAAACCAGAATCAACGGATTCATCAGACAAATATTCGTCCGCTTCAGATTATTTGTCAACAGATTCCTCTGGAGTCGCCAAACCTGGTACATCTGATTCAACAGCCAGATACACATCTTCATCAGATTACACGGATTCAGATTTCTTTGAGTTCAACAAACCAGGATCACCGGATTCATCGGCCAAATATTCGTCATCTTCAGATTATACGCCAACAGATTCCTTTGATTACACTAAACCAAGAGCAACAGATTATTCTGGATTCACCAAACCAGAATCAACGGATTCATCTGACAAATATTCGTCCTCTTCAGATTATTTGGCTACAGATTCCTCTGGAGTCGCCAAACCTGGTACATCTGATTCAACAGCCCGATACCCATCTTCATCAGATTACACGGATTCAGATTTCTTTGAGTTTAACAAACCAGGATCACCGGATTCATCGGGCAAATATTCGTCATCTTCAGATTATACGCCAACAGATTCCTTGATTACACTAAACCAAGAGCAACAGATTCTTCTGGATTCACCAAACCAGAATCAACGGATTCATCAGCCAAATATTCCTCCTCTTCAGATTATTTGTCAACAGATTCCTCTGGAGTCGCCAAACCTGGTACATCTGATTCAACAGCCAGATACCCATCTTCATCAGATTACACGGATTCAGATTTCTTTGAGTTCAACAAACCAGGATCACCGGATTCATCGGGCAAATATTCGTCATCTTCAGATTATACGCCAACATATTCCTTTGATTACACTAAACCAAGATCAACAGATTCTTCTGGATTCACCAAACCTGGATCAACGGATTCATCGGCCAAATATTCGTCATCTTCAGATTATACGGCAACAGATTCCTTTGATTACACTAAACCAAGAGCAACAGATTCTTCTGGATTCACCAAACCAGAATCAACGGATTCTTCAGACAAATATTCGTCCTCTTCAGATTATTTGGCTACAGATTCCTCAGGAGTCGCCAAACCTGGTACATCTGATTCAACAGCCCGATACCCATCTTCATCAGATTACACGGATTCAGATTTCTTTGAGTTTAACAAACCAGGATCACCGGATTCATCGGGCAAATATTCGTCATCTTCAGATTATACGCCAACAGATTCCTTTGATTACACTAAACTAAGAACAACAGATTCTTCTGGATTTACCAAACCAGAATCAACGGATTCATCGTCCAAATATTCGCCCTCTTCAGATTATACGGCAACAGATTCCTTTGATTACACCAAACCAAGAGCAACAGATTCTTCTGGATTCACCAAACCAGAATCAACGGATTCATCAGCCAAATATTCGTCCGCTTCAGATTATTTGTCAACAGATTCCTCTGGAGTCGCCAAACCTGATACATCTGATTCAACAGCCAGATACCCATCTTCATCAGATTTCACGGATTCAGATTTCTTTGAGTTCAACAAACCAGGATCACCGGATTCATCGGCCAAATATTCGTCATCTTCAGATTATACGCCAACAGATCCCTTTGATTACACTAAACCAAGAGCAACAGATTCTTCTGGATTCACCAAACCAGAATCAACGGATTCATCAGCCAAATATTCGTCCTCTTCAGATTATTTGGCTACAGATTCCTCTGGAGTCGCCAAACCTGGTACATCTGATTCAACAGCCCGATACCCATCTTCATCAGATTACACAGATTCAGATTTCTTTGAGTTTAACAAACCAGGATCACCGGATTCATCGGGCAAATATTCGTCATCTTCAGATTATACGCCAACAGATTCCTTTGATTACACTAAACCAAGAGCAACAGATTCTTCTGGATTCACCAAACCAGAATCAACGGATTCATCTGACAAATATTCCTCCTCTTCAGATTATTTGTCAACAGATTCCTCTGGAGTCGCCAAACCTGATACATCTGATTCAACAGCCAGATACCCATCTTCATCAGATTACACGGATTCAGATTTCTTTGAGTTCAACAAACCAGGATCACCGGATTCATCGGCCAAATATTCGTCATCTTCAGATAATACGCCAACAGATTCCTTTGATTACACTAAACCAAGAGCAACAGATTCTTCTGGATTCACCAAACCAGAATCAACGGATTCATCAGCCAAATATTCGTCCTCCTCAGATTATACGGCAACAGATTCATTTGATTACACTAAACCAAGAGCAACAGATTCTTCTGGATTCACCAAACCAGAATCAACGGATTCATCAGCCAAATATTCCTCCTCTTCAGATTATTTTCAGATTCCTCTGGAGTCGCCAAAATACATCTGATTCAACACAGATACCCATCTCATCAGATTGATACATCTGATTCAACAGCCAGATACCCATCTTCTCAGATTACACGGATTCAGATTTCTTTGAGTTCAACAAACCAGGATCACCGGATTCATCGGGCAAATATTCGTCATCTTCAGATTATACGCCAACATATTCCTTTGATTACACTGAACCAAGAGCAACAGATTCTTCTGGATTTACTAAACCAGAATCAACGGATTCTTCGTCCAAATATTCGTCCTCTTCAGATTATACGACAACAGATTCCTATGATTACACAAACCAAGAGCAACAGATTCTTCTGGATTCACCAAACCAGAATCAACGGATTCATCAGCCAAATATTCGTCCTCTTCAGATTATTTGTCAACAGATTCCTCTGGAGTCGCCAAACCTGATACATCTGATTCAACAGCCAGATACCCATCTTCATCAGATTACACGGATTCAGATTTCTTTGAGTTCAACAAACCAGGATCACCGGATTCATCGGCCAAATATTCGTCATCTTCAGATTATACGCCAACAGATCCCTTTGATTACACTAAACCAAGAGCAACAGATTCTTCTGGATTCACCAAACCAGAATCAACGGATTCATCAGCCAAATATTCGTCCTCTTCAGATTATTTGGCTACAGATTCCTCTGGAGTCGCCAAACCTGGTACATCTGATTCAACAGCCCGATACCCATCTTCATCAGATTACACAGATTCAGATTTCTTTGAGTTTAACAAACCAGGATCACCGGATTCATCGGGCAAATATTCGTCATCTTCAGATTATACGCCAACAGATTCCTTTGATTACACTAAACCAAGAGCAACAGATTCTTCTGGATTCACCAAACCAGAATCAACGGATTCATCTGACAAATATTCCTCCTCTTCAGATTATTTGTCAACAGATTCCTCTGGAGTCGCCAAACCTGATACATCTGATTCAACAGCCAGATACCCATCTTCATCAGATTACACGGATTCAGATTTCTTTGAGTTCAACAAACCAGGATCACCGGATTCATCGGCCAAATATTCGTCATCTTCAGATAATACGCCAACAGATTCCTTTGATTACACTAAACCAAGAGCAACAGATTCTTCTGGATTCACCAAACCAGAATCAACGGATTCATCAGCCAAATATTCGTCCTCCTCAGATTATACGGCAACAGATTCATTTGATTACACTAAACCAAGAGCAACAGATTCTTCTGGATTCACCAAACCAGAATCAACGGATTCATCAGCCAAATATTCCTCCTCTTCAGATTATTTGTCAACAGATTCCTCTGGAGTCGCCAAACCTGATACATCTGATTCAACAGCCAGATACCCATCTTCCTCAGATTACACGGATTCAGATTTCTTTGAGTTCAACAAACCAGGATCACCGGATTCATCGGGCAAATATTCGTCATCTTCAGATTATACGCCAACATATTCCTTTGATTACACTGAACCAAGAGCAACAGATTCTTCTGGATTTACTAAACCAGAATCAACGGATTCTTCGTCCAAATATTCGTCCTCTTCAGATTATACGACAACAGATTCCTATGATTACACAAAACCACGAGCAACAGATTCTTCTGGATTCACCAAACCAGAATCAACGGATTCATCAGCCAAATATTCGTCCTCTTCAGATTATTTGTCAACAGATTCCTCTGGAGTCGCCAAACCTGATACATCTGATTCAACAGCCAGATACCCATCTTCATCAGATTACACGGATTCAGATTTCTTTGAGTTCAACAAACCAGGATCACCGGATTCATCGGCCAAATATTCGTCATCTTCAGATTATACGCCAACAGATTCCTTTGATTACACTAAACCAAGAGCAACAGATTCTTCTGGATTCACCAAACCAGAATCAACGGATTCATCAGCCAAATATTCGTCCTCTTCAGATTATTTGGCAACAGATTCCTCTGGAGTCGCCAAACCTGGTACATCTGATTCAACAGCCCGATACCCATCTTCATCAGATTACACGGATTCAGATTTCTTTGAGTTAACAAACCAGGATCCCGGATTCATCGGCAAATATTCGTCATCTTCAGATTATACGCCAACAGATTCCTTTGATTACACTAAACCAAGAGCAACAGATTCTTCTGGATTCACCAAACCAGAATCAACGGATTCATCTGACAAATATTCGTCCTCTTCAGATTATTTGGCTACAGATTCCTCTGGAGTCGCCAAACCTGATACATCTGATTCAACAGCCCGATACCCATCTTCATCAGATTACACGGATTCAGATTTCTTTGAGTTCAACAAACCAGGATCACCGGATTCATCGGCCAAATATTCGTCATCTTCAGATTATACGCCAACAGATTCCTTTGATTACACTAAACCAAGAGCAACAGATTCTTCTGGATTCACCAAACCAGAATCAACGGATTCATCAGACAAATATTCGTCCTCTTCAGATTATTTGGCTACAGATTCCTCTGGAGTCGCCAAACCTGGTACATCTGATTCAACAGCCCGATACCCATCTTCATCAGATTACACGGATTCAGATTTCTTTGAGTTCAACAAACCAGGATCACCGGATTCATCGGCCAAATATTCGTCATCTTCAGATTATACGCCAACAGATTCCTTTGATTACACTAAACCAAGAGCAACAGATTCTTCTGGATTCACCAAACCAGAATCAACGGATTCATCAGCCAAATATTCGTCCTCTTCAGATTATTTGGCTACAGATTCTTCTGGAGTCACCAAACCTGGTACATCTGATTCAACAGCCCGATACCCATCTTCATCAGATTACACGGATTCAGATTTCTTTGAGTTTAACAAACCAGGATCCCCGGATTCATCGGGCAAATATTCGTCATCTTCAGATTATACGCCAACAGATTCCTTTGATTACACTAAACCAAGAGCAACAGATTCTTCTGGATTCACCAAACCAGAATCAACGGATTCATCTGACAAATATTCGTCCTCTTCAGATTATTTGGCTACAGATTCCTCTGGAGTCGCCAAACCTGGTACATCTGATTCAACAGCCCGATACCCATCTTCATCAGATTACACGGATTCAGATTTCTTTGAGTTCAACAAACCAGGATCACCGGATTCATCGGCCAAATATTCGTCATCTTCAGATTATACGCCAACAGATTCCTTTGATTACACTAAACCAAGAGCAACAGATTCTTCTGGATTCACCAAACCAGAATCAACGGATTCATCAGACAAATATTCGTCCTCTTCAGATTACACGGCAACAGATTCCTTTGAGTACACAAAACCAATTTCTACAATCACAATTTTAGATAGACCGAATTCAACTTCGGCTGAGACTACAATTGCTATTGTTCCATCCCGGTCCCCCGTACCAACTATTCCATGCCAAACATCTCCCCCTAAACCCTGTCCCACTGCTCCTCCTTGCCCCAAAATACCTCCACCTGTTCCAACTTCAACACATCCTCCTTGTCCTATACCACCCCCTCTTATTGATAGTCCGAAAATAAATACCGCCATTTCTAACAGCACACTGGACAATAAACAAATATTGCAAGGGATCGAAGATCAATATGATGAAGACTGGATATGTGTCAAAGCCGTATACGTAGGTAAATATATATTTTTAGTATTAAGTTTATACATTACTAACAAACTAACTAACCATCACGCCCGGAAAGGGACCGCCACACTCCTCTGTCCTGGCATATCTCTCGAGATTCCTCTACATTAATTCATACATCATAACATGCACGCTCGTCGATTTTTCTGACTTCGAATGTAGCGTCTTTTAAAAATTTATTAATCATCTCATGCTTTCCTCGGTCGTCCACGGCTTCTCTTTATGTACAAATTTTTAACCATTCTTCTCTCATACATTCTTTCCATATATCCAAACCATTTCAGTGACCCTTTCTCAGAGTCCTATACAACGCGTTGGTTCGGAGCAGACTGGAAAGTATTTCTGTGATATGGAGTCCTCACGAGGCGAGATATTCCGTTATGCTGGAGAGGGTTCAGAAAATCTCTCAACATGAGGGAGTATGGTAGTTTTCCGTGGCTCTATCCTCCTGGTCGTGGTTTCCTTGCAGACTTAAAGTGCATTGAAAACCCGTCAGAGTTTAGATCGAGGCTCAAAACGCAAGGGTTCAAACTGTCTTATCCTGATGCAAATGTTGATCGACTGCGTCAGGTGCAGCCCCCATACTAAAATGTTTTATTTTTAACGAATGTTTATCTTTAACAAAATGCTTGTTTTTAACAAAATGTTGATTTTTAGCAAAAATGTCTATTTAAAAAAAAAAAATAAAAAAAAAAATATATATATATATATATATATATATATATATATATATATATATATATATATATATATATATATATATATATATATATATATATATATATATATATTACTATATATATATATATATATATATATATATATATATATATATATATATATATATATACATATATATATATATATATATATATATATATATATATATATATATATATATATATATATATATATATATATATATATATATATATATATATATATGTAATATATATATATATATATATATATATATATATATATATATATATATATATATATATATATATAAACATATATATATACATAAGGTATATATAAATATATATATATATATATATATATATATATATATATATATATATATATATATATATATATATATATATATATATATATATATATATATATAACCAACATATCTCATATATATAACTTATATATATATATATATATATATATATATATATATATATATATATATATATATATATATATATATATATGCCTACTATGCTCCAACATATATATATATATATATATATATAACTAATATATATATATATATATATATATATATATATATATATATACATATATATATATATATATATATATATATATATATATATATTATATTTTAAACAAAATGTTCATATAACATTTAGAATGTATACAAATACTTGTAGACGAATACTGGATTTTACCCATTGCGGGTTATCAATTCAAGGATTATTTTCTTTCAATTTAATTCAAGGACTATAGTCTTCATAGATGGCGCTAGTGTGTAGATTGAAACTAACATGTGAAGTTTGGTGTTATATATTAACATATATACAACTTCCAAAAATTTGTCAGACATGGTGGTCGTAAGAAGGGTGGAATGGGGAAAATTGTATTACATAAAGCGCGCGCTTAACCCAACCAATGACAGGTCATAAGTCCTGTAAACACCTCGATCACCATATTCTGTTTCCAATTTGCATCTTCGTCTCTATTGAGATACAATTAATCCTCAAAATGTTCATTTTAACTAAAATGTTTATCTTCAACTAGTACATAAAATGGAGCTACAGCGCCCTTGAGATGATTAATTAATAAAAATGGCGCTCTATAAATCATCACATTTATTATTATTATTATATAAATAAATAAGATATAGGTGTGGTAAGTATGCATGCATAAGTTTATAATATTTTGTTTTAGATCCTAAGGATAGGAAACTGAAAACCAAGCGCGGTTGCTACCTGCCTGGAATAAACGAAAACTATCGTGTGTGTCGCGGCTTCGCTCAGAGCAAGATCGTTGGAAAGTGTAGCATCTGCCATGAAGACGGATGCAATTCTGATTCTTGGCTTCGTCCCACGCCCTCGCTGACGATCACCTCTACACTCCACACCAACCGCCAAGCAATTGGGGGCGCTAGGGTTCTTCGCCCCCCCACGACTCTCCTGCTAATAGCCTTGTTGTTAGCCATCCAGAAAATTTGATCATCTCTATGTACTTGCTGAAGTGTGTTTTTTCTATAAAGTTCCTAATACATTGAAACACTTCTTATTCAATTCTAAAGTTAAACTTGACTCAAATAGATATAAAGTGAATTTCTGTTTAATAAAGTACTTTAAAACTGTCATAAACTCTTCTCTCTCTCTCTCTCTCTCTCTTTCCCTTTGCCATTTCCCATCATTTGGGGTCGGCCCTCCTCGTACGAAAACGCCAAACTTTCCTATTTTGACTCATCTCCACTTTCAGGTTCTCGCGTTGGAGCTCCTTTTCCATGTTGGCCCAACATGTTGCCTTTGGGCGACCTCTTCTTCTTGGTTTTGTGGGAATGCTGAGGACAAAACTGTCAAAAACTACTTTTGTTTATTATTATTTGTTATGCACGTGGGTTTGTTGACGAACTTCGTGACCAGAGATATAACTGTCACACTGAAGATCCCAGGTGTATCACAGTGTAATCCCACACTGTGATTGTCACACATTCTCTTTGGTCTGGTGTAGAATTCAAGTGACAATAGAATAGCGATATACTATCTATCTATCACATGTCATGAGAATCGATAGCTAAAAAGATGTGTACCTATAGTAATTGGGTTATTTGAACCTGTTGTACACAAAAAATGTTGAAACTACCACATCAAAGGCCCAAGTGGTATCCCTAGAACCAGCAAAAATTATTAGACTAAAAGCCGTGCCACACTGTTTTAAACAAGCTCTCCACATCGGTCTCCACCAGCGGTTAAAAACTGTGTAGACACTTGTTTTAAACCAAAATTCGTTTGACCTTTGTGGACGGACGCGCATAGTAGCGTGTAGATTGCGCCGTTGTAAACACGCATTCCACATGTGGGGCTGTGGATTCCACCAGTCAAGGTCAGTTGCATAGCGGGGTCGCACAGTGTTTCAAATCGTAATATTACGAGCTACTTTTCATTACTCTGTAAAAAAAAAATTGAAATTTTATTCTTATAATATTTATATGTCTGTTGACTTATACGATAGAAACATATCTGTCTGTCTATCTCTCTGTCTTTACATAAAGTAGGTATTTGAATAGCGTATTTCGTAAAAAAAAAAAATAATATGAGATATAAAGATAGAAATAGAAATATTTTTTTAATTTTGAATTAATAGGTAATTCATATTAAATTCATAGGTAATTCATATTAAATTCATATCTCAATCGGTTAGTGGCGAAACAATACGACTGAACCGGTTTTGTTGTTGCATGCAATTAGGTAGGTAATTTAGGGGTTGAAATTTCAACACATCGGCCTCAAATTTATTGTGTGATCAAATTATTAAGAGCGATTAAAATATAATTATAATTTTTGAAGTAATTTAAAGTAATATGTTTTCGTCATCTACTAATTGTAAAACATCTACCAATATAATGTATAATATTAAATAATATTGTAAGTTTACCTAGATGTAATGTTTGTTTGTAAAATTGTTTACCATGTTGGCGAGAGGGCAGCTGCATTTCGGCCGAAACCTGTCACGAGAAACCATTCTGCTACTGTAGGATTCAATAATAAAAAAAACAATCCAAAAGCTAGCAGGTGTTCTTCTACCGACCCTTATGTATGGAAGCGAAGCATAGAACTGACAAAAGAAGGATGAAAGTACATCGACAGACTCGCGAAACCGGTCGCTGTCGAAATAAAGCCAAAAGTGGAAGTAGTTAAAACAAAATTGTTTTATTTCACTATTATTTCCATCCAGAGATTGCAGTGAAATAATTCGATTAGGTTATTTTATTCTAAAATTCTCCGCCACATAATTTCTTCCGCCGTCTTTCAATTCGTATCTGCGCTGTATTCTTTGTCATCTCATCTTCCCATCTTAGCCTGGGTCTTCCCACTCGTCTCCTTCCACTTGGGTATCCTTACATTCTTTTTAAGAGACCCTTGGGTCTGACATCCTCTGTACAAGCCCTGCTCATCTCAATTTGAGCAGTCTCACTGCCAATTATTTTTTTTTCTATATAATAATAAATATGTCGCGTGCCACATGTCATGGAAATAAAAATGCATCAAATGTTTGTGTAACTTCAGATTTTAAATATAAACAAAGCATTAATACACCTAAAAAATAATTAAGTACTTATCAATGGCAAAATATAAGAAAAAAATAAAAAATAGAATTAATGAAAAAAAATATCCAACCCACAAACTTAATTATTAGTGAGATTTTTGTTGTTGGATGCTAGATGCCAATTTTTTTTATATCGGGTTCATAGCTGGTAGCTTTTAACCCTTCCTTCCCTGTGATGGGTATCTTCTACACGTTGCTTCTAATAACCAATTATATCTCTATAAATATAATAAATACAAGGTTAAGATTTTAGGTATTCCTCCATAATATATTTACGCATTGATTTAAAAATTAATATTAATAATAATCAGAATTTATCGGGTACATTCGAGATATTTTGTGAAATCGTAAACGAAATTCGTAGCGTTGAGTGCGCGACACTATATTCGCATCTCACTCTTGCATATGTTTTAGCTCAATGTTCTCACTCTCGCGGCGGTGGCGGCATCGGCAGTCGCTTTCGGGCTTGCAACCAGAGCGGGTGTATGCCCGTTCCGTGAGCGTTGCCAAATGATTTTTTAATATTTTTAGCAATTAAATCTCAATTATTATAATTTTTTACTTCAATTATAATTATATAAGGGGATTAGCTATGAATGTTCCTATTTTTCCGATTTAAAATCGCTATTTTTTTAACGCGTACTGACTACCCTACACCGGAATGCACGTTTTTATTTTAGCACCGCAAGGGAAAGGTTAAAACAATGCGATCTATTTATGCAAGAATATCGTCATGTCCTTCGTTTCCGTCGTTCGTGAAACTACTGATGAACGAAGAAAATACACATGGCTATGTAAAGGATAAACGCCGTAGAAATGAGATCACTAAGAATAATGTGCGGGAAAACGTTGTATGATAGAATACCGAAAGATGAAATAAAAAAGAAATGTAAGGCAGATGACTGCATCATGGATAAAATTAAAAAAGGATCCCTGAGAAGGTTTGGACATATGGAACGAATGGATGAGAGTAGAATGGTTAAAAAGTTGTACACAAGCAGCGTGAGTGGAAAAAGAAGGCGAGGACGACCGAGGAAAACATAGCATGACCAAATTAATCAATTACTAAAAGGCGATCACGAAGTCGGAATAAGCGACATGCGTGCATGGTACGATGTATGAGTGTAGAGGAATTCAGAGAGGTATGCCAGGACAGAGCATTATGGCAATCCATCCTCTCCGCCTACCCCTCCCGGTAAATGGCGTGATGGTTAGTAAGTTAGTTTGGTTTGAATTTTTTAATGCTATTACTAAAACATTTTTGAATTTTTTGTATAATCACTTTTATTTTTTTCTCTTCATTCGCGTGCCATGCAAAATCGTCTCGCGTGCCATAGGTTCGCCATCCCTCTGCTATATAGTTCTTCAATCGCATAAATATGTTCTAGAATACTGCCCAAAACTATACAAATTTGGTAATCCAAATTGTCGCGGAGCACGAATTCAGATGCAGTGGAACACTGGAGTTTCGCGGAACATAGTTTGGGAATCTCTGCTGTATTCGAAGTTTTCCGCACATCATCAATATAGCACAGTTTTAAAACACCATTTTGATATGTTTTATTACTAAACGTTATCAAATGAAATATTCAATGGATTCGCTATTAAATTTACGTCGTTATACGATTGTATTGTATCGATTAAAACCATTCAGACATGATTGCATTTAACTTCACAAAGAACATTCTTCCAGATAAATACACTATTGTAATTTTAAATAATACGATCAATGTATTAATATTATATACTAGTTGCAATCCGTGAAATATTTACGCACAAGTAAAGATTTTCTATCCTTTAAAATCTTAGTTTAATGTAAATTATTTTTTTTACACACACGTTCAAAATTTGAACTTCTTCTTCGATGGCCCTACAGCCCATATCGAGCCTTAGCCACCAGTATTCTTCGCCTCCAACTCCTCCTGTCCTCCGCTTCGACCCTCTAATCAGACACTCGTAACAATTTCGCCCCATCTCTCTTAAATTCATCCTCCCATCGCAGCCTTGGTCGTCCAATTGGTCTTCTCCTACCTGGGTGCCACTCTAGCAATCTTTTTGGGGTTCGTGATGACGGCATCCTCTGTACGTGACCGGCATATCTCAGTCTATTCAGTCTGACCTGTGTGGAGAGACTGGGAGCTTTGTAAATATGGTACAGCTCGTCATTATGCCGCACTCTCCAGCCTTCACCGTCATTCACAGGTACAAGAATTCTGCGCAGCACCCTTCTCTCAAAAGTATCCAGTCGCTCTGTGGATTTCGCTGTCATTGTCCACGCCTCACATCCATAGGTCAATACTGTTCGGATGATTGTTGTATTACACGTTCAAAATTTCACAATTAACAATACCAAATTGTTTTCAACACTGCAATAATTAAAACAAATTTTAAAATAATTCAGAAACGTTCTTGGGCATGCGCATAGTGTGCATTTCGAATTTTTCGAATTACTTTCGGAGAGAATCGAAATATTCCCCTTCCCCCTTTCTTGTATTCAAAATATTCTCGTACTCCCTCTTGATGCCATCCGGGATTTTGCCTATTTATATTATGATAATACAACCACATGAAAAGTCGGAGAAATCGACGTGCTTGCATAACACGATGTATGAATGTTGAGAAAGCGAGAGAAGTATATCAGGAAAGAAAAGTGTTGCAGTCCATCCCGGGTTCGATTCCTAGCCATGGCAGCATAATTGTCACACTGTCTTTGGTCTGGTGTAGAATTCACGTGACAATAGAAGAGCGCGAGCCAAATCGATGTAAGGGGTCTCTTTCTCTGGTTTCAATCCTGGGATTGGTTTGCAGCAATTTCCTATATTCTTCTCTTCCATTCTCCCCTGTCTTGTGCGTCTCTTTTAATATGCATATGATGAGCATCGCACGTCCACCAACAGGTCCTCCAGGTACTCTCGGCGTCCCCTCGCGCCTCGGTCATACCCTCCATTATGGCATGCAAGAGGCCTTCTTGTCGTATTACATGGCCGATCCATCTTGCACGACTTTCGGACAAGGTCCTGACCAGGTGTCTTCCTCCTTCGATTCTTTGTAAGGGGATAGCTATCATATTGATTCCCGTGACATGTGATATGTAGCTAATCTATCGCCATTTTTTTGTCACGTGAATTCTACACCAGACTAAAGAAAGTGTGACAATAACGCTGCCATCGCCGGGAATCGAACCCGGGACATTCGGTGTGGCAGTCGTACCGCTCGGCCACCTTCCTGTCTCATTCAGTCACATGCGGACCCATGGACAATATTCCTCTGACACAAGGGACAGCCGAAGATGATGATGAAGTAGTTGGATGATATTAAGGGGATTACGTCACTTATGCTTACGTAGGTACATATTACAATTTGCGAAAGCGATAATAAACGTTTGATAATATTGTTTGGAGATTAGTGCAGTTGCAGCAGCCGTGATGCTCCCAGCTGCTTTGCTCATACTCATCGTCCTGGCTCCCTCAGGTTATATCCCTTTTAAACACTCTTCTCAGTTATTAAATCTTCTCCTCTTCAATGATTAGTGTTCAGAAGTATAATTCCAAAATTGAATAAAATATACACATTGTTTTCTTATTTGAAAGTATTCTATAAAAACATTTTTCGCATTGTTTAAAACAATTGTGTTTCATTATCATATATATAATTTTGATTTACTTAATTAGTTTATATAATATATAAATGAAATTAAATTGTTACCCCAAATTAATTAAAATTTATTTATGGCTTTGGTCTTAATTTGGCAAAGCTCCATTATAATACGAGTATGGATTAAAAACACGATTTGTTTGTTTGTTTTTAATTTTTTTATTATTATTTCTCTGAAAAATTGTGGATGTCCTCGCAAGGCGATACAAATTAGTTACTATTGTTTATATATATGTTTTATAAAAAATATAAAATCAATGTTCTTGACACATACTCTGATTAATATTTAAATAATTGTATAAATACAAAGTTGTTTTATTCAAATAATTATTTAAAATGTCTAACCACAAAGTGAGTGCTTTATATGAAGAAATATACAAATATTTTTTTTTTATGGAACCCACCTTTAATTTCAAATTAAAATCAAAACGGGTTATTTTCATTTGATTCAATATGGGATATATTTTTTAAAGATTGTTTTTAATCAACAGGACGAGCATTACAATGTTTAAATTGCGAAGATGAGCGTTGTGACAATGACCAAATGGTGATAGAAGTATGTGAGATGCCGCATATTAAAACTTCTACTACCACGACTCGGACAACCACAACCACTCCAACTACCACGACCACTACGACTACAACGACCGCTCCAACTATCACTTCCATTCTGACTACTACAACCACTCCGACTACCACGACCAAACCGACTACAACGACCACTCCGATTACCACGACCATTCTGAATACAACGACCATTCCAACTACCACGACCACTCCAACTACCACAACCATTCCGACAACAAAGTCCACTCCAACTACCACGACCACTCCAACTACCACAACCATTCCGACAACAACGACCATTCCAACTACTACGACCACTCCAACTACCACAACCATTCCGACAACAAAGTCCACTCCAACTACCACGATCGCTCCGCTAACCACGGCTATTACGACTAATACTACCTCCCCAATGACAAAAACGACCACTACAACTTCTCCGACAACTAATACCTCTACAAGTTCAAGCCCTACAACAACCAAAAAAAGATTCATTATTTTCCGAAAGTTAGACGATGAAAATGGTAAGGTGAAGAGAGAGATTCACTTCGATTATGGAGATGACAATGAATATGCAGAATTCGGGCCGAATTTGGAAGAGAGTTTCATCTGCGTCAGAACTACATACGAAGGTAACCAGATAATTTACATAATACATAGTTTTATAATTAACATAATATATAAACGGTGGATTCGTGGAACATAAATTAAATAGACAATATGTGCACCATCTAAAAAGAACATTTTGTGTTAAATTATTTTTATTTTGTAATTTTATTTTATATCATTGTATTTTATATTATTTGTTTTAGATTTATTTTGTGGGTGTTGGACAATCGAAGTGTGCGCGAGAGATGCCTATTGGTGGCGATGAGGTTCGCAACCCATCACACCGCGTCTCCCGCGGAGCGAAAAGAGAAGGATGGAGTGCCGCATCAGTAAAAGTGTGACAGTCCATTCTTTCTGCCTACCCTTTCGGAGAGACGGCGTGATGGTTAGTTAGTTAGTTTATAGTTTTATAATTCAAGTAATAAATAGTTATATATTTCACATTACATCTTATTCTTCTTCTCCGGCGCTACAACCCTTGGTGGGTTTTAGCCTCCTCCAAGAAACGTCTCCATCCCGTCCTGTCTCTGACCACCACCTCTTAGTCTTGGTAATCCAGGACCCGACAGTCTGCCACGGCACCATTCAACCATCGCAGTCTCGGCCTGCCGACGCTTCTTCGTCCTACTGGATTGTCATACAACACTCTTTTTAGGAGTTCCCCATGCGGTGCAAGTGCCCTAGACAGCGCAGTCTGTTAATATTTATACCCTTGACCACGCTGACGTTCTGGTATAAATCGTAAAGCTCTGTGTTGTATCTCCTTCTTCACGTCTGACCATCTTTAGTGGGTCCGAAGATTCTGCGGAGGATCTTCCTTTCGAAGCAGTTCATATTTATTTCATTACGTTTAGCGAGTGTCCAAGACTCCGAGGCATATGTTAGAACCATCTAAATGTGGTATTTGTCTTTCTGGAAAGTAAACGCGACTTTGAGTGCTTATTGAGGTCAAAGCAGCATCCGTTTGCTGCGAATATCCTTTTTCCAATCTTAATCACCTCTTTTGCTAACTAAGGAACCTGAGTACGTGCACTGTTCCACTGTCTCAAATTTGGAGTTATTTATGTCGATATCAGTGGATTGACTGTTATTAGGCAGCATGGTGACAGGCATATATTTCGTTTTGTCCTCATTATTGCACAGTCCCACTTTTCTGGCTGACAACTCAAGAGCAACGAAAGCTTCTCTCAGGGCAGATTCCGATTTTGGGATAATGTCAATATTGCACATAATTGTAGTTTTAAATTGGTGGGTACATTGGGGTTGACTTGTACAATGCAAGAGATATGCTGCTCATAATACAGTTTTTATGCAAATAAGCGTGTTTATTGATTATTTAATTGGCAAAGAAGATACTTATTTATTCAATTATTGCTAAAGTAATTTAGTTTGGTTTCCTACACATGATATTCTTCGGCTTTCCACTCCTCGTCTTCCATATTATCAGCTACAGTGATTTCTATTGCCAGAGTAAAATACACACAGGGATATCTTATTCATAAGTTATCTGTTTTTTAGAAATGGCCCTAAAAACACCATATTTCTCCTCTTCTCTTGACATTTTGGTAGAGGGTTTGTCCGACTTTGCTTCGTTTCCAAAGCTCCAGAGTTATTATAGAAAAATCACAGGTTAAGGAATTTTCATAGGACACACAATCATACACCCAAGGATAAACAAATAATAATTTTGCTTTCAGATGAATACAAAGGAAAGAGAACCAAGAGTGGCTGCTACTTGCCATCAAAAGACACGCAATTTGGCAAAGACACGTGTAAAGCCTTCGTGGGAACTAACTCCATAACAACGTGCAATCTCTGCAGAAAGAATTTCTGTAATTTTAAACATTACCATACGAAACCAACGACTACACAGACTAGCACAACGACTAGTAGAATAACCACGAGGAGGCGAACAAAAAGGACCACAACCAGGGGCCATCACCATTCTGGGGCCCTTGCACTTCATTGGCCCCCTATTTTGTTAACTTTGACATCTAGTTTAGCCGCTCGTTATTTATTATAGTTTAAAGCGTCATATTTTACAAACTGTTTGTATTTCATACTTCTACAGTAACTTAAAACAAAACTAAATACAATATATATGTTGAAAATATAAGTGTCCTTTTTTTTAATTTTATTTGTTACTTTGGTAATAGATTTTATTTTTAAAAGAGGATGGACCGCCACCTACCTACACCAAAGCTATCCCCCGTCGCGTAATATATAAATATCATTACTATTAAAATTTAAAACACTGTTATGATATCACAATTTCTTTTTATTCACTGAGAGTGTCGCGATAGCTGTTCCGCCAACTGAAGTTCAATCGTCATCGAGTGTTACAATAAACAAAGTTTATTTTAACACCTAACACCTGATGATGCCAACATCGGTTGGCGAAACAGCTTTCGCGACACTCTCAGTGAATAAAAATAAATTGTAATATTACAACAGTGTTTTAAATTTTAACAATAATAATGTTGAAGTATCATAGTGTTTCGGCCAAAACAATGGACTATTTACATAAATATCACTTAAATAGCAAGACTGGACCTGGTTTTGCCTCACCCCCTTCTTACATTACTAAAAGAAACAAGTAGTATATACCTATTACAACATTTTGAATGTACGAGTATACAAATTCTTGTAGACAAATACTGGATTTTACCAATTGCGGATAATTTTTTTTTTATGAGGATTAATAGAGACGAAGATGTAAATTGTATCTCAATAGAGACGAAGATGTATATTGTCCAATCTTAATAGATGACGCTAGTGTAGAGTGAACTAAAATATGTAAAGATAAGCACGTGATTCTAGCATAAATACAAGTTCCAAAAATTTGTCAGATGTGGTGATCATAAGAAGGGCGGAATGGGGAATGTAAACATAAAGCGATCGCCCAACCCAACCAATGACAGATCATAAGTCCTGTAAGCGTCTTGGCCACCACATTCTGTTCCCAGAAAAACAATTTACATCTTCGTCTCTCTTGAGATACAATGAATCCTTATAAAAAAGTAGTGTATTTTTTAATATCTTGATTAATACCTATTCTAAATGATTCATTTCGATGTAATTTAGATAATAAATTCAACTTTCAAATTAACAACATTTTTCCCGCGTGTTAACACCTTAACCTTTAATATAAAGTAGTAAATCTAAGATCTTAGAAGAACGTAGTTTCAGGAGCATATTTTCAATTATTATTATTATTTGTATACCACATGTCGTTTGAACCCTATTACTGTAAACGTGTTAGGTAGCTAGTCTATCGCGATTTTATTGTCACGTGAATTCAATACCAGACCAAAAACAGTGTGACAATCACACTGTCATCGCTGGGAATCGAACCCGGGACCTGGGACTTTCGGCATGGCAGCAAGCTCTTACCACTCTGCCACGAAGGTCGACAATTGTATCTATCTTATCCCTTCGACGATTAAAGTGGGCGATTGAACAATATTATTCTGATAGAAATTGGACCCTGAAAGTTAACTCAATGAACAGACTGAAAGCATTTGAAATGTGGCTCCATCGCCGAATGTTCAGAGTTCCCTGGACAGACATGGTTACCAATACCGAAGTCCTGAGGCGAGCTAGAGTTGACAGGGAATTGTTATCAACTATCAAGGTTCGAAAGATCTTACATCTGGGTCATATACTGCATGGGGAAAAGTACCACCTTCTCCAACTGATATTGGGGACGCTAAAAATTGAGGGACGCCGAGGGCCTGAAAGGAGACAAATGTCCTGGCTGCGAAACGTGAGGGAGTGGACCGGCATCCGAAGTGTGGAGGAGCTGTTCCGATCGGCGCCGGACAGGGACAGGTTCGCCGAGGTGATCGCCAACGTTGTGGGGACCCGACAGGGCACTTGAAGAAGAAGAAGATTCTGATAGATAGTAGGACTACAATAAGGTATACCTTGCATAGAATGCCTTTATAAATTGTGTTAATTCAACATGTTAACACAACTGTTAAGTGCAATTCTCAAGCATCCACGAGTGGATTGATACCACATCTGTGCCACATTCTTCTTCTTATTCTTCCTCAGCCTATTCTCGCCCACTCCCAAACAAAAGCCTCCTTCATTCGCTTCCATGTCATTCCGTCTTGTACAGACTGCATCCAGGTTATTCCGATATCTCTGTTCAGGTCAGGCGAAAATGTTCGTTTTCTATGAAGTACAATTATATGGGAGTAACATGTTATGCCGCTAGGACATTATTTATTGTAGGGTAACATTCAGTGATTGTTAATACACATACAAATGAACAAACTTAGAGTTAAATAAAGACATTTTTTTCATAGAAGTTCCCGCCACATACCCAAGGCTGTTATAGGGCGTAGCGGCGCCCTTTTATCAGCTTCGCTCGTACACTCCCCGGGCCTGTCCCCGGTCCATCCGGGACTTACATTTAAAGACGGCAACAACAAGGGGGTGCCAGACCACATTTAATCTACCCCATCTTACTTCTATGCTCCGCTGTACTTTATTGAATAAAAAAATATAATATATAATACATGAAAATTTTAGGAACATTATACAAAAGATAAAAAGAATGATACACCACAGGAATATACAGCGGGAAGAGCAGGAGAGGCAGAGGAAACAAAAGAGGAAAAAAATGTGGAGTACAGTTTTTGGCATATAGGACAAAGGACGAGGCGAGGCCAAAAGACGAGACAAATAAAGACATAGAAGGTTACCCGCCGCTTACCCGAAGCTGTTATAGTACGCAGCGGCGCCCCTTCGTCAGCTTAGCCAAAAAAATCCCTAGGCTCGCCCCCTATCCACGCAGGACTTACATTAGCTGGAGAATGCACCATTCCTGGAGAAAAAAGCAAGGGCAAAAGGGTATCTAGGCCATATTTAATCCAGTTTAATTACAATCTACTTCTATGTCCCGATCTCACAAAACAGGACAAAATGTGGTACATGATTTTATGGCCTATCATAAAATTAAAAAAAAATTCAGACAGATATTGGTGAGGATGGGATAGAGCGTGGGATGGGAGAGAAAACTTCGTCAAATCTAAAGTAAATAGAGAAAACAGTCATGGAAACTAGGGACAGGAACACAGGGAACCTAACATTTAATATTGTGTAAAATAAAAATAAATTTGATCCAAGAGGAAAGAACGGGGCCATGCAAGGAGCCCGCTCTCCCCCGGCGAGGAGTCCGACACCCCCTCAAAGGGGCGGATAGGGCCGCTAAGGCATTATCAAATATCTGCATTTAAACAAGCCCTACAATATAAAATAACCTTACAGGTAATATGAATGAGCTTACTTACTTACTTAAAAAGCCGTTGTCGTCCACTGCTGGACATAGGCTTTCCACATACTTTTCCAAGTATTCCTGTCTTGGGCTTTTTGCATCCAATCACCAGCACGTTTTTGAATATCATCGGACCACCGTGTGGGGGGTCTCCCTCTGTTTATTTTGTCTTCGCTGGGTCTTCATTCCACCACCCTTTTGGTCCAACTATCGTTTACCAATATGAATGAGCGCTTATGGATAATTATATTATTTGTAATATTGTCGTGATATTAGTATTAGATATATTTTGTAAAAGGTCGTATTAAAACTGCTGTTTCAACAAAAACAGTTATTTTTTTTATATTCAAAAGCCTTTAAAATAGTGATATGTTATAAAAAAATAATTGCTGAAAATGAATTTTCTTCGATGGCCCTACAGCCCATATCGAGCCTTAGCCTCCAGTATTCTTCGCCCCAAACTCCTCCTGTCCTCCGCTTCGACCCTCCAATCTGACACTCGTCGTATGGCACACAATGTTGCAAAAATGCATTACCCCGAAGATGGAGACTGCAACGATCTCCGAAACGTCGGTCGAGAACGAGAAATCACACGGTGTTACCCAAAAACACACCAAACATAGAAAAAAATTATCTTCCATTAAAATTATTATATATTTTTTATTACTTATATTACGTTGAGATTTGAAAGAGCGTTGAGGGGTTAATTCAAATATATCACCTAATCTACGTGTTATCATCGAGTTGAATGTGTTTTTATATGCGGAATATACATGAAATAAAAGTAGGGTCAGTCGGTTTGGTGCTCTGTTAGTATTAAATACAGCCAACAATGGCGGCAATGTTTCTCTTCGCGGTTCTCTTACTTCTTTTGGCTCCCTCAGGTTCTTTAATTCTCATTACTAGTCAAATTATATTTTTCCTTAACATAGTGTGATGTTGAATTCTCCATATAAGAGAAATAACAGATTTTCCACAAATCAGAACAATATCACTCCCATAGAATAAAATATAAAAACTTCTAGAAAACAAATGTTTTTATCAATAGCAAATAGTTTACTTTATTATTCAAGAAACAATTGAAATATAAAAGAACGCCGAAAGTTACATTAATTTTTTTTTCTTAATATAAATAATACGTTATATCTCATTATAAAATATAAATCATAATAACAACGTACGTTTTATAGAAGTGATATTATATTTTAATGGAGTGACATGTTTCACATTGCTAGAGCATATAAGTTTTTTTTTTAATCTGTTATTGTTCGACAGCTAATAATTCTATACCCAGGCGAAACATATGACTTCTTCTTCATAAAACTAAACTTTCGTTTTCATTTGTTTTACGCAGGTGTACATGTAAGAAGTTTTGTCTTATTTTATTTTATTGAAGTGACTGTTTCACCTTCCGAAGGTATTATCAAATATGACGAAAATCAAACGCGTCGCCATATACCTATATACCCGAGTTAATACAATTAAGAATAATTAAAATATTTATTTTTATATACAAATGAAGCCTCATAATTATTGTTATCAATGTATCAATGATTTTAATAGCGTTACTCTAGCATAGATGTTCACGGTAGCAATATGGTTTTTAGGGGTTTATTCGTGTAACTTGTCTACCTCAACCGATGTTTTGGAGATCGTTGCAGTTAGGGTAGTTATGACTAAGTGACGCTTATAACTACCCTGAAAATGGGCACTGCAACAATCTACGAAACGTTGGTTGAGGAAAACAAGTTACAGATAATCTGTAACTTGTTTTCCAATCCAAGATCCCAAAATACATACGAGATCGTACATTGATTTTGTCCAATACCTCAGATTTATTGGTATAAAGGACTACACGTTTAATTCCCGCTACATTACTGATAATGCCCTAGCAATGTGAAATATAATATAATTTCTATAAAACTCACGTTTTCAACAATATTTAATCCTTCAGCACATGATTTTTTTTAATTTTAACAAAAATTGTCTTTTTAGTTGTCTTTTGCAAAATAAAATAAAAGAAAAAAAATTTAAAAACTGAGTTTTGTGTTTTGTGTGTACCCATATCGATATATTTTTGTTTGTAGCAAATTTACTAGAAAACTAAATTTAATCATATTTTATTATTTCACACAATAAATTATTGAAGATGATATAAATACTCATCTGGCAAATGTATTTTTTATTTAAACTTTGATACGAAGCCATTACTTGGTGGTTTGACATATTTAAAAATAAAATTAAACACTTTTTACTTATAAACTGATCAATTAAAAAACTTTGTTTTATGTATCACAATTGTATTTTTATTTTACACGACAGCTGTTTCGGCAACCTATGTTGACATCATCAGGTTTTACAATAATATATTAAATCATTTGATATATTATTGTAACACCTGATGATGTCAACACTGGTTGACGAAACAGCTGTCGCGTAAAATAAAAATACAATTGTGATACATAAAACAAAGTTTTTTAATAAAAATACTATTTTGATTCATAAAACAAAGTTTTTTTTAATTTAACAGTTTAAAGTGTTAAAGTATCATAGTGTTTCGGCCAAAACAATGGACTTTTTACTTAGCATAAACCACTGTAATGAGTTAGTAGCTCCAATCGGTTTCTTTCTGTAAACGTTTGTATATAGTCCTGAAGAAGCTCGCTACAGAGTGAAACCGATTGGCGCTACTAACTCATTAGTGGTTTATACTAATTGTAAGTTAAATAGGTTTAATTATATATTTAGTTTTATTTGTAAAGATTGTGATGTTTTTTACGTAGGCAAAACAGGACGAACATTTAAAACACATCGTATCAACGAACACAAACAAGCTTTCACCAAACATACTATTTTTTTGAGATTGCCTAACCATTGTATTTGAATTTGACCAGAGTTTCGATAAAAATGACACAAAATTTCTACATATTGTAAACAATAGCAATAAATTAAACGAACTTGAAAATTTAGAATTCCTCAAGTCGGTGAAATTGGGTGAAAACAATTAATAATCAGATTCCTCCTTTTACTCCTTTCTCCTTTAATACTTTGTCTACATTTAATCTCCCAAACTCCCATTCCCAATCAAATGTAAATTAATCATTTATTAATTTCTATATAAATTATGTCTTTTCAATTGTATGTTTTTTCTAAATTACAATTTTTTATTATTGTTATTATTATTATTTAATATTATTTGTTAGTTCTTACTGTTAAAAAATAATTATTAGTACTTCTAACATATTTGTTAGGTTTATTTTTAAATTTGAATTATTTTATCGAATTTTAAATGCGTTTTTATATTAGCCTTTCTTTAAATAGTCCATTGTTTTGGCCGAAACACTATGATATTTTAACATTTTATAACTGTTAATGCAAAAACTTTGTTGTATATCACAATTGTATTTATTTTACGACAGCTGTTTCATCACCCAATGTTGACATCTAACATACAATTGTGATATAAAACAATGTTATTGCATTAACAGTTATAGTCTTTCTTTGTTTAGTTTTTATTATCCTCCGAAACATGTCTTTTTTTTTAATTTTTTTTAATAATTAGTGGATTAAACAAAGTTATTTTCGATTTCCTAAGTATATTTGTTTTTATTCATTTCTACAGAACGTTTTTTTAAACTCAAAATGTGTCTAATAGTAGGCAGTAATAAAACAGGTCAACCGTCGACCTAATATTTAAGAAAAAAACATTTTATTTGTAAACTAGCGCCACTAGCGATGGCACGTGTACCGCAATAGGTAGATGGGAATGTAGAGTGTAGGGTACCATAAGAATATGTATGGAATTAATATTTTTTATTTTTATTTTTTTACTATTATTTTATTCATTTTATTATTGAGGGTAACAAACAGCAAATACAGTAAATGAATACAAACACACAGAGACAACAAAACAAGGCCAATTTCATGCTACCACAAATATTATATAACTTCTGACATAAGGTTAAATATATAAGAAGAATAAAGTAACACTTTGATAAGTTAAAGAGAAAACTAGTAGTACTAGTAATAATGAATAATTAAAGATGAAATATAATTTTAAAATGTAAAAAAGAAAAAGACAAGAAAATATTTTTCTTTAGTAGAGTAACCAGTTTCATTCGCCCCGAAGGGTTGCTTCAACCATTTTTTTAAAATCACTTTCATTAAGATGGAACACATCGATGTTATTAAAGCACTTATTGTTCATGTCGCACGTATATAATCTATTATATACATAAATTAGTAGATATTTCGATCTGTAGCAAATTTGCTACACCATGCAATGAAGGGTTCATATTTAATTTTGAGTTTTACATCATTATGTTCTTGAGTGTGTGTTTTAATCTACTTTAATATCTTTCACAGGGAAAGCACTAACTTGCTACAAATGCAACAGTCAAAATTGCCACTCTGGAAACAGCGAAATTGAAACGTGCGGAGCAAAAGTAACAAAATCCCCAGATCCCCCTACTGAGGTGACGAAAGATGTGAAACAAGCAGTGAACGCATCAAGGTTGAATGTATTTTACGGAAAAAGAAATTCACATAACCAAGAGTTTGAAGTATACTATAGAAATGCCAATGGACAAGAAGACAACGAAACGGACATCCCAAAACTATATATATGCGCTAGAATTGGATACATAGGTAAAACATATTTTCCTCAATTATAATTAACATTTGTTAAGTATAAAATAAAACTAACTAACTAATCATCACGCCATTTCCCCGGAGGGATAGGCAGAGAAGATAGATCGCCACAATTCTCTGTCCTGGTATACCTCTCAAAAATCCTCTACATTCATTCATCGTACCATGCACGCACGTCGATTATTCCGTCTTCGAATGTGACCGTCTTTTAGTAATTGAATAATTTGGTCATGCCATGTTTTCCTCGGTCGTCCTCGGCTTATTTTTCCACTCACGCTGCTTGTGTACAACTTTTTAACCATTCTTCTTTCATCCATTCGTTCCATATGTCCAAACCATCTCAAGGATCATTTTTTAATTTTATCCATGATGCAGTCATCTGCCTTACATTTCTATCTTATTTCATCGTTCGGTATTCTATCATACAACGTTTTCTCGCACATTCTTCTTAGTGATCTCATTTCTACGGCGTTTATCCGGCTTTCATCCTTCTTTTTCCAGCTCCAAGTTTCACTTCCATACATGAGGGTTGGCACTAGAACTTCGTTGTGTATTGCCATTTTTGCTTCTGTGGATATATTTCTATTTGCAGTAATGGATTTGAGTGCGCCATTTATTTTATATAAATATAGATTTTTTCATAAGGATTAATTGTATTTCAATAGAGACGAATATGTGAATTGTTTTCTGGGAACAGAATGTGGTGGCCGAGGCGCTTACAGGACTTATGACCTGTCATTGGTTGGGTTGAGCGATCGCTTTATGTTTAACAACATTCCCCATTCCGCCTTTCTTATGTCCACCACGTCTGACAAAATTTTCTTAATCCTTATAAAAAAATAATTTATCTGCAATGGGTAAAATCCAGTATTTGTCTACAAGAATTTGTATACATTCAAAATGTTAAGATATATAGATAAGATACACATATGAAGATATATAGGTTGATAATCATTTAATTAAAATCATGCAAAATTAGGCAAGTTGAATAATTTCTTCATTATTATTTTTAAGTTATTGCTGGTTAAGTGCCTAATTACAGTTAATTTAAAAAACGGTGGATACGTGTAACACAAATTAAATAAACACAAAAGTCCGGATCGTCCATGTCAACACGTGCAACATCGAAAAAAACATTACATTTGTGTTATTATAATACATTATGTGCTAAATTAAAAACACGGTGGATTCGTGGATCATAAATTAAATAGACAATATGTGCACCATCTAAAAAGAACATTTTGTGTTAAATTATTTTTATATTGTTATTTTATTTTATATCATTGTATTTTATATTATTTGTTTTAAATTTATTTTGTGGGTGTTGGACGTACAAAGTGTGCGCGGGAGATGCCTATTGTTGGCGATGAGGTTCGCAACCCATCACACCGCGTCTCCCGCGGAGCGAAAAGAGAAGGATGGAGTGCCGCATCAGTAAAAGTGCGACAGTCCATTCTTTCTGCCTACCCTTTCGGGGAGACGGCGTGATGGTTAGTTAGTTAGTTTTTACAAAATTAGGCACATTATACACATACCTACTGGTTTTATTAGCATTATTGGAGATTTATTAAGCTGTTTGTCCTGGCGGAGCCCTCACAGAGGCCTTGCGGAATCCCAAAGCTCCGCAGAGCACACTTTGAGAACCGCTGACCTAAGTTTTTTTAAATATTCAATAACGTTTTATGATTTTTAATATCGCATTCCAATTTTGCATTTTTTGAATTAAACGTTTTGTTAACAAATAGAAGATATTGCGAATTTTTTTCTCTTACAGTTTTATTACAGTTTAAAAAATGTGCTTTGTTCTTTAAAAATTCTTTTGTTTTGTATACCTATTGAAAAATAAAACAAAAGAATAATTTATTATATTTTGCATTCTACAAAATTCTTTGCATTCCACTTGGAAATTTGAATTGTTTTGATTGTTACGGTGTTGATAACTTTACGAGATGACTTTATCTGGGTATTTATAATTCGTTAAACATATTTAATTGTACTGTAGATTGAGTAGAAATGTAATCTCTTAGACAAATGTATAGTAAATATGTTCATGATAGAATTTTATTTTATTTACATTTTTAGATCTTACTATTAATTATGTAATGTTTCTGATAGATTTTATATTGCGTTGTAGTGAGACTTCTTGTGTCTTTTGGTAGTTCATTGTAAAGTTTCAGTCCATTGTTCAATATCCTTGATTGTCCTGTCTTAGTTCGTGCATTCGATAAGTGATATCTGTCACAGTTCCTGGTCCAGTATCTGTGTATGTCCGAATATTTAGTTAATTTGTAGCTGCTGTCTGTTGTCCCTTCCATGGTCACTCTGTATACAATTTTCAAGGTCTCAAATTTGATCAGGTCCATTTTTATTTCATTTATTTATTCTCCTCCTAAACGGCTCGACAAAGAAAATAAATTTTTGTAACTTCTGTCAGATCATGTAAACAATTTTAAAATGTATCTTTACTGAAGAAGGACTGTTTGTCCGAAACGTGTCTGTATAATTTTATTTTTTAATATCTCGTAAGTGTTGTATATACAACATGTATAAAAAAGAAAAATAGAAATAAACCATTATAACAACACAAAGTATGACGTATATAGAAGAAATTAAATTTAAATTCGATTCCCATGCTCGTTATGTTCCCGTTACATCTCCCCTCTCCTCAATCCTAATTATACCCCTTCCACTTTTATACATAACTCGATCCCCATATAGTACATAAGTGACCTCTCTGTTTTATTTGATTGTAAAATTATACATTGATAAAGGTTACTTGTAACCGAAACATATCTGAGTTCAGTGAGAATAAAAAGTGTAGTCATGCAAAGTATAATTATATTTAACTAAGTAACTAACTAACCATCACGCCGTCTCCCCGAAGGGGTAGGCAGAAAGAATGGACTGCCACACTTTTCTTTCCTGACATATTTCTCTCGCTTCCTCAACATTCATATCAGAGATATCGACGCGCGTGCATGACTCGATGTACGAATGTTGAGGAATCGAGAGAAATATGTCAGGAAAGAAAGGTGTGGCAGTCCATTCTTTCTGCCTACCCCTTCGGGGAGACGGCGTGATGGTTAGTTAGTTAGTTAGTTCATACATCGTACCATGCACGCACGTCGATTATTCCGACTTCGAATGTGGCCGCCTTTTAGTAATTGAATTATTTGGTCATGCCATGTTTCGGTCGTCCTCGGCTTCTTTTTCCACTCACGCTGCTTGTGTACAACTTTTTAATCATTCTTCTCTCATCCATTCGTTCCAGATGTCCAAACCATCTCAAGGATCGTTTTTTAATTTTATCCATAATGCAGTCATCTGCCTTACATTTCTCACTTATTTCATCGTTCGGTATTCTATCATACAACGTTTTCCCGCACATTATTCTTATTGATCAAAGTGAATGGTGCACTTAAGGTTATCATCGCAAACAAAAACCTATAATTATATTTATTCCCATAAATAATATTTTTTACTTTTAGATCACTATGCAGAGGAGACCAACGCGCCCTATGTCATGGTCAAAAGTGGCTGCTACGGTGTGCTGCCTGGCGATCCTTTTGATATAACATTGTGCCCACCCTTCGTCAACGGGAAAAACATAACAGAATGCAAGCTCTGCAGATTTAACAAATGCAATAAAAGTTACAACGACTCTGTTGGCAATGAACCGGCCGAGACTACAACCACTACGACACCTAAACCAACTACAACCACTACGACACCTAAACCAACTACAACACCTTCAACGACCACAACCACTACGACACCTAAACCAACTACAACCCCCTCAACGACCACAACCACTACGACACCTAAACCAACTACAACCCCTTCAACGACTACAACTACTACAACCACTACAACGACTACGACCACTAAACCTACTACTCGCCGTACTACCCGCCGCACTACTCGCCGCACCACTCGCCGTACTACAACTACAACTACAAGGAAACCCAAGCGAAGTTCCGCCAACCAAACTGTTCACCTTACCTCTATGATAATGCTGTCTATATTTTTTGTATTAGTTTCCAACCAGAGAAATTAATAAAAAATTCAACCGTTCAATTTCCAACAATGTTATAATATCACAACTTTTTATTGTACACTTATTGAAAATGTCGCGACAGCTGTATCGCCAACCGATGCTGGCATTATCGGGTGCTACAAACAACACGAACTTTTAAAGATAATCGAATGATTTTACTGAAAACTCGAGAGATGATCTTGATCTCAAGAGATGATGAAGTTCATTATAAATATTAATTTAATAAAACGATGTTGATTAACTACTTCCACTTTTGTTTATAATAACTGGACCAGTCTGTCGATGCCAGCGAGCATAGTCGATGCCTCGAAATAAAGACAAAAGTGGAAGCACTTAAAAACATAGTTTTATTTAATTATGTTATTACTCAACTGTCTGTTTGTAACACCTGATGATGCCGCCATTGGTAGGCAAAACAGCTGTCGCGACATTCTTTAAAATTGTATAATAAAAAAATGTGATATTGTTGTAAATTTAACAGATAATAATGTTGAAGTATCAGAGTGTTTCGGCTTAAACAATGGACTATTTAAAAATTTTCATTAATTTCTTCTTCTCCGGTCTCAATCTAACGATTGGTCTGCAGCATATCCTCTTCCACTCCGCTCGGTCCTCGGCAACTCTCTTCAACTCCGCATAAGAGGTGCAGCCCATATCTCGGTAAATCTGGTCTAGGTACTCTTGGCGAGGTCGTCCTCTGCCAATCGATCCTTCGACCATTCCCTCCAACACATTATGCAGGAAACATTCGTGTCGCAACACATGACCAATCCATCTTGCGCGCCTCTCCGCTATGGTGTTCAACACGTGCCTACTCTCTTCAACTCTGCTGAGAACTTCTTAATTTATAATGTGGTCCCTCCATGAAACATGGGCAACTCGTCGGTAGGTCCACATCTCAAATGAATTAATTTAAAACATTCTAATTTTAAAAAAAACATACATACTCTATCGCTGGATATTCTTCTTCTTCTTCTCGGCGCTACATCCCAGTATGGGACTTGGCCACAACAGTCCTCTACTGGCTCCTGTTCATGACCATCTCTCTCCACTCCAGATCTTTCTATTTTCTCATCTTTCCAACTCTTTCGCTCCTAGCCATAATTTCAAGTCAACTCTCTTGATTTCGTACTTTAACGGCAACTCAATCAATAAGTCTTCATTTCAAATTCCGTCAAACTTACAATAAAGTGATAAATATGACTTCATTTACCACTTTTTCTTCGATTAGGTCCGGTGATCTGGTGTCTCGGAATTTGACTACTCTTGTTCTTCAAAATCCTCTAGCTCAAGCATTTTCTTCTACCAGTATTCTGTCCTAAAAGATCCATCTCAGAACTTGAAGTTGGCAGCATCTATCATGGGTGTATGGTTAGTTAAATTGCCTAGCACCCCGCTACATACAACATTAACTGGACATTCTTCTCTAGTTTTTCCATTGATCATTTCCACGAGTATTTTCTCAGTGTTCCTAATTTAAAAAAGCAATGTATTTTGTAGCATAGTAAACACACTTTGATTGCACATTACAAAACATAATATACGATTTGACATTCATGTTCCCTTCAGTATATGATGATAGAAATAAAGATGTCCACAGAAAATGCAGTGTTTTATTCTAGAAATTACAGAAATGAAAAAAGGCTCAAAAATAATGAAAATATAATAAATAACCAACTTAATTTAAATTCAATTCCCATGATTGATATGTTCCCGTTACATCTCTCCTCTCGTCAATCCTAATAATACCCCTACCATTCGATATGTTCCCGTTACAACCCCCTCTCCTCAATCCTAATTATAGTATACCCCTTCCACTTTTATAACAAACTAACTAACTAACCATCACGCCGTCTCCCCGAAGGGATAGGCAGAAATAATGGACTACCACACTTTTTTTTCCTGACATATTTCTCTCGATTCCTCAACATTCATACATCGTGTCATACACGCGCGTCGATTTCTCTGACTCCTCACATGGCCGACATTCAACATTTGATTTATATGATCGTGCCACGTTTTCCTCGGTCTTCCTCTATTTCTGGTTCCATTTACATCGTTAACGTATAATTTTTTACCATTCTTTCTTCATTCATTCTTTCCGTATGTCCAAACCATCTTAATGATCCTTTCATTATTTTGTTCATAACACCATCATTCGCACCGCATTCACTTCTTATATTTTCATTCGACACTCTATCATACACAGAGTATCCACACATTCGCGTAAGAGATCTTATTTCTAATGCATTTATTCTACTTTCATCCTTCTTTTGCCAGTTCCATGCTTCGCTTCCATACATAAGGGTCGGTAGAAGAACACCATTGTGCACTGCCATTCTAGTTTTATTGGATAGGTTTTAGTTTGCGATGACAACTTTAAGTGCACCATCAAAAATAATGAAAATATAATAAATAAATAATTAAATTTAAATTCAATTCCCATGCTCCATAGGTTCCCGTTACATCTCCCCTCTTCTCAATCCTAATTACCCCTTCCACTCGATATGTTCCCGTTACATCTTCCCTCTCCTCAATCCTAATTATACCCTTTCTACTTTTATATGATGATAGAAATAAAGATGTACACAGAAAACGCAGTGTTTTATTCTAATAAAATAAGCTCCAAAAGTTTTTTAATATATACGAGTATATATTTTTTATGTATACAACAGGTCGTTTGAACCCAATTACTGTATACAATTAATTTTTTAGCTATTATATTGATTCTCGTGACATGTGATAGGTAGCCAATTTATTGCCATTTTGTTGTCACGTGAATTCTACACCAGACCAAAGACAGTGTGACAATCACACTGCCATCGCCGGGAATCGAACTCGGGACCTTCGGAATGGAAGCCAGAGCTCTTACCACTCTGCCATGAAGGTCATCATGTTATGGTCGTCATGTTATGCAGACGATGCTATAACCATAGCTGAAAACAATAATGACATACAAAACATTACATCACGCCTGTAAGAAATACAACATGACGATCTCTATCGAAAAAACAAAATGTATGACCTTTTCCAAAACACCCAAAACATGTAACTAGTTATAGAAAATCAACCCATAGAACAGGTCAGGACCTTCAAGTATCTATGCATAGACCTGGTGGGAGGAGCTGATCTGCGGGAAGAAATACAAGCCCAAGTAAATAAGGCAGCTGCCATCTCTGGCGCTCTAAAATCCACAATATGGAAAAGCAAAGACAAGGCCATTAAGAGTAAGATGAGAATCTATAGAGCATGCGTAAGACCAATTATAATATTACATATGGCGTCGAAGCAAGGGCAGACACAGTAAGGACCAAACAAATTTTGAGGACTTCCGAGATGAAGACAATGAGAACGATAGCAGGCAAGACGCTGAGAGATCGCGTGAGGAACACCAGAATAAGAGAGATATGTGAGGTTGAGGATATTATAAGATGGAGGAGACAGCGAAAAGGGACTGGTACGGGCATGTTCGAAGAATGGACACCACCAGACTCCCCTATATTGCATTGCTTAATCAGCCTCACGGGACCTGTCCTCGTGGAAGACCTCCTAAAATATGGAAGGACAGCTGGGACTCTACCTCACAGGAGGAGCAACACTCTGGAGAACAGACCACATAGGTAACAAGGTAACAAGGAATAAGAAGAAGAAGAAGAAAAATTATTTTAAAATTATATGAAATAAAAAAGTGAGAATAGTGAGAATAGTGAGATAAGACGTAAGCAATTAGTGGGGTAGGATGATTAATCATGAATATTAGGAAATTACTTTATATTATGATGGCTTACAGGGTTATTTGAAAAATTATTTCATATATGGAACATGTTTAAAATTTAGGTTTATTTAAAAATTTAGGTAAACAGGTGAGCGAATTTGTGTATTTAGGTAGCATGTTCACAGCGGATGGCCGAACGGACAGTGATATTGAAAGAAGGGTTGGTGCGGGTAACAAAGTGAATGGAGCTTCAAAAGTAGTTATTGGAAACAAGAATTTATCAATGAAAGCGAAAATGGCCGTTCACAATGGAGTTCTGGTTCCAACCCTTATGTATGGAAGCGAAGCATGGAACTGGCAGAAAAAAGATGAGAGCAGAATAAATGCGGTAGAGATGAGGTCCCTAAGACGTATGTGTGGTAGAACGATGTACGACAGAATCTCAAATGCTGATATTAGGAAGGAGTGTAGAGCGAAAGAAGGTATTATGAACAAAATTATGAAAGGTTCGCTTCGTTGGTTCGGACATATGGAGCGCATGGGTGAAGAGAGAATGGTTAAAAAAGTATACGTTAACAATGTAAATGGAGTAAGGAGTCGAGGTAGACCGAGGAAAACATGGCATGGCCAAATTAATCAAATATTAAAAGTTGGTCATGTCAGAAGCCGGAAGAATCGACGTGCGTGTATGACTCGATGTATGAATGTGGAGGAAGCTAGAGAGGTGTGCCAGGATAGAGTAGTGTGGCGGTCCATTCTCTCTGCCTACCCCTGCGGTGAAACGGCGTGATGGTTTTGTTTTGTTTGTTGTTTGTTTGTTTAAAATTTAGCTGTAAAAGTTAGCAGTATTTATTATGAATATTAAAAATAATAACGGCACCCTTGCTTACTTATCTATGGACCAACTCGGTTCGTGAGATATGTACGAGTATGTGAGTTGGCCTTTTAGTTATTTGTGCTTGGTGGGAACATTCGTCCGTAATGCTGTATGTTACAACGTACATAATTCTTCTCCTGGTTTGTTCAGGTTCTCTTCTACTCCTAATAATAATAATATATATAGGTATATATTTTTAGTGTTTTATAAAAAAACTCATGGCATAGAGTTTTCTCGGATTATTATTATTATTTTTTGGTTTCTTGAACAATGGTGTAAAACTCCATATTAAATTATTATTTTGTTTGAAAAAACGATAGTTTTCAAGGAGTTTTATTATAATATTTATGTATGAAATGTTTCGTCCTTCATGGGCATTATCAAATGTGATTTTGGTAAACATTTGATAATGCCTTAGAAGGGCGAAACATGTCATATATAAATATTATAATAAAATTCCTTGAAAACAATAGTTTTTTCATACTTATTAATAATTATTATTATTGATTGCATTCATTTTAATGATAAATACATTTTTATTAGAATAAATATGAACGTAATAAAAAGTTTAGGTCACAACCGAATTATGTCTGTGAAAAGTGTAATTAAGTGTTGTGAAAAAACTAAATGCAGTTATATACACACTTAGGAAACAAAAAATAACTTTGTTTAATCCAATAATTATTAAAAATATATAGGTACGAATAAAATGGAGGTCTCCTCCGAAACATGTCGTGTTTTGTAATACTTTTTTTTAATAATTAGTGGATTAAACAAAGTTATTTTTTATTTCCTAAGCATATTACTATGGAATTCCACATTCCTATGCCTATGCCTTAGCGTTCAATAAGCAGTTATATAAAATATATTCAAATATGAACAACACAAAATAAAGACGAATTTCTTAAATAATAATACATACATACAAGGTGGTACAACTTTAAGGGTTATTTGAAAATTGTTTACATTGAAGAAAACGAATAAAAACGTCTGTTTTATAGAAGTTTAATTATAGTTTATGAGAATGACATATTTCGCCTTCTTTGTCAGTCTCCATCCACTGCTTGACGTAAGCAGTGTTCTCCACGCCTTTCCCGCCGTCTACACAATATTTATCATTGCTCCACCTGGTAGCCTGCTTTCCGACATATCTCCGGCCCAATCTTGGCCTTCATTCAGTAACTCTCTGGCTCCATCTTCCATCATCCCACCGACACACATGTCCAGCCCATTGCCACTTCATCCTTGCAATCCGCATCCCTATATCATTGATCCTGGTGCGTTTTCTAATCTCCACGTTGGCTTTCTGTTTTATACTCAACATGGATTTTTCTATGGCCCGTTGTGCAACTTTATTTTTGTTCATTACTTTTCTACTTATGTTTCGCCTTGGCATTATCAAACGTCTAAGATATAACACTTTTATCTAATTATTTCATCGATTCGATTTTCTTTTCACAGGAAGTGCATTGAAATGTTTTAAAAGTGAACATGCGACGTGCGATAGAGGAGATATAGTTATAGAAACATGTGGAAGATCACTTTCAAAATTCAATCTTGCATCGCCACACAGATATAAGACTTTTCATCAATGGATAGGTGAAAATGTTATCGGGAATAAACGATTTCCATATGACAGTGAAGGTGAAAAACCATTGCACGAATTTCATCAGAAAAATGAGAGATCATTTGTTTGTGTTACAGCTGTCTATAGAGGTAAATATATACATTTTGTTTTTAATATTATTTCAAATGAATAAAGGCACTTGTTTTTAAGATAATCAAATAATTTTGTTGAAATCTCTTGTTGTTTGTGAAAACGATGTTTTTTTTAACTTCTTCCACTTTTGTCTTTATTTTGACAGCGACCGGTTTCGCCAGGCTCGATGGCATAGACAGACTGGTGACACTGTTATAAACTTACCCCTTTATTCTATTTTTTTCCTTGTATACAACAGGTTGTTTGAATCCAATTACTGTATACAATTTATTTTAGCTATTTTATTGATTCTTATGACATGTGATAGGTAGTCAATCTATCGCCATTTTATTGTCACGAGAATTCTACACCAGACCAAAAACATATATGTATACAGTTCAGGGGTGATAAACATGATTCTATAAAAAAAATATATAAAATTTACTGAATTTAAATATTGTTATTTAAGTTGTTTAAGAGATTTCTGTTTTCAATACAATGGTATTTAGAATGATAACAATTGAAAAATGTATATATTACATATTGTTTCAAAAAATTATGTTTAAATTAAAATTTTTACTGAACTTAAAAATAATATGCTAGGTATATAATTTTGGTCCGTCGGTTGGTGGCTTCTATTGGAATTTCCATCCATTAGTCCATGATTAAGTTGCAAAGGTATAATATAATAAACATAAAATAAACATAGGAAGCGAAGCATGGAACTGGCAAAGGAAGGATGAAAGTAGAATAAATGCAGTAGAAATGAGATCTCTTAGACGAATGTGTGGATATTCTGTGTACGATAGAGTGTCGAATGAAAATATAAGAAGTGAATGCGGTGCGAATGATGGTGTCATGAACAAAATAATGAAAGGATCATTAAGATGGTTTGGACATATGGAAAGAATGAATGAAGAAAGAATGGTAAAAAAATTATATGTTAATGATGTAAATGGAACCAGAAATAGAGGAAGACCGAGGAAAACGTGGCACGATCAAATAAATCAAATATTGAATGTCGGCCATGTGAGGAGTCAGAGAAATCGACGCGCGTGCATGACACGATGTATGAATGTTGAGGAAGCGAGAGAAATATGTCAGGAAAGAAAGGTGTGGCAGTCCATTCTTTCTGCCTACCCCTTCGGGGAGACGGCGTGATGGTTAGTTAGTTAGTTAGTTAAAATATAATAAAACTTCTAGAAAACAGACGTTTTCGTTCGTATTAATTATCAGAAAAGATATTTATGGACTTTGGTTCAAACCGATCCCTAGAAGTGAAACTTGGCTTAGCCAATACCGAAAATATATACCCACCCAAAATTTCTCACGATATTGATGATTCTGAAAACACCTCTTTTTCAGATTTCACTAAGGTCAATCACCATATCATCAAAAGCGGTTGCTTCCAACCGCAACCAAATCAGCGATTCAATGAAGAAATGTGTCGGTCCTTCGTTGGTGGCAAGTCTCTCTCCGGGTGTCAGCTCTGCAAAAAAGACAAATGTAATATTGAAGCGAATTTTATCAAAGCTACAAAATTTGTTGAAAACAACACTGTTTCAACTTTTACCACTGTTACAACTGGTTCACCGTCTGGTGTGTTGACCCTTCACAGAGCTTCTGTAATTATGTCGACCGCAATGCTAACAGTTGTGTCAACTTATTGCCTACTCGTTAACATTTGAATACACTTAGATTCTCTCTGATTGCGTGTGTGTTGTTGAACTCACCGAACAACTTCACACATTCTATTGTTGACCGTCAATCAGAGCGCACGCATACATTCTCCTGCTACATATGTACCATGTGCTTTAATCTATATATGAACACAACAAAAATACCATCACCCCGTTTTCTTGGAAGCGTAGACACAAGTAATGGACTGCCACACTACTCCATCATGACACACCTCTCTAGATTCCACTACATTTGTAGGTTATTGACCTCGCAGGTAAAGTACGAAATGCATGACCCATATAAGTGGACGCAGTGGACTTCGTCTGCTGTACCGGCATATTTCATTATGAAATACATTGCATTGACAACCAAACCACCTGACACTTCATCTACATATGAAATACATTGCATGGACAAAAGTGATGAATCAGGGCCCGGATTCATTCACACAGGTTACTAGAGTTGTCCAGCAGAGCATCGTGTGCAAAGGAAGCAAACATATAAAAGCGGTACATCCGACCACCCGATACGTCAGTCAGTATTACGGCTTCTAATCGACACGAGTGTACGTTAATAAGTCTACGCCACGAGGGATCTCGGACTCCCTTCCGCCAACCTACGAAGCCACGCTACGACGTCATTCCTTCTTGCGACTTCTAACAGACACGAGTCTACGTTATCGAGCCTACGTACGAGGAACTTCCGACTCTCTCCCGCCGAGCTACGCTACAATCTACCCTGCTACGTCACGCAACTTCCGGTGAGTCTTCGCTCCAGCTGACGACTTACCCCAAACATTCATACAGATAGTCATACACGCACATCGATTGTTCTGACTTCTAACATGGCCGATCTTTAAAATTTGATTAATTTGGTTACATATACTTTCTTAACCATTCTTTCTTCATCCAAGCGTTCCACATGTCCAAACCAACGTAGTAATCCTTTAATCCCATAATTTTGTTTGTAATACTATCTTCCGTTTTGCATTCCATTTGAAATTCTGCCACACAAAATTTTACCACTCATACATCTAAAAGATATTATCTCTGCCGCATTTGTTCTGCTCTCATCCATATTCCGTCAGTTCCATGCTTCGCTTCCATGCATAAGGATATCAACAGCTCAAATATTTATTATTTTATCAGAATATTTTATTTTATATGTCAAATGACGTTATAAACATAGGACTATTTAAGAACAGGGATTCACGAATGATGGTTCGACATTAGGAAGACGGGATCATGTACATATATAATAAGAATATTTCGAACATAACCTCATAAACATTTGTACAATAGACTCAAAACAAAATCCATCCATCTTTTGTCTCGTTTTACCTGATTTGTTTATTTTAACCTTGTCTTCGACTATTGTCTTGTTTTGCCTGATTTGTAAATTGATTTCATCATATTATGCTATTGTTTTGTTTAACTTGATTTGTGTATCTTTTCTTTATCATGCGCTATTGTCTTGATTTACTTGATTTGTGTTTTTTCTTTGTCTCATGACTTGCCTTATTTTACCTGATTTGTGTATTTCTTCTTAGTATTTTGCTATTGCCTTGTTCAACTTAATTTGTAAGTTTAATTATCTAACACTTAAATCTTGTTTTTCCTGTCGATTGCTACACTGAGGGGTGGTGCATGCGCTTACATATTACTATTGTACATTAGATGCTTTATTTTTTGTGCCAATAATAAATAAATAAAAATCTTACAATAAACTAATCTTATCTTTGTTTAATTCTCTTAATACTAAAAAATAAAATACGTTTTTCATGAAAACAAAAATCACATTAAATTTTATGTTATTTTAAATGTCTTTATTCATTTTATTCATGCACACATTACTGCCATCTATGAAATGGTTTGCAAAGTTTATGTTGCATTGTTTGATAAGAATTGATTTTCTACTTATTTCACTTTTTATATTTCAAATTGGATTTTTTTTGGAGGCTTTTGTAACATTTGGACATCCTTGAATAGGGACACCTGCTACATCTTCTTATTTATGCTAGTGGAAAACAAACTCATTTATAAACTGTAATATACAATAACATCAAAGTGCACGCCTAATGAAATTAAATCGTTAACTACAAAATTGAATATAATATATTTTAATTAATATACCAAATATACATTCGTAAATTATTACTTAAATTATTTTTTTATTCAACAATTTAAATAACCTAAAAATAAAAGTTCGATTTCAAATAATTCATAATTGAATGGTACAAGTAGTTTGAAATTTATTCGATAGATGGTAATAACCTATTCTGCATTAAAAAATCATCTATTTTTTATTATTTTGTTCTCCAACATTAATCTAAAACATCATATTGAGTAGGTAGTGTTATAAAAAGCGTTTTGCCTGGCTTAGGCATAAGGGTAAAAAATCTTCAAGAAAATAGTGGAACAACATAATTTATTCTGAACATTTTATTAAGACAGAAATTGCATTTAATATTTAAATTTAGGGCATATCCAATGATTGAATATGTCCTAGCAATGCGAAACATGTGAAAATCATAAAATATAATTAATATTCGTATACATACCTGGGACACAATAAGTATACGATTGGACCAAGATAACTAAACCGCAGAGCCAAAACGAAGAATTGGACTAAGCTGGACAGCTTTCGAAAACATGGGTTTACATCCTTAAAAAACGGAAAATACCGATCAACCTGAAACGAAAAGTCCATGAAGCCTGCGATCTGCCAGTTGGTACTTATGGTCTTGAAACTGTAACATTGTCCAAACAAAGTGCCGAGAAACTACGAGTGACCCAAAGAGCCACGTTAGGAATAACCCTAAGAGACAGAGTCAGAAACGATACGGTGAGAGAAAAAACAAAGGTCACTGACAGTATCCACCGGGTGGCGACTCTAAAATGGCAATGGGCAGTTCACGTAGCCAGAAGCTCAGATGAAAAATGGACAAGAAGACTGCTGACTTGGAGACCGTAGACGGCAAAGAGAAGTGCAGGGCGACTGCAACTACGGTGGAAGGATGATCTGAACAGACACGTCGGAATAAACGGGAATAGGCTGAGAAAGAAGAAGAAGAGAAGAATATTATATAGCTGTACTCAGCAACGCGTTGGTGTGTCTCAGTTGTTAAATGTAAACTGGTCCCAAATGATGGTTCAATGTTTCCCATCCGAGACCACCGGGCCCCATCCATGGCCACTCTCGTCCCACTCGGTTCTGTAACCAGGTCCCACTGGCCCCCACCCAAGGCCACTCATTGTCACCATCCATCAATCTCCACCCGTGACCTCTACTCCTGTCCTCGGTCACTCCCGTCCCCTCCACACTCCTCCCTATAGGGTAATCAGGTCCAAGTGTAGAACCGAACCCACCACATCATCCTAGAAGCACTCCTTCCACCATCCAATAATCCAACCTTAACATCCAAGAAAGAAATTTCCAAAATGTGGGGGAAGAATAGCTTCCGGGTGGAACTCTTGAAAAGACGATAACCAAAGTTTTTTTTCACTTTAGTTGAATGTATTGTTTCATGCCCTGCATTTTATTTGTCAGGGCGGTGTGGACTTGTTTAATTTGCAGTTCTGCGAAGTAATATAGCTTTAGGGTGGCAGAGATTGCCAAAAAGAAGTAAGAAAGAATTTAGAGGGGTGAGAAGAAAGAAAATAGAATTGGAGTTCCTATATATGGGATTCCATGGACTAGCTAATAAGCATCCCAACATTTGCCTTACAACTGAGGGAACCATGGAAAACCTCAGTCGGAACGCGACGTATCTGTAAAGAAAACACATGTTATTTATTTGTTTCTCGCAACTGATCCACCACCGTGGTTGCGAAGTTGACGAATCTGCAGAGTGTATCTTTGTTGCGGAGGATGGCCGGATAACCAAAGTAAAGACACGCGCGTCTTCGAATGCAACGTTGTGTCAAGTTTTAAAGTAATCTGTGCATAGCTTTCGAAGATTTAAAATTAGGGATAAACAGTTTTATTGCTTCGGCCGGTTCCGGCAGCTCACTGGCATCTTCTGGTATCCAGTGAGCTGCCGAAAAAAATCGAAGCCATAAAACTAAGTGGAAGGGAACTAAATATATACTTTAATGAAATTTTAATCGCTCATTGTTTAATTTTCATTATTTACAATGAACTTCTACAAATAATATTCAACTAACAACATTACCATTATTAAAGAAACAATAAGATAAGGTATTTAGTTTACAATGCTCGTTCTTTTTTACAATATCAAAACAGTGATTCCGATAATAAATGCGTCTCTCGTTATGATGCATTAGCGGTATCAAAATAATTGCATCATTTATCAAAAAGCTTTAACAACCCCAATATAGGTGGCCCTGAGGATAAAAGACTTTTCCGGGAGAATGTGAGGTTAGGTTAGCTTAAGACAAAGCCCGCCTCTTGCAAGGCCGTGCAGCCAGTTCGATGTATGCCATTAATTATAAAATAAGTTCAGAAATGGTCGCGAACCACATAAATAACACAAAACCTATTAGTCCCAGTGCCAGCGGTGGCCGCTGTACATATAATGGAGATATTATTTCTACGCACTGCACCATAAAAACAATATTTCAAATATCCATGTTTACCTACGTACGACTTAACCCTTACCATTCCAATGTCGAGTGTGGCTCGATATTGTATTTCTTACACCAACTCCTGGAAGAACTAAGTATCATGATTAAAGATCTCCATGACGCTTCCGTGAGGTTTGGGTTAGAAATGAACCACAGCAAAACCAAAATCATGAGTCCTTCCAACAGAAATATAAAAAATTATGACAAAATAATTGAAACTGTTGAAGAATACATCTACCTCGGACATAAATTAAAATGGGAAATGAAAACCAGGTGGCAGAAATACCAAGAAGAATTGGACTTGGTTGGGCAGCCTTCGGAAAGCTCAGTCATGTAATGAGAAACAAGGATATCCCCCATTAAAAAGGAAAACCTACGAAGCATGCATCTTGCCTGTGATGACATATGGTTTGGAAACAATGTCCCTGACCATGAATACTGTCCACAAATTGAAATGCGCGCAACGATCCATGGAGCGGCAAATGTTGGGCATAAGTCTGAGTGATAGAATTACAAATACAGAAATTAGACGCCGAACAAAAGTCGCCGATATCATGGATCGGATGGCAAAATTGAAATGGCAATGGGCAGGACACGTAGCCAGACAGCCAATTTCAAGATGGACTCCCAAAGTCTTAAAGTGGAGGCCATGGGAAAACAAAAGGGCTGTCGGTCGGCCACAGAAGAGGTGGGCCGACGATATTGTTGTGGTCGCCGGGAAAAAATGGATTGAAGCGGCATTATAAAGAAAAATGGAGACAGATGGAAGAGGCCTACATCCAGCAGTGGAGGGAAGGCTAAGAAGACACCAACTCCTGTGTCGAGCTAGACTCTGAGCTAGAGAGATTGCGCTTGAGTTCTACTTCAGCTGAGTCACCCCCTTCGAGGAGGCCGGTCCTGTTCTCGGGGACTATCGCAAGAAAGTTTTGCGATGTTTTGGGATAGCTTTTCAATCGTTATACCTTGTGGAAAGAGGTTTCAAAGCGATTTCAATCATTTACTGAGGAGATTTAAGGTTGAACCTGACCAAATTTAAGCCGAATGTTGAAATTTTGATACCAGAACATCAGACTCATCCTTTTCCAAAGCACATTTTTTATGTATTTATTTTAACTAAAAATGTTGGATTAGCTTAATTGTATAACTCTTTACAACTATTACAAATATTTTATTTTACTTTTATTTTCTATAGTTAACCCTATCAAAGTGAGAAACTTTTTGTCAGCTTCCAAAACTAATTTATAATTGATGAATTTCACAAAAAATAACTATATTGGGAAAGCAGGGGGTGTTCACAAAATAGAAAAATCGGCACGTGGTCTACGGGACAAAAAAGTTTAGCGACCTCTGATCTACACTATTGTAATACGGCTTTTTATTGGAACTCCTTTTTATATACTTTTTGTATCATTATATAAATAGGCAATATCCGAATGCCATCAAAAAAGACAACAATAATATTTTGAATACAAGAGAGCGAGAGAGGAATACTTCGATTCTCTCCGATAGTAATTCGAAATACACACGATACACATACCCGAGAACATTTCAGGTTTATTATGAATTTTGTTCTAATTATTGTTGTATGACAATAGTGTAGAAAACAAAAGGCGAACAATTTGATGTTGTTAATTTTAATTACTGATTACGATTGTATAGTGAACTAAGTTTTTAAATGGTAGATAATCTTTTTCCGTGAATATTTCACGGGTGAAGTATCATAAACTAACTAACTAACTAACCACCACGCTGTCTCCCCGAAGGGGTAGGCAAAAATACTGGACTGCCACACTTTTCTTTCCTGACATATTTCTTTCGCTTCCTCAACGTTCATACATCGTGTCATGCACGCGAGTCGATTTCTCTGACTCCTCGCATGGCCGACATTCAATTTATTTGATCGTGCCAGTTTTCCTCGGCCTTCCTCTATTTCTGGTTCCATTTACATCGTTAACGTATAATTTTTTTACCATTCTTTCTTAATTCATTCTTTCCATATGTCCAAACTATCTTAATGATCCTTTCATAATTTTTTTCATAACACCATCATTCGCACCGCACTCACTTCTTATAATTTCATTCGAAACTCTATCATACACAGAGTATCTACACATTCGTCTAAGAGACCTCAAGAGATCATAAACTATTAGTTGTATATTAACTTAGAACTTTTAAATACGTATAAAAATAATAACTGAGGAATGCAAAGGGTTAAACGAGTGGGCGGGGATAAATGAACACAAAGTCAACTGCAGAAAAGTAGTTACCTATTATAAAATTGCACTTATTTTCTTGCTGTGATTTATGCATAGATGAAATTACCACGTATCTTTAAAAATAATGAAAGAAATATTTAAATAAAGAACACCAAAAAAAAAACAAATGCTTCAAAACAAAAACATCCGTCTATAAAATATCAAAACATATTAACATACCGTGAATTATTGCTAAAGAGATTAATACACGAAAATTAAACAATTTTACTGAAATCTCTTGATGAATTTATAATAGTAAACACGATTGTTTAGTGGTTTTACTTGGATTTAATTTATATAAATGATATGAATAGTGACAAATTTGTTTTAAATAATAATTAAGTAAAACGAAGTTTTTAATAAGAATTGCTTGGTATATTAAAAAAAAAATTGTTAAAAGTATACGTTTATTATTTGAACGGTAAAAATAAACATAAATAGTCAGAAATTTCTAAAGTCGAGTAAAGTGTGAAAGTACACATATTTAATCTTCGAACTTAAAAAAAATATTCATAAATTTAAGGAGTTGTGGGAGACCGAGGAAAACTTGGAATGATCAAATTAATCAAATTTTAAAGGTTGGCTTTGTTAGAAGTCGAAAGAATTGACGTGCGTGTATGACTCGCTTTATGAATGTGGAGAAAATCTAAAGAGGTGTGTCAGCGGTCCCTTCTTTCTGCCTACTCTGAAACTACGCGATGGTTTGGTTGGTTTTAATAACTAATTCCACTTTTGTCTTTATTTCAACAACGACTGGTTTCGTCAAGCTGGCTGGCGTCTACAGACCGGTCAGGTACAAACTAATCTGCCGATGCCAGCCAGCCTGGCGAAACCGGTCGATGTCGGAATAAAGGCAAAAGTGAATGCAAATATTAAAGAACATCGATTTATTTTAGTATTAGATTGAAACAAAACTGGTGTTCCTGTACCGACCCTTATGTATGGACGCGAAGCATGGAACTGGCCAAAGAAGGATGAAAGTAGAATAAATGCAATAGAAATGAGATCTCTTAGACGAATTTCTGGATACTCTGTGTATGATAGAGTGTCGAATAAAAATATATGAAATGAATACGGTGCGAATGATGGTGTTATGAACAAAATAATGAAAGGATCATTATGATGATTTGGACACATGGAAATACTGAATAAAGAAAGAATTGTAAAAAAATATATGTTAACGGTGTAAATGGAACTAGAAATAGAAGAAGGCCGAGGAAAACCTGGCACGATCAAATAAATCATATATTGAATGTCGGCCACGTGAGGAGTCAGAGAAATCGACGCGCGTGCATGACATGATGGATGAATGTTGAGGAAGCGAGAGAAATATGTTAGGAAAGAAAAGTGTGACGGTCCTTTATTTTTGCCTACCCCTTCAGGGAGACGGCGTGATGGTTAGTTCGTTAGTTAGTTAACAAAATTGATTATGTAGTTGATAGGTGTATTATTTGTTTCGAGTTCAACTGTCGCCCTTTCCACCGGCATGACCATGGCGGGTTACCGATGTTTATAATAACAATACCCAGTGTGTAATATAGGTATATGTACGAAATTAGCAAGCCTCCGAATCCGGCTACCGATTGTATTAACACACATGTAGCCTTCCCTCAGGGTAACTTGTCTTTAAAGCTTTGGCAATACTTCCTACTGACCAGTGTAACATTATATCCAACGCGATTAGTGTTGGTTTATTCGAGCTAAGAATCTAATCGAGCCGAGTGAAATTTTTAACAAAAAATAATTTATGAAGACACCTAAAGAAAATTGATCCATAAACGATTTTCGTGATATTTACACCTTACATTAATTAAAAGAACGTGGAATATAAATTAAATAAACACAAAAGTCCGGATCGTCCAGCTGACATGTGCACCATAAAATAACATTATTTGTTTTGATATTTTTATTTTATTTTAAATTATTTGTTTTGGATTTATTTTGTGGACGTTGGACGATCGAAATATGCGTGGGAGATGCCTATTGGTGGCGATGAGGTTCGCAACCCATCACACCGCGTCTCCCGCGGGGGCAAAAAAAGAGAAGGATAGACTGCCGTATCGGTTAAAGTGTGACAGTCCATTCTTTTTGCCTACCCCTTCGGGGAGACGGCGTGATGGTAAGTTAGTTAATACCTCACAAAGGGAGTGCACGACATAGGAAATTTACTTCGGGATGAGATTCATGCATGGACAAAGTAAGAAAGCGCAATAGCCAACCAATTTCTAGACAAAAAAAAACTTAAAATTTTTCACCATTGCTTATATGTAAACTAACAAACTTACTAACCATTATGCCGTCTCCCCGAAGAGGTAGGCAGACATAATGGACTGCCACACTTACCTTTTCGGACACATTTCTCTCGATTCCTCAACATTCGTACATCGTGCAATCGTTTCGTCACTGAACGATGGCCGTCCGGACCGCTGTTCGTCATGGACGTCTGTGCGCCCCTCTTTGAATTCTCTGCGCCACTTGCGCACTATTTGAACACTCATGCACGTTTCTCCATACACTTCTGTCAGTTGAGAATGAATTTCCGTTGCCGAATGGCCCTTGGCATACAAAAAACTAGTCAAAAACGAATTCACACCTCGTGGGCGATGCGATTGGGAGCTCCATTCTTTACGGCTGCCAAACCAACACTGAGCGTCGCAGCGAGTTCGGCTGGATGGGAATGTGAAGGGGGAAGACCAAGCTACGATCCAGTGTTGCCGGATCGCACGTAACAGCGATCCGCGCGCCCGTTAGACAAACTTATTTTACGAACAACTCTCGTATGTATATAATACAATATTAGAAAATTCACCACCGGCTTCAACACTAAAGTAGCTGAGCGGATAACTTGTCTTCCTTCTATATTCCGCCGGCCGGCTGGGTCTCCGGTTCAAATCCCGCGTCATGCTCTTCTTTTTTTCTTTAATTTCTAATATAACGGTGAAAACTTTTTTCTATGAATTACCTGGCTATTACTCTTTCTTACTTTGACTATGTATGACTCTTGGGGGCTTCAATCTCGCAAAATCCCATTCCAAGGTCAATTTCATATGCCTGCCCTCCTCTTGTTAGTCTTTACTCCGAGTATTAAATATTGTAAAAAAAAACATAGAGTGTCAGAAATTTCTAAAGTCGATTAAAGTGTGAAAGTACACATATTTAATCTTCGAACTTAAAAAAAATATTCATAAATTTAAAAGTGTATTAAGTCTTTAAGAAGTCATAGCGGGTATTAAAAAAACAAGGAATATGCTATTCGCAGACGACGTAGTCCTGATAAGCGAATCCAGCACGGAACTGCATGACTCACTAGAGAGAGCAATGGTAAATGGGAATATGGTAAATTAAAATGTATTTCGTATCAGTAGAACCAAAACGGAGTATATGATTTGCGGTTTCCCACGAGCCAGGACACAACCAGTGAATATTAACTTGGAAGGCATTCCAATACAAAAAGGTGGACCACTCCAGATATCTCGGCTCTGTTCTAATCAAAGATGACACGATCGAAAACGACGTAGAGCGTAGAATCAACGTAGAATGGCTTAAATGGCCTTTTATGGGTACTTTGGAACATCGAAATCAATGGAAAGGTATACCAAATCTTCTTAAGACCTTCTAAGGATCGGAATGCTATATCGCAAGGCGTCATAGTAAACAGAGGCTTCACATGTCAGATATGAAGACGCTGAAGCACTGCTGACGCTGTCGAAGAGAGTCGATAATGATGTCAACTTGAACATCGAATCGATTAAAGCTTGTTTGAATGATCGAAGACTTCTTCCCATCCCTAGATATTAGTATGTGATACGTTCCAGTGACAGTTATCGCAGTGATCTGGCTATAAGGCAACACAATCACTCATCGGGTCGCCAAACAAGTTCAATGTATTTTTTAATCTCTGAAGGTTGTCACGGATGGACGGCGATAGGCGGACAGGACACACTCCGCTGCCTCCGTCCATTATATCATTACATTTTATTATTATTTACATTATTTTTATAGTCAAACCTGCAGCCCAACTCGTTACATAAACCGAATGGACTTCTTTTTACCATCGAACTTATTGATTTTTTATTACAAATAAACTACACGTAAAATAATATAATTATATTTATGACCATCTGCACTATGTTTATTTGTTTTTATTTTATTTGAGAAGTCATTATTGTTATTACAGCGCTAAAACAATTACCAAGTCCACAGCATTCCTATATAGTTTACAGCTTCGAATAGAAGGTTCTTCTTCTTCTTCTTTCTCAGACTATTCCCGTCCACTCCTGGACAAAGGCCTCCTCCATTCGCTTCCATGTCACTCTGTCCTGTGCAGACTGCATCCAGGTTATTCCGACGTGTCTGTTCAGATCATTCTTCCACCGTAGTTGCGGTCGCCCTGCACTTCTCTTTGCCGTCCACGGTCTCCAAGTCAGCAGTCTTCTTGTCCATTTTTCATCTGAGCTTGTGGCTACGTAACCTGCCCATTGCCATTTTAGAGTCGCCACCCGGTAGAAGGTTCCCACCGCTTACCCGAAGCTGTTATAGGACGCAGCGGCACCCCTTCGTCAGCTTTGTTTAACCAATTCCTCGGCCCGTTTCCCGTCCATTTGAGACATCCGTTAAATGGGGAATATAACACTCCAACAAAAATAAGTTACCCTACGATACGCACATATTAGGGTTTGTTAAGTCTGGTTCTTACAACTGAGACAGCTAAAACATATAAGAAGATATTTACATACCTATTGATGAAGCTAGAAACCTCGTAAATTCTTTTGTAGTGTCACGTTTAGATTATTGTAACGGAATGTACCCTAGAGCCTGTACCTGTAATCAATTGAGCAGAATACAAAGCGTATTCAATGCTGTTTACCGACTGTTTGTGGGGCAATAAAAATACTGTCCTATCACACCGCTCCTGAAGGAACTTCACTGGCTTAAAATCCGAGAGCGAGTAAAATACAAATTGTATTTCAGCGTTGCAGGTTTGTTGGCGTGGAATAGCCTCCATGTTAGTATTAAGTATGAGGATAATGACCTTAAATTTAGGAAACTTCTAAAGACTGCACTGTTCGGTCAGTCATTTCCTAGTGCGCCCTTGGAGTAATTGATTTTACAAAACGGCGCACTTAAAATATAAGTCATCAAAATAATAATAATAATAATACTATCTTCTTCTTCAAGTGCCCTCTCGGGTCCCCCCAACGTTGGCGATCACCTCGGCGAACCTGTCCCTGTCCTGCGCCGCTCGGAACAGCTCCTCCACACTTCGGATGCCGGCCCACTCCCTCACTTTTCGCAGCCAAAACATTTGTCTCCTATCGGGCCCTCGGCGTCCCTCAATTTTCCCTTCCGGTATCAGTTGGAGAAGGTAGTACTTTTCCCCACGCAGTATACTCGTATGACCCAGATGTGAAATCTTCCGAACCTTGATAGTTGATAACAGTTCCCCGTCAACTCTAGCTCGCCTCATAACTAATTATCGGTATTGGTAACCATGTCTGTCCAGGAAATTCTGAGCATTCAGCGATGGAGCCACATTTCAAATGCTTCCAGTCTGTTCATCGAGTTGACTTTCAAGGTCTACGCTTCACAACCATACAATAAAACAAACCACACATATCATTTAATCATTCTCTGGGGGAGTTTCAAGTTCATGTTGTAGCTCTGGCTGCCTCAATTCTGCATTTTATCTCTACATAATACTACAATCCTGCAAAATCCCATATTTCCGATGTCGTGCCTTCCCCTTGTAAATGTTATGTGTGACGCATATTCAATCACTTTACGCATTCTAGTCCATAGGAGCTTATATTTTGTAAATAAAGCATATCAGGAACTACTGCAAACATTTTATCATCTGGAGTAGTTGAGGCATAATAATTGATTTTGGTACCAACTTACGAGTAAATCCGCTTCGTACAAATATATGTTATTATTTTTTTTTATCAATTAATACAATCGTATCTGTAAGGTAAAGCGTATCAAGCACTTGTAATTATTATATAAAAACCGCATTCGTGATCAAAACATTGCGGTGAGTCTTTTCAAATAAGTAAGAAATCAATTTATTGAATAAAAAAATATGTAAAAAGGGGGATTTCTTTTGATATATCATCGAATTTCCGAAATAAAAAGTTATTATTTATAAATGCATGACTCTTTATGAATATTATATGAGGAAATTACTCGGGTGTCTAAAGAATCTGGTCTGGAAGAACAAACACATGCGTATTGACAGCAGTGGCGGTACTCCCATAGAAGCCCAGAAGCCCGGCTTGCGTAAGAAATTTTGAATCAAAACCCCCAAATCTAAGAAATTGCCCCCCCCCCCCATAAACCAACAACCCACCAAATCACCTTCCGACAATGTTCCCATCAGACGTAAGAGGAATAGCCACAAGAGCTGAACCTCTGTAAGCCAGAAGAGGTTTTGATTCAAAATTTCTTACGCAAGCCGGGCTTCTGGACTTCTATGGGAGTACCGCCACTGATTGACAGGTCAGAATTTACAAGTATAGACATATGTGCGACATTTCATGACGTATGTTCTAATTTGTTTCTAATAGTACGCGGGCCGACACTAGACGAACTAAGGATCTGTTAATATAGGTCTGAAATAAAGGTCAATTAAATTTAAACATCTGAAATAAAGGTCCTAAGATTCATTACTGAAAAACTCTCCGAGATCGTGTCCGTAACGCAGGCATAAGAAAAACTTGCTAAATAGAGGATATCGTTCGGTGGAGTAGATTCAGAAGAAGATACCAGAGGGACCATGTAGCCAGAATGGATAGTGATAGACTCGGATATACAGCCGCTTACGAAATCCGCTGGGGAAGGACGCCTACCTGGATGACTGCCTAAAAGATGGAGGAACTGCTAGACTTCATCATCCCAGGAGACATCATTTCTGTGCTACAGATCGTCAAATGAGACCTCTGCTCATTTGATGATCTGTGGCACGCAATAATACATTAATATAAGAGTATGAGTCACCTGTTATCTATTATATGATACTTATTGAACGCTAACATAAATAATAATCAGATTCATCCTTTTACTCCTTTCTCCTTAAATACTTTGTCTACATTTAATCTCCCAAGCTCCCATTCCCAATCAAATGCAAATTAATCATTTATTATTTTTTATAATGAATGCGGTGCGAATGATGGTGTCATGAACAAAATAATGAAAGGATCATTAAGATGGTTTGGACATATGGAAAGAATGAATGAAGAAAGAATGGTAAAAAAATTATATGTTAATGATGTAAATGGAACGAAAAATAGAGGAAGACCGGGGAAAACGTGGCACGATCACGATGGATTTATCCTCCGAAACATGACGTGTTTTTTTAATATTACTTTTTAAATAGTGGATTAAACCAAGTTTTTCAATTTCCTAATTATAATAATATTATATGATAGGCCGGTTGATCCGAGGCCTGTTCTGGTAACTTAAGCCGATTTTCATGACTTTTTTGGAGATTTGAATTGATTTGGAGAATGAATCGTTTTGATAATTTAGGGTGTTTTTATTTACATATTAAAGATACAGAAAAAAAAAATTAAAAAATTAATAGTTTATTATTATTATTGATCGAAATTGGCACCTCGAAAAAAAAGCGCGTGGGTGGCCCCGGTGAATTTGGCTCTTGATATTATCTGAAATCAAAAATTCTTAATCTAAAGACATGTCATTCTCGTCAGAAGTACCGAGACATTTTTTCACCCCTAACTTTTTATTTTACAACCCCTTCTTTGCTGACTTTTTTTTCAAAGTCCGCCATTTTGTTATTTATCCATGAAATTTAACTTCTGTAGTTCCGACCAGAATGACATGTCTTTAGATTAAGACTTTTCAAGAATTTTTTATTTCAGATAACATCTACAGCCAAAATCACCACCCACGCACTTTTTTTTCGAGGTGCCAATTTCGATCAATAATTATAATAATAATAATAAACTTTTAAATTTAAAAAAAAAAAAAAATCTTTAATATGTAAATAAAAACATCCTAAAAATCCAAAACGATTCATTTTTATTTTCCTACAAAAAAACGCCCTCCAAAAAAGACATGAAAATCGGCTTAAGTTACCAGACTACCTTAAGAGGGGTTTTACTGTATAAAGAGAAATGATCTATCGCATATTCTACACTTCAATCTGAGTCCCGTCCAGCTATTCTTGCTTCTGAAGGTATCACCTGATTAACATTCAATAAGCGGCAGTATGACAGACGTGCAAGGACTCAGAATCTCCCCAAAGACAGTCAAAATCATGATCGGAATAAAAAGGTTATTTTCTATCAACCTGAGCCACAGATAATCTACACGCTCGTCTTGAAGCATTTCAAATATTCTCCGTCAGTATAATAAGTACTCACGAGATGTATTTGAGTGGCAAAATATGAAATTAAAATTAAAACCATATTAACATTTTCACACGTGCGCGAAAATATGTTTTATTTGTCCATTGTTCTGCAAATCCTTTTTTGCATATTTTATTTATAAAGACAGACAATTTTTAGATACCTTAACTATTGGTACCTTGGAAGTAAAATAACCTGGTATGGTAGAACAAGAGCTAAAGTCGATAGCTGCATACTTCTGCCACAAAGCTTGCGTTAAATAAAATTACAACGTTTTTCTAGTCAAATGACGTATGTAGATCTAAAGCTCTAAAAGCTACAAAATGTCTAATAAATTGTTATTTAAAATGTATTGATTGTAGGATCTTCAGAATGGATGACATTCGAACGGCTTGATTACAGTGGGTAATTATTGCATTTGAACGGCCATAACGTTGAAAGGGTGGAGAAATTTTAATACCTCGGCAGCTTACTAACGCAATCTCTAGACCCAGATGTATAGATAAAATTCAGAATTGAGGCAGCAAGAGCTGCATAACATAAATTAGAAACTCCGCCAGATAATGATCAAATGCTATGTGAGGTCTACTTTATTGTATGGATATGAAACGTGGACCTTTAGAGTCAACTCAATGAACAGTTTACACAAATGACACAACAAACGAAAGACGTTTAAACGACTCATTTGGACATAAAACTGTTCAACAAAAATACAATAACAATATAAAACTGTACATAGTGTGTGAAACGTGGACCTTCAAAGTCAACTCAATGAACAGACTGAAAGCATTTGAAATGTGGCTCTATCGCCGAGTGCTCAGAATTTCCTGGATAGACATGGTTACCAATACCGAAGTCCTGAGACGAGCTATAGATGACAGGGATCTGTTGTCAACTATCAAGGTTCGGAAGATTTCACATCTGGGTCATAGAGAAAAATACCACCTTCTCCAACTGATATTGGAGAGGAAAATTGAGTGACACCGAGGGCCCGATAGGAGAAAGATGTCCTGGCTGCGAAACGTGAGGGAGCAGGAGGAGCTGTTCCGAGCGGCGCACGACAGGGACAGGTTCGCCGAGGTGATCGCCAAGGTCGGGGGAACCCGAGAGGGCACTTGCAGAAGAAGAAAAAGAAGGATATTTAGTTTAATTTCACATGGCTTCGACCGGTTTTGGCAGCTCCAGAAGATAGTAGCAAGCTGCCGAAATCGCTTGAAGCAATAAACCTAAGTAGAATTTAACTAAATACAGTCGAACTTGGTTATTACGTGGAAGTCGGACATGTATCGCCCTTCTAAGGCAATTTGATTCTTAAAAATGCACTTTCTAAGGCGTTATCAAATATTTAACGTTTGATTGACGTCCTTTGTGGAAGAGAGAAAAGAGCTATGACTGCCACACTGAAGATCCCGGGTTCGATTCACGCCGATAGCAGTGTGATTGTTGCAATGTCATTGCTCTGGTGAAGATTTCACGTGACAATAAATGACGACGGATTAGCTTCCTATCACATGCCATTAGAATAAATATCATAGCTAAAAAGTTATATACATTACTTGTGTTCAAATTACCTGTTGTATTCAAATGAACGTCCCCCTGCCCGTTGGAGACCGACGATCTGAAGAGGATTGCTGGACATAGATGGATGGGAGCGGCAATGGACAGGGGGCATTGGCGTGCTTTGGGAGAGGTCTACATTCAGCAGTGGTTGAAAGACGGATGATGATGATGATGATTCAAATGTGGAATACAACGGGAAACTACCGCATTAAAGGCCCAAGTGGCATCCCAAGAACAAGCAAACACCGCTGCAAATCAATCCCTTGGATTGAAACTAGCGAAGCGATTGCCTTTGTATGGTGAAAATAAAATATAATTAAAATTTCAAAGAAGAGACGTTTTCATTCATATTCATTTTTAATATGGAGTTTTACATCATTGTTCAAGAAACAATAAAGAGTTTTCATTCGTATTTACTAACTTTACCAATATCTTGCCCTCGCAAGTAACTCTTAGTATGTTTTAACTAAATTATATACGAGTACATACGTATATTTTTTTCATTAATTTCCTATTTGCTTTCTTAGAAACAGTACAATGTTTTCCCTAGAAAGATTATTAGTAAGATATCGGCGGTTGATTAGAATGTAACAATATATCATGTTGATTGTTATCCAATGAATAGTCATATTAGTAGGTAATAAGGAAGTAGATAATGAAAACATAAATATCTTAAACATTGAACATAAGTTATTGTTTAGAAACATACAATTAACAACGGGCATAACATTTTATTGCAGACAAAATCGTTTTAATAAATACAATGTTACATTTCTTTGGCCTTTTAATTACAACAATCAATTTTACATTCTATTTTGCGAATAGTTCTACAAGACCGATCAAATTAATCTTGAGTTATTTCGGTAGAGTTAAATGACAGAATAATGTCAAGTATCGTTTATTTAGTTCAGGGAGAATATATACAATAGTGTGAGTAACATCCAAGAGTAACACACATGAATTTTTGGACCCACGCTGGAGGATGGGACTTACAGAATTAAAAGAAACCTTGAACTTGAAGAACTGATTAACCTGGAAACAGTAGTGAGATTCTATAAGTTTCAATGCCTACACAGTGGGCTGGCCATGTGGAAAGAATGCCAGAGGGTAGAACACTACAAAATATATCTAGATGGGTGCCCCGTGAAAAGAGACCAAGAGACAGACAGACAGACAGACCATCTCAAAGAGACAGACCCAATGGATTGGCCATATTTTGCGACATGCGAGTTTCCTGCACGACACAATAGAAGCGACAAATTACAGATGGCGCCTCCGACTAGAGTATCTGAAACAGGTGTGAGAATACATGAACTACGTCTCATATGTTGAACTGCAGAAAACTGTAAGAGCAACGGAGTATGAAGTGCAAGAATTTACAGCAAACCAATCTCTAGAATTGATACTTTAAAAAATAGGGTATCAACATCATCAGCCAGAGTATTGGACATAGGTCTACCTTCCAGACTTCACAACTCTTTACCTCTGTGTCATTGGCCTCCTGAGTGTTGGACATAGGTTTCCCTTCCCGACTTCCACAACTAGGTATGTATATATCCCTCATCACTGTGTGCCATTGACCATATGAATATTGAACTCAGGACTCTCTTCCCGACTTTAAAAAATCTCTGTATTTCTCGTCACTCTGTGCCATTGACCCCCTTAGTGTTGGACATGGGTTTTTCTTCCCGACTTCCACAACTCTGTAGCTACCTCTCGTCACTCAGTCCCATTGACCTCCTGAATATAGGACACAGGCCTCTCTTTCCGACTTTCAAAACTCTGAATTTCTCGTCACTCTGTGCCATTGGCCTCCTAAGTGTTGGACATGGGTCTTCCTCACCGACTTCCACATCTCTGTACCCCTCGTCACTCAGTCCCATTGACTTCCTGAATATAGGACACAGGCCTCTCTTCCCGACTTTCAAAACTGTGTATTTCTTGTCACTTTGTGCCATTGATTTCCTATATATTCCTATACATAGGTTTCCCTTCCCGACTTCCACAACTTTGTATCCCTCGCCACTCTGTGCCATTGACATCCGTCCACTTTTTAATGTCAAAGAGTATTTATTAAAAAATATATATTTAAATACAAAATGTAAAGAATTATGTATAAAATAATACCTTGGATGCGGTAGCAATGATCTCCGTTAAAACCTGGATGTCCCAGTGTCTGGAAAGTGTGGAGACAAAAATGAGATGTTGTCAATTCTACCACACCATAATAAATTCAGCGTCGTTAAAGATCTCAAATATAACCTGACCTTTCGGAGGAATTCGTAATAAATCTGTTTATGGTGTTGGCGATATCTTTGTAGGAATATTAACAATAAATAAAGGATATTTATATGTTGAATTCAGCAATGGCCCCGCACGCATAAATGTCACTTCGGCCGGCCGTGGACCGGAGGTATACAGATCTGGGCTACCGGCTGTCCGCTGTCCGGAGATCACGGAACTGCCGCGTGCCGGGCGGCGGTGACCACGCCCTGCCTCTGACAATAGTACTTAAATTATGCTCAGTTCCTAACCGTAATAACAATTATTAACCTCGTAGACAATGACTCACTTTATAAAAATCAACATCTGAAGTCGGCGCTAAATCAATAGCAGCTCTTTCATAATTGTACGATAAGCTAACAAACATATAGCACAATATTGAGGGCACCACTTGCAAAGCCAGTAACCTCCAAAAAAAAATCCAACTTTGAATGGTAGATTATTAATAAAGTATTTTTGTATATTGTGTGCAAATGTTAGGATCATACTGCCGCTATACGAAATAACCTGTACAATCAAGCAATTAATTAAAAAATCATTACATTTTAATACAACCTTTAATCTCAACAATAGCATACATGACCATAATACTAAACAAGCAAACAACCTATATATCCCCAAAGTATTCACCACTAAATACGGAATAAAATCTCTTAAATTCATAGCTTTTTCTGCACTTAATAGACTTCCGGAACACCTTAAAGATGAAACAAAAAAAATACACTTAAATTATATTACCTTAATCAGATTTCAGAAAATAATGATTTTAAGCTTAATATGATAACATTCTAAACTGTTTACTTTTACCGCAATTTACTTAAAATGATATTTAATTTCTAACTCATATTCTATCTTTTTTTCTGTACAAATTATTTCGTGATATTTTTCAAAACTCTCCCTGCTTTTCTGTTTCAAACCGAGAATTTATTTATAATTTATTTATATATTGTTCATTTCTCTCTCCAATTACTATCTTTGTAGTAAATATTATAGAGGTATTATCTTAGTAATTTATATTTCACTTTTAAAAGCTTCAATTTGAATGTATTTTTTTCTTGCCGTAATTTGTTATTTGCTCGATTGTTTAGTTTAGTTAGTTTTAAGTAAGTTTATGTATAATTTTTCAGTATATATAATAGTTATAATAATGTTTAAAATAACTCATGTCGAAAATAGTTTTAAAGGAACTCATATCATTAATAGTGTTAAAATGAAATCATGCCATAAATAGTGGGGTATCAATAATGAGAGTCCTCTCACGATACTCCCATATTAAATCGAATAAAGAAAAAAAAAATTACTTAATTTCAAGTAAAATGAGACTTGAAATTTGATGTATCTGGCAAAATCAGTAAAATCCACTTGCCGCCATCTTGATTTTGTCTCTACCAATAGCAGTCCCCGATTCGAACAATTATTGTTGTTAATAAAGTAGTTTGCTAAAATGCTAAAAATCATTCTCCATAGATAGCGTTAGTGGGTGGATTGTATAGGTTAATCTTAAAAAGATTGACTAGTATAATCAAATCTACATAGATGGCCAATTAAAACTGACGCGTGAAGATAGGTATGGATTTGGAGTATACCTATATACAACTTCCAAAATTTATCATGCATGATCATAATAACAATGATGGAATGGGGAATGTTGTAATTACATAAAGCGTGCGCTTAACCCAACCAATGACAGGTCATAAGTCCTGTAAACACCTTGATCATCCATATTCAGTTTCCAGTTTGCGACTTCGTCTCTATTGAGATACAATTAAAAAAAAAAAAAATATATATATATATATATATATATATATATATATATATATATATATATATATATATATATATATATATATATATATATACTGCTATATATATATATATATATATATATATATATATATAAATAATAAATACTTAAAATGATTGTTGGGTTAAAATACTTTTTTTAAATAGTAAAAACTCTGTTAATAATAAAAACTTTTTTTCAATAATAAATAAATGTTCGTAAGAATTTTCGGAGATTGCCAGTAACATTATTTTCTCTGATGTTATAATCAAAGTAGGTAAATTCCAAAGTTATGTGTTGCAAACCCGGTAACCTCCAAATGTATTTATCAAAGTCAGCAAAATCCAAACTATAATTCAATTTATCTCAGTTTTACTCTTGTTTTTAGTATACTTTTTTTGGTGATCCTTGTTTTCTCCATTTATTAAACACGTACAAGCCATAAACATATTATATCTGATATCCAGAACAAAAAGAACACATTTCTAGCTTTTTCTCAAAATAAAAATTTGTGGAGGTTACTGACTTTGCAAGTAGTGCTCTCAATTTATACAAAAACGAATACATACATAGAAATCTCTTTTATATTCGCCATCACTTTGTGTTGTGGATTCACATTTGAAATTCTTTTGGAAACATTGTATAGGGTGTTTTTTTTTAGAGGTATAGAATAAAACTAACTAACTAACCATCACGCCATTTCCCCGGAGGGGTAGGCAGAGAGGGTGGATCGCCACAATGCCCTGTCCTGGCATACCTCTCGGGCTTCCTCTACATTCATACATCGTACCATGCACGCACGTCAATTATTCCGACTTCGAATGTGGCCGCCTTTCAGTAATTGATTAATTTGGTCATGCCATGTTTTCCTCGGTCGTCCTCGGCTTCTTTTCCCACTCACGCTGCTCGTGTACAACTTTTTAAACATTCTACTCTCATCCATTCGTTCCATTTGTCCAAACCATCTCAGGGATCCTTTTTTAATTTTATTCATGATGCAGTCATCTGCCTTACATTTCTTACTTATTTCATCGTTCGGTATTCTATCATACAACGTTTTCCCGCACATTATTCTTAGTGATCTCTTTTCTACGGCGTTTATCCTGCTTTCATCCTTCTTTTGCCAGCTCCAAGCTTCACTTCCATACATGAGGGTTGGCACTAGAACTCCATTGTGTACTGCCATATTTCATATTTCTATTTGCAGTAATGACTTTGAGTGCGCCAGAGGTATACAATACATATTCAAAATGAAATAAACACATTAAAATAATGTAAATGTCTATGATATTGCCTTTATTTAATAGATAATTTTTTACCATTATTGTTTAAATATGATTTCGGGCATATGAGCGCCACGGCTAGCTTTTGAGCTATCGAAGCGCAATCGTGAAATTAAAATTTCGACAATTGTCGTCTTTGTGGATGCGTATTATCCACTAGAGTGTACGTGGTGCGAAAACGATCCATGGTCTTCCGAATAATTTGCTCGAATGGACGATTATGTCGACCGTAAAATGGACGCAGTGCACGATAAGTTTGGCGAACCGAACCGTGATTTTCAAAATAAAATTGCACAAGTTGCAAGCGCTGTTCTGACGTCAGTCTATTCATGGTGAAATGACAAAATAAACTGACTAAAAATCCACTGCCAACTGTCAAATTGACAGTCTGTAGAAACAATGTTACCAGTTTAAAAACCAAACCTCTAAAAAAACACCCACTATAATACATTG